>OZ023267.1:109161062-110603562 GCA_964006375.1 Tillus elongatus | reverse complement strand
TATATATATATATATATATATATATATATATATATATATATATATATATGTATATATATATATATATATATATATATATATATATATATATATACACTTATAGGGTTAGTATATGATGGATTTGTATTTACTGAAATATTCCTTATTCAAAAAATATATCTTAACAAAAGCTTTGTGACATATTTTTTGCTACAAAGTGGCGATATTCAATTTATCCTAGCCTAAACAACTTCGCTTCTATGGCAACTAAATTTTTCTTTTTAAATGGCAAGATAGGTCTTGATACGCCAGTATAAAAATGTAATTACGTTCAATTAGAAAAAAATTGAGAAAAAATTCATGTAATTATGCAGATGATCGCAAAAGTTTTTTTTTAAACAAAAGCACGCTTAAAACCAACCCTGTACGCATAAGCAACATAACAAATGCTGTAAAATACCCCCCCCCCACCCACTTACGTGACCTGGCGTGAATAGGGGTGCTGGGCGGGGAAGGAAATATAGATATGAAATCAGAAAAAACACCTTCGTTGGACTTCTATAAGCAGCCTTGTTTACATTTTGCTCCAACATTTCTTCTGAATAACATCCCCTCCATACGGCTTTTTGCTCCAAGTTCCCCAGCTTGTTTGCAAGTTGAAGGGACCAGAGTTTTGTTGTTGTTTATGCGCAAGACACTGTATCAGGCAGACCTGAACCAGCTGACCTGACCTGGCTAGACCTGACCCAACGTGACCTGACCAAACCCGACTCTGACGTGATCCTGACCTGACCTGACCTGAGTAAAAGCGTATGAGAAAACCCAAGAAAACCCCAAAAAAGATGCATTTTACACACAAAAATGTGTATGTGACCAGCGATGAACCAATAATGTCAATAAGTTGACAACAACAAATTCTCATAACGTAAAAAATATTTTCGACAACATAAAATAGTATAAAATTGCATATAAGGTAATAAACATTATCTATCAGCAGTCGACATTACGTTGGTGAAACTGCAGATGCGAGGCAAACTAGCTTTAATTATTAACTTTAATTCTAAAAGAGACTGACAAAACAAAACTAAAACAAAACAGCAATAATATTTGTCAACTAACTCAATGTTCAAAATGCTGTCCAGTATTATCAATACATAATTGAACTCGCGTTTAATTAACCCGGAATGCACAATCCATCTTGTTTGGCCAACAATTATAGCTTTCAGGTCTTCCAGATTTAATGGTCTGTCTCTGTAGACAACATTCTTCAAGTGACCCTAAGAAAACAACCACATGGCGTCAAGTCATGAGGGCGAGCAGTTCATTTAAGTGAATCACAGCGCTTGATTCAATTTTCTCTAAAAACTTCATCCAAATATTGCCGCACGCGTCTCCCAAAATGACTGTGAGCTCCATATTTCTCAAACCAAACTTCATTGACTGGGCCCACTGCAACCACCGTGGTATAATTTCTTCTCTTAAAAATTTTTAATACTTTTCAGATGTTAGATTTCCCTCAATAAATAACCGCCCAATATTACTACTGTCTAGTATACCCGTCCATACATAATTTTTTTTGTGGTCGTTGATTTTGAGCCTCCAGCATCCAATGTGGATTCTGCTGAGACCAATAACGATAATTTCTACGAAAGTCCGGCTTCTCATTAAATTTGCCATAATATAACAAAATTCAACACGCTTCTTAAAATCGCCAACTACAAGTTCCTGTACTAGCTGTACTTTGTATGGGTGAAATTTTTTCTTTTTTTTTTTTAGCAAAGTTACCACCGATTTTTGTAAAAGACTGTGTAATGTAGTAACTTAATTTGTAGATAGATGAGGGGTTTAATAAAAAGACAACAATATATCTAATGCGTTATTACCAGCTACAGCCGTTTTTGGTCTTCCTATTCTTGACTTATCATTGACACTACCAGTTTCGTTATTTTTTTTCAATGTTCTGGAAACATACACTTCATTAATTTGTGGCCAGACTCATAAAAAACATGCACATTTCTTTACAAAGCTTCCTGTCACCGTAGCCCAACATCACTAATATTTCAATTCTTAGCTTTTCGCTCAATTCTGCCATAATAATAATAATTATTAATTTCTATAAGTTCTCTATTTTCCAATATGAAGCTCTCTAAAGTATTACAAACTACAGATAACTGACAGAAAGCAATGCTAAAAATTGGCAGCTGCAAATACTATCACATTTTTTCAATTGATAACTTGATAAGAAATTGATTAATGAAATCCAACTGAAGGTAATTTTTAAAAAACTTATTGTTTTTGAAATTTTTTTCTTATTAATCCCGATTACATTTTCATAGTGGCGTTGCTAAGGAGGAGATGTTCTTTCCGTAAGTGCAAAAAAATGCTAAAAAAGGCTTTCTATGCAGCGGATATCCTTCTGGTCTATATCCATTCTCTTCAAAATTTAAATGAGTTTGTGGTGTTGGACCCTGTCAAACGTTTTCTCGTAGTCGATGAAGCATAGCATCACAACCTTCCTTTGGTCGTTGCAGTTCTGTATCAATACTTGAGTTGCAACTATAGCCTCTCTCGTACCTAGTCCCCTTCTAAATCCAAATTGTGTGAACCCTACCCCTCTTTCGCATTTTATGGAAATTCTGTAGTGAATAATCTTGCGGAATATCTTTAACGTGTGGCTTATTAGATTGATCAGCCTATGGTCCTCGCACTTCGTTGCGTTACTCTTTTTTGGCAGGGGGATAAAATGTGATGTAATCTACTTGGCAGGGAACTCCCCCATGTTATATATCTTGTTAAATATTCTGTGCAGTACGGAAATGCCCCTGTCGTCTAGTATTTTTAATAGTTCGACAGGTATGCAGTCCGGGACAACTGCCTTTCTGTCCTTTGACGTATTTATTGCTCTTACAGTTTCTTCGTTGGTGATAGGGGGTCCAGACAGGTCTACGTCCTCCGAAACCTCTATATCAGGTCTATTATCGTCGAAAAGGTTGTTAACATATTCCTCCCAAATAACTCTTCGCTGCCGATCATCTTGTGCCATTTCCCCATGTTCGTTTTCTACATTAGAAAAGTGTCTCTTCCGGTAAACTACGGACGCCTCTTTTATTTTTCTGTGTATGTTAAATTCATCGTCCAGCTCTTGTAGTTGTTCTATCTCCTCGCATTGCTTCTTCAACCAGTCATTCTTTGCCGCTCTTATTTTCCCCCTAATAATTCTTTGGATGTGTTTATAGCTCTCTGGATTTCCTTGACTTTTACATCTTCTCCTTACTTCAAGCATGATTTCTGCTGTCATTCAGTTGTGTTTACGTGTTTTCCGCTTATGACCTAGTTCACCTTCTGCGACCCTAATCAAGGCTTCCTCCATTTCTCCCCATATGACATATATGCTTGCACTCTCTTTCAACTTCGGTTCTATGCATCATATTTAGATAAAAAATGCAAAAATATATTAACGAATTTGTTCTACGAAAAATAGCAAAAAATTATAGACCGTTAAACCATAAACTTAACTAAACGTACAGCGAAAGCATCAACTTAACTGAACCGACGGTCATAGCATCAAAGAAAGGGTCTATTTGAAATGAATTTTCTGTAAATATTTTAGTAAAATGAAGTGCAATGACTTAAGGGTTCGCAGAACACACGTTTTGAGGAAAACTCCAAATTTTTTTTAACTGACCATAACTTTTTTCTCTTTAAATTTAGAGATGTACATTATGGTACATGGTTCACTCTTTATAACGCAAACACGCGTACCGAATTTCGTTGCCCTTCCTCTGTTATTTCCGGAGATATTAATTTTTTTAGAAAGAAAACACAAAATTTTCCAGGAAACCCTGGGCCGATTTTCCTGGATAACGAACTTATTCAAGCTACTTGCAAAAGAAAAGTACTCACCACATTTGATCAAAATCGGCCCATTACTTTTTGAGTTATCGGTGTGATACAAATATATATATATATATATATATATATATATATATATATATATATATATATATATATATATATATATATATATATATATATATATATATATATATATATATATATATATATATATATATATATATATATATATATATATATATATATATATATAACCACATAAAAATTCAAACTGACCCCGGATATGTCTTCTTGGGGGCCTAACTATCGCTCATTTGAAGAATTTTTTAAATTTAAAAGTCGGGATATAATTAGTTTTTTTTTTGTTGAGAAAATTCACTAAAAGGTTTCTTAACTCTTTTTTTTGTCAAAAACTGCTTTCCAGCAACAAAAAAATACAAATGCTTGTGATTCTCTTAACTAAGGTCTTCAAAGGTAATTCCAAAAATATAATTAACAGTTAATTATCATTGCTAACGATGACAAAGTAAAAAAAGTATGCTCAAACTGACGACTATTTTCTGTTTGGCAAGCGTCATATCTTCTAATAAGCTCTACAGTGCAAGGATTTCTAATAACCTGAGGCAAAATTTCTCTGCAGGTACGAGTAATTTTGTTAATAAAATCCTTCAAATTTCTTGATTGACCAAAATAGACCACATATTTTACATAACCCCACAAAAAATCGAATGGTGTCAGGACAAGGGAGCTCGTGGGCCACCTGGCGGTTCCCTATCCGTCTTGTTCAAAATTTATAGTTTAAAAGATTTGACATAGATCTTAGGATGAACAGTTATGATACTGACATAATACATAATAGTTGTGATGCTGTGATTGTGGACAAATAAAATCATTATTGAAAGGAACATGAAAACCGTTTTTTGTTGGGTTTTCTCGAAAACTTTTAAAATGAGAAAAATGTTTGACATATTATTGATTAAGAATGCAATAAGAAATCCAAACTTGACTAAAATACAGAGTGTTCCATTGAAAAAAATGAAGTTTATGTCAAAAAGAACACTTTGGATCCACGCTGTATGTCTAAGTAAAGCTTATTGAAGCAACCTTTTACCGACCAAATTTTGATCTAAAACTTTTTCTTCTAGCATGTACGGGGGCTGTGATATGTAGCGTCTAAATAGATCTAAAAAACACACACACACATCTATATATATATATATATATATATATATATATATATATATATATATATATATATATATATATATATATATATATATATATATATATATTAGTTGTCCCACGACAATAGCCCGGAATCGATTTCTCGGAAACTAGACTATGCAAAATTTTTAAAATTTGGCAGCTCATTGAAATCGATGGATGCACCTTGGCTAAAGTATTTTCGAGATAGTGGCACTTCTGGGTATACAGGGTGTTGATGTTAACTTGCTTATTTTACATAGGACACATATTATTGCATTTTTATATTCAACGCAAAAGTTTAGACACGTGTTATGGATAATATTACATACCTAAGTCCAACCGTAATGTCATGTTATTTTGCTAATAACTACAGAGTGATCTAAAACTTTCATTGAAAATTAAGTTAAAAAAATCGTTGTCTGTTTTTCAAATAGAAGCTCTTATTTTTATAATCATATCTTATGTAACATTGAAACTTTAGGTAAGGTTGCGCCTGCCAAAAATTTGTAGTTTTCAAAATATTGGCAATTTAACAGTTTTATATTGAAAAAATGTTATACGGCTTTCAAGTTTTGTTGTTATATAATCATGACGGCGACGCCTGTCAAAAAAAAACTATCGAGAACTACAAAAACCTCAGTATTTGTTGTCATTTGACAATTATTTATAAAAATTATGCCGGGGCGACTGAATTATACTCACGAAGATTATTAAAATTTCTTTATTATCTATGGTGAATGTAACCAAGTTTTATCAAGAACGTGCCAAATATTTGCTGATATCCAGATAAACAAAAACCGTCGCGGAGGAGTGTTCGGCGAATAATAGAAAATTACAAAACTTTTGGCACCGTGAAGGCAAAAATGCATAAAAGAAATAACATCCTTAAGACATGTAGCTTTGCAGACAGGACTCTCGAAGAGCTTGATACACAGAATTCCGCTAAAGCACAACTTCCACCCTTATTCAGTATCTTTGGTTCAACATCTGAGGGAAATGGATATGCAGAAAAGAGTTTTGTAAATTCATTTTAACGATGATACAAGACGACTCTCGATTTTTTGGACAGCATAATTAGGACTGATGAAGCGAAATCTATGGAAAATGTTCTTTTTAACACACAAAATTCTTATTTTTGGAGTAATTCAAATCGTCATGCAGTAAGAACCCGGAATTTTCAAAATGAAAACTGAAAACTAGTATAAACGCAAATAATTTTATGTCGATAGTTATAAGCATTTTCTAATATGCAATTATACTTCAAATTAACTGAATTTGAAAAAGTCTGGACGCAGCAAGTTCCTTATGCTGGTAAATTTTCATAGAAATAATCTGGTACCAAACATTCTTTTTTATTAAATGCCCATAACTTTTTTTCTGGTAACTGAATGTTGGCATATGGTTTACTTGTAGCGAATTTTCTTTACAAAATTAACTAAGGAGATCGCGATTTTAGAATTTTGAAAATATTTCTTCAAATGAGCGGGAACTAGGCGCCTAGAACAACACATATCTGGGGTCTGTTTCGATTATATATATATATATATATATATATATATATATATATATATATATATATATATATATATATATATATATATATATATATATATATATATATATCAACTCAAAAAATAATAGGACGTTTTTGATCAAATTTTGTAAGCATTTTCCTTTTGCAAGTGGCATGGATAAGTTTGTTAGCCAGGAAATACGGCCCAGGTTTTCTCGGAAAATTTTGTGATTTCTTTCGGGAATAACAAAGTAAGGGCAACCAAATCTGGTACGTATGTCTGTATTATAATAAGTGAACCACGTACCAAAATTTCGATCTGTAAGTTAAAAGTCAAAAAAGGTATAGGCATTTGAAGAAAAAAAATTTGGGGTTTTCCTCAAAACGTCCAAGTCGCGATTTGAAACGTAAAAATTGGCAACATCTAGGCAAGGAACATGAAATAAATACGAGTTACGTAAAGAAAATGTTGCAAGAAGAGTGTTCTTAAGTTTTAGCTTTAGCCGTCATCGACCTTTATTTTACTAAAATATTTCCAGAAAATTCATTGCAAATAGACCCTTTCTCTGATGCTTTGGCAGGAGCTTTAGTTACGTTTATGGCTTAACGGTCTATAAACTTTACCTAATTTTCGTAGAAAAAATTCATTAATGAGGAGACAGCGACGTTTGAGTTTGAAAAAGATTTCTTCAAATGAGTACAAACCAGGCCCCCTAGAATCCATATCCGGGTTTACTTTCAGTTTTTATCTGTTTGCATATATACAAGGTGACGCATTTCTACGGTAAATCTCAATAAAATTGTTATTATACAATATACGAGAAAAAAACTGTATGCGTTAATTATAGGGTGCCTTAAGCTGCATCTTATAAAAATATTTTGAAAATCACAACGTGGCCCATAATTCGTTGGCGATAACTGCAATATTTTTTTTCGAATATTCCTTATACTGTTGCATTTTTAATTGAAATATGATGCATGTTCGTAAAAAAAACAAGACGCAGTAAGTGTGTTTTGGTAGCGAATTTTCATTAAATGCTAGGAAAACAGTTTTCTCAGAAACATTTAAAGTTAAAGTTAAAGTTATTTTCGGAAAATTTTTGTACATTTTCAAACAATACGGTATTTTAATAAAATATGATAAATTTTTACTATATAGGTTATACCGGTAACTAAATTGATGCCTGCTTTAATTAAAAACATTTTATGGAAATTAACTTCCATAACGCAGTCCAGACTTTTTATAACCTATAGCCACATACCCAATTTGGTGGCCCATTATTTTTTGAGTTACCGGGGTGATACACACACAGAAATATATATATATATATATATATATATATATATATATATATATATATATATATATATATATATAAACATATCAAGATACTAACTGACCACAGACATGGGTTCTAGAGGCCCTAGTTCGCGAATTGTTTCAAAATTCAAAAGTGTAGGAAAATTCACTAAAAAATATATGTAATAATATATTTCAGAATAACTGCACAAGGTCAATGTGATCAACTATACAATACCTCCACACAGCATTTAATAAACAAACCCTTCCCCTTATATTTGTCGGTCCTTACACGCACACAAGCCAGACAGTTTTTTTAAACTGGTTTTTTTGTTGCCATGTGTAATTCAGAAACACAGTTATGTTTGTAGAAAAAAACAGTATGGTTTATGGGGTCTTATACACACTTCAAACATAATCCATATTTAAGGGGTCTTCACACAACGTGTGCATTAAACATAATTTCGGGACCTCACTTTGTTTGTAAATATTTTCTAAACGAGCGTGTGTATAGTATTTTGGCGCGAATTATCCACATCTGGAGATAAATCTACAACTACGACTCATCTCAAACATTAAGATCCCACAAGTTGGTGTGTTTTCGTGTGTCCCTGCAAACATACGAGCACATGTATGTGTGTGTGTGTGTGTGTATCACACCGATAACTAAAAAAATAATGGGCCGATTTCGATCAAATTGATGGGTGCCTTCCTTTTACAAAATGCTTGGATAAGTTCGGTAGCCAGGAAAATCGGCCCACTTTTTCCAGAAAGTTTTCTGTTTTCTTTCAAAAAAATTTATATTTCGGGAAATAACAAAGTTAGGGCAACCAAATTTGGTACGCGGGTTTATGTCACAAAAAGTAAACTATGTACCAAAATTTACATATATAGGTTAACAGAAGGTTATAGGCATTTAGAGAAGAAATGTAGGATGCCACTGATGACTAGATAAACGCTCAAAAGCAAAATCTTTTGCGTGGATAACAAAATCTATTGTACGATATGTTTTTTGGCGCAAAAAGATTAAGAATCTCCATAAAAATTACTTTGAAAATTTGATAGGTATTCGTCTTAAAACGTCGCGATTTAAAACGTCAAAATTGGCAACTTTTAGGCAAAGTACCTAAAGCAAATACGGGCTATGTAGAGAAAATGTCGCAAGAAGTGTGTTTTACTTCCTTAAGTTTCAGCTTCAACCGTCATTGTCCTTCATTTTACTAAAATGTTTCCAGAAAATTTATTTCAAATAGACCCTTTCTCTTGTTCTTTGGCAGTGTGTGATTTTAGTTATAGAGGTTATTGTCTAATTGTCTAAAATTTTTAGCAAATTTTCGTATAAGAAATTCGCTAATGAAGAGACCGCGACTTTAGAAATTTCAAAATATTTTTTCAAATGAGCGCGAGCTAGGTCCCCTAGAACCCATATCAGAGGTTAGTTTCAGTTTTTATCTGTTTACATATATACAGGGGAACGCATTTCTACGGCAAAACTCAATATTACTGTTATTATACAAGGTGCGAGAAACAAATATACGTTAATTATAGGGTATCTTGAGCTGCATCTTATAAAAATTAAGTGTACAACCCCAGGTAGCCCATAAGTCGTTGGCAATAATTATATTTTTTTAATCGAACACCAAATATATTATTGCATTTTTGCATTTTCCATGGAATTATAATGCCTGCTTGTTTTCAATATTATTTTAATTTTGCAACTTTTTACGTTTTTGGCACATATCAAAAATTGTGATACGGCATTTTTACCAGTAGAAATCGGAGTGCCATGTAAATGGCTCATTCAGAGAGGTTTTTGTTTATATTATTTCATGAAAAAATCGAGATGCCGTATACAGCGGCGGCTCTCAAATAGTGACTGCATTTAAAAAAAAATCGAACTACCTGAACTTAATTGTTTCAGATAGAACAGCCTGTTTTGTGTTTCAGAAGTGAAGGGCATAATAATAAATGTTTAATAAGTTATTTAAAAATAATGTTTTCGAATTTTCGTTAAAAAAATGTAAATTGTCATGCAAAAAAAGCTTTTAGGTATTTTTTAGAATTTTTTTTATTATTTGAAAGAAATTAGGTACATTGTTTCTATTATATAGTGGATACTGGCAACCAAATTTGATGCATGCTTTCATTAAAATAAAGACATATTTGCTATTGAAAAAGTGAAAATTCACTACCATAACGCACTAAGCCTGTTAATTTTTTTTGTCTGTCTGTCTGTAGCCATGATAGCTTTAGAACGAATTGAGATATCGGCTTCAAATTTGGTATACAGTTAGCACTCGACAGGCGAACAGTTCGGATTGTTTTTGGCAAAATCGCTTTAGGGGGTAGGGAATGAATGGGGCGTGATTTGGTGAAAATTGAAATTTTTTCGTAAAAACTCAGGTAATATAATGTTTTATGGTTTATTTAATCAAAAACTTTTAATTTTATCAAACATCTGGCATTCTGTGCTGAAACTAAATTAGGGGTTGAATGTGTGGGGGTGGAATGTTGTTCACAAAAATATTCGATTTTTTTGCTAAAACGGCGTAAAAATGTCCAAAAATATAGAGAACTAGATTCTGCAACAAAAATTTTTGTCTGTCGGTCGGTCGGTCTTTCGACCTGTCGGTTTGTCGGCATTCGGCATGTTTGTCTGTCTGTTAATAGGCGCAATATTTTTCGAACGAACTGAGATATCATCTTCAAATTTGATATTCAGTTAGCACTCGACAAGGGAACGCTTTGAGTTGTTTTTGGGTAAGATCGCTTCAGAGAGTAGGCGATAATTAAGGGGTGATTTGGTAAAAAATTGACATTTTTTCAATAAAATTAGAGTAATATAACGTTTTAAAAGTTTATGGGTACAGGAAAACAATTATTTCTTTGTGGCCAAGTCATGGGCTCTAAATTCATTCCATGAATGTCTTTCTGCAGAGAATAAATTATCACAGCTATGTGGAAGCTATGGTTCAATTTGCAGCACTTTTTACTATGTTGGAACAACACGTCCATCAGATGAATTTATTTTTAATGTTATTTTTGCAACAATTTAAAAACCATAGCAGTTTTGAAGAGAGAATGAAGTGATGTTTCGAATGAGGTATCACAAGCGTCTACTTCATAAGTAAAGATTGGAACCTGTGATGCGCACTGATAAGTACACTTGTAGAACCCAAATCACCCAGAGGATGAAATTTTACATACTCTGATGACGCTAACTTTGTTAGTGAAACGATCGTCAGGTCTTTAGAAAGATGTACTGTGGTGATTTGGGTTCTCCAAGTGTATTTACCACTCCTTTCTATTTAAAATTTGGGCAACTGTCACTCTAAGGGGGTTGAATGTAGGGACGAAGCTGCAGGATATCATTTTTTATTGTGGTGTTATTATTATTAATAATAATATTAAATATGCACAATAATTGAGACACCTACTGAATTTGTTCCATTTGGTTGTTCCACCGTGTATAGACGAAGATGATATAAGCTAAAATCGTAGAGCAGGGGCGGCTCCTCAAAAAGTACGCGCACTGCCGCCTGCCGTGGAAAAAAAACTTTTTGCTATGCTATATTTTAATAAATTTTTATTTACTTTTTTACCTCCTGCATTCAACAACCAAAATTGGTATATCGAGGATCGCAGAGATCGGCAGCCATTAATACAGAATACAGAATCAGAATAAGTATAGTGTTAATCGTTGCAGACGTTATATACATCCACATCCATATAAAGGAGTCGGACGGCGGTGTGTATTTTTCGGCGCTCTCAGGAAATGCCATACTTCAGTGCGAAATGATCGCCGAATCTTGATGATCTTCGTCGAAAACGACCGAATAAGCAATCTGTTGTACGCTATAAAATTACACACTTCCAGTTTGTAGTGGACTTTTGGCAGAGTGTGTGTACCTACTACCTAGTAATTTTCGTCTTCCCGTTGGATTGATTAGATCATTTCGTTGTTGTTTACATGTTCCAACAAGACAATTATTATTATTATGATGGTTACTACTTCCGGTTGCTTAATAAGTGGACAAAATAATTGTGATACTGTGATTAATTCAGTGGATATTTTAAATTTAGAGGTTAACTTTTTAAGTGACTTTTTAACTACTATAACGTATAACTAACTAGAGGAAAACTTGGTAAGTAGTTAATAATTATTAAGTTTAGTAAGTAGGCTTCTTTATAATACATTTTCGGGGAAAAATAGGCGAGCCCATATCCGGGGTCAGTTTCAATTTTTATATGTTTATATATATATATATATATATATATATATATATATATATATATATATATATATATATATATATATATATAAAATAGGAAGTTTGACATTTGTCAAACTCAAGTAATTTTTATCTTCTACAAATTAAAAAATTTTGGTGAAAAAAAGGGGTTGTTTGGAAAGAATAGCAGTTAGAAAGACATTATGGAATAGCAGAGATTTATGGTAAATGAAGGTGATGGTTGAAGTGTTAGAAGGTGCGAAATAGGAGAGAAAAAAAATGTAAGTTTGGTACGTCAAAATCTGAAGTTTATTTAATTTGGTGTCGAACTGTCAAACTATTTAGGATTCAACCTCTAAATTATGTTATATGATACACCACAAGTCGCATAAGACTTATTGTATTAACATAATGTATAATTTTTGCCAATAAACAACAATAAAATAACAATAATATATATATATATATATATATATATATATATATATATATATATATATATATATATATATATATATATATATATATATATATATATATATATATATATATATACATATATGTGTGTGTGTGTGTGTGTGTGTGTGTGTGTATGTATATGAGTTCGTTAGTCAGGGAAATAGGATAACGTTTTCCGGGAAAATGTTGAGTGTTGTTTCAAAAAATCTTGTTCTCCGAAAATTACAAAGGTATTTTAATGAAATTTGGTGGATATGTTGCCTTGTAAAAGACCTTACTACACACTAAAATTCAGCTTTCTACATTTTTAGAAAATTGAGTTATTTGAATTTTGAGTTTTCTTTTCAAAATTAGAAAGTTATTTTGATCAAATTTGGTAGATATGTTGCCCTGTGTAAGACCCTACTATACACCACAATTCAACTTTCTAAGTTGGTAGAAACTTGAGTTATTCAAATTTGAAGCATTTAATAAAAATTTACTACCATAACGCACTTGCTGCGTCCCGAACTTTTTTTCTTGCGCTCCCCCAATGCATTAAGGCACGACCCGCTACTGACAATAATTGAGATACCTACTGCATTTATTCCATTTGGCTGTTCCACCGTGTATAGATGAAGATGATATAAGCTAAAATCGTAGAGTCGACAGCATTGCCAGCTGTGGGATTTGCACACAAGAAACGTTCTTGTTTAAGTTCGCAAGGTAACGCCCTCGCCAACTCAACCATGACCATCTTTGCTCCACTTTATTATTGTTTAAAACTGACAATTTAAGATGCGTTTGAAGGGCATTCGAGATTGAAAACAAGTATTTATCAGTCAATTTTTTACTACAAATTCCTCCGCTAAAGCATTCATGAGTCTATTACTAATTTCTTACTAAAAAGCTATTTATTATTAATATGCTTTTTAAAAGGAAAATTGAAACGTACTTTGTAAATTTCTTTCTTCAACATATAACTAATTACCTAATCCGTTTTTTTTTATTTCCCAATTATTTATTTTATTGTTCAAACAATTATAGACCTTGGTAACTGTATTTTTACACGGTGAATCAAATTAATTTATTTTAATCTTTTTCTGCAAATGTTCAAGAACGTATCAACGTTTGCTGCAATTTATGGTTAAGCTCTAGTGAAAACAATGTCAAGGAAATTAGTTCGATATAACATATAAATTCTGGAAACCACGTCTCTAAATTCAGATTAATTCTACAATTTGTCGTGTGATCAACAAACGTGAAATCTACTACAATGCCTGCTCCCTGTGATTCTTGCAAAGGTAAAAATAATTATAACGTTGTATTGAAACTTATGTAGGATTTTCTTTGCAACGTGACATCTGATAATTATTTATACATTATTGTCACTTTGAAAGAGAAATATTTCATTGATTTTAGAAGAAATTTTGTAGTAAATTATACGAGTCAATAATGATAGCTATTATTCCCCAGGAATATTTACGAACCAAGCCGCGAAATCGGCGAGGGAGTAACATTCCGAGGTAATAATAGCCATTATTGCGAGTAGTGTACTCTGCTTTATCTACGACTAATTCATTAAATTGAAACTTTTAATGAACAACTTTATTTGTTAATAATATTAAAATTAGTGATAGTACAATTAATAAACTGAATTGTTTGGAATTTCGGCTGCTGTAAAGGAAGAAGATGCTTCATTACTATTTCTCTGTTTAGCAACAGTATTTGCTGTTGCTGTCTTGTTTCTCGTAGACCGATTAATGTAACCTTCAGCTACCTGTGTAGATATCCAGGTCCCTTGACGCTTTAATCCAGTTATATCGCCTCCTCCATCAATGTACAGAGTGGCAGATGATCTGCGATAACAATGGCCGGTATAATTTTGAGGATTTGGCTAATTTAAATATTTGACAATTTGTCTACCAATGTATGCAAATTTGTTTTTTCCTATACGTTGTATTGTACATTTGGATTTTTGATAATTTGGAAAGAATGAATTGATTTTTACATGTGATGGACGGAGATTGATGTATTTCTTTACAATATTGTAAAAAGTACTATTTATAATGAATGTTCGTACAATTTTGCTTTTAGTCTTGGGTATTGTTATTTATAAGTGTGTTTGGAGATCCTTCACGTCTTCAATATTCATTTGGTGAAGCTCGTTTGAGCAACGTGCGCCCATAATTCCAATAATTAATATAACCTGAAGCAAACAAGAATATGAGTCTTTGAATAGATAAGATCAATATGTATATTCACCTTATGTAAAAGAAACATTTCATCGGGAGCTTCATCAATAAATTTCCTAATTTGTTCCGGGGTTAGAGTGGAAGACTTCTTTGCTTGAAATCCTTCAGAATTTCTTTTTAAAAACGATCGTAGTTTGCCATAATTTTCCAGATCAACGTCATGGTTTATTCTTAACATGGATTATATTATTGAATAGAATGACGATAATGAGGATGGTTTGTATTGTATTTTGCACTTAATTCAGCGAAATAGGCCAGCAGAACTTGTTCGGAAAATCAATTTGCGTTCTTTCGAAGACGCAATTCGTTGAAGGTTGCGTACGTTTCCGGTATCAAGGTAGATGTTGCTGCAGCTAATTCCACAATTTCTGGAGGTGTACAAGTAAAAGACTCTTCATTATTATCCATATTAATACAAATACACAAATACTACGCGTTTGACACTGACAGTTTTGAGTATGTCTACTTTGTTTCCATAGTATTATTTAATTTGAGTAATTTTGTAATTGGAGGGGAAGAGGGAATAATGACTATTAATCCCTCGACATTATTCCCTTAGGGAATAATATATGATATTATACTGCAAAAACCACAAGTATAGTACTTACGTTATATGTTAGTCGTAGATAAAATGTTTTATAAAATCTTGTATATTTGATGCCTAACATTGACGTGTTCCAACATTGTTTATGTGTGAGGATATAATGATATCCAGTCAACCTGGAACTTTCTAGTAAGCCATATTGAATTCAGTCGGTACGGTAACAACGATGGTATGAAATATACCGACAACTCCTACACACAGAACATTAAAATTTAAAAACAGCCGCTACTTCGACTGCATAGTACTCTTTAACGCCAAGTGATATTAAAAGAGTGCGGTTGGACACTGTGGATGGAAATGGAAACAAAAGTCTGGACGGAATTTTCATAAAAATATGTTTAATAGCAAATACGTATTTTTAATGAAAGCAGGCATCAAATTTTGTTACCAGTATAACCTATATAGTAGAAACAATGTACCATAATGTCACCAAATAAGCTTTTCGACAAAACTCCCAAAAAAGTTTTTTGCATAAAAACTTAAACAATTTTTTCGCGAAAATCCGAAAACATATTTTTTAAGTAACTTATTAAACATTTATTATTATGCCCTTCACTTCTGAAACACAAAATACACAGTGGCTACTAGAGAGCGCTCGGTGCATGATATCTCGATTTTTTTTATGAAATAATATAAGCGAAAACGTATCTGAATGCATCATTAGACTCCGATTTTTGTTGATAAAAACGCCGTATCACAATTTTTTATATGTGCCAAAAATGTGAAAAGTTGCAAAACAGTTAAAATAACTCGAAAACAAACATGCATTACAATTCGATGGAAAATGCAAACATTACAATCATATGAGGGGGTTCGGAACCTCGGTGGTTCAGGGGTAAGAACGTGTGCCTCTGAACCGAAGTGTACTGGGTTCGATACCAGGGTACTCCTTTCACTTTTTCAGTACAAACTGTAATATTAACATCAACCGAGGTTCTGGCATTGTATTTGAGCAAGTTGAATGTCTGCACGTTCCGCCCTTCGGAGGGGGCGTAAAGCTGTCGGTCCCGTGTCCATACGTTGTTGGACACGTTAAAGATCCCTACCCTCCTTACAGAAAGGCAGGGGTTCGGCAAAATTTCCAGGTTAGTGAGGTGAAACTGTTCCCTGGCGTCGGTGATTGGCCATAGTCAGGGAAATAGGCCGACGTTAAAGAAACAAAACACACACATACATAAGGGGGTTCGATTAAAAACCAAAAAAATTATATCACCAACGACTTATGGGTCTCCTGTGATTGTCGACATAATTTTTATAAGATGCCGCTCAAATTGCAGCTATTTAAATTAGAAGCATTTAATGAAAATTCACTACTATAATGCACTTGCTGCGTCTGAATTATTTTCTTACAAACATGCATTATGTTTATATGGAAAATGCAAAAATGCAATGATATAAGGAGTCTTCGATTTAAAGAAAAATAAAATTTGTATCAACAACGATTTATGGACCACCTGTGATTGTAGAAATATTTTTTAAGGTATAGCTCAAGACAGCCTATAATTAACGTATACAATTGTTTCTCGTATCTCGTAGAATAACATTAATATTGAGGTTTACCGTATAAATGCGTAACCTCTATATATGTAAACAGATAAAAACTGAAACTAACTACGGATATGGGTGCAAGGGCGACCAAGTTCGCACCTAATTGAAAAAATCTTTTTAAAATTCAAAAGTCGCGGTCTCCTCAATAACGTTTCTGCGTTTATCTGGTCACCAGTGGCACCCAATTATGTTTTCTTTAAATGACTATAACTGTGTTTCCTTTCACCCTACACGTTTAAAATTTGGCACCTAGTTTATTTTTTGTGACATAAACCAGCTTACCAAATTTGGCTGCCCTTACTTTGTTATTTCCGAAAATATGAAAATTTTCGAGGAAAAATTGCGCTGATTTTCCTGGCCAACGAACTTATCCAAGCAATTTGCAAAAAGAAGGTATTTACCAAATTTGATCTAAATCGGCAGATTATTTTTTGTGTTATCGGTATGATACTTATATATATATATATATATATATATATATATATATATATATATATATATATATATATATATATATATATATATATATATATATATATATATATATATATATATATATATATATATATATATATATATATATATATATATATATATATATATATATATATATATATATATACATATAAAAATTCAAACTGACCCTGGACATGGGTTTTAGGTGACCTAGTTCGCGCTCATTTGATGAAATTTTTTCAGAATCCAAAAGTCGTGATCTTCTCATTAGTGGGTTTTTAAGAAGACATGTGACATAAACCAGTTTACCAAATTCAGTTGCCCTTACTTTGTTATTTCCGGAAAGTGAAGATTTTCCTAAAGAAAACACAAAATTTTACGGGAAAAACTGGGCCGATCTTCCTGGCCAACGAACTTATCCAAGCCATTTGCAAAAAGAAGGCACGCACTAAATTTGACATAAATTGGCACATTATTTTACAACCGTCGTTTCCCTATTCATCTTATTCTTGTTTGTTTTTGGATTTAAAATATTCATTTTAATCCCACGAGTATTGAGGAGGTCAAATCCACTACGGCAAAGCCCCATTTACCTCTGAAGGGGTACTTACAATTTAAGGTCCCTAGGTATCCAGAGGTCACCGTTAAGAGCTCACTCACGAAGAGCCATGCATTCCTCAGCGCGGTACGAATAACACCTTGAATTACAGCTTTTTTACCGCAGGGCTGCTCAGCGTTTTTTTTTTAAGTAGGTTGACTCCTCCGGAAGCTGGCAAATATAAAGAAGGAATGAGAAAGCGGAAGAAAAATATAGAAAATATAGCCAACTATGACACTGAAAGATGGATAATTAGGATAGCGCCACAGCAACGGTAAAGAGGGAAAATTCTGGACGCAGCAAGTGCGTTATGGTAGTGAATTTTTATTAAATGCTTCAAACTTGGATAACTCAATTTTCTATAAACTTCGAAAGTTGAATTTTGGTATGTAGTAAGGTTTTTCCTAAGGAAACATATTCACCAAGCTTCATTAAAATAACTTTGTAATTTTCGAAGAAAAAAATTTTTTCGAAAGAAAACTAAAAATTTGATAAACTCAATTTTCTATAAACTTAGAAAGTTGAATTTTGGTATTTGGTAAGGTCTTTCTAAAGCCAGTATATACACCAAATTTTATTAAAATAGCTTTGTAATTTTCAGAGAAAAAATGTTTTTTTAAAAGAAAACTCAAAATTTTCCCGGAAAACCTGCTCAGATTTTCCTGGCTAACGAACTCATCCAAGCCATTAATAAAGGAAAGGTACTTGCCCAGTTTCATCGAAATCGGTTAATTATTTTTTGAGTTATCGGTTGGATATATATATATATATATATATATATATATATATATATATATATATATATATATATATATATATATATATATATATATATATGTGTTAAACTGACCGCGGATATGGGTTCAAGAGGTCCTAAATCGCGCTCATTTGAAAAAAATTTTGCAAAGTCTCACCATCGATACCTCTCTGTTAGTGAATTTTTTTAAAATAAAAATTCACTAAAAATATCACCGAGTCCAGCTCGGGAAGTGGATGCCTTATGTTCGCGCATGTATTAGTATGTGTCTGTCAACATGTATGTGTGGGCATGTGTGCATGCATCTGTATATGCGTGCCTGCATGCGTGAGCCCCTGTGGTCGTTATCCACATACCCAACAGATGTGAGCCCCTGAGGGCAATAATATTAATTATAAATAACGAAGTTTTGCACAACTGATATTTTCTCCTAAAAGTTGTAATAGTACTAAGGATGATTTTTTTTATTTTAAGATACCTGCGAAGGACAAACCAAATGTGATACCAACTGCAAATGCGGTGACAACTGCAAATGCCCCTCTGGACATGGTACGCTTTTTTAAACTTTCTTTGATGATCAGAACTAATAAAATTTTTATTTTTCAGGTTCCAAATAGATCTTCTTTCCTGGTAAATGCCATCTAGATATATCTTTAACCAAAACCAATCAATATGTAATGCTTAATGTGCAAAATGTAAATAAAACATGTATTAACAATATCGGTTAACAATATGTACATAAAACAGATTATTTGGTCCTAATAAAACGTATATTTGATCAAACTTCATATTTTATTACTTTAATTATTTCTTAGAAGAAGCAGGTCTTGTTAGTTAAGCGATCATGAGATTTTAATCCTTATTGACGGATCATTTATGTAGTAGCAACGACAAAAAAAATATTGTGTAAGTACTTATCAATACTTGTCTGGAACTTGGAGATTGTTTAGAAGCAGATAAAATATGTCAGGGAAATCCTTCCAGTTCCTTAGGGATCGGCAATACTGAGAATGTTGTCTGCAGTCGAACTAGCGCAGCTTTAATTGTATAATATCGATAGTAATCATATAGTACAGGCAATAGAGAATTTGTTTCTGCATTAAACTACAGGAGTTAGTTTTTTTGATAGATAGGTTCAGAATGACGTACTGAATTTAAAAACACAAAATCCTTACAAATTCGGAGGGCGGAAGTGCCGCCATTTTGAGAAAAACCGTTTCGGCCTATATCTCTGTAACCGTGCACTTTAGGCCAAAAATGGCAATGACCATTATTGTAGATAATTGCATTTCTCATCTTTTTTGTAAAAAATATTTTTTTATCACTAACCGTTTTCAACTTATACGACTATTAGCATTCATTTATTGACTTTTTTACCTATATCTTTGTTATTTTTTTTTTTTTAAATAAAATGCTTATAACTTAACTTTTTAATCGACAAATTTTCTAGAACTCTTACTTAAAACTTTTTTTCTCAAATTAATATTAGTGAATTTTCTTTAAAAAAAAATTCACTGAGGAGACCTCGACTTATTAAATTTGAATTTTTTTTTTCAAATGTGCGTTAGTTATGCCCCCTAGAACACATGTGCGAGGTCAGTTTCAATTTTTATATGTTTATATATATATATATATATATATATATATATATATATATATATATATATATATATATATATATATATATATATATATATATATATATATATATGTATATATATATATATATATATATATATATATATATATATATATATATATATATATATATATATATATATATATATATATATATATATATATATATATCTCACAACAATAAATCTAAAATAATGGGCCGATTTTGATTAAATTTGGTGAATACCTTCCTTTTGCCAGTGGCTTGGTAAGTTCGTTAGCGAGGAAAATCGGCCCAGGTTTTCCCGGAAAATTTTGTATTTTCTTTCAAAAAAATCATATCTCTGGAAATAACAAAGTAAGGGCAACCAAAGTTGGTACGCCGGTTTATATAGATAGATAGACAGATAAATTACCTACCAAAATTTAGTTTGTAGGTTAAAAGATGAAAAAGTTATAGCCATTTAAAGAAAAATAAATTGGGGTTTGCCCCAAAACGTCAAAGTCGCGATTTAAAACGTAAAAATTGGCAATATTTACGCAAAGAACCAGAAACTAATATAAGCTATGGAAAGAAAACGTCTCAAGACGAATGTTTTACGAAGCCTGAAGTCTTAGCTTCAACCGTCATTGTCCTTCATTTTACTAAAATATTTCCAGAAAAAATTGTCGATTGAAAAGTGCAACATTTAACGCGTTATAACTTTGAAAATATTGATTTTAGAAAAAAAGTTTTGAGTAAAAATTGTAGGAAATTTGTCGGTTGAAAAGTTAAGTTATAAGCGTTTTATTTCTTAAACAATTATTAACCAATATATAGGTAAAAAAGTCAATAAATGATTGCTAATAGTCGTATAAGTTGTAAACGGTGAGTGATACAAAAAAAAATTCACAAAAAAGATGAGAAATGCAATTATCTACAATAATGGTCATTGCCATTTTTGGCCTAAAGTGCACGGTTACAGAGATATAGGCCGAAACGGTTTTTCTCAAAATGGCGGCACTTCCGCCCTCCTAATTTGTAAGGATTTTGTGTTTTTACGTTCAGTACGTCATTCTGAACATATCTATAAAAAAAATAACTCCTGTAGTTTATGCATTATGGACAAGAGTAACGGGCTCCTATATTGCCTGTACTAATAACAACGGTACGAACTTTAAATATCAAGGGAAAAAACATATATATATATATATATATATATATATATATATATATATATATATATATATATATATATATATATATATATATATATATATATCAAATTTAAATTTAAATCTGGGTTCTAAAATAACTGGAAAGATGTCGTAGCTTAGCAAAAAATGCTAATCAACTTAAGTGTCTGTCAGTGTACTAACATTCAACGAGTGTAAGTAAATTTGGAGAACCCAAATCGCCACAACACATTTTAGGAAACCTGGCGATCGTTTCACTAACCAAGTTAGCATCATCAGAGGATGAATAATTCTAAATATCTTAGATCTACAACTCTGCTTATTTTCTTGTGCCGGTAGTCAGTCCGTAACGATTGAGGGTGGTACAATAACACAAAAATTAAGATATTTCGTTTGGCAGAAATACCTAAATTATTTTATTATCTACCGGACGTGAGTAGATAGGGCGGCACCTGGGCTCATCCCCTCCACTTTTTTTCTGCGCATGTGCGATGACGTCATGCGAATGCGCTGTAAGGTGACAGTTGACACTTGACCTGTCAGCTGTCAACGTCAGGTGTCAGACCTGTCAGCTGTCAACGTCAGGTGTCAGATCTGACCTGTGTGACAGCTGTCAAATGTCACATCTGTCAAACGCGTTCCAAGATGGCTGCCCTGTCATAGACAGCCGCAACCCGGGTCTCTATGGAAGTGTCTGATGACGTCAGATGTTCCAAGATGGCCACCACCTCTGTCCATAGATAGCCACACAGCCCCAGGTTAGGTATTAATTGTCTCTTATGTCTGACCTGTCATGATGTTCCATAGATATCTACAAGTCGGGTTAGTTCTCTATGTGTGTGTGTGTGTGTGTGTGTGTGTGTGTGTTGAATACCAGCTGTCTGATTGTTTATTAAGGTTATGTTTGTATTTGTTTATTAAGGTTATGTTCGCACACGTGTTGATTACCAATCATCTGTTTGTTTATTAAGGTTATGTATTTGTTTATTAAGGTTATGTTCGTATACACACACACACACACACAGCTGTTTGTTGTTTATTGTGTTGGTAAGGTGTGTTGTATTAAAGTTGTTAGGGTATTTCGTTTTTGCCGGGAAATTTGAATTTATTCTAAAATTTGTGTCTGTTATGTCCAGAGATCTGACTCTTCGAGCTAGGGAACATTCTATTTGTAAAGTTGTAGAGTGGGAGAATATTCCCTAGCTCGAAGGGAGAGGTCTGTTGGACACAGTCATTCGGTTTAGTCACACACACATACATATATGAGGAAGATATATAGCGGGTAATTTGAAATATAATTTTGATTTGAAATATGATTTTTGAAAGAAAAGCATTCGCCTGAAATTAGATTTGAACCCCGACCATACAGCTTACTCAGATAGATACCCTTCGCTAAACCGATCATGCTATGCAGACACACGGTGAAAGTTTGTTCGCAGTGGTATATATAAAACAAAACCTGTTACATATGATAATTTAAAACGAGTTTATCAGGCTGATGAGTGTGTGTGTGTGGGTATCTCTATTACATTTCAATTTGAATATAATAGGAACTGTAATTTTAAAAACAATGGTATATATATTTTATAGTAAAAAGATATTTGGCGCAAGTATGGGAAAACTGGTATAAGTCTGATATATTCGATATTGAGTTAAATAGTGGAACATGTCCGAAGTGACCAGAATAACCGCGTGAAAACTGATATAAGTAGACAAATACAATTCTGTAGGCGATATTACTTGGTGCATATGGCATAACTCAAAGTTTTTGTTGTGGAAATAGATACAAGTCTACTTGACACACTCAAATCAATCTTTAGTTGGTGTATGTCGACATAATGGTGTGTCCAATTTATTAAAGAATCACAGTATGTAAGGAAAACTGGTATATGTGGACATATTGAGTTTTAAGTATCTGTAACAGTTGATATATGTAGACTTATATCACTTTACACCAAAGTATTGCAACTTTTTAACAATATAACTCTACATGTATCAGTATACACAAAGTATCACTACAAAATGCGTAGTGGTAAGTACCTATACTTATGTCAGTATTCTCTCAGTATTGCTTGAAGTTACGTGTTTGTTGTGAGGTGTTAACCACATTATTGGATTTTTTTTTCAAGTTGAAAGTTGCGGAGTGTTGTTAACGCGAATATAAGAGTGAATTTGCCAGGATGTTTCACAGTTAATTAAGGTATTAATAACTGTTTCTTCACAAAACAATATAATACTTGACCTAGGTATTTACATTTAGTGAGGTTATGGCGTATTCAAAAAGATCAGAGTTTTTGGCTGAACTTCGAAAGAAGGTGGAGAATGAAAAATATTCCTCTAGGATTTTAGATGGTAAAAACAGTGTTCGTAATAACAAACACATTAGGTATATTTGATTTTTATAAATTTTATTACAGACGGCGAGAATAGTAGAGGCACGGCAATGTTAACAACGGAGGTATCAGCTGACAATACTAAAAGTGATGACCATATAATATGCTCTATTTATAATGGTAAACCCACTTCAAATACATCTTCTATGATATATATGTATTCTAACAACAATAAATTTCAGATTGCAGTCGTTCAGAAATCGGAGAACTGTATACGTCATCTAAGGTTACTGTTGAAGTTTGCTCCGAGGATGACTCACAGTGTGATTCACACGATTTGATTCAAGATAACGTCTTAGAAGCAGTTGAATTTTTGGGAATCCCAGAAAGTATCTTGATAGATCAAATCGGAATGAGGGGATATAACAGTACTCATGAATTGGGCGGAAGTCATTGTTCACAAAGTGATAATGTGCGCCCGGACAGAATTCTCAGAACTAAAAATGAAAGGAATGTGTTGAATGATAATGGAAACAATAAAAACGAGGAGATATTGAAAAGATCTGAATACAATGAGGCAGAAAGCATCCTATACGCTGAAGAATATAACGAAGATGAGCCAATGGATGATAGTGACGCAGACCCAGATTATACTCCCGAAGTTGAAAGTGCCGATATAAAGCATAAAAAGCAGCTGGTGAAAATTGCCCAAGACGAAAACAAAGCAGAGATATCAAAACAGCCAAATCGAGAAACACGAGCAGTCCGAAATGATCGAAAATTAAAGAGAAATCTTGGACTGGAGTACAAAACAAAATATGGAAAAACAGTCAAAAAGAGAACGTGTCAAGAACTAGCAAACTGTAGACTCAAATGTAAAACCACCATACCTGATGAAAAGAGGTGGCATATATTCAAAGAATATTGGTCTATGGGAAATTACAATAAAAGGGTTTCTTTCATAGCTTCACTAATTACAGCGCTACCCAAAAAATGTTGTAAACTGAAAACTGTTGATCCCGCGAAACAAAAAAATAGAACTATAACTTATAATTTTCACTTACCTTTAGATGGATGTCAAAAAAGGGTTTGCAAATCCTGTTTCATGAAAACATTTGGTGAAACAAACAGGTTCATATCTGATGTCCTACAAAATAAAAATGCCTGTGCATCCGGAATTACTCACGGTGATTTAAGAGGAAAATCAGCACCTGCTAATAAAATTCCAGAAGAAGACATTGATCTGGTTCGTCAGCACATTCTTTCGATACCGTCTTATGAAAGCCATTATTGTAGGAAAAAGTCAGATAAAAAATACCTACCTCATTATTACTCTCTGTCCAAAATGTACGATGAATACAAAAAATGGATCCCTCCAAACAAGTCGCCTGTGTCACGATTTGTATACCAAGCAAAATTTCATGAATTAGGAATAAAAATCAAATCATTGAACAAAGACACATGCGCTTTGTGTGACAAATATAACATGCAACTCAGAATAACGTCCGATGAACAGGAAAAAGACAAAATACAAGACCAACTAGAAAAACACCAAAAGGATGCAGAGGATGCATATGCAGCAAAAAGAAAAGACAATGAAGCATCAATGACTGACCCATCCAAACAAGTAATAACCTTTGACCTGCAACAATGTCTGCCAACACCAGCTATCGAAACATCAGTAGCCTTTTACAAACGGCAATTGTGGACTTACAATCTGACGTTGTATCGATGTGGTGATAAAGCAGCTTTTAACTTTATGTGGCATGAAGCCGTTGCAGCAAGGGGTGCCAACCAAATAGCGTCTTGTCTTATTAAATATCTAGACCAGACAACAGATGTGAAGGAAATAACATTATATTCCGATACATGTGCGGGGCAAAATAAAAACTCCTATCTTTGTTTGATGTTCATGCTTGCTATCAAGAAACATCCCCACTTAGAGCACATTAATCATAAATTTCTCGTACCTGGGCACACCCACATGGAATGTGACGGGATTCATTCCATTATAGAGAAAAAGAAGAAGAAATATCCCCTTTCAATAGAACACCCAAGAGATTGGATGAATTTGGTCCGACTTTGTGGTTCTAAAAGACCATTTCACGTGACGGAAATGAACCAAGAGGATTTTTTTGAATTTTCAGCACTCTTCAAAAATCAATTTCAACTGAGAAAAATCGACACAGATGGCGATAGAGTTTACTGGAAAAATATTAAATGGTTAAGGTATTCTCAGCAACCTGGTGTGGTAGAATATAAAACAAACCTTGATGATAATACACCATTTAAAAAAATAAATTTCTTACGAAAAGGATCATCATGGCCAAAGACTATAAAAGTTCCACTTTCATACAGATCTTCAAATCCAATAAGCAAAGAAAAGAAAGCAAATCTCTTGGAACTGCTGCCTTATGTTGATAAGACGTTTCATGGTTTTTATAAGAACTTATTGACCAAAGAAGATCTGCAGAATACTTTACCTTATCCTGATTCGGATGGTGACAGTGAAGAGGAAACAAATTAATTAAAAATTATATTTGACGTTCAATTACGTTAAAGAAATTTCATTGTTCATTTCGTTTTTTTTTTGCTTGTTTGTGAAAAATGGTATAAGTACTTTTCTTTTAATAAATTTTGTGAAAACTGGTATAAGTGAATTTTTTTCTCTCATATACTTAAACTATTTAGATTTTTGAGAAAGCTATCAAATACAGGCCTGTTTTTTAAACAACTTCAGAAAAAATTACTAATATATTTAATCATATATAGATTTGCTAGACTTTAAACTTTACAATGCTTTCCTGAAAACCTGTGAAATTGGACATATACCAGTTTTCCCATACATGCGCCATTTAAACACGTTCCAATTTACATATCTAATATCAAATTCTAAAAAACAAAAACGTTTGAAGTAAACTATTAATAACAAAACGTATTTACATGTAGATATGCTAATGAATTTGATTAATGGGTAATAAAACCGAGACCGGGTTTTATGTAGGCGTGTTTGTTTATGTTAGTGTTTCCTATTAGAATGAATCTGAATTTATATAGGGAGTGATCAAAAAAAAACACAAGTAACAAAACTCGATTTAAAACATGAAAACTAAACTTTGATATACGAGGATTGTTTGATAAGTATTGTTTGAATGCAAACATATTGGTAAATAATATAAGAGTGTACTTACATACAGCAAGAGACGTCATACTTGTTTCACTGCTTAACACACACTAACGTCTGTTGAGGTCTTGAATGGGTTGTTTGAAAGCATAGAACACACACACATAGGTCATGACTGCACGAAGGCTTTGCTTAGACTGACAGACAGAAAGGGGTTAATCAAAAAGCAACAAAATAAAAATAAAACAACTGATTTACATACAATAAAAATTTATTAGGATTAATTAAGTTGTACATATTGATACATAAAATGACATACTATTATTACATAATGGCTCTAACGATACCCGTTAGAGGTTTATATTCCATTACACTGTCATGAATAACCAAACAATAAACACGAGTATTTTTAGGGAAGTTGGCGTGACTCATAAACTCCACCTTAATGTCCACCGTTGAAGACTTGATTGACTCGTTCTGGTGCTGACAGTCAATCACAAATAGAGCTCGGTCTTTAAACTCATCATAATTCAAGATAGGCTCCGACATGTTCTTATAACAGAAGCTTTTTTGAAAATCTGTATACATGTGATAGGCTTCTGCATATTTCGATTTCTCAAAATCCATATTCATAGATTCATAAGGGTAGCATTCTGAATTTAGAAACACTCGGAGGTCCAACATACCAATGTTATCGAAATAGTCTGGCCTTTTCTTCACGTTGTCCTTACGATCTGTTTGAAATGCTATAATCACATATCGAGGTCTTTCCAAGTTGGTTGCAGTTTTAACAGCCCACACATCTCTGTTGATATCTCTGAGTGCTGGTAACTCATATATGTCCCATTTGCGGTATGCGAGAAATATAGAGGTGTCTTTTGCTATTTTATCCATCAGTTCCAATTTCATTTTATCATTGGGAAATACATGTTTTACCTTTAAAAACATATTGGTTACGGTAATTTTTGCACGTGCCGTACCTGTGCTGTAATAGCCGTTGGAATCGTTTCGACTTCTTGTAAAGCGGAAAGTATGTTTGCCACAGAGAACTCCTTTGAAATGATGAAAGAAACTGAAGAGGAACCAGACAGGTATGAGCATGTGAAACTTGTTATCATTTAAGGTGATGTGCTCCGACGACACATTCAGTCCGGCGTTGCTAAGAGATTGGGCTTCATTCTTACTGAACGATAGCAGACTTTTGATGAGTGTTGTGGTGTAGGGGTCTCGCACTCGTTCCACTTCCTTGTTATTTAACTCATAGGTCATTGATTCGAACAGAGCTGCTCCTCCATTATTTGACAGATAACAAGCACCAGTGGCATTTTGGATTGCTACAGGTTCCAGAGCACCTTCGATTATTAGAGCTGACTCGGCCAGACATACGAACGCATCTTGTTGGTTGATGGCTATTTCAATTTCATCGCTGTTACCAAACGATTTAGTTGGTGAATAGTAAGAGCGCAGCTCTTCTCGATCGATGCCATCATCAAACACGGGGTCTTTGAATATTTCTAGTTTTGACGACATGATAACCCAGGCTTTGCAGGAACTCAATATTATCGGGACGAAGCGTACCCTTTGACGTGTCTGACTCAACTGAATTTGTTGTGGTAGATGCACTTGCTTTTATATCCTTAAAGACCAACATACTAAGCAACTTTTATAAGTTTCAAGCGAACAGACACCTCTTCACCTTGAAAGTTGACAGGAACTGAATCTTGGTCGACGATGTCGATGCTTATATTGGAAATCTCTTGCTTGTTCACCGGCAAGTAAATTAAATTTTTAGGTTCTATGTCGATTGCGTAGCCAGGATCAACCATCGGAGCAAACTCATACAGCGTATGTGAGGGTTGTCCGTTATAATAGGAACCAGACACAATATTGGTTTCTATGCGAATCTGTCTAACATCCACTATTTCAACAGGTAAATCAGATTTTATAAAAGGTGTCCGGCTGATGAACTTGTTTTGAAAAGCCCAACATTCGCCCAATAGAACCATCAAATTCAAAACTGACATTTGTATAACACTTTAGTCTACATTTGATGGTGTTCGGATTAGGTCTCAGAATCAGAGCCTGTTGCTTTTGTTCGTGTGTTGCTGTAGCACCAACAAGTTCATTTTGAAGTAACTCTTCCAAGTGTGTTATTTCATAAGCACCGGTGGGTATCGTGATGGTTCGCCAACCGGTTCCTTCTTTTACATGAAATTTGTTTTTACCTTCATAGATGTTGGGTATGTTGTTGTAGGTGTGAAAGCCTATCAAGGCAACAGCATAATTACCATCCAAAACAATTGGTGGATGGTAGTCTGACGACAGATGGGAGCTGCGGTCTTTCAACACAAAGGTGTGCGCCATGACTGATACACACAGGCTACTGTTTGAGCCTTTTATTGCAATGGTTTTTGCAGATACAACCCATAACCGTAGCGCTGTTTCTTGAGATACATGCCTTTGCCCAGTCTCTTGCATTTTGGCTTAAATTTCAAGCCACTCCCTCTCCTACCCATCGCGATGGCTTCCATTGTTTTGTTGTGCCGTTCTTCCTCCTCCAGTTTCTGTTTCGCAGACTTGGCATCGTTCACGGCTTTGGCAATACCTGCAGCACCACCACCCAGAGCTCCTAGTGCTGACAGCCCACCAAATATCAGAGGCAACAGCGGAAGGAAGCCTCCGCTTTTAGGTATTGGAATAACTCGAGGTTTCTGCACATTCTTACGTCCACCAATGTTTCTAACAATTGTATGAGCTATATCAAACACGGCGTTCGCTGTTGGAATAAGGTTTCTATCTTTTATAACTTCCTCAATCAGACTTAATATGTTTTTAAAGGGAACCTTCTTCTTTGGTTTCGAGTTGATTACATAAAACCCCTCATCAAGTTTTCTGTTAACTTTCATGGTGTTTGTAACGCCCCGCAACGTTTCAGCAAAACCTGTATCTGTCTTTGTTAATAACAACCCTCTCTCTGTGACACCAACATGCATACTGACTGGGTGTCTCACTTGCATTCATATATATACACACCCAAATAAAATATAGTTTAGTTTAAGTTAAGATGCGTACCAGCAAACACGCTTCTGCCTTACCCATTACAAATATAGACGATGTTGTTACGGACACAGCTCAACAACAACTGAGGCATGGTCCTCTCTTTCCAAACACCGTTCGCTGTATCATATGTGGTCCGAGTGGGTGTGGTAAAACTAATGTCATGCTGAGTTTGTTGTTTGAAGCAAACGGTTTAAAATTTGATAACGTGTATGTGTATTCAAAGTCTCTGTATCAACCGAAATACAAGATGTTAAAGGAGGTGATGAATGCAACAAAAGGTGTTGGTTACTATCCTTATAGAGAAAACGATGAAATATTAGATCCGGAAGATGCCAAGGACAACTCTGTGTTTATATTTGATGATGTAGCTTGTGACAAACAAGATAAAATAAGAGCATACTTCAGTATGGGCAGACATAAGAATATTGATTCATTCTATCTCTGTCAAACATATACACGAATACCCAAACATCTGGTACGTGACAACACCAATGTTATTGTGTTATTCAAGCAAGATGAAACCAATTTAAAACACGTGTACGACGATCATGTGACCACCGATATGGACTTTAAACAATTTAAAACTATCTGCTACCAATGCTGGAAAGATAATAAGTATGGTGTGTTGGTGATTGTGAAGGAAAACGATGTACACAAAGGCCGATATAGAAAAGGATTCGATAGATATATATATATATATATATATATATATATATATATATATATATATATATATATATATATATATATATATATATATATTATTCTAACACAACAATGATAGACAGGGCAGTCAGCTGTCTAACACAGCTGTCATACAGATGTCATACAGCTGTCATACCGCTGTCATACAGCTGTCATACCGCTGTCATACAGCTGTCTAACAGCTGTCATACAGCTGTCTAACAGCTGTCATACAGCAGTCTAACAGCTGTCATACAGCTGTCATACAGCTGTCATACAGCTGTCATACAGCTGTCTAACACAGCTGTCTAACAGCTGTCATACGGCTGTCATACAGCTGTCTAACACAACTGTCTAACAGCTGTCATACAGCTGTCATACAGCTGTCTAACAGCTGTCATACAGCTGTCTAACAGCTGTCATACAGCTGTCTAACAGCTGTCATACAGCTGTCTAACACAGCTGTCTAACACAGCTGTCATACAGCTGTATTAGACAGCTGTCTAACAGCTGTTAGACAGCTGTATGACAGCTGTCTAACACAGCTGTCTAACACACAGCTGTCTAACACACAGCTGTCTAACACACAGCTGTCTAACACACAGCTGTCTAACACACAGCTGTCTAACACAGCTGTCTAACACACAGCTGTCTAACACACAGCTGTCTAACACACAGCTGTCTAACACACAGCTGTCTAACACAGCTGTCTAACACACAGCTGTCTAACACACAGCTGTCTAACACACAGCTGTCTAACACAGCTGTCTAACACAGCTGTCTAACACAGCTGTCTAACACAGCTGTCTAACACAGCTGTCTAACACAGCTGTCTAACAAGACAGCTGGACATCGTGATAAATAAGAAGACATGTACCGTGACGGAGTCAGTATATGTTAAACCACCACACAACCTGTATCGCTCAAACAAATGATTAGACCAGCTGGTAATACCGACCAGTTGTAATACAATGGAAGTGTTGGGTAAGGAAGAGCGAAAAGTTAAGAAAAGGATTTTACAACTTGCTGACAATATTCGAAAAAAACATTTAATGCTTAAACTTAACAGAGCCGAGAATGATGATGCTCTGCAACGTTTATATAAACCACTTGTTGAGCCCCTAAGTGAAATATCTAAAAACACAGCAGCACTGCAGCAGCAGCCCCAGCAACAACCAAAGGCTGAACAAATCAAAGACGAAGTCGATATACTAGAAACGAAACCCCAAGTACAGTTCCTTAAAGACCATGAAGTTTTTGAAGCTGAACCAAGGGAAGAGGCTGAGGAGACAAGTTCCGATGAGGATATCCCAACATTTGAAGAGCTTGAGGCAGACCTACAAACTGTAACATCCAACCCTGCATATCAAGAATTTTTGGAGCAATATCCTGAACGAGTTCGATATTATGTAGACAAGTATTTTACTGAACCACCAAGGCTCGCTACCATTGATCAAACGTATGGTGCTCGCTACGCTAAAGATACCGGTAGCTGGAGTCTTGGTAACAAACACTTAGACTTTACTGATGCTGAGATTCAACTGGGCCAAAGGAGATACCCGCAAACACAAGGTTTGCTAGAATTGTTATTTATGAAAAGACCCCGGGGGTATACTTATGACGATCTTCAACACTATAGAGATATTCTAGAAGCAACTAGTGTGCATAAAATGAACTATGATCCTAACGCACGAACCAAAGGTTGTTCCTCTGAAAAGTATCTGACTCTAATAAAACCAGTGATAAATCCACGAGGTCGTAGATCGTCAACTCCTCAAGGTTTTGGTTACACATATGAGGAAGACGATGACGACAGCAACGACAGACATCTTAACAAAAAAACAAAAGACTGAACTTAAAACTCAGAGTGATAAGAGCAGCGATAGCAACGGCATGAGCCCTAACAACAACATCAGCACCAACAACTATATGATACAAAATAACAAACAAATAGCCTATGTGTATTGGAATGACATAAACGAGTTGGTTGACAGACTTAGACTTTTAGTGGCTTCCCAAGTTGCAGGTAATAACAACGAAATTCAGTCAATCTTGGAAGAACTAAAAGAAGCTAGTGTTATCATCTAGTAAACCCACAGCCATGAAGAGACACCAACGACAACAACAACAGCACCAACGCAACGCTGAACCATCTAATGTTAATAATTCTATAAATGTATTCCAACAAAGAGTTTACATACTTGTACTTAGAATCAAATAAAAGTCTTTGTTAAAATTACTGTGTTTTTATTTTGTAATACAATTAAAAAGTATGTCGTAAAGCAATAATATCCTGGACAAATCTATCTTGTGGTACATCTGCTATACGTAGGTTGTTTCTATGTGCTGTAAGGTATTTCACTTCAGTCTTTATTCTGTTAAAGAGGTTTACTGAATTTGGATCGTACAGCTTGTTTAGGATCACTTGGGCGTCGGGGTGTTTATTTTTAAAGTTCCTCACAGCCCTGGGGAAACTTTTCTTTTGTGTTCTTACGGAATGATATGGATAGGGGGCGTCTTTCTCGTTTCTTGCAAGCAAACCAAACACACTTATTTTTCCCAGGTTACTTGGCTTTGGGGATATATCTTCAAGATATTCTGTGACTTTAGCATTTGTTTCTCGCATACGTTGCACCTCATCATTTATCTCCATTAATTTTACTTCAATCGCATCTAGGTTGTCCTTGTATTTCTGATCAAATTCGTTTAGGAAAAAATCAAAAATAATTTGGTTGCATTTGTCATAGAACTGATTGGATATCCAGCAAGCCAAATTTACTATCAAATCTTTACACACATATGTACCAGATATCGTGTCGTTTTCAGCGAGCGCTCCACCAATGTTTAATACGTATGTAGCTGTTGCTGGTGTTACTTGAGATGCTGCGTCCGTTTTTAGGGTATTGGTATTTCGACCCTTTGGAAGCGACTCTAAGTGGGCTCCTTCGGTTGGAATATTTGGCTTTTCGGTATTCCGATAACCCAATTGTTCCTTAAGCCGACTGTTGTAATAGGCAATCAACTCTTTAGTTTTCTTATTTTCCATCCAATGATATAATTTTTTATTACTAGTTTTACACAGTTTAGTTGCATTAAAATAACCAGTGTTCTTATCGATAATAAGTTGAAAGTCTCCAAATAGACCATACCAGAAGTTGTCTTTAATTTGCTGGTAACACACATCACTTAATGTAGCCATTTTGAAACAGATTTTGGGTAGAGTAAACTGAAGCACGTCTTTTCTCAACGACAACTGAATTATGAATGAGCTTAAGAGTGTGTGTAGCCACTTTATATATGCTGCCACAATAACCGTTTTTAAAACTAAATTTGTTTTTACATAAACCTTACTAAATGTGTATGTGTCTACAAATACGTTGTTTCTTATGGGAAACCGTGTCAAAAGCTATATATTAGGCTAAAATACATAGAATCTTATGGGAAATAGGAACGATTTAAGATGTGAGCAGGGGCCTTTTCTACAAACACAAATAATGTTATGATGTCATCCTTTCGGTTATGTCTGTATTCTAGACAAGCTCAAACACAACTGCATGGGGTGATTCAACAGATATAACACAAGGTAACATTCGCCAAGGTCATCAACTGACACGTCGTTTACCTCTAAGAGGGCCTCTCTTGCGTATATTAAACAGATACACAGACAAGCTCAAACAGGATCAAGGTTAACAAGTGTAAAACGTTGTTTATCCTTTGTAAGGCCTCTCTCTCTTACATCAGTTTGTGTCCTCAATACAAGAGAGACACTTGTTCAGTATGTGTTAAGCTGTGAAACAAGGATGACGTCTCTTGCTGTATGTAAGTACACTCTTATTATTATGTCTTTTTGCATTCAAATACCAAATACAAACATAACCTTACTAAACAATCAGATGATTGGTAATCAACATGTATACAAACATAACCTCATATGTAAACAACAACTGGCTTTGTTTTATATATACATCTGTGAACAAACTTTTAACGTGTGTGTCTGTGGAGCTATTGGTTTAGCGATAGTATATATCTGAGAAAGCTGTCTATGGCCGATTCGAGGTTCATGGGTTCAAATCTAATTTCAGGCGAATGCTTTTCTTTCAAATACACATGCATCTGTCAGTCTAAGCAAAGACATCGAACTGTCATGACGTGTGTTATATCCTTTCAAACAGCATGTACAAGCTTCAACAATGGCAATCAGTTGTCTGTCTGTTTGTATCCTGAACACAGGAGACACTTGTTCAGTAGTGTGTGTGTTAAGCAGTGAAACAAGGATGACGTCTCTTGTTGTATGTAAGTACACTCTTGTATTATGTCTGTTTGCATTCAAATAACAAATACAAACATAACCTTAACAAACAATCAGATGACTGGTAATCAACACGTGTGTGAACATAACCTTAATAAACAAATACATACATAACCTTAATAAACAATCAGATAGCGGAGGAATCAACATGTGTACGAACATAACCTCAATAAACAAATACAAACATAACCTTAACAAACATTCAGATGACTGGTAATCAACACGTGTGTGAACATAACCTTAATAAACAAATACATACATAACCTTAATAAACAAACAGATAACACGTTGACGACATAACAAATACAAACATAACCTTAATAAACAATCAAATGATTGGTAATCGACACGTGTGTGTGTGTGTGTGTGTGTGTGTGTGTGTGTGTGTGTGTGTGTGTGTGTGTGTGTGTGTGTGTGTGAACATAACCTGAATAAACAAATACAAACATAACCTTAACAAACAATCATATGATTGGTAATCAGCATGTCATACGAACATAACCTTAATAAACAATTAGACAAACACACATGGAGAACTAACCCGACTTGTAGATATCTATGGAACATCATGACAGGTCAGACATAAGACAGTTAATACCTAACCTGGGGGCTGTGTGGATATCTATGGACAGAGGTGGCCATCTTGGAACTGTCTGACGTCATCAGACAGTTCCATAGAGACCAGGGTTGCGGCTGTCTATGACAGCCATCTTGGAACGCTTGTGACGTCATCTGACACTTCCATAGAGACCCGGGTTGCGGCTGTCTATGACAGGTCAGCCATCTTGGAACGCGTTTGACAGATGTGACATTTGACAGCTGTCACACATGTCAGATCTGACATCTGACAGCTGACGTTGACAGCTGTCAAATGTCACCTGACAGCGCATGCGCATGACGTCATCGCACATGCGCAGAAAAAAGTGGAGGGGATGAGCCCAGGTGCCGCCCTATCTACTGACGTGCTTCCGCCGGTCTTTTTTGTGAAGTGATCTATCAACCGATTTGCGGTAGGCGGCGGTGCGAAGTTCATACACTTGTTGTTATTACTTTTTCAAATTTTTGTCAATACTTTTTTTGTCGTGATTCGATTCTTTTCAAATTTGGTGCACACGTATAAAATATCACTCTGTATTTATGTTGCAAATTTGACATGGATCTATCTATATTTAAAGACCGCAGCTGCCCTTGACCAACAGATAAGGACTCATAACTTTTTTGCTTGGATCTTTATCTCAAATCTAACAATACACGATTGAAGGGAATTATAAAATCTTAAAAAAAGGTCATCTTGTTGCATCAGGATAAAACTAACCGTTTTCGAGAAAAATGTTCTTCAAAAATTTTGCTGGTATTGATTGAATACGAAATCACTTCATGCAAATGTCAATGTTAATAGCGTGTGCTTTGAAAAGAGTCGCGGTAATTGCCCCGGAAAAAAATTATGTCACATGTTTTGACAATTAAAGTGTTATATTATTATTACTACTATAAAATTATTAGCAACGGTGAGATATACTTAAATTTTTTAAGAAACCAGTTATCCACTCTATTGGATGATGTACCCCTCCAATCAAGAAATACAATGTGGCTGCTGCAGGATGGCGCGCCGCCACATTTTAGAACAGCAGTGAGGGAATTTCTTAATGAAACATTTCCTGAGAGATGGATAGGACGCGGTGGGTTCGTGCAGTGGGCTCCTAGATCGGCTGATTTGAACCCAATGGATTTTTTCTTTTGGGGTTACCTAAAATCTCTTGTATACAGGACTCCAATTAAAAACGTTGAAGATCTCAGGCAAAGAATTATTGATAACTGTGACGTAATCAGGCAAAAAGAAGGAATATTCGCTAGAGTTCGTCGGAATATCCTGAGAATAATTGATTTATGTGTTGAGATGGAAGGACATCACTTTGAAATTTTGTTATAATATTTAATTGTTATGATTTTTAATACATTATTGTTACAATGTTTAAATGTTGCAAGTTCTAGTAAGTAATAAAAAAATGCGGCCGTGTAAAATCGTTATTGCTAATAATTTTATAGTAGTAATAATAATAAAAATATAACACTTTATTTGTCAAAACATATGACATAATTTTTTCCGAGGCAATTACCGCGACTGTTTTCAAAGCACACGCTATTAACATTGACATGTGCATGGAGTGATTTCGTATTCAATCAATACTAGCAAAAAATTTTAAGAACATTATTCTCGAAAACGGTTAGTTTTATCGTGATGCAACTAGATGACCTTTTTTTTAAGATTTTATAATTTCCTTCAATCGTGTATTGTTAGATTTGAGATAAAGATTCAAGCAAAAAAGTAATGAGTCCTTATCTGTTGGTCAAGGGCAGCCTCGGCCTTTAAATTTAGATAGATCCATGTCAAATTTGCAACATAAATGCAGAGTGATATTATATACGTGTGCACCAAATTTGAAAAGAATCGATTCACGAGAAAAAAAGTTATCAACAAAAAATTGAAAAAAATCATTTTTTTGACATCCTATAACTCCGTTATTTTCGAGTTTTCGAAAAACTATTATAGGAACCAGGGGCATTAATTCTTTGAGTGGAATAACCTCCTGAATTTTTTGCTCACAATTTCCGGACAGCCTGTATTTAGCACTATATGTACTTTCGAAAGCGCTTAGCTGTCACGGTTGTCTAACATTTGGAATTAATATTTTATATTCTCCGCATCTACCTGGTAGTTATTATCCTAAATATGCCGGGCAACGAAAGACCAATCTATAGAACCGTATTTTAATTGTGCTAAATGTTCATTAAATCTTATTTCAATAGATCTTTTTGTTTGTCCGACGTATTTAACCTCACAATCTTTACAACGTATTTCATAAATTCCCGATATTTTTGCGGTACTATCCTTATTTTTTGGGTTACCTGCCAAGTTTTAAAGTATTTTTTTGTCGAAAATATGTTGCAAACTGTATTTTTTTAAATGCTATCTAGGCCCCTTGTGATTCGTGGTTTAAATGGTAAGCAAACGAGATTTTTTTCGGCTCTCTCTCTCTTCTAAAAGTCATTGATTCCGCTAACATTTTCTTTGTTTTCAGTTTGTTAATTAGTTTCTCCACTAGTCAAACAGTATATCCGTTATATTGGGCCATGTTCTTAATATATCCTAATTCTTTGGTATATCGATTTTTATTTAAAGGAAAATTATACGTAACCTATTTACTAAAAAAAAAAAACAGACCGGCCATTTTTTGTGCGTGTGTAAGATGTGAGTCATTCGGAATGTAACTTAGAGTGGTGGTTACCTTCCTATGGACATCGAAGTCTGAAATGTCTTTATTTTTTATAACTAGTACATCTAGAAAGGGTAATTAATTATTAATTTCTGATTCATGGGTAAATATTATAGAATGAAATTTATTGTGCAATTTGGCAATCAAATCGTCTATTATGCAAATGTTTGTGTTAATACTGCGAAAATATCATCCACATAACGAAACAATACCCTATGAAAATACTCACTTTACTTATAAGATCTGTTTAGAATCTACTCATGAAAAGGTCCGCAATAAATGGCGATAGGGTGTTGCCCATTGCCGTGCCTTGGGTTTGTTAAAAAAAAAATCATTCTTGAATTGAAACATTTTGTTTAATACAAGATTTGTTATTGTTGAATATTCTTTGCAGATCAAATCATTTATGTTATTCATTTTCAACAACTCTTTTATGTACGTTAACGTTTACTTCGCGGGAAAGCTGAGAAACAATATAATATACTTGCTGCATCCATACCCTTTCCAACACTAATTTACAGTTACTGTATCCATCCTTTTTGAAAATGCTGAAATATGGCAGCTTACTATGTCAGACTGACAAACAAGGCAACCTCAAAATCATTTTTGGAAAAATATTGTTACGTTCTACGGGGTTCTGGATTCGTTGATTAACAAAACACAGCTTTCCAAACTACTAATTTATTATTAGCAACTATTTTCCAACACCAGTATCAACTAAACTATTTCTCTCTATTATTAAATGTCCATAGAACTATATTCCACTATTAGCCTTCTATGATCGTTTCTTAAACACCAACATTTACTGCTGACTCGCTTAATACTCTATGATCACTTCTTCACCACACTAAGTCAATACTGAACTAACTTACTCTGCGCATCGCTCTTCTATTTTACTGTCCATAGAGATTATAGACCTTCTACACTATTCTACACCTGTCACTTCTGGTCCATTCTAGAAATATAATTCCAGAGTGTTCGGTCTTACCAACACACTTTATAGCCGACATCTGACCACAGAATAACAGTCCCTAAACGTAATTCTCATAGACAAATGTGACACTGCCACCCTCTTATATTCGACCGTCCCGGCCGAATTCTGACATTTCTTGGAATGGTGTAAGTCTGTCTTTCTTAGTGACATCATTTAACCGGCAGTAATCTACACAAAACCTTGTGGAGCCATCTTTCTTTTTAACTAACACTACTGGAGAGGCCCAAGGGCTTTGCGATGGTTCTATAACTCGCGCCTGCTCCATCTCCCTTAGCATGGTGTCAACTTCGTGCTGTTTTGCCAATGGCACCCTTCGCGGTGGTTGCTTGATTGGTAAAGATGTCCCAGTCTGAATGCGATGGCGTACTAGGTCTGTTCTTCCAAAATCGTTCTTGTCGGTTACGAAAACGTTGCGATATTTGGACAGCAGTTTAGCCAATGCATGCTTTTGTTGTGGAGAAACATTTCCACTAGCTTCTGCTAAGACATCGCGTAGATGTTCTGGGAGTGGTTCATCCGGGGTGGACGAGGTTGGGTCTTCTTGGTCGTGGCAACGCCGTATTATGGTTACTGGCGAGAAGGTTCCGATTTCGGACCCTTTGGAAATCTTGTGTACAAACCTCTTAAGGTTGGCTATTCTGACAGCTGCCAGCTCTTTTGCTTGAATAAGAGTTTTACCGACTAGTAGAGCTTTCTTAAAAAGATCGTTGTCTTCTGGTTCTATAATACCCACCACTTGTCCCGAAATGTCTCCAACTATCTTCACTGGGACAATACTTTCACTCTGGGCTCTCACAACTACATCTTCTTTGGCCGTGACTTTTCGAATCGCAAGGTTATTGATAGTCGACATGACTACTTACTCATCACCGATATTGAAAACATTTTTCTCGAGATCTAACTTGACACCGTGACATTGTAGGACATCTAGTCCAAGTATGATGGGGTGTGATATGGCGGCAACAATAACTCGCTGTTTGGTTTTCCAAGCTCCACTTTGTAGCTTGACATCAGTCTTACCAAACACACGAATCTGTTCGCCACCAGCTGCGGTCACTTTGTAGAATCTTTCTGGCTCTCTTACTCGCCATCTTGGTACTATATCACGACAGATAATCGTTCTGGATGCGCCAGTGTCTACAACCATTTGAGCCTTCTTGTCGCCGATGTATCCGTCTACAATGAGCGTGTTGCCAGAATCGTTGACCAGTGAAATAGCTGCAAATTTCGGGGCATTGTGGTGGGCAGCCAGCTCTCGCCCCCTAAAGCTAGCTGCATTTAGTTTTCCTGTGCGTTGGTTGAAGATGATCTTGGGTGCCCGGCATTCACTCCTTATATGTCCCACTTTGCCACAATTCCAACAGCGTATGGCACTTGCACGATGAGCTTGCGTTGGCTCCTTATGAGTCGTGTGCTTCATCTGTTCTTCTAGTTTCTCCAATCTCTGCGAAAACTTGGATAAGTCTGGTTTATTTTCCTCTTCTGGAACTTGGAGACTGCGAACCCTCACATTGCCTTTACAGGCTTGTTCGGCAGCTTCAAATTCTAACGAATGTGTCAAAGAATCGTTTAAGTTTTTATGTCTCGCCATCCTCAGCGCCTGTTCAGTGTCGGTATCCCTGAGGCCGTCAATGAATGTTTGCAGTGACAGCTGATTCGCTCTTACAAACACACTTTATAGCCGATATCTGACCACAGAATAACAAAGTCCATAAACGTAATTCTCATAGACAAATGCGACAATATGTTAAAAAATGAAATGAGATAACAATTTGAACATCAATTGAAAACCTTGGTTCGCTGCTTCGTCGCGGGGGTTCTCCTTCTCCTTCTGCATGCATACAATCACTCTCAATGCATAAAGAAGAACAATGTAAACAAGAAAAATTCCTTTGGAGCAACCCCTAAGAAAATTACGGGACCTGCGGTGATTATAGAGGTTCTGCGCGCAGTAAACAGGATTTTAAGGAGGTATAGCTGCAAAATGGGATAAAGGCAGCTTAAAGAGGTCCAACTAAGCTGCTTCTTTCGCACTTTCCGCTCACATTTCCTTTTTATATTTTATCCCCCCAGCACCCGTATTCACTCTTGGTCCCGCAACTTTGTTCTGGGCTGTTTGCAAGAAATTATTCTTGTGGTTTGGACATCCAGAAGGGGTTCTAAGCATATTTCTGAAAATATTTTTTGAACACCCCACATGATATAATGATAATAATAATAATAACAAAGAACGGAAGATATAAAGTAGATATAATGCCAACATTGATAATTGGGAGTTAATAATGATATCAAAAACTTGAAAATTGAACGAGTCTCTCGTCGCAGGAAATGAACTCGAGCACAGGTTTTATTATAATTGTTATAAAAAAGACCTGGGTAAAGGTTAAAGGGTCCTTTTTCTTTTACACGCTTTAAAATTTGTATTTGAACATACCAATGTTGTATTTTTAATTTTACAAAATAAAATCACATATTTTTACGCTAAGAAACGTCTGATTCTATTAACTACTACATTGCAAGATTTTAGAAATAATGAAATTCATTTTAATCAAATTTACAACTCCTTATTTGAGGATTTTGAAAATAACGAACCAGCACCAAAGAAAAGAAAGACAACGTTAAGTATTCAAATTTTAAAACGGAATTATAAACACATTTTTAATGAAATTTTAGACATAATAATTAATCAATTGCAAGTAAGATTTTCGGATTTAAACAAAGTAGAATTTTTCGATTTAATAAAGAGACAATTTTATTTCGTATTCAAAAGACTTTCCAAAGGATATCTTTGAATTATTATTAAAACAATATTCTTTGTTTGATTCAATTGCATTAAAAAAAACTGTATACACAGATACAGAACTGTTTCAAGATGCCATACGCCTATCGAAATGGTTTCATTTATCTCAATTTCTTGTCTAACCGAGTTTTATAAACTGCTTGCGTTAATAGTCACAATTCCTGTCACATCTGCTTTAGTAGAAAGAAATTTTTCTGCACTTAAGCGCATCAAAATATTTTCCAGAAATAGTATTAGTCAAGACAGGTTAAAAACATATCAATGATTTCTATAGAAGAAAGGCTTGTTATAGAACTGACATAGCAGACTTCATTTTACGATAAAGTAATCGATATTTTTGCCGAGCAAAAAGATAGTCGGATTCCATTAACTTTTTAAAATATTTTAAAATACGTATTAGTCTATCAGTAAAATTCAGCGACAGATGCTCAACACCTCCTATTTTCTTCTTTCCGTTTTATTTATTTATTTTTATTTTCGTTATTGTTATTTAGAATTTATTATTTAGTTATTTTTCTAAATATGTAAATAATCCTCAAATCCCATTTTCCCGGATGACACCACGTCCCACGCCCCACCTCTTGGCAAGTTACATTAATTTACGAAAATATTTTAATAACAGATGCTCTACACCACCTTTTTTTCCGTTTTTTTTTTGTTTTTTTTTTCGTTATTGTTATTTAAAATTTATTGTTTAGTTATTTGTGTAAACATGTAAATAATCCCCGATTCCTATTTTCCATGATTCCTGACATTACGCCCCACCCCTTGGCAAGTTATACTCTACACCTGCGCGTTGGTTCTTGCTGGGCAACAGCGACACGCATTACTTGGTGGCAACAAGCGAAATATAATACATAATATTATTATGCTTACATGTATGTTCTTATTTCTTGTTAACAATAAGACAATGAGTTTCGCTGGCTAAGTAGAGTTAGGTATGCAAAAGAACGTGGACTTATTGACTGTCTCTGTACTGTGAATTAGATGTCCTGCACCGGATCCCGGACTTGAACGTATAAATCCCGGAATATATAAAAAAATACAGCGAGTAAATTAAAATTCGTTGAATCGTTGGTCGTAAATTTCACAAACGACTGCAATTGGCAACACTACCTCTGCGTTTTGCATCTCGTCATAGACCACTCATTGGATTAGATCACTCATTTAAACTGATTTATTATTCATTGAACTATGTATAATGTATATAGGATTTCTATTGAAATTTATTTTTTGTCTATAAGCAATATTTAACAATTTAATAAACCTTATGTGTTTATTCCTGTTTATTTATACCCTCAGTAATTCGTGAATAAATTATTTCAAAAGAGTATCAAATTTCAAAAAGTATTCTTGTGAAAGTTTATATTTTTGTATAAATGGATTTTTTACTGAAATTCTGAAGTGCCAGGAAAACGTGTGCCACTGAAATTTTAAAAAATTACTGCTTCCTCTACCGCGACACTCACGAGCCGCCACTGGTCAGGAGGTTGGGGGAAGGGTTCTGCTTAAACTGCACCTTTCACCTTTACCCAGGCCTTGTTTATAACGATTTAATCAAACCTGTGCTCGAGTCCATTTTCTGCGGCGAGACACTCGTTCAGTTTTTCAATTTTTGATATTAACTCTCACATCAATGTTGGCATTATATATATATACTCTCCGTTTTCCGTTCTCTGTTGTTATTATTATTATTACTATTATTATTATTACTTACTGACATTTTCCAACGTTTTATAAGAGAGAGAGAGAGAGAGAGATAGAGGGAGAGAGAGAGAGAGAGAGAAAGAGAGAGAGAGAGAGAGAGAAACAAATGCGATGGGCAAGAAACAAAGATAAATTGTAGTGAATAAATGTGGCAACCATGCAAGCAATTTAACGGTTGAAATTTGCATTTCGTAACGGTCACTATTCTGTGTACCTTATATTCAACGTTTACCCTTGTTTACTATTGCTGTATCCATACTTTTTGAAAATGAAATAAATATAAACAATACAAAATTTTGAAATTAAAATTTTAATAATTCAATCTAAACATCTGTTTGTATAATTTTAACCAGGAATGTATGTACTTCGTAGTACCTACCTAGATATTATAAGTAGTTACTGTATTAGTTTGAGGTAGGTATATTTCCTGTAATACCTACCAGTGAATTCTGTTTAGAGTTCACTAGGTAATACAATACAATATCTACAATCTACATGCAGTTTACCTATCACTTTCATATTTGTTTCGTTGGATGTTCCAATCATATCATTTTGTTAAAGTTTTTTTATTATTATTTTTATTTTCAACAACACACCACGAGGGCTTACAGCCTAAATACTATCGTCCGTGGGTGTCGACAAGGAGGAAAGAGACAACTTGTTAATTCTGGACTTGAAGGTTTGGAGGTTCGGGGGAGAAGGAAAAACATGTGCTGGCAAGGGATTCCACAACTTGGAAGTCCTCGGGACAAAAGAGCGGGCATAACTAGATGTTCTATGTCTGGTGACCTGGACAGTAAAAGGATGCAATCGCTCTGTTTCCCTGGTAGATCTGTTGGGGGCAGCAGGTGGAGGAACTATGGAAGAAAGCTCCTCTGAGCAGTGCCCGTGCAGATATCTATAAAAGACAGAGAGGTCGCCAACGGCACGTCGGTGGGCAAGGGATGACAGCCTTTGGGTGAGGGTAGGGTCACCGATGAGACGTATAGCTCTCTTCTGAATGAAGTCCAGGATAGCGATGTATAAGCGGCGGCAGCACCCCAGATGTGGGAGCAGTATTCGAGGTTTGGTCTTATTTGTGAAGTATATAAAGTATAGAGATTAGCTGGCGAAAATATTTGCGAGCCCGGAAGAGGAAACCTAATTTCTTAGCAGCCGCCTCTGCAATTGATGTGACATGTTGGTGCTAATTGAGATTTCGATCCACAGAGATGCCAACAAGTGAAAAGGACTCATTACTTTGAATAACTTGGTTGTTTATTGTGATGGGTCTAGCACTGGTGTATCTCTTATGCGAAAGAAAGCAAGACTGTGATTTGGTGGGGTTGAATTGTACAAGATTTCTACTTCCCCAGTCTAATATTTTTTGGAGATCCACGGAGATAAAACCCTCCATGAGTCTGCGATCCTCATCTATTGGGGCTAAAGAGACAGGCTTAGAATATTGTATATTTGAGTGGAGGGTGCTGTCGTCTGCGTAACTGTGAACTGGGTTGGATGTGCTAGAGAGGAGGTTATTGATGTGGAGAAGAAACAAAGTAGGGGCTAAAGCTGAACCTTGAGGAACTCCTGCATTAATTGGATACAGTTTAGAGGAATGGCCATCCACGACAACAAAAATGCTCCGGTTGGAGAGGAAATTTGCTGTCCAGGTACGTAGTTTTGGTGGTAGGCCATAGGTCGGTAGTTTATTAAGCAGCGCTGCGTGCCAGACCTGGTCTAATGCTTTGGATATGTCTAGAGCGACAATCTGGGATTCACCGTGTAGTTCCATAGACTTGTTCCAAGAATAGATGACAAAGGAACGGAGGTCGGCAGTAGATCTGCGCTAACGGAATCCATACTGCCTGTCGTGGATTAGATTGTGTTTTTCAAGAAATTTTAGTAATTCGGTGTTTATATACTTTTCCATCACTTTAGAGATGACTGAAATGAGAGAAATAGGCCTGTAGTTGCTAGGAAGCGCTTTCGATCCTTTCTTGGGGACGGGTTGTACTCGAGCAGTTTTCCAGTTACTAGGGAATATTCCTCTATTGTAAGATGTCTGAAACAGACGATTCAGGACAGGAGCAAGTTCTGGTACGCATTTTTTGAGAACAATTGCTGGGATCTCGTCAAGGCCAGAGGCTTTCCTGGTATTAAGATAAGAGAGCAACTTTCGCACCTTTTTAGTTTTGAAAATGATATCCGTCATTTTATGCGCGACATTGGGGACTGTTGGTGGTTGAACATTTGAAGGTGGGTTGAGAGTAGAATTGCCGGCGAACAACGAGGCAAAAAGTTCAGCCTTGCCCAGGGCGGTAGAAACAATTTCATCCCCTGAGACAAGAGGTGGGAACGTGCTCTTGCAGAAATTATTCCCAATAGATTTAGCAAGAGTCCAGAAGGGTTTGCTGCCGCTGGAGCTTAAGAGGACCTTGTTTTTGATGTGGTTATTAAAGGAGTTTTTTGCCCCAGAAAGAATGCGCACATAGCGGTTTCTTGCGTCGTTAAATGCTTGACGGTTTTCTTGACTGGGATTGTGTAGAAGCTTTTTGTGAGCTTTGACCTTTTCAAGTCTGGCCTTGTCACAGGATTTAGAGAATCAGGGCTTTTGAGTGGCTGCAGAGGTTTTCTGTGTACGTGGAATAAATAATTCCATGCCAGCTTGGATAATTTCGGTGACGTTTTGTGAGATATCAGAGGGGTCAGGATGGAAGAAGCAGACAGACGCCCATGGAAATGAGGAAAAGTAATCTCGCATTTCGTCCCAGTTCGCGGAGTTGTAGTGCCAAACGATACGTGGGAGTGGTGACTGTGTGACCTCGGGTTGCATTGCGCAGGAAGCTGTGACCATGCCGTGGTCTGAGCGACCCAGGGGGGCGGTGACTGAAACCTTATAGCAGTCAGGATTTGTAGTAAGAAGGAGATCCAAGGGATTTGAGCTGTGTGTTGGGATGCGAGGAAAGTAAGTAGGTTGCTGAACCATATTGGCTAAAGAATTGCTGACTGCAAAGGCCTCCGCTGCTCTTTCTTGTGGATCGGTTTTTGACGATCCTACCCATTCCTTATTATGGACATTGAAGTCACCAAGAATAGTGACCTCGGAGGAAGGATATTCAGATATCAGATGGTCGGTTTTTTCAGAAAGGTAGTCAAAGAGCTGGACAAAGTTGTTGTCAGAAGGTGACCGGTAAATGCAACAGATGAATTTAGTTGCAGCCCTGAGAGAGAGTTTTATCCATAGTATGTCTTTTCTTCCAGCTTCTAAATTGGGGAGTCTGGTGTAGGGTAGATTGCAATGGACGTACGCGCACACGCCTCCATGCAATCTAAAATAAGTAAGGAGCTCATACCCCGGGAAATTAAGGTGATTAGTGGCTGTTTTGGCACTGATTTGAGTTTCGGTGAGGAAGAGGAGTTGGGGCCTATTAGCCTGGAGGAAATGGTGGACGGAGTTCAGGTTAGAATTTAGACCACATATATTCGAGAAGGCTATTGTAAATATCGATGCTGGTGCCCCCTGTACACCCCTCTCCCGGAGATTCGAATGGAGGGATATTTTACCTCAGGAATCTTTTGTACAAGGAGGAGCCATCATCATTTTTGCTTATAAGGGAAACCGACTCATACACCAGCACCGGAAACGTCCGTTGGGACTTCACCGGCCCCTTGATGTAAGGGGTGGTACCTCGTCGGGCGTGAAGAAATCCTTTACTATCACGTAAAGGAAAATTCCACTACCACCTACCATATTGCAAGTATACCACACCAGCCAACTATTAAAGAGCTGACCAGCTTTAGAACTTGCTGAAAGTTAAGTTAAAATTAAAAGTTGGGTTATTATTTACCTGCTATTTATATTAACCTTAGAATGTAGGTACCTAGTTGTTTGGTATTATAAGATCCTAATAAGGTATAATCAATTAGCATCAGCGGAGTCGAGTTTAAGGTTATGCGATGCGCAGAGCGTACACGCTTCTCTGTGACAAATAGCTACGTGTGGTCAGATTAAACTAGGAGAGAGGGGGGGGGGCTTACAATTTTAAATACCGTGAACGTGAAGAATGGGAAGTTTAATATATATATATATATATATATATATATATATATATATATATATATATATATATATATATATATATATATATATATATATATACATTATGAAACGTCGTTCTAGAATGCTTTTAAACAAATTGAATCACTGTTATTAAATTTTGAATTTATTAGCGTACATTCGCGTGCTAAAATTTAGCGATTTTGGACGCAAACTTTGTCCCGGTATTAGAAAAGAAATAGTCCAAGGCTGACAATTGACAACATTGTTAGTTAGTTGTACATTGTACACAGCTCTATCTATAAAATTTTGTGTAAACTAGAGCTGTGGTGACAGCATACTACTTGGTCCTGCATCAAGATGGCGTCCCTGTCGTATCTCTCACAATGTTCTGCAGTCTGACATCTTGCAATAACTTTCATTGTGTAAATTTTTATCTACCGTTTATTTAATTAGCATAGCAGTACAGATAACGTCATCTGTCTTTGTCCAACATTGTAGATATTGCATTACAGAATCTGAAGTGATGTCGAGGAATATTTTATTATTAATTTCGAATAACTTTATTTTCCTTTGATCAAACAACTTGAAATTGGTACACAACCACGTCTGTGTATTTTTTTAAGTTGTAAATTTTCATTTCAGTCACTTAGAAAATTTGAGAGATATAGCGTTTCAAAGAATATTTTTTTAATTTTTTATTATGATATATATATATATATATATATATATATATATATATATATATATATATATATATATATATATATATATATATATATATGAACTGTTAACAATGACTGCTGTAAAAACACATTGATATAATACATTCTTTCATGTTTCTAAAAGTTGTAACTTTGCAAGTGGCTATATATGACAAAAAAAAGGTGAAAAAGCAACAACAAAAAAAGAAAAAAATTGTCCTCCCCGGCGGGGAATCGAACCCCGGTCTCCCGCGTGACAGGCGGGGATACTTACCACTATACTACCGAGGACTACACTTTAACTGTTTTCCAGAACGATTTCCCGCGGTGTAACGTCAATTAAAATTGTTGAAATTGTTATAAGTTTAAAATTTTTAATTTGGATCTTTATACATACGCCGTCGTAAGTAAAAAATGTTCGGGACGCAGCAAGTACGTTATGGTAGCGAAATTTCATTATATATATATATATATATATATATATATATATATATATATATATATATATATATATATATATATATATATACAGGTGTCCCATAGTTGTGAAGACGGACGATAGCTCCTCACTGAGGCTATATTTTAAAATTCAGTTTTCTGGATGCGATAGATGTACCACAAGTGCACATTTTAAAATTATTTTCAATTATACAGGGTGTTAATATACAGAGTGTTGCAAACTTAATTTTTTTAAATGGAACACCTATATATTATGGAATTTTTGGAAAGCCACGTCGATGCTGATTAAACTGATACAATATTGTTTTGAATTATTTTCAACCGTTCTCCAACTACAGGGAGTGAAATGTAAAAAAGTGGTCTACTTCAGACGTTTGTATTCATCGACATGTGTGATATTATATCAGGTTTTGTCATAATAAATGTTTTAGTGAATTTTTATTTAAAAAAATTCACTAATAGAGAGCTATCGATGGTGAGACTTTCCAAATGAGCGCGATCTAGGACCCTTAAAACCCATATCGGGGGTCAGTTTCAATTATATATAGGTATATATATATATATATATATATATATATATATATATATATATATATATATATATATATATATATATATATATATATATATATATCCAACCGATAACTCAAAAAATAATTACCTAACCGATTTGGATGGAACTCGGCAAGTACCTTTACTTTATTAATGGCTTGGATGAGTTTGTTAGCCAGGAAAATCTAATAAGGTTTTCCGAGAAAATTTTGAGTTTTATTTTGAAAAAAAAAAATTTCTGCAAAAATTACCAAGCTATTTTAACGAAATTTTTTAGATATATTGCCTTGTGAAAGACCTTACTACGTACCAAAATTAAATTTTCTAAGTTTATAGAAAATTGAGTTTTTCAAATTTGAAACATTTAATCAGAATTCACTACCATAACGGACTTGCTGCGTCCCGACTTTTTTTTCATTGGATTACCGCGTAAAAACTAGACACGTCCAACAGTTTCTTCTCTGAGAAACTGAAGGACATGAGCAAAAAACAAATAAGTAAACTTGCATAAAGATATATTACTTCCACATCGTCCATACGTGTGGAAGTATGGCATCGGCGACAAAAACTTCAGATTGTTTTTCGCTGAAAAGACGTAAAAAGTAACAAAACATATAGAAAACACAATTTGGGAACGAAAGTTTTTTGTGTCTGTCGGTCGGTCGATCCGTTGGTCTATCGGTCTGTCGGTCTGTCGGTATATCGGTCTGTCGGTATGTCTGTCTGTAAGTCTGTCGCTCTATCGGTCTGTCTGTTTGTTGTCACGTTAATTTTAAAACGAATTGAGATATCGTCTTCAAATTTGGTATCGAGCTAGCACTCGACAAACGAACGGTTCGGCTTGTTTTTGAGTAAAATCTGACAAAAAATGGAGGTAAAGGATGAATGGGGTTGATTTGGTGAAAATTGACATCTTTCGCTACAAACTCGGGTAATATAACGTTCTGAGTTGGTTTATTAGAACATTTTCGATGTTAAATTCTGTGCTGAAATTAAAAGAAGGATTGAATGTGTGTTTGTGTGTGTGTGGGGAGAGGTATATCAGTGACAAAAATTTCGATTATTTTTTTGTTTGTTAAAATGGAGTAAAAAGTCCCTAAACCTATACATAAACATTGATATGACATTTATCAAATTAAAGTAATTTTTCTCTCCCACAAATTAAAAAATTTCGGTGAAAATATGGGTTGTTTCGAAAGAGTAGCAGTTAGAAAGACATTATGGAATAGCAGAAATGTATGGTAAATGAAGGTGATGGTTGACGTGTTAGAAGGTGCGAAATAGAAGAGAAAAAAGAATTTAAATTTGGTATGTCAAAATTTGAAGTTTATTAGTGAATTTTCTTTAGAAAATTCAATACTGAAGATATTCCGACTTTTATTATTACTTCAAATGAGCGTTAATTAGGTCCCACAAAACACATATCCGACGTCAGTTTCAATTTTTATACGTTTTTATATATATATATATATATATATATATATATATATATATATATATATATATATATATATATATATATCACACCGATAACTCAAAAAATAATGGGCCGATTTTGATTAATTTACCTTCCTTTTGCAAATAACTTGGATAAGGTTGTTAGACAGGGAAATCGGCCCGGGTTTTCCCGGAAAATTTTGTCCCACAAAACACATATCCGAGGTCAGTTTCAATTTTTATACGTTTATATATATATATATATATATATATATATATATATATATATATATATATATATATATATATATATATATCACACCGATAACTCAAAAAATAATGGGCCGATTTTGATTAATTTACCTTCCTTTTGCAAATAACTTGGATAAGGTTGTTAGACAGGGAAATCGGCCCGGGTTTTCCCGGACAATTTTGTGTTTTCTTTCTAAAAAAATTTATATCTCCGGAATTAACAAATTAAGAGCAACAATTTAGCTCTGTAGGTTAAACGACAAAAAAGTTATAGGCATTTAAAGCAAAATAAATTGAGGTTTTCCTCAAAAAATCAAAATTACGATTTAAAACCTCAAAATTGGCAACATTTAGGCAAAGAACTTGAATCTAATACGGGCTATGAAAATAAAATGTCTCAAGAAGAATGTTTTACAAACCCTAAAGTCTTAGTTTCAACCGTCATTGTCCTTCACTTTACTAAAATGTTTGCAGAGAATTCATTTCAAGTAGACCCTTTCTCCGATGCTTGGCAGTAGTCTTAGCTATAGAGTTTATCGTTTAATGGTATATATTTTTGTCGAATTTTCATAAAAAATTCATAAAGCTCAATATATCCGTTATTATACAAGATATATATTATTTCTACAATCACAGGCTGGCCCATAAGTCGTTGGTGATACAAATTTTCTTTTTTTAATCAATGTTTGTAAGAAAATAAATTCTGGACGCAGCAAGTGCGTTATGGTAGCGAATTTTGATCAAATGCTTCATATTTGAATAGCTCAATTTGCTATTGACCTATAAGGTAGACCAAGAAACGAGTTTTTTCGGGAACACTTTAAGTTTACTTTCGGAAATTTTTGTACATTTTCAAACAATAAAGTTATTTTGATGAAACATGGCACATTATTTTTACTATATAGGTTACACTGGTAAACAAATTCGATGCCTGCTTTCTTTAAAAAAACACACATATTTACTATTAAAATCATTTTTATGAAAATTCACTACCATAACGCACTTGCTGCGTCCAGACTCTTTGAATTTGGTATAGTACTGTGAAACTATTTAGGATTTAACGAATTGAGATATCATCTTCAAATTTGGTACCCAGTTACCACCCGACAAAGGAACGCTTCGAGTTGTTTTTGGGTAAGATCGCTTTATCTGGTAGGGGATGAATGAGTGGTGATTTGGTGAAAATTAACGTTTTTTCGTTAAAACTCTAGTAATATAACGTTCCCGAAGTTTATGCGTACAAAAATGGGAATATTTTCTTTGTGGTCAAGTCATGGACCCTAAAATCGTTTCATGAGAATGTCTTTCTGAAGAGAGAAGTTTATCACAGTTAGGTGGAAGTTATGATTAAATTTTTTGACGCAATATCTATGCATTGCCGTTAATGTAGTAATTCAAGTGTAATATACTTTCAAAACGTTTTTCCCTCTCTTGAAAAATATGTTAAAATGGACTTTGCTGGTTCTTGCATGGTGACCGAGTCCGTGTTTTGTAACAAAAAGAAACAAGTTTAGAGCATCACCTTTATTATAATACTGTATATCGGATTACAAAGAATAATAAATTAGTTATTATTTACATAATATATACTTTATCACAAAAACCACAAACAACAAATATAATGTCCTCCGTCAGATTTTTTCAATTATTTAGATCCTGAAACATATTAAATTATATAAGTTAATTATACATGTTACTTTTTACAAGTTAACTTACCTGGATGTCCAGAAGGACATTTGCAAGTGTCGCCACATTTGCAGTTGGTTGTGCAGTTTGTCTGACCTTCACAGGTATCTAGATAAATATTTAATTTTAAACATGTGTAAGACTAAAGCATCGAAATTGTTTTTCGATTAATTTTCAGGAAAAATGCCTTTAAGCTATTTAAAAATGTCTTTAAATGATCGCGAATTTCAATCCCTAAAAACCTCATCTGGAGTATATATAGGATGTCGCATTGAAAACGAAACAGACCGATGTGCGCCCAGAGGATTTTTTTTTATGATAAGCTGAAACAAGTCAATTTTAATATTGAGGGGGACATGTTTTGACATAAAACTCAACTTTGTCACATCAAGCCCTTAAGGGTGGTGATAACAACCCTTAAATTTTAAATAGAGAACGTGGGTCGAGTGTACATCATTTGAAAGCTCTTTCTTCTTTTAATTCAGCACACTAATTTTTTTGGAAGTTTTATCAACTCGTTTAAAAATTATTCACAGTTGAAGATGCAAAAACGCATTTCACTCAATCCCATAAGAAATGTGCTGATAGTCAATGTTTTGTTGGTTTGTAAACAAAAAATGGACTATCGGAACATTTCTTATCGGAATGAGAGAAACGCGGTTTATTATTTCAGTTTATCGGTCGGTTTGATACTTGATAGTACTACCGAAAATTAATTTCACAATGGTGTATTCTGTAGAAGAAAGAGTTGAAATAGTTACTCTTTTTTTTCAAAAACGATGACTGTGCCAACCGTACCGCAATTTTGTTTAATGAACGACATCCAAACAGACATGCTAACAGAAAATACATTTTGGAGTTAGTTACAAAGTTTCGACAAAGTGGTTCAGTAGCCAACAAAAAACGGGATCCTGAACGTGAATTTCCGGTTAGATTGAAGACTGAGATTGAAGTTTTAGGACAAATTGCTGCAGACCCAACTTTGGGCACGAGAAAATTGGCCACTGTTTTAAAGAAGGACTATTCAGCGAATATTGAAGCATCATAAATTTCACCCGTATAAAATTCATCTTGTACAACAACTGAATAAAGATGATTTTGATCGGCGGCTGGAGTTTTGTGAAGTTATGACTGCACGAATAGCTGATAGCGGGAACTTTCTGTTCAATATCTGTTTTTCAGACGAGTGTACATTTTTATTACACTCTACAGTCAATCGTCATAATTGTTGTTATTGGGCAAATAATAATCCAAGAAATTTTCACGAAGTCCACAATCAAACTCCACGGAAAATGAATGTCTGGACTGGCATTTTTGGAGACCGTTTAATCGGACCAATTTTTCTTGATGGCAATTTGAGTGGCGAAACGTATTTGGAGTTACTAGAAGATATCTTTTACCCTCCACTAATTGACATTGTTGAAAAGATGATCGCTACGAAGAAAATCAAATAGTGTTTCAACAAGATGGAGCTCCTCCGCATATTTCACAGCGTGTTAGGGAGTTTTTGGACAGAGAGTTTCCAGGACAATGGATTGGGCGTAGAGGTGCTATTGAGTGGCCCCCTAGATCACCGGATTTAACTCCTTTAGACTTCTTTCTATGAGGCCATTTAAAGAGTAAAATTTACGCAACAGGACCGGAGTCTCTGGAAGAATTACGACGACGCATTGTTGAATAATGCCGTCTAATAACTTCACAAATGCTCCAGAATGTCAGAACTCGTTTTGAACAAAATTTGTCTTTTGTATGGAAGCTGGTGGTCAACAATTTGAACACTTACTTAACTAAATAAACATTTTTGAACGTTTGGTTTTGTTTTTTAGTTTTTTTTAACGAAAAATTGACTAATTAATTAATTTCTTATCACAATGAATGAAGTACGTTCTTGCAACTCCAACTGTGAATAATTTTTAAACGAGTTAATAAAACTTGAAAAAAAATTAGTGTGCTGAATTCAAAAAAGAAAGAGCTTTCAAATGGTGTAACACTCGACCCATGTTCCTTATTTAAAATATAAGGGTTGTTATCACCACCCTTAAGGGGTTGATGTGACAAAGTTGAGTTTTATGTCAAAACATGTCCCCCTCAATATTAAAATTGACGTATTTCAACGTTTTTTTTTTTTAAATAATTATCTGGACGCAAATTGGTCTGTTTCGTTTTCAATGCGCCATCCTATATATATATATATATATATATATATATATATATATATATATATATATATATATATATATATATATATATATATATATATATGTGTGTGTGTGTGTGTGTGTGTGTGTACAGGTATCCCGTTAATAGTGCACAAACGCCCACGTGCTGATAGCTTGGTTCATGACCTATCAGAATTAAAAAAAAAGTATGTTTACTAAAAGTGTTACGGTTTTCGAGTAATCGGGACTTTTCTGAAATTGCCTAGGCTCTAACTTGCACCAATCTTTTTGCTTTCATTTATACAAATTTGTAGTTTTTTTATCTTTTTTTTAAATACTCCACACATTAGTTGCCTCATTTTTTCACATTTTTTACCAAATTGAAATTTAATCAGTTACTTTTAAAGTTCAGCGTTGGAAAATAAATGTGCCGTGCTTACTTGATAAACCTCATGAAAAGCTTTATGGTTTTATGAGGATTTCAAAATTGTGAAACACCAGCTATTTTTTCCTATGAAACGTAAAATATTGCAGTTTTTATTTAAAATGAGCCAATTTTCTTAGAATTAAAAAATAACATCTTTATGGCTTTTTCAACTTTGTGAATCAGACATGACAACTTGATATTATTAGCGAGACTGGCTTTTGCTTCGGAATTGTTCATTTGATAGTGAATTTGCCTTTTTTGGAAATAAAAGGAATTTTGTTTCTGAAATGATCACTAAATGATAAATGAAACAGTTCTTCAAATAAGAAAATAAATTTATTGTAATAAATGCTCGAACTGACGCCTCCTGTCTAATACATGCTTTACATCGATTAAAAAATAATATTTTTAATATATATATATATATATATATATATATATATATATATATATATATATATATATATATATATATATATATATATATATATATATATATATATATATATATATATATATATATATATATATATATATATAGTATGTCCCCGGATAGAGCTGCCAAGGGGAGAAACTTTCTTATTTTTCATTTGGCTTGTCATATAAAGGCTGAAGCAGTTCTCGTCGTTTCAAACTTCCTGTTCGTGCCAAAGAAACATCAAGAAATAGGTCGATTTAGTTGAAAAAGTTTTTTAAGTTCCAAAAATTACTTCTCGTTTTGTAGCAACCGTTAACACGACTTTTCTTTGTTACGTTTTTATTACAACAATTAAACAAAAATCAAATCGGCTGACAATTTTCTGAATTGTTAGTTGGTTGTATACAGTCTCTATCTTTTAACATTCTGTTTCATTGGCAGTCAAAACGAAATTCTATCAAAATTAATGGCAGTGTTGTCGTAAGAGCAACGAATTTACTTGAAACAGTGCTATGGTAGAGGGGATGGATAAGACAACCCGCCGATTTATCAAAGGGTATAATTAAAAGTTTCGGGATAATTACATCTCAAAATGTGTTGCACAAAAATTGATAAAGAGATTCCCAACTACTGGCGCCATATTAGATACAAAAAATTGAGGTAGAACCCGGTGAAGATCACGCTGCCACTCTTATTGTAATGGATTCGATACAAAATATTCCGAAACTTTCTTGACGATGAATATCACTTCAATTAGGGATAAGAAAACGCAAATTCAAATAATATTGAAATAATGTGAAATTCATTCCTACAAACCAATTTTTGATAACGCTTTAAAGCCCGGAGATCCTGCAGAACATATGGATTGGTGCTTGTGGGTGGGCGGTCAAATAATGGATAAATACTACTTTTATCGAAATATTGTATCAGTGAATTTTCGTAGAAAAAATTCACTAATGGGGAGATCCCGACTTTTGAATTTTGAAAAAAATTTTGCAAATGAGCGCGAACTAGAACCCCTAGAACCCATACCCGGGGTCAGTTTCAATTTTTATATGTCTATATATATATATATATATATATATATATATATATATATATATATATATATATATATATATATATATATATATATATATATATATATATATATCACACCGACTCAAAAAATAATGGGCCGATTTTGATAAAATTTGACATGTACCTTCCTTTTGTAAATGGTTTGGATAAGTTCGTTAGCCAGGAAAATCGGACCAGGTTTTCCGGGAAAATGTTGAGTTTTCGTTCAAAAAAAAATTTTATCTCAAAAAATAATAGGGAGATTTTGATAAAATTTGGCGTGTACCTTCCTTTTGTAAATAGCGTTGGACAAGTTCGTTAATCAGGAAAATCGGATGAAGTTTTCCGAAAAATTTTGAGTTTCCATTCGAAAAAAAATTTTAGTTCAAAAAATAAAAAAGCTATGCTAACCAAATTTGGTCAGTAGGTTTACGGTATAAAAAGTAAACTATACGCCAAAATTTAGATTTCTATGTTACAAGAAAAAAAAGTTATAATGAAATATTTCGTGCCGAATCATTTCTATGAAAATTCACTACCATAACACACTTGCTGCGTCCAGGCTTTTCTCTGATGAAGCCACGTTTTACACTGATGACACTTTTGCATCTCAGCATGTGAGGTACTGGATACATCACAATCCCCATTTCCGGATCGCTCGTAATTGACAATATTTGGCTAAAGTTAACGCATGGTGTGCAATTTCTTACCATGGTATAGTTGGACCATATTATTACGTATCTAGATATGCTACAACATTTTCTAAATGAAAGGTTGGACGCTCTACCAATGCATTATCGTGCTAGGTGTTACTTTCAACAAAATGGTTGTCCTGGCCATTGTGTTCGAATAGTTGTAGAATGGTTGAATTAACAATTTGGAGAGAATTGGATCGGTCCAAATAGTCTTGTTTTATGGCCACCGAGGAACCCTGATTTGACTATGGTGGATTTTTACATTTGAGCCCGTTAGAAACAGCTAGTTTATGCGAATCGTCTTCCTCTGAATGCAGAACGTTTAAAGAAGAAAATCAGAGATGCCGTGGCATCTTTACTGCTAGAAGAGACCCTAAAAAGTCATAGGGAACTGCGTCGAAGACTTGAGTTCTGCGTTCTAAGAGGTGGTGAATGGATCGAATGAAATTCTTATTGGTAGTTTCATTTTTCTTGTTAAATTGTTGTAATTAACACCTAGTAAATTTTCAACCAAATTGACCCACTTTATTTATCTGGAACGAAATGGAAATTTGAAAAGGTGAAAACTGATTCACCCATTTAAGAAGAAGCAAAAACTCTTATGGAGAATACATTTTCCTCGTAAAAAAATCAGAAAGTTTAGTCTTTCGGAATCCCACCCATACTGTATATATATATATATATATATATATATATATATATATATATATATATATATATATATATATATATATATATATATATATATATATATATATATATACATGGTCTCGCTTTGAATCGGACTCAAAATTTGTTGAAACTTGGCGCTTCGAAGCCATTTTCAAAAAGCTAAGGAAGTAATAAATGTCTGAATCGACTTAGTCTTTAGTTTGGAGCGATGGATAGTATAGGTTGGATTGCTGCAGTTCTATTTAGATGCCTCATTTATTTCTCTGGAACGAAACGGAAATTTGACACGGTGAGAACTGATTCACCCATTTCAGAACAAGCAAAAAATCTTATGGAAAATACATTTTCCTTGTAAAAAATATCAGAAAATTTCCACCCATACTGTATATATATATATATATATATATATATATATATATATATATATATATATATATATATATATATATATATATATATATATATATATATATATATATACATGGGTGGCGAGTAGAATCGGAGCCAACATTTGTTGAAACTTGGCATTTCGTAACCATTTTCAAAAAGTTAAGGAAGTATTAAATGCCTAAACCAACTTTCTATTTAGTTCTAAGCGATGGAATAAGTGTAGGTTGGGTTGCTGCAGTAATGTTTCGAGGCCTCAATTTGCCTACTCCCCAAATCTGACCGGAGATCGTCTCTAAGGCTTCAGTGTGTTTAACTCTAGACCTGAGAGAAATCTCGCTAGATAAAATCCAAAACTGAAGGTTAAAAATTGCCGGAAATTATGAGATGTAAAAGATATAATCAAGGATTAACGTCTCTCTTATTAAAATGAGCGACAATAAGTTTGGAAAATTTGTTTCTGAAATACAAAAGGTTTAATTGATTTTAGTGAATTTTCGTAGAAAAAATTCACTAATGGGGAGATCCCGACTTTTGAATTTTGAAAAAATTTTGCCAATGAGCGCGAACTAGGACCCCTAGAACCCATATCCGGGGTCAGTTTCAATGTTTATATGTTTATATATATATATATATATATATATATATATATATATATATATATATATATATATATATATATATATATATATATATATATATATATATATATATATATATATATATATATATATATATATATATATATATATATATATATATATATATATATATATATATATATATATATATATATATATCACACCGATAACTCAAAAAATAAAGGCCCGATTTTGATAAAATTTGGTGAATACCTTCCCTTTGCAAGTGGCTTGGACAAGTTCGTTAACCAGGAAAATCGTCCAAGGTTTTCCCGGAAAATTTTGTGTTTCCTTTAGAAAAAAATTCATATCTCCGGAAATAACAAAGTAAGGGCCACCCCAGTACACGGATTTACATCATTATAGGTAAGTTACCTACTAACATTTTGCGCTGTAGGTTATGGGCATTTAAAGAAAAATAAATTGGGGTTTACCTCAAAACGTCAAAGTGACAATTTAAAACGTCAAAATTGGCAACATTTAGGCAAAGAACTTGAATCTAATACGGGCTATGAAAAGAAAATGTCTCAAGAAGAATGTTTTACAAACCCTGAAGTCTTAGTTTCAACCGTCACTGTCCTTCATTTTAGTAAAATGTTTCCAGAAAATTCATTTCAAATAGACCCTCTCTCTGATGCTTGGCAGTAGCCTTAGCTATAGAGTTTATCGTTTAATGGTATATAACTTTTGTCGAATTTTCGTAAAAAGTCAATAAAGCTCATTATATCCGTTATTCTACAAGATAGGGGGAAAATGTATAGATTAATTATAGGGTGTCTTGAGCTACATCTTAAAAACATATTTCTAAAAACACAGGATGGCCGATTAGTCGTTGGTAATACAAATAATTTTTTTTAGTCGAAAACGCCTCATGTTTTTGCATTTTCTATCGAAATATAATGCATTTTTGTAAGTAAAGCGATTCTGGAAGCAGCAAGTGCGTTATGGTAGCGAATTTTGATTAAATGCTTAATATTTGAAAAGCTCAATTTGCTATTAACCTATAAGGTTGACCAGACACGGATTTTTTCGGTTACACTTTAAGTTTACTTTCGGAAATTTTTGTACGTTTTCAAACAATAAAGTTATTTTGATGAAACGGCACATTGTTTTTATTACTATATATGTTATACTGATAATCAAATTTGATGCCTACTTTCTGAAAAAAAAAACACACACATATTTGCTATTAAAAACATTTTTATGATAAATCACTACCATAACGCATTTGCTGCGTTTTTTTTATTTGGCTCTCCTCAATAAGTTTTTGAAGATTGACATGAAATAATTCGACCCTGAGGTACTCAATATAAGTAGATAAATATACAAGATAAAATCTGACCTCGTTTATGGGTTTTAGATACTCCAATTGGAGCTCATTTGAAGAAAGTTTTGAATTCGTGATCTTATCATTGGGATTTTTTTCTTTAAAAATCCGTTAAAAAATTAAAAGGTTGCAGTATTAAAAGTGCCAACATGGTAATTTTCCTGTTCCTTATTTTTAATACGAATACATGCAAATTAACTATAATATAATAATATGATTTTGCATAGTGTGGGTAAAAATAACTTGCAAAATAAGTGAATAACAGTCTTGACTTGAAATATTAATTAACTTAATTACTGTGAATCATTATTACGAGTACTGAGCGGAAGAAATTAAGACTTTGAAAATATAAATTAATGCTGTGCTATGGCCACTAATGCTTAACTGTTATAAATATCGGGAAATTTAATAATTTTGAATATTTCCGGTCATTTATAAAATATTTACCTTTACAAGAATCACATGGAGCAGGCATGATGCTGTTGGTTAAAAATGTTTGTACTTTCAATGAGTAAAGCAAATCAATAGACTGACTTTTACATATTTATCACTTCAATTTATATACTCGAAATTGATACATTGCCTTGAAAACATTTTCAGCAGAGCATAACAGTTCTTAACTGTAAACAGAAGCTTTTTTTAATAAATGGAATCTATCGTCCAGTTCTCAAGGCAATTAAAAGAATCCAGGTCTATTATAATTGGCGCGATAAAAAACCTGTATATTATTATCTATAATAGGAGTTTATTTTGAAGACATCAGCAAGTCATTTTAGAATGAAGTATAAAAAATTCAGATGATTCAAAATCCATTAAAATATTAAACGACGTATAACAAAAGGGGATAAAAATGTTGTACAAAAGTTAAAAAATATAAAAAATGTACTACATAAGTGCGGAAAAAGAACGCCTAGTCTTTGCCATATGTGCATGCTTAGATTTTTGTGGTACGTAAACCAATAGCATTGGATGCAAGAGATTTCTTTTTAGCGAATTTTTTTTTAATTCAATATTAGAGAGGTATCGATGGTGAGACTTTGCAAAAATTTTTTCACATGTGCGCGAACTAGAACCCCTAGAACCCATATCCGGGTCAGTTTCAATTTTTATCTGTTTATATTATATATATATATATATATATATATATATATATATATATATATATATATATATATATATATATATATATATATATATATATATATATATATATATATATATATATATATATATATATATATATATATATATATATATATATTATATATATATATATATATATATATATATATATATATATATATACAGGGTGGCGCATTGAAAACGAAACCGACCGATTTGCGTCCAGAGAATTTTTTTTAAGAAACGCTGAAACACGTCAATTTTAATATTGAGGGGGACATGTTTTGACATAAAACGCAACTTTTTCACATCAACCCCTTAAGAGTGGTGATAACAACCCTTATATTTTAAATAGGGAGCATGGGTCAAGTGTTACATCATTTGAAAGCTCTTTCTTTTCTGAATTCATCACACTAATTTTTTTGGAAGTTTTATTAATTCGTTTAAAAATTATTTACAGTTGGAGTTGCAAGAACGTATTTCATTCATTATGATAAGAAATGCACTACTTAGTCAATGTTTCGTTAAAAAAAACTAAAAACAAAACCAAACGTTCAAAAATGTTTATTCAGTTAAGTAAGTGTTCAAATTGTTGACCACCAGCTTCCATACAAAAGTACAAATTCTGTTAAAAACGAGCTCTGTCATTCCGGAGCATTTGTGGAGTTATTAAACGGCATTCTTCAACAATGCGTCGTCGTAATTCTTCCAGAAACTCCGGTTCTGTTGCGTAAATTCTACTCTTCAAATGGCCCCATAGAAAGAAGTCTAAAGGAGTTAAATCCGGTGAGCTAAGGGGCCACTCTATAGCACCTCTACCCCCAATCCATTGCTCTGGAAACTATCTGTTCAAAAACTCCCTAATACGTAGTGAAAAATGCGGAGGCGCTCCATCTTGTTGAAAAACTAATTGATTTTCTTGATAGCGATCATCATTTTCAACAATGTTAATTAGTAGTGGGTAAACGATATCTTCTGGTAACTCCAAATACGTTTCGCCACTCAAATGGCCATCAAGAAAAATTAAACGGTCTCCAAAAATGCCAGTCCAGACATTCAATTTCTGTGGAGTTTGAGTGTGGACTTCGTGAAAATTTCTTGTATTATTATCTGCCCAATAACGACAATTATGACGATTGACTGTAGAGTTTAATAAAAATCTACACTCGTCTTAAAAACAGATATTGAACAGAAAGTTTCCGTTATCAGCTATTCGTGCAGTCATAACTTCACAAAACTCCAGCCGCCGATCAAAATCGTCTTCATTCAGTTGTTGTACACGATGAATTTTATACGAGTGAAATTTATAATGCTTAAATATTCGCTGAATAGTTCGTCTTTTGATGTTTAGTGGCCAATTTTCTCGTGCTCAAAGTTGGGTCTGCAGCAATTTGTCCTAAACTTCAATCTCAGTAGTCTCATTTCTAACCGGAAATTCACGTTCAGGATCCCGTTTTTTGTTGGCTACTGAACCGCTTTGTCGTAACTTTGCAGCTAACTCCAAAATGTATTTTCTGTTAGCATGTCTGTTCGGATGTCGTTCATTAAACAAATTTGCGGTACGGTTGGCACAGTCATCGTTTTTGAAAAAAAAGAGTAATTATTTCAGCTCTTTCTTCTACAGAATGCACCATTGTGAAATTAATTTTCGGTAGCACTATCAAGTATCAAACCGACCGATAAACTGAAATAATAAATCGCATTTCTGTCATTCCGATAAGAAATGTTCTGATAGTCAATTTTTTTTTACAAACCAACAAAACATTGACTATCAGCATATTTCTTATCGGAATGAGTGAAATGCATTTTTGGATCTTCAAATGTGAATAATTTTTAAATGAGTTGATAAAACTTCCAAAAAAATTTGTGTGCTGAATTCAGAAAAGAAAGAGCTTTCAAATGATGTAACACTCGACCCATGTTCCCTGTTTAAAATATAAGGGTGTCTCTGGACGCATATCGGTCGTCTGTTTCGTTTTCAATGCGCCACCCTATATATATATATATATATATATATATATATATATATATATATATATATATATATATATATAACTTCCAAAAAAAATGTGTGCTGAATTCACATATAGGGTGGCGCATTGAAAACGAAACAGACGACCGATTTGCGTCCAGAGACACCCTTATATTTTAAACAGGGAACATGGGTCGAGTGTTACATCATTTGAAAGCTCTTTCTTTTCTGAATTCAGCACACAAATTTTTTTGGAAGTTTTATCAACTCATTTAAAAATTATTCACATTTGAAGATGCAAAAATGCATTTCACTCATTCCGATAAGAAATATGCTGATAGTCAATGTTTTGTTGGTTTGTAAACAAAAATTTACTATCAGAACATTTCTTATATATATATATATATATATATATATATATATATATATATATATATATATATATATATATATATATATATATATAGGGTGGTGCAATGAAAACGAAACAGACCGATTTGCGTCCAGAGAGAGAATATATATATATATATATATATATATATATATATATATATATATATATATATATATATATATATATATATATATATATACAATCGTAAGCGCATGGCAGTATTTGCCTCCAATTCGGAAAACTGTTTATTCAACAGAAAGGTATAAAATAACAATTCTACAGAGGATTGGTTATAAAACACCATCACACATCGACGTTGCTCGCCTATTTTAAGAGAAATTTCCCCATTTACAAATATTAAAACTGCAAAATTATTTAGCGAGCCTGGACATGCCGATACAAACAAACATTCTAATGCACCGAGTAATGATACCAAATTTAATGTGATGCTTGTGTTATAATGCTCGAGTCGACAATCAGCTACAATATTTGATGTTAGCCAATATTAAATAAATTTCGGGACGCAGCAAGTGCGTTATAGTAGGAAATTTTCATATGAATTGTACACTATTGTTATACGGCATATTACTAAAGTTAATCTTTGAACATACACAGACCTTGAAGATCGATTTTAGAGGTCCTAGTACGCGCACATATGAAGAATTCTTTCGAAAGTATTACCATCGATATATCTCTATTATCAACAAAAGAAAACACCGACTTCATGCCTGGGATATATTATATTATATTAAAAGTAAACGTAACAATTAATTACAGAATTAATCGAATTTTCACTTGAAATACATTCAACGACTGTTTCGATCTTAGATGAGGTATTATATTTAAGCTTAAAGATATCATAGAACAAACTATTTTAAAATCATTTTTATATAGACTTGACTTGATTTTGTTTACATTTACACTATATTATGCTACACTTTCACTCTAAAACTGTTTTGGGGGCCGTTTATCCAGCGACAAATATAGTGTATTTTAAAAATTTAACGAATCGCCCAGTTAAATAACAATCACTTGGCAATTTTTTAATTTCATGTCGTCTATCATTTGCGATATTTGTGGCCGATATTTGTTATATGCCTGTTATTCATTTTGCTTGATTACCGTCGATGTATGGTTTTTACCTGGTGTATAAATCAATCTACGCATGGCGGTTATCTACCCTCTCTGCCAGGCATTGGACTTTAACCACTAAATCGTTCCAAGGCATGTCTTTCAGATTTTATTTTTCATTTGGAAATAATTCTAAATATTGTGAACCAAATTACTTAAAATTCAAAACGTAGGTTTATTTACACCATTTCTATCCGCATTTACTCTCTCATTCCAGTTAGTTTAATATTTTCAAGATTATAGCGTTTTCAAAAATATTTTTGTATATTTTTTGGGAAACAAATATCCGTTATAGCTGATATACGTCCGCCGGCTTAATACAATGAAGATATGTGCCAAGTTTCGTTTAAATCAGATATTCAAATATATATATATATATATATATATATATATATATATATATATATATATATATATATATATATATATATATATATATATATATATAGTTAGTTAGTTAGTTATAGTTTATTGTTATAATAATGGTACAAAGCCCCTTACAAATAAGTATTCCACTTGTGCTTGCAAACGGCGCAATTTAGTCAGTTTTTATCCAAACGTTGATACTCCCAAAGTTCTTGACAATGACACTTTTAGTGAATTTTCTTAAAAAAAATTCACTAATGAGGAGATCCCGACTTTTGAATTTTGAAAAAATTTCTTCAAATGAGCACTAATTAGGCCCCCCAGAACACATAACCGGGGTCAGTTTAAATTTTTATATGTTTATATATATATATATATATATATATATATATATATATATATATATATATATATATATATATATATATATATATATATATATATATATATATATATATATATATATATATCACACCGATAACTCAAAAAATAATTGGCAGATTTTGATTAAATTTTGTGAAAAAATTCCTTTTGCAAATGGCTTGGATAAGTTCGTTAGCCAGGAAAATCGGTCTAGGTTTTCCCGGAAAATTTTGTATTTTCTTTCAAAAAAAATTTATATCTCCGGAAATAACAAAGTAAGGGCAACCAAATTTGGTACACGGATTTACATCATTATAGATAAGCCACCTACTAAAATTTAGCTCTGTAGGTCAAAAGACACAAAAGTTATAGGCATTTAAAGAAAAATAAATTGGGGTTTACCACAAAACGTCAAAGTTGCGATTTAAACGTCAAAATTGGCAACATTTAGGAAAAGAACTTGAATCTAATACGGGCTATGGAAATAAAATGTCTCAAGAAGGATGTTTTACAAACCCTGAAGTCGTCTTAGTTTCAACCATCATTGTCCTTCATTTTAATAAAATATTTCCATAAAATTCATTTCAAATAGACCCTTTCTCTGACGCTTGGCAGTAGTCTTAGCTACAGAGTTTATCGTTTAATGGTATATAATTTTTGTAGAATTTTCGTAAAAAAATCAATAAAGCTCAATATATCTGTTATTATACAAGATATGAAAAAAAATGTATATATTAATTATAGGGTGTCTTGAGCTACATCTTAAAAAATTAGTTCTACAATCACAGCGTGGCCCATAAATCGTTGGTGATACAAATTTTTTTTTTAATGAAACACGCCTTATGTTATTGCATTTTTGCCTTTTCCATCGAAATATAATGCATGTTTGTAAGAAAAAAATTCTGGACGCAGTAAGTGCGTTATGGTAGCGAATTTTGATCAAATGCTTAATATTTGAATAGCTCAATTTGCTATTAACCTATAAGGTTGACCACGTAACGAGTTTTTTCGGGAACACTTTAAGTTTACTTTCGGAAATTTTTGTACATTTTCAAGCAATAAAGTTATTTTGATGAAACGTGGCACATTGTTTTTACTATATAGGTTATACTGGTAACCAAATTTGATGCCTGCTTTCTTAAAAAACACACCTTATTGCTATTAAAAAATAGTTTTATGAAAATTCACTACCATAACGCACTTGCTGCGTCCAGAGTTTTCTAGTTTGGCAGACTTCAGATTTTGATCATTAGACAATAATTTACTTTAATATATTCCTTTTTTCTGTCTTCAACCTAAACTAATCCATTTCCATCGCTCTCTATTACACCGTTACTCTTTTCAAAACTTAAATTTTCCATTTTATCCAACATGACATATTTTTAAATATATATATATATATATATATATATATATATATATATATATATATATATATATATATATATATATATATATATATATATGTATGTATGTATGTATGTATGTATATATGAAAATTCACTACAAAATATAAAATACATTCGTATAAACTTAGGAGCTCATGGAAGATGATTTTGATAAAAGAACGCCCTTTTGTTACAAAATGGGAACAATGTTATCCAGATAGAACATGTTTTGTTTTCTGGTTAGTGCAGTTTTACACTTCACGGCCTATCGGCAAAAGAAAATCCACACTACATGAGAGAAGAACATAGGCAATATCCTAAAAGAGTTAAATTTGGGCAGTAATAGTTGAAAAACATGCCATTTGTGTCTTTTTCATTCATGGCAATTTGAGTGAAGATAATTATTTGGTATCACTCAAAAATAATGTCGTGCCAACTTTGGCCAACTTATATCCTGATCGAGCAAAGTTTTACATGGTTCCAGCAGGATGGAGCGCCAGCACATCATCAAATCAATGTCTGGCAGTACCTCGACCTAATATATCCAAATCGGTGGATAGGGCGGCGAGGATCGTTAGAATGTCCCGCACGATCAGCTAATATCACTCTTTTAGACTTCTTCTTATGAGGATATGTGAAAAGTATGTTTTACAAAAGTAAACCACGCGATTGAACTGACTTACAAAGAAGAGTGACGTTTGCGATTAGGTGAGTCACGCATCAGATGTTGATTAACGTTGGAAGACATTTTTATTTACGAGTAGGATGGTGCCAGTTCGTTCAAGACATGCAAATGTAACATCTCCCACATTAAAATTTATGTGTTTTCTTTTTATCTCATTAACAAGTATTAAACACGATTAGTTATTAATTTTCTAGTGTGTTGCAGCGAAGTTCCTCAGTTATTGCAATTGGTTGTTTCACACTGTATATAACAAAGACAATAGCCGACAATAGGCATGGATGCAAAATGATAATGTTTTGTATCCTCATACTATGTCGAAGAGCATAACTATTGGACAATTGATAGTCCCTTTATTAATCTTATTTTTAAAGGGGTAGACATTGATCCAATCCAGTCCATAGCAGGTGGTAGTGGAATTTTCCTTTACGTAATAGTAAAGGATTTTTTTTCACGCCCGAGGAGGTACCAGCCCATACATCAAGGGGCCGGTGAAGTCTCAACGGACGTTTCCGGTTCTGGTGTATGAGTCGGTTTTCCTTATAAGCATAAATGATGATAGCTCCTCCTTGCACAAAAGATTCCGGAGGTAAAGTACCCCTCCATTCGGATCTCCGGGAGAGGGGTGTACAGGGAGCGCCAACATCAAGATTTAACATATCCTTTTCGAATATATGTGGCCTAAATTCTAACCTGAACTCCGTCCACCATTTCCTCCAGGCTAATAGGCCCCAACTCCTATTCCTCACCGAAACCCAAATCAGTGCCAAAACAGCCACTAATCACCTTAATTTCCCGGGGTATGAGCTCCTTACTTCCTTTAGATTGCATGGAGGCGTGTGCGCGTACGTCCGTAGCAATCTACCCTGCACCAGACTCCCCAATTTAGAAGCTGGAAGGAAAGACATACTATGGATAAAACTCTCTCTTAGGGCTGCAACTAAATTCATCTGTTGTATTTACCGGTCACCTTCTGACAACAACTTTGTCCAGCTCTTTGACTAGCTTTCTGAAAAAACCGACTATCTGATTTCTGAATATCCTTCTTCCGAGGTCACTATTCTTGGTGACTTCAATGTCCATAATAAGGAATGGCTAGGATCTTCAAAAACCGATCCACAAAGGAGAGCAGCGGAGGCTTTTGCAGTCAGCAATTCTTTAGCCAATATGGTTCAGCAACCTACTTACTTTCCTCGTATCCCAACACACAGCTCAAATCCCTTGGATCTCCTTCTTACTACAAAACCTGAATGCTATAAGATATCACTCACCGCCCCGCTTGGTCGCTCAGACCACGGCATGGTCACTGCTTCCTGCGCAATGCAACCCGAGGTCACACAGTCATCACACTCACGTACCGTTTGGCACTACAACTCCGCAAACTGGGACGAAATACGGGATTACTTTTCCTAATTTCCATGGGCGTCTGTTTGCTTCTCTCATCCTGACCCCTCTGATATCTCACAAAACGTCACCGAAATTATCCAAACTGGCATGGAATTATTTATTCCACGTACACAGAAAACCTCTTCAGCCACTCAAAAGCCCTGCTTCTCTAAATCCTGTGACAAGGCAAGATTTGAAAAGGTCAAAGCTCACAAAACGCTTCTACACAATCCCAGTCAAGAAAATCGTCAAGCATTTAACGACTCAAGAAACCGCTAGGTCCGCATTCTTTTTGAGGCAAAAAAACTCGTTTATCAACCACACCAAAAACAAAGTCCTCTTAAGCTCCAACGGCGGCAAACCCTTCTGGACTCTTGCTAAATCTATTGGGAATAATTTCTGCAAAAGCACGTTCCCAGCTTTTGGCTCAGGCGATGAAATTGTTTGGGCAAGGCTGAACTTTTTGCCTCGTTATTCGCCGCCAATTCTACTCTCAACCCACCTCCAAATGTTCAACCACCAACAGTCCCCAATGTCGCGCACAAAATGATGGATATCATTTTCAAAACTAAAAAGGTACGAAAGATGTTCTCTTCTCTTAATTCCAGGAAAACCTCTGGCCTTGACGAGATCCCAGCAATTGTTCTCAAAAAATGCGCACCAGAACTTGCTCCTGTCCTGACTCGTCTGTTTCAGATATCTTACAATAAAGGCATATTCCCTAGTAACTGGAAAACTGCTCGAGTACAACCCGTCCCCAAGAAAGGATCCAAAGCGCTTCCTAGCAACTACAGGCCTGTTTCTCTCCTTTCAGTCGTCTCTAAAGTGATGGAAAAGTATATAAACACCGAATTACTAAAATTTCTTTAAAAACACAGTCTAATTCACGATAGGCAGTATGGATTCCGTCAGCGCAGATCAACTGCCGACCTCCTTTCCTCTGTCACCCATTCTTGGTACAAGTCTATGGAACTACACGGTGAATCCCAGATTGTCGCTCTAGATATATCCAAAGCATTTGACCAGGTCTGGCACGCAGCGCTGCTTAATAAACTTCCGGCCTATGGCCTACCACCAAAACTTTCTACCTGGACAGCAAATTTCCTCTCCAACAGGAGCATTTCTGTTGTTGTGGATGGCCATTCCTCTAAACTGTATCCAATTAATGCAGGAGTTCCTCAAGGTTCAGCTTTAGCCCCTACTTTGTTTCTTCTCCACATCAATGATCTCCGCTCTAGCACATCCAACCCAGTTCACAGTTACGCGGACGACAGCACCCTCCACTCAAATATACAATATTCTAAGCCTGTCTCTTTAGCCCAATTAGATGAGGATCGCAGACTAATGGAGGGTTCTGTCTCCGTGGATCTCCAAAAAATATTAGACTGGGGAAGTAGAAATCTTGTACAATTCAACACCAAATCTCAGTCTTGCTTACTTTCTCATAAGAGATACACCAGCCCTAGACCTATCACAATGAACAACCAAGTTATTCAAAGCAATGAGTCATTTTCTCTTGTTGGCATTACTGTGGATCGAAATCTTAATTGGCACCAACATGTCACATCAATTGTAGAAGCGGCTGCTAAGAAATTAGGTTTCCTCTTCCGGGCTCGCAAATACTTTTCACCAGCTAATCTCTATACCTTATATACTCCACAAATAAGGCCACACCTCGAATACTGGTCCCACATCTGTGGTGCAGCTGTCGCTTCTACACTAGCTATCCTGGACTCCATTCAAAAGAGAGCTATACGTCTCATCGGTGACCCTACCCTCACCCAAAGGCTGCCATCCCTTGCCCACCGACGTACCGTTGGTGACCTCTCTCTCTTTCATAGATATCTGCACGGGCACTGCTCAGAGGAGCTTTCCTCCATAGTTCACCCACCTGCTGCCCCCAACAGATCTACCAGGGGAACAGCGCGAATGCACCCTTTTGCTGTCCAGGTCACCAGACATAGAACATCTTGTTATGCCCGCTCTTTTGTCCCGAGGACTTCCAAGTTGTGGAATTCCTTGCCGGCACATGTTTTTCCTTCTCCTCCGAACCTCCAAACCTTCAAGTCCAGAATTAACAAGTTGCCTCTTTCCTCCTTATCAACACCCACGGTATGATAGTATTTAGGCTGTAAGCCCTCGTGGTGTGTTGTTGAAATAAATAAAAAAAGTACACTTAGAGAATTAGAGGATAAAAAATTCATAACTTGGTTAGTGAAACGATCGTCAGATCTTTAGAAAGATGTGTTGTGGTGATTTGGATGCTCCAAGTGTACTTATCAGTTCTCATCACAGGTTCGTCACTTCGTATAACAAAGACATTTGCATGTTCCAGGATTTTTCGGACCTCTATGTAATAATTTAAGTAAAAAGTTAATATTATGTATATTAATTTAATATGGATTTGTAAAAAATTAGACTAAAGTAACGCAAGGACCATTGTAATATCTTCTTTCGCAATCATGGATCGTAAAAACCGTATAATTAAAGTTATAAAAATATCCATTTGATAATTGAAAATGATATTTTTTAGGTATTTATACTTGGTTTAATAACCTTGTATGTAAAATACCTGTATTGCGTGAAATGTCAAAAGCTATTGATATATCCATATAGCATTGTCAATTATTATGGTTGAAATTACATATAAATAGAATTATCACATCCCCATAAAATCATAACGAGCACAGTTCTAGCTTTGAATACTTGTACACTCCAGTTAAATCAAAATGCCAGCCCCATGTGATTCTTGCAAAGGTAAAATAAATATAATTAATTAAATAGGTATATATTGAACATATTTTATTTTTATTTTCAGACACCTGCGAAGGACAAACCAATTGCAACACAAACTGCAAATGTGGTGACAGCTGCAAATGCCCTTCAGGACATCCAGGTAAATATAGTTTTTGAATATTGTATATTTAGCAAGCTATGAAATTGGTGTGATATTAATCTGGTTTACAGTAATTGGGACATTTTTGACATGTTTCCCTTTGAACAGATAACCATTTGGTAGTTAATTAACGATCAATAACCGATCAGCAAAAAACATCTTAAACAGTAACTAAATTATTTTTTGCCACTTTGACATTTTAATTATAACTTCAGTGCCTCGGTGGTTCAGTGATAAGAACGTGTGCCTCTGAACCAAAGGGTACCGGGTTCGATCACAGCATTATCCTTTCAGTTTTCCAATACATAATGTACAATTAACATTAACCGAGATTCTGGCATTGTATTTGAACAAGTTGAATGTCTGCACGTTTCGCCCTTCGGAGGGGGCGTAAAACCGTCGGTCCTGTATCCAAGAAATTTTGGGCACGTTGAAGATCCCTACCCTCCTTACAGAAAGGCAGGTGTTCGGCAAAATTTCCAGGATAGTGAGGTGAACTTGCTCCCTGGTGTCGGTGATTGGCCATAGTCGCGGAAATAGACCAACGTTAAAGAAATTTAAAAAAAACATAATTATAATTTCCTAATTAATTAACTGTCAATAATTACTTTACGAAACGCATGTTAAACAGTAATGAGGTCATCTTTGCCACTTTTACCTTTAAATAAGCATCTCTTTATTAATTAACAATTAATTAGTAGTTTCCAAAAAACATGTTAAACTGTAATTAGGTCATTTTTGCCACTTTCACATTTAAATAAGTATTTGATAATTATTTAGATTGTAGATTGTTTAACGAGTCGTAGAGGACTTTGGCCTCTCAGCGCTGTGGTCCTTATGGGTCTTTTGTGCATGATCGATTTTCTAAGAGTTGCCCAAAATGTTTGGACTTTTCATGTAGGATACTATTTTTGGTGAATTTTCTTTAAAAAAAAATCACTATTGAGGAGATCCCGACTTTTGTATTTTGAAAAAGTTTCTTCAAATGGGCGCAAACTAGAACCCCTAAAACCTATATCCGGGGTCAGTTCCAATTTATATATATATATATATATATATATATATATATATATATATATATATATATATATATATATATATATATATATATATATATATATATATATATATATATATATGTTTCACACCGATAACTCAAAAAATAATGGGCCGATTTTGATCAAATTGGGTGAGTACCTTCCTTTTGTAAATGGCTTGGATAAGTTCGTTATTCAGGAAAATGGGACAACGTTTTCTGGTAAAATTTTGTGTTTCATTTGGAAAAAAATCATATCTCCGAAAATTAATAAGCTGTGCTTGGTAGGCTGGTTTCTGTCATAAAGTGTATTCTTTATACCAATTCAGATCTCTAGGTTAAAAGGCAAAGAAAATACAAGCCTCTGATTAAAAAAAAATTGAAACGTCAAAATTGATAAGTCTGCTGGTCGTACATTAGTACGCATTAGCGGTCTATGAGTTAAAAATACGGCGCGAAATGACTAACAAGCTCCTAGATCTGTGTTTCGGCCGTCATTTTCCTTCATTTCGTTAAAATATGAGTAAAATCAATTTTAAACAAAAATTCTATGTTGTAAATAATCCAGACGTTAGAAAATTAATATACAAGAGTATATACCTGTTAGTACATAAATCTATAACGTTGAGAATGGCCGAGGGGTAGAGGAAGCAGCGTAATTTAATAATGGACTCCTATAACACGCGTTCTAATCTTAGTGGCTTCACTTTTTTTAGTCTTATTTCATTTTACCGTTATCTGATCAGAATGTGTAATTCCAATAAATTTTTTAGCGAGTTTTTGTATAAAAAATTCGACTGGAACGAGATGAAAACTTTTAAGACTTAATTCAATTTGAACATCTGTTGTTTGTTATTGCCCTAATTTAGTGAAGCCGTTCCATTCTTAATAGAGCCGTAGACTTTTCACGTGGCTTCACAGGTGCTTATTATTTCCTGCAACCGATTGCAACTTCTACTGGACGCAGCAAGTGCGTTATGGTAGCAAATTTTCATTAAAGTTTCAAATTTCCATAGCTCAATTTGCTATTAGCCTAACGTTCGTTGACCAGGAACCAGTTTCTTCGGGAACATTTTAAGTTTATTTTCGGAAAATGTTTGTACATTTTCAGACAATAAAGTAATTTTGATGAAATGTGGTACATTGTTTCTACTATATAGGTTATACTGGTAACCAAATTTCATGCCTGCTTGCTTATAAAAAAGAAATATTTGTTATTAAAAACATTTTTATGAAAATTCACTACCATAACGCACTTGTTGCGTCCAGAATTTTATTCCTGGGGTGTTAAAATGACGCCTCCAAATATATGAGCCTCTTGTAGAACTGAACCATGCAGTCGCATAGCAAGTGTTCTGTTTAATATTCCCAAGTCGTTCCTGTTCATATCAAGAAAGAGTTCAGATTTCTCTATTGATATGGTGATGAACAGTTTTGCTCGCCTTAAGCCTTGCATTTTCCTCCAGAATGACATCATTTGGTTCATCTCCCAAGTAGGTATCAAGTTTTTTTCTTACAGAGCCTTTTGTTAGTCCACAATAGGGCTCTGGACCATAGAATGGTGTTGTTGCTGCCCTTTTTGCAAGGCTATCTGCTTCCTCATTTTCTTCAATGCCTTTCTGTTATGGTTTCTTTAAGGATGTTTTGCAGTACCAGGTCAGCGTAGACTCTGTTTTGAAAAATTTCGGAGTCTCTATTACTGCCTGACTGTCTGAGAGGATGTAGGTCTCTCCATTTCTTCTTTTCTCATTTGTTGACCACGAGATTTACTCATACGTCCACGGACTTTTTCCATGAACTTCTCGATACCAACTTCTATTTACTAATTTGCGTTTGCATCAGTACAGTTATGACCTACGTGCTACTTGGTTCTCATAAGCTTTATGTGCTTATCTCTCACATACGTCTCTATTTCTTAATTAATTGACAACTGTCAACAGTTTGCTAAAAGCAGATACCTATTTGGCCAGCATCACAGTCTAACATTATGTCGCCTTCTGGTCGCAACCATGACCCTCCGTCTCCCGCAGCAATTGTCACTGTAACTTCCACACAGCAGTAATTTATTTAGGTTTTCCAGAAGATTTTAGCTTAATACCTATTTGGCCATCATCTCAGTCAGAAGATTATGTCGCGTTCTGGTCCCAACCATGACCCTCAGTCTCCAGCCAATCTTTTCACAGTAATTTCCGCACAGCAGTAATTTATTTAGGTTTTCCAAAAGATTTCCACTTGATACCTATTTGGCCACCATTTGGACACGTACTTGATGAACCAAATTTTCAACGACTTTTGCCAATGAAGCCAGTCGAATTTCACGAACTTCGCGTTTGATGTTGGTTTCCAAGTGGTCAGTCGTTTGTGGTTTATTAGCGTAAACCAATGATTTGACATACCCCAAAAAGAAAAGTACATGGATTTAAATGGTACGAACGAGGTGGGCTCCTCACTCCCAATATGTCCGTTGTTGCGTTTGTTCTTTTTTTATTTCAACAACACACCACGAGCGCTCACAGCCAAAATACTATCGTACCGTAGGTGTCGACAAGGAGGAAAGAGGCGACTTGTTAATTCTGGACATGAAGGTTTGGAGGTTCAGAGGAGAAAGTATGGCATGTGGCACCATCCTGGTGTAACTCATCCAGATCTATTTGATCCAAGCCCAGTCTTAAAAAGTTGGTTGTCGCTGCTCAATATCGCTCTCCATTGATCATCTTAAAAGCATTGCCTCCGACCTACAAGCTCCAACAAACAGTAACTTTTTTGGAGGCATAGGGTTTCCTTGAATCGCCTGTGGGTTTTCTCCTGCCCAATACAGCGCAGATTCTGCTTACTAACGAAACCATTTATCTAAAATAAGCCACATCACATTTTTTTTTGGAATCTACCAAGGCAACAAAATATTTACCATATAAATGTAATATAGACAGATCAATAAGGTGTCATCTGAATATTGTCATCGGCAATAATTCGATCACACAAAGATGGCAATATTAGACATACGTGAATCTATTATATAACTGGGTATTTATAAAGAGTAACTTTGCATTTAGAAAAAAAGACTCCAAAACAAGAAGATATCTCAATGGACTTAACCTATGCTATTTTCATCACATTTTATTTCTTAATATAAAGCCGACACTGCGCAGAATAAGAAAAGGTTTTCTATAACTGTCCCGAACAGAACGTGAGGTTTGTCGTATCGACGGCTTATGGAAACTGGGCAATGGGCAATTCTTCAGCGTGTTTACATGTATGCCATCAAGGATAACGCTGTTTCCATCACTAGTTTTGAGAAACATGACGTTACGATTGAGGATAAGGTGGCAATATTGAGAACATGGTAATAATTGGCTGAGGTATCTTAATTTTCAGTTTCTTCATTATTTCCTTGCATCCATACTTCTCATCTTTGCATTTATACATTTTTGTTTATATTGGATGCGTGCCTCTTCGAGCTTAACCTTTCTCCAGCTCTTACATTATTGTTATATTTTAGTATTTCTTACATTTTATATATAAATACATTAATGTATGTTTTTTTTTCAGGCTCCAAATAAGGAGGACTAAGCAGACGAATAAATTGACCCAGCTTTAATCGCAATGTGATATTATGGTTTTATGATGTAATAAAATAAATTCGCTAATTAAAATATTGTTAATGAATTTCGAGTATTTATTATAAAACTTAACAGCTTCCTAGATGTATTTAACATAACTGGACTTTAGACAGACATTTTATTGAGTTAACCATTCTTATTTGTGGCGGGTAATCGAGAAAATGTGTTTTTCTGTGAAAATAATAAGCTCGCTATAAACACAGTTTCGAACAACCAAATGGAATAAAATCAGTATCTCAATTATTGTGCATATTTATCAAAATCTCCAAAACACATCAATTTTATATTAAAAAATGACATCCTGTAACGTGACAACTTCATACCTACATTTAATCCCCTTCAAGCGACAGTTGCAACCCTCAAATTTTTAGCTAATCGCTTTTCATTCCTGATAACGAGAAGAAATTAAAAACGCATCAATCCTAATGGAGGAGATGTTCAAAACGCATGCCCTCAACGTCTTGGCAGCATCCAAATCCTAGATAAAAATGTCTTCTAACGTTAACCAACATGCGTGACTCATCGTTATTCTTCTTTTTATGTCAGCTAAATCGCGTGGATTAGTTTTGTATACCTTACTTTTCACATATCTCAATAAGAAGAAGTCTAACTGCGTCAGATCTGGTAATCGTGCTGGTCATTATAACGATTCTCGCCTTTATAACACCGATTTGGAAATATCAAGAAGAGATACTGCGGGACACTAATTTAGTAAAGTGCTGGTGCTCCATCCTGCTGGAACCATACCACATTCGCTGGAACTTGGGGATTTGCTCGATCAGGGTATAAGTTTGCCAAAGTTGACACGACATTATCTTGAAGCAGTGATAAATAATGATCTCCATGCAAATTGTCATCAGTGAAAAAGGGACCCATGACATGGTTTCCAACTATTCCTATCTAATTTTTAACATTCTCAGGGTATTACGCATGTTTTTCTTCCATCCAGTGTGGATTTTCTTTAGACCAGTAACGAAAATTTTTACGATTAACATGCCCTTGAAGTGTAAAACTGCACTCATTAGACAACAAAACGTGTTCTAGTTGGATAACAGTGTCATCTGACATATACATTATTTGTTCACAAAAAGACGTTATTCTATGAAAGTAGTCTTCGATAAGCTCCAGAGTTTGCATCAATTAAAATTATCAGTAATAAATATGATGTATTCAAGATTATCGCAAAAATGTTTCAAATGACGTTGGTTCTCCGTCAATGTTAGCTGGGGTAATAGAGCAAAAATTTTTACACTGCAGCTGTGGTTCTGTGATTTTACGTCTGTAAGTTTAAAGTTTCATGTGATATTTGTCAATTATATATATATATATATATATATATATATATATATATATATATATATATATATATATATATATATATATATATATATATATATATATATATATCAATTTTCTAAGGATATAAAAATTCGCTAGCATAATGCACTTGCTTAGTATATGATTTGTCTGTTTATAAATGTATTGGCTAAAAAGAGAGTTATTTACGTTTAAATTTATTTTGTTCAATAAAAAATATAACATATTTAATTCACAAGCTCTATAATTTAGTCTGTTGCCAAAACATTGCAGAAATGTCTCACCTTAGTAGTACCAACCATTTTATTTTGTTACAAATGGAATCCTATATATATATATATATATATATATATATATATATATATATATATATATATATATATATATATATATATATATATATATATATCTATGTGTGTGTGTTTGTGTGTGTGTGTGTAGGAAGACAATCAATAATCTGGTAAGGTATTATTGCTAAATAAACGGTGGCTAGACAAACATGTTCAAAGCCAAAATAACATCATCGACAAAACACACACATACATGTGTATATATATATATATATATATATATATATATATATATATATATATATATATATATATATATATAGTGTGGAACAGCCAAATGGTATAAATTAAGTACCTCAATTGTTGTGCATATTTATTAAAAGAATTCCGAAAAACCCCAATTTTAGATTAAAAAAATCACATCCTGCAACGTGAAAACGTCACCCCTACATTGAACCCCCTTCGAGTAACAGTTGCAACTCCCTAATTTTTGAATAGGAACTAGGGGCTTGTGATACACAATTTAAAAGTACTCTTCATTCTCGATTCAAAATGATGTGGTTTTGTATTTATGGCAGAACTTAACAGTAAAAAAAATCATCTGATTGACGAACATCGCTACAACACATTAAAAAATTAATAACTAATAGCTAATTCATTCTTGATATTTAGAAAGCAAGCCAAATCAATTTCAGTGTCCTTTTTGGAGAATGTCAATTAAAAAGAACACATAAAAAGTTATCAACATTCTTCATAGTGGCAATGTTAGTTTTGTTTAAAACGCCTTAGCAACTTTCTGTATGACTGTGAGCGGATAACAACAGTTGTCAGTTATTAACTGCCATTGAGAAACATGGTTTAATTAACAGAAATGCATAAAATAACCATTATACAAATGATTGGTTACGGAGATAAACACGATCATATAGCGAATTTGCTCGCCTGTTTCAGGAAAATTTTCCCGAATTGCCGTCTATATCGCAAAGAACAATTTATAAAATTTAAAACCAATCTCGCGAACTTGGACATGTAAGGCAGACAAAAAAAAACCTAATGCACTGAGTAATGATGCCAAATTGGATGTAATGTATGAACTTTAGAAAAATTCACATACTTCGAGTCGACAAGTAGCCACAACATTGCATGTTAGCTATTCATCGATTTTTCGAATATTTAAAAAAATGTATCCCTATTAATTTGTTACAAACTCAAGAGCTAGAAGCAGACGTTTTTCATAGAAGAATGCCCTTCTGTGAACAGATGATGAAAATGTTAGATAAAAATGTTACCCAACTAGAACATAGTTTGTTTTCTGATGAATGCAGTTTTACATTTCACGGCCGTTAAAATTGTCGCCACTAGTCTTAAAAAAACACACACTGGATGAGAGACATACGCAATAATACCCTCAAAAGGTTAAAGCTTCGGCTTTGGAAACCATCTGGTTGGTACCTTTGGATGGCAATTTGAATGCAGCTAACTATTTAGCACTGCTCCAAAATACTATCGTGCCAACTTTGGCAAGCAAACCCGCAAGTTCCTATGAATGTTCCAACGGGATGGAGCACAAGCACATTAGCAAATAAATAGGTAGATAGGGAGGCGATGTGCGTTAGAATGGCCACCACGATCTCCCGAGTTTACCTTTTTAGATTTTTTCTTACAGGGATATGTAAAATGTGTGGTATACAAAATTAAACCACACGATTTAACTGACTTAAGAAGAAGAGTAACGATTGCGATAAGGTCGGTACGCCTCAGATGTTGATTAACGATAGAAGACATTTTGATTCCAGATTAGGATGCTGCCAAAGCGTTCAAGGCATGCATTTTGAACATCTCCTAAGTGAAGATTGATGTATTTTTTACTTCTTATTATTATCAAGAATGAAACGCGATTAGTTATTAATTTTTTAGTGTCTTAGCGAGGTTCGTCAATTAAATGAAATTTTTTTACTGTAAATTTTGGCGATAAGTTTTCAAACTATAGCATTTTGGAATAGACAATGAAGAGATCTTTCAAATGAGGTATCAGAAGCCCCTGCTTTCTTTTTGGGAATTCGAGGGTTGTAAGTTTCACCCGAAGGGATTTGAAAGTAGGCTGAAGTTTTTAAGTTGGAGGATGTCATTTTTTAATCTAAAATTGACACCTTTTGGGATTTTTTTATAAATATGTACACTAATTGAGATCCTGAATTTTTCTATTTGGCTGTTCTACATTGTATGTTTGTATGAACATGTAGTAGTAGTAGTAGTAGACCTCACGCAGTAGACGTGTTCGTTAATCTCTGTTAATTATAATTAAAAATAATGGGTTCAACTTCAGCAAATCAAAAATCAGTGTATAACAGTCTATGTTATTGTGCGGCTGGCATATTGCCGCAGCCAAATCATCATTTAGTTTTAAAAAAAACTAACAGTCTATGCAAGGAAGACGAAAAAAAAAAGAAAAGTTTGTTTACACTGGAAGAACTAGTCTACTGATAATAGAGTAGTGCGTATAACATTTAGTGAACTTCTGGATGCGATATTTCAACTAAGACAAAAAGTGGTTAACTTAAAAGGATCTAACATTAACATTGATCTTGTTAGATTACTGAGCGGAAATATTCCTCAATTTGGTGTTTCTTCTACTAATTTGCAGGTAATAACGGCATGCAATTAAACGGGACGGTAAAACTTTTTTAGACAGGTCAGGTTCATCGAGGGAAACCATTATCTTGGTGGTCACTGATAAGCCGGACTCTAATAAATCGGCCGAGACAGCACAATTGAAAAAACATGTAAACTAAAATAATGAAATTGGGCCAGAAGATTATATCTGACGGAAAATAAGTAAAAACAAAAACAAACATTATCAACACATTAATAATCAGAAGGGAAGTCCCAGTGAAGTTATAAAGAAAAAGCCTGGACGCAGCAAGTGCGTTATGGTAGTGAATTTTCATAGAAATGATCTGGCACAAAATATTTTATTATAACTTTTTTTTCTTATGACATAGAAACCTAAATTTTGGTATATAGTTTACTTTTTATATCGTAAACCTACCTACCAAATTTGGTTATCATAGATTTTTTATTTTTTTAAATAAAAATTTTTTCAAATGAAAATTCAAAAATTTCCCGGAAAACCTCGTCTGATTTTTTTGATTAACGAACTTGTCAAAGTCATTTATAAAAGGAAGGTACGTACCAAATTTTATCAAAATCGGCTTATTATTCTTTGAGATAAAAATTATTTTCGAATAAAAACTCAAAATTTTCTCGGAAAACCTCGTCCGATTTTGCTGACTAACAAACCTATCAAAGCCATTTACAAAAGAAAGATATGTGCCAAATTTTATTAAAATCGGCTTATTACTTTTTGAGATAAGAATTTTTTTCGAATTAAAACTCAAAATTTTCCCGGAAAACCTTGTCCGATTTTCCTGACTAACGAACTTATCCAAGCCATTTACAAAAGAAAGGTACATGCCAAATTTTATCAAAATCGGCCCATTATTTTTTGAGTTATCGGTGTGATACATATATATATATATATATATATATATATATATATATATATATATATATATATATATATATATATATATATATATATATATATATATATATATATATAAACATATAAAAATTGAAACTGACCCCGGATATGGGTTCTAGGGGTCCTAGATCGCGCTCATTTGAAAAAATTTTTTCAAAATTCAAAAGTCAGGATCTCCTCATTAGTGAATTTTTTCTAAGAAAATTCACTAAAACAAGGCCAGGTCGAATTACATCTGCCGTGGTATAGTGATGAACTGTGGTACAGAAAAGGCCACTATACAGGGTGCTGCAGCGACTTTCTGGTTTTATGTGGGGCGAATTAAGGGACAAGTGTCTGAAGAGGATATAGTTTTTTCAAGACAAGATGGCCTCTCATCGATATGTGATGTGTCAAGTTAAAAAGCAAAGGACAAAACAGCAGCATTAGGGTTGGTATAAACCCTGAACCAAAATATACTTTTAGTGAATTTTCTTAAAAAAAATTCACTAATGAGGAGATCCCGACTTTTGAATTTTGAAAAAATTTCTTCAAATGAGCGCTAATTAGGCCCCCCAGAACACATATCCGGGGTCGGTTTAAATTTTTATATGTTTATATATATATATATATATATATATATATATATATATATATATATATATATATATATATATATATATATATATATATATATATATGTATCACACCGATAACTCAAAAAATAATGGGCCGATTTTGATTAAATTTGGTGAATAAATTCGTTTTGCAAATGGCTTGGATAAGTTCGTTAGCCAGGAAAATCGGTCCAGGTTTTCCCGGAAAATTTTGTGTTTTCTTTCGAAAAAAATTTATATCTCCGTAATTAACAAAGTAAGGGCAACCAAATTTCATATGCAGATTTATTTCATTATAGGCAAGTGACCTACCAAAATTTAGCTTTGTAGGTTAAAGGAGTAAAAAGTTACAGGCATTCAAAGAAAAATAAATTTGGATTTTCCTCAAAACGTCAAAATTGCGATTTTAAACGTCAAAATTGGTGAGTACATTCCTTTCGCAAGTCGCTTGGATAATTTTGTTAGCCAGGAAAATTCGCCGAGGTTTTCCCGGAAAAATTTGTGTTTTCTTTCGCAAAATATTTATATCTCCAAAATTAACAAAGTAAGGGCAACCAAATTTGGTAAGCTGGTTTATATCGTTATAGGTGTGCCACCTACCAAAATTTAGCTCTGTAGGTCAAAAGACAAAAAAGTTATGGACATTTAAAGAAAAATAAATTGGGGGTTTCCTCAAAACGTCAAAGTGACAATTGAAAACATCAAAATTCGCAACATTTAGGCAAATAACTTGAATCTAATACGATCTATGGAAATAAAATGTCTCAAGAAGAATGTTTTACATACACCGAACTCTTAGTTTCAACCGTCATTGTCCTTCATTTTACTAAAATATTTCCAGAAAATTCATTTCTAATAGAGCCTTTCTCTGATGCTTGGCAGTAGCCTTAGCTATACAGTTTATTGTTTAATGGTATATAATTTTTGTCGAATTTTCGTAAAAAATCAATAAAGCTCAATATATTCGTTATTATACAAGATATGAAAAAATATTGTATACATTAATTATACGGTGTTTTGAGCTACATCTTAAAAAATTATTGCGACAATCACAGGGTGGCCCATAAGTCGTTGGTGATACAAATAATATTTTTTTTGTCGAAAACGCCTTATTTTTTGCATTTTCCATCGAAATATAATGCATGTTTGTAAGAAAAGAAATTCTGGATGCAGCAACTGCATTATGGTAGCGAATTTTGATCAAATGCTTCATATGTGAAAAGCTCAATTTGCTATTAACCTATAAGGTTGACCAGGAAACGGATTTTTTCAGTAACACTTTTGGTTTACTTTTGGAAATTTCTGTACGTTTTCAAACAATCAAGTTATTTTGATGAAACATGGCACATTGTTTTTACTATATATGTTATACTGGTAATCAAATTTGATGCCTGCTTTTTCTATATAGGTTATACTGGTAACCAAAATTGATGTCTGCTTTCTTAAAAAGAAAACACACATATTTGCAATAAAAACATTTTTATGAAAATTCACTACCATAACGCACTTGCTGCGTCCCGAGATTTTTTTTAGATGGTTTATTGTGGCCAATAGGAGTTATCATAAAACCCCATAAATTAGTTCGCCGCAGTTATGAGAACACTTCCAGATAGTAGTGAAACTGAATTAAATGACAAGTGTTACATCAATGGTGCCATACGACAGAAAAACTTAAGGCTTCTAAACTTAAATCTTCAGTTTTTAGCAATAAGCGAAATGATGTGTTAAGATTGGAACCTGTAATAAGCACTGATAAGTACAATTTGGAGAACCCAATTCATCACAATATAGTTTTTAGACCTGACGATTATTTCGCAGGTCTAAAAACTGTTTTGTGATAAATTTGGTTCTCCAAATTGTACTTAATAGGCTAAATGTTATGGAAAAATTCCTCTCTGAAAAAGAGCCTTCGTTTTTGTCAATGAATGAACATTGGATGTATCCCTTAGGGCTCGTCCGAGTCTTTGGCGCTCCGATAGCACCCCAGCCTTTGGCTTATTGTGTATTCCCTTTGTATTTTATACTCCACTCATTCCAAAATCACTGTGCCTTGAACCAGTCTGCACAGCAATTGGTAAGGTGAAGTTTTATATTGCTCTGTCTCCGATCTAGACTGTCCGTAAATCAGTTGTCTTTTTCGGTCCATAGCTTTACACTCGCACAAGATGTGCTGAGCTCATTCCTCCCCCTCGCCGCAGTGTCAACATGCCAGGTCCCCCTCTAACCGCCCCCTTTTTATGCAGGTGTTTCTTGACAATGTGTCCCGTCAAGAGTCAAGCTATGTTCCTGAGCTGTCATCTGCTTAAATTTAGCAGCTCTACAGCTCTCTTTGAACTGGGTTCCTCAATTACTGACTTTCTATGTCTGGGCCCTGTACAGTCTGCCCAGTACACCTTATGTTTGTTTCTGACTTAATGGATTCCCTGGGAGTGCTCCTCGTCACGCCCAGGACCAGTTCTGGTCCCATAAATGGTTCTGCTCATCGTCTCTTCGCGAGACTGTCAGCTTCTTCATTGCCTTTAACTCCCGAGTGACCCAACACCCAGATGAGGATGACCTCATTCTGCCCAACCAGGTCGCTAGTCTCGTCTCGGCATTCACTTACCAGCCTGAGATACTTATTGCCTTAAGGTCTGCCTGGCTGTCTGTGGCTATGAGGATCCGCTTGTTGGTGTAACCCCTTCACTTGGTATCTCGCACGCGTTGCAAGATGGCGTACATTTCGACCTGAAAGATAGTTGCATGAGCTCCGAGGGAAATACTGTGACTTACCCTCGGTCCTTCTGAATCAACACCTGCCCCCGTCCCACGATCCCCGCCAGATCCGTCCGTGAACCAGACGAGCGTATCCCGTGGTGGGCCCGGCGTCTTCCTCCGCCATTCCTCGCGATCGGTGATTACCACTATTAACTTGTTTTCCCTGCAGATTCGCAGGCTCACGAAGTCTGATCTCATTTCAAGCACGGGCTCCTTCACGAAGTTCTGAATTTTTCAGTGGCCCCTGCAACCTGGGTTGATCTTCAGTCTATCATTGTAGGCTAGTCTGTATAGTCATATTCTGGCCTCCCCCATGATAACTAAGTGTAGGTGTGGGGAGGGGGGTACGCAGATCCAGCAACACCTCCATAGAGGCTGTTGGGGTTGAAGTCATGGGCCCTGTGATGCCGAGGCAAGTCATCCTTTGGGTCTTGCCTAGTTTTTGTTTGGCACTGGATTTTGTCACCTTAGGCCACCAGACCAGTGCAGCGTATTTTGACGTCTGACCACCCTTGTGTACAGCCAGCGGGCAATACTAGGTCTTAGTCCCCATGTTTTTCCATATAGCCGCCTAGTGACGGCTAAGGTCATAACTGCCTTACGCAGTATTTTTTCAACATGGCCATTCCAGGTTATCTTAGATTCCAATACGACCCCAAGATATTTTACCTCTCTGGCCATTGGGATGTTTCTACCGTATAGAGTGAGAGTAAACGGTATGACGGTTGCTTTCTCGGGGCTCACCTTAAGTTCTTTGTCAACCATCCACCTTTCCACCACTTTCAGTGCTGTCTGCATGTACTCCCACACTGACTGTATAACCTTTTCTCGGACTGTGATGACAATGTCGTCCGCATACCCTTCTACCTCGTACCCCCCTCCCGAGAGCCTCCGTAGCAGGCCGTCCATGACTAGGCACCAGAGCAGGGAAGAAAGAACGTTCCCTGCGGACACCCTGCTACTGCGAGTGAGGTGAACACCGCCCTGTCCCTGAGCATGGAACCGATCCACCTGCAGCAGGTCTCCTCTCTTCCCCGCATTCGCATGGTGGCTTTATTTACAAAGAAAAACATTAGTGTTGTGAACTTAGTTTTATCAAAAAAAATGTCAGTTGAGCTCTCTTTCGAACGCTGTGCTGTTAAATTTGACGGGAAAACGTGTATTGTGTCAATTTATCGATCACCTGTTGGAGATTTTGATGGGTTTCTTTTGAAGTTGTCTGAATTGTTGAATAAGATTTGCTTGTATTTTTCAACAATTATTGCAGCGGACTTAAATGTTGGTGCGTTGAAAACCTCCACACGTCTCAGTTTATTGAATGATATTTTTGAGTCGTACAACCTGCGTTCAGTCGTTGACTCTCCGACAAGGATCACAAAGGTAGTTTATGTATTGATTATAAGATTTGCTTGTATTTTTCAACAATTATTGCAGCGGACTTAAATGTTGGTGCGTTGAAAACCTCCACACGTCTCAGTTTATTGAATGATATTTTTGAGTCGTACAACCTGCGTTCAGTCGTTGACTCTCCGACAAGGATCACAAAGGTAGTTTATGTATTGATTATAAGATTTGCTTGTATTTTTCAACAATTATTGCAGCGGACTTAAATGTTGGTGCGTTGAAAACCTCCACACGTCTCAGTTTATTGAATGATATTTTTGAGTCGTACAACCTGCGTTCAGTCGTTGACTCTCCGACAAGGATCACAAAGGTAGTTTATGTATTGATTATAAGATTTGCTTGTATTTTTCAACAATTATTGCAGCGGACTTAAATGTTGGTGCGTTGAAAACCTCCACACGTCTCAGTTTATTGAATGATATTTTTGAGTCGTACAACCTGCGTTCAGTCGTTGACTCTCCGACAAGGATCACAAAGGTAGTTTATGTATTGATTATAAGATTTGCTTGTATTTTTCAACAATTATTGCAGCGGACTTAAATGTTGGTGCGTTGAAAACCTCCACACGTCTCAGTTTATTGAATGATATTTTTGAGTCGTACAACCTGCGTTCAGTCGTTGACTCTCCGACAAGGATCACAAAGGTAGTTTATGTATTGATTATAAGATTTGCTTGTATTTTTCAACAATTATTGCAGCGGACTTAAATGTTGGTGCGTTGAAAACCTCCACACGTCTCAGTTTATTGAATGATATTTTTGAGTCGTACAACCTGCGTTCAGTCGTTGACTCTCCGACAAGGATCACAAAGGTAGTTTATGTATTGATTATATTTTGACGAATATTTAGAATTGTGTAGATTGCAAAAATGTTAATCCTGACTTCCTGGATCACAATGCTGTTAGTTTCGACTGGCTCCTTCTTGTTGATATAACTAATAAACATAGTCCTGTATGTCAGTTTAAAAGATCATTCTTACAGCTTGCGATTAAATAATTTAAAAACCTACTTACTAACATAAATGTTTTTGAAGAAGATTTTTTTCTGCCAAAACACTTCGGTGGACGACGTACTTGAAGTTTCTGGGAGCATTTCATATTTGCGTTTGATGCAGCAACTGGTGTATAAATAACAGTATGATTATAAACTATGACAAAACGCAATTGCAGCATTTTCAAACTAAGTTGAGTCCACGTGTTGACATCAATGTTAACCTCAATCGCAGGTCTTTAACTTGTGTTGTCTCCACATCATTTTTGGGAACAATAATTGACAGAGTTTACTCCTGGCCCAGTAATGTTGATGCAATCTGCTCAAGGCTGAGCAGATGTTTTTACATTCTAAGGGCTTCAAAGTTCCAGCTTAATTTAGATGGCCTGTTGACTGAGTACTATGCTCTTGATCACTCAGCCATAAATTATAACATTGTGTCGTGTAAGGCTAGATGCATTCTCACCACAATTAGAACCGTAGACCGGTTTCGCTCTAATTAGAGCTCGTCAGTACGGTATACTAATTGCAGCAAAAATACACCTATAAAGTAATGCGGCTATGGTAACCAGCCTCCCAAAACTAAGTGAAGTGTAAGATACGTTTTTACACGTGTCGCCATCTCGTTGCGGAACCAAGTAGTATGTTGTCACGGCAGCTCCAAATAACACAGAATATTAAACAATAGAACCAACTAACAATTTAGTAAATTGTCAGCCCTTGCCCATTTCTTCCCCAATATAGGGACAAAGCTCTAATTAGAGCGAAACCGGTCTACGGTTCTAATTGTGGTGAGAATATATCTATCCTTACATACTTTGTCCCTATATTGGGGAAGAAATGGGCCAGGGCTGACAATTTACTAAATTGTTAGTTGGTTGTATACAGTCTCTATTTTTTAACATTCTGTGTTATTTGGAGCTGCCGTGACAACATACTACTTGGTTCCGCCACGAGATGGCGACACGTGAAAAAACGTGTCTCACATTTCACTTGGTATTGTGTCGTGGGGTCAAGCGGCGGATGCAGCTAGGGCACAGCATAATCAGCTATGGCTCGGGTTTTCATACATCAAAAACGCATTATGCGCCTAATTTTTAACCTTGAGTTTCGAGAATCTTGTCCGGAGGTTTTTAACAATAATAAAATTTTGACAGTTGCTGAGGTTTATTTACTGAAGCTAGTGTGTTATGTATTTAGGAAAATAAATAATTTGCCTCACAATTACAATTTATATAGCTATAAGATTCGCTTTAAGGATAACATATATCTAAATAAAGGTAAGAAATCATTTTATAAAGAGTCGCCGTTAGATGCGAGTTGTCATTAGCGAATTTTTATATAAAAAATTTACTAATAGAAAGGTATCGATGGCGAGTCTTTGCAAAAATTTTTTCAAATGAGCGCGAATTTGGGCCTGTAAAACCCGAAGCCAAGGTCTGGTTGAATTTATATATATATATATATATATATATATATATATATATATATATATATATATATATATATATATATATATATATGTGTGTGTGTGTGTGTGTGTGTGTGTGTGTGTGTGTGTGTGTGTGTGTGTGTGTGTGTGTGTGTGTGTGTGTATCCACACGATAACTCAAAAAGTTATTAACCAATTTTGATGTAACTCGGAAAGAATCTTTTTTTTATTATTATTGGCTTAAGAGAATTCGTTAGCCAGCCCTATCGGACCAGTTTTCCAAAAAAAAAAAAATATTTTTCCGAAAAAAGAATTTCTATCTCAAAAAATTACGAAGTTATTTTGAAGAAATTTGGTTGGTATGTGGCCCTCGTAGGTACCTTACTAAAAATCAAAACTCAACTTTCTAGGCTTATACAAAATTGAGTTATGCATATTTGAAGCATTTAGTGAAATTTCGCTACGATAACGCACTTGCTGCGTCCAGAAATTTTATTTTTAGGTACTGCCTTATCATCTTAGAGATTATCGCACTGTGGCGCCATTCGAGAGAGAGCTTGAACAGTATCGATATTCACAGTGTTTTTATTCTGTCGATGAGTTTGAAAAGTAGTTAAGTCATCATAGTTGTTGTCATATCTTTTACTTCTAGTCTTGTTCATGTCTTATTTGAGATGTCACAGTGATATAGTGTATTTGTGTGAATATTTTGTATATTATTTTACCTATTGATTAGTAGGCGTTGATCTGACATGTCTAAGACTTGCAATTATCAGGACACTTTTTACAGAGTAATCTTTTTGTGCTATTCTCCATTTGGGATTGTCATTTGTTTTTGAGCTACATGTATCAATGCTTGTTTTTATTATAACAGCCATGTTGGATTTTTTGCTCGTGTCATAGCCTGTGAAAAAAGCTTTCCAATGATGTGCAACATGCTTGAGAAATATTGTAATTGCACAGACAATTTTGAGAAAAACCGTTTTGAGGATAGTAGGCTATGAAATCCAATACCAGAAAACAAATGAAAAGAAAAAAGTGTCCAAAAAGCAGTAGGCTATGGAGTATAACAATAGACTTCTACTGTTAACATAATTTTCGTAATGATTCACGATAAAAAATAGGAACTTTGAGCACACCAATGAATCGGCCCATTATTACAAATGATATTTTACATTGCAACATTATCCTAAAAATGGTTATAATTTAATTAAATAGAGAAACCTAGTAAATAAATAAATTTACTTACAGAACTCAATAAAAAGCAGATTAATGATTTGCGAAGACGCCTTTGAAAATTGTTTGATTTTTAAGCGTAGGTCAACTGAAGAATAACAGAAGAAAGATTGCTATAACACTATCGCGACAATTAGGAAAAGTGTCATTCCTATATATCTGAACAATTTGAGGTCTATTTAACACGTTGCTTAAATTTTTGTACTAAATAGTTTGTTTCCTGTTTATTTTAAATATTATTTAACAATATGTTCAGTAATGAAGAATATTTTGACATGTTGGAATATTATATTCGTTCTAACCGAAATACGGAGGCAGCTGCAAATTCATATCAAAACAACTACCCAGAAAGACGACAACCAAACACCAAAATATTTCGCAGGATAGTGACCAATCTATTGAACGACGGTAGCTTCCACGCAAAGAAACTACCAATGCCTAGAAATAAAGAAAGAAATAATGCGGTCTTACAGGTTTCAAACGAAAACCCTCCGCAATCTGTTCGGTTTTATAGTTAACAAATTGACGTTCCAAAAAGTACGGTTCTCCGTGTATTAAAACAAAGTCATTACCATCCATACAAACCTACAATCGTACAAGACTTAAATGTTGACGGTTACCCTAAACGACTTCAATTCTGCAAATGGTATCAGGGACAATGTCAGAAGGTGTAAATTTCATTTGAAAATAATATGGACTGATGGATTCAGATTTACCAGTTGTGGTTTGTATAATCGCCATAATAGGCATTATTGGGCAAACGAAAATCCACATCTAAAGGAGTAAAGACGATTGCAAGACAGATTTGGTATTAATGTTTTGTACGGCTTATTAGGTAAAAAACTGTTATTTTTATTTGTAAATTAGACGGTTAATTTTTTTAAATTTCAGGTAACTTCATTGTTGGTGCGTTCTTTTTTGAAAATAATTTAACTGGGGAAAGGTATCTTAATCTATTGAGAAATGATATCTTACCAACAATTAGAAGAGTTGATGATAATTTAGACAACAAGACGGTTGTCCAGCTCACAATGCAAGGATCGTCAAAGAATTTTTGTACAAAAATTTTAATAATCATGTCATTTGTAACAATAGGCCGATTCATTGGTCTGCTCGAAGTCCTGTTTCAATGAATTACGAAACATAATCACGGAAGTTATAAATCATATTAACCAAAACACCCTCACCAGAGTTTGCAGGCATGTTTCAAGAAGGTTTATAAAGTGCATTGAATAAAACAGTGGCCATATTGAACAATTTTCTATTTAGTGTATTTTTAAGTTTCTAACTTATTATTTGTTGAGTTCCGTTTCTAATTGTGTTGTTTTGTGGGGTTTAAGTTTCTATTTGTTATTGACGGGTTTCGATATTTAACGGTTTCACATAATATTACCTAGCATTATTACCTAATTAAGTATTGTTAATTAAATCACAATATTTTTTTATCGTGAATCATTACGGAAAATTATGTTAAAAGTAGAAGTATATCGTTAGACTCCATGGCCTATTGCTCTTAAAAAACACACATATTTGCTCTTTAAAACATTTTTATGAAAATTCACTACCATAACGCACATGCCGCGTCCAGACTTTTTTTGCTTATATCTCAGAAACGGTGTACTGTAAAAAATATTTTCCAAATTAACATGAAAGCTAAAAAAACACAACAGTGAGAGTCTGCCTGTATAGCAGCCTAGAGGACGCTGTTCGGAACGGCTTGGCAACTAACATATAAATAGTAGTTCTAGTCTTTATTCACTTAGTTTATTCATCTATCTGATAGCGCTAACTTTGTTAGCGAAACGGTCGTCGGGTCTAGAAACTGTATTATGATGAATTGGGTACTCCAAATGGTACTTATTGGAAAGTGAAGTTAAAGTCAAACAAGAGGATTTGCTTTCCAACTTCCATAATAATAAGAGTCAGCGATGAACCTGCTGATGATGCAGCTGCAGAAAAATAGGATAAATACGCTCCAAGCTTCAGGTGAGGCTAACGTTGATATAGTGAAGACAGCTATCAACAAATCACAAAATTCCTCGGTTGCTGTTACTGGAGAGGTCGTCGACTTGGCTATTCTCGTGGTAGCGAAAACCCGAACAGATCGCGACATTCCGGTGGTAAGACCTGGAAGAGAAAAGGTCAGGACAAGTGTATATTCCTCACAACAGCTGCAGCAGGAGTTAAAATTAAGGACAATGTCCATTTGTTATTCTTACATGCATTCACACGCTGTGACACAACATTCACAGCGTATCGTAAGACTAAAGTGGGTTTTGTCAAAATGTACCAGAAGTACAGAATCGTACAACGTGTAGCTGAGGTCTTTGCCAGCGGTTCTTCTTCCCCCGACTCCATTGTGACAGCTGTGATCATGAATACTCTCTCATGGTATGGTGCCCCAGCAAGATAGAAATCCCTCAACGAGTTCCGCTACAAAACATTCATCAAATTGTTACAAAAATGAAGACTGATCTCTCAACTCTCCTTCCAACTTAAGGAGCTGTTAAGCAGCATGCATTGCAAGCGTACCACCAAGTCAATTGAGGTTTGGGGTGGAACCTAATGGTGGGGTGCCGAACTGGGGTTGGGAGAGGAAGGAAGACCAAATAGTTCCGAAATTGGAGTTGGATGCTGCCACTGACGAAATCTTGAAGATGATGTGACAGTGGCTGGTCTGGTTGTAGATAATCGTCGTTAAACTGCTCTGTTATATTCCCGAATTGCGAGGGCAATTGCAACAACGGTGTCGCAATATTAATTTAGGAAGAAGATGACGACGACGCTATCGATACTCTGCCAATCTTTTAGGATGACGTCTTTACTGCTGACGACCGTTTCGCTTAAAAAAACAAGATGTTGCCATGAATGCACGTTTTTTTTTATTTTTGAATTACTACCAGTCCATGTAAATACTTTCATTATTTGATTCGTAGTAATAATAATTAACAGCTATAATCATAAAAAGTCTAGACGCAGCAAGTACGTTATGATAGTGAATTTTCATTAAAATGTTTTAAATCGCAAATATGTGTTTTTAAGAAAGCAGACATCAAATTTGGTTACCACCGTAACATATATAGTGGAAACAATGTACCATATTTCATGAAAATAACTTTACTGTCTGAAAATGTATAAAAAATGTTCGAAAAGAAACTTAAGATGTTCCCGAAAAAACTAGTTTCCTGTCCAAGGAACCTTATAGGTTAATACCAAATTGAGCTATTCAAATTTGAGGCATTCAATAAAAATTCGCTACCATAACGCACTTGCTGAGTCCCGAATTTATTTTTTAGAAACATGCATTATAATTTCGTTATCGAAATTCCATACATTTATTGGTCAGCTCAGAACTGGTACTGACCGGGGGAATCCGTCTATTAAATTAACCCAAATCATTGATTAATCTATTTCAACTAAGCAGATTTTTCTGGCTAACGAACTCATCCAAGCTACTGGCAAAAGAAAGGTACTCGCCAAATTTGATCAAAATCGGCCCATTATTTTTTGAGTTATATATATATATATATATATATATATATATATATATATATATATATATATATATATATATATATATATATATATATATATATATATATATAAATATATAAAAATTGAAACTGACCCCGGATATGTGTTCTGGGGAGGGGGCTATTAGTGCCAATTTGAAAAAAAAATTTCAAAATTCAAAAGTCAGGATCTCCTCATTAGTTAATTTTTTAAGAAAATTCACTAAAAGTAATGTTTTTCGATTGCAATTGTTATTGTTAAAGTGTTGTTGTTCATCATGATAGTTGCAGCTGTTAAGCGCAACAAGCTCTTAACATACTCATTTCTAAAGAAACATCGAAATTGAGCGTACATGTTACAAATTTAATAACTTTTTATTGGTTTAAGATAAAGTAGCAAAGTGGTATATAAAATCAAAGGAAATTTAATGCTATACAACTTAGTGCTCAACAATTTTTATAAAGAACGATCGTGGGAGGCACTATAAGCAAATGTTTGACAAAAAGAGTGAGGTAAAAATGATTTTCTTGAAAGTTATCGATTTTAAATAACATATATCTCAAAAACCGAATTTGACAAACGTGTTTAGAATCAATCGTATAGCAAATTTAATTAGCTTTAATTTTTATTTGAAAAATATTTTTCTATACGGTACCGTTTTCGAGATATAACCAAGAAACCAACAAATATTACTTTTCCACCACCCACACACCTCCCCCCCCCTCCCAGCGTTAACCTCTGCTCCCAGGGGCTGGCACTTTTAATATGTTTACCTCCTAACTAATCCTAACAAAGTCCTGAAGTCAAAAATTCTCGCATCTTCTATGCAATCTACGCCCCTCTTTCGAGAACTTATTGACTGGACTATAAGAACAGAAAATTATATGTTGCCATTTGAACAAAAGTTGGTTACCATGGCAACGAAATTACTGGCTTCAGAAAAAATCCAAAGTTATCGGAAGTTGTAAAAAAATATAATAAAAAAATTTGACAAAAAGATTTTTTATATAGGGTTTTCCTAAAAAGTTATATATAACCAGTATATATAAACCACTAGGGGTCCTAGTTTGCGCTACCTTAAAGAAAATTGAAAAGTCAAGTTCGTGATATTATCAGTGCTTTTTTTATGAAAATTCGCTAAAATCATACGTATCGAACCAAGAAACCTATTTACTTTTTAAGTACGGTAAAACGCGAAACCTTGTAGTGTAAATATTGAATTGATATATAAAACTATTACTAAATAATTAGTATTTACAAATCCATAGGAATCTTTAAGGTTTGAGTTAATAATCACAGAATAAACAATAACAGTTTTTGTTGGAACTACAATAAACACTTAAAATGATATCATCTGGCATACCTACACCGTTATAATTGTAACAGTTTGTTAATTAAATTGGTGATAAAACAGAAAAAACAACTGTTTTAAAAATTTGTATTTAATTATTCACCTTCAAAACACCGGCTATCAATGACAAATAAACGATTAGTTTAATATAAATACTAACGAATTTCACGATCAATCAGTTGATTTCAATTGTAATTGAAAATAGCAACAAACATTTGATATGCCTTCTCCCAGCGAAGCCACCACCCCCGTTTTGGACGAAGATTCTGGGGAATAGTGAGTATTGCTACTTGACACAGATCTAGTGTAGCTATTTACTGCTTGTAATTTTAAATATGCACAGAAGTCAGAAAACAATTATGAAATCTTTAACAAAGTTATCAGTATAAATGTAGTGTGGTATATATACAGGATGAGTTCAATTCACACTTTACAAAGTGGCATATTTTTGTTAAAAGAGTCAAAGAGAAAATCTTTACTTTTCTAGCCAAATATAGCCTGAAATGAAGTATGAATTCTAGTCGTTGTGTGTATTTACCCAAGACGCGCTGATGAGGTGTCTTCGGACATTGAAACGGACCGTCCACGTTCCTTCACACATTCTATCCAATCTTTTAAAACAATTAGATAAAAATTTAGCAGATAAAAAATCAACCTTTTGTGGATGACAATTTGAAATCGATGTTTAAAAGTAAGTAAACGATTTTTAACACTAGACTAGTTGATTCAATGTTATTACCCTTACTTCGGGAAACAGTTCAATACTAAATACAAATGTAGATACTTTTTTAGATGGTAAAGCCTTTGAGTAAATTTTCTTACAAAAATTCACTAATGAGGAGACCTCGACTTTTGAATTTCAAAAACATTTCTACAAATGACCGCGAAGTAGGTCCGCTAGAACACACATCCGGGGTCAGTTTCAAAATTTATATATATATATATATATATATATATATATATATATATATATATATATATATATATATATATATATATATAGGTATACAGGGTTAGCAAAATGTATCGAAACCCCTAAATATATCACAAACAGAAGATAATATTTTAAAAAGTTTTATAGAGAAGTTATAGGGTTTTGCTAGCAGCATTATTTTGTAATGCTTTGAAATATACAGGACGATCCAGAAAAGCGCAGCTGATTAAAGCTGTTTATTTTTTAATAGAACATACTATATTTGACCTCATTTTTTGATTTATTTTTTTTTTGTTGATAATTTTAATCTAATTTTGTGTGAAATACCCTGTCTGAACTCACTCGTTACCGAGGTATCGACATTTAAAGTTAAAGTGTGTAGTAACTATGGAAATAACTAAATATCCAATGTGTATTTATTTTAATGTCAACATTTAAAACAACAATAGGTCTACATTTTAAGTAAAGTGCTGAGAGACAATATTGTTCCGGCTATAACTGCCATAATTCCCAGTCCTATGCTCCTTTCTGATGACATCTGTTTTCAGCAAGATGATGCCCCCTTCATTTTACTTAAACCGTTTGTGCATACCTAGATAGAGTATACCCGCAGAGATGGATAGGACGAGTAGGCGCTGTAGAATGACCACCCCGATCTCCAGACTTAACCCCGCTAGACTTTTTTATGTGCATACCTTAAAAATAAAGCGTATCAAGATAGGCCAATCACATTGCAATGTCTGAAAAGCCGCATATCAGAAGAGATAAATCAAATGCCACCAATTTATTTACAGGAGTCCATTAGACACTTTATTAAAAGACTGCAGTTTTGTCGAATCGCGAAGGGCCAGCTTTTTGAACAATTACTCTAGAGTGTTTTTAGTTTAGTTGTGTCATATTGCACTTTACTTAAAATGTAAACTTATTGTTGTTTTAAATGGTGAAATTTACATAAATACACATTGATTTTGAATATTTAGTAATCTCCATATTTACTACACACTTTAACTGTCGATAACTGGGTAACGAGTGAGTTTAGACATAGGGCGTTTTACAAACTAGATTGAAATTATCCAAAAAATCCAAAAACGAGGTCCGGTAGAGTATGTTGTATAAAAAAAAAGAAAATTTTAATCAACTGCGCTTTTCTGGGTCAGGCTGTGTATTTCAAAGCACTACAGAATAATCCTCATAACAAAGCCCTATAACTTTTATAAGAAACTTTTTTTTATATTATCTTCCGTTCGTGATATATGTAGGGGTTTCCATACATTTTGCTAACCTCTCTCTCTATATATATATATATATATATATATATATATATATATATATATATATATATATATATATATATATATATATATATATATTGTGACTCGTGATGAATATGTTCAAGCAGTGATGTTACATAATGAAGGAGTAAGCTACAACGCTATTGGTTTGAGATTAGGATTTGCACATACAACAATTTCTCGTGTTGTCCAACGCTTCAGGGAAACTAATGACTATGACATACGTCCACGACAAGGCAGACCTCGCGTAACTACCCTTGTTCAAGATCGCTATATTAGACTGTGTGCTTTAAGAGAACGTTTCACCACGTCCAGGAAACTTTTGACACAACTCAGTGCAGTTCATAATATTCAACCAAACATTGATACTGTGAGGAGACGTCTTTCTGAACACAATTTACATGTCAGAGTTCCAGCGACAAGCCCTGGATTAAATGCAGACCACCGCAGAGCTAGACTGCAATTCGCCAGGGAGCATGTAACCTGGACTACAGAGGACTGGTAACACGTTCTATTTACAGACGAATCTAGGTTTTGTCTATATAGCTCCGATAGACGTCTAAGAGTTATCCGTCGGCCAGGTGAGCGTTATGCACAGTGCAACATACGTGAAACAATTTTATTTAATGGAGGCTCTGTGATGTTTTGGGTTGGAATTTCCTCCACAGCACAAACGGATATTTACATGGGGGTGCTTTAAATAGCGTAGGATATATCAATGACGTTTTGTCTGAGCACGTTGTCCCTTTCGCTCCATACATTGGGAATAATTTTTTACCAATGCAGTTTTAACGCAACGTTAATTTATTACAGAACCTATTTCATTAAAAATGTGTGAAGGTCCAAGACGTGCTGATGAGGTGTGGTGCACCGAAACGGTCCGCAACTATTTTATGAAATCCTATCCTTTTAGCAAATTTTCATGAGGTAAATACTTTCAAATATTCCAAAAAATTCTTCAAATGAGCGCAAATTGAAGCTTTATATATGTGTATATTAGATTTGAGTTTCTCCATGAGAAATTGCAAATTTTATTCTCAAAAATGCTATATCTCTGAAACTCGTGAATTTATTTTCAATTTTATATTTAATACTGCTATCAAACTACAGAATCAACGTTCAAAAATTCATTTTAAATGAATAATTGTAAACCAAGTTTTTTCGGGATTAAATTTATCTGTATTAAAAAAATGCTGCCAAATATGTTCCCGGTTGGTAGAAAAAAATATTGCTGTGTATTATGAAGTTCAATAGAATAAACAAAGATGGATATAATAAATATTTTGTATGTGTGTGTTTTGTTTTTTTAACGTCGGCCTATTCCCGCGACTAAGACCAATCACCGACGCCAAGGAGCAGTTTCACCTCACTATGCTGGAAAGTTTGCCGAACCCATGCCTTTCTATAAGTAGTGTAGGGATCTTTAACGTGCCCAACATCGCATGAACACGGGACCGACGGCTTTACGCACCCTCCGAAGGGCGGAACTTGCAGACATTCAGCTTGCTCAAATTCAATGCCAGAACCTCGGTTGATGTTAATGTTACAGCTTTTACTGAAAAAGTGGAAGGAGAAGCCTGGGATAGAACCCAGTACCCTTGGGTTCAGAGTCACACGTTCTTGCCCCTGAACCACCGAGGCTCTTAATAAATCTTTTAATTGTCAATAGTTATTGTAATCACCTTATCACACATTCAGTGACGTATTACACTGACATAAAAAGTTAACATGCTTTGGAGTAAATTGTTTACAGGAATTAGCTACTTTTAACACGTGTGTTTGTGCAGAGAAAGATATGTTGGAATGAAATTCCCATTTCATTCCGATGAATCTCATTTTTTTCTCACAGAACAAAACTCTGAAGATTTTCATAAGTAACATTTTTTAATAAATATCATTTTTAAACACTTGTATAGAAAGAAAAAGCCGTATAAAATACATTTTGTCAGGAAAGAGTAGATAAAATCAACATTGGAATGTTATCGCTGTGATAACGCCACAGTAACTGTATAAATTTGCAAAATTTTGAATCACAAAAATTTTAACAGGCACATAAGACGAATAAAGACACAAAACTTCATGAACTAAGCACGGATACGTATTTTATACCAGTTTAATGCAGTCAGTTTCCCGATTCAGAATCATCCAATCTTGGTTTAATTTTTAGATACAATTTAATTATTTAGCCTCCGAAATTCCGCTGTTTCTATTCAAAAACCGTAGACCTACCGTTCCGACGCTAATCTAGAGACAGTGGTGTGAAATATTTTATTAGCAAATTTTTATTTTTAAAAATTTGCTAATATAGAGGTATCGATGGTGAGACTTTTCAACAAAAAAAAATTTAATGAGCGCGAATTTGATCCCCTAGGACTCGAAACCAAGACCCGTTGGTATTTTTATATGCTCATTGATTTTATATATGTATGTATATACATGTATATATATATATATATATATATATATATATATATATATATATATATATATATATATATATATATATATATATACACACTTAGCCGCAAAAATAACGCACAACCAAAAATTATGCTCAATTGAAAAGTTGATTTTCTCGCGAATCGATAAATTGATTTCGTAATTATTTTTTTTGAACTGTAGCTTTTTTCTTTGGTAATTGCACTGTGAAGAACTTTTTATTCAGATTTTAGTTTAAGGCTTATACAGGGTGCAAAAATGAGAATAGTTTTTACGTTAAATTTGAGACACCCTGTAGGGACCATTGGCCACAACAACGGATGCATAATGAAATCATACTGTAGCCTCATGTTTCCTGAACATTTTGTTTTTTAAATTTCTCTGATATCTGCAATATCAAATAAAATACACAGTTTTATATCAGAACATGTTTTTCTTCATTAATCACAGTTTTACTGGATACTTTTTTGGTTTAAGATACATAGTAGTCTATGATAAACAAACATTATCAGCAAATGTCAGTTTGACAATTCCTTTATTTATTTATGTACCTATCGTCTTAAACTGTATAATTAAGTTCATATTTTGTGATATATTGTTCTTTTGTGAAAATGGAACGGGTTAGAAGGAATATGATTCGTGATGAATGTGTTCAAGCAGTGACGTTACATAATGAAGGAGTAAGCTACAACGCTATTGGTTTAAGATTAGGATTTGCACATACAACAATTTCTCGTGTTGTCCAACGCTTCAGGGAAACTAATGACTATGACATACGTCCACGACAAGGCAGACCTCGCGTAACTACCCTTGTTCAAGATCGCTATATTAGACTGTGTGCTTTAAGAGAACGTTTCACCACGTCCAGGAAACTTTTGACACAACTCAGTGCAGTTCATAATATTCAACCAAACATTGATACTGTGAGGAGACGTCTTTCTGAACACAATTTACAGAGTTCCAGCGACAAGCCCTGGATTAAATGCAGACCACCGCAGAGCTAGACTGCAATTCGCCAGGGAGCATGTAAACTGGACTACAGAGGACTGGGAACACGTTCTATTTACAGAAAGAAAAAGCCGTATAAAATAAATGTTGTCAGGAAAGAGTAGATAAAAATCAACATTGGAATGTTATCGCTGTGAGAACGCCACAGTAAATGTATAAATTTGCAAAATTGTGAATCACAAACATTTTAACCGACACATAAGACGGATAAAGACACAGAAAACGTCAAGAACTAAACAAGTATACGTATTTTATACCCGTTTAATCCAGTCAGTTTTCCGATTCAGAATCATAGAATCTTGATTTAATCTTTAGATACAATTTAATTATTTAGCCTCCAAAATTCCGCTGGTTCTATCCAAAAACGTAGACCTACCGTTCCGACGCTAATCTAGAGGCAGTGGTGTCAAATATTTTATTAGCAAATTTTTATTTAAAAAAAATTTGCTAATAGAGAGGTATCGATGGTGAGACTTTTCAAAAAAATGTTATAAATGAGCGCGAATTTGGTCTCCTAGAACTCTAAACCCAGACTCGTTGGTATTTTTATATGCTTATTGCTTTTATATACAGGGTGGCGCATCGAACACGAAACAGACCGATTTGCGTCCAGAGAATTTTTTTTTAAGAAACGCTGAAACACCTCAATTTTAATATTGAGGGGGACATGTTTTGACATAAAACTCAACTTTGTCACATCAACCCCTTAAGGGTGGTGATAACAACCCTTATATTTTAAATAGGGAACATAGGTCGAGTGTTACATCATTTGAAAGCTCTTTCTTTTCCGAATTCAGCACCTTAATTTTTTTGGAAGTTTTATCAACTCGTTTAAAAATTATTCACAGTTGGAGTTGCAAGAACGTATTTCATTTATTGTGATAATAAATGCACTAATTAGTCAATTTTTCGTTAAAAAAACTAAAAAACAAAACCAAACGTTCAAAAATGTTTATTCAGTTAAGTAAGTATTCAAATTGTTGACCACCAGCTTCCATACAAAAGTGCAAATTTTGTTCAAAGGGAGCTCTAACATTCTGGTGCATTTGTGGAGTTATTAGACGGCATTCTTCAACAATGGTCGTCGTAATTCTTCCAGAGACTCCGGTTCTGTTGCGAAAATTCTACTCTTTAAATGGCCCCATAGAAAGAAGTCTAAAGGAGTTAAATCCGGTGATCTAGGGGGCCACTCAATAGCACCTCTACGCCCAGTCCATTGCTCTGGAAACTCTCTGTTCAGAAACTCCCTAACACGTTGTGAAAAATGCAGAGGAGTTCCAGCTTGTTGAAACACTAATTGATTTTCCTGATAGCGATCATCATTTGCAACAATGTCAATTAGTAGAGGGTAAACTATACAGGGTCGCTGATAAGTCTGGAAACGGTCGATTATCCGGGAAAATATACAAGGTGTCGAAAAAAGTTTTATACAAAAGTTTTTGGGTTCTTCAATGTCTACTCGGCGGTGATAATTTCATTTATACAGGGTTGGTCATACAGGCGTGGCACACCAATATTAATTTTTTTTTAATGGAACACCCTATATATTATTCGATATTTCAATCCTTCTCTTAATTTTGAGCAACATTTATCAGAAGCATGATGTACATAAACTCAATCGTTTCCGGGTAAAAAAATAAATAAAAATAAACGCTACTGTTTTTAAAATCTATTGGATGAAGAACAAAAATAAATGAAAAGTAGAATATCTCTTGAAAACAATCTGTGAGTGTGAAAAGAACCGGTTGCGATGTTTTTAACATTGTTTGGAATCCTATTTTATAAGATGTTCAAAGTGTTCTCCATTGACCTCCCGACAATAATGAATTCGCTTAACAAAACATTGCACTGCATTTACAAGAGCGTTTTGAGGAATGTTATTAATTTCATGCACAATCCTTGCTTGCAACTCTTCAATATTCTGCGGTCTATTTTGGTAAATTAAATTTTTTACATGACCCCACAAAAAAAGTCAAGCGGCGTCATGTCGGGAGACCTAGCTGGCCATTCAATAGTTCCCCTGCGCCCTATCCATCTGCCAGGAAAGGTTTGATTCAGATATTCCCGTACCTCAATTCCAAAATGAGGGGGTGCCCCATCCTGCTGAAACCATATTTCTTCCGCTGGTAGATTTGGGTCGTTATTGTTCGGAAATAATCGACTTACGTCTGGAACAATTGATTCTTGCAAAAGTGTCAAATATCGAGCAGAGTTCAAATTACCGTGTATAAAATAAGGTCCTATGATATGTCCACCAATAATAGCACACCAAACATTTACTTTTTGCGGTCTTTGGGTGTGAATTTGTTCCATCCAATGTGGGTTTTCGTCTGACCAGTACCTACAGTTGTGTCGGTTGACTTGTCCATTCAAACAAAATGTAGATTCGTCGGAAAACAAAATGTGGTTGGCAAAGTTAAAATTTTGGCGTAACTTCTCCATAATAAGTTCACAGAACTCGATTCTGCGATCAAAATCGTCTTCACTCAGTTCTTGCAATAAATGAATTTTATATGGACGGAACTTTTCCCGCTTCGTAATCTTTTGAATTGAATATCGACTCATATTGTGATTTAAAGCCAATTGCTGTGCCGAAGTTTTCGGATTTTCCACCACATCCAATATTACATTCAAAGAATTTTCTTCATTTGTAACGGTTACTGGCCTTCCAGTTCTAGGTTTATCCTTGATACCGCCAGTTTCGTGAAAACGATGCAAAGTTTTCGAAACTGTGGATTTGGAGATCGATTCCCGCTCAGGATGCAACTCATTGAACATAATCACCACTTGAGCAAAACTTCGTGTTCTATCACCGTACCCTATCATCATTAAAATTTCGATACGTTCGGTTTCACTTAAACTTGCCTTGCACAAAAACTGTTGACACTAAATTACTAATGTTTCAAAACTGTTGACACTGAATGAATGTTTGACATTCGTTGTCCTGGAAACATTTTAAAACAAAAGAATAATACTGCGTTTCTTATGGGCATCTTATCTTATCTTGGGATTCCAAACAATGTTAAAAACATCGCAACCGGTTCTTTTCACACTCACAGATTGTTTTCAAGAGATATTCTACTTTTCATTTATTTTTGTTCTTCATCCAATAGATTTTAAAAACAGTAGCGTTTATTTTTGTTTATTTTTTTACCCGGAAACGATTGAGTTTAGGTACATTATGCTTCTCATAAATGTTGCTCAAAATTAAGAGAAGGATTGAAATATCGAATAATATATAGGGTGTTCCATTAAAAAAAAATTAATATTGGTGTGCCACGCCTGTATGACCAACCCTGTATAAATAAAATTATCACCGCCTAGTAGACATTGAAGAACCCAAAAACTTTTGTATAAAACTTTTTTCGACACCTTGTATATTTTCCCGGATAATCGACCGTTTCCAGACTTATCAGCGACCCTGTATATTCTAGTAACTCCAAATACGTTTCGCCACTCAAATCGCCATCATGAAAAATTGGTCGGATTAAACGGTCTCCAAAAATGCCAGTCCAGACATTAAATTTCTGTGGAGTTTAAGTGTGGACTTCGTGAAAATTTCTTGGATTATTATCTGCCCAATAACGACAATTATGACGATTGACTGTAGAGTTTAATAAAAACGTACACTCGTCTGAAAACAGATATTGAACAGAAAGTTCCCGTTGTCAGTTATTCGTGCAGTCATAACTTCACAAAACTCCAGCCGCCGATCAAAATAATCTTCATTCAGTTGTTGTACAAGATGAATTTTATACGGGTGAAAATTATAATGCTTAAATATTCGCTGATTAGTTCTTCTTTTGATATTTAGTGGCCAATTTTCTCGTGCTCAAAGTTGGGTCTGCAGCAATTTGTCCTAAAACTTCAATCTCAATAGTCTCATTTCTAACCGGAAATTCACGTTTATTATTGTTGACTACTGAACCATTTTGTCGAAACTTTTCAACTAACTCCAAAATGTATTTTCTGTTAACATGTCTGTTCAGATGTCGGTCATTAAAAAAATTTGCAGTACGGTTGGCACAGTCATCGTTTTTGAAAAAAGAGTCATTATTTCAACTCTCTTCTACAGAATACACCATTGTGAAATTAATTTTCGATAGTACCATCATGTATCAAACCGACCGATAAACTGAAATAATAAACCGCATTTCTCTCATTGCGATAAGAAATGTTCTGATAGTCAATTTTTTGTTTACAAACCAACAGAACATTGACTATGAGCACATTTCTTATCGGAATGAGTGAAATGCATTTTTGCATCTTCAACTCTGAATAATTTTTAAACGAGTTGATAAAACTTCCAAAAAAATTAGTTTGCTGAATTCAGAAAAGAAAGAGCTTTCAAATGATCTAACGCTCGACCCATTTTCCCTATTTAAAATATAAAGGTCGTTATCACCACCCTTAAGGGGTTGATGTGACAAAGTTGACTTTTATGTCAAAACATTCCTTGTCAATATTAAAATTGAAGTGTTTCAGCGTTTCTAAAAAAAAATTCTCTGGACGCAAATCAGTCTGTTTCGTTTTCAATGCGCCACCCTATATGTATATATATATATATATATATATATATATATATATATATATATATATATATATATATATATATATATATATATATATATATATATATATATATATATATATATATATATATATATATATATATATATATATATATATATATATATATATATATATATAATATAAATATAAATATATATATATATATATATATATATATATATATATATATAAACCCACAGGGTGTTTAAATAATTTTTCTTAAGGCTATTTTTTCAAATATCTTGAAAGTGGTTCAATATATTATTATCAAATGTGGCATGGTATTTATTAGGCATTATTCGTAATACGATGAGGGTATCAGTTTCACCACTGCTGCTTGGTGGCGCCACCGACAGCAACACTGGTTCATTTACATGGTCATAATTATTGTTCCACACTGTATTCACATTTTTCAACAAAAATAAGGAAACCCCATTTAGTTTCACACAAAAAAGGTATACTTCTTTGAAGTGGAAAAAGTTGACAGTTTTCAAAATATACGTACTTTTTCAATGAAAAACCAAAAATCTGTATTTACTTTGTTGCTAAGTATGTTATGGTAGCAACTAGGAACTTGTTTACTATAGCTTATCAAAATCGACTAGCATTAAACAATCATCTTTAATTATCATTTTATTATTGTTGTTTGCGTTAAAAATCGGCCTCATAATGATTTTTCAAATTCACAAATGCAAGATATGATGTGTCTTTATGCCCAGACAAATTTTTGTTTGCGCAGAGCAGCACAGCACTATTTTGAGCTTTATGCTGATAGAAGGCAACCAAACCAAAAAGGTGTACGATAGATTAGGTGAAACTTGCTCATATCATCCCAAAAACAGAAAAGCAGGAAGACCGAGTGTAACTGATGCTGATATGGAAGAAGAAATCATAGTTCGTATTGTAGAAGACGCGGAAACCAGCATGAGACGTGTTAGTGCAGCAACGGGTATAAGCAAATCTTCGATGTCAAAAATCATACGTAAAGAAACGCTGCATAACATTTCACTCGAGTTCAGCAGCTTTTACCGCAGGACTTAACAAGAAGACTTCAATTTTGAGTTTAAGAGAGAACGTTATTTAGAGGATTCAATGTTCTACAAGACAATTTTATTTACTGATGAAGCCTCATTCACCAGAAGAGATATGTTCAATTTGCGGACTAACTATACCTATGCGATTTAAAATCCTCATACTATCCACGAACATCATTTTCAACATGAATTTTCACTAAAGATTTGGTGTGGCATTCTTGGCAATTGTATTGTGGGACCATTTGAACCGCGACCTAGACTTAACGGATCGACGTATCTCTTGTTTTTAGCGAATTTTTTTAATTTTTTAATCGCTTATGGGGAGATCTGTATATATATATATATATATACCTATATATATATATATATATATATATATATATATATATATATATATATATATATCCGACCGATAACTCAAAAAATAATAGACCGATCTTGATAAAATTTGCAGAGTACCTTCCTTTTGCAAGTGGCTTGGATAAGTTTGTTAGCCAGGAAAATCGGACCAGGTTTTCCCGGAAAATTTTGTATTTTCTTTATAAAAAAATTCATATCTCCAGAAGTAACAATGTAAGGGCAACCAAATTTGGTACACGTGTTTATATTATAGAGTGAACTCTGAACCAACATTTAGGTCCCTAGCTTTAAAGACAAAGAAGTTATGGGCAGTTAAAGCCCTGCAAACCCTTAAGTTTCGGATTCAACCGTCATTGCCCTTCATTTTATTAAAATATTTACAGAATATCCATTTCAAATAGACCCTTTCTCTGATGTTTTGGCTGTCAGTTTAGGTAAGTTTGGTGGCTTTTTGGAGAGTTATTTGTAGGTTTAGTGAAGTTTATCGTTTAACGGTCTATATTTTTTTAGCTAATTATCGTAGAACAAATTTGTTATTGCATTTTTGCATTTTTTATCGAAATATGCGTTTATAAGAAAAAAATCTGGACGCAGTAAGTGCGGTTTGGTAGCGAATTTACGGTAAATTTGCAGATTAGCTCCCGAAAGCTTTTCAAAAAACTGTTTTCAGAAACTAGTCCCCATCCCCCTTGGATCCACAAACCCCAAGAAAAATGTCTTGCTCACACCCCCCAAGGAAGTTACGCGACCAGGAGTGAGTAGGGGTGCATAATTTTTTTTTTAGCTAAATTTCATAGAACAAATTCGTTAATGCATTTTCCATTTTTTATCGAAATATGATGCGTTTGTAAGAAAAAAATCTGCACGCAGTAAGTGCGTTTTGGTAGCGAATTTTCGGTAAATTTGCAGTTTAGCTCCTGAACGCTTAAAAAAAAACTGTTTTCAGAAACTTGCCCCCATCCCCCCTGGATCCACAAACCCCAAGAAAAATTTCTTGTTTACACTCCCCAAGGAAGTTACGGGACCAGGAGTGAGTAGGGGGTGCATAATTTTTTTAGCTAAATTTAATCGAACAAATTCGTTAATGCATTTTTGCAATTTTTGTTTAAATATGATGTGTTTGTAAGAAAAAATCTGGACGCAGTAAGTGCGTTTTGGTAGCGAATTTTCGGTAAATTTGTAGTTTAGCTCCCGAACGCTTTTCAAAAAACTGTTTTCAGAAACCTGCCTAGGCCCCCACCCCCCTGCATCCACAAACTCCAAGGAAAATTTCTTGTTCACACTCCCCAATGAAGTTACGGGATCAGGAGTGAGTAGGGGTGTATAATTTTTTTGGCTAATTTTCGTAGATCAAATTCGTTAATGCATTTTTCCATTTTTTATCGAAATATGATGCGTTTGTAAGAAAAAAATCTGGACGCAGTAAGTGCGTTTTGGTAGCGAATTTTCGGTAAATTTGCAGTTTAGCTTCCGAACGTTTTTCAAAAAACTTTTTTCAGAAACCTGCCCCCCTCCCCCCATGAATCTACAAACCCCAGGAAAAATTTCTTGTTCTTACCCCCCAAGGAATATACGGGACCAGGAGTGAGTAGGGGTGCTGAGCGGGGTAAGTAGTAAAAAGGAAATATGAGCAGAAAATTCGAATAAAGTGGGCTTGAAAGCTGTCTTTTTCACATCTTGAAGCCATATCCCCCTTAAACCCTGACTACCCCGCACACCACCCCTATTCACTCCCAGTCCCATAACTTCCTTGGGGGTGTGAAAAAGAAATTTTTCTTGTGGTTTGTGCATCCAGGTGGGGTCCTAGTAATGTTTCTGAAAACAATTTGTTGAAAAGCGTTCGGGAGCTAATCTGCAAATTTACCGAATTTTCATTAAATCCTTCAAATCTCAATAACCCAATTTGCTATTAACGTAAGCTTTGTTGGATGGAAAACCAACATTTAAGTTTATTTTCGAATTTTTTTTGTATATTTTCAAACCATAAGTAATTTTGATAAAATATAGTACATTGTTTCTACTACATAGGCTATACCGATAATCAGATTGATGCCTGCTAGCATTTGCTATTAAAAACATTTTTATGGAAATTCACTTCCATAACACATTTTCTGCATATAAACTTTTGAAAATGTTTATATATTTTCAAACAATAAATTTATTTCAATGAAATATGGTACATTGTTTCTACTATATAGACAACCAAGTTTGATGCCTCCTTTCATCAAAGAAAGACATTTGTTATTAAAAATATTTTAAAGAAAATTCGCTACCATAACGCACTTGCTGCGTCCAGAGATTTTTGAGAAATAATTTAACGATCATTTTAGAAGATGTACCTTTAACTTTAAGGAGTGACTCTTGGGTCATGCATGATGGTGCTCCAGCACACTACATCCGAGATGTGTAAAATTATTTAGATGAAATTTACCCTTAAAGCGGATTGGTAGCGGTAGTGTGCACCCATGCCAGCGCATAGTCCCGACTTAAATTTTGCTAGATTTTTACTTCTGGGGTTAGTTAAAGTCACTGGTCCACAAAGGTCAAATAAATAACCGCCAGAAATTATGGGAAAAGATTGTACAGGGTGTTAATGATATCAAAGCTCAACAAAATTCATTCTTTAAAGTGAGAGATAATTTTAATAAACGAGCGAGAAAATGCATTGCCGTAAATGGTGAACACTTTGAGCACTTACACTGATTTGTTGTTGTTTTGCTTGTAAAGTTGCAGTTTAATTTTAGATTAATTTAATTATGTGTGATGATTAATATATGGCCTTGGAAGCCAGGTCCATTAGCCACATATATTAATTTAATTAGATAGATTAATGCAATTTGTAACAATCTTTCCGATACCAATTTTGTTAACAATTTCTTTTTAGTTAATAGTTTTATAGATGTTAATTTGGTTAATGGCTTTGTTGAATTCTTAATACGTTTCTTTCGATAACGTACATTTTATTATGCAAAAAAGTATCTACAACAAATACACATAATTTGCACTAAGATCGAAGCCTACGAGAAATACATAATGTTTGCGCATAATCATTAGTTTAATTTCATTGAAAAAGTACGTTTATTTTGAAAACGTTCAACTTTTTCGACTTTAAAGAAGTACACCTTTTTTGTGTGTAACTAAATGGGTTTTCTTTATTTTTGTTCGAAATTGTGCATACAGGATGGACAAAAAATTATGATCATGTTTAAATAATCGATAATGTCGAAGATCTTCCTTGTGTAAACAATCTGGACGTTTTTAGACCGTGACGGTTTTAGCGAATAATTCTGTGATTGTAGACGAGAACATGGCTTTGGGAATGTCAAAGTGTATTTTAGTGAATTTTCTTTAAAAAATTCACTAATAAGGAGATCCCGACTTTTGAATTTTGAAAAATTTCTTCAAATGAGCGCTAATTAGGCGTCCTAGAACACATATCCGGGGTCAGTTTCGATTTTTATATATATATATATATATATATATATATATATATATATATATATATATATATATATATATATATATATATATATATATATATATATATATATGTATGTATGTATGTATGTATCACACCGATAACTCAAAAAATGATGGGCCGATTTTGACCAAATTTGGTGAATACCTTCCTTTTGTAAGTGGATTGGATAAGTTCGTTAGCCAGGAAGATCGGCCGAGGTTTTCCGGGAAGATTTTGTGTTTTCTTTAGAAAAAAATTCAAATAACAAAGTAAGGGCAACCAAATTTGCTACGTCGTTTTATATCGCTATAGGTAAATTACCTACCAAAATTTGGCGCTGTCGGTCAAAAGACAAAAAAAGTTATGGGCATTTAAAGAAAAATAAATTGGGGTTTTCCTCAAAACGTCAAAGTGACAATTTAAAACGTCAAAATTCGCAACATTTAGGCAAAGAACTTGAATCTAATACGGGCTATGGAAAGAAAATGTCTCAGGAAGAATGTTTTACAAACCCTGAAGTCTTAGTTTCACTCGTCATTCTCCTTCATTTTACTAAAATGTTTCCAGAAAATTCATTTGAAATAGACCCTTTCTCTGATGCTTGGCAGTAGTCTTAGCTATAGAGTTTATCGTTTAATGGTATATAACTTTTGTCGAATTATCGTAAAAAATCAATAAAGCCAATATATCCGTTATTCTACAAAATATGAAAAAAAATGTATACATTAATTATAGGGTGTCTTGAGCTACATCTTAAAAAATATTTCTACAATCACAGGTAGCCCATAAGTCGTTGGTGATACAAATAATTTTTTTTAGTCGAAAACGCCTTATGTTTTTGCATTTTCCATCGAAATATAATGCATGTTTGTAAGTAAAGAAATTCTGGACGCAGCAAGTGCGTTATGGTAGCGAATTTTGAGTAAAGGCTTCATATTTGAAAAGTTCAATTTGCTATTAACCTATAAGGTTGACCAAGAAACTGATTTTTTCGGTTACACTTTAAGTTTACTTTTGGAAATTTTTGTACATTTTCAAACAATAAAGTTATTTTGATGAGACATGGCACATTGTTTTTACTACATATGTTATACTGGTAATCAAATTTGATGCCTGCTTTCTGAAGAAAAAAAAAACACATATTTGCTATTAAAAACATTTTTATGAAAATTCACTATCACAACGCACTTGCTGCGTCCAGAAATTTTTATGTTCATCAGCATGGTCCAAAAGTGATGGTACATAATTCAGCATTCAGATTCATGATTCGTTATGATTTATTAAGTGAATATTGAAACCTGCGGTGAGCATTGATATGTGCACTTGGAAAGCCCAATTTACCACAACACATTTTTAAAGACTTGACGATCGTTTACTAACAAGGTTAGCGTCATTGCGGATGAAATATTCTAAATGCTTAACAACTAAAATTATGTTTATATTAGGTGCCTAGTGATTGACCTCTTTCTATAGGGAGGATCACAAACAAACTTTCTCCGCTTATATTACCCAAAGTCCCTCTATTAAAATTCCGTTATACTTGTTTTCACGTAGAAAGGCTAATGAACCTGGCTTCCTAGGCCATACAGTAATCTCACACAGACACTGTTCTCGCATAGTTACAAGCAATCAACTCTATAGAGGTGGCGAAGTTCTATTCAAACAAAATTATCTATTTATAGACTTAGAAATATATACTTTCATATGCGTTTAATTGCGCAGATTGTCTAACATTTTTTATAAACGTCAAGTTTTCTTTATCTACGTAGTAATTATAATCCCAAATATGACGGGCGACGCATGAACTATCTACAGTACCGAAACTCAGTTTTGCTGAATGTTCCTTAAATCTAGTTTCTATGTCTCTCAGTCTGGCCAACGTATTTAAGATTACAAACTTTGTAACTTATTTCATAGATCTCTGACATTTTAGTGGCTTTATCTTTTGAATTACCTAACCAACAAACATTACACTAAAAAGCTTAAATAAATGTGTTCAAATGTTTTTTGCACTTTGGGAAAAGTCTGATGGTGCTAAATCCGGATAATAAGGCATGTGGTCAACCAAATTTATTAATTGTTTGCAGTGCAATGACTTATGAACAGGGGCGTTGTCTTGCAAACAGAGCACAACTTTGGCAAGTTTCCAGCGGCGGATTTCTTCTTTGTGTAATTTAGTTAGTCACTCACTATAGTATCCTATCGTGAGAGTTCTACTTTGATTTAGAAACATAAAGCTTTTAGTTTTTAATTTTTCTTTAGTCTATGGGTCATGACGGATCCAAAACGTGACATACGCAGTATATGCAGACGACACTACCATCCTCAGCAGTTCCACGCAGCCGTCGCACAACATCTACAAACTGTCGTAAACGAGGAGCTGCAAGACTGGTATAAGAAATCATGCCTAGCTATAAACCCCGACAAATACGCAGCAGTCCTGAATATATGCATATATATATATATATATATATATATATATATATATATATATATATATATATATATATATATATATATATATATATATATATATATATATATATATATATATATATATATATATATATATATATATATATATATATATATATATATATATATATATTTATAGAGAGAGAGAGAGAGCGAGAGAGGGAGAGAGGAGGCAACAGTCTAGTTGCCCGCCAAATACCTCTGTGTGAGCCACGTAAACGTTTAACATGTCCAAGATGCCCAACGGAAAGCTTCGATGTTCATCTCGAAGTTCTTTCCACTTCTTAACAGACACTGCAAATTGTGCATGAACAACAAACTACTTATGTACAAAGTTATAATCCAGCCAGCCTTAGCATATGCTTCTCCCGCGTGGGTCATGGCGCCCGACACACACATCAATACCCTTCAAATCGACAAGAATAAAATTCAGAGAATGGTAATCGGTTTGTCAGAAACAGTCACATTCACTCTGACCTAAAAATGCCCTCAATATTTATAACTTAACTATCCAGTACTTAGTTCGCTAATCCGCTTCTCATCCAAATACTCTACTCGGTAGTGCCATCGATTAGGACGAGCAAGTTCCACTAAAGGATAGGCGTCCAAAGCTTATCCTGGCCCGCTAATGCCCCTGAGGCGTAACAGAATGGAAACAATCAAAACGCAATGTCATGTGTAATTCTTTCCGACGGGGATATGGACCAAGATCAGGTGCTCCAGGGAGGGAGTGTTAGTGGGTCCGAGTCGCGCACTACTTTAATTTTCCACACACCACAGTGTTTGATTAAGTAATCCTGCTCCCGGCTGCAACACAAAAATAAAAAAATAGATCTCCAGCAACTTTTAGACATCCAGGATTTGGAATACTTTTAACACCACCAGTTTCCTTAACCCTTATTCAGACACGTGAACTTTGATAGCACAGACCGACACGTGCATCTGTGAGACTGACCCTCTTCAGAAACCAAGATAAAGGACGTACTCCATAAATTTTGCATTAATAAGATTCAAGAAGTGTTGTTTATTAATTTTCAATTCTAGATAAACAAATTGAGAATGAAAAAGAACATTTAAAAGGGTTAAATATATCTGGAATGAATATGCACTCGTCATGTACATAACTAATGAAAATACAGAATATTATCTTAAAAAAATGAAACAATGTATAGATTATCCCAATTCTAATAGTAAGTAAGTACCAACCCAATTAATAAATTCAAAAAAAAAATGAAGTTTGAAGAAACATAGATTGTAGAAAGCTCGAAACATTACTGGTTCTTTATGCAATCGTTAAACGTGGGCTTAGAACACTGCAAACATGTTGACTTCTTGCACTACACACATAGGTACTTCGTCCTCTTGTCAGTTGTTTTGTGACACAAAAAGCACAGCATCACTTATGCAGTGCAAAAAGCATCACTTAGGTTTTATCAATATTAAATCTTCATCTCTTGATGCTATGTTCTCGTCAGGTGTTCCAAGAATGCGATTTATTGTTGAGCGTAGTTGGCGGGGTATAATAGGAGGGTGCGGCTGTCTTTTTTCGATATGCTCCACGATCAGAGCCCTAGCTAACTTCCTTGCAAATACGGATTTTTCCCTCATGGTCTCATTGTTCTTGTAGTATTGATGTAGTATGTAGGAGTATATTACTGATATATCTAGGACGCAGAAGAATATTGCTAAGGACCATCTCCGCGTGCGGCGACTAGATGAGCTTTTAGAAAATTTCTTAGCAAGAGAGTCTACTTCTCCTTTATTAGAATTATAGTACGCCATCATGTCGGGTTTTTTAGTTTCCGGGTCGGTACAAACTTTATAATGCATAGAGGTGATCAAAATCGTGGCCCTATTTTTTTTGCGTAAGAAACAAGAGCAGATTCTTCTAGGAATGCAGATAATGCCGATCGAACCTCTCTTGCTTTACTGGGAAGAAACTGGGGTGGAATTTCCTTCTTATTTTTTTCTGGGTTCCAACAAAAGTGAGTTTATTCTTCAATAGGATTTCAACAAGTTCTATTGAAGAGAACCAGTTATCGGCGGTTACGTTCCTGTTTGTTCTATAGAGACGCTTTACGAGACGTAAAACTGACTGGGTTGGTTTCGAAAGTCTTCTTTCGTCTGGCCTAAGTCCAATTACGTTAGTCTCTGCCGCCATATACGTAGTCTATTCAACAATATGCAATAGCATTTCATCTGTTACTAGTAATTGCCAAACAGTATATGGATCAGCTTCCTCGCCAAGTTCATGCCCTTTACCTCTTAGAACTGGTACCTTCACAATTATATTGTGTTTCCTAGTTCGTGAATATGGTCGAACTTCAGATTTACAATATCTGTAGCGGTTTTTGCCATACATATCGAGCCTTTCACCTAACTTTTCTTCACCACTAACAGCACTACTTTCATATTCATCATTGCTATGTGTTAACGCACTAGCACTCTCATGTTCAGATTCAATGTATTCCTCATCCAAAACGCTGTCCATATCACTAAAGTCATCTTCCTCATTATTATACCTCTCTGAAAACGTCTTCTCCATAACACACGCGTTTCGACGGCCCAGCCATATCGATATTTTACCAGAAATAATTACACAGCCACGTACCGCCTCGCAGACTGTGCTTAACTGAAGACGTTTACTATTGCAGTACGGAAGTATCCAAAGTACATGCAAATATGCTGTTAGGCGTCCAATTGCCCAAGGATTAGGTAAAGTGGCCATATTGTAGGCGGTACAATTTTAAAATTAACAAATGATTTGTAAATGGTGCAGTTTGTGAGACGGCACATGTTCGGTTAAGGGTTAAATTTAAAGTCAATCTTACAAACAAATTGCATACTTCTTAATGAGTCATATCTCTGCATTTGATGAGAGTTAAAATTTGAATCCTTTGTTTGATATTTAAATGTGTCATAATACTTAAAATACAATTAGACTTTTGAACCGATAATACGTTAAAGGTTGGCATTATCCTGATATACTGACGTGATCGAGGAAAAAGGTTTACTAATGGGGAGATCCCGACTTTTGAATTTTGACAAAAAAAAATTCAAAAAAGCCGAACTAGGACCCCTAGAACCCATATCCGGGAGTAGTTTCAGTTTTACAGGGTGTTTAAAAAAGATGGCGCATTATTTAAGGGGTTGATTTCCCAGATCATTTTATGAAAAGAAGTTTCCATAAACATAGGAGCTAAAACGCATTGTTTCCAAGATACAAAGTGATAATTTTTTTTGTAAAATAACGATTTTTCAAAATAATTCAAATATCTCCTCACCGATTGTTTTGAAATTTGGCAACGTTGTTTGTATTATTAATGGGCTGATTTGGCCCTAATTAGATTGTTAAGTCCATTGGCGTTAGGGGGGGTACCTCAACAAAATTTTGTGACATAAAGATGTACGTCACTGACTGAAATATTATTTGTATATTATTTTGAGATAAATAAACTAAAACTACAACTTTTTTGTCTCTTAAAATTTCTCCGTATCTTGAATCGTTTACACGATAAAAAATAAAAACCTTTTTATGGCATGTCCATTTTCATACAGAAAATCACAAACACGAACAATAATTTTTGTTGGGGTGTCCCACCTAATGCCAATGGACTTAACAATCTTTTTCTAATTAGGGTCAAGTCAGTCCATTATTACTACAAACAACGCTGCCAATTTCAAAACAATCGGTGAGGAGATATTTGAATTATTTTTAAAAAATCGTTATTTTACAAAAAAATTTAACACCTTGTATCTTGGAAACAATGCATTTTAGCACCTATGTTTATCGGAAATTTTTTCATGAAATGGCCTGAGAAATCAACCCCTTAAATATTGCCCCGTCTTTTTTAAAGACCCTGTATATATATATATATATATATATATATATATATATATATATATATATATATATATATATATATATATATATATATATATATATATATATATATATATATATATATTGCCCATTAATATCAGTTTTATGAAAATGTGTGTTGAACAAAATTTGTTGACACCAAATCACAGCACACCCTGAAAATATTTTCCACTGTACAGGGTGATCACTTTTCCCGTGGCAGACTGAACATGCATTTTTTTAAATGCATAGCCCGGTATATTTTTCATTTTTCAAACTCGTCTCAACAAATGCTACAAATTGATATAGCATATGATGGGTTCAACTTGTCAAATTTTTGGGATATTCAGATTTTTGTGTAAAAATGGTGGTGGTTTGAGTGGGCTGTGGATGAGTTATTTTGAGCTGCCAACAAAGTTTGTTTAGTGGAAAGTGAAATACCCCGGACGGACTTTCTAGTGCAGTCAACAGAAAGCGCACTTGTCTTAACAGTAGACAGGGTGATCACTTTCTGAAAAAAAAAATCCAAAATTTTAAATGGCACCCATATTTTTTATTTCACAATTGGATCATTTTCATAAAACTAGTATTATTAATGGGCAAAAATGAGCGTTTCCAGTAAAATGGACCACCCAGTATATATGTATATATATATATATATATATATATATATATATATATATATATATGTATATATGTATATATGTATATATATATATATATATATATATATATATATATATATATATATATATATATATATATATATATATATATATATATATCTTTAGGAATATTGCACTACACTGTAATCACTTTTAAATATACACTTTATTTGTTTGCTGTACGTTTGTGATTTCTTATTGGTTTGCGTGGACTGCAGTTTCGAACCGTCCCGGTTCATCATCAGCACGCTACTGGCTGCTATCGCTCCTGTCTGGTCTACGTCGGAGATTGTAGGTGGCGCATGCGCCGTGAGCTTCTATTGGTCGGTTTCCACAACACACCACATATTTCAGGATAGATTTATAAACATAACAGACACAAAATTCACAAAAGAAGAAAAAGAATTGATAGAAAACAACATAAAAACCAACTTTTTAGATACAAAAAAATCTACAATAGAGAACATAATAGTGGACACACAACACGCGATAAACTCAATAAATAGCCCAAACTTAGAACCACTGAAAAACCAACTAGCAACAGAAATAAACAGAATTATTGACAAGACTAAATCAAAAAACCATACACATGAAAAAATGATCAAACAAATAAGAAACAAAGTCACATATAACAACATAACAATAGCAAAAACAGATAAAAGCGACGCACTAATAGCAATAAAAACACAGGACTATATAGAAGAAACAAACACTTTCATCTCAACAAACAAATGCAAGAAACTGAACGAAAACCCAACGAAAAAATTCCAAAATGAAATAATAAACATCATAAAAAAACACAAGACAATATTCAACCAAAAAACAACACATTATTATAACAACAACCATAAAGCACCACCAATGACAGGAATAATAAAAATACACAAAACGGGATACCCAATAAGACCACTCATCAACTTCAAAGATGCACCTTCATACAAAATAGCAAAAGCAATGGACCAAGTACTAAAACGACAAATACAACTAGAAAACAAATTTAACATAAAAAACTCCATGGAACTAGTGGATAAACTAGAAAATATAAACATAAACAAAAACACAAGACTTGCCTCATTTGACATAACAAATATGTACACCAATATACCAATTAACGAAACTACAAATATAATCGAAAATAAAATGCAAAATAACAACAAAAAACAACAAATCAGCGAAATATTAAACATCATATTAAAACAAAATTACTTTGAGTTCAACGGAGAATACTACATCCAAGAAGATGGACTACCAATGGGATCTCCACTATCAAGCATTATGGCAGAAATATACATACAACAGTTAGAAGATAAAATCAACACCATCATAAAAGATACAGACCCAAACATCAAATGGATAAGATACGTCGATGATATATTAATAATATACGACAATCAAAAAACCAACATAGACAATACCCTCGAAAAAATAAACCAAATTAACAGAAACATAAAATTTACAATATAAAAAGAATCAAACAACACCATAAACTTTCTAGACTTAACACTAATCAGAAAAGAAAACCAGATTGAATACAAAATATACAGAAAACCCACACAAACAGACATCACTATACCTAAACACTCACTACACCCACATACACACAAAATGGCCGCATACAGATACTTAATAAACAGAATGCTAAATGTACCACTTCATAACGACGAACGAGAAAAGGAGTACAACATCATAATACAAATAGCAGAAAGAAATGGATACAACAAAAAAACAATAGAAAAGCTAGTAAAACAAATCAAAAACAAACAAATCAACAAAACCGAAAACAAAACACCAGAAACAAACACAAAATACACAACATTCACTTATAACCACCACATCAAAAAAATAACACAAACACTCAAACAATGTGACTTAAAAATGAGCTACAAAACCAATAACAAAATAATAAACAAAATAAATAAAAAACAAGAACACAACCCACATGAATTAAACGCAATATATCAAATATAATGTAACACATGCAATAAAAATATATAGGAATGACAAAGAAATCAATAGAAACAAGATTCAAGGAACATATAACAGCATTGGATAAAATCCACATACCTAGCTACAAATAAAACGTAGCTACACACATTCACGACATAAAACACCAAAAACCAGACATCACCCAATTAAAACTAATGAAACATGTTAAAGACCACAAAAAAATGGAAATCTGGGAACAATACTACATTCAACAAACAAACAATAGAAAACAATTAATGCCAGAACAAATCCAAGTACAAACATTTAAACAAAACTTAATAAAGGCCATACAAATAGACAAATTATTAAACCACAGTGATCAAGACAGGAGTCCGATAAACACGACACAGTCCGAAGGCACAACCAATCAGAGAACAGGAAACCGACCAATAGAAGCTCACGGCGCATGCGCCACCTACAATCTCCGACGTAGACCAGACAGGAGCGATAGCAGCCAGTAGCGTGCTGATGATGAACCGGGACGGTTCGAAACTGCAGTCCACGCAAACCAATAAGAAATCACAAACGTACAGCAAACAAATAAAGTATATATGTATATATATATATATATATATATATATATATATATATATATATATATATATATATATATATATATATATATATATATATATATATATATATATATATATATATATCATGCCCATAACTCAAAAAAATAATGGACACATTTTGATAAAATTTGGCGGGTACCTTCCTTTTAGTAATGGCTTGGATAAGTTCGTTAGCCAGGAAAATCGAACAAGGTTTTTCGGGAAAATTTTGGGTTTTCTTTCGGAAACATTTTTTATCTCTGAAAATAAAAAAAACACGGTAATTAAATTTGGTAAGCAGGTTAACGTTATAAAACGTTATATGCGAAAATCCAGATTTCTAGGTTAAAACAAAAAAAGTTATAAGCATATAATAAAAAAATGTTTGGTGTCAGTTCATTTCTATGAAAATGCACAACCATAACGCACTTACTGCGCTCAAACTTTTTACTCCCTACTTTAGACGCAGCTGTATAATTTGTTAATCACCGTAAATGACCCTGAATAATGTATAGTTGCGTGTGCTATACAAAATCTTTAGCAAGTTTGGCATGGATGCACACAAGTATTTATACAAAAAAATCAACAGTTAGGCATCTTAACTATGCTACAGTTATATAGTCGTTAAAAGAATCCTATAATCCGCCATTATTTATAGATATTTGTATCACAAAATCAAATAACATAGAATAAATCTTGAAATAATTTATATTTTATAGAGCTGTCAATTAACACCAAGGTTTATAAATCCAAATAAATAAAAATGTTTTTAATTAGAAATATATCGCTCTAATGCGAGCAGGCATCAATCTGGTTACCAGTATAACCTATATAGTAGGAACAATGTACCATTGTTTATCAAAATAATTATTTGAAAATGTACAAAAATTTTCCGAAAATAAACTTTAAATATTTCCGAGAAAACTGGTCTCCTAGCCAATGAAACATTTAATGAAAATTCGCAACCAAAACGCCCTTGCTGCGTTCATACAAAAATTTTCCGAAAATAAAGTTAAATGTTGGTTTCCTAACCAACAAAACTTACGTTAATAGCAAATTGAGTTATTGAAATTTGAAGGATTTAATGAAAAGTTGTTACCAAAACGCCCTTACTGCGTCCAGATTTTTTTCTTACAGACATGCATCATATTTCGATAAAAAATGCTAAAATGCAGTAACGAATTTGTTAATCAGCTAAAAATTATAGACCGTTAAACCATAAACCTCAATAAACCTACAGCGAAAGCATCAACTTAACTAAACCGACAGCCAAAGCATCAGAGAAAGGGTCTATTTGAAATGAATTTTCTGTAAATATTTTAATAGCGTCATTGCCCTTCATTTTACTAAATGAAGGGCAATGACGCTTGAATATGAAACTTAAGGGTTCGCAGAACACTCTTCTTGTAACATTTTCTTTTCATAATCCATATTTGTTTCACGTTCTTCGCATAAACATTGCCAATTTTGACATTTTAAATTGCGAGTTTGACGTTTTGGGGAAAACTCCAAAATTTGTTTTTTAGCTGCCCGTAACTTTTTTGTCCTTAAACTTAGAGACCTAAATTTTGGTACATAGTTGACTCTTTATAATACAAATTCACGTACCAAATTTGGTTGCCATCACTTTGTTATTTCCGAAGATATGAATTTTTTTATAAAGAAAACACAAAATTTTCCGGGAAAACCTGGTCAGATTTTCCTGGCTAACAAACTTATCCAAGCCACTTACAAAAGAAAGGTACTCACCAAATTTAATCGAGATCAGTCTATTATTTTTTGAGTTATCGGTACGAGATATATATATATATATATATATATATATATATATATATATATATATATATATATATATATATATATATATATATATATATATATAAACACAAATCTCCCCATTAGTGATTTTTTTTAAGAAAATTAACTAAAAAGAAAATTTTAATCACCAACGACTTATGGGCCAGCCTGTAATTGTAGAAATATTTTTTAAGATGTAGCTCAACACACCCTATAATTAATGTATACAATTTTTTTTCGTATCTTGCATAATAACGGATATATTTAACTTTAAAGATTTGTTACGAAAATTCGACAAAAATGATATACTATTAACCGATAAACTCTATAGCCAACACTACTGCCAAAGCATCAGAGAAAGGGTCTATTTGAAATTAATTTTCTGGGAATATTTTAGTAAAATGAAAGACAATGACGATTGAAACTAAGACTTCAGGCTTTGTAAAATATTATTCTTGAGTCATTTTCCTTCCATACCTTATATTAGTTCATTGCATAAATTTTACCTATTTTGACGTTTTAAATCGCGACTTTGACGTTTTGAGGAAAACCCAAATTTATTTATCTTTAAATGCCTGTAACTTTTTTGTCCTTTATCCCACAGAGCAGTTGCCCTTACTTTGTTAATTCCGGAGATATAATTTTTTTTCGAAAGAAATTTCCGGGAAAACCTCGACGGATTTTCCTGGATAACGAACTTATCCAAGCCACTTGCGAAAGGAAGGTACTCACCAAGTTTTATCAAAATCGGTCTATTATTTTTTTAATTATAGGTGTGACACATAAATATATATATATATATATATATATATATATATATATATATATATATATATATATATATATATATATATATATATAAAGTCTGAAACCGACCTCGTATTTGGGTTCCAGGGGTCCTAAATAGCGCTCATTTGAAGAAATTTTTTCAAAATTCAAAAGTCGGGATCTCCTCATTAGTGATTTTTTTTATATAGAAACTTCACTAAAATGCTGTCCGTTGATAAGCCCATCACTTGAGAACGGCTGGGCCAAGTTGGCTAATTTTATCTTTAAAATGTTGCAAATAATCCAAGTATGGTTTTTAATGAAAGAGAAATTGAAAAAGTTACGCGGAAAATTAGAAAATTCGGGAAAAACTGAAAGGGATTTTTTATCCGATTTATTTCGCTACGTGCGCAAATGTCGTTTGACATATTGAAATTTGGACAGTACAACGTGTGTCAGGTCAGCTAGTGTAATATAAAAATAAAAATTTATATACAGGTTGAGAAACGTAACACTCCATGGCCCTCCAGCTTTGTCAATTTTTAAGATATTTCAGCCCGTGTGTAGCAAACTATATTTGTATTTGCAAAATTTTAAAAAGTAACATCAGTTAAAAAATAAATTTATGATGGCTTAATGAGCCTCAATTAAAATACATTTTCGTGGGTCCATTATATCTCTAGCACATGGTATAAAATCTAGAACCACCATCACATAAAGGTTAATACGCATAACATATATAAATATACAGGGTGTTTCAAAAATGATGGTCTATGTTACAAGTATACATTCAGCACAAAAAATAAGACCTTTTTTCATATAAACATGGGTTTGCAAATGCTTCTTTTTTTAAATACAGCGTGTTAAACTTATTTGTTTTTGTCAGTTTTTCACGAATAAGGCCGAGTCAAATTAAAATTTTGACGTGAAAATTGGCATGTGGGGGTTTTCGAGGGCATAAAATTTAAATACGTTATTGTTAATAACACTGCTGGCAGAGGCCGCGACCTGTAAGACATGGCTTGTATTCAATTGGGTATAATTTTTTGACACCCAGTAATATCGACCTACCGTATAGCTACATTGCAGCCCTTATCAATTGTAAGCAAAAAATTTATATTTGATTTAAGTCTCTCAGACACACCATTTTCGATATATTTCAATTTTTGTATGTCGATGTCGCTCAACAAATAATTCTGCGACAAACCATAGGAATACATTTTTCACCTTTTAATTGCTATCAGTATGTATAAACTGAATTTTCTTATTCTCTAGTTAAAAATTAAAATCTTACAAGAAAAAAGAACTGACAAGACACAATCATGAAGATAAAATAAAAATCCATGATAACAAACTTTGAACAAACCATTTAACAAAGTGGTTTCCATCGTTACGGGACTTGACTTTTGCGTTTTCGTCGTGACATATACTACATTTGACTTTTACGTTTGAGACTACTCACTATTTTTAAGTAATTCATTGTATTGTCCGTAATTTTTCTAATTAAATATGGAAGTCTTTACCAACAATGAACTAACAGACATGCATGTTATGTATTCACGGGCTTTTGGTAAATGTTATGAGGCGAAACCACTGTATGAAGAAGCCTTCCCAAATCGGAGAATTCCAGACAGAAAGATGTTTCAACGGATTGACATCCGTCTGCGAGAAGCAGGTACATACTTACATTATCTAATACATCGATCTGTCTCTTTCGAATATATATTTTTTAGCAGGTACCCTTAATAAAGTTACTGCTGATCGAGGCAGACCATGAAGTGCACGAAATCCTGATTTTGAAGAGGCTGTTATGGATGAAATTGAACAAAATCCAAAAATAAGTACTAGGGAAATGGCCAATCATCTGGGAGCATCCAATGCAACGATGTGGCGAGTTCTTCACGAGCAACAATTGCGTCCATATCACATCCAACTTGTGCTGGCACTATCGCCTGAAAGAGATTTTATACCTCGCCTACAATTTTGCCAATGGTTTCTTCAACATAATAATGTAGAGAACTTGTTGAATTGTGTATTGTTCACTGGCGAGTCTGGATTTAGGCGCGACGGGATCGTCAATTTTCGTAACAGCCATATTTGGGTTGACGAAAATCCCCACGCAGTTTTTGAAAAGCATCATCAACAGCAATTTTCCTTAAATGTATGTGCTGGAATTGTAGGGTGTAATTTGATAGGACCAGTTTTTTTACCTCACAGACTTAATGCTACAACTTATCTTGAATTCCTGCAAAACCAACTAAATGGGTTATTAGAAAATGTACCTCTTGACATAAGACATACCCTGTGGTTTATGCATGACGGAGACCCCCCCCCCTCCACATTTCGCGCTAAATGTCAGAAATTACCTAAGCAATACTTTTGGACGAAGATGGATCGGACGCGGTGGACCTCAGCCATGGCCGGTTCGATCCCCTGATTTAAATCCTATGGACTTTTATTTATGGGGGCATCTTAATAATATTGTTAATGAAGCAAATGTTGAAAATGTTGATGATCTACAGCAAATAATTGTACTTGGATGTGAACAAATTAGAAATACACCAGAAATATTACACAGAGTACGACGTTGTATGCTCCGCAGAATACGAAAGTGTATTAAAGTGGACGGTGGCCAATTTGAACATTTATTGTAGTCAGGTATCATAAAATGTTATAAACTTTTTTATTTGTTGTTAAAATTTGCAGACAATACAATTAATTACTTGAGAAAAAGTAATCTTTGAGAGACATCGACATACAAAAATTGAAATATCCGAAAATGGTGTGTCTGAGAGATTTGGATCAAATATAAATTTTTTGCTTACAATTGATAAGAGCTGCAATGTAGCTATACGGTAGGTCGATATTACCGGGTGTGAAAAAATTATAGCCAGTTGAATGCAAGCATAGTCTTACAGGTGGCGCCATCTACCAGCAGTGTTATTAACAATAACATATTTAAATTTATTTCCCTCAAAAACCCCAGCATGCCAACTTTCACGCCTAAATTTTAATTTGACTCAGACTTATTCGTGAAAAACTGACAAAAACATATAACTTTAAAACGCTGTAATTAAAAAACTAATCATTTGCGGACCCATGTTTATATGAAAAAATAGTCTTTTTTTGTACTGAATGTGCACCTGTAACATAGACCATCATTTTTGAAACACCCTCCATATATATATATATATATATATATATATATATATATATATATATATATATATATATATATATATATATATATATATATATATATATATATATATATATATAGACAAAGAACACCACCCATAACTCATGAGAAGCCGATCATTCCACATTCAAGTCCAATTCTATAGGTTACTAACCTCGCGAACTGAGCTATTCAGCCTGTTATATATATATATATATATATATATATATATATATATATATATATATATATATATATATATATATATATACTAATTTCTCTCTCAATACTAGAAAGTAAATAACAATAGGCCATATTTAATAAACAGATGTTCCATCGAAATCTTTACAAGATAGTTTTCGAATATTTAAAGTAATCCCTTGAAAAAACACTCGGGCAGGTCGATTTTCTGGTTGGGGGAGATACATTTTCGCGCGTATGTTAAAGCGGCTACTTCATCCCACTGAACAGGGTAGCTACCATCTTCGAAACTTGAAATAGCAACTGCGGTCGAGTGACGTATCGTTGAAAAGGCTGCTAATTCCTCTATTCAATCGTGTTTGAATTTTTTTTGAAATGAGTGCGAAAAAATTCCAAAACCACAAAGGTTGTATTAAAACGTGTGATACCAAAGCATGGGTTCAAGAGTGTAGCAGTTAGGAATTTATGTGTACACATGTAATTAGTGTTTATAGCCATTATTTCCTTGTCTAACGAACACTACCAGGTGTCACTAACAAAATTGTGGACAATATTTAAACCTAGTAAACGTTTAGATTATCTATATTTTGTGACAAATAGGTATTGAATCTGAAGCCAATAAACAGCTACACACAGACACACACTTAATTGATACCACACAAAAAGGGCACTAAAATTGTTTTTGCTTGCTTTCTCGAAATCAAGAAGAAGCCGCGAGATAAATAGAGCCCCAACAATTAGCCTTTATGCTACAAAGTCACCTTCCCACAGTCAGGACAGTCGAGTCAGCAGTAGGATTGGAGGCACCTGCAGGTATGCAGTCTCAGACTCGCAAGTTGGACGGAATATCACTCGTGAGAATCTACATCAGCAGATCTAAAGTCACCTCTAGAGAGAATAGTGCCACGCCTGGAAGGTGGTGTATTAAATAGACTGCTCACAAGGATACCACATACAACCGTTCATTCTTGTTCCCAGTTAGTAGACTCTGCACATCGCGTGCTAGACTTTATATCACTTGTATGTTGATAGTCATATGTATCCTTATTTTATATTATTAATTTTTGTATTAATTATTAATTGTTCAAAGAGTAAATAAATTGTTTAAAAAGAGTGAAACGTCTTAACCGTAAAGTTAAGTCGCGATTAGTTATTAATTTTTTAATGTGTTGTAGCGAAGTTTGTCAATCAGATGCCATGTCATCAAAGCATGGGTTTACCTAGCAGCTGCAGCATTACTTAACAAAATGTTGAAAATTGCCTCCTAACAATACAAATATTATTCAAATCGATTTCTCACGTTCTAAAGCATTTCGGAAGTTATCAGACGGCATTTAGCAACAATGTGCTGGCGTAAATTCTTCAGGTTTGTAGGCTGACTTACATAGATTTTAGATTTTAAAAATCCTTCTAAAAAAAGTGAAATATTACTAAGTGCTGACCTGACCTGACCTGCCCTCGGAAGCCATTCAGTTTAGCATCGTTTTCCTAAACATCTGTTTAAATACTTTCATCAAGATACTGTAACACTGTCTGTGCATAATGTGGGGGACTTTTCATCATAGCTCTTGTCATTTTTCATGATATCTTTGTCAGCATTAGATCAATGTTGTCTTGCAATAATTCTAAATACGTTTCGGTGCTTAACATTCCCAATGAGAAGAAAGGACCAACGAGAGGGTTGCCGAAAGTCGGAGGCCAAATATTTAGTTTCTGTGAGTGCTACGTGTGTACTTCTTTTTCTTCGATTGCAGTCTGACCATTAACGACAATTATCGCTATTTAGAGTACCATTAAGAAAAAAAGTTAGGGACGCAGAAAGTGCGTTATGCTAGTGATTTTTTATTACATGCTTCAAACTCGATAACTCAATTTTCTATAAACTTAGACAATTTAATTTTAGTATGCAGTAAGGTCTTTCCTAAGGAAAGATATCCACCAAATTTGATTAAAACTGCTTGGTAATATTCGGTGAAAAAATTTTTTTTATAAAAAAATTTAAAATTTGAATAACTCGAATTTATATAAACTTATAGAGTTGAATTTTGGTACGTGGTAATGTCTCTCCCAAGGCAACATATGTAGTCAATTTTATTAATACAGCTTTGTAACTTTCGGAGAAAAAAATTTTTTTGAAATGAAACTAAAAATTTTCCCGGAAAACTCTGTCCGATTTTCTCGGCTAACAAACTTGTCCAAGCCATTAATAAAAGAAAGGTACTTGCCAAGTTTCATTGAAATCGGTTAATTATTTGTTGAGTTATCGGATGGATACATATACATATACATATACATAAACATATACACACACACACATATATATATATATATATATATATATATATATATATATATATATATATATATATATATATATATATATATATATATATATATATATATATATATATATATATATAAACATATGAAAATTCAAACTGACCCCGGATATGGGTTCTAGGGGTCCTAGTTTGCGCTCATTTCAAAAAATTTTTGCAAAGTCTGACCATCGATACCTCGCTATTAGTGAATTTTATTAAATAAAAATTCACTAAAAGCATTTATCAGAAAAGCAGATATTGCAAAAAGGTAATCTGATTTTTTATAGCACGTTGCGTTACTGTGTCACAAAATTGTATATCAATGTCGTTTTCGCTTAGTTATTGTAGCATCTTAATTTTGTATGAATGTAGTTAATTCAAAATTCGTTGTATGCCAGTGCGATTGATGCATATTACAATTTTTACCTGTATAATATATTTTGTAGATTGTAGACCACTTCTCCATGTACATTTCGAAATTTGTATCTAGTTCGCTTACTGCGACTTATTGAATAAAGATCCAGAAAAACAGAAATATCCCTAGATCTAGGTAATATTACCCAGACCTGGCAATCTTAAGTTTGCCATTGGAGAAGCAAATTAGAAGCCAGGACGATCGTAGAACTTTTACAATGCATGTAAAAGTGGTGGGGATTAATCTACAAGTCTCCAATTATACAATGAGTGTGATACCGTAGAAGAATTTGTTAAACAAATTTATTCTCTCCTAGACTTCGTTCTGACAAACGATTTGGTAAATGTAACTAGTGATTAAGATAAATATCAAAGGTTACCGTAAAAGACAGGCATATATCTAACAGTCACGTATGAAGTTATTTCATTTTAAGGGATTATCGTAAAAAAACATTTTATGAGACCGCGATTTTAAGGTTTAATTTCTTAGTGAATTTTCTTAGAAAAGACTTTTGAATTTTGAAAAAAATTATTTTAATGAGCGCTAAGTAGGACCCGTGGGACGCAAATCCGAGGTCAGTTTTAGACTTTATATGTTTATATATATATATATATATATATATATATATATATATATATATATATATATATATATATATATATATATATATATATATATAAGGAGAAAGGTTTAAGGGCAAAGCCGCAAGGAGACAACCGCAAACACGTGTTTCAGGCTAATTAGCCATCATCAGTACGGTATAGCCAGGTGAAGGGAAACAACCAAAAAAGCTACGGAGGCAAAGAAATCACCTGCGTGAACATCTATATAAATATATAATAGTTTATATATATATATATATATATATATATATATATATATATATATATATATATATATATATATATATATATATATATATTTCTGGGTGTGTGTGTGTGTGTGTCACACCGATAACTCAAAAAATAAAGCACCGATTTTGATAAAATTTGAGTACGTTCGTTTCGCAAGTCGCTTGGATAAGTTCATTAGCCAGGAAAATTGGACTAGTTTTTCCCCGAAAAGCAAAGCATGCACAAAAACTTGGATCTCTACGTTAAAAGAAAAAAAAATAAGCATTATAGTTTTTTTCTTTTTAAAACCTCAAAGTCGCGATTGGAAACGTTAAAATTGACATATTCTAGATAAAGAACCTGAAACTAATACGGGTTATGTAGAAAAAATGTCGCAAAAAGTGTGTTCTATAAAGCGTTAAGTTTCAGCTTCAACCGTCATTGTCCTTCATTTTACTTAGATATCTGCAGAAAATGAATTTCAAACAGACGCTTTCTCTGATGCTTTGGCAGTAGTTTCTTTATTCTATATATTAATACATGAAGGAGGATTCGCTTCTGCGACGTCGATACGGTCGGACCTGTTTCGGTGTGTGTGCAAAGTGATATTAATTTATTGTGATTTTAGGATAGTAATATCTATTTTAGAACCTTTGAAAATGTCATCGGGGAAAAAAAAGAACCACCCGATAGGGCCAAATTAATAGATATGGATTTAGATGACTTAGAGACTGATATATCAAATGACTATGGTAATTCTAGCGAATCACGAACGTTGTCAGGTATCAGTAATACTAAGACTGTAAGTAATACTCATATTTTAAATTCTTTACAACAATTAAAAGGAAATCAGGGTAATGAATTAGAAGAAATATTATTAAATAGATCAGAAATAAGCAATACGGGAATTTATTCACATAAAAGTGGAATGCAGATACATGATAAAACTATTATTGATAACAGAAAAGAAGAAAGTAAAAATATTTTACCTAAAGAGATAATTTTATACGATGAAAATGATACCGGTCCATTTAATATTTACATCGAGAATGAAAATAAAAATATAGGCCGATCACATATCATTGGCACTTCAAGACTAATACGTAATAGCGTTCCTCAAGCACACAATGATATTGTAAGTATAAATAGTATAGGGAGAAACAAGTTGAAAATAGAGCTGTCAACAAAAAATAGTGCTAATGCTCTGGTAACTTCTAAAATACTGTTAGAAAGTGGGTACAATGTTTACATACCAAGGTACTTAGTTAGAAGACAAGGTGTAATCCGACAAGTAGATAGCAATATTTCAAAAACAGAATTGAGAGATTTAGTAAAACCAATGTACTTTGATAATTTTAAAATAATAGAAGTTCGTAGACTAAAACGCAAAGTAGTTGAAAATGATAAAGTCGATTACTTGCCCACACAGTCTGTTTTAGTTTCATTTAGAGGGCAAATATTACCGGAAAAAGTTTTAATTGAGAAAATTGTGTTTCCAGTCGAGCCATATATACAAAAAGTTATCCAGTGTCTTAAGTGTTTGAGATACGGACATATAAGTCAGCAGTGTAAGGAAAAAGAACGGTGTAAAAAATGCTCTCAAGAACACAATCACAGTATATGTCAATCCGAAAAAATCCTGTGTGCATCGTGTGGTGGCGAACATTTTGCTACAGACCGGAATGTTTGTCCGGAATTTGCCAAACAAAAAGCTGTTAAAAATATGATGGGACTAGAAAATATTTCATTTAAATCTGCCATAGAAAGGTATAACACAGGTTATGCCTATCCTCTTAAAACAAATAGTATAATAGGTCAAAATACAACAACTCAAACACACAAAAATAGTTATTTTACAAAAATACAACCAAAACGTAAAAGAACAGAAGGCATATATTATAATCGGTCAGGTATGTCGCAACAGCACAGAGACATTGTATCTTTTCCAAAATTACCCTCTACATCCGTTATATCTCAGACATCGAATCCCTGTCACAGCAACCCTACTAGCCTAAAAGACTTGACTAGTATAGAAACAATGGCAGACAGAATTTATATATTTATAAAAGATAAAATGATAAATGTTAATAATAGCTTTGAGTTGATAGATAAAGACGTTAAGGACAGCATATTACAAATTTTAGGTGGTCGCAATGTATAATCTAAATATATTGCAATGGAATGCTAGATCAATAGTGTCTAATAAAGGAGAGTTAGAAACATTTTTGTATGATCATAGCATAGACATTGCTATTGTGAGCGAAACGTGGTTAAAAATAACAAATAATATTATCTTTTCGGGTTATAACTTACTGCGAAAAGATAGAGCTGACGGTTTTGGGGGAGTAGCACTTATAGTTAAAAATTCAATACTACATTTAGAAATAAGAGACATACCTCATATTGAGGGCTTAATGTGCGTGGGCGCCAGATTGTATTTGGGTACTGAAATGTCGAAATTAGATATATATTTAGTATATTCACCACCCAATAATATTATCTCGAGTAATCGATGGGAAACATTTCTTAGAAGTCTTAACTCACCTTTTATTTTAGCCGGGGACCTCAATGCTCATAGTCCTGCCTTTGGTAGTACTTGGAGTGATACAGCAGGTAGTAATTTGCTTCAGGCTATCGATAATAGCAGATTAATTTTTCATAATACGGGGCATGAAACTTTACTGAATAAACCAAACTCAACTAATAAATCAGCAGTGGATTTGACATTGAGTTCCCCGGAAATAGGGCCAAGAATTGACAACTGGTATGTACACGAGACAAGATTGGGATCAGATCATTACGCGATAACATATTCATATAAAACTATTCTGAATAGAGATACTTCAAGTGACAATTTCAATATTCAAACTAGTAATATTATTAATGAAAACAGTGCATATTCATTTTTGTTAGAAAACTACAAAAATAAATGGGATTTAAGTAATGCAGAATGGGGTTGTTTTTCACATTTGTTTGATCAAGCAGTAGTGGTGACTGGGGAAACTATAAGTTATGAAAATTTATATTCTATTATATTAGACGCTAGTAGTCAAACCATCCCCATTAAAACTAAAGTATTTAATAAAAAATTCAGAAAAATATGATGGAATGAACAATGTAAAATAGCAATATACGACCAAAAGCAAGCCTTGAGAGAGTACAAAAGAAATCCTAGTGCTGCCAATTTTACAAACTACAATCGGGCAGTAGCTATAACAAAGAGAACAATAAAAAATAGCAAAAGTCAATGCTGGAAAGATTACTGCAACCAGTTAAACAGAAATGTTTCCATAACAAATATATGGCAACAAATTAAAAAAAAATTCTTGTACATTTCAGACTCCAAGAATAAGCCTTCAGCTAAACGAATGCATGGAGGAATTTTTTTCACAAGTTAGCCCCACCATGGGTTCAAGAAGAAATAACATTTAGGGACGAGGAAGAGGAGCACATTCTGCATAAAGATTTCACTCTGTTAGAATTGGAAAAGTGTTTAAAAAATAATAAAAATACTGCTCCAGGTATTGATAACATACACAACAAAATGTTATCAGAATTATCTAAAGAAGGAAAACTGACGCTGGTGCGTCTTTATAACAGCATATGTATAACAGAAGAAATTCCAGAAGTATGGAAGATATATATAGTTATTTCCATGCTAAAACCAGGAAAAGATCCCACAAGAAAAGAGTCTTATAGAGCGTTATCTTTGGCTTCATGTGTCCTGAAAATCTATGAAAATCTCATAAAAAATAGATTAGAGGCATGGTTGGAGCAGTGTGAGAAGATTCCGAAATCACAATTTGGCTTTAGGAAAGAACATTCAACCATAGGAAACATTTCACATCTGGTTTCAGATATTAATCTAGCTTTCTCACATAACAAGTCTTTGGTTGCGCTGTTTATTGATATAGAGAGCGCTTACGATAACATAAATTTTAATATTTTATACAAGAAAATGCTAGCCATAGGATTACCTTGTGCTTTCTCAAGAAAATCATAAAATTGTACACTAACAGAATTAACTATTTTAAAGTACACAACAATTTGATTGGCCCCCGTGAAGTAAATAGAGGATTACCACAAGGCGGGAAACTTAGTCCTATTCTGTATATAATATACACCTTAGATATAGATGACAATATTAAAATACCAGGTGCAGATACTCTGTATTATGCTGATGACATATGTATTTACTCTAGTAACAATGACATTGAAAAGGCAATAGATCTAGTGAAAATAGTATTTAAGAAACTATCTTTGTGGTGTTTCCGCAATGGTTTGTCAGTCTCTACTGCTAAATCAAAATCGTGTATTTTTTCTAGGAAAAGAAGTATTGAACCGACATACATAGATATAGCGGGCACTATAATACCTATAAAACCATATGTTAAGTATTTAGGAATACTTTTAGACAGAAAATTGTTGTGGAGACACCACATAGAATATCTTATAAAGCGTAGTGAGAAGGGCATCAATATACTGAGGTCAACTACACACACTACATGGGGAGCAGACGTGGAGGTAGCACTGTTGATGTATAGATCATATATAAGGTCCATTTTAGATTATGGTAGTATGTTGTACCAACAAGCGGCACGTACACATCTAAATAAATTAGATGTAATTCAAAATAGGTGTATCAGAATATGTCTAGGGGCCTTTAGAAGTACTCCTATAGATAACATGCTGGCCGAATGTAACGAAATGCCGTTAGTTTACAGAAGGCAAATACTAGGTTGTCGTTTTATAGCAAAAATGTTTGCCAACAACAGTAGTCTTATTGACAAGGTCCACCAGCTGTTTTTGTTGGATCTGACAAATTTGTATTGGGTCAAAAAGAAATCCCCTGCTTTAGTCTCCTGTTATGAAGATTTTAAACAAACCGGTGAGAACATATACAGATCTAACATATGTCCAGTTTATCAGCTTTTTCCATCTGTTGTTCCAAACATTACAGTCACAATTTTGAGAGATTATTCCCAGTACCCGGCACAAATAAGAAACGCCATGTTTAATAGTGATATAGAGGAGTTTCATAAAACATTGTATAAGTTGTTTACAGATGCTTCTAAATCAAACGAGGGAACTGCCTGTGCTGTTTACGATCCTCAACTGAATAAAAATTTCAAATACCGTTTACATTGTAAGATGAGTATTTTTTCAGCAGAGGCAATAGCTATAATAGCAGCCCTAAAATATACAAAAATTATTGGAAATAGAAATATTCTAATTTTGACTGACAGCAAAAGCTGTGCAGATTCACTAAAGTACTTCTACTACAACTATAAAAACAATTATTTAATAATTCAAATTATCCGCATTTTAATAGAGTTAGAAGAGATGGAGATCGATGTTAGATTTGCATGGATCAAAGCTCATTGTGGGATTACAAATAACGAAACTGTTGACAGAATGGCTAAATAAGCTTTAAATTGTGAAAACCTTTTAGAATATCCCTGTCCATGGACAGACATAAAAACTTTATTTTTCAGACAACAAAGACAGCTGTGGGAAACTGCCTATCACAGAAAAGATAAAGGTATATTTTATAAAAGAATTGTACCAAAGTTACCTTGCCAGCTATGGTTTGCTGGATATCCTAGAGGTTTGGTAACTAGCATATGTCGTTTGAGATTTAACCACTCCTTGATACCTACCCATTTACACAAACTCAACCTTAAAGATGACCCATATTGCGAATGTGGTGAAGAAGGAAGCGCGCAACATGTTTTACTAGAGTGCTCAATTGGATGGGACTACAGAAATGAATTCCTAAACAGAATACACAACTTAAAAGACGTTGAGCAACCCTTTAATTTGAAACAACTTCTACAACTGGAAAGTAATAAAAACATATATTTGCTTATATATAAGTTAATTAAAAAACTCCAACTAAAAATATAAAAAAAACTAGGCTTTAAGTTTATGTGTTATTTGTGTCTATCCTTTATATGTACCCATGACGTTAGTGGCCCTCCTGTATGTCAAAGAGAAAAGTTCCCATGATAGGCCCCATTGGCATGAAGAATATGTGTACCTGTCTAAATCCTTTAAGTAGTATCTAGATCTTAAGTAGGCTTAAGTTAGAATTAAAAGCACCACTATTAATATTATTATACAAATAAATAAAATAAAAAATATACAAAGCTACATGTTGGGACAAATTTCAATGCACCATGGCAGAATGCATATGAACTGTTGAATTCACATAATAGTTGTAACAAAAGGCTTTTAAAATGTGCGAATGGTAACCATACCGCAGCCAGTGCAATCTGACGTCACACACACACAATACATGAAGAAAAAATTTTGTACCCCTTTTTAAGCACATTGCGCGCACGGAGCAGTGTGAGATTTGGCATGATACTCTTCTTACCTACAGGGAATGTTTAATAGTTGGGTCCACCAATGTCGAAAATTCTTACTCTTGGTGCATATATATTATATTTGCTGAACTTTTTATATACTGCTAGAGGATTAATTTGTCAATGGACAGATATGTGTGACATTTACAAAAAATAAAATAATGAGCAATATATAATTTGAAGTTTTTTTTTTTTTAATATTTATTATTATTATTATTTTTATCAAAAAGCTTTTTGTTTGGTTATTGACTTAATTTTACAAATTTAAATTCTTGCTTGGGATCCCGTATATTACTAATTTGAACATACAAATATGCCAGCTTTATTAATGCAATTATGACTTATTATTGAGAATTTTATTTCCAATGCTTTGTTTAAAAAAATGTTATGACTTGCTATGACGGATCTGAATAGTTTCATTGGCATTTATTTATCACCATGGTAACGTCGTTTCAGGTGAATTTTGTTGCTTGGCAACAGAAATATTAAAATGGAGGAAATAAGGTTGAATTTCTTACGTTTACTTATCGCCCTCTGGTGACTCTTACAAGTACTTCATAAATATTTTATATTTAGTTCTTCTTTTGGTATGATTGCCTTTGCAAATGACATTTAACTTCTTGGATTGACGTTGACATATTATTCCTTTATAAAACTTACAGGTTCATTTCTTGTTTTGTAGATATATAATACACTTTTTAACAATTATTGATGCATTAACCCTGAGTCTGCTTGGCGTGGCTCAATCTTCCAGCTCATTCACTGTTCTTACTCAATTTATGTACGAGTATTCTTGATTGGAGTTGTTGTATAGCTGTTTACTGGTAGGTATAACCTATAAAATACTTTCACCCTAGTTTTTAATCATTTATATTAACTTTTTTGAACATTTTCTCTTGCTGCAATCTACTAGCTTGTTCTTTCTACCAGCGTCTTCTTTCCAATCTCTCGTTCTTCCTCCCGGAAGTTCTAATTTTTATCTTTTGTTTTGTAACTTCGAATCACAGTTGTTAATTTTTATTTAAACTTTTTATTTACCAATCACCATTTTCTGTTTTCAGATAAGCCAATAACATGATTTAACTACATTAGTCAAAAGAAAGTCATTTCCTGCATATAATTCAATATTCCGATTTTATACATGTAAGTCAAATTGTGTGTGTTTTAAAATTTATAACCTATCATTCATTAACACATTAAACCTTATTTTTCTAGAATAATTACTAACACATAGTTTCCCTAATTGATAATTAACAAATTTTTACTTATTTTCTATACATATTAACACATTTTGTTAAAATCCCTAATCACATTCTTATTTAAATTCACTTTGTTCTGTCGAAGACAGTTTATAAATTTGGTCTTTTACCAGCTTGTTTGTGTTTGTAGCTGTCTATACCGGGTTTATATCACTTTGTATTTTGTTAAGCAGTTCATTCATTGTGAGTTTAATTGTTTAATGTTTTCTCATACAAAATGTTTTTTTATGCCTTAACTAATAAATTTAAATTATGTCAAAATCTATTCATTGACGAATATATTTATATTTAACTGTTTTTAATTTGTAGGTTCAGTAGGATAAAAGGCTTTTTTAATATATAGCCATGTCTGTGCATGCAATAATATATATATATATATATATATATATATATATATATATATATATATATATATATATATATATATATATATATATATATATATATATATATATATATATATATATATTTATGTATAATATGTGTTACAAATAGATTAAAGAATACTTTCCTTTCAGACAGTTGGACTCCCAGTGCCAGGTCTGACCTTACTGTTAAAAGATTAATCTGTCAATGTAAAACACATATTACTCTATGGTCGAGCAGATGTATATGGATGCGTTCATACGTTCATACTGAGGATTGAACACATAAAAGTCTGTGGTGAAATAGTCGCACTGAGATTATAGAGGTATACTCTATGACAAAATAACAGTAATAGTGTTCAACCTTGAAAATTTAATGAATTACCGTCGAATATCGACCACTGCACAGGTCCCTAGTAATAACCCTTATCTAATAACCGATCAGATTACGTGACTAAGTATTTAGCGATTTTTTTTTAAATGGGCAAAGTGGGAGTGGGAGAAACGATGTCGTGGCCTGGTGTCCAGAAAATTATAGAAATGACAGTATGAACCTTTCAGTTCGTCAGTTCCTAAAGAAGTAACTACAAATCTAATGAAGTAATTGAAGGTTACATTTGTGAAGGATTTTAGTGAATTTTCGTAGAAAAAAATCATTATAATAAAGCGATCGAGATATTTGATTTTGGAAAAATGCCTTCAAATGAGCGCAAAGTCGGCCCCCAGAACACATTTCCACAAATATATATATATATATATATATATATATATATATATATATATATATATATATATATATATATATATATATATATATATATATATATATATATATATATATATATATATATATATATATATATATATATATATATATATATATATATATATATATATATATATATATATATATATATATATATATATATATATATATATATATCACACCAAAAATAATTGGCTGACTTTGATCATATTTGGTGAGTACCTTACTTTTACAAGTGACTTGATTAAGTGCATTAGTTAACAAAATGAGACCAATTTTTCCTCGAAAATTTTTATACCTCTAGAAATAACAAAGTTATGGCAACCAAATTTGGTGCGCGGCTTTATATTATAAAATGTGAATTGCACAGGAAAATTTAGATACATGTTAGCAAATTTACGTATAAAAAATATTATGTAAAATAATTTTTGTTTTTGAAGAAATCATTTTTGGAAGATATTTTATAAAGTGTTGGTAGTAATAAATGTATAAGTTATTGTAAAAAAATTATTTCACATTTTCCTGAAAAATAGTTGTTTAGCAAATTTTCGTAAAAATACATAATTTTCGTGTGACATTACTTTGACCAATTTTTGTAAAGAAAATGGCAATTGTCGTTAAATAATTGTTTGCAAATTCTCATACAAACATTGTTTTCAATCTTTGTCAAAGAGCTTTTTGTGGCTAATTATATCTTAGCAGGTGTCTAAATAGTTTGAAGAGGTTCGTTTCCCAGGAACATCGGAGCAGTTTTTTCTGGAACATTTTAAGTTTATTTTCGGAAAATTATTGTACTTTTTCACACAATAAAATTATTTTGATGAAATAAGGTACATTGTTTCTACTATATATAGGTTATTCCAAAGTCCACGCTATTTATTTAAAAAAGACATATTTAACATTAAAAACATTTTTATGAAAATTCACTGCCATAATGCACTTGCTGCGTACAGACTTTTTTGGATGAAAATACACTAAAGCCCGTAAAACTCAGATCACAGCCCAGTTTTAATTTATATATTCAGGATCGCGGATACACAGGCTAATTGACTGAGACCGCCATTCGATGAAGTTCTACGAAGTTACACATGCACAGGGCAATAAAATCTATTGAACGAAAGTATTTTCAAGGTGGCTCGACTTCATGAAATCCCAGAAGTTAAAATTGACTTCCCTATTTCAAATAGGATAGTATACTTTTTTGCATGCTTGAATTCTAATCGTTATTACCGAGGGACGTTCAGCGGATATCCGTTTTTTTGTACGTTGTCCTACTACTAGCTATTATGGCCGTTCAATGGACGTCCATTTTTGGACCTCCCAAAATAATGCCCGTTAAGGACGTACCATGGATTTCTAGTTATTAGCAGATAATCCAATTTGTGGACGTCCAATAGGTGTCCGTTTCTGTCCGTTCTACAATTGGTATTTGTTATGGACGTTTTTGCAAACACATGGTTTAAACTCCCGCCAAGACGACTATATACCTGGAAATCTCCAGAGGACAACGATCATCACATTTTTCGTAATAAAATAGATTACATCACAATTAACCGCAGGTTTAGAAACTCTGTCATCAAAGTTACTAAAATGCCAGGTGCCGATATTGTATCAGACCACAACCCAGTGTGTGCCAACATCGTTTTGCGCCTTGTTAATCCTAAAAGAAAGAGCTTCAAGAAGACATTGGACCTACAACTACTAGAAGATGAATAAATACCTCTCTATTAGTGATTTTTTTAAATAAAAATTCACTAAAAAGATCACTGTTCGAAGACCATCTTAATAAAGAACTTAAAAACGTTACCAGTACAAATGACGCTAACAATCACTGGCTTGATCTTACACAAGCGTTTAAAACCACGAACGAAAAGTTTCTCTCGAAGAAAACAACAACAGGTGAGAACGAGTGGATGACTAAAGATATTATAGAATTAATGGAAAAGCGAAGGTAGTGTAAAATTCAGAACGATCACAATGGGTATAGAGTTTTTCAAAGAAGAATACGAAATGAGACCAGAGTGGCAAAAGAGAATTGGATACATGAAATATGTCTGGAGGCTGAGAATCTTAGCAGACTCGGAGACAGTTTCCATTTCCATAAAAAAGTTAAATAAATAACTGGGTTGAACAATAATAGACCACTACGTTTCATTAAAAACCAGCACATGGAAATAGTGACATAAACCGAATAATTGCTGCAAATCTGTAGAGAATATATAATTAGTTTTTGAGCCACTCTTAAAACGGTATTAGTAAGCTTTACATCCCACTTTGATTTTTCAAAAAGAAGAGAGAGCAAGATTACTTAGTCTAAGCTTTCAAATTTAAAATATCTATCAACAATTAGCCCAACAGAGACGAGACAAATTGATTTTAATAATTCGGCAAAGTTAGGAGTAATTAAAATAATTCAGCAGAGACCAGGCTAATTTTAATAGTTCATCAAAAATAAGATTAGTATCTTACCACGTTGGCTTATAGAAATAATTAAAGCGCATACTTACTATTTGGTTAGTCTTTGAAAATTTGCCACTAGAACAAATTCATCATTTGTGCAGATCCACCTCAAGAGAAACATCTCAAACTTATTTTGTAAAGATAATAAGGAGGAATACAAAATAATCCTAAAATCCGGGGTTGTCAAATCAAAGGGGTTTGTCATAATCAAGTGATGTTTGCTGGCTGTATGGACTACGTCATCACTATAACGAACAGATAAGGCTAAAGCACGGGAAGATCTAAGAAAATATTTTTCGAAACTTATGTGCCGGCCAGATAGTAATACAATCAAACCTCGTTCACAAATTTCATGAAAATTTGCCGCAAAACAAATCCATGATTATACGCAGATTTATAATTATTTGATAAATGTCTCAGATTTATCATAGTATATATATTCAATGAGGAATATGAGCTTAATGTAAAATCCGGGGTTGTCAAATTAGGGAGTCACAATCAAGTGATCGTCGCTGGCTGTATAGACTACGTCATCACTATAGCATTACGTAAGCTTTAATAGCGGACATATGTTTAAAAAATGACAGTAATAACTCATATAATGGCCAGACAGTAAGAAGTCAAATCCGGGATTGTCAAAATTGGTTTTCTAACATTTTGTTGCAGTTTTGCGATGGCAGCTGACTGAAAATGAACAAGGAGGTTTGGGATTGGAACAAAATGAATAGAGAGGCGAGATAAGAAGGGAATTCTAAGGCTCTAAAAGATGAAAGGAGAAAAGAGGTCGAAACCGGAAAGTGCTTTCTGCGTGAGTACCAGAGTCTTGTTTTCTTCCCGAGCTGAGAGAAACCGCTATTGTTGTGACCGTATGTTAGCGCTCACATCCGTGCACAACTAAACAGCCCGAGCTCTTTGGCCGAGGCAGTTCCACAACAAGTGCGAGACCCACAGAAAAAAAGTATAGGAACGGTAGGTAACTAAAAGGTGAGAATTAATATGCAGGAAAATGGGAGAAGAAACAGGTTTAAGGCATATTTCGTTCTTCAGAGACTTCCGAAGGAAGGAGTCATGGGTAGGGTTTGAGGTCTTTCAGGTGACATCGACCCACTGTTTTACCACTAGTGTCGCCGAGTTCGTAGACAAGGTTGGAGATTCTTTTGGTGACTCCACAGAAATTCGGCGTCAACTTAGCCTTGAAGTCTCTAGAGGCGTCGGACAACACAACATTTATTTTCCATACTGTGTCGCCCACCTCAAAATAAAGGGGTCATCGACGTAAGTCATATCGAGTCTTACTTGCCACGTACACGTTCTCAGGCGCTGTCGCGCATCCACAAATAATTCCGGAAGCTTATGCATATCTTCCTTCCACCGCGATTTTCCCTCGATAATCGGCAAGTTCACAGAGTTTTCAGAAACAGGTCCATAGAAAATCCCATCCACAAACACCAAAAATGAGGGAAAATGCCCAGTTACGTCATGATTTGCCAATCGGGTAGCCTGGGCCATCTGAAAAATGTTCTCATCGCAAGTCTTATGGGAATCACCAATAAAAGAAGCTATAGCCGTAACTAAAACTGTATTTACCCTTTTGGTATGGTTGGTCTGTGGTAAAAAGCGTTATACAAAGTCGATTGAACCTTGTAAGGTTCAAGTAGGTAAGTTATTTGAATAATGAGTTGACATCTTGGGTATGAATTAAGTTTCCTTCTGATAAGCTTTTGCAACTCTAATGAAATTTGTAATACAAGTTTCTTTTAGAGAGACTTACAGTACTTAGATTCACCAAATTTTAATTTTCTAGAGTCATGGAAAATTTAGTTTAGGGCATTCAACGTGTTTTTTTTTCTTAAAAGGAGCTAGAACACAAGATTTGATTATTTTTTATGATAATAACAAAATAGAAATTCTTTAAATGAGCTTGTATTAAGACCTATAAACCCGATCTTCGACGTCTGTTTAAATGAAAAGTATTACTTTTAGTAATATGCCGTACTAATAGTGTAAAATACTTATGAAAATTCACTATTGCAACGCACTTGCTGCGTCCCGAAATGTTTACACTATTAACTGCTGCGATACCTTAAGGAAACTTGTGTTCCATGCGATAGTAAAAGAAGAGGATTTTCGTAAAACATAGACATCTGTTGTATTTAAAATAAACGTTTCTTTTTTTTTTTCAACAGCACACCACGAGGGCTCACAGCCTAAATATTATCGTACCGTGGGTGTTGACAAGGAGGAAAGAGGCAACTTGTTAATTCTGGACTTGAAGGTTTGGAGGTTCGGAGCAGAAGGAAAAACATGTGCTGGCAAGGAATTCCACAACTTGGAAGTCCTCGGGACAAAAGAACGGGCATAACAAGATGTTCTATGTCTAGTGACCCGGAGAGTAAAAGAGTGCATTCGCTCTGTTCCCCTGGTAGATCTGCTGGGGGCAGCAGGTGGAGGAACTATGGAAGAAAGCTCCTCTGAGCAGTGCCCGTGCAGATATCTATAAAAAGATATATATATATATATATATATATATATATATATATATATATATATATATATATATATATATATATATATATATATATATATAGAGAGAGAGAGAGAGAGAGAGAGAGAGAGGTCACCAACGGCACGTCGGTGGACAAGGAATAGCAGTCTTTGCTTGGGGGTGGGGTCACCGTTAAGGCGTATAGCACTCTTCTGAATGGAATCCAGGATAGCGAGTGTAGTAGCGGCCGCGGCACCCTAGATGTGGAAGCATTATTCGAGGTTTGGCCTTATTTTTGAAGTATATAAGGTATAGAGATTAGCTGGTGAAAAGTATTTGCGAGCACGGAAGACGAAACCTAATGTCTTAGCAGCCGCTTCTGCAATTGATGTGACATGGTGCCAATTGAGATTTCGATCCACACAAATGCCAACAAGTGAAAAGGACTCATTACTTTGAATAACTTGGTTGTTCATTGTGATGGGTCTAGTGCTGGTGTATCTCCCATGAGATAGAAAGCAAGACTGCGATTTGATGGAGTTGAATTGTACAAGATTTCTACTTCCCAGTCTAATATTTTTTGGAGATATACACAGGCAGAACCCTCCATGAGTCTGCGATCCTAATCTAATTGGGCTAAAGAGACAGGCTTAGAATATTGTATATTTGGGTGGAGGGTGCTGTAGTCCGCGTAACTGTGAACCGGGTTGGATGTGCTAGAGAGGAGGTCATTGATGTGGAGGAGAAACAATGTAGGGGCTAAAGCTGAACCTTGAGGGACTCCTGCATTAATTGGATACAGTTTAGAGGAATGGTCATCCACGACAACAGAAATTCTCCGGTTGGAGAGGAAATTTGCTGTCCAGGTACAGAGTTTTGGTAGTAGGCCATAGGCCGGAAGTTTATTAAGCAGCGCTGCGTGCCAGACGTCGTCGAGTGCTTTGGATATGTCTAGAGCGACAGTCTGTGATTTACCGTGTAGTTCCATAGACTTGCTCCAAGAATGGGTGACACTGGTAAGGAGGTCGGCAGTTGATCTGCGCTGACGTAATCCACACTGCCTGTCGTGGATTAGACTGTGTTTTTCAAGAAATTTTAGTAATTCGGTGTTTATATACTTTTCCAATACTTTAGAGACGACTTAAAGGAGAGAAATAGGCCTGTGGTTGTTAGGAAGCGCTTTGGATCCTTTCTTGGGAACAGGTTGTACTCGGGCAGTTTTCCAGTTACTAGGGAATATGCCTCTATTGTAAGATGTCTGAAACAGACGAGTTAGGACAGGAGCAAGTTCTAGTGCCCATTTTTGAGAACAATTGCTGGGATCCCGTCAAGGCCAGAGACTTTCCTGGTATTAAGAGAAGAGAGCATCTTTCGTACCTTTTTAGTTTTGAAAATGATATCCGTCATTTTATTGGCGACATTGGGGACTGTTGGTGGTTGAACATTTGGAGGTGGGTTGAAAGTCGAATTGCCGGCGAACAACGAGGCAACAAGTTCAGCCTTGCCCAGGGCGGTAGAAACAATTTCATCCCCTGAAACAAGAGGTGGGAACGTCAGAAATTATTCCCAATAGATTTAGCAAGAGTCCAGAAGGGTTTGCTGCCGTTGGAGCTTGGGAGGACTTTGTTTTGATGTGGTTATTAAACGAGTCTTTTGCCTCAGAAAGAATGCGGACATAGCGGTTTCTTGCGTCGTTAAATAACTGCTTGACGGTTTTCTTGACTGGGATTGTGTAGAAGCGTTTTGTGAGCTTTGACCTTTTCAAGTCTGGCTTTGTCACAGGATTTAGAGAACCAGGTTGAGTAGCTGAAGAGGTTTTCTGTGTACGTGGAATAAATAATTCCATGCCAGCTTGGATGATTTCGGTGACGTTTTGTGAGATATCGAGGAGTCAGGATGAGAGAAGCAGACAGACGCCCATGGAAATGAGGAAAAGTAATCAGGAATTTCGTCCCAGTTCGCGGAGTTGTAGTGCCAAACGATACGTGGGTGTGATGTCTGTGTGACCTCGGGTTGCATGCGCAGGAAGCAGTGACCATGCCGTGGTCTGAGCGACCAAGGGGCGGTGACTGATGTCTTATAGCATTCAGGTTTTGTAGTAAGAAGGAGATCCAAGGGATTTGAGCTGTGTGTTGGGATGCGAGGAAAGTAAGTAGGTTAATGAACCATATTGGCCAAAGAATTGCTGACTGCGAAGGCCTCCGCTGCTCTCCCTTGTGGTTTGGTTTTTGAAGATCCTAGCCATTCCTTATTATGGACATTAAAGTCACCAAGAATAGTGACCTCGGGGGAAGGATATTCAGAAATCAGATGGTTTGTTTTTTCAGAAAGGTAGTCGAAGAGCTGGACGAAGTTGTTGTCAGAAGGTGACCGGTAAATGCAACAGATGAATTTAGTTGCAGCCCTGAGAGAGAGTTTCATCCAGACTATGTTTTCTCTTGCAGCTTCCAAATTGGGGAGTCTAGTGCAGGGTAGATTACTACGGACGTATGCGCACACACCTCCAGGCAATCTAAAGGAAGTAAGGAGCTCATGCGCCGGGAAATTAAGGTGATTAGTGGCTGTTTTGGTACTGATTTGGGTTTCGGTGAGGAAGAGGAGTTGGGGCTTATTAGCTTGGAGGAAGTGGTGGACGGAGTTCAGGCTAAACTTTAGGCCATATATATTCCAGAAGGATATGTTAAATCTTGATGTCAGCGCCCCCTGCACACCCCTCTCCCGGCGATCCGAATGAATAGGTATTTATCTCCGGAATCTTTTGTACGAGGAGGAGCCATCATCATTTTTGTTTATAAGGGAAACCGACTCATACACCAGAACCGGAAACGTCCATTGGGACTTCACCGGCCCCTTAATGTAAGGGGTGGTACCTCCTCGGGCGTGAAAAAAATCATTTACTATCAAGTAAAGGAAAAGTCCACTACCACCTCAGATTCGATTGCTTTATGAACGTTCTACTAAATGTCTAAGACAAGATTATAAATGAAATTTGGCTTAAAAAAATTATTACGTTTTTGTTGTAGGCTAAGTAATTTCCAATACCTCCTCGTATATGTAGGGATGTGTAAGGAAGCGTTTCGATGTATATTTGGGGAGAAAAGTTCGATCGAACCTGGCAACACCGTAGCAAACTAGAGCAAGGGAACGATTCAATCTGTTTGGTATATAAACTCATTCTAGTGCGTTCACAAGAATCAGTCTATATCAGTTAACAAATTCTACCTTGAAGTGAAAGATTAGAAAGGTTCAAGATGCCTTCACCTTGCGATTCTTGTAAAGGTGAGTCTCAATTTTGTTTTAAATAAAAATGCTTCCTATATATGTATAACTAGATGATTGCATACCTGTAGCTTCAGTAGTAAGGCGAAAAATCAATACAGCACTTAAATATTTTATTACAAAGCTAGTTCTTGGGGTAATTTAGGTTTATGTCTAGCTAAATAGTTTACAATTTGTTAATTTAGAATTGCTTTTATCAACTAATCTTGCTCTTCGTTAAAACTTAACTAAAAAACGGAATTGTTTTGCGTTGGGTAATGTTGCGTAAACACCTAAACTGTAGTAATAAGCCGGATACTTAAATTTTTAACATAAAATCTTGGATTGAGTCAATATTTGAAAAAATATATTCAAGTCTTACACTGTCTGTCAGAGTTTATCTATTATTTCTTTTCGGTTAAGAAAAGTGATAAATATAAAATACATAAGAAATAATCTTTTGGGTTTAATTTACTTGTATAATTCAAAGGAACAACTAACGATTGTGTTTTAAGGTGTTCTAGGCACGTTTTTAAGAAACATGTTGATTTCACTAGTTTTTGTAAATTGCAACTTTTAGTGAATTTTCGTAGAAAAAATCCCGACATTTGAATTTTGAAAAAATGTCACACACACACATAATATAATTGTCAGTATTGTTTCTATTTTACATTGTGAAACCTTTAATAATAAAAGGCTGGACGTAGCAAGTGCATTATTGTAGTGAATTTTCGTAAAAATGTTTTTAATATTAAATGTGTCTTTTTTGAAGAAAGCATGCCTTAAATTTTGTACCAGTATAACTTATATAGTAGAAACAATGTAGAGTATTTTATCAAGATAACTGTACTGGTTGAGAATGTAAAAAAAAATCCGAAAATAAACTTTAAATGTTCGGGAAAAAACTGGTTTCCTGGCCAACTAACCAGCCAACCAGCAAATTGAAATTTGAAGCATTTAATGAAAGTTCACTACCATACTGCACTTGCTGCGTCCCGAATTTCTTTTCTTACAAACATGCATTATATTTCGATGGAAAAAGCAGAAATGCAATAAGGCGTGTTTGATTAAAAAAAATGTATTTACAACGATTTATTCTGTGATTGTAAAAATAATTTTATAAGATACAGCTCAAGACACCCTATAATTAACGTATAAAATTTTTTCTCATATACTGTATAATAACGGATATTTTCGAGCTTTACTGTAGAAATACGGCATCGTGTATATATGAAAACAGATAAAAATTGAAACTACCCCTGGATATGGGTTATAGGGGCCTAGTTCGCGCTCATTTGAAGAAATCTCTTCAAAATTTAAAAATTGCGGTCTCCCCATTAGCGATTTTTTTCTGCGGAAATTTGCTGAAAATTATAGACCCTTAAACGAGCTTTAAAGAAAAACTTTGAGGTTTTAAGAAAAAAGATCCCTTTTTTTCTTTAAATGCCTATAACTGTGTCTTTTAGCTTACAGATCTAAATTTTGGTAGATAGTTTACTTTTTATGGTATAAACCCGCGTACCAATTTTGGTTGCCATAACTTTGTTATTTCCGGAGAAAACACACAATTTTCAGGAATTCTGGACCGATTTTCCTGGCTAACGAACTCTTATCCAAGCCACTTACAAAATAAAGGTACTCACCAAATTTGATCAAAATCGGGCTATTATTTTTTGAGTTCTCGCTGTTAGGTGAAACTTCTGCTAATGAACTCCAATTGCGAACTGACTCACGATAGTCTGGATTATTTGTGAGTAGGAAAAAAGGGAATAAATAGAGGGTTGATTGGGAAAACTGACACACTACTATTAAAAATCGAGGAATGTATCGTTTTAGAAGTTTATAGGTACAAGAATACTGCCCTACTAAGACAAGAGGTCGTATCTGCTGAATGTTGTGTTTTTAGTAATTAAAGGTTTTGTGAAATAGCAAACGCCATCAATATAAGTGGATATTTCATTTCTTTTCTTTTCGATACCATCGAGGGCGAGGGAAGATCTATCTACATTACCGTATCTTAATTGTGCTAAATGTTCTTTGAATGTAATTCCAATAGACCTTTTTGTTTGTCCGACGTATGATCACAATCGTTACAACTTATTTCATAAATCCCCTTCATTTTGGCCGTACTGTCCTTGTCTTTTGAGTTACCTAGCAAATTTTTTAAAGTATTTTTGTCGAAAATATTAGTTACAAATCAGCTTTTTTTAAAAGGGTATCCAGATCCCTCGTGATTTGAGGTTCAAATGGTAAGCAAACAAAGTTTTTTTCGGCTTTCTCTCTTCTAAAAGTTGTTGATTCCGCTAACATTTTCTTTGTTTTCTGTTTGTTAGTTAATTTCTCAACGAGGCAAGCAGTGTATCCGTTATATTTCGCGACGTTCTTAATATATTTTAATTCTTTGGTATATCTGCTTTTACTTAAAGGAAAATTAATTAACCTGTTTACTAAAAAATTCAGACTGGCCACCATAGAATGGTGGTTTCCTTTCTATGGACATCGAATTCTAAAGCGTCTTTATTTTTGATAACTAGCACATCTAGAAATGTTTTTTTATTATTATTAATTTCTAATTCGTGGCTAAATTTTATAGAACGAAAATTATTTGTTTCATTTGGCAACAAAATCTTCTATTTTGCAAATGTTTGTGTTAATCACCGCGAAAATATCATCCACGTAACGAAACGTCATTCTAGAAAAATGTACGTTCTTAATATACTTTAATTCTTTGGTATCCCTACTTTTACTTAAAGGAAAATTAATTAACCTGTTTATTAAAAAATTCAGACTGGCCACCAAAGAATGGTGGTTTCCTTTCTAAGGACATCGAATTCTAAAGCGTCTTTGTTTTTGATAACTATTACATCTAGAAAGGGTAATTTATTGTTAATTTAGAATTCGTGGGTAAATTTTATAGAATGAAAATTATTATTTAATTTGGCAATAAAATCTTCTATTTTGCAAATGTTTGTATTAAGCACTGCTAAAATCTCATCCACGTAACGAAACGACACTCTAGGAAAATACTCACTTTCACTTTCAAGATCTGTTTCAAATCTACTCATGATTTTAAAATGTGTTGTGGTGGTTTGTGTTCTCCAAGTGTGCTGACCTTTTTAAATCATCAAAAACTTTTAAATTGTCATAACGTGTTGGAGTATGGTAACTGTGACCGTATTTTTAAATAAAAATTCTGCTAAAACTGTGTACATACATGTTTTCGGAATGATTTTTTTTGTGTTGGTCTGTATGTATGACAACTTTTGAAAATATGGTGCTCTTGTATTCACATTTAATCAGTCAGAACGGTTTCGATTGCTTTTAGGTGAATCTGCTGCTAACGAACTCCAATTAATAACTGACTCGCGAGAGTCTGGATTATCTGTGAGTAGGATCGCTTCAGAAAAAAGGGAAGAGATAGTGGGTTGATTGGGGAAACTGACACATTACTATTAAAAATCGAGGAATATATCGTTTTAGAAGTTTATAGGTACAGGAATACTGCCCTAATAAGACAAAAGGTCGTATCTGTAGAATGTTGTGTTTTTAGTAATTAAAGGTTTTGTGAAATAGCAAACGCCATCATTTATTTTCTTTTCGATACGATGGAAAGAAAATGTCTCAAGAAGAATGTTTTACAAACCCTGAAGTCTTAGTTTCAACCGTCATTGTCCCTCATTTTACTAAAATATTTCCAGAAAATTCATTTCAAATAAACCCTTTGTCTGATGCTTTGGCAGTAGTCTTAGCTATAGTATATAATTTTTGTCGAATTTTCGTAAAAAATCAGTAAAACTCAATATATCCGTTATTATACAAGATATGAAAAAAATTGTATACATTAATTATAGGGTGTCTTGAGCTACATCTTAAAAATTTATTTCTACAATCACAGGCTGGCCCATAAGTCGTTGGTCATACAAATTTTCTTTTTCTTTTTAGTCGAACACGCTTTATGTTATTACATTTTTGCATTTTCCATAGAAATATAATGCATGTTTGTAAGAAAAGAAATTCGGGACGCAGCACGTGCGTTATGGCAGCGAATTTTTATTAAATGCTTCATATTTGAATAGCTCAATTTGCTATTAACCTATAAGGTTGACCAAGAAACGATTTTTTTCGGGAACACTTTAGGTTTACTTTCGGAAATTTTTGTACATTTTATTCAAACAATAAAGTTATTTTGATGAAACATGGCACATTGTTTTTACTATATAGGTTATACTGGTAACCAAATTTGATGCCTGCTTTCTTAAAAAAAGACACATATTTGCTATTAAAAACATGTTTATGGAAATTCATTACCATAACGCACTTGCTGCGTCCAGACTTTTTATAAATATGCACAGTAATTGACATATTGTATTTACTCCATTTGGCTGTTCCAGACTATATCTATAGAGTAAAAATGTAATCAAAATATGTAAGCACAAAAATTAGTATTCAAATGTCATTTACTCGTTCGGAAATTGGACATCTACAAGATTTTGTTATAATAATTTTATACGAACAAGAAAGTGGGTGGATTTAAAAATAATATCATGTAATTTTGTAGATTATTGCGCGGACAGCTTTATAAAAAATATATTCATAAACATGCTTAAAACGACCACTGTATATATAAACCACAAGAGGAATGTTTTGGTTTCAATCCCAAAGACATGCATTTACGAGACCGCGAGCGAATAGGAGTCCTGGGGGTGAAACACAATTAGAAGAAAATATAAATGGAAAATGTGAAGAAAGCAGCTTATAGCTAATAAAAGCCCAACAGAAGAAGAAAGCCCTACCAACGGCCCCCACCCTACAACCAACCATCTAACACCCCCACCCCGTTTCTCCCTGAAAGTCCCCTGTTATTTAATTTAAAAATTTATGGGAAAAGAAAACCACATCACAATGCACCACCGCAGAGACCCAGGCGAAGATTTCTGGGGAAAGCAAGGGTTGAGGATAAGTTAGGTGTCGGGGTTGGGCAGGTTGACAGTAGATTTCTTATCCCCTCGTGTGCATTGTGTTGTACTTTTCTTTACCCTAGATTTTTAATTAAGAGACGCGGGGCCTTTGGGGGGAAACGGTGGAAAGGTTGGTGGGCGGTTACGGATATTGTTAGATTTTTCCTGTCCTTAGGCTTTTATAAACTGCCCTTTGCACATTTTGCATTTTAACGAATTTTTCGTGAAACGAAAAATTCACTAATGGGGAGATCTGTGTTTATATATATATATATATATATATATATATATATATATATATATATATATATATATATATATATATATATATATATATATATATATATATATATATATATAGATCACATCGATAACTCAAAAAATAATTCGCCGATTTTGATGAAATTTCGTATGTACCTTTATTTTGCAAGTAGCTTGGATAATTTCGTTAGCCAGGAAAATCGGACGAGTTTTTCCGGGAAAATTGTGGGTTTTCTCACGGAAATTTTTTGTATCTCCGAAAATAACAGAGCTATGACAACCAAATTTGACACATACGTTCCTACTATCGAACTTACCCCACACACCCAAATTCAGATCTCTAAGTTAAAACAAAAAAAGTTATAAGCATTTCAAGAATAAAAATTGGGTGTCACTGGTGATCAGGGGAAAGCACAGGAACAAAATATTTTGTATGATTAACAAAACCAATTGAATGTTACATACAACGGTTAAGTTTTCTTGGAACAAAGGTGTCAAGAAGTAGCAGCAGAAAAAATATTTTGAACATTTCATAATTTTTCTTCTTGAAACGTCAAAATCGCGATTTGAAACGTCAAAATTTGCAATGTTCAGACAACAAATTTGAAGCAAATACGGATTATCTCCAAAAAATCTTTTAATAAGTGTGTTTCACAAAGCATTAAGTTTCAGCTTCAACCATCACCATCATCTTTCTGATGCTTCGGCAGTAGTTTCCGCTATAGAGTTTATGGTTTAGTAGTCTATATTTTAGCAAGTTTTCGTAGAAAAAATCCGTTATTAAGAAGACCGCGACTTATGAATTTGAAAACGATTTCTTCAAATGAACGTGAACTAGAATCCCTAAACCCCATTAACGGGGTCAGTTTCAGTTTTTGCCTGTTTACACATATAGAGGGTGGCGCATTTCTAGGGTAAAGCTCAATATATCCGTTATTATAGAAGATATGAGGAAAAAGTATATACCTTAATTATGGGGTGTCTCGAGCTCTATCTTATCAACCTATTTTGACAATTACAGGCTGGCCCATAAGTCGTTGGTGATACACGATTTATTTTTTAATAGAACACCTCTTATGTTGTTGCATTTTTGTGGTTCCATCAAATTATAATGCATGTTTGTAAGGGAAAAAAATTATATCGTTCATCGTTTTTGAGTTATTTCAATTGTTTTGCAATTTTTCATGTATTTGGCACATATTTCAAACGCATGTCACAAATTGTGATATAGTGTTTTTATCAATAGATAGTGGAGCCCCATGGAAACGCATTCAGAGAGCTTTTTCTTTATATTACTCGTCGAAAAAATCGAGCTGCCGTATACAGATACTCTCAAGTAGTGGCTGAATTTGAAAGGTTTTCGCTGAAATGTTTTAAGTGTTTCCGTAGAAATCATTTTTTGTAAGATTTTTGTGATATGTTGGTAATGAATAATAAATGTTTAGTAAGTTATTGTAAAAAAAGTTGTCAAATTTTTGTGAAAAATATAATTTAGTCTAACATTCCTGAAGGCAATTTGTGTAAATGAAATTATCATTTTTTTTCAATTTTGGTCCTAAAGCTGTTTGTGAATGATTATATTTTGTCAGGTCTGTAAATAGCTAAAAGAGGTTCGTTGGCCAGGAAAATCGGACCAGTTTTTCTGGAACTTTTAAAGTTTGTTTTCGGAAAATGTTTGTACTTTTTGAAACAACAAAGCTATTTTAATGAAATATGGTACATTGTTAGTGCTATATAGGTTATACTATCAACCAAATGTCCTTCTTGTAAAAACAAGTCATATTTTCCATTAAAAACATTTTAACGAAAATTCGCTACCATAACGCATTACTGCGTCCCGAATTTTTATTACATTTTAGTGAAATTTTCGTCTCTGCTCGGCAACACTATTGATTCAGGGTACTGTAACTCTCTTGAGGGTAGAAACAACATTTATTTTGTAGTTTACGCATACAGGGATGGTTCTAAACATATTTTTAAACAAATGTTTGAGAAAGATAACTGCGGGCTTGTCTGCAAAATTACTTAATATCAAAATCACAGCTGCGTCTAAAAGGATGCCATAATTTGTGCTACCTACTTTAAAATATGTTGGACAAAATAACGGTATTATATAAAAATCAAAGCTGCGTCTAAGAAAAACAAGTTATATCTATGTGAGCGGAAAGTGCAAAAAACCTGCTTAGTTGGACTTATATAAGCTGCCTTTATCCCATTTTGCAGCCACACTATCTAAAAATCAAAGCTGCGTCTAAGAAAAACAAGTTATGTCTATGTGAGCGGAAAGTGCAAAAAAACTGCTTAGGCTTAGTTGGACCTCTATAAGCTGCCTTTATCCCATTTTGCAGCCATACTTCCTTAAAATACTGTTTACACCGCGCAGGTCCCGCAATTTTCTTGGGGTTTGGTTTCTAGAAATTTTTCTTGTTTACATTGTTCTTTTTTGTGCATTGAAGGTGGTTGTAGGCATGCAGAAGGTGGAGGAGAACCCCCGCGATGAAGCAACGAACCAAGATATTTCAAATTATGTTTAAATAGTTACCTCATTTCATTTGTTTAAAATATTTTTCCAAAAATGAATTTGAGGTTGCCTTGTTTGTCAGTCTGACATACAGAGCTACAATATTTTATCATTAAAAAAAGCATGGATACAGCAACAGTAAATAAGTGCTGAAAAGGGTCTGGGTGCGGCAAGTACCTTATTTGGTAGAGAATTTTCGTAAAAATATTTATACTTCCCTTCGTTCATTGTAAGCTTGATTGCACACAACCCAATTAAATATTAGCTGTTTTTTGCATCCCATAGATTCTTTGGCACACCCTTTTTGCTGGCTCTCAATTATGTTGTTTCGTTCGCAGTGCGCATATATGCGTTTCTCAAGGTAGGATGTGATCAACTTATCTAGGGTTGGCAAACAAGTTATTGGTACGTATCTGGCGGGGTCTACAGAACACTGCTGGTCCTTTGGCAGCAGATACGTACATCCTTGTGTGAAAAACAATGGTATCTTCTTTGGGTCAAGTACAACATCATTTAATAACACTGCCAATAGATGATGTGTACACCCAAATTTCTTCAGCCAAAAGTTTTGGACAAATATTATATTAGTACTATCATTATATTATTATGTGGGACCCTTTTGGAAGGCAAATTCGGAGCCGACCAAATGCCCCCTAAACATTTAAGTCAGTTCTCTCAGACGTTTCTGTTAGAGTGGGGCAATATACCGGAAGGAAATGTCCAATATTTAATTTTAAGCATGTCAATTCATGGTAGGGGAGTAATAAGAACCAAGGGAAGCAATAAGGCTAATTCATTTTTATTTTTTATTTGTTCTATTTTTGTTATATTTGTTATACGCCATATAAAAAAATCATAATGGGTTTTTGTAAGCTTTTCGGGAATATGCAATAATTATTGGTGCGTTTACCAGGCGCTAACAGTTAAATAGTTGTGTCAACGTGTGCGTTCACCAGTCCCGCTGAGTTTCTGCTGGAACTCAATTGTTGTCGATTTGTCAAAGCGGACCGTCAGACAGACGTCACAAAATAGTGCTTGTAGTCAACAGTGCGTTCATCCGTCTCCAACCGCTGTATTGTATCGGTAGTCAGCAGATGAGCGCCTAAACTCAGCCGTTGGCGCCTGGTGAACTCAGTCATTGTATTCTAAGTAGTTTATATTAAAAATTGCAGTAATTGTAACTAAATTAATGAAAAATTATCTTCGAATTTTTGTGATGAAAATTTGATACCATAACATACTTATCGCATCAAACTTTTTTCCCCTTAAGCTGCCATTAGTTGGTGAATCCTTTTATAATTACAGCTACTATATATATATATATATATATATATATATATATATATATATATATATATATATATATATATATATATATATACTGTTGCTATATTTTGCTTTTATTTGGTGAAGTATAATAGTATAATTGAGTGACATTAGTGTATAACTTAGCATTAATAATAAGAAACATTAGTTATGCCCATAAATGAGAATACAGAGTGCCAAACCTGTATACAAAAAATCGAATCGAAATAAAAGTCAAATTAATTTTAATTATCATCTAGAAATTCATGTTACATACTTATAATGCTTTCAAATATTTCAGACAGAATAACAGGTACTTTCCACTTATTCTGTGGAAATAACTAGCAAATTTTAAAAAACGTTTAATATTGATTGGATTGAACAAAGAAAAGATAAGAAAAAACTTGTATAAATATCTACTTACACTTCTGACCGCACCAAACTTATCGACGTCGTGTGTACATCCATTCTTGAACCACCTACTGCACTGCACTTCACTATGGCATTAATAAAGTGTATGCTATTATTTTTAATATTTACTAAAAATTTCACACTAGATTAAAGACAAAAAATTCTGGACGCAGCAAGTGCGTTATAATAGTGAATTTTCATTAAAATGTTTTTAATAACAAATATGTGTGTTTTTTCAAGAAAGCAGGCATCAAATTTGGTTACCAGTATAATCTATATATTAGAAACAATGTGTGAAATTATTGTGTGAAAATGTACAAAATTTTCCAAAAGTAAACTTAAAGTGTTCCCGAAAAAACACGTTTCTTGGTCAACCTTATAGGTTAATAGCAAATTGAGCTGTTCAAATATGAAACATTTGATCAAAATTCGCTACCATAACGCACTTGCTGCGTCTAGAATTTCTTTTCTTACAAACATGCATTATATCTCGATGGAAAATGTAAAAATGCAATAACATAAGGCGTGTTTGATTAAAAAAAAAGGAAATTTGTATCACCAACGACTTATGGGCCAGCCTGTGATTGTAGAAATATTATTTTAAGATGTAGCTCAAGACACCCTATAATTAATATATACAAATTTTTTTCATATCTTATATAATAACGGATATATTGAGCTTTATTGATTTTTTACGAAAATTCGACAAGAATTATATACCATTAAACGATAAACTCTATAGCTAAGGCTACTGCCAAGCATCAGAGAAAGGGTCTATTTGAAATGAATTTTCTGCAAATATTTTAGTAAAATGAAGGACAATGACGGTTGAAATTAAGACTTTAGGGTTTGTAAAACATTCTTCTGGAGACATTTTATTTCTATAGCCCGTATTAGATTATAATCTTCTGCACTTAGCCATTTATTTGGGTTTGTGAACTGGAGTAAAAGGGACATCCAAAATATTCAACGGTAGGTGCGAACACTCCTAACAAAAATAAAAGGCGAAGCCGGTCACAGAGAAGATTGTAAGGCCAAAGAAAAAGTCTCAACGTTAGCATGCAACGGTTTCGTCAATTTAGGGCAAAAACAATAAATAAGTTAATAAGAACAGAGGTAGCTGCTTGTGGTATTCTTTTTATTAACGTCGCTAAACAACATCTGCTTGGAAAATTGTATCTAACCTAACCCTTTCAAAAAGACGTACTGTTTCAAAAAATATCAGTTTTGTTACTATTTAACTTTGTTTGTCTTTGATTAATAAAATATCATGGTTGTTACCATAGCAACTAAATTCAACTTTGCCGACTCGAAATATTCCACGCTAACTAAATGTCAATATACTTTTCTATTATTCTAACGATTAAGACTAGGAAAGCTGTAAACCTTGGGAATAAATAACTACAATACTGTTGTGCTTTATTTTAAAATTTTAAGAGATAGAAGCCTACAACTTTGATATTTGGTATCCAGCCTTTAATTATTTCTACAAATAATTTTATTTCGCCAATGTTTTGTTATCGGTGAAACAAACGTTACATTTTCAAAGTTGGGTAACATTGCATTGATTAATCTGACACAGCATATTATGCTGTGATTCTGATCTTTTTAAAATTAACTAAATTGCCAACTAAAAAATCGGATGCCATCATCACCTGAAAACAAAGGAATATCGGTATGATTTTGACATAAAGAACTTGGAAAATAATTTGTGTGTTTTGAGATTCAAAATTATTTTAGTTTTCCATGCTTTCAGAGTGTATTGTATACTAATCAGGGCCGTTATAGTGTTGTCGTTCTAGAAACAGTCCTTTCTATTTAGAAATTATTACGCCTTTTACGGTTGTTTTAATGAACACGTGATAAGAATAAATGATCCATTAAACTTTTATTTTATGTTGTTCATAATCATAAACATGTAACAATAGAAGGTGAAAAATTGCGTTTAAGCGGAAAGGAAAGTCATGCGGATTTAATTTCATCGCCTGTAAATTAAGAAATAAATACCGTAATGTCCCCGTATTTGAGAAAATTACTGGTACTAAATATTTCTCTGTCAAGTTTAAACATTTGCATATGTATGACTCACTTAATTTAGCAAAAAAGAATATCGATTCTGGCTACATATTAGAGATTTTGAGTTATCATATTCACAGCCTACATAATATATTAAAAATCTCTGGACGCAACAAGTGCGTTATGATAGCGAATTTTCTTTAAAATATTTTTAGTAGCAAATATCTTTGATTAAAGCAGGCATCAAACTTGGTTGCCTATATAGTAGAAACAATGTATCATATTTCATCGAAATAAATTTGTTGTTTGGAAATATATAAACATTTTTCACAAGTCTCGATGCAGCAAATGTGTTATGGAAGTGAATTTCCATAAAAATGTTTTTAATAGCAAATGCGAGTAGGCATCAATCTGATTACCGGTATAGCCTATGTAGTAGAAACAATGTATTATATTTTATCAATATTACTTATGGTTTGAAAATATACACAAATTTTCCGAAAATAAACGTAAATGTTGGTTTCCTAACCAACAAAGCTTACGTTAATAGCAAATTGGGTTATTGAAATTTGAAGGATTTAATGAAAATTCGGTAAATTTGCAGATTAGCTCCCGAACGCTTTTCAAAAAATTGTTTTCAGAAATATTACTATGACCCCACCTGGATGTACAAACCACAAGAAAAATTTCTTGTTCACACCCCCAAGGAAGGTACGGGACTCAGAGTGAATAGGGGTGCTGGACGGGGTAGGTAGTAAAAAGGAAATATGAGCAGAAAAATTAAAGAAAACTGCTTAAAAGCTGTCTACCTCGCACAGCACCCCTATTCGCCCACAGGTCACGTAACCTCCTTGAGGGTATGAACAAGAAGTTTTTCTTGTGGTTTATGCAACGAGGGTGTTTGTGTGCACACGAGGGGGGAAGGAAAATGCCTACGACGAAGCAGACACACACCCCCACCCCCACCCCCACCCCGCTTTGACTTGCGGTAGGGTTGGGGGTGGCTGCTTCGTCGTGGGGATTTTCCTTCCCCCCTCGCGTGCATACAACCACCCTCGTTGCATAAACCACAAGAAAAATTTCCTGTTCATACCCGCCAAGGAAGTTACGGCACCTGGGGGAATAGGGGTGCTGTGCGGGGTAGGCAGGGTTTAAGGGGGATATGGCTTCAAGATGTGAAAAAGACAACTTTCAAGCCAATTTTATTCGCATTTTCTGCTCATATTTCCTTTTTACTACCTACCCCGCCCAGCACCCCTATTCACTCCTGGTCCCGTAACTTCCTTGGGGGGTCTGAACAAGAAATTTTTCTTTGGGTTTGTGGGTTCAGGGGGGTGGGGGGTGGCTAGGCAGGTTTCTGAAAACAGTTTTTTGAAAAGCGTTCGGGAGCTAAACTGCAAATTTACCGAAAATTCGCTACCAAAACGCACTTACTGCGTCCAGATTTTTTTCTTATAAACGCATCATATTTCGATCAAAAATGCATTAACAAATTTGTTCTACGAAAATTAGCTAAAAAAATTATAGACCGTTAAACTATAAACTTCACTAAACCTACAAATAAATATCCAAAAAAGCATCAACTTAACTAAACTGACAGCCAAAGCATCAGAGAAAGGGTCTATTTGAAATGAATATTCTGTAAATATTTTAGTAAAATGAAGGGCAATGACGGTTGAATCTGAAACTTAAGGGTTTGCAGACACTCTTCTTCCAACATTTTCTTTTCACAATCGGTGCTTGTTTTACATTCTTTGCCTAAACATTGCCAATTTTGACGTTTAAAATTGCGAGTTTGACGTTTTGAAGAAAAATCCAAAATTTATTTATTTAACTGCCCATAACTTTTTTGTCTTTAAAGCTAGGGACGTAAATTTTAGCACAGAGTTCACCCTTTATAATACAAACACGCGTACCAAATTTGGTTGTCCTTACTTTGTTATTTACGGAGATATGATTTTTGTTAGAAAGAAAACACAAAATTTTCCGGGAAAACTTGGTCAGATTCTCCTGGCTAACGAACTTACCCAAGCCACTTGCAAAAGGAAGGTACTCACCAAATTTGATCAAGATCGGTCCATTATTTTTTGAGTTATCGGTCGGATATATATATATATATATATATATATATATATATATATATATATATATATATATATATATATATATATATATATATATATAAACACAGATCTCCTCATTAGCGAATTAAAAAAAAATCGCTAATAAGGGCTTCCTCGAATTTGTCCCAGTTTGGGGGGCGTCTGGGCGGAATTTTCTACACAGTCCGGTTGTAAAACTTTATCAATTGACTCGATTCTCTCAGCTAAATATGTCCAGTAAAGTAACTGAATTATTAGCGATCCTTACAATAAAAGTGCTGTTTTGAATTTTGTGTTGCCCAGCGCCCACGGCCCTAGCTGTAAAATTTTTGTGCGTCTTTGAAAAGTAAAATATTTGTAAATTATAGAACATCACTCCTCTTTAAAAATTATACTGCATTGATCCGACATTGAATGGAACGACTCTCAAATCACACGAACAACGTACTTGAAAATCATGATATTTTAATGATATTTTAATAAACAAGCTGCAGTTCTACGGCTTTGATACCGACAGTATCACTTTTTTAAAATCATACCTGGAAAACCGGTCTTAGTTTGTGTCAGCTAATGGTGAAAAATCACCTACATTAGATCTAAAATACGGTGTGCCATTGGGATCGGTCCTTGGGCCTATTTTATTCTTGATATACATCAACGACCTACCAAAATCAACTGACTTGGGTAATTTTGTTCTATTTGCTGATGATACGACTTTTGTTTTCTCAGATCCAAACATCAATACAGTACATTCTACCATTAGCAGAATAAAAGATGTCTGTCAGGATTGATTCTCGGCAAATCAGCTTAGCTTGAACAGCCTAAAATCGGAGTCTTTATTGTTTTCGTTAAATACCTGGAAAACCGATCTCAGTTTGTGTCAGCTAATGGTGAAAAATCACCTTCATTAGATCTAAAATACGGTGTGCCACAGGGATCGGTCCTTGGGCCTATTTTATTCTTGATATACATCAACGACCTACCAAAATCAACTGACTTGGGTAATTTTGTTCTATTTGCTGATGATACAACTTTTGTTTTCTCAGATCCAAACATCAATACAGTACATTCTACCATTAGCAGAATAAAAGATGTCTGTCAGGATTGATTCTCGGCAAATCAGCTTAGCTTGAACAGCCTAAAATCGGAGTCTTTATTGTTTTCGTTAAAGCACAATCTCGTCATTGGCGCTAACACCGAGCCTGTGAAGTTCCTTGGAGTTATGGTCGACAGCAAGATGATTTGGGACTCACATTGCATGTATGCATATCAGAGGGCATCCCGTGGCATGTTTCTCCTGCGGAGTCTTTCGGCCCAAGTCTCTACTCCCACCTTAAAAAGTGTATACTATGGATGTGTGCATAGTATCTTAACTTATGCCATTCTAATATGGGGGCACTCACCACACTCTGCATTTGTTTTCGCAACCCAACGTAAGGCAATCCGAATCCTGGGCGGTTTGGGGTATAGAGATGACTGTCGTGGCCACTTTAGAAGCTTTCAGATACTTACAATACCTTGCGTCTATATTTTGCAGTCTCTTTTATATGCTAAGTGCCACGAATCAGACTTCACTAGGCACAGTACCATTCACAGTCATCTTACGCGCGGTAAAGATAACTTCGCAGTCGATTTCACTCGCTTAAAAAGAACAAGGAACGGAACCAACCACTATGGAATGAAATTTTATAACAAACTCCCTCATAATATAAGAAATTTACATTACAACAAATTCAAGTCTGCCATTAAGAACATTTTGATAAGCAATGTTTTTTATTCATTTGATGAATATTTTGCTTATCGCATAAAATAAACGCTCCCACGCCACGCATGGATATTGTTGTATCGCGGGACTTTTTCTGTTTTGTGCTGTTTTTTATTTTGTTTTTTGTTTGGATGTTAATGCACATTTTTATGTTTCTGTATATTCATGCAGGTTTTAATTGCATGTTTTGACCTATGCTGCTGATTTGTATGTATATTTGTGAATAAGATGTATGTTATCACTTTTGCGATTTCGTTTGTACGCATAAGTACATGACCTGTGTAATGCACCACTGTGCAAAGACACCAATAAACAATTATTATTATTATTATTAATTATTATTATTATTATACGTATATACTTATATTTAGGTACCTATCTAATTTTCAGATATCAAAATGTTGAAGCGTAAATGCTTATTGATAGTGATTGGCAACATACCTATGTTGAAAAAATAAAATGTGACTGAGAGGCTTTCTGTACAATTTGTGCGTCTTATATTTCGACTTCAAATAAGAGCGTTGCTGACTTAAATGGGGACTTAAACACACAAGAATACAAAACAAAATTAAAATATCAGGCAACTACGTCAAACATTGCCGCATTGTTTTGTTTTGAAGACCACTTTATTCTCACAGCTAAAGGTGCAATGGTCTAACATACAATACGTCTTTTAATTCTTTGGGTTGTCAAAATGTCCTTAACAGAGAATTGTTTTCGTCATCAGATACAGCAAAAAAATAATATGCAGTCGCATGGAAGCTACAGCTATTGTAAACGGCATGCACTTTATCGGTTGTTAAGTTTTGAGTAATTAAAGGTTTTGTGAAATAGCAAACACCATCAATATAAGTGAATATATTATTTAATTTCTTTTCGATACTATTGTATTAAACTAAACTACACTTATCTGGTAGTTTCTGTAGTAAGTCATTCTTCCTCTCGCCTGTAACTCCTCTGTATTAGACTAGATTTTCAACAACACACCACGAGGGCTTATAGCCTAAATACTATCGTACCGTGGGTGTCGACAAGGTCCAAGGTGACCTGGGCAGTAAAAAGGTGCATTCGCTCTGTTCCCCTAGTAGATCTATTGGGGGCAGCAGGTGGAGGAACTATGGAAGAAAGCTCCTCTGAGCAGTGCCCGTGCAGATATCTATAAACGAGAGAGTGAGGTCACCAACGGCACGTCGGTGGGCAAGGGATGGAAGCCTTTGGGTGAGGGTAGGGTCACCGATGAGACGTATAGCTCTCTTCTGAATGGAGTCCAGGATAGCGAGTGTAGAAGCCGCAGCAACACCCCAGATGTGGGAGCAGTATTCGAGGTTTGGTCTTATTTGTGAAGTATATAAGGTATAGAGATTAGCTGGTGAAAAGTATTTGCCAGCCCGGAAGAGGAAACCTAATTTCTTAGCAGCCGCTTCAGCAATTGATGTGACATGTTGGTGCCAATTGAGATTTCGATCCACAGAAATCCCAACAAGTCAAAAGGACTCATTACTTTGAATAACTTGGTTGTTTATTGTGATGGGTCTAGGGCTGGTGTATCTCTTATGAGAAAGAAAGCAAGACTGTGATTTGGTTGGGTTGAATTGTACAAGATTTGTACTTCCCCAGTCTAATATTTTTTGGAGATCCACAGAAACAGAACCATCCATGAGTCTGCGATCCTCATCTAATTGGGCTAAGGAGACATGCTTAGAATATTGTATATTTGAGTGGAGGGTGCTGTCGTCCGCGTAACTGTGAACTGGGTTGGATGTGCTAGAGAGGAGGTCATTGATGTGGAGAACAAAAAATAAGGGCTAAAGCTGAATCTTGAGGAACTCCTGCATTAATTGGATACAGTTTAGAGGAATGGCCATCCACGACAACAGAAATGCTCCGGTTGGAGAGGAAATTTGCTGTCCATGTACAGAGTTTTGGTGGTAGCCCATAGGCAGAAAGTTTATTAAGCAGCGCTGCGTGCCAGACCTGGTCGAATGCTTTGGATATGTCTAGAGAGACAATCTTGGATTCACCTTGTAGTTCCATAGACTTGTTCCAATAATGGGTGATAAAGGAAAGGAGGTCGGCAGTTGATCTGCGCTGACGGAATCCATACTGCATGTCGTGGATTAGACTGTGTTTTTCAAGAAATTTTAGTAAATCCGTGTTTGTATACTTTTCCATCACTTTAGAGACGACTAAAAGGAGAGAAATAGGCATGTAGTTGCTAGGAAGCGCTTTGGATCCTTTCTTGGGGACGGGTTGTACTCGAGTTTTCCTGTTACTAGAGAATATGCCCCTATTGTAAGATGTCTGAAACAGACAAGTCGGGACGGAGCAAGTTCTGGTGCGCATTTTTTGAGAACAATTGCTGGAGGCTTTCCTGGTATTAAGAGAAGATATCATCTTTCGTACCTTTTTAGTTTTGAAAGTGATATCCGTCATTTTATGCGCGACATTGGGGGCTGTTGGTGGTTGAACATTTGGAGGTGGGTTGAGAGTAACATTGCCGGCGAACAACGAGGCATAAAGTTCATCCTTGCCCAGGGCGGTAGAAACAATTTCATCCCCTGAGACAAGAGGTGGGAATGTGCTCTTGCAGAAATTTTTCCCAATAGATTTAGCAAGAGTCCAGAAGGGTCTGCTGCGGCTGGAGCTTAAGAGGACTTTGTTTTTGATGTGGTTCATAAACGAGTTTTTTGCCTCAGAAAGAATGCGGACATAGCGGTTTCTTGCGTCGTTAAATGCTTGACGGTTTTCTTGACTGGGATTGTGTAGAAGCTTTTTGTGAGCTTTGACCTTTTCAAGTTTGGCCTTGTCACAGGATTTAGAGAACCAGGGCTTTTGAGTGGCTGCAGAGGTTTTCTGTGTACGTGAATAAATAATTAAATGCCAGCTTGGATAATTTCGGTGACGTTTTGTGAGATATCAGAGGGGTCAGGATGAGAGAAGCAGACAGACGCCCATGGAAATGAGGAAAAGTAATCTCGCATTTCGTCCCAGTTCGCGGAGTTGTAGTGCCAAACGATACGTGGGTGTGATGACTGTGTGACCTCGGGTTTCATTGCACAGGAACAGTGACCATGCCGTAGTCTGAGCGACCCAGGGGGGGGGGGTGACTGATATCTTATAGCAGTCACAATTTGTAGTAAGAAGGAGATCCAAGGGATTTGAGCTGTGTGTTGGGATGCGAGGAAAGTAAGTAGGTTGCTGAACCATATTGGCTAAAGAATTGCTGACTGCAAAGGCCTCCGCTGCTCTTCCTTTTGGATCGGTTTTTGAAGATCCTAGTCATTCCTCATTATGGACATTGAAGTCACCAAGAATAGTGACCTCGGAAGAAGGATATTCAGAAATCAGATGGTCGGGTTTTTCAGAAAGGTAGTCAAAGAGCTGGACAAAGTTGTTTTCAGTAGGTAACCGGTAAATGCAACAGATGAATTTAGTTGCAGCCCTGAGAGAGAGAGAGTTTTATCCATAGTATGTCTTTTCTTCCAGGTTCTAAATTGGGGAGTCTGGTGCAGGGTAGATTGCTACGGACGTACGCGCACAAGCCTCCATGCAATCTAAAGGAAGTAAGGAGCTCATACCCCGGGAAATTAAGGTGATTGGTGACTGTTTTGGCATTGATTTGAGTTTCGGTGAGGAAGAGGAGTTGATGTCTATTAGCCTGGTGGCAATGGTGGACGGAGTTCAGGTTAGAATTTAGGCCACATATATTCGAGAAGGATATGTTAAATCTTGATACTGAAGCACCTGTACACCCCTCTCCCGGAGATCCGAATGGAAGGGGTATTTTACCTCCGGAATCTTATATACAAGGAGGAGCCATCATCATTTTTGCTTATGAGGGAAACCGACTCATACACCAGAACCGGAAACGTCCGTTGGGACTTCACCGGGCCCTTGATGTAAGGGGTGGTACCTCCTCGGGCGTGAAAAAAATCCTTTACTATCACGTAAAGGAAAATTCCACTACCACCTGCCATATTGCAAGTATACCACACCAGCCAACTATTAAAGAGCTGACCAGCTCTAGAACTTGCGTGAAATTTACTTGTACCACATCAGATAAATAAATTTGAGTTGTTAGTCGACTGATTTTATACTTCGGCGAAAAGTCTTGGTAACTATATAAGTCATTCGCTCTCATATTTACGACTTGGACACGAGACTTGTTACTGTTTGCACACATTCAATGAAATCAGCGAAATCAAAAACTTTACCTTTCCTTTTTAAAGACTGTTCTCCCTATTGGCAGGAAAAATCTGCCGACATGAGGATGTGACCGGGTTCAAAATATTTAATTTCTATAGATTCTAAAGAAACTTCTTTGCTGTTTACTATACAAAGAAACCATAGAGAGATCAGTTTTTGTTTTGAGACACATAATGATCTAGCCAGATCGGCATCTCACTTACATCCCCCCGTCTTTTTAAAAATAAAGCGTAAAATGTCGAAATAATATCTACTTTAGATATTCCAGCCACACTTTTATTCCAAATGATCGCAATGGGCGTCTTTGAGTTGGTTTGCTTCCCTAGTGGTACAAACATTTCATTGAAATATATAATTCTTGGTCTGAATATAACTTCATTGAACATCTCGCATCGGGACAGCATTATTAGCTAGCTTAATTATAATACATTACATTAAAATGGTTGGTGGCAGCTTACTTTCTGTAAATCAGCCAAAAAGTATAACTTTCCATGACGTTGAGTGCCACGGGCAGCTGTTTTTCTGGATTCCTCTCGAAAAGTAATCGCTTCTGGTGATGCTTGTTCCAAACCTACATTATTTGCAGTCAGTAGGCATGTTGTCTTTGGTATGACTATCATACGTTTTTGAACGAGCAGTGACAGATTCGCATTTCCAACAATCTTCATGAGCTAAGACTCTAAAAGAAATAATTTTTTTATTGTTTTCGGTAGTGATCATAGGAAATGGACCCCGTTGGATGTTTTGCAAGAAAGTCTTTATGCATGGAGGTTACATTGATATCGCTGGGCAAGTACAACCTTTTAAGTATATGGTCGTCTGTAGCGGCAAATCGTAGGATGGGATAAATTAATACGGTCTATTATCACATTTCTATCTACTTTCTTCTCAAATGAATGGCCCTTTTTCAGGGGAGTTGCCACTAAATTGTGTGGCTCTGTGTTGTTATGTATATCCCTCAGTACTATGACATTTTTTATATCGCAGCCTAGAGTTCCCAAAAGACAACTCTTTACAAACTGTAATATCCAAGCAAAAGCCAAGATAACAGCTGTTTTTGTAAATACGATTAACTTACTAACATTATTTTCTCTTACCTGCAATACAATAACGTCAGTGGGACGCATTATACTAATAGAACTCATCCATATGTTTCGCAATATGCAGAAACCTGAAAATCCGATTTTTTCAGATACTACCTTTTGTCTTAGCAGCGCAGTATACTCAATCGGTCATACGCGGCGATAGGCCCTATCTTTTTGAAAACATTCGCCCACAAGTCCATAGAGCCTTCGTGGCTTTATTCGTTCTCCTATCTAAGTGTAAACGTCAAGATACGTAGGGTTATCCTTAATTATTTGACATCCTGAACACTTGAGAAACAGAAACACCTGTTTAAACCCACATTGGTTTCTCTAGCCCGTGTATGATACAACAGATGTTAGACCCTCCTTGATGCATCTTTTCTCTAGAAGCTTCAAAGCTCTACGTCGTTTTGAATACAGTGCCTCCAAACTTTTCAGGTGTTATAACTGCATAACCTACAGCTTTCTAACCGTGCATCATTTAAATTCCGAAGGAGCTCATTCGACAATGGGCACCATAACCGAGGAGAAAGTACACCCCGTGCAGGCATCCCCGCGTGACTCCCACTCCGAGGGTATTCGCATTGACCGAAACATAGATGTGTTCCAACAAGTTGGAGATCCATTTACGGATAATAGAATGGACCCCCTGCTTTCCACGGATCTCTAACATTTTATATCCAGGAAAATACCTAGTACAATCTCTTTCTCCCTGATTGCTTTTTCTCTTGCTTATGATTTGCCTGGTTGATAGGCACACTGGTTCATGCTGAGAGCATATCAGCTTAGCACTTGATTCCTTATTTGCCTCTTGATAAGCCATTCCAGCCACTGAAAGATGCAACATGTTGGGCTTATAGACCTAAAAGATTTAGCCTGGCATAGTAATAGTAATTAAAAGTACATTCTTTTCTGGATATTTAAATGCTTGAAATCCTTTGATAGTCCATTTCGTTCTTGTTTATTTAACGACTTTGTTTACCACGTTCCAATCCCGCCTGGTTAGTCCCCTCAACGAAGCCAATATTCCCGGAGTGCTCCTGTCAATATCCGGTCTGAGGTTAACTAACGGTAAGTGCGTCGAGCAGTGGCTCCAGCGTTTCCCTCGCAGTCTACATGTATTTCCAATTGCTCATTTTAAGAAAACCTATTATGTCCTTTTGTTCTTTTGATAGGGACTTCTGAAGTGTTGATGTTTTTTTCAATGCCCTCGCAGAACCGCCTCCAAAAGTTCCTCTTGGATCTCTTGGCGGCTTTAGTGTACTCGGTGAATAGGATTTTTTGCTTTCTTCACTCTCTGTTCTTTTAGCTTCGTTGAAACATTTTCTGACTTCCGCCCGCATCTGAGAGAGCCACTCGTACCAACAAGGCACATCTTTCGAGGGTTTTCTTTCTACTTTGGAGAAGCTTGCCTCAAGCGCTTCAATGGTGGTCATGTGAAGATTTTCGTCCATGATTTCTAACTTAGTAGGACTTTTTTCCCTGGCTGGGCATTCATCTAGGCTTTCGTTCAGTCGTCTTTTGTACATGTCCCAGTCGGTTTTCTTAACTTCACCACCAACCATGCTTTGCTTATTAAAAACCTTGTTCAGGGCAGAATAATTACTTATTAGGACATAAACGGAACGGAAATGAATTTTAACAGTTCTTAAAGGAAGGATGATCATCCAAAGATCTCCAGAACCTCTTTCCCAATGTTTATATATATATATATATATATATATATATATATATATATATATATATATATATATATATATATATATATATATATATATATATATATATATATATATATATGTGTGTGTGTGTGTGTGTGTGTGTATGTATGTATGTATGTATGTATGTATGTATGTATCACACCGATAACTCAAAAAATAACGGGCCGATTTTGATAAAAATTTCTGAGTACCTACCTTCCTTTTGCAAGTGGCTTGGATGAATTCGTTAGCCAGGAAAATCGGCACATGTTTTCCCCGAAAATTTTGTGTGTTTTTTCGGAAAAAATTATATCTCCGGAAATAACAAAGTACGAGGAACCAAATTTGGTACGCGTGTTTGTATTATAAAGAACCACGTAGCAAAATTTAGGTCTGTAAGTTTAGAGACAAGAAAGTTATGGGCATTTAAAGAAAAAAAATGGGGTTTTCCTCAAAACGTCAAAATCGCCATTTGAAACGTGAAAATTAGCAACATTTAGGCAAAGAGCCTGAAACAAATACGGATTATGTAAAGAAAATTGCGCAGAACAGTATGCTGCAAACCCTTAATTTTCAGCTTCAACCGTCATTGTCCTTCATTTTAATAACTAAAATATCTCCAGAAATTTCAAATAGACCCTTCTCTCTGATGCTTTGGCGGTAGTTTCAGTTAAGTGTATGGTTTAACGGTCTATAATGTTTATAGCTAATTTTCGTAGAAAAATTCGTTAATGGGGAGACCGCGACTTTTGAATTTATCAAAGGATTTCTTCAAATGAGCGCAAACTATATAATTGGTATTATACAAGATACGAGAAAAAGTTGTATACGTTAATTATAGGGTGTCTTGAGTTGCATCTTATAAAATTATTTTACAATCACAGGATGGCCCATAAGTCATTGGTGATACCTACAAGTTTTTTCCCGAACACCCTTATATTATTGCATTTTTTATTTTTTTATTGAAATATAATGCATGTATGTGAAAAAACAATCGAGACGCAGTAAGTGCGTGTTGGTAGCGAATTTTTATTAAATGCTTCAAATTTCAATAACTCAATTTGCTGTTAACCTAAGGTTTGTTGGCTAGGAAACCAGTTTTCTCGGAAACATTTAAAGTTTATTTTCGGAAAATTTTTGTAAATTTGCTAACAAAAAGTTATTTTGATAAAATATGGTACATTGTTTCTACTGTATATGTTATACCGGTAACCAGATTGATGCCTGCTTGCATTAGAGAGGCATATTTGCTATTAAAAACATTTTTATGAAAATTCACTTCCATAACGCACTTGCTATATCCAGACATTTTTCATATTTGTTTTCGTTTCTTTCAGATACCTGCGGAGAACAAACAAAATGCGGTTCAGATTGCAAATGTGGAGACGACTGTAAATGTTCAGACCACAAGGGTAATTAATTACTTTTTATTTTAATTAATTTTCATTTGCTTTTCTTTATTAATTAAACAAATGAATATTTTTTCATGTAACCATGTCTCGTGCATATAATAGAAACTACACTATGCGATCGATGTGCGTTTTTACTATCATAGGTATGGCACACAGATATGAGCTCTAATAAGAGGGAAACCGGTTTGTGTCTTCTATGATAGTTAAAATGCACTTAGCATACAGGTTGTCACTCCCCTTCTCCCTTAAATTAGTGGTCTAATGTACCCCTTACTTTATTTTTTATTATATAATATAATTTTACAGGCGATAGCTGCGGAAGCGATTGTGCCGATGGACAGCACTCCTGCGAAACCAAAAAGTAAATGGAACCAAATCAACCTCATGGCTTTTTAACATTCCTATTTATATTTAAATGAATTAATTTATAGATTGTAACTATGTTTATTAGTATTTTTGACATGTATTCGCTATATGTGTTACAAAATGAATATATTATTTGACTGAGTATATTTTCTTGGGTATATTAAAAATTCCTCCGTCCTCTTAACTTATTCTTGAAATATTTTAGCGTACCAAATAACTGTTTTTTATATAAAATAACGAGAGGTGAGACCTATGTATCTAAAAGATACCATGTAATTGCCTGTTATACCACAAAAGGGGTGCTAACTTATTTTTGACGGCGTGTGATATGAGGAATATAAAAATTATGGCCGATTATTCTTCTACAGATTATCGCGTATGTGGCGACATCTAGTTTACTCATATCTATTGAAATTTCCAGGTTTGGATTTACGAAAAATTGTACCTACGCCAATTTTCGTGTAGGGATGAGCTGAAGAAATATATTTCATGTGCTTATAAAAACTATGTAACTGGGACAGAACTTGACAACAATCTAATCTCAGGTCTGCCTGGTAATTTGTAGATTCTAAAAGGAAACAATATCGAATACCAGGCATCTTTGCATATAATGATCAGATATGAAAATTATGGCTGATTATTCTTCTACAGAATATCGCGTATGTGGCGACGTCTAGTTTACTCATATCTAATAAAATTTCCAGGTTTGGAATTACAAAAAATTGTACCTACGCTAATTTTCGTGTAGGGATGAGCTGAAGAAATATATTTCATGTGCTTATAAAAACTATGTAACTGGGACAGAACTTTACAACAATCTAATCTCAAGTCTGCTTGGTCATTTGTAAATTCTAAAAGTAAACAATAGCGAATACCAGGCCTCTTGGCATATAATGATCAGATACAGACTTACCTTAGTAACATATTCAACGACCTCTCCAGGTTTCCCAGCTCTTCTTTTAATTCTTGCACAACTGCTTCAATATTGTGCATAATGCCTCACACTGTCTTCCTTTGTACTTTGTAATAAATTACAGAAATCCGACGTCTTCAAAACAATTCAAAATTTTAAATCAGAGTTGTATCAAGGCCTGATCATATACCTAGTTTCACAATTAAAGGATTGTGCTTCCACCTCTGCTTTCCATCTCCACGTATTTGGAAAACGACAAGTGTTTGTCCTGTTCATAGAAAGAAATGAAGTGCATTTAGAGGTTCCCAATGAGAGATATAATGTATAAATATAGGGCAGTCACTTGTAGGTCGATGGACGAAATAAAAGGTTGGGCCCAAGTATAACTTCTATCTGTCGCCACTGACTGGAGTCAAACACTGGCGGGTGTCCGGTCCGGGCGAGGCTGGAGGCAGGCGGAGATCTCTAGGGTATGATATACACCCGGATTTTGAGGCCTCCACTGTGGACCGAGGCAAATATGGAAAGAGCCTTAGAAGCTGCTCGCAGTAGAGAAATGGCTTGGTTAAAAGCTAATAAGACCGTCAATGTACCGACGGCCACCTAACACCATAAAGGTCTCAATAAAAACAGAATTGCTCTCGATATTAAAGAAGCACTTTGGTTTACTTGAATCTTGAAGAGACTGAAGCTGCAATAGTCCGCCGTATCCTAGACTTAAAATCCCAGTTTTCGGCCTTACAACAACAGGAAAGTTGCGGAAAAAAATAAGATCAAACACCATTTTCATAAAGTACGTAAGATGGCTGAAAAACCATGGTTATATGGTTTTCGTAAAAGCAACCCACACTTATCATTGCGTCTTCCAGACGCTACTTATTTTGCGTTAGTTGAAGCTTCTAATAGACTATAGGTAGACAAATTTTTGGCCAAACTTGAGCATGTTATGGACAGGCACGAAATTTATCAATGATCTTATTTGATATGTTTGAATCTTCCCTAAATAACCATACAAGTTCTGCCAAAAGTGTTTGCCCAAAAAGGCAAGACGCAAGTTGGCGCTATCACGAGTGCAGAGAGGTGGGTACATATAACAGTTGTAGAGTTGCATGAGCGCTGGAGAAATATATGATTCAATCTGATATTACAAAACGGGGCACCTATGGAATTTTAAAACTTCAGAACGAATCTGGTTACATGACCAGAAAGTTGTTTGTAGGATGAATGCAACATTCGTTTTATTAATCACGTTAAGCACAATTCAGAGCTTGGTTAATCTTGAACGGCCACCTACAAACATGAAAAACTGTTGCGTAAAACTGGTGGTTATCAAGATGTATTAATAGAGCCAAAGCTCCAAAGCCTGCGTGAGAAAGAAAATATTTTAAAAAACAAGCAAGAGCAGAGAACTAAACAAAGAAATGTGATTAAGAGAATGTTTGTGCAAGATAATATAAGTGGAGAAGAACAAGAAAAAAAACAGCAAAAGCGGAAAACGAGCAGCGGAAATGTGGTTCAAAGGAAAATTAATCAAACTAGGAAGGTCTCTTTAGAGTTTATGACGACGATGAAGAGACTGTGCTATTGTTTCTATTGTGATGACTTATTAGTCGATCGAAATCAAAGGGGTGCGGCTGCAGTGCCAATTTTGTAAAAAAATATATATATTCCGAATGTGCAGGTCTTTCAAAAATATCAAAATCGTTTATTTATGAGCTTTGCAGGGACTGAGTAACATTTTCTTTAAAGTGGCGCTCTTTGTATTTTTTAGCTCTATACTAGGGTGTTTCTAAATTGATGCGAAAAATTTTACAGGGCGATTCTTTGGCGAAAAATAAGAGGTATCTTTTTTATAAAGTTTTTCTTGAAACCCCTTCTTCTCCAAGTTACAGCCCTTTGAAATTTTGGCAGAAAAAAAGTTTTCATTACATTTCTCCGTTATGAAATAATCTAAAAAAGACGAAATTTTGCAGATGCATAAGGCTAATAAAATGATAGTTTTAAATGGATTGTGGAACCCTATAATGTTATCACAAGGGGGTGAAAAAACGTACCCTTACATTATTTTTTATCAGTACTTTTCATTGTGTGTACCGTTTTCTATTAAAAAAATGATTTAGAAAGAAGGATTCATTTACCAACTTTTTTATGTCTTGACATTTTCTCATAAAATTGTTAGTTTCATCACAAAAAAATAAAATATTACTCAGATCGATGTCACATGAATTTACAGTGGTTGTTATTTGTTGAAAGATCAAGTACGTGGTAGGCTGTCAAATAACGTCATAATTACACTAACCTGCCTCTTCCCTACTTGATAGAAAATCAGTAGTGCACTTTAGAGAACCCAATTCACAAGACTTGACGATCGTTTCTCTAACAACGTGAGCACCATCAAAGGGATGAATAAACCTGTCTAGTTTACCAGTACACAATTTTCAGACCTGACAATTGCTTTGCTAGCAATATTTTAGTCATCAGGGGGATAAATCAACATTTATTTATCCCTCTGATGACGGCAACATTGTTACCGAAACGATCGTCAGGCCTGAAAATATGTTTTGTGGTGAATATTGGATTTTCAAGTGTACTTATCAGTGCTCATCGCAGGTTCCAATCTTCACAGAGAATATCAATGGACCAATAAATAGACCAGTGTCACCTTTGTAATTTAAAATATTTATTCATTGATTGTTGTTGCCCTTACTTGGTGAAACTTGTCCATACTACATACAGACTTGGAGACTACTTCTCTGGCTTCACTGTGAAGCCAGAGAAGTAGTCTCCAAGTCTGAATGTAAAATATTTGTACTTTTAATATGTGGTTGTAAGTTTCTCACAAATAAACAAATAAATGGTTGCCAACAATTAGGAAACTTGGTGGTGTAGGACATAATTTAAACTAAACAATCTACGGTTTATATATTTTATTAAGTAGTAGGAAATAAAATACATTTCACTCATATTAACATTATATTAAATATCTTAAATCTGAATGCAACAAATATATACTCTGAAATCACACTTCCTAAGGGAATAGGTATATAATATATTGTATTATAATATGTCTTCAGCATCTGTATCAGCATCTGTATATATAAACAAATTATTATCAAGAACTCAAAACTTTACAAAAGTCCTTTAACATTTTACGAGCTGAAAAGGAGTTATGATTCAGATTTTAAAACGCTGTATTCACAAATTAAATATTAAAATATCTAAATCAAATCAGTCAACAATATCAGTAGCTCCTATTCCTTGGAAAACACACCAAAATACTCCTTTTAAGTATCTTAAAAACAAAAAACAACATATTCGAGACCTGTAACCAACTTGGGTTTGAATACGATTTTAAAAAAAACATAAAATCTGTATTATCGTAATAGTTTATGGGTTTACCTTTTATTACAAGACGATTAATTGCCTTGCATCTTTAATAATTTGATTCCATTAGAGACAAAAAATACACAAGTGAATAACTTTTACTGAGAGCCCTTATATTTGTATTTTGTTTACTATGAACGGTTGGTTAAAAAAAGGCAAACTGTTTAAAAGCATCTGAGCTGACCTATACACAGTTGTTGTAACATCCAATAAGTAGTCATTTGCTTCAGTCCAGTATAAATATTGGTTTTTAGTTACCAATACTGAATTAGTATCTATACTATACAATGGATCTAGATCAAGTTGATTGCACTTTTGGGTTAGAAAAGCAATATACACGATAAGGACACTTGACGAACCCAAATCACCACAACAAATTTTCAAAGACCTGAAGATCGTTTCACTAACGAAGTTGGTGTCATCAGAGGAAAAATTCTGAAAAACAAAATTTTTCATCCCCTGATAACGCTAACTTTGTTAGTGAAATGATTGTCACGTCTTTGAAAATGGATTGTGCCAATTTTGTGGTTCTTCAAGTGTACTTATCAGTGTTCATCACAGGTTCCAATCTTCACTTAGCAATATAGTTCAAAATTCATAACATTATATATTAGTAAACAGTCCAACATAATCCTATAGAGAAAGACAGTCTGAATTCACTTTGTATAAAGGCAATATATACTGACTCAACTATACTCCGCTTCATAGAAAGTTATCTAAAAATGAATCAGACAATAGTCTATTTCTGAACTTACATTTGGAAGACCTTTTCTATTACCTCTGAAAATCTTTTGATTTACAAATCAAGAAGATGAAGAAAAATCTCCAATGAAAAATTATATTGTGTAACAAATACATCTCTTAGTGGTGACCTAATGAATGTTTTTTTGTTCAAAGACTGTACTATTGCCATAATAACAAAGTACAGTCAACATAATTATCATGTGTTATATAATTTTCCCTGGCATTAAAATTTTGGGCAATTTCTAGTACCTACAAAATATTTATTTTGAAATTTCAAATTTTGGAAATTTTCGAAAAATGTACCTATATGGTTGGAAAAAATTTCCATGTCAAATCCCTGACTCTGAGGTCACATTATAATTAACAAAATATTTCACAAAGGAATAAAATAAACATTCAGACAATAGATCCCATACTTTAATAAACCAAGTTTAAAATATTAAGCTTGATAATAAAACGCTTAGAGCAAGCTTGTATACTTACACACTTTTGATAAAGACGTTTAAACAAAGAACATATCTACTCAGAATACAGTAGGGAAGTATATTCAACAGGTAAACAATTTGGCTACAATATGTTAATATCTATATGCATAATTTTAATGTTTACGTAGACCGCCTCATAGCGCAGATTGCTAGGGGTCAACTTGTGTAGGTTCTGGGTTCGATTCCCTGGCAGATCAACAAGGAATTGACTTGGTCTGGAAAACTGGAAATAAAGAAATTACGAGAGCGAATAAATTGTGCTAATCGCCCAAGATTCCACATCCACAAGAAGTTTAGGTTAAAGAAAAAAAAAAGAAAATATCAAAACAGAAACAAGAACCTCCTTTACTTTTGTTTAACTTGTGTGGTATACATTCGCCTGCAGTTTATTGACTATTTTGTGGAAATACAGAAAATATGGAATTAAAAGCTACTGAAGTAAAGCAAGTAGTTAGTGAGGAGCAAAATCTTTCTATTGATATGTTCAGAAATAAAAGATTCATATTTAGGGATGATTCTAATACTGATCATTTATGTTATTGGATCTTCTATGAAAGTACAGAAAAGATGGAAACTGCCTAACGAAGGCAGGCAATTATCGTGGGAGGAAAAATTTAAATTTAATCCTATCTCTAGATAGTACAGGCAATAGAGGAGCCCGTTACTCTTGTCCATAATGCATTAAACTACAGGAGTTATTTTTTTTGATAGATAGGTTCAGAATTACGTACTGACTGTAAAAACACAGAGAAGTCTTTTTTATATTAGTCTTATGAGTTATCGAATCTTCAGTGAAAATCCAGAAAAGATGAAAGCTGTTGCAACAAAGCAAGTAACTAGCCAAGGGGGAAACATTTTTATTGGTAGGCTTAAAACTAAAAGAATATCATGTTCAGAGAAGTTTTTACTTTGGTCTTGTGAGTAGTTAATATTAAATTTTATGTGTAAAATATAAAACATTAACGCTGGTGAAGTAAAGGAAGTGATTAGCGAGAGAGGCAATATTTCTATTGATACGTCAAAAAAATAAAGGAATCTCATCTCTAGAGACGATATTTACATTGGTGTTACGAGTTATTGAATCTCCTGTGGAAATACAGAAAATATGGAAACTGCTGAAGTAAAACAAATGATTAATAGGTACCAAATCTTTCTGTTTCTAGATTCAAGATAATGAGTCCCATTTTCAGGAAAATTACCTGTATTTTCAGAAGCAAATCACGGTATATAGGTAAGACATCCCAATGAAAACAGACAATGAGGAAACAGGCAACGAAATTTAAAAGAGTTCAGTAGAAAGATCAAAAATGTGGTAGGTAGTAAATTTAGAAATTTCAAAGCAAAAATATAACTCACAATTAACAAAAAACAAACTGAAGGAAGAACCATACACTGTTAACAATAATTCATCATGTATTATTATTTTTTTAAATTTTAATGTTGCATAATCGAATATTGTATTTGTTTCAGAATGCATAAATATCAACAACGGAATACCTGACTCCAGCTGTTGTAACATAGTTGTGATTATGAAGTGCAACGACATGAACTTACTTTGTAGCAAGGTGATTTGGGAACCTACTGTTTAAATCAAGTAGACGGAAATTATTCCTATTCAGCAAATTGCTCCAGTCTTGTTTTCCACGACAATTTGCGAATGTAGTCGATCAGCGAATATAAAACTGTTTTGTTATAAGTTCAAATAATAAACACATTAATATTTAACATGTTGTAACTGTTTTAGATTTAAGTGTTTGCCCTTTTTACCATCACATGTGTATAATATATTCTATTTTACTCTTTTGCGAGAAAAAATATCCATATGGAAGAAAGCAGTGTTTGATATAAATTGAACTTGACGTTATAAAATCACTCGCATGCATTTAGTATACTTACTATGCAAACTATAATTAGCAAGTATGGGACAAATGGTAATATGGAAGTTATATATTTAAACGTATGTCTCTCACTTTTAAAACTCTAGTTTAATATCTTTACTATCTTGCAAATTAAAAAATAAACCCAAAAACCTAATAAGTATCAAACCAATAATGTAATTTTTATGGGTGTACCTATGTTAAAATCGCGTTCATAAAAAAAAGTCGCGCCAAAGTTAAATTTAACTCAGGTCCTAAATTCTGTAACCTAATCGATAAAATGTTTTAATACTGCGAACAGCAAATTTAAAAAGTGGTAAAATAAAATTATAATTACATTGTTATACATATATATACTAGTTTCTATGATTTTTGTATGAAATAATAAATATAAAGATGAAATAATAAATTTACAACTAAAGCAACAACTAAACACCAAAATGTATGTCTTGAAGCTACCATTAAAATCTGTTTAAAATTGTGATACCGCTAGAAACACCACCAACATAAAATATTTATGAGGAAATGGCAGAAAATAACAAATGTATACCATATGTGTGTTAAAAATGCAATTATGCCAATAACTCAATACATTAAGCCACCAATAACAAACAAAAAAAATTTGTGAGGTAAAATATTTATCATTTGTTTAATTTGATATTGTTGCATTTTTATTTTAATCAAGTATGTTAAAATGATATATCAATCAATAACATTATATGACATCTATCCATGTATCTCTTCAATCGATAACATTATATGACACCTATCCGTTTATTTTTTGCATTCACTTTTAACATTGTATGATATACTGTTTAAAGCACAGTATAAATTAAACCAAGGACTTACCAATGAGTTTATCCTTTTTGCACTTTCCCTTTAAACCCTAAATTCTTATGCAAAAATACAAATTACTTAATACCTGGGTAGACATGTATATAGTTTCATGAAAATATCCTTGATTTGTTTTAAAACTACAGAATTTGATGCTTCTAATTTTGACAATTGTTGCAAAGAGTAAGTCTTTAAATAGGCTAAGTACTATATACTCTTAAAAAATAGATACTCCTTACCAAATTGTTGAAGCAGTTTTTGTGGTGCTAAACATCATTTGTAATTTAGATATCATTAAATCCAGATAGACTTCTTTTATGGCTTCAGAAGACGGACATTTCCTTACGATAGCAGCTTTCTTCAAAGTATATATTCCTATATCTGATAGGTCTGCTAAAAGTATTATGAGATGGATGGCTTAGTAGGAAATATAATCAGAGTTCAGGAAATTTATTGCAAAGTCAAATTACAATTATATTCCATAAAATTCAAAGCAATATCAGAATGGAATATCTTAAAACACAAATCCTAATCAATTCAAAGTTATTGCATAGACGATGTGAGAATCAATGTAAGCAAAATATAAATGAAATGTAAAGGAAATAAATACAAACTTTTTATCAATTGGCCAACCAAACCAGGAAAAATGGATCTATACACAAAGTTATTAAACAATTGGACTCACTCCTGAAAAATGGAGACTCAAATAATGGTAAGCAAAGTTTTTAATACCCTATATAACTTTTTTCCAAATGATTGAGCGATCAGAACATCCACATTTTTATTTAAGGCATAATATGGTAATAAAAGCTGAGAAGAAAACAAGTAGGGAATTCTATACATAGATCAACTTGGTGAACATAATAATCACATAAAAACTAAATATACTTCAGATTGTAGAACTACCCCAAGAAATGTTCATTAGCCAAGTCTTACTCCAGTGACTTGACAGAGACAGTGTGGCCATTCGGTTGTGTCATTTTATATTGATTGGCAAATCATCTGGTACAAAATCAGACATGAATTCTCCAAATTGTTTGTTTACATTCTTATTTACATGTATGAAGTAGTTAGTGCCATGGTTTGAGTCGTTTTTATGTTATTTTAGCGTATTCAGTTATCAATTAGGACTCTAATTAAAGACATTTGTTTCTCTTGTTATCACTCTATCTGTGGAAAAGGTGAGTAAAGTGTAATATGTGTAAATCGTAATAAAATTTAAACAAAATTAATTGCATAGAGTAACTGGGTATTTATGTTTCAAAATAAATACTTTATTTTGTTGCAATAAACAGTCAACTTTTTTCAAGACTGGAAATGATTTTCCGCTAGTTTTGTTCAAACGCAAAATATAAATTTAAAGTTAATTTTTATTAAAAAAATGTTAAGTGATTGTTTAGATGTCTCGCATATTTTACCTTGCCACGACCTGAAAATAAAATTGTGAAAAGGTTTGTTGTATTCAGGCTAAAAATAGCGAGTAAAGGGCTAATTTTGAGAAAAAAATTACATGCTAGCAAAAGTACAATGAGTACACCTTTAAGAACATTGAATATATAGTATTTTCATATTTATTTTTGCATTTTGTTTTCTCCTCTCTGAATTTGGTAATGATAATTAGGGGTTTTACTTTCGAATGTTGAATGATTCATAGAATTATTAATTCCCAAACTGTACTGGTATTATTTACATACAAATTACAGACTATTAGCAGTGATTGAGAGTTAAGGTTAATATTTTGAAAGTCCACTTGTACAAATATATTAATGCACAATATATTCCACATATTTGATTTATTACCTTTTACATTTCTTTCTAATATTGAAAAATTGAAGAAAAACAGAAAATTCATAGTATGAGTACATATAGGCAGGGGCACAGTGAGATTCAATACTTTGACTATTTACTCTCACTGTATGCTTACCCTAATATTATAAATTTGTCAGAATTTAGGGTTTGCTGGGACTTAATCATAATATACCCACATCATACGAAAATACAAACTAACTGAATGATGAATTCACTTTGAAGTCATCTTAACGCTTCCTGTCTAGGTAGGAAATATCGCAACTAGTCCATAATGATAAAAAAAAGATTATCTACAAAAAGCACCCATCTATCTAAAATTCGCCAATTGATTGTTAATAACAATCTCCAAGCAATCCATTGACTTAAGAATTTCTTTTATAGAAATTTTGCAGTTTCCTATCTGAATGGGAAACATTGCGACTGGTATATTATGATAGAAAAAGAATTCTCCACATAAAACATTTTATACAGTTTTCTTCTAAAATGCACCAATTCATTATTATTTGCAACGTTTTACTATTCTTCCATAAACGCAATGTTAGTTTTGGAAAAACATGGCGGCCGAATCGCCTATGGTCACAATGTCTCTATTATCTAGAAGGTTCTGTGAATACAAGTACGATGTTCTGACTGTATTAAAAATGTAGATCCACTTGTATAACTACTGCTGAAAAACAACACACACAAAAAAACACAAAAGTCAATATTTCATTTCTCAAGGAAAAAATCTTTTTTCTGTATACAAGTTCTATATATAAGCTGTGGATACAAACATTTTGATTTAAGGAGACAAGACGTAAATTGCCTTATCATGCCTCGAAAAAGAAATGTAAGAATTACTGCAGAAAAATTGTGTGATTGTGTGATATGTACCCATTTTTATTATAAATTTTAATAAAATATTCATAACTTTACCATATAAACCTCGGCAATCTATGGAAGTATAAAATGTATGGTAAATGAAGGCAACGATTTAATTATATGGGAAAAGAAAGGTGAAAAAGCTCTGGCTTTGTTAAAATTTGAAGATTATGTATATGGGAGCATCAACATAAAGTATTTGGGGTTTGTCTCGTCATCTGAAGTAAATAAAGCGTTTTGTTCCTGCAAAAAATGAGATCAAAGCCCCCGGTAGAGTGAAAAGCAGAACAAGCTGTAGGAGTTTATTTAAAGAACACAAGATACTTACTGTGGTAAGCTTGTATGTACTTAATTGTGCATTTTATGTTCGTGGACATTTACAAGAAACAATAACCATCATTTGTACTCAACAAGACATGGTGAACAGTTAAGTATACCTTGCCATCGCCTCAAGACTACTCAGCATGGTTGTCAGCTACATTGGTGTAGAATTATCTGACAAACTACCACAACATGTCAAAGGTATACCTATTAGCCAAAAAAAGGTTTCATGATCTCCTTTTAAGCCACACAATTAATTCACTCTCAATATTTTGAAAAATTTAAAAAAAAGCGATGCATGTATGATTGATTGACATTGTTGCTAGTTGTAAGTTTTAAATTGTAATGCCATATACTTAATGGCCAGTATAATAATCTGTCTGTGTTTTATAGTTTAGCCTGTGTGAGTTGTACATCTTGGGGGGTTACTTTATATTATATTTTTAGTTTTATTTGTGTTTTAATTTTATTTACATTTCCGATTTGAATTGTATTAGAGTTACATGTGCTCCCATTGAGATGTCATGTAAAGATTAAGGACAATACAATATACTATTATTAAGACATATGGTGATATATATGTCTATGTATTTAAGTAGATCAAATAGCCGCTATCAATGAGAGTGAGCATGTGCACATAGCTATCTCATCAGAACAGAGCATGCAGCTCACGACCTCGCCCTCTCTTCTGCGGACCGTTGAACAATCAACACGTTGTTGCATCGTTGTAATATAATTAGATCATAAGTTACCCATAAGTGTTATTATGTTGTTAATACATTATTATTAGTGGAACCTACAAGTTATTTATTATCATCACCCACCTCAAACATATCATATGGTCTATGGTCTATAATTTTAGCCAATAAACTGATAATAATAACATTAATAATAAACAAATAAATTGTTACCTGTGGCATGAAAGAATTATGAGACTAGACGAAAACTGAATATCTACTTTCCTTTATTAAATAAAAGAGTGAAAAACTGTTTCTTGATTAGTCACCATAAGACAAACAGTATAGATACCTTGCAGAAATCTAACTTTATTATCTTAACACATTTTATACGTATCCTATCACCCATTGAGTCACCAATGATTGAAGTCGTTGACGAGGACCTATTAATTGAAAGAGAAAAGGAGAGAAGCTATAGTAATAACTGTATTGCTCAAAATTAGAAAAAGTAGGTATCTTGTTGATATATTTTTTTTTACCTGTGGCTATCTATTCCATCCCAACTTCTATTGTTTTTGGTCTCTTATATTGCTTTAAAATGTTGGCATTGCAACGATAACCCATAACTACTTAAACCTTTTTCCTCTATCTGAAAACAAATATACTATTCCACTGATCCCATCATTGATGTTTGTACTTGTTATAATTTATACTGTGTTTATAAATGTTTGTGATACAATTAAGCCATTAAATTCTGTATTTAATTAGTGTTTGATATCTTATTGTAATACATTTCTAAAATAAAGGACAATTTATTTACAAAATTAGGAACAATTATAAATTAAATTTAGATAATAATTCCTAACATCATATATTTTTATTATTACCAAGCCATGCATTTTCAAAACAATAATCACAGCAAGAATAATTACAGGGTTTGCACTTTTGATTTGCTATTTTTTTCAGTTCTTGAGACCAACACTTTTGATATTTATTAAGAACATTTAGATATTTACACTTCGTATTAGGTTTTATTTAAGATTTGTGGTCAGTACTAACAAATATACTTGCTTCTAAATAACGCAATTCAATATAATGGTATTTTACACCATGCAATTGTGCCCATTAAACATTTTTACACCTACCGATGATGAATGTAAGTTATAAAATAGTATTGTGACAGGCAGATTTCCACCAAGACAATAACAGTATAAGAATAGCCAGCAGGGTCACTCTCTTGACGACACTTTCATGTTTATTCAGACACTACTCTGTGAAATACTTTTGCCACTTGTTAATATTCTTACGCTATTATAAACACAGAATCTGGTACAAATTGTAACTTTCACTACACCCCTTCTCTCACAGAACCATATTTAAAAATTCGATAAAACTCAGTTGGATTTCGATTCCATCAACAAACAAAACAACAACAAAAAAGACGTAAAGCGATGGAATTAATTGGTGTATAAAAATGTATTGTATTAATTAAAATACATTAAAAAAACAAGGAATCGTTTTTAAAAATAGATGTTTAAGGATATTAAAAGTACTATTGCAGGTATACCTAGCGACAATAAGTACCACAATATAAAGATGTTTATGTTGTGTTAAAATTGTAATTGCATGTTCAATGGTTTTGATTTATGTTATATACAATACTTCTATAGTTCCTAAAACAATTTAATACAGTGGTTCTTCTACTCCTTTTAAATAATTCTTAAAATTACTATGCATTACTTAGTCCTCCCTATGGCATGCCAAACTGTGGCATTTAAACGGTAATTGTACTGTATTTAATTATAAGGCAAAAGTAAAACTTTTATTTTTATACTGAGATCTTATCAAGTGCATCATCATATTATGAAGTTGCAGATTTTTCTCGGAATATTTACCAAATGAGTACCTATACGAATGAACACTTTGTAATGCTCCACTTTTACAACTGAATTGATTATCTAAGTTTATATCGAGATTATATATTACCATCTGGTCTAATTACGCTAATAATTACCAAAATTTAAATTCCTTAGTAAAAATCATATTAAATATTTTTGGTGTATGGTGTGCTTTAGTAGTGTTAGTGCATGTAAACAGTCCTCTGTGAGAGTTTTGCGATTTCCATGAGAAAAAAAGACAGGTAATAGAAAAATTTTGGACTAGATTTTATCTAAGGCTAAAACCTGTAAACTGTGAGTGTGTTGAAAGAATTACATAGTTATTGTAGGTAATAATTAAGAATCATGTTATCTACATATATTGCTGCTGATAACTAAATAATTAAATGATAAGGAATATTGATTCCCCACAACACTCTTAAAAGAAATAAAGGCAGCACTACACCTGCCGGATATATTCTAGTAATAAATTAAGAATGTTGGGAAAGTCCCATAGCACAACAGAAGTTGATGAAACAGGCAAACGTAAAAAACAAGCTGAAAAAATATATCCCTTTAAAAGAAGTAAAAAAATAAATAGGTCACCAAACTCAAAAGATAAACTCATGGATGGACTAAATGAGACAGCGTCGGGGACCCAGGCTGGGGGTACAGTGGAAGAAGAGGACGAGTTATTAACCCTGATGCGAAACATGGCAACAAATATTCGAGAAATGAGAAGGGAAAACTCGGAATTAAGGAGAAGCGTCGAAGAAATTAGGGGACAAATGTAAACGAGAGAAGAGGAACACCGAAAGAAAACAAGCATATTGAACACCAAGATACAGTTACTAGAAAGAAGGTTTGAACAACAGGAAAGGAGAGCACGTAGGAACGATTTACTAATTAAGGGTGAGATGGGTGAGACAGGCGATGATATAAAGAAGATGGTCCAAGAGTTTTTCAGAAAAGAGTTGAATACTGACCCCGAAGTGGATTCAGCATATAATATTAGGGGTAAGAAAAACATGTTGGTTGTTAAGATGAGAAACTGGGAAGCCAAGCAGACAGTGATGATAACAAAAAGACAACTGAAGGGACGACCAATATACATAGAAGACAACCTTACACAGAAAGAATCCCAAATTCAGTTCAAGCTAAGGAGAGTAGCCAGCGATAAAATGAAAGCAGGTTGCAATGCAAGCGTGGGAGACGGCAAGATTAAGGTAGATGGTAAGTGGTTCTATTGGAATGAGGAATCTGGTCAAATTACCGATAAAGTGCCAAAAAACTGAATTGTCAAGTGCATGGTGAGCAGGAAAGTTTAGTTTGTAGTGATATGCTTACAAATAACTATGTGACGAAAGACATACACGGTCTTAGAATTGTTTTTTGGAATATACATGGTTACTCCAGACTTTAAGAATTAAACAATGAAGAAGAGCATTTTTTAAGTAACAATGATGTTATCTGTTTGTGTGAGACTTGGTTGACCAATGATGGGTATGAGCTGCCCGCCTACATGAACAAATTTAGTTTCATACATTCTGCCGCAATCCAACACAGAGACAGGGGTAGAGCTAGTGGTGGCTTGCTTACGTTGGTCCGCCAAGGTTTACAATTTACAAGCATAATTGAAAACAATGAGTATAGTCTGTTTGTAAAGTTAAATTTGTATATACATTCGTTTGATGGGACAATAGTAAGGCCCAATCTTTTAGAAACATCTTAACTGAATCATATAGACTGAGTGATGTAAGTAGTCTGGGGATTGCGTCAAGGTGTTGTATAGTGACACCCCTGCTGTTTTTCTGGCCATTGGGTTCTGAGAGACATCTCTACATTCGCAAGTGTGTTAATACCTAGTTTTATTAGAGTTACCCATATGTGACTGGGTATACATTTAGTTCAGTTATTGTATGGATTTTATATTTAAGTTTAAATTATTGTTGGAAAACACCACACCTTTGATCATGTTTTCTATATCGAATGAACAATAAATTCATTATTATTATTGTTATTATTATATTAAATATTTTTGTGAAATATTTACTATACAAGCAATACATTCTGTTTATAATAATTTGTATTGAACATATATATATATATATATATATATATATATATATATATATATATATATATATATATATATATATATATATGTATATATATATATATATATATATATATATATATATATATATATATATATACCAAAATAGGGAGGAGGCACACGTTTTTCCCCCTGAGGCTGAAACTTAACTGTTTACATTTCCGTTTTCCTACTGCTTTCCGCAAAATATGTCAAATATCGATTTATATAAATGACGCCATATTTTAATTTATTAAAATTATAAAAACATTTGTTCACCCCTTGATTTCCTTCTATTCACGTTTTTCCCCCTAGACCACAATTGCTGAAAATTAACTGTTTACATTTCCGTTTTCCTACTGCTTTCCGCAAAATATGTCTAATATCGATTTATGTACATGACGCAATACTATCATTTATTTACATTATGAAAACATTTGTTCACCCCTTGATTGCCTTCTATATTTAAAATGACACTTGCTTATACTAATCTGGCAACAGTGCACATCGTCCCGCGTCCAGTTCACGTTCCGATTTCGCCCGAATTGTATGTTTACTAAAGAGGCACTTTAAAGACAGGATTACCATATATATATATATATATATATATATATATATATATATATATATATATATATATATATATATATATATATATATATATATATATATAGTTATCTTAAAGGACAGAACATACCATTCAGTAAAAATTCGTCAGTATATTTGCATAACCATTGTTTGGCGCATGCAATAAATAGTCAGACAAGTTAGAGCCGGAAAGTTTTTAAAAACATAAATTCTTGTAACATACAAAGAATCTATTCAGCTCAAGGCTAGTCTGTGAACATGATGATGAAATTATGCATCAACATGCCCTATATATATATATATATATATATATATATATATATATATATATATATATATATATATATATATATATGTATGTATGTATATATATATATATATATATATATATATATATATATATATATATATATATATATATATATATATATATATATATATATATATATAAACTAACAAGGGTAGCTTTACGTGAAACAGACAAGAAGCAAGGACAGTTGCTCATTCTATCTTCGACGACAGGGCCATTACCACGTATAGGTAGGTACTAGTGAAGTTTTTCAAGCTGCTGCTATTGTTTTATGGCAAACGTCAGTTCATTACTGATGTGATATGAAATTCATCCTTATAATAAAAGACTATTTAATCAATTGGGATTTTCTTGACTGGTCGAAAACATTATCTATACTGGTTGGAAACATTCTTCAGAATTATCTTAAAGTTATTACCGTATTGACTTTCCTGGGTAGGAAAGACAATCAAAGAGTTCTCCAGAATCATCTTAAAGTCATTACTGTGGACAATTGACATTCCCGGGTAGGGAAGACAATCAAGATCTGAAAGTATTACCGTGGACAATTGACGTTCCTGGCTGGGGAAGACAATCAATTCTCGAGCCACTTGCAGCACAAACCTTAATAAGAGATTTTTCAATAGCTTGGGAACTTTGCAAATTATATTGTCGCCAGGATAATCAACTTACAAGCAATTTAGTACATCATATCATATCAATTAACTAATTTTGGAAATTTCTTTATTGTAAAATAAAATTTTGACTATGTTTTTGTTTATAAGCTAGTAAGCTCCTTGTCCTGTAATGTGTGTGATTTCAACATTTTTTAATTGCCTTTTGTTTTTGAATAATACATAGTGAGCATGGAAAATTATAAAAAATTAATACTATGTTTCATTGTGGCCACAAAGACTCTTAGTTAGACATTTCGACCTATACTGCTTTATTTGCTTTGAGAAACATGAATAATTATGCCGAATTATGTCTGGATTATGTACAAATTTAGTATGTTTCCTTAATCTCAGTACGATACATGTATTTCTCTATTATTTCTGTGACTATTTGTGTAAATAACCACTCAATTAGGATTGGATAGAAAATCATATTATTGTTTTAAATTAAGTGTATTATTTCAGGAATCCTATCCCCATCACGATTTCTCTGAAGATATAAAATTTTAAAAGTAACATCAATAAAATTGAAGAGGCATTTTGTCTGGTGCTTTCTTATTCACTTTTAAAATAATAATTATTCAGACAGTGGCATCGCTAAATTGCCTTTGTTTTTTGTTACCAAGATCTCGTAGATACCATTAATAATTTCCTTTTAGTGTGCAATACTATACAGGTCCTCTAAAAAATTTGAGAGTACTTTGTACGCTAGAACTAGATCAAAAAAGGAAAGATACTTTTTGATTCTTACATTTAAATATTTGTCAGCACAAATTATCGATCATTATCTGAAGGAAATCTAAAAAACTAGAAGAATTATAAGAGGTGTTGAAACAGCTGTGGCACAACGCGTCACAAAGCTGATTATTAATTTACTAAATTCAATATACCGAATACGCCTCTGATATCACAAACTCGCTTTGTGAACGTTCTTCGAGCGATGACAGACTTCGACTAGCAATAGCCTGCACAAAATCTAGCTCTCTAAAAACATTTCACAGTGACTCTGCTGGTTATTCTTATGTTGTGGTAATAATATAAATCTGTATGACCAGAAAACAAAATTATTACGATTATTTTTCATTAGTTGTTTATATAACTTTATGGTGGTTATGATGCCACTTTTAAACAGTCACACTACTGACCTCTTCAAATCATAAGTATATCTGCTTGTTTAGTTAAGTTTTCTGATTCAGTCTTCACCATGGTATGCGGCAAAAATTTATGTCCTGATTAGGTTCCAGTAATAATAGAAACAAAATTACAGTGCTCAGACTGATTATAAAACTTGAATGAAAATAATGTTTACACTTAATTTAAAGTTAATATCTTTTTAGATTAATAATATTGTACAAAGGGAATTACACAGTGAAATTCATTAAACATCACTTAAAATGGGATGTGCTGACCACCAGCACTACAGATATTATTTGCTGTGACAAGTGTATGATAAAACTGGTAAATTGAAAACAAATAGTAAAATCAAAATGCGTTTAATCACCCTACGAATCTTGCAATAATTAAAACCAAAACAATCAAATTGCATCTTATAAAATCACTTATAATATTCTTAAAGCAGATTAACTTAACCATATTTAGGATGAAAAAACCACCCTGTAAAAAATCACAATTTATCAAACGTAAATCGAAAACTACAAAACAATGATTTGTACATTTTTTCTCACATATCAGTCACTCTTAAAAATAATGTAATCAGTGCCTGATGTAGACTGTTTTGCTGCATGCAGAAAAATTTCCATTTTGCAAAAAAACCTGCTGTGCTGAAACTTTACCGGTTTATCTTATGGATACTGGTATTGAATTTGATTGAAAAAAAATGATGAAAACATACTTAATAACATTATTATGATATTTATTTTGGTTAAAAAGTAATAACATCTAAAATATGAAGAGAAAAAGTAGTAGGTATTAATATTACTGTCCTTACTAACAATATTATATATACAATGTGTTACAAGTTACAAATGAAATTAGTATTGGTTTTTATTTATTACTTTTTAGATTACTAGTAGATCAAGTGATCGAATATAAGACAACTAAAAGTAAAAAAGACAAGCATCGCATATTTAAAATTAATAAAAAATCTATCACAAAAAAAAAGACTAATATTGTACACAAAAAATTTGAAAGCATATAAAATGCAATTTCTAAGAGACCTTCAACATCAATCGAAATATTCATGGTAAAATTGATAGAGCAGAGCTGAAATTGAAGATACAAATTAAGTGTGTAATCTTTCCTACATACAATTTAATATTCAAGTCATATGAAATTCTTATAATATTAGCTATACAGTAGCTTTTCCAGAGATTTTACAATTCACTGTCCCACATTCTGCAATACACAGTAACTGCCAAATTTATTAGTTATCAGTTTTATTCAACAACATTCCAGTGTAGTCACCAGTTTCATCCTTGAAACATCAGCAGGCTTATAGTTGGATTTACTAATGAAACCGAAAGAAAAGTATGAACACTCACATTTAATATAAAATTGTTTCAAGCAAATAAGGTTAGTCACCATCAAATATATTCCTTGGAAAAGGTACCTGCTGAAGTTTGCCATTGAGTTTGTCTGGTGAAAAGATGGTTCAAAGATGTCATACATTATGTAATTATACATTAAAGTCTCAATGTATCTACTGCAGAAAGAGAAGATACCATCTCATTTGCCTGGTCAGAACAACTACCCTGATATACACTGAGGAAGTTCAAGTTCATTTTAGAAGTAAATAAGTCTGTAAAATCTCTTAAGTATGTAGAACGTGGCATTTAACTATGAAGAATTTGGTGGAAACATTGAATACAGAATAAGGTAAATAACTTAAGGATAACTACAAAAAGAAATAATATAGAAAAAAGAATGCAATAAGAAACCAACATTCTTTTCTTTTAAATTAATTTATATTTATAGAAAATTGATTGGTAGCTACCTTACTACCAGAAGCTTTTCTATCCTGATGGTTTCCAGCAGCCCAGATGGAGAAGCAACTTTTTTTCTTTAAAACAAGAAAAGAAGTTTGTAATAAGGCCCATCTCAGTGTACCCAGCAGAGATCAAAAATCAAATTCCCTGACATTTCCAGGCCCCTCGAGTACATTTTTCATAATACTCAAAATAAAAAACAGACATACCTGAATACTTTTTTTTAAGAACAAAATAAATAAAAACTACGAACAAAAAACTTACATAATCAAAAACATAAGTACGCTTATTTATAATTTGTAACATATAGCATTTTCGAGAAGAAAATTTGCAATTTTTCATGGAAAAACTTGACTTGCATGGCTGGCCGACGAACTTAGCCTCCGGATAGAATTTTCGAGTGTGATGAAACAAACCAGAAGTCTCCAGGGGGCGTAGAAACTTTGCAAACCATGTTGTTCATATATACAAATTTGAATAAGCCTGGGAAATCGGTTTCCAAAGCTCAGATTCGCGCCCATTAAATTTTTTTTTGAAAATTCGAAAGTTGTTACCTCTCTAAAGGGGAAGTTTTATTTATGAAAATTCGCTGAAAATATGAAACAAAGATACTGTTTACATGCGCCATATACAAATGCCAAATATTTTGCAACTTTCAACATGATCATAAAGGTTAAAATAGAATAAATGCATTCACAGCACAGCTGTACCCAGCCAATACCTAAAACATATTTTGCATTTTATGCATTCACAGAAGAACATTCCAAGTGAGATGTACATACTATGAGACATGTTTGAGATAAAAGAAGATGCTATTTATATCGGCGGTTGATGTGGCATACGATGCGTTCATTGGCGGATTTAATTAATATGGGTACCAAAGGTAAGCCGCATTCATATAATATACATGAAATAAAAATAAAAATGCATCTGCTAGTGACGAAATTTCACAAATATATAATTTCCAGGTACACTGAATTTCCATGACATTTGAGTAAAATAGCCAATTTCCCTGACATATCCCTGGAATTTTAGGGGGTATTTCACATTCCTGATTTTTTTAGGTTTTCCCGGTTTTCCAGGTTGCTGGGTACCCTGCCATCCGCATATACATAGTGAACTCAAACCCTATTAGATGAAACAAAAAAACTGAAAATGGATTATAAGTATAAAAATGACTAAATGGTTTACAGGCTGTTTTGTAGTGATGGAACTCACTTAGTGGGTTGCTAGAGGTTTTGCCAACCATAGCTAACTGAAGACGCCAGCAGCTATGGTTGGCAAAATGTGAGTTCAACTAGGGCAGAACTGCCTGGAAATTATTTAATATACCAAGCAAAATCATCTGTAACAAACATATTTCTTAGGTAACAATAATATTCAGTAGAGTTCATATAATTGTTTCCAGAAAAATGATCTTATTAGAATTTATATATTTAAGTAAATAATAACAAAAACACCCAGTAAAAACTTTGCAAGAGATATTTCTGTCTCAAGATCATTCTTGATGAGTATGAGATATATACTAACTATATTCTTTTCTACTAGAATAAGATGCTCCACCAAAAAGCTAAGAGAAAATTAACTTTCCTCTAATTTTAAAATTGTTCTACTCAGATTACATGATATCTCTTTCATTTTAATAGTAAATCTTTATTTTTTGTACATATATAACTTTCAGAAAACTTTTACTAACCATGGTAGTTCAGCTTCAAACAATAAATGAAATTCTAACTTGACAATCTCTTATACAGTGTAGTTTCTGTAATATAAACAGAATGTGTTAACTAGTACTGGCAACGATAAAAAATCGCGATTTTTTACATCACAGAATGATAGATTAATCGATAAATAGAATAATCGATTGTTCGATTTTCTCGAATATCTGCAATGTGAAAAATTGCAATTTTAGTTAAACAATGAATTAAATAATCTAATCAAAATGATCATTGAACAGGCAAACAAGACACTGAATCAGTGAATGATTGCTAATTATTCCTGGAGTGATAAACACACTAAGCATAGTAACTTACAAATGCTTACCGCAACGTTAAATAATTTACCATTAAACAAGTTAAGTTTGCAACATTTTTCAATCTTTGCAGCCAAAAAAACCAATGCAAACTTACAAATAAAACTTTAACATAACGTTCAAATGTAATATCTCCTTTGCCGGCTTGCTGTTTTTCTCCATTTGTAAGCTTGCGTAAAGTTACAATTGTAATGTTTCTGAAAGTTTGTTTTAATTTGAAAACATTTATTTAAATTCCCTCCGTTTAGGTGCTCGTGTATGTTCGATCGTATGTCATCATCGTCCAATAGCAACACCAACACCAACAGCGAACTGACTCTGACAATGCGCCCGGCAATAATGATTAATGTCGGATTGTTGTTTATATTTATGATATCATAAGCTGTTATTTGATCTATGTCTATGTATTTTTCTGGAAGTTTTAAAGATTGAACAATCTTATTGCAGCCTGAATTGTTTGAATTTTGGGTAATTAAGTAATTCGTTGTCTGGAGTGTAGCTAATGAAACATGGAGTATATCGACAAAATGTCAGGTACGAATCCCTAAAACAGTTATATACTAAATACATGTGTGAATTCAGTATAATTAGTCACTTCTGTAGCATAATTAAATTTTGGTATATCGCTATTGGTGAATTATTTTTAAATGGCTGCATTTATTTTTTGTTTCTTTTTATGAAATATTCTCAATGAAAAAGAAAATCTAATTGCTAAATACGAATTTTGTTATGTCCTTAGGACCAGCCTGGAGATGTCTTACCTGGTCAGACCAATTAATTTTAAAACGTTAAATATGATTGACCTATGGAAGAATGAGGCTTATCCAGAGTAATCGACATCATAAGGAACAGTACAGTACCCATCAAGTTGCCAGGATTGCTTATTTTGCACATTGTCGCGGTATCCTATCGAATGAAACATTCATATGGGTTAACTCGTCAGCAGCGGAACATGTGTTCATCATGCAAAAAAGAGCAATAAGGACATTGTGTCCATAGGTCCAAGAAAAAGCTGCCCTAATGTGTTCGAGGCCAATGGGATGCTTAGGTACCCTTCCAGCTATATTCCTCTTCAGTATATGTATTCAAAATATTCAGTGAATGATGAAGCTCGCAACATCAATACCAGGTGCAGGCATGAATTAAAAATACAGTTGCACAAAAAGGAGAAAACAAAGCAGATGTTTGATTACTTGCGAATCAAATTCCTCCATTTTCTACCTAATGTTATTAAGATGGTCCCACTAACAAGATTACAGTAGGAACTAGTGAATGTTATAAAACAAAAAGGTGAAGGAATTTATTGGCGCTCTAAACTAATGTGTATAGTTTTACATACTATTTGTATTCATTCTTTGTAGTGTGTGTCTGTGTGTGTGTGTGTTAGGCAAAAGCTTTGGAAGGCAAGTTCCACTAGCCACAGACTTTTTTTATATATAGGTAATTCATTGTAGTCATAATTTTGCTTTACTTTAACTCAATGTTTCTGAATGTACATAGACATTGACAGTACTATACTTACTCGATAGGGATAGTTAAGACATATGCATGAACTATTTCAGACTGTCGCCATATTTAAGCTATTTTCACATTGCATATTCTTACGTTTGCTTAATTAAACTTTCTCTCAAATCGAAATGAACACACCATTTTAGATATTTCTTTTTTCACAATAGTATTTGATATGTTGACTTTATTTTATGTCGCATATGTTACCATATATTTTAGAAGCTAAAAAAGTTTTATTTTATAAGATTTGATGACCTTGTAACAAGAACTGATTGCTAGAGAATTGGATAAGTGAGGTGGTTTCCAAAACGTGTTTGAATGATTTGTTAAACGTTGCAAACAACACTATTCTCCCAATAGCCATCTCACAATCAATGAGCATCTAGTAGCTTTTAGCGGGAGATGTCGCTTCCGAGCATACATGAAATCGAAGCCCGCTAAGCATGGAATCAAAACTTGGGCCTTGTGGATGAGTCAAAGTGTGTTCTATATGTGAAATATATACGAGAAAGGAAAAAATAAACCTGAAAAAGAGCAGGGGAAATGAGTCGCTCTCGATTTAGCTGAAGCTCTTGAAGGTGGTTATGAAATATCAACAGATAACTTCCTTGCCAGTACTCCCTGCTGGCTAACGAACTTTTTAAGAGAAAGCTAACAGTATGTGAAACTATGAGCAAAAACAAACAAGATATTCATCCAGCTCTTCTACCACAAGCACAGAAAAAGCTGCAGTTTACATGTTTTAGAAGAAATTTACCCTAGTTTCATATTACCTTGAAAAATAAAGCAGTCATTCATCTCTGTATGCAACACCATAATGACAAAATTAGTGACAAGGAAACTGATTACAAACCACACATAAAATAGTGAACAAATACTTAGTAAAGAGGTCAACTCGACAGTGGCCATTATTGTTCTATGGATATCCAAAAACTCTTAGCTCTGTAAAAAGGCTACTCACAATGAAGAGAATTTTAATAGAAATAGGAAAGGAACTGCTTAAACCCTATATTGGAAAACAATTGCAATCGACAACATTCCACAAACATATACAGGGTTTTTCACGATAGCCGTGCATTAGAAGTTTATGAAGTTCCCTGATATCACAAATTTTGACATTTTGGCAGCGGGTCCAATTCGTAATTGTCTTTTATTCTAAAAATATTTTCAAGGTCACATCACTCCCGGTTAGACCGGAAGTAGTCATCAACTTTGCTGATTTAAATAGAATGCCCTATTTTTTTATTACATATTCGAATTATCCATAATATTTTGTGAAGATTTATATTAGGCTTTTCTATCCCTATCTTACACTATTTCATAGATATTGTGATTTTTTACATTTTGCGGAACCTCTATCCTCATTTATAACACTTTGTATTTCACACGTGTTTAAAGATAAAAGGCTGGAATTTAGAATACTATAACTTCTAGGATGAAGCCTTCATATTATCTACCTAACGTTTACCTGTATCATACAGAGTGTTTTAAATTTAAAGACCAACTTACACATATTCAATGTTGCAAAAGTCATTTCTTTCGAATGGTGCATCCTGTATATTATTAAAAATTTGAGTTCTAAATTTAATTCTACACCGGTTTCATATAAGTTTTCCTATACCTATCTCTTACCAGTAGGTAACTTGCTACTAGAGTTTTTAGGTAACAAACTCCTTTTCTAGAGAATATATATTACGCTGCACAATAAAGGCAGCTGTGGCTGTCAGAAAACATAATTTTGACAACACATGAATTCTAAAGCGTCATTTATATTTTAAAGTTAATCTGAGTGTGTTTGTATTACTCACGTTATAGAAATAGTAAGCCAATAAAAATGCAGAATAGTGAAGAGTACTCTGATATGGATATTTTTAATTTATTTTATATTCATGGGGAATGCAATCGGATTGTAAGCAGAACATGCAGGATGTTTAACGAGAGGTATCCGACTCTATCGACAATGACTAGAGGAAAATTCACAAGGATAGAGGAACGATTTAAATTGACTGGAAGTGTCAAAACTACACGACATGATCCAAAGCCAGTAACTGAAAATGAAGATAATGAGATACACATTTTGGCTTATTTTCAAGTTTACCCACGTAGCTCTATTCCTGCAGCAACTCGAGCTTGGGAATATCAAGTTCATCTGTGCATAAAATAATGAAATCTCATAAAATGCACCCATATTCAGAAATAGTACTACAAGGACGTCGAGCTGATGACCATTTAAAAAGAGTGGAATTCTGCTAACACATGTTTCTGAATATTCAACATGAGAATTTTCTCTCTAATCTGGACCGACGAACGAAATTTAGAAGGGAAGGAATTGTGAATAGGAGAAATAGTAATTTTTGGGCAAGTGAAAACCCTAATATATTTAGAGAAGGACGTTTTCAAACAAATTTTAGTTTTAATGTGCTTTGCATTATTATGGAAAATAAGGTCTCTTATGAAATTTAAACGGTGAAAAGTATTTGGAAATATTAAGGGGATCTGTCCGTAATTACTCCACTGGTGAAGTTTACTGGCACTTAATGCAATTATTAGAGGCAGGTGGATTGGGCCCAACGGTCCTTGGAGATGGCCTCCCCGCTCTCTTGATTTAGTGCCTGTCGATTTTTATCTCTGGGGGTGTATAAAAATCAAGTGTATGACACAACAGTGCAAAGTAGAGAGGATTTTTTAAATCGTGTAATTAGAGCTTTTAGAGACTTGGATCCAAATGAAATCTAAAGAGCTACTACGAATGAGATGAACCGTACAATTTTGCAGTACCTTCACCAAGATGGTGGTCACATAGAACATTTATAGTGATCGGAGCATTTAAATTTGAATTAACTTTTTTTTATTGGTCTTCAGTTTTTTGTTTATTGATAATATTTGTTTTTAATTTCTTCTTAAATAATTAAATTAAATATTTTAATGAAATCATATCACTTTTGTTATCTGACTGACAATCACAGCTGCATTTGCTGTGTAGTCTAACGTGTACTCCTTAGAAGAGAAGGTTGTTACCTAAAAATGCTAATAACAAGCAACATATTGAAGGTAGGTATAGAAAAACTTATATCAGACCGGTGTAGACTTAAATTTAGAACTCGAATTTTTAATAATATACAGGGGGTGTTATATTTGGAAAAAAAATTTGCCACGTTGAATATGTCTAAGTTAGTAACTAAATTTAGAACACTCTGTATGACACAGGTAAACATAAGGCACATAATATGAAAGCTCCTTCCTACAAGTTACGAAATTCTAAATTTGAGCCTTTTATCTTTAAAAACATGTGAAATACAAATTATTATAAATAAGGTTACAAAATCACCGAAGATGGGGATAGGAAAGACTAATACAAATCTTAACAACATTTTATGGAGAACTCAAATATCTAATAAAAAATAGGGCTTTCTATTTAAATTAGCAAAGTTGATGACTACTTCCGGTTTAACCGGAAGTGATGTGACCTTTAAAATATTTTAGAATAAAAGACAATTAAGAATTGTGACCGCTGCCAAAATTTCAAAATTTAGGATATCAGGGAACTTCCTAAACTTCTAATGCATGGCTATCGTGAAAAACCCTGTATTCAATGTAATGTATGAATTAGTTACAGCATCAGAATCTAGACCAAGTACAAAAATTTATGATAATAAAGAGAACATGGGAAGGTGGGTATTGTAGTAGTAAGAAGGATGTGTAATACATGCAAACACTTTGTCATGATCATCATTCAATTAGAAAACAAAAATCCTCGAAATGCCATATATACCAGATACAGAACAGATAATGACTAATTTTTTGTCTTATTTTTTTATATTTTATCATATTTTTGTATCACACGCTAATAAAATCTTATTTATAATTATATATTCGTTTTTATTATGTGGATATATTGATAATAAAACATGTAAATCATTATGAAATAGCTAATCGACGTTGGGGTACAAAATGTACCCCTTCCAGTATCTCCGTAGATTTATGACCTCCCATCCGAAGGTTAAACAGCAGAAAAGTTCACTGGAACCATGTACCTAAAATTTTAGTATTCTAAAATATTTTTTTACAAACAGCCATCAAGTTTTAATGTATAAATATACAGTATAGATTTGTACAATCTAACATTTTTTAAACAATTTCGCCACCTACTACTTAGTGTGGTTATAAAGAAACACCACCAGCAGTATGTTGTCTTACACAATTAGGAATAAATACTTTCCACATGTCAGCAAACCTACTTCAAGCACCATTTATGTTTCTCTTTTGTTTCCCACAAATACACACCACCTTACAAATCTAATCGCCTTTAGTAACAGGTTCCTCATCAGTCTCTTCGTCTGATCCATCTTCGCTCTCCTTTGACTTTAGTTTTCTCTTAAGTTTAATCTCACATTCTTTGATTTGGAAGCCGATGAGTGGATGAAGAGCGGAGCGGAGGCTTGTGAAGAGTTTGGGGAAGAGTATCTCCTGCTGTGCAAGCAGCTGTTTGACACGCTGTCTCTCCTTGGTTAGATCTGGGCTGGTGGGGCTGCTAATGACTGGAAGATTGTGGTTGTTTATGAAGTTACGGAGTGACTTTTCACGGACGTAAACAAATGGTCGTATCACACACAGATCATGTTCTCTGTAAAAGGTATATCTGTTATAATTTTAGTATTTAAGAGTTTTCTAATGCTGAAAAAAATTTAATATACTAGTAATAATAACAACATTTATTCACCATTCAGATAAAATAATATGTATACATACGGTAAGTCAGAACAAAATAAATAATAACAAGTTAACAAGGCTTAAACATTAAAAGGTAAAAACCACACACAATTCTAGAAAATAAAACAGTTCTCTACACTAATGCTACTTTTATCACAGACAAAATATTCCTGTAAACCATACAATCTCAGCTTAACTAAACGCACTCTGGAGTCATTTTAAAATTCGAAATAATATAATTCTCTTTTGCAGAGTCTGGTAAAAGGTTATAACGAATTGGAGCAGCTGATGGTGGATAGCAGAGCAGGTGGATGGCAGACCATCATCGGCATGGATGCGAACGAGTTGTGGGGTAGCTCGGACACAAACTCTAGGGGTGATGCACTTTTACAATTCTTTATGAAATTTAATTTAGACATATTGAATAGAGGTAATAAACCGACCTTCGTCACAACACGGCGTGAGGAAGACAGCGAGGCAGCCCTTAAGGTACTAAGTAGCCCACAGGTAAATTCCTGGCTGGTGAGTAAGTGCCGAGACAAGACGAGCGACCTGGCTGGACAGAATGAGGTGACCCTCATCTGGGTGCCGGGTCCCTCGGGGGTCAAAGGCAATGAAGAAGCTGACAGTCTCGCGAAGAGAGGGTCAGCAGAACCATTTATGGGACCAGAACCGGCTCTGGGCGTGACAAAGAGCACTGCCAGGGGAGCCATTAAGTCCTGGGTCACAAACCAACACAAGGTGTACTGGGCAGACTGTCCAGGGCTCAGACATGGGAAGTCAATAATTGACCAACCCAGTTCAAAGAGAGCTGTGGAGCTGCTAAATCTTAGCAGAGGACAGCTCAGAAACATAACAGGTCTCTTGACGGGACACATGGCCGTCCAGAAACACCTGCATAAAATGGGGCGGTTAGAAGGGGACCTCGCATGCAGACTCTGCGGCGAGGGGGAGGAATCAGCCCAGCACATCTTGTGCGAGTATAAAGCTCTGGACCACAAAAGACAACTGATCTACGGTCAGTCTAGACCGGAGACAGAGCAATATAAAACTTCACCCTACCAATCGCTGTGCAGACTAGTTCAAAGCACAGTGATTTTGGAATGGGTGGAGTAAGACTAAGGGTATGCACAATCAACCAAAGGTTGCAGTGCGATCGGGGCGGCAAGGCCGCGGACGAGCCCTGAGGGAAAAAAAAGGTTATATAACTTTGCCGTCATAAATAAGGGCACTCTACCAGTTTTCGTTAGGTGGTGAGCAGGTACATAAACGTCATTAAATGTCTTGTATTATAGGTAATTATCATACCACAGTTGGGAATTTTTTCCCTTATTCTGCTTCAAAAAATGCGACAATTAAATATGTAGAGGGATTAAGTGAAGATTGGAACATGTGATGAGCACTGATAAGCACACATGGAGAACCCAAATCACCACAACACATTATAAAAAAACTGACGATCGTTTCACTAACCAAGTTTGCGTTATGAGGGGATGAATAATTCTAAATATCTTATATCCGCGACTCTATTTATATTCTTTTGCAGGTAGTCGGTCACTAACGATTTAGGGATGTTCAACGACACCAAAATTAACATATTTCGTTTGGCGGAAATATCTGTATTCTTTTATTATCTATCGGATGTGCATTTTCCGGTATTTATTTTATAAAGTAATCTATCAGGAGACTGCCCATAGGCCGCGGAGCGAGATTTATACATTTTTTATTATTACTTTTAGCAATATATATATATATATATATATATATATATATATATATATATATATATATATATATATATATATATATATATATATATATATATATATATATATATATATACTTTCAAATGCGTTTAACTGTCTTGGTTGTCTAATATTTTAAATTAATTTTAGATTCTCCTCATTACCATGATGGTTATTATCCCAAACATGTGGGGCGACGGAAGATCTAGCTATAGTACCGTATCTTAATTGTGCTAAATGTTCTTTGAATCTAATTCCAATAGATCTATTTGTTTATCCGACGTGTTTAAGATCACAATCTCTACAACTTATTTCTTAAATTCCCTATATTTTGGCCGTACTATTTTTGTCTTTTGGATTACCTAGCAAGTTTTTGAAGTATTGTCACATTTGTCTATGAGAATTAAGTTTATGGACTTTGTTTATTCTGTGGTCAGATGTAGTGTGTTGGTAACAGCGAACACTCTGGAATGATATTTCTAGAAGGAACCAGAAGTGACAGGTGTAGAAAAGTGTAGAAGGTCTAGAATCTCTATGGAGAGTATAAATAGATGAACGGTACATAGAGTGAGTTAGTTCAGTATTAAGTCAGTGTGGTGTAGAAAGTGATTATAGAGTATTAAGCGATTCAGCAGTAAGTGTTGGTGTTTAATAAGCGATCATAGAAGTGGAATATAGTTCTATGGACATTTAATAATAGAGAGAAATATTTTAGTTGATACTGGTGTTGGAAAATAGTTGCTTATAATAAATTAGTAGTTTGAAAAGCTGTGTATTGTTAGTCAACAAATCCAGAACCCCGTACAACGTAACAGTACCTTTTGTTGAAAATGTTAGTTGCAAATTGGCTTTTAAAAATGCTATCTAGATCCCCCGTGACTAGAGGGTCAAATGGTAAACAAACAACGTTTTTGTCGGCTTTCTCTCTTCTAAAAGTCGTTGATTCTGCTAACATTTTCTTTGTGTCCTGTTTGTTAATTAATTTCTCCACTAGACAAGTTGTGTATCCATTATATTTGGCCATGTTCTTAATATACTTTAATTCTTTGATTAACTGCTCTTACTTAAGAGAAAATGAATTAACCTCTTTACTAAAAAATTCAGACTGTCCATTTTTGCTGCATACATATCATGTGAGTCATTCGGAATGTAGCTTAGACTTAGCACTCTAAGCTACATTCCAAATGACTCACATCATACTTACACACACAAAATGGCCAGTCTGAATCTTTTTAATTTGCAGTCTATGCCATCAACGACAAAGAATATAGGGCAATAAGTTCATCCTACATGGAATGTATGTATCAGAAACACTATTGATTAATGATGAGGGTTTTATACTTTTCAACGAACTGTTTTACATTGTGTTTTGAAATAGTTTGTCATATAGTTGGAAAAAAAACGAAAGCAAACCAATTGGCCTACAACTGGAAAATAGTTCCTGGTTTCCACTTCTAAGTATTGTAATAACAACAGCTACTATTAATTCATCCGGGAAGAAACATATTCAAAAGACAACTTAACTAAATAAGCAAGAGGATAGATGGCTATATGGAAAAACGTGGTGACTAAGACCTAGTATGGCCCACTGGCTGTACACAAGGGTGGTCAGACCATCGTTAACATATGCGGCACTGGTCCAGTGCCAAACAAAAGCTAGGCAAGATCCAAAGGATGGCTTGCCTAGGCATCACAGGGGCCATGTCTACAACCCCAACAGCCGCCATGAAGGTGTTGCTGGATCTGCAACCTGCCCCCCACGCACACACACGCGCTTAGTTATTATGGGGAAGGCCAGGCTAGGACTATACAGACTAGCCTGCAATGGTAGACTGAAGATCAACCCAGGCTTCAGGGGCCACCGCAAAATTCAGGAGATCGTGAAGGAGCCCATGCTTGAAATGAGGTCAGACTTCACGAGCCCGCGAATGTGCAGGGAAAACAACTTTACAGTGGAAATCTCCGACCGTGAGGCATGGCGGGAGGAGACGCCGGGCATACCACGGGACGCGCTCGTCTGGTTCACGGACGGATCCGGAGGGGAGCGTGGGACGGGGGCAGGTGTTTACTCGGAAGAACCGAGGGTAAGTCATAGTATTTCACTCGGAGCCCATGCAACGGTGTTTCAGGCCGAGATGTACACCATCCTGCACTGTGTGCGGGAGAATAAGAGGAGGGGCTACACCAACAAGCGGATCCTCATAGCCACAGACAGCCAGGCAGCCCTTAAGGCACTAAGTAGCCCACGGGTAAATTCCTGGCTGGTGAGTGAGTGCCGAGACAAAACGAGCGACCTGGCCAGGCAGAATGAGGTGACCCTCATCTGGGTGCCGGGTCACTCTGGGGTCAAAGGCAATGAAGAAGCTGACAGTCTCGCGAAGAGAGGGTCAGCAGAACCATTTATGGGACCAGAAACGGCTCTGGGCGTGACAAAGAGCACTGCCAGGGGAGCCTTTAAGTCCTGGGTCAGAAACCAACACAAGGTGTACTGGGCGGACTGTCCAGGGCTCAGACATGGGAAGTCAATAATTGACGGACCCAGTTCAAAGAGAGCTGTGGAGCTGCTAAATCCTAGCAGAGGAAAGCTCAGAAACACAACAGGTCTCTTGACGGGACACATGGCCGTCCAGATACACCTGCATAAAATGGGGCGGTTCGAAGGGGACCTCGCATGCAGATTCTGTGGCGAGGGGAAGGAATCAGCCCAGCACATCTTGTGCGAGTGTAAAGCTTTGGACCGCAAAAGAAAACTGATCTACGGTCAGTCTAGACCGGAGACAGAGCAATATAAAACTTCACCCTATCAATCGCTGTGCAGCTAGTTTAAGGCACAGTGATTTTGGAATGGGTGGAGTAAGACTAAGGGTATGCACAATCAACCAAAGGTTGAAGTGCTATCGGAGCGGCAAGGCCGCGGACGAGCCCTAAGCAAAAAAAAAGAGGATAGATGTGAAATTGAGTCAGAAATACATTACTGAAGCAATTAAGCAAGATATCCCTCACCATAACCGCCAAAAGAGATAAGGCAATTTAATCTCACAGCTGGTAATGTAACGACTTTTATAGCTGCTGTTTGTGACGATCTAGAATGTGGTTCTATAACATGATTCTTGTTATCTTTTTTATACCTGTTGTTTTTGTTTTGTTTTAAGCTGTTATCTGTAATATGGAGGTGTTCTCTGTTTAAATAAATAAATAAATGAATGAAGAAGGTGAAAAATGAGGGCCCAAAACCGAACCTTGAGAAACCCCAGATAAAACAGGGTAATAGTATGAAAAATGTCCAGCATACCGGATATAATTAAACCAATTTGTAAGGTAAGATATAAAAAATTAACCATTTTATGAGAAAATTCAAAGCGTGAAAGTAGAGGTAAGGTATGAGTAAATGCAGTTTAAAATTGAGAATTTTTGTAATTCTTTTTACATGTTTTACTTGAATGTAATATATAATGTGACTACAGCCAGTCCATCATGAGCATATGCCTGCACAAAAAAAGGCATTATCGGAGAGCTGTTCTATAATCCGTCCATGATATCATAGATAGGGGACAGTCACCTGTCACATCAAAGTCCAGCCTAAGGCCTTTGAGGGCCAGGGAAACTATTAGTGTTCTAGCATGCTGGCCACCCAACTTATATGGACCATAGGTGATCCCATAGCTCCGTCAAAGGCCTCCTCAACATCGAAAAACACCACTACCACTAGTGTACTCTTCCCATAGTGTAGCGAACTTTCCACCTTTTGTGTCACAACTTGGTGCGCCGTTTCCATCAATTTACTTTGCTGGTATGCGTGTTGGTTTTTGTAGAAGGGGTAATACCTGAGGATCTCTCCTAGTAGAAGCCAATTTATTATTATCCTTTCTAGTGCCTTCAGCAGAAATGTGAGGCTAACTAGCCTGTAGACCTTGGACACAGTGTAGGCCTTTCCCGATTCAGGGTGACCCAGCACCAGGCTTTTGGGACATAGCCTCACGCCAAGCTTGCCCGGAAAATCTCCCTTATATTGCAAAACGATATTTCCAGACCTTTCTGGAGCAGAAGAAGCAAAATCCCATCGAAGCCTGCAGACTTGAATGGAGGAAACTTGTTCAATTAGAAAAGGCATTAGTATGCTAGGATTGATAAAAAATATTATATGATTGTTAAATGTCTGTCAAAAGTACACATGAGTAAAGTTCCCTAAAATTATGCTAAGGATCTAACAGGGCCAACACAGAGTTTAAAGGGCTGCTACCATGTTAACAGAAAGCTAGAGTTAAAATTTCGCTACCTTTGGCAGCATTGAATGCATGTAAAATTAAATTTCGAACTATTCTTGAGCAAGAAATGTTGGAGCTATTTTGGAAAATGACATATTTCATATGTAGGACTGTTTTAAATTAAATTTTAAGCCGCACATACAATTTTTCAATCCAAAGCGTTGGTTCAGTTCGATCTTTCGCACACCTCGGATGATATGTTACATTCATTGATCGCATGCAAAATTACATTTCTAAATATTTTGGGCACGAAACATTGGAACCATTTTAACATCGACTTGCACATATCATTTTTCTAACCAAAGCTTTGGTTCGGTTTGATATTTCTCATACGTCTCGTTACATGTTATTCTGACACTGTAAAAAACATACTTGGAGCTAAATTATATATCTCTATATTTATTTTAATGTTGGTAACTTCTGAATCATGTTTATATAGAATGTGTTACTCACCTTATATAATAATGGGCCCTCATGGTTCTGAGCTTTCCATTGTGGAATACAGATAGTAAAAAGCTTTCACATACATCATCTAAATGTTGGCCGATGGCTAAAACGTTATAGCCTGAACTTTTGGCAGATGAGTACAGTCGATGTCTTAAACTGGCATTGCAGAAACTGTATAAGTTCTCTCTGGCTTCTTGTGTCTCCTCTGAAAAATAAAAGAGGTAATCAACTTAGTGCCTAAGTACCTAAGTCAAACTTAGCACAGTAGTAAATGATCAATTCATTTTTTACTGAAATGATATGGTAAAATGAAGAATGCTTGAACATTTAGATTGGTAATAAAAATCTTTAAATATAGGGTGCAAGAAACAAGCATACCATTATGTGAATCAGTTATTGAGACTGACTCTAAGTTGGTGAGAGTTCATAATATATATATATATATATATATATATATATATATATATATATATATATATATATATATATATATATATATATATATATATATATACATTATTGCATTATTTTATTTCAATGGAAACATTTCATGTTTATAATAAGAGGGACATAATATTGTTTTGATCTCAACTCTAAGAATCTCAATTTGCTCAATAACGGGTGGTTTGTCAAAAAATTGGGAAAAGGAGAAAAATATCGAAAATTTTATTTGCTATAAAACTGATGGACTTTAACCTTTAATTGCGTTATGGTTTAAAAAATCAAATCATTAAAAGGTGACCCACCCCTAATTCACCGCTTCTTGCATCTGTATCTACTTCCAATTTTTGTCAAGTAACAATGTTGATAACAGAAAACCTTATATATATATATATATATATATATATATATATATATATATATATATATATATATATATATATATATATATATATATATATATATATATATTTACATGTAAAAAGAATCCAAGTATGTTCATCGTTTATGTTTTAAATTATTACTATGTTTGAACTCTTAAGGCTAGAAAAAACCCAAGTACCTACTTGTACTTCACTTCTTTCTGCCGAAAACAGTAATAATTTTGTGGCATAATCTAAAAATATTTATTTTTGTACTTACCACCTGTTCTGTTTTGTATGCTATCTTAAAGTTAGTTTTTGCCGACATGAGTGAAAAAAGTAGCAAATTAAAATAATCACCAAATAAATGAGGGAAGGCATAAATGCAGCAAATCATTTAGAAAATCGCATTTAGTCTTGTAGAGACTTCAGGGAAAAGAATATGTAAATACAAAGGTCATATTTTTATCGCCAAATCCATTGAAAATTAATTGCAGGTAATATTTTTTTATAATGTTGTCTAAACTTAAAGTAACTTTACTTTTAGATGTTTACTGCAGTGCTTCGATAAAGTGTAAAGATAACATAAGCAATGCTTTTTTAATGTTTACGTTACCTTGTGCCTATTCTTTTAGTTTGTCCCCGGACCCCTGTTAAGTGATTATGCCCAGGCGTCGTTTACAGAACAATTACAATCATTTAAGTGAATTCAAAAGGGGTGCATTGTTGGTATGCAGGAAGCTGGTATTTAAATCAGACAAATTTCTGACCGCTTAGGACGCAGTGTGTCAACAGTGTTACAGTGTTGGTCTAGGTGGTCTGAAAAAGGAATCCACAACTGTTTTCATGGACCCGTACGGCCTCAAGCAACTGCAACACAGGAAGATTGCCATTTGAGGATTGCCGACAGAGTTTCCACAACATGGTCAATTGGAAATGCTTAGTTACCCAGATCACTGAGTCCTCTCAGTATTACATCATTCCTCTTGAAGGGATTGGAAAAAATACTGGATGGACACATTAGGGGAGCATGTTAGTCAACAACACCCTTAATACCCACCAGTATGCCTACCAAACTGGCAAATCTACTGAGTTAGCACTTAATAATCTCGTCGAGAAGATCACACACTCCCTGGATAACGTGGAGGTGGCGGTGGCTGCATTTCTCGACTTGAAGGAGCATTCAACAATGCATTACCTATCTCCCTCTACGGAGCCACTATCGCTAGAGGGTTGGAACCTACCATTTGTGGCTGGATCGGAAGCATGCTCTACAATCAGACCCTTAGTACCTCGCTGCAGGGGGAGGTGGTCTGCTTCAGGGCTGCGAGTGGTTGCCCTCAGGAGGGAGTTGTATCCCCCCTACTGTGGTCTCTCTTTGTGGACGATTTGCTGGCTATCCTCAGACTGTGGGAGGTTGAGGTCCAGGCGTATGCTGATGATCTAGTCATAATGGTTAGGGGCAAATATGAGGAGGAACTAGCAAGTACTCTTCAAGAGGCACTAAATGTAATCAATGATTGGTGCCGGAGGGAACAGATGTCTGTGAACCCCCGCAAAACGATCATTGTTCCATTTACCAGAAGAAAAAGGTTGGACAAATTAAAACCACCTATTCTTATGGAGGAAACGATTCCATTTTCGGAACAAGCAAAATATCTGGGGGTCACCCTAGATAAGAAGCTCAACTGGGACATACAGTTAGAGAATGTAATCCGCAGGGCTATACTGTCCCTGTGGACATGCTGGAGAATCTGTGGAAACAACTGAGGAACAAACCCCCAACAGATGTACTGGCTCTATGTAGTGGTTATCAGACCAATGATAACATATGGAGCCATAGTTTGGTGGCCTAAGGCACTTCATGGTATCGCGAGGGCCAAACTGGCTCATCTACAGGGACAAGCTTGTCTGATGATAACGGGAGCGATAAGCACCGCACCATCAGCCGCTCTGAAGGTCCTCCTTAATATTCCGCCTTTTCACATATGGTTGGAGAGGGTAGCGAGGTGGACAACGTACAGACTAAAACAAACGGCCGACAGTATGCCGAAGGAAATCAGTCTGGAAGGGTCCGGACTCCTCGATGACATTGAGGGTCACGTGATTCTGGGAATGGTCTCAGACTTGATGCCTACAAATATCAGTAGAGATCTGTCTTTCAAGTTCATCCTCATGGAAAGGGAGGACTGGGAACGAAATCAAACGACGCCATTGAGAGCCGATCTCTGCTGGTACTCTGACGGCTCCAAAACCAATATGAGAGTAGGAGCCGGCGCATATGGGGGCAGCACCGATGATAGACTATCAGCTAGCCTCGGCAAGTACGCAACCATACACCAGGCAGAAGTGTATGCCATCGAGATGTGTGCAAGGGAAAGTATAAAAAACCAGTACAAACACAAATCGATAAAGATATATGCAGATAGCCAAGCTGCAATAAAGGCTCTTGGTTCCTACCGGTGTAATTCAAAAACGTTATGGAGTTGTAAATCTGCCATTAACGAACTGGGCAGCTGTAATGAGGTGTCGCTGGTCTGGATACCGGGTCACTCGGACCATGATGGCAATGTTGTGGCCGACGCGCTTGCCAGGAGTGGTGCCCAGCGAGACTTTGTCTGACCAGAACCGGTGCTGGGAATAACATCATGCACAGCAAAACGCACCTTAAAGACCTGGACAGAAAGAATGACAATCCAGTATTGGCAAAATCTTCCAGGATTAGCTCACTCTAAGGCCTTCATAAATGGTCTGTCTGAGTCAAGAGCTAAACAACTTCTAGAGTTAAACAGACAACAACTGAGTACTCTAGTCGGCCTGTATACAGGACACTGCCGCTTGCGTCACCACATGCACCATGTTGGGGTAGGTCAGGAGACCGAGTGCCGGCTGTGTATGGTGAGCGACGAGACAGCAGAGCACGTACTGTGTTCCTGTCCGGCAGCGGACAGGACTAGATGCCTGCTCTTTGGCAAGATAAAGCTTGCTCCGGAGGATCTGGATCAACTTTCGCTCACGAAGATTATTGACTATTGACCTCTGCAGGAGGCTGGCTTTGTTGGGCGAAATATAAGCTATTAGGCGTGAGCCACAATAGACCTTATGGTCGCGGTGAAGGGACCGATATGGCCCACTCACAACAAACTTAACCTAATCTAGTTGGGAGTTTTACAGCAAAGAATCTCTATGGCAACAATATATCACAGGGTACACGCTTTTCGTCTTCGTTCTTATAGACCATTTTTATGTGTCCCACTGATACCTTGACATCGTGCTTCTCAGCTTTAGTGGGTGTAAAGGCAAATCAAATTGGGATAGTGAATGGAATCATGTGTGTTCTGACGAATACACGATGGCCGCAGAAAGGTAAGATAATTATGTGGAAAATGCAGAAATTTAGAATTTTCTGTGGAACGGCCACAGCCCTTATACAGGGGGTAATGGTATGGGGTGCGATAATATATGCTAGCGAGCTACGTCTAGTTTTTATTCATAGAAATTTAAATGCAAATGATTGCATACGAGGGTTAATTCAACCCCTTTAATAGTCGAAACGTTGTTACATGGCTACATGAACATTATAATGAAAGATGAATTGGCAGAACTGGACCAACATATTGGCCTGCAACATCACCGGACTTAAACCCACTTGACTTCTTTCTTTGGGGTGATTTTAAGCGACTGGTCTACAGTGAACAAATAAATACACCAGAGCAGCTACAACAACTGATAAATAATGCTTTTCGTCATATTCAAGCAACAATGAATCCTCAAGACATTAAATTTTCCATATTAAAAAGATGTTGTGCGTGTATTCAGGCCAATGGAGGCATTTTTGAACATTTATTGTAATAAATAAATTACTATAAGCCTGATAAAAGTATATCATTGCGATTTTATACCAAACAACGACTAGTTAAAAATCATGAACTGTGCTCTAAAACACTTACCTGATTCATTGCTTACTCGACAAATAAGCGTCGTACAGAAAATTATCAAGAGAATCATTTTGTTCACGAATGAAAGTAAGATTCAAAAAATAAAAAATAAAAAAAATATCATTGGCATACTCGTTTTTTTCTTGAGGGATAACCAATGACATGTGGGTACGCGTGCCACTGCTGGATTAGCCGATTCAATTGTTATGGTAGAATACGCGCCTTCTATAGCAGCCTACACATGCGAAGTTTCAGCAAAATATATGTACTACTTTTTAAAAAATTGGGAAATTTTATTTTTTGAAATTCAACTTCAACACCCTGTATCTTTTTAATGAAGCATTATAGGAAAAATTTTTATAGGACATAACCTCTCTAAAATTGTTCAAAGAACATGGGGTTTCATTTTTGGTCACCACTTATGAATCATCCTGTATAATATGAACGATTTTAATAAACTTTGTCTGGAATTTTAACTTTTCATTCAAGATACTGTGAATATGTTGTATCCAGATGTGTTGATGTTCAGAAACAATACCAACTTACTATTTTTTTTTTTTTTTTACTTTGGAATATATATTCAGAAGCAATATACTTAACTACTACAAAGTAAAAATATTGACAAAAAAACTAACCTGTTTCATTTCCTGGATCGACTTTCTTATCATCTATGATATAGTGAACACCTAGGCTTCTTAAATGAGGAATTAGTAAGCAAGGATCACAGCCTGTAGTATCCGGATCCACAGTAACAGCACCCAAGCTAAACAACACACCCTTACTTTGCGCATAATTTTGGTAATGTAATAATGTATGCAACAAGGTTAAGGAATCTTTCCCTCCTGATAAACATACCATAACCTTATCTCCGTCCTTGATCATTTCATATTCTTGTATTGCTTCAACAGCAGGATGCCATATCATCTTTGTGGGAGGTATCCATTTGTTTCCTGTCATATTCTCTGTCGATGAAAGATCTGAATCACAATCTACAGAATTCTTTTCCTTAAACATGCTTTGCTTATGTTTTTGTAAAGTTGAAAACTTAACCTCATTCACATCAGTCGACTTTCGATGTCCCACTGAATCAGAATTACTACGTGCTTTGGCAAATTCATTAGTTAAGTACTCTTGGTCATGGAATGATAAGTTAATACCGCTGTCCTGCGAGCTAACACTAGTAACTGTCGATGTTAAAATTTTGTTTTTACACACTTTATCACTTGCTACTGGTTCCTCGTCACTCAGTTTATTGGCACTGTTTGACTTGTTTATGATTTGTACAACAGTCTCACTACTAGAACCTGGCGTATATCTCTCCGAAAATTGAATTGAGCTGATTACGTTCCTCTCATCTCCGGAACTAGAAGCTCTTGAAAACGGATGCTTCTCAAAGTTGTTGTCAGGTGTAATAAAGACATCTACTGCACTTACAACATCTCTTATTTCAGATTTAACTTCATTGGCCATTTCTATTGATACTTTCTCCAAGTACTCTGCTACTTCATTTGCTGAGATCGAATCACTTCTGCCATCTTCACTACCACTCCCATGGTGTTCTCTACAGAATGACATTCCACTTAATTCTATATTATCGGTGTTCTCAAGAACATCTTCCACTTTTGATATGACTTCTCTTATCTCTGACTTGATATTGGTGGCTAGTTCTTTAGTCATTTCAGTAACATAAGTCTGTAAGTCAGGAGGCGCGGGAGAACCTCTTCCTATCTGACTGCAGTCTATAGTACTAGCTGATAACACATTTAGACTGTGTGTTGGTGATACATTAGGATCAGAGTCTAAAGAATGTAACTCGTTTTGGCTGTTATAGCTGAGATTACGTTGACGGAAATGGTTCATACCTAAACTCACCCTTGTCTGTGGGCTTAACACAGGTGGTGAGATATTTGGAGCACCCAAACTAAGACATCTTTCCCTTGCAAAACTCTGTTGTAGGTTATTTAAATTAGCTGAGTTTACAGTTTCTCCAACCGCAAAGCTTACTGGTGGTTGTGACATGTGGGGGTAATACAAGCCATTCACATCTTGCAAAAAATAAGGAACAGGCGAAGAACAAGTCAAGACTCTTGGATCATCTATAGAGGGTAAACTAAAATGTCTTGGAGAACCTGATGTTGATGGTACTTTGTTATTATTATGTGGATTCGTACTGTTTTTATCACATTCTTTGCATTCAGATTTTTTGGATCCAGCATAGTTTGGTACAAATGGTACTCGCTGTTTGACATTTTGGGCATTGCTGGTCAAAAGGCTTTGCGCTTCATGCTGCAACATAAACCACCTTAGCTTTTCACCTCTTGCGTCAAATCTGATACCAGGATCAGGAAATGGGTTGCGATTTGCAGTTTTTCTTGCCCTATTAAAGAGATTTCTGGCTGTCTGTAAACATTCTGAGTAGCTCTGTGGGAACAGTCCTGGTCCAGAAATCCTTCTTTCATGCATTGTCATTTTTCCTTCAGTATATCTGATAGAGGACAGCCATTTACGGTCCTTGCAAACGGTGTTAGTATGATGTCGCCAATCTCCTGTCTCTAGGTCAATCACATATTGTGGAAGTAGTTTCCAACCTTCTGTAGCGACCATTTTGACTGCTTCCATGACAAAGGCCAACTCAGCATCACTTATGAAATATGGAAGACTGATCCTTGTGAAGCCAGGCCTTAGCAGTTCTAAAGTTGAAATGCCTGAACCAAGATTTAGGCTGCTCAGTCTCCTAAAAAAAAAAATAGTCTTATTCAGATGTTACAAAATATTTTTTTATTGCCAACTGCTACTCAATTCATTGAAAAAAAAAGTACCATTACAATCAATGACAACTGCTAGGTTAAAAAATACTTAAAAAAAAAAATATAGTGCAAATTTGTATCTTGGAACTTCAGTTAATCAAATACAGCCTCTTATTTTCGAAGATGCTTAGACACGTCAGTTAGTATTTCAAGATGCAGTCTTCTAAAAAAACTGTTATACAGTGTGTTCCAACTTTGATCAGATATGACGTCATCGGTAATTTTTTAAATGGCAACCCTAGTTTTTTGTTGACTTTTTAAAATACATTTCAAGTTATATAAAATCAGCGAATTTCAAATTTTCATACTTGCCACGTAAAAGAAAAAAGACAATGTATTACTTTAAGAACAAAAATAAACAATAAATAATCTTAATAATTTTTCTTTCAAAATTGTTCTAAAGTGTTTTCCATTTACTATTTGGCAGTAGCCTAAACGGAATTCAAACTCATTTTGAACATTTCTAATTAGTTCAGAGGAAATTAGTCTATTTCTTATTCATGCTTTTTACTCCCCAATATTTGCCAGTACCGTCCTTGAAAACTGTGCCTTTCAAGTATCCCCATAAAAACCAGTCCAAAGGAGTGATCTCCGGTAATCTAAGAGGCCATGCAATACCACCACCACCACGATTCCATCTGCATCCAAATACTTACACAGGTCTTGCAAAATGAGCAGGCGCACCATCGTGTTGGAACCAGATATTTATATTTGAAAACAAAGTAGCTACATTTAAAACTAGTTATTTCTTCCTGAAATAATTCCAAATATCTCTCTTCAGTCACATTTTCCTCAAACAATATTGGCTCTATAATACGATCGCCAAATCACTGCCCAAACATTGACCTTTCCTGTCCGTGTAGTGTGGCCTTCCCTCGTCCAATGTGGATTTTTGTCATATCTCACAGTAACGAAAAAACGTACGTATTGTTGCCAGATTTTCAACTGCCCATTGCCCAATCCCTTCCCCCAACGTTTTCCGCCGTTTCTCGCCAAAAAGCCTTGAGTTTGCCTCATTAAAAAGTCACTCCACCACAGACAAAGTCCTTCGTGTGGTGGAAAACATCACCGAAGGATTTATTAAAAACAAGTCAACTGGTGCAATATTTCTTGACATTGCTCAAGCCTTCGATAGGGTTTGGCATGCGGGCCTCCTAAACAAACTTCTATCATTTAATTATCCTCTCACACTGATTCTGCTAATCAGGTCATACCTGCAACAGAGGAATCACCAGGTCAAACATCTGGGAGTCAGATCTAGAACTTACCCAGCCACGGCTGGTCTCCCGCAGGGTTCTGCTATCTCCCCTCCGCTGTACAATTTATTTGTCGCAGACATTCCGACAGCCCCCCTAAACGTGACATACGCACTGTACGCAGACGACACTACCATCCTCAGCAGCTCCACTCAGCCGAGGATAATAACCGAACGACTTCAGACCGCCGTAGTCGAGCTGCAAGCATGGTATAGGAAATCCCTTCTAGCCATAAACCCCGATAAATGTTCAGCTGTCCTATTTTCCCAGAGGAGACACACACCTCACGAACACGTATCATTAGACAACCGTCTAATTCCCTGGCAAGATTCTGCCAAATACCTCGGGGTTTTCCTCGACAAACACTTAACATGGCGCCCCCATGTCGATCACGCCCGAAAAAGAGCTTTGATGTTAATCTCGAAGCTGTTCCCACTCCTAAATAGAAATTCCAAACTGTCCATGAACAACAAGTTGCTCATGTACAAAGTCATCATCCGGCCAGCCTTGACCTATGCATGACCTGCATGGGCCATCGCGGCCGCAACACACATCAAGACCCTTCAAATCATCCAGAACAAAATTCTGTGAATGGTTACCGGAGCGCCATGGTTGTTCCGAAACAGTCAGATGCACTCTGATCTGGAAATGCCTTCGATACTTGAGTTCATAACTCAACTATCCACAACTCAGTTCGCAAAAGCCGCTTCTCACCCAAATGCTCTTCTCCGTAGTGCCACCGACTACGATGAGCAACTTCCACATAAACATAAGCGTCCAAAGCTTATACTTACCCGCTAACGCCCCCGCAGCAAAAACAGAATGGAAACATTCATACCCAAAAAGTCATTGTGTGAAATCTTTCCGACTGAGGTATGGACTAAGGTCCGGTACTCCCAGGGAGGGGGTTTTAGTGAGTACAGTCTCACAGTACCTCGATATGCCACGGCACTACGGGGCCGTGAATGGGGTCTTCATGAGCATTTCCCCCTCCTGTACCAAAAAAAAAAGATTTAAATGTTAGGGAAAGGGCAAAAATGTACACATTTTCTCGTTTAATATGGCAAACTTGACGTATTGGCAGAACTGAAATGTAGGATAGCCCAAAAATATGCTATTAACATTTTAGATTAATTACCAGTAACTTAATTTTTACTCCATAAACGAACATTATTGATATTTTGACAGTAAAAACTCATATCTTTTCAAGTAAATTATTAAAAAAACCTCATAAATAGGAACATACTCAGATATTTCTGCATTTCAGATAAAATGTCTGTGTTATTTTTTTTATATTATTCAACATGTGTGCATGTAACGAATAATTTACGTCTGCACATGCGGGCACGCTGCAAGGAACATTTATATCATGTCTACAGTTGCCGGCGCAGTGTACACAGCAATAGCCATTACTATGTATAAAGCCAATAATGATTTTTTCGGGGCTTTTTTAAAGATAGTAAAACATTTTAAAATGTATCTTATATTGTTCTATTATTTACCTGTCTTCTAGGATAATATTTTCATACTGATCAGCAAGACACTGGTCTATTCCTAGTAAATCCTGCGCATAAGCTCCAGAACAAGGGCATCCTGCTCTGGCTTGGATACCAAACACATCATTAAGTACTGCACAGACGAAGTTGTGGTGAAGAAAGGCTCCTCTTGGATGACGTACCATGAATGAAAACACCGGAACCCTCTTTACATTAGGCGAGTTGTTGCCCAGCAGTATTATTTCTGGGATGGTTCTGATGTGTTGCAACATTTGCCTGAAAAAAAAGATATAACATGAAGTGACAGCTAACAGAGAAAAATTTTTGTGTTCAAAGAATGTATAGGTAGCCTTTCAGGACTTGGTGTTAGCTAAACTAGCTTAGCTTTCCTAGCTAATAAGCATTGGCTTATGTTGGTATCATAACACTAAGCATGGTAAGTTACCAGTGGGAATTTCTCTAAGGAGACAGAGGAGGCCGGGCCTCCTCAGAATTAGTTACATCCTCCCTATTCAAGTAGTCAGTTAGTTACATATAACTTTAATCCAATATCCAATATTCAATATTAAAGTCACACTTATCCATATTATTAATTATTACTCAAACCATATTAATATAAACATTCTCTAAATCTGCAATTACAATTACAACCGGCAACGCTGCTGAGAAGTATATTACCAAAACAGTGTGATCTTCTTGTGTGCTTGTGTGACGTCACGGAGGCCCGGTTCCTACGTATTAGACTTTGGACCAGATCTTCGCACATGTATTGAATCCATCCACACATTAGCACTGGCAAATGGCAAACCAATTAAAACCGCGCTTAAGATCACGTGCTCGGAGGCCAGACCCTGCTAGCAATGCGAGCGTTGGTAAGGTCTACAAATAGTTTCTACAGTGTTGTCAAACAGAAACAAATTAATAGAAGTTATTGATTATATTTTGAATCACGATGATTTCAAACAAGATCAACAAACTCTGAGAGAATCTATTGACCTAAAACGATATCTTAACGATCCCCATTTTCTTTTTCTTTTACACACTTTTAAATTTATATTTGAATACCGATGTTGTATTTTTAATTTTACAAAATAAAAGCACAGATTTTTCTTACGCTAATAAACGTGTGATTGTATCAACTACTACATTGCAAGATTTTAGAAATAATGAAATTCATTTTAATCAAATTTACAACTCCTTATTTGAGGATTTTGAAAACAACGAACCAGCACCAAAGAAAAGAAAGACAACATTAAGTGTTCATGCTCGTTGTTCTGTCACTTTTAAATTCAAATGTCGCGCGCTACACTGACATAGAGTAAGTGTTACTAATGGTTTCCGCCAGAAGACCAGAGAGGGGGAAGAAGAATGAGAGAAGGGAGAGAAGCTTGCATCCCTCTGCCACTTGTTTTTGAGTCCTTGAAGAGGCAAGAGGTCTCGAGAAAGCGAATTGCTTTCAACCCCTTGAAGAGACACGAGGTCTCTAAATATCCATTGTGTTTGTAAGTCCTTTGGGAGACACGAGGTCCCTAGAGGTGTTGTGTGTGAATACAGAAAAACGAAGCTTATGTTCCTGCATTATTGGAGAATAAAGGTAGGTAACTTTGCTTATTGTCAGTGCCCTATTTGTTCTGTTTTTTTTTGTTATTCATTATAAAATAAATACACGTGGTATTTACATTTGGCCCATCGACCGGATTTTTATAGTTGTTTTGTTTTGTTATTAGTTGATACAGTCCATTTTTTGAAGTAATTTTACTTGTTTCCTTTAGTCTAGTAAATTTGTAATTGTTTATTGCCGTGTTGAGTCATTTAATTTCAAGGTGACGTTATTGCTTGTATATAACTAGGTACATACTCGAATTGCATATTGTTGAAATCACGTTTGCATATTGTTTAAATCGCGTTTAGGAATTTTTTTTGCGTTGAACAATGGAGTTGACTCAGCTAAAAAATAAGCGCGAAAGCGTTTATACACGAGTAGAAGCCATATTGCACGTGGCTCAACAGGTCAAAATAGACGCAGTAGTGGATTTAGATAGGTTGAATAGATTTGAGGTTCGTTTTGAGGCGTTGAATGAGTTGGTCAATCTATTTGATTCATTGCATTTGGACATCGTGTCGGTAGTTGATCGATCAGAGTTGGAGAGCGAGCATGAAATGCAGAACAAATTCGATGAACTGCAATACTCTATAAAAACTATCTATCGAGAACTGAGAGGTTATGCAAATAAAGCCGCTGAGAATCAAGCTCGATCCGTTTTTCACGGTAGTTCGAAATCGAGTCGAGCATCGAGTAAGTCGCGGTGTTCTGTCAAATCATCGAACGCTCGATCTCTCAGTGAAAAGGAAGTAACGAACGCAAACGCGATTATGTCAACTTCAAATTTGAACAGACATTTGAGGTTACCGAAAATCGAAATGCCAAAATTCGATGGAAATTGGAAAAACTGGCCAACCTTTTATGATCTGTTTAAAACAATGATTCATGAGAACGAATCATTGTCAGATATTGAAAAGTTCCAATATTTGAGTGCTTCGTTAGTGAAGGATGCAGCTGGCCTAATCAAGAATTTACCGCTAACGGGAAGCAATTATGGGATTGCATTCAAGTCTCTGGTCTCAAGGTATCACAATACCCGGGTTTTGTTGACCAATTATTGGCAGGGTATTGTACAGGCCCCCAAAGCAAATAGTGAATCTGCTTCTTCCCTACGAACGTTGTTGTCTGTATTCAGTGAAAATTTGGAAGCGTTGAAGCAGTTTGAACATGACATGTGGGATTTCACTAAATTCAACATGTTGCTGCAAAAGGTGGATATGAGTCTTAAGCAAAAATTTGAGCTTGAGTTTTGCGAATCGGACATTCCCAGTTTTAGTAGTTTATGTAGATTCTTGGAAAAGCAGTGTAAAGCAATGGAGACAACTGCCTTAACTTCCAATTATGTGACTAATAGAAGGCAGCATGTTTCAGCAACCACTGCTAGGCCCGCTTCGTCCTTTGTTACCAGCACAAAGCTTGTATGTGCTTATTGTAAGGAGGAGCACCCCATGCTCAAGTGTGATGGATTTCTATCTTTATCCTCTCATAAACGGTATACGTTCGCAAAAAGAAATAATCTTTGTTTTAACTGTTTATCAAACTCGCATGCCAGCAGGGAGTGCAAGTCATCAAGTTGTCGTGTATGTAATAAACACCATCATACATTATTGCACTTCCCAAAAGCACCGGCATCGGGAGATGAGAGTGACTCAAACAAGCCACCTGTGGAAGAGCCACAAGGTGCAGAGCAATTGCGTGTGTTGGCAAGTGTGGTAAAAAGGGAACAGTCCGTGTTACTGGCAACTATAATGCTATTAGTACGAGATAAAAATGGAAAGGTTAGGAGATGTCGAGCTCTCCTGGATTGTGCGAGTGAGGCTAATTTCATTTCGCAGCAGTGTGTTGAAAAATTGGGGCTCAACACCTCATCTCGTTCAGTGATGGTTCAAGGCTTGAACCAAATGAGCTCGCTTGCTAGCCAAGGCACTCTCAAATGTCGAGTAGAGTCCATTTATGAGCCAACAAAGTTAGAGTTGGACATGATTGTGATTCCGAACATTTGTTCCAAGATCCCTTCTGCTAAAATTGAGCAGTGCCACTGGCAACATATTCAGAACTTAGAGTTGGCAGATTCAGAGTTTGGTATACCAGGGGACATTGAAATTTTGTTGGGTACTGACGTTTATGCTCATGTGGTTAGACCTGGAATAAAGAGAGGGCCTCGAGGTGCACCAGTGGCCATCAATACTGTTTTTGGTTGGGTGCTTATGGGCAGTGTAGAACAGTCAAAGTCTCATTCTGTTGTGAATAGTTTATGCACGTTGGTCGACTTGGATCATACCTTGAAACAGTTTTGGAGCTTGGAACAGGTACCACAAGGTTTAGTTATGTCTCCGGAAGATAAAAAATGTGAGGAAATCTTCAAGAAGACTCAACACCGAAATAGTGCTGGGAGATATATTTTAAATATGCCCTTTCGTGAGGGTACTCCGTGTTTGGGAGAATCTTTCAGTGTTGCATTGAGGCGGTTTTACTCCCTGGAAGCACGTCTTAGTAGGGATCCAGCGTTGCACAAGTCCTATTCGGAGTTTATCAGGGATTATTATGAGTCTGGCCATATGTCTCTGGTATCAGATGTAGCTGTGGAACCATCTGATGCATACTATATTCCCCATCATTGTGTGTTGCGTCCTCACAGCCTTTCGACCAAACTGCGGGTGGTATTTGATGCTAGTTCCAAAAGTACGAATGGTGTATCTCTGAACGATACGTTGTTAGTGGGAGCGAAGTTGCAGACAGATATTGCCACTGTGTTGTTGAAATTTCGCTCAAACAAAATTGCATTTACTGCTGACATTCGGCAAATGTATCGACAAATTTTGGTTGTAGATAATCATAGGGATTATCAAAGAATTCTCTGGAGGTTCTCAAAGGGGGAACCTGTACAGAAATATCGCCTTAATACTGTCACATATGGGGTCTCCTCAAGCCCACACATGGCAATCCGAACAATGATGCAGCTTTGTGATGATGAGGAATCATCTTTTCCATTGGCAGCAAAGCTAGTTCGGTCCGATCTCTATGTGGATGATGTAGTCAGTGGAGTCGACTCAGTGTCAGAGGCTTTTGAGTTGCAACGGCAATTGATTGGGTTGTTTGCTAAGGGGGGTTTTGAATTGAAGAAGTGGGCCAGCAATAATTCGAAACTGTTGTCCACAGTATCAGCTGATAGTCAGCAACCTCGATCGTTAGATTTAAATGATCCATCAGTGTTGAAAATTTTAGGATTGCAGTGGTGTCCCATAGGTGATACATTCTCTTTTAATGTTGAACCTATTGATCGTCCGTGCACAAAACGAAATCTTCTTTCGGAATTGGCAAGAATTTATGACCCCCTGGGTTTTTTGTCTCCTGTTACCCTGTTGGCAAAATATCTTATGCAGTGCTTGTGGGAGCAAAAAGTGGGATGGGATGATAAGCCCTCAAAGGATATTGTTGGTCAGTGGTCTCAGTATAAGTCACAACTCAGTGCGCTAGCAGGTTTATCAATTCCCAGAGGCGTAAAACACGATAATATCATCAGTACAGAACTCCATGGGTTCTGTGATGCATCGGAGCGAGGGTATGCTGCAGTTGTTTACTTAAGACAAGTATCAGAGGAGGGTCAAGTTTGGATCAATTTTCTGTGTGCCAAGTCCAAGGTATCACCTTTAAAAAGAATATCGATTCCACGTCTCGAATTGTGTGGGTGTTTATTGTTGGCAAAGCTTCTGGAATTTGTGTGTCGGGTGTATGAAGGTCGTTTTGAGTTTAACTCTATGTATGCTTGGTCAGACTCTATGGTGGCACTTGCCTGGATAAAATCATCTTCCAATAGGTGGAAGACCTTTATTGGGAATCGAGTAGCAAGCATACAAGAGAAGATTCCTCCAGAGTCATGGCATCACGTAAGTGGACAAGAAAACCCAGCTGATTGTGCATCGAGAGGCATGTTACCTTCTGGGTTTTGTGAGCATCCACTATGGTGGGCGGGACCCGCCTGGCTAAAATTGGCAAGAGAAAATTGGCCCAAGTCGTTGCGTTTTGAGCCGCCAGAAGAGTGCCTGGCGGAGCAACGAACTCTCCCCGTACTAGTTACTTTGGCAAATGAGGAGTGGCTCAGTAAACTTTTGAATCGCTTTTCGCATCTACGGAAAATTCGGGGTGTTGTTGTATATTGTCAGCGGTTTGTGCGAAATTGTAGGGTGTCTCCATCTGACCGAACTACTGCATCTCTGACAGCCACCGAATTACAGGAGGCGCTTCATATGCTTATCAAATGTGCTCAAGGTGAAGTATTTCAAAGGGAAATAGCATCCTTGGTTAAAGGTGAGAGGTGTGCGAGGGCAATAAATAAGTTAGCCCCCTTTCTGGATACAGAGGGTATCCTCAGGGTGGGCGGTCGCCTTCGTCAAGCTGATGTTCCAGTTGAAGTAAAACACCCTATATTGTTGCCCCGCTCACATCGTCTCACCGAGTTAATCATTGCACACACACACCATGTCAATCTTCATCCTGGTCCTCGCACATTGCTTCATTTGCTTTCGCAACAGTTTTGGATTTTGTCCCCTCGGAGAGCTATTCATCATGTTTTGTCAAGGTGCTATCGTTGCTTTCGAGTGAATCCTACTCCCATGGCACCGATGATGTCTGATTTGCCAGTTGCCAGGGTTTCTCAGTTGAAGCCGTTTTCACACAGCGGAGTTGATTTTGCAGGTCCAGTTTTTGTGACACAGGGCAGATATCGAGGTGTCCGAAAGGTGAAAGCATATATTTGTTTGTTTGTGTGCATGGCAACGAAGGCCCTCCATTTGGAAGTAGTGTCTGATCTTTCAGCTGAAGCCTTCTTGGCAGCTCTTCGGAGGTTTGTGGCTCGCAGAGGAAGATGTGACAATTTGTATAGCGATAGAGGTACCAACTTCGTCGGCTCAAATAAGCAGCTCTTAAACTATGCAAAGGGGGCAGCAGATGCTTGTACCATTAAGTGGCATTTCAACCCCCCATCAGCTCCGCATTTTGGAGGTCTGTGGGAGGCAGGAGTGCGCTCAGTCAAGACTCATTTGCGAAGGGTGATCGGTTTGCAGATTCTGACCTTTGAGGAAATGTCCACGTTGCTTGCTCAAGTGGAATCAGTTTTGAATTCTCGACCATTGTGTAGTGCGAGTACTGATCCAAATGATCTGTTAGCCCTATCCCCAGGACATTTTCTTACAATGGAACCGTTAGGTGCTCCTCCTGATGCTGATTTGACTTTGTTAAGTATGAATCGCTTGTCACGCTGGCAGCTGGTGCAAAGGATCCACCAGGACTTTTGGCGCCGCTGGAAGAACGAATACCTGCATACACTGCAGCAGCGTGGTAAGTGGAATACTGTGCAAACGTCCCCCCCGATCGGAGCTTTAGTTGTGATTAAAGATGAGACTTCGTCACCTCTTGTTTGGAAGCTCGGACGCATTATGCAACTATACCCAGGCCGTGATGGTATAGCTCGGGTAGCTCAAGTTCGCACTAGTAGTGGCACTTTTGATAGGCCTCTGACGAAGTTATGTCTGTTGCCATCGCAGTAATACGTCTGCCTTGAAATTTTTTTGTACAGTTAATTATAAATCCAATAGCTTCAGTTTTTTGTTTTTTGTGCTTATTGTAAATTTTTGTTTTGTTTGTTTATTTGAGAAACAATATAATTGTGAAAATAAATCCTTATTTTGGTGGGCGGAATGTTCATGCTCGTTGTTCTGTCACTTTTAAATTCAAATGTCGCGCGCTACACTGACATAGAGTAAGTGTTACTAATGGTTTCCGCCAGAAGACCAGAGAGGGGGAAGAAGAATGAGAGAAGGGAGAGAAGCTTGCATCCCTCTGCCACTTGTTTTTGAGTCCTTGAAGAGGCAAGAGGTCTCGAGAAAGCGAATTGCTTTCAACCCCTTGAAGAGACACGAGGTCTCTAAATATCCATTGTGTTTGTAAGTCCTTTGGGAGACACGAGGTCCCTAGAGGTGTTGTGTGTGAATACAGAAAAACGAAGCTTATGTTCCTGCATTATTGGAGAATAAAGGTAGGTAACTTTGCTTATTGTCAGTGCCCTATTTGTTCTGTTTTTTTTTGTTATTCATTATAAAATAAATACACGTGGTATTTACATTAAGTATTCAAAATTTAAAACAGAAATATAAACAATATTTAAATGAAATTTTAGACACAATAATTAATCAATTGCAAGTAAGATTTTGGAATTTAAACAAACTAGAATTTTTGGATTTATAAAGAAAGACAATTTTGTTTCGTATTCAAATGACTTTCCAAAGGATATCTTTGAGTTATTAAAACAATATCCTTATTGTTTGATTCAACTTGTTACGTGTAAAATTCACCTTAAGCATATTAACATCATTAATTACACGTAGCAGGCAAAATAAACAAAAGCACCCCATATAATTATTCGGTTTCATATTGTTATTGGTTTAGGGACAGCTGTGAACGAACATCTTTAATTTGTTATCTACATTCATTCAGTTTCAATTTCTAGAAGTCGAGATTTACCACCGAAACAGTCGACAACGGCAGAGTACACTGTCTTGTGAAGGCATGGTTGCCAGCACGTCATTAATTTATTGTCTGTCTAACTTTAGCTGGTTGGAAATTACTGAATTATGTGTTAATGTAGTGAGATAAATTCTTCCATGCAGAACTGTGGTTACAACGGTCTCTATAAGCTGTGGAAGAAGTTTATTATCGAGATTAATATTGGAAGTTAGGTGTGTTACATATGTCGAGGTCTTGCGGTCGAAGCCCGAATTTCCCCATTCGTGTAAATGTCGCAACTCTGCGGTATTAAGTTATTCGTTGCCAGAGTTTGATATTTTTGATGGAAGAACGGGACACCATTTCTTGTCGTCTTTTTTTTTGTTGACCGATAGCGAATCAGCAAGATTAGCTATGACCTGGGAGAGAAAACATTTTTGAGAAAAAAGGTTGGTTTTGAAAACGGTGGAAGAAGCAATTTAATTTGAGTGTGTGGCAAGATTTCAGCTAGAAAAAAGAAACAGGCAAGTGGGCCATTCATCCTAGTTTGGAGATTAATTTCTAGGCTGTAAAACGATTATAGTATTCTGGAGGTTTGGGAAGTTGAAGCGAATTAGTCGCATAGTACTTGAATACTATAATATTCCCGTGGTGGAGAGTAAATGTCACATACGTAAAGCCGAAAAAGCAAGTGGCTTTGTGGCTTGTTTTCAATCAGAACCGGCTTGTCTAACTGTGGTCAACAAAACACCTTGACATAACATAGAAACCCTCAGGATTTGGAGGTAATACCCAACTCGTAGTTTTTTTTTTATGTGTAACTAAGGCGTGTTTTCTCTTTCTATTTGTTACAGGGTTTTGGTTTTAGCTTTTGGTTTTGGCTTTTGGTTTTAGCCTTTGGTTTTAGTTCTAGTTTCAGTTTTTGTCTTGCTTTAATTGATTTTATAGTGCCTAATCGACAAGCAATAGGCCTACATATTGTCTTAAACTAACGAGTGGTCAATGGGAGAATAAGAATATTGGTATGGTACCATTTTGTGGCACAAATTCAATTATAAGTCATTCCCAGCAACATCAGATTGCCGAGGACATTTCGTTGTTGAGTAGAGGAAGTACAGGTGGCCGGAAGGTACCGACACAGTGGACAGTAGATATTTTGTTAGCGAAAAATCGACCAGAGAAGGTTCACTGGAGATCAGACCTTACAGGTAGTAGTCTTTAAGTTGTATTGTTAATAAAGAACTCAATTTGTTTGTTTGGACTTTTAAATCCAGTATTAAGCTGTGACTCTACTTATGGTGGTCAAGTTTTGAAATTCAAAGATAAAGTTTTAACGATAACACAATAGGATAAGATACCCAGCTTTTTATTTGAACCCTACACGTCAGCTGATGATTTATATTCACATTATCATTAATATAATTGCTTTGAGTTTGATAAAGTACTATCATTATTTAGGCTACCATTTGATACACCTTTTCATATTTTAACATCTTTGTAAGCTGATCGTGATCACGAAAGGACACAAATTTCCATTTGATTTAGCTTAGTTACTTTTATTGTTGCGTTTGAATTACTTGACTTGTTATTGCTTACCATACGAACGTTAGTAGCTTAAAGCTATTTGTTTAGCAGTAAATTATTGAGATATAGCAAGCGAGTCATTTTGCGGACTCTGTTATTCATTTAACATACATGCTAGCAATTTATAGGTTATATATGTGTATATATAATACTGTTTTTGATCTGTCTGACCACTTGTAGGCATCATCTGGATTTTATAATAAACTAGAATTTTATTTTATATATATATTTGTGTGTCGTTTGTTCTGCACTCACCTCTCACTCCCGTATTAGTAACGTTAGGTGCTGTTTAGTGTTTGTCAGCTTCTACGTAAGCCTTTAAGATATTCCAACTGTAAGATTTCGTTCCCACATTTGTACATTCCGACGTATAAGCCTGCGATTTTAGGTGCAGCTGCCAGGGAGGTCCAAGGAGTTCTTGGTTGTGTTGGATTCTTGGTAAGCTGGATTTCGTAATTAACATCTCTTATAAATATCCGGAACTAGGTGTAAAACAATCAAGTGGCGCCCTCATAGAGTAACACCTTATAAAGAACCCTGCCCATCTTCACTGTATAAAAGCTAGGGGCCACCTAGATTTCCGGTAACGTTGACCTTTCTATCGATCGTCGTATGTAGGTTGTTTGACTTTCAAACGTGGTAAAGGTTTTTAGGAACAGGGATTCCTAGGATCGATTTAAAGAGATAGTGGGCGGTCACATATTTGGCGCCCAACGTGGGGCGCCCACTATCTCTTTAAATCGATCCTGGGAATCCCTGTTCCTAAAAACCTTTACCACGTTTGAAAGTCAAACAACCTACATACGACGATCGATAGAAAGGTCAACGTTACCGGAAATCTAGGTGGCCCCTAGCTTTTATACAGTGAAGATGGGCAGGGTTCTTTATAAGGTGTTACTCTATGAGGGCGCCACTTGATTGTTTTACACCTAGTTCCGGATATTTATAAGAGATGTTAATTACGAAATCCAGCTTACCAAGAATCCAACACAACCAAGAACTCCTTGGACCTCCCTGGCAGCTGCACCTAAAATCGCAGGCTTATACGTCGGAATGTACAAATGTGGGAACGAAATCTTACAGTTGGAATATCTTAAAGGCTTACGTAGAAGCTGACAAACACTAAACAGCACCTAACGTTACTAATACGGGAGTGAGAGGTGAGTGCAGAACAAACGACACACAAATATATATATAAAATAAAATTCTAGTTTATTATAAAATCCAGATGATGCCTACAAGTGGTCAGACAGATCAAAAACAGTATTATATATACACATATATAACCTATAAATTGCTAGCATGTATGTTAAATGAATAACAGAGTCCGCAAAATGACTCGCTTGCTATATCTCAATAATTTACTGCTAAACAAATAGCTTTAAGCTACTAACGTTCGTATGGTAAGCAATAACAAGTCAAGTAATTCAAACGCAACAATAAAGGTAACTAAGCTAAATCAAATGGAAATTTGTGTCCTTTCGTGATCACGATCAGCTTACAAAGATGTTAAAATATGAAAAGGTGTATCAAATGGTAGCCTAAATAATGATAGTACTTTATCAAACTCAAAGCAATTATATTAATGATAATGTGAATATAAATCATCAGCTGACGTGTAGGGTTCAAATAAAAAGCTGGGTATCTTATCCTATTGTGTTATCGTTAAAACTTTATCTTTGAATTTCAAAACTTGACCACCATAAGTAGAGTCACAGCTTAATACTGGATTTAAAAGTCCAAACAAACAAATTGAGTTCTTTATTAACAATACAACTTAAAGACTACTACCTGTAAGGTCTGATCTCCAGTGAACCTTCTCTGGTCGATTTTTCGCTAACAAAATATCTACTGTCCACTGTGTCGGTACCTTCCGGCCACCTGTACTTCCTCTACTCAACAACGAAATGTCCTCGGCAATCTGATGTTGCTGGGAATGACTTATAATTGAATTTGTGCCACAAAATGGTACCATACCAATATTCTTATTCTCCCATTGACCACTCGTTAGTTTAAGACAATATGTAGGCCTATTGCTTGTCGATTAGGCACTATAAAATCAATTAAAGCAAGACAAAAACTGAAACTAGAACTAAAACCAAAGGCTAAAACCAAAAGCCAAAACCAAAAGCTAAAACCAAAAGCTAAAACCAAAACCCTGTAACAAATAGAAAGAGAAAACACGCCTTAGTTACACATAAAAAAAAAACTACGAGTTGGGTATTACCTCCAAATCCTGAGGGTTTCTATGTTATGTCAAGGTGTTTTGTTGACCACAGTTAGACAAGCCGGTTCTGATTGAAAACAAGCCACAAAGCCACTTGCTTTTTCGGCTTTACGTATGTGACATTTACTCTCCACCACGGGAATATTATAGTATTCAAGTACTATGCGACTAATTCGCTTCAACTTCCCAAACCTCCAGAATACTATAATCGTTTTACAGCCTAGAAATTAATCTCCAAACTAGGATGAATGGCCCACTTGCCTGTTTCTTTTTTCTAGCTGAAATCTTGCCACACACTCAAATTAAATTGCTTCTTCCACCGTTTTCAAAACCAACCTTTTTTCTCAAAAATGTTTTCTCTCCCAGGTCATAGCTAATCTTGCTGATTCGCTATCGGTCAACAAAAAAAAAGACGACAAGAAATGGTGTCCCGTTCTTCCATCAAAAATATCAAACTCTGGCAACGAATAACTTAATACCGCAGAGTTGCGACATTTACACGAATGGGGAAATTCGGGCTTCGACCGCAAGACCTCGACATATGTAACACACCTAACTTCCAATATTAATCTCGATAATAAACTTCTTCCACAGCTTATAGAGACCGTTGTAACCACAGTTCTGCATGGAAGAATTTATCTCACTACATTAACACATAATTCAGTAATTTCCAACCAGCTAAAGTTAGACAGACAATAAATTAATGACGTGCTGGCAACCATGCCTTCACAAGACAGTGTACTCTGCCGTTGTCGACTGTTTCGGTGGTAAATCTCGACTTCTAGAAATTGAAACTGAATGAATGTAGATAACAAATTAAAGATGTTCGTTCACAGCTGTCCCTAAACCAATAACAATATGAAACCGAATAATTATATGGGGTGTTTTTGTTTATTTTGCCTGCTACGTGTAATTAATGATGTTAATATGCTTAAGGTGAATTTTACACGTAACAATCCCCCCCTTACTTCAAGAGGATTAACCGTAAGGTTAAGCCTAATCAGAAGGAACAAGCTTCAGGTCCTTCACGTGCCAAACTCCACTATTCTGGCCAGCTTTGTCTCTAAGTTCATACGTCCATGGAGACACCTTCTTACTAACATAAAACGGTCCTATGTATCTTGGAGCTAACTTACTAGCAAAGTTCTTCGTTGCATCTGACAACACGTAATTCCTCCTCATCACAGGTTGATCCACCTCATACTCTTCATAACGTCTGCGCATGTTATACCTCGCTACAGCCTTCTTAGTAGCCTTCTCCAGTCTCTGTTTCACGTCCCTGTACACCTCCTTGAACACGATGTTCCTGCTCTTGTCAACCAACACATCTTCATCCTCGCCGTCCAAATCAATCTGATTCTGGTAGTCCGCTCCTGACAATGCCATACATCGCCCAAAATTGACATAATACGGTGACAATCTAGTCGTCTCATGTCGAGATGTTCTCACAGCACAAGTCACCTGTTGTAGCCCAGCATCCCACTTCTTGTGGTTATCATTCACATACATTGCCAACATGGTCTTGATTGTACGATTAGTTCGCTCGGTAGGGTTTGCGCGCGGATGGTAATTCGCGCTAAACTTCAAATTGCACTGGTATTTCTCGGCAAACCTTTTGAAAGCTGAACTTTTAAATTGGGGACCATTATCACACATTATCATCTTCGGTACGCCAAATAACAGAAATACACCTTCTTCCAGACTTCTAATAATCGTGTCGGTGATGGACTTCCTCAAAGCGAAGGTTAACACAAACTTGCTCAAATAATCTGTGACAACCAGGATAAAACTATTGGCTTTCGATGAACGTGGTAAAGGACCCACTAAATCCACTGATATCATCTCCCACGGCCTCGACGGTTTAGCATGCGACACCATCATGTCCTTGGGACCTCGTTGATCCACCTTGTGCGCAGCACATATGGTACACTTGCGGACATAGTTCGCAACGTTCTGTCGCATCTTCGGCCAATAATATCTATCAGTTAACCTTGAGTAGGTTTTATAGACTCCCATATGACCCGATGTAGCTGGATCGTGAGCTTCTGACAAGAGTCTTCGTCGCTGGTCTTTAGGAACGACAATCTTCCAAACATCTTGCTTAGGCGTAAGTGCTGGATAATCTTGCCTCACGTACTTATACAACTTGTCACCTGACAATCTCCAATTCCCAAACTTCAGAGGTGTAGTTTGTACCCGCTCTATCATCTTCAAATACCACTTGTCTGTAGTCTTCGTCTCTGTCTCCACACTGTTCAGGACGTCTAACACTGGTACAGATCTGCTCAGTACATCCGGTACTACGTGGTCTTTGCCTTTCCTATGAACAATCTCAAAATCATACTGCTGCAAGCGTACAGCCCATCTTGCAAGTCTTCCTGATGGATCCTTGAGGCTATGTAACCATTTCAAGCTATAATGATCGGTGATGACAGTAAACTTTACTCCCTCGATGTAAGGACGCAGTTTTTCTATTCCCCACAGAACCGCTAAACACTCTCGTTCTGTCGTGGAATAATTACGTTCTTGGCGTGACAGAGAACGACTCAAGTAACAAATCACACGATCACCATCTGGATGCGTCTGAGATAACATCGCACCAATACCATAGCCCGATGCATCTGTGTGTACAACAAACGGTAAAGAATAATCTGGACAACTCAGAACAGGTGCAGATATCAACAACTCCTTAATCTTCCTGAAAGATCTATCACACTCAGGAGTCCAACAAAACTTAGTACTTTTCTTCAGCAACCCTGTGATTGGTGCGACCACAGTAGAAAAATCAGGACAAAATCTTCTATACCAGGACAGCATACCTAGTACACGTCTCACTTCCCTCACATTGGTCGGAGTAGGTAGCTCGATCATTGCTCTGACCTTATCAGGGTCCACTCTTAACCCTTCTCTATCCACCACGTAACCCAAGTACTTCATCTCGGGCTTACAAAACTGACTTTTCTCCCAATTGACGGTTAGATTGGCTCTTCTCAGGCGTTCAAACACTTCCTCTAACACTTCGAGGTGCTTTTCAAAACTTGGAGTCGTGATCACTACATCGTCTAAATATACAAACACGTAAGGTTCCAGGTCCGATCCTAACACACGATCGATCAAACGCTGCCATGTTGCAGGAGAATTATGCAGGCCAAATGGCATCCTTTTAAACTGAAATAGTCCTCTATTGGGGACGGTAAACGCAGTATACGGTCTTGAAGACTCGGCAACAGGGACTTGGAAAAATGCACTCTTCAGATCCAAACTAGAAAGATACTTCGCATCTCGAAGCTTGTCTAACGTGTCTGTAACCATTGGCAATGGATAGCCATCACGTTCGGTCACTGCATTAAGCTTCCTGTAGTCGACACAGAACCTATAACAACCATCCTTCTTCTTTACAAGAACTATTGGCGACGCCCACGGACTACTGCTAGGTTCTATGACATCGTTCTTCAACATATCTTCTAATTCTTCATCGATGTATTTCTGAAGCACTGGGGATACCCTATAGTATCTCTGCTTAATCGGTGGTGCATTAGTCTTGATCACATGTTCCGTCATATTTGTACAACCCAAACTATTTCCGAGCAAAGTCTTCTTCTTGTTGATTAACTCCTCCAACTGCTTCTTCTGTCCAACTTCCAAGACTGACTGATCAGCTATATCTACTGTGCTTACTTCAGGACAGTTAGAAAATTGCCACTCGTTATGCCTCAGATCAGGAACAATCCCCATCCTTATCCAAAAGTCTGCTCCCAAAATCAAAACATGTGGTAGTTCAGGGACAACCATCACCTCTATAAACTTTAGACGCTCACGAACCTTCATTGGTAATTCACACGTACCAATACTTTCACATTTCTCTCCATTAGCGACTGTGCATGATGTCTTCTTCGATTCGTCCAGGGGTATTCGCAACTTCGCGATACGGTCCCAACCTGATCCACCTAAAATTGTTCTCGACGCCCCGGAATCTAGGAGTCCAAGCAAGGTAATCCCTAATATGTCCACTCTAAGGTGAGGCCTTTCATCGTTCTGTGCATGGTCAATGATGAAATCTAAAACAGGTTTGACAGTAGCCGAGTACTTAACGGCAGCACTATCAGCTCGACTCTCTAAGAGCGCTGCACTCCGTTTCCCGAAAAACCTCTGGGACAATTACGAGCAATGTGGCCTTCCCTATTGCACTTGTGGCAGATGAGTCTATTTCTCTCGGTACAACCTGCTGCTATGTGGCCTGGCTTCCTACAGTTGAAACAGACGACGGGACTATGCCTCGTCTGGCTACGCCCACCCTGGTTAGACGATACTTGCAGTCTCTCGGTCTTCTCTTCCAAACCCACGTATGCCAAATCAGGCTCCAAAATCTGCTCTTTTTTTGGCGGATGTGCAAACTCACCAGCCTGGGATCGTTGTTCTATCCTCTTGCACAAAGTACGCAGCTGGGCGATTGAATTTATTTCCATAGCACCCAGTTGGCTACGATACATCGGTGCTAAGTTGCGCATTAGGAGACTCAACCTCGTTTCCTCCGAGACTTGACATTGCAATCTTTGAAAGTATTTCGACATAATAGCCAAATAAGTTCCTATGGTCTCATCTGCTCCTTGTTTTCTCTTCTTTATCTCATCCAGAAGCTTCTCGCTATAAAAAACGGGTTGATATTCTTCCTTGAATCTTCCTACAAGTTCATCCCACTGGGACACTTCACTCCTAGCATCCTGATAAAATTCATATGCTCTACCCTCGAATAAATCTATTCCTGACTCCAATAGGATCTCCTTACTGACATTTCTGGCCTTTCTCATTTCCTCGACACGTTCGAAGAAAGCAGTCACAGACAGTCCTCTTCTGTCTCCACCAAACCTCAAGTTCCACTTGTGAGGGAGCACCGGCTTAATCAACGACGCGTTAAGCGACTGCGCAGCAGACATCATGGGTGAAGAACACGACTGAGGGGTTTCGAACTTCAACTGATTCCCTAAAGATGCTTCCATTACTTGCAAACCTAAAGGAGTAGGTTGTGTTTCACTCCCGACTTTTGACGCTTTGGTGTTGAGCTGGTCAATCATCGATAACGTACGAGCAAGTAATTCACCTCGAGTCTTCTTCTTTTCTTCATCCGCAGACTCCATATTATCTATCCTTCCCAATATGTGAGCCAACGCCCCACGTTGGGCGCCAAATATGTGACCGCCCACTATCTCTTTAAATCGATCCTAGGAATCCCTGTTCCTAAAAACCTTTACCACGTTTGAAAGTCAAACAACCTACATACGACGATCGATAGAAAGGTCAACGTTACCGGAAATCTAGGTGGCCCCTAGCTTTTATACAGTGAAGATGGGCAGGGTTCCCAGGATCGATTTAAAGAGATAGTGGGCGGTCACATATTTGGCGCCCAACTTTGTCTGCAATTTTAGAAACTGCTTGTCCTTGCTATCTCCTTGAAATTCTTCTAAGACAGCCAACACGCCTTCCAGTTTTCCCTGCACAACACCAAGATCTTCCTCAAACGTAAATGGATACTTAGGATAATGTAGACTATCGCCAGACTTTTCCATTTGGCGCGCTAAGGTTAAACGACCGCGCATATCTTCCACCGTGCCAGTAGCTATGCCACGTACCGTTAATTCATATACGAGCTCTTCTTTGTCCAGTCTATATACATCCATACGACGAGCCATGATTGAAAAAAAAATAAACCCACACTGGAATCAAGATAACTACCTAACAATACAGTAAAAAAAAATAAAAAAAATAAATGCAGTCTGCACTCTCACACCCGATTAGTTGAGAAAGCTAACAACACCATACATCGGCAAGATCAATACGCCAAAACCAAACGACTTTACTCCCCAAAGCCCTACTCTCACAACTACACAAAAGTTCAAGTCCAATACTACGGCTTCCAAAATCTCTAAAAACCCAAAAAATAAGCCCTTTTTGAGCTGAATCGAGCCCCACGTTGGGCGCCAAATATGTGACCGCCCACTATCTCTTTAAATCGATCCTGGGAATCCCTGTTCCTAAAAACCTTTACCACGTTTGAAAGTCAAACAACCTACATACGACGATCGATAGAAAGGTCAACGTTACCGGAAATCTAGGTGGCCCCTAGCTTTTATACAGTGAAGATGGGCAGGGTTCTTTATAAGGTGTTACTCTATGAGGGCGCCACTTGATTGTTTTACACCTAGTTCCGGATATTTATAAGAGATGTTAATTACGAAATCCAGCTTACCAAGAATCCAACACAACCAAGAACTCCTTGGACCTCCCTGGCAGCTGCACCTAAAATCGCAGGCTTATACGTCGGAATGTACAAATGTGGGAACGAAATCTTACAGTTGGAATATCTTAAAGGCTTACGTAGAAGCTGACAAACACTAAACAGCACCTAACGTTACTAATACGGGAGTGAGAGGTGAGTGCAGAACAAACGACACACAAATATATATATAAAATAAAATTCTAGTTTATTATAAAATCCAGATGATGCCTACAAGTGGTCAGACAGATCAAAAACAGTATTATATATACACATATATAACCTATAAATTGCTAGCATGTATGTTAAATGAATAACAGAGTCCGCAAAATGACTCGCTTGCTATATCTCAATAATTTACTGCTAAACAAATAGCTTTAAGCTACTAACGTTCGTATGGTAAGCAATAACAAGTCAAGTAATTCAAACGCAACAATAAAAGTAACTAAGCTAAATCAAATGGAAATTTGTGTCCTTTCGTGATCACGATCAGCTTACAAAGATGTTAAAATATGAAAAGGTGTATCAAATGGTAGCCTAAATAATGATAGTACTTTATCAAACTCAAAGCAATTATATTAATGATAATGTGAATATAAATCATCAGCTGACGTGTAGGGTTCAAATAAAAAGCTGGGTATCTTATCCTATTGTGTTATCGTTAAAACTTTATCTTTGAATTTCAAAACTTGACCACCATAAGTAGAGTCACAGCTTAATACTGGATTTAAAAGTCCAAACAAACAAATTGAGTTCTTTATTAACAATACAACTTAAAGACTACTACCTGTAAGGTCTGATCTCCAGTGAACCTTCTCTGGTCGATTTTTCGCTAACAAAATATCTACTGTCCACTGTGTCGGTACCTTCCGGCCACCTGTACTTCCTCTACTCAACAACGAAATGTCCTCGGCAATCTGATGTTGCTGGGAATGACTTATAATTGAATTTGTGCCACAAAATGGTACCATACCAATATTCTTATTCTCCCATTGACCACTCGTTAGTTTAAGACAATATGTAGGCCTATTGCTTGTCGATTAGGCACTATAAAATCAATTAAAGCAAGACAAAAACTGAAACTAGAACTAAAACCAAAGGCTAAAACCAAAAGCCAAAACCAAAAGCTAAAACCAAAAGCTAAAACCAAAACCCTGTAACAAATAGAAAGAGAAAACACGCCTTAGTTACACATAAAAAAAAAACTACGAGTTGGGTATTACCTCCAAATCCTGAGGGTTTCTATGTTATGTCAAGGTGTTTTGTTGACCACAGTTAGACAAGCCGGTTCTGATTGAAAACAAGCCACAAAGCCACTTGCTTTTTCGGCTTTACGTATGTGACATTTACTCTCCACCACGGGAATATTATAGTATTCAAGTACTATGCGACTAATTCGCTTCAACTTCCCAAACCTCCAGAATACTATAATCGTTTTACAGCCTAGAAATTAATCTCCAAACTAGGATGAATGGCCCACTTGCCTGTTTCTTTTTTCTAGCTGAAATCTTGCCACACACTCAAATTAAATTGCTTCTTCCACCGTTTTCAAAACCAACCTTTTTTCTCAAAAATGTTTTCTCTCCCAGGTCATAGCTAATCTTGCTGATTCGCTATCGGTCAACAAAAAAAAAGACGACAAGAAATGGTGTCCCGTTCTTCCATCAAAAATATCAAACTCTGGCAACGAATAACTTAATACCGCAGAGTTGCGACATTTACACGAATGGGGAAATTCGGGCTTCGACCGCAAGACCTCGACATATGTAACACACCTAACTTCCAATATTAATCTCGATAATAAACTTCTTCCACAGCTTATAGAGACCGTTGTAACCACAGTTCTGCATGGAAGAATTTATCTCACTACATTAACACATAATTCAGTAATTTCCAACCAGCTAAAGTTAGACAGACAATAAATTAATGACGTGCTGGCAACCATGCCTTCACAAGACAGTGTACTCTGCCGTTGTCGACTGTTTCGGTGGTAAATCTCGACTTCTAGAAATTGAAACTGAATGAATGTAGATAACAAATTAAAGATGTTCGTTCACAGCTGTCCCTAAACCAATAACAATATGAAACCGAATAATTATATGGGGTGTTTTTGTTTATTTTGCCTGCTACGTGTAATTAATGATGTTAATATGCTTAAGGTGAATTTTACACGTAACAGGCCTCACCTTAGAGTGGACATATTAGGGATTACCTTGCTTGGACACCTAGATTTCCGGTAACGTTGACCTTTCTATCGATCGTCGTATGTAGGTTGTTTGACTTTCAAACGTGGTAAAGGTTTTTAGGAACAGGGATTCCTAGGATCGATTTAAAGAGATAGTGGGCGGTCACATATTTGGCGCCCAACGTGGGGCTCGATTCAGCTCAAAAAGGGCTTATTTTTTGGGTTTTTAGAGATTTTGGAAGCCGTAGTATTGGACTTGAACTTTTGTGTAGTTGTGAGAGTAGGGCTTTGGGGAGTAAAGTCGTTTGGTTTTGGCGTATTGATCTTGCCGATGTATGGTGTTGTTAGCTTTCTCAACTAATCGGGTGTGAGAGTGCAGACTGCATTTATTTTTTTTATTTTTTTTTTTACTGTATTGTTAGGTAGTTATCTTGATTCCAGTGTGGGTTTATTTTTTTTTCAATCATGGCTCGTCGTATGGATGTATATAGACTGGACAAAGAAGAGCTCGTATATGAATTAACGGTACGTGGCATAGCTACTGGCACGGTGGAAGATATGCGCGGTCGTTTAACCTTAGCGCGCCAAATGGAAAAGTCTGGCGATAGTCTACATTATCCTAAGTATCCATTTACGTTTGAGGAAGATCTTGGTGTTGTGCAGGGAAAACTGGAAGGCGTGTTGGCTGTCTTAGAAGAATTTCAAGGAGATAGCAAGGACAAGCAGTTTCTAAAATTGCAGACAAAGTTGGCTCACATATTGGGAAGGATAGATAATATGGAGTCTGCGGATGAAGAAAAGAAGAAGACTCGAGGTGAATTACTTGCTCGTACGTTATCGATGATTGACCAGCTCAACACCAAAGCGTCAAAAGTCGGGAGTGAAACACAACCTACTCCTTTAGGTTTGCAAGTAATGGAAGCATCTTTAGGGAATCAGTTGAAGTTCGAAACCCCTCAGTCGTGTTCTTCACCCATGATGTCTGCTGCGCAGTCGCTTAACGCGTCGTTGATTAAGCCGGTGCTCCCTCACAAGTGGAACTTGAGGTTTGGTGGAGACAGAAGAGGACTGTCTGTGACTGCTTTCTTCGAACGTGTCGAGGAAATGAGAAAGGCCAGAAATGTCAGTAAGGAGATCCTATTGGAGTCAGGAATAGATTTATTCGAGGGTAGAGCATATGAATTTTATCAGGATGCTAGGAGTGAAGTGTCCCAGTGGGATGAACTTGTAGGAAGATTCAAGGAAGAATATCAACCCGTTTTTTATAGCGAGAAGCTTCTGGATGAGATAAAGAAGAGAAAACAAGGAGCAGATGAGACCATAGGAACTTATTTGGCTATTATGTCGAAATACTTTCAAAGATTGCAATGTCAAGTCTCGGAGGAAACGAGGTTGAGTCTCCTAATGCGCAACTTAGCACCGATGTATCGTAGCCAACTGGGTGCTATGGAAATAAATTCAATCGCCCAGCTGCGTACTTTGTGCAAGAGGATAGAACAACGATCCCAGGCTGGTGAGTTTGCACATCCGCCAAAAAAAGAGCAGATTTTGGAGCCTGATTTGGCATACGTGGGTTTGGAAGAGAAGACCGAGAGACTGCAAGTATCGTCTAACCAGGGTGGGCGTAGCCAGACGAGGCATAGTCCCGTCGTCTGTTTCAACTGTAGGAAGCCAGGCCACATAGCAGCAGGTTGTACCGAGAGAAATAGACTCATCTGCCACAAGTGCAATAGGGAAGGCCACATTGCTCGTAATTGTCCCAGAGGTTTTTCGGGAAACGGAGTGCAGCGCTCTTAGAGAGTCGAGCTGATAGTGCTGCCGTTAAGTACTCGGCTACTGTCAAACCTGTTTTAGATTTCATCATTGACCATGCACAGAACGATGAAAGGCCTCACCTTAGAGTGGACATATTAGGGATTACCTTGCTTGGACTCCTAGATTCCGGGGCGTCGAGAACAATTTTAGGTGGATCAGGTTGGGACCGTATCGCGAAGTTGCGAATACCCCTGGACGAATCGAAGAAGACATCATGCACAGTCGCTAATGGAGAGAAATGTGAAAGTATTGGTACGTGTGAATTACCAATGAAGGTTCGTGAGCGTCTAAAGTTTATAGAGGTGATGGTTGTCCCTGAACTACCACATGTTTTGATTTTGGGAGCAGACTTTTGGATAAGGATGGGGATTGTTCCTGATCTGAGGCATAACGAGTGGCAATTTTCTAACTGTCCTGAAGTAAGCACAGTAGATATAGCTGATCAGTCAGTCTTGGAAGTTGGACAGAAGAAGCAGTTGGAGGAGTTAATCAACAAGAAGAAGACTTTGCTCGGAAATAGTTTGGGTTGTACAAATATGACGGAACATGTGATCAAGACTAATGCACCACCGATTAAGCAGAGATACTATAGGGTATCCCCAGTGCTTCAGAAATACATCGATGAAGAATTAGTAGATATGTTGAAGAACGATGTCATAGAACCTAGCAGTAGTCCGTGGGCGTCGCCAATAGTTCTTGTAAAGAAGAAGGATGGTTGTTATAGGTTCTGTGTCGACTACAGGAAGCTTAATGCAGTGACCGAACGTGATGGCTATCCATTGCCAATGGTTACAGACACGTTAGACAAGCTTCGAGATGCGAAGTATCTTTCTAGTTTGGATCTGAAGAGTGCATTTTTCCAAGTCCCTGTTGCCGAGTCTTCAAGACCGTATACTGCGTTTACCGTCCCCAATAGAGGACTATTTCAGTTTAAAAGGATGCCATTTGGCCTGCATAATTCTCCTGCAACATGGCAGCGTTTGATCGATCGTGTGTTAGGATCGGACCTGGAACCTTACGTGTTTGTATATTTAGACGATGTAGTGATCACGACTCCAAGTTTTGAAAAGCACCTCGAAGTGTTAGAGGAAGTGTTTGAACGCCTGAGAAGAGCCAATCTAACCGTCAATTGGGAGAAAAGTCAGTTTTGTAAGCCCGAGATGAAGTACTTGGGTTACGTGGTGGATAGAGAAGGGTTAAGAGTGGACCCTGATAAGGTCAGAGCAATGATCGAGCTACCTACTCCGACCAATGTGAGGGAAGTGAGACGTGTACTAGGTATGCTGTCCTGGTATAGAAGATTTTGTCCTGATTTTTCTACTGTGGTCGCACCAATCACAGGGTTGCTGAAGAAAAGTACTAAGTTTTGTTGGACTCCTGAGTGTGATAGATCTTTCAGGAAGATTAAGGAGTTGTTGATATCTGCACCTGTTCTGAGTTGTCCAGATTATTCTTTACCGTTTGTTGTACACACAGATGCATCGGGCTATGGTATTGGTGCGATGTTATCTCAGACGCATCCAGATGGTGATCGTGTGATTTGTTACTTGAGTCGTTCTCTGTCACGCCAAGAACGTAATTATTCCACGACAGAACGAGAGTGTTTAGCGGTTCTGTGGGGAATAGAAAAACTGCGTCCTTACATCGAGGGAGTAAAGTTTACTGTCATCACCGATCATTATAGCTTGAAATGGTTACATAGCCTCAAGGATCCATCAGGAAGACTTGCAAGATGGGCTGTACGCTTGCAGCAGTATGATTTTGAGATTGTTCATAGGAAAGGCAAAGACCACGTAGTACCGGATGTACTGAGCAGATCTGTACCAGTGTTAGACGTCCTGAACAGTGTGGAGACAGAGACGAAGACTACAGACAAGTGGTATTTGAAGATGATAGAGCGGGTACAAACTACACCTCTGAAGTTTGGGAATTGGAGATTGTCAGGTGACAAGTTGTATAAGTACGTGAGGCAAGATTATCCAGCACTTACGCCTAAGCAAGATGTTTGGAAGATTGTCGTTCCTAAAGACCAGCGACGAAGACTCTTGTCAGAAGCTCACGATCCAGCTACATCGGGTCATATGGGAGTCTATAAAACCTACTCAAGGTTAACTGATAGATATTATTGGCCGAAGATGCGACAGAACGTTGCGAACTATGTCCGCAAGTGTACCATATGTGCTGCGCACAAGGTGGATCAACGAGGTCCCAAGGACATGATGGTGTCGCATGCTAAACCGTCGAGGCCGTGGGAGATGATATCAGTGGATTTAGTGGGTCCTTTACCACGTTCATCGAAAGCCAATAGTTTTATCCTGGTTGTCACAGATTATTTGAGCAAGTTTGTGTTAACCTTCGCTTTGAGGAAGTCCATCACCGACACGATTATTAGAAGTCTGGAAGAAGGTGTATTTCTGTTATTTGGCGTACCGAAGATGATAATGTGTGATAATGGTCCCCAATTTAAAAGTTCAGCTTTCAAAAGGTTTGCCGAGAAATACCAGTGCAATTTGAAGTTTAGCGCGAATTACCATCCGCGCGCAAACCCTACCGAGCGAACTAATCGTACAATCAAGACCATGTTGGCAATGTATGTGAATGATAACCACAAGAAGTGGGATGCTGGGCTACAACAGGTGACTTGTGCTGTGAGAACATCTCGACATGAGACGACTAGATTGTCACCGTATTATGTCAATTTTGGGCGATGTATGGCATTGTCAGGAGCGGACTACCAGAATCAGATTGATTTGGACGGCGAGGATGAAGATGTGTTGGTTGACAAGAGCAGGAACATCGTGTTCAAGGAGGTGTACAGGGACGTGAAACAGAGACTGGAGAAGGCTACTAAGAAGGCTGTAGCGAGGTATAACATCCGCAGACGTTATGAAGAGTATGAGGTGGATCAACCTGTGATGAGGAGGAATTACGTGTTGTCAGATGCAACGAAGAACTTTGCTAGTAAGTTAGCTCCAAGATACATAGGACCGTTTTATGTTAGTAAGAAGGTGTCTCCATGGACGTATGAACTTAGAGACAAAGCTGGCCAGAATAGTGGAGTTTGGCACGTGAAGGACCTGAAGCTTGTTCCTTCTGATTAGGCTTAACCTTACGGTTAATCCTCTTGAAGTAAGGGGGGGATTGTTACGTGTAAAATTCACCTTAAGCATATTAACATCATTAATTACACGTAGCAGGCAAAATAAACAAAAGCACCCCATATAATTATTCGGTTTCATATTGTTATTGGTTTAGGGACAGCTGTGAACGAACATCTTTAATTTGTTATCTACATTCATTCAGTTTCAATTTCTAGAAGTCGAGATTTACCACCGAAACAGTCGACAACGGCAGAGTACACTGTCTTGTGAAGGCATGGTTGCCAGCACGTCATTAATTTATTGTCTGTCTAACTTTAGCTGGTTGGAAATTACTGAATTATGTGTTAATGTAGTGAGATAAATTCTTCCATGCAGAACTGTGGTTACAACGGTCTCTATAAGCTGTGGAAGAAGTTTATTATCGAGATTAATATTGGAAGTTAGGTGTGTTACATATGTCGAGGTCTTGCGGTCGAAGCCCGAATTTCCCCATTCGTGTAAATGTCGCAACTCTGCGGTATTAAGTTATTCGTTGCCAGAGTTTGATATTTTTGATGGAAGAACGGGACACCATTTCTTGTCGTCTTTTTTTTTGTTGACCGATAGCGAATCAGCAAGATTAGCTATGACCTGGGAGAGAAAACATTTTTGAGAAAAAAGGTTGGTTTTGAAAACGGTGGAAGAAGCAATTTAATTTGAGTGTGTGGCAAGATTTCAGCTAGAAAAAAGAAACAGGCAAGTGGGCCATTCATCCTAGTTTGGAGATTAATTTCTAGGCTGTAAAACGATTATAGTATTCTGGAGGTTTGGGAAGTTGAAGCGAATTAGTCGCATAGTACTTGAATACTATAATATTCCCGTGGTGGAGAGTAAATGTCACATACGTAAAGCCGAAAAAGCAAGTGGCTTTGTGGCTTGTTTTCAATCAGAACCGGCTTGTCTAACTGTGGTCAACAAAACACCTTGACATAACATAGAAACCCTCAGGATTTGGAGGTAATACCCAACTCGTAGTTTTTTTTTTATGTGTAACTAAGGCGTGTTTTCTCTTTCTATTTGTTACAGGGTTTTGGTTTTAGCTTTTGGTTTTGGCTTTTGGTTTTAGCCTTTGGTTTTAGTTCTAGTTTCAGTTTTTGTCTTGCTTTAATTGATTTTATAGTGCCTAATCGACAAGCAATAGGCCTACATATTGTCTTAAACTAACGAGTGGTCAATGGGAGAATAAGAATATTGGTATGGTACCATTTTGTGGCACAAATTCAATTATAAGTCATTCCCAGCAACATCAGATTGCCGAGGACATTTCGTTGTTGAGTAGAGGAAGTACAGGTGGCCGGAAGGTACCGACACAGTGGACAGTAGATATTTTGTTAGCGAAAAATCGACCAGAGAAGGTTCACTGGAGATCAGACCTTACAGGTAGTAGTCTTTAAGTTGTATTGTTAATAAAGAACTCAATTTGTTTGTTTGGACTTTTAAATCCAGTATTAAGCTGTGACTCTACTTATGGTGGTCAAGTTTTGAAATTCAAAGATAAAGTTTTAACGATAACACAATAGGATAAGATACCCAGCTTTTTATTTGAACCCTACACGTCAGCTGATGATTTATATTCACATTATCATTAATATAATTGCTTTGAGTTTGATAAAGTACTATCATTATTTAGGCTACCATTTGATACACCTTTTCATATTTTAACATCTTTGTAAGCTGATCGTGATCACGAAAGGACACAAATTTCCATTTGATTTAGCTTAGTTACTTTTATTGTTGCGTTTGAATTACTTGACTTGTTATTGCTTACCATACGAACGTTAGTAGCTTAAAGCTATTTGTTTAGCAGTAAATTATTGAGATATAGCAAGCGAGTCATTTTGCGGACTCTGTTATTCATTTAACATACATGCTAGCAATTTATAGGTTATATATGTGTATATATAATACTGTTTTTGATCTGTCTGACCACTTGTAGGCATCATCTGGATTTTATAATAAACTAGAATTTTATTTTATATATATATTTGTGTGTCGTTTGTTCTGCACTCACCTCTCACTCCCGTATTAGTAACGTTAGGTGCTGTTTAGTGTTTGTCAGCTTCTACGTAAGCCTTTAAGATATTCCAACTGTAAGATTTCGTTCCCACATTTGTACATTCCGACGTATAAGCCTGCGATTTTAGGTGCAGCTGCCAGGGAGGTCCAAGGAGTTCTTGGTTGTGTTGGATTCTTGGTAAGCTGGATTTCGTAATTAACATCTCTTATAAATATCCGGAACTAGGTGTAAAACAATCAAGTGGCGCCCTCATAGAGTAACACCTTATAAAGAACCCTGCCCATCTTCACTGTATAAAAGCTAGGGGCCACCTAGATTTCCGGTAACGTTGACCTTTCTATCGATCGTCGTATGTAGGTTGTTTGACTTTCAAACGTGGTAAAGGTTTTTAGGAACAGGGATTCCTAGGATCGATTTAAAGAGATAGTGGGCGGTCACAAACTGCTTTAAAAAACGAACTGACCACTGTATCCACAGATACAGAACTGTTTCAAGACTGCCATACGCCTATCGAAATGATTTCATTTATTTACAAAAATGACTTAATTTCTTGTCTAACCGTGTTTTATAAACTGTTTGCGTTAATAGTCACAATTCCTGTAACATCTGCTTCAGTAGAACGAAGATTTTCTGCACTTAAACGCATCAAAACATTTTCTAGAAATAGTATTAGTCAAGACAGGTTACAAAATATATCAATGATTTCTATAGAAAAAAGGCTTGTTAAAGAACAGATACAGCAGACTTCATTTTACGATAAAGTAATCGATATTTTTGCCGAGCAAAAAGATAGACGGATTCCATTAATTTATAAAAATATTTAGGAACGTATTAGTTTATCAGTTAAATTCAGTATCAGATGCTCAACAGCTCCTATTTTCTTGTTTTCGTTATATATGTTTATTTTTATTTTCGTTATTGTTATTTAGAATTTATTGTATAGTTATTTTTGTAAATATGTAAATAATCTTCGAATCCCATTTTCCCGGATTCCTGACACCACGTCGCACGCCCCACCTCTTGGCAAATTTCATTAATTTACAAAAATATTTCAATAACAGATGCTCTACACCACCTATTTTTTGTTTCGGTTTTATTTATTTGTTTTTATTTTCGTTATTGTTATTTAAAATTTATTGTTTAGTTATTTTTGTAAGTATGTAAATAATCCGCGATTCCCATTTTCCCTGATTCCTGACACCACGCCCCACCCCTTGGCAAGTTATACTCTACACCTCCGCGTTGGTTCTTGCTGGGCGACAGCGACACGTATCACTTGGTGGCGACAAGTTAAATATAATACATATTATTATGCTTATATTTATGTTCTTATTTCTTATTAACCATAAGACAATGCGTTTCGCTGGCTAAGTGGAGTTAGGTTTCCAAAATAACGTGTACTTATTGACTGTCTCTGTACTGTGAATTAGATGTCCTGTCATGGATCTCGGACTTGAACAACGAGATAGCGACTTCTGTCTTACATCTCACTATGTGCTGTGAGGTTGGCTACCATAGCTGGATTACTTTACAGGTGTTTTCTCGCTGCAATTAGTATACCGTGCCGACGAGCTCTAATTAGAGCGAAACCGGTCTGCTGTTCTAATTGTGGTGAGAATACATCTAGCCTTACATACATTGTCCCTATATTAGGGAAGAAATGGGCCAGGGCTGACAATTTACAAAATTGTTAGTTGGTTGTACACAGTCTCTATTTTATAACATTTTGTGTTATTTGGACACTACACAATATACTACTTGGTTCCACAACGAGATGGCGACTCCTGTCTTACATCTCGCACTATGAGTGTAAATTAAAATTCGTTGAATCGTTGATCCTAAGTTTCACAAACGACTGGAATTGGTAACACTGCCTCTGCGTTTTGCATCTCGTCATAGACCACTCATTGGATTGCATCACGCATTTAAGTTTATTTATTTATTGAACTATGTATAATGTATATAGGATTTCTATTGAAATGATTTTTGGTCTATAAACAATATTTAACAATTTAATAAACCTTATGTGTTTATTCCTGTTTATTTATACCCTCAGTAATTCGTGAATAAATTATTTTAAAAAGGTATCAAATCTTAAAAATTATTCTTGTGAAAGTCTATATTTTTGTATAAATGGATTTTTTACTGAAATTCTGAGGTGCCAGGAAAACGTGTGACCTTAAAAATTTAGAAAATTGTTGCCTCCTCTACCGCGACACTCACGAGCCGCCACTGCAAGTTACAAATGTTTACTACAGAGATACATGAGTATAATAACATAAATGACATCGTGACATATACTGCATATACGACGAGTCGCCATCTTGCGTGTAACTAGAAAAGATGTTGAGTTCTAAGAGCTGTTGAGACAACATAGTTCCAATTACATATAAGCAGTAGATTCTGCAACACATCTCATGATGTGCTCTAATTGGTTGGGTACCCCTAGCCAAGTTGTTTTGGATGTATTTTGATTGTCATTAGTTTTTTAGTTAATGTTTGCTGCTTTAGTCTTTGGGGCGCGCCATTAGATATATTCGCCGTATTTCACCGATAAAAAGCCACACATACACATTAGACAACATGTCAGGACGGGGTAAAGGTGGTAAAGTAAAGGGAAAGGCGAAACCCGGTTCAAACCGTCTAGGACTTTAGTTTCCAGACGGTCGTATCCATGGTCTGCCCCGAAATGGAACTACGCCAAACGCGTTGCTGTCGGTGCACCGGTATACCTCGTTGCCGTGATGAAATACCTAGCCTCTATGGTTCTAGAGTTGACGGGAACCGCCACCAGGAACAACAAAAAGGCACGTATCATACGCTGTCCTATGCAGCTGTCATTTAGCAACGACTAGGAACTGAACAAGCTCCTCTCTGAAGTGACGATATCACAAGGCGGTGTCTTGCTCAACATTTAGGCCGTCCTGTTGCTCAAGCAGACCCTAAAGAAATAAGACCGAAACAGTCGTGGGATGTGTTTCAATGGTAATTCTACTAATTCTGTAATTAATAATTGTTACGTATACTTTGAATATACTATCCCAGGCATGAAGCCGATCTAAAGTATCACGCAAATAAAACGTTAGTTGACCTGTGCCTAGCCGGCGCAGGGGGTTTTGCGCGTGTCTAAGCAGAAGGTTACGCGATCGACTCCAGCCCGATGAATGTATGTTTTTCATGTTTTATTTTGACATTTGGAGAAACAATGGTGCACAGATTTAATACGTTTTGATCAAGATCTCATTTTTGTTTAAAACGCCTAAATAAGTGTGTCACCTTTGAGTCTGAAATTATAATTTTGTTATTGCTGATATTGAAAAAACCGGTTTGATTAGGTTGACTAAAACGAAATCATACTGGCGATTAATAAGGAAAAATAACTGCTACGTTTATAATTTGGCAGATACTTTACTTTTCTAAATATGAATGAAGTTTCCTTCTGGAAATCTTCTGTATCACTTTAATGAAATTTTTAATACAAGTTTCTCTTAAAGAGACTTCCACCATCTACAGATATAGCAAAATTTAGTTCGTTAGCTTCATAGAAAATTGAGTTTTGGGAATTTTTCTCAAAAGGAGTTAGAACGCAATATTTATTCGATAATAGATAGATATCGATGATGTACTTTCGAAAGAATTCTTCAAATATACGCGTACTAGGACCTCTAAAATCGATCTTCAAGGTCTGTGTAAGTTTAAAGTATTAACTTTACTAATATGCCGTATAATAATAGTGTACAATTCTTATGAAAATTCGCTACTATAACGCACTTGCTGCGTCCCGAAATTTTTATTTATTTTTGACATAGATTTTACAATGTACAATACAAATAAGCTTAGGCTTGTGGCTGTATTAAATGTACAATTTTAAAGCATAGTATCTAAAATTTTTGCAAAGTCTCACCATGGAATCTCTATTAGCGAATTTTCAAAAATAAAATACGCTTAATTTTTTTAAAGAAAAATTCGCTAATAAGAACAAAACAGAACTGGCACCACCTAAAAAAAAAGAGGTAACAGTAGACGATGACCCCAGGCGGTCACCCATCTAAGCACTGACGATGCCCTAGGTTGCTTAACTTCGGTGATCGCACGACAATCGGTTTTTCCAACGTGGTCGTTTGCTTAACATGGTTATTTATCCAAGATTTATATATTCGTTATTAATTTTTAAGTTTCGATTTTAAATAAAGAATTAACTTATTTTAAAATTTTGCAATATTTACGCAACTTTAACAGTCCTGATTGCATTCGTACTGTCTCTGTGTGAAAGAATTAATTTAATAACATAACTTATTTTATCGGTTAGGGTCTTGGACAACTAATATGTTCAAAAAACTTTGTTGTTTTTGGCAATGATTTAGTTCGCAAGCTCTTCATACAAACTAAAATTATTAACCGAAAAACAACCTATTCTCTCATTAACCTAAAATAAAAACAATCACTTGGCATATTTTTAATTTCATGTCGTCTGTCATTTTCCATAATTGCGGCCGAGATTTCACGATTGTTGGTTCGGGTAGCATGTTTATGCCTGGTATATATTTAGTTTGGTTACCATTGATGTATTGTTTATACATGTTATATGAATCAATCTACACGTGGCAGTTAACTACTCTCATTCCAGTTACTCTGATACTTACAAAAATATAGCGTTTTCAAAAAGTTTTTCACATTTGTTATAGGACATTAAAATAATAATAATCTCTTTAAATGTGGACATGGAGAAAAATCCTGGACGCAGCAAGTGCTTTATGGTAGTGAATTTTCACAGAAATGATCTGTCAGCAAATTTTTTTTATAAGTTTTTTTTCTTGTAACATAGAAATCTAAATTTTGGTGTGTACTTTACTTTTTATATCGTTAACCTACCTACCAAATTTGGTTACAATAGCTTTTTTATTTTTTGAGATACAAATTTTTTTCAATAGAAAACTCAAAACTTTCCTGGAAAACCTGGTCCGTTTTTCCTCGCTAACGAACTTATCCAAGCCACTTACAAAAGGAAGGTACATGCCCAATTTTATAAAAATCGGCCTATTATTTTTTGAGTTATCGGTATGATATATATATATATATATATATATATATATATATATATATATATATATATATATATATATATATATATATATATATATATATATATATATGTATATATGTATATATATATATATATATATATATATATATATATATATATATATATATATATATATATATATATAAATTGAAACTGACCCCGGATATGGGTTTTAGGGGTCCTAGTCCGCGCTCATTTACACAAAATTTTTCAAAATTGAAAAGTCGCGATCTCCCATTTAGTGAATTTTTTCTACGAAAATTCACTAAAATTAAGAAGATTTGGTGCATCAACAGAATGACGATTAAAAAGCACTAGAAGAGGTGAGAGAAAACCTACTGAAACTATTGAGAAAAAAAAATTTACGAGACAGTCTGAGATATAATGACTTTCTGACAACTCTATTTGAAGCACGCATATTTGAAAAAAGTTCAGGACGCAGCAAGTGCGTTATGGTAGTAATTTTTTATTAAATGATTCAAATTTGAATAAATCAAGTCTCTATAAACGTAGAAAGTGGTATGTAGTAAGGTCTTTCACAAGGCAACATATCCACCAAATTTCATTAATATAGCTTTGTAATTTTCGGTGGAAAAATTTTTTTCGAAAGAAAATTCAACATTTCAATAACTCAATTTTCTATACACCCAGAAAGTTGAATTTTGATATGTAATAAGGTCATTAAATTTCACTGAAATAGCTGTGTAATTTTCGGAACAAAACTGAAAATTTTTCCAGAAAACCTTGTCCGATTTTCCTGGCTAACGAACTCGTCCAAGCCATTAATAAAAGTAAGGCACTTGCCGGGGTTCATCGAAATCAGTTGATTATTTTTTGAGTTATCGGTTGGATACATACATACATACATACATACACACACACACACATAGATATATATATATATATATATATATATATATATATATATATATATATATATATATATATATATATATATATATATATATATATATATATATATATATATATATATATATATATATAAAAACATATAAAATTGAAACTGACCCCGGATATATGTTCTAGGGGTCTTATTCGCGCTCATTTGCAAAACATTTTGCAAAGTCTCACCATCGATACCTCTCTATTAGTAATTTTTTAAAATAAAAATTCACTAAAAAGTGAAGAAACGGATCAAGAGGAAAACTTCTAGAAAAGCAGAACCGGCTACAATGAAATGAAGGGAGCACCTGGAGACATATGGTTACGGTGCGGCGACAAGGCGACATTGACTTTAAACTGTGATTATAATAAAAATAAATTAAAATTGAAACTGCAGAAAAATGCAATATCAATAAAATCATAAATAAATGAAAAGACCTTAGGGTGTCGCAAACAACTTACAACATATAAATCAAAGCAGAGTAAATTGTTTTGACCTTTAAAGCTATATCGTATTGCATTATAAGTGACAAACCAGCTTAATTTATTCCCAGGACTGCATAAAAGTTATTAATTCATGCATCACCTGATTTCTCATTTATTCATTAACGACATACAAATTATGCACATGCAAATTTCAAATGTTTAAAGAAATATCTGACCACGCATATGAACTAGCCACCCACGGAAAAATTGAAACAAATAATATATCAATTTTGAATTTATATGGGACATAAAAAGCAAATAAAATAGTCCAAAGGCATATGGTTATGATTCAAGAAAGAAAAATAAATATAACAGTAAATTTGAAGTGGTGAACATGTAACGACCCTGACACCATTACTCCAGAAATAAAGATAAGAGATTTAGTGTGATTTAATATCGTATTGCCCACGACAGAATTGTATTCTACAAGCCCACAAATCTCTTTTGTAAGCTGAGAATAAACAAACACTGCAGCATTGACACGATTTTGATATAATATGAAAAAATCAAGTACGTTCTCTACATCTATTTATCGCCCATACGTGATTTTTACGGTGATTTCAAGGATACACTTAGAAAATGCCAGGTTCACCAAGCGCCAACAGTTGAATAGTTTGTCAATGTATACGTCCACCAGTCCCGCTGAGTTTCTGCTGTTGCCGAATTATCAAAACGCAATGACAGAAACGCCACAAAATAGTGCTGAAAGTCAACAGTGTGTTCATCACTCTCCAACCGTTGAAATGTATCGGTACTCCGCAGATAAGGGCTTAAGCGCAGCCGCTAACCCCTGATGAAACCACCAGTGCAGTATCTGCAGTTTCCACTGTCCACCTTACACATTTTCATAAGGTAATACCTTAAGGAGAGATGGATGACGGATAGATGTCGGGAAATGGAGGAGTTTGAAAGGAAGCATGACACGCTTAACATGTACAAGAAAGTCCGGGAGGTTGCTGGCTTGTATAACAAGAAAACTACTAACATACTGGTGGATAGCACGGGAAAAGCTATTACTGATGAAAGAAAAGTTCTTGAAGTATGGAGTAAATATGTGACTGAACTGTTTGAAGAGGACAGACCAAACATGTAGGGTAATGCAAACCAAGACGAAGGGCCAGAAATTTTAAAATGTGTGTGTCCTGCGAAAAGTCTTGTGGATTATGCTCAGGTCGTTCCTGTTCAATTCAAGAAGCAGTTTAGACTTCTCTGTTGACGTGGTGATGAACCGTTTTGTCTGCCTTAAGCCTGACGTCTTCCACCAGTATGACAGCATTTGACTCCTTTATCTAGTTTCAAGTTCATTTCAACATGGCTCCTTGTACAGCCACAATGGGGCTCTGGGCCATAGAATGGTGTTGTTGAGGCCCTTTTTGCAAGACTATCTCCTTCCTCTTTCCTCCAATGCCTTAATGCCCTGGTACCCACATCAAAATCACTTTGCCGTTCGTAGCCAGTTGCTTCAAGAACTTTTTGCAGTCCTAGGTCAGTGTAGACTCGGTTTTGAAAGATTTCCGACTCTTTAGTACTGCCCGACGGTCTGTAAGTCTCTCTATTTCCGAGTCTTCTTTGTATGCACTCCTGTAAACAGAGATTTATAGCAAGAATTTCTGCTTGAAAGATGGCGGAAAATTTGCCTAGGGACTTAGGGAGTCTGAAGATAGGTCCTCTTATTCCCACTCCTGACCTGACCCGCCTGCATATCATACGGATGGGCTGTTTGTCGGCCTTTCACTGCCTCTGTCCGATGGCTGGTGGTCACTTAAGACCACGTCAAATAGGACTATGAAGTCCAGTTCAGCTGGCATTTGATCTGTTGGTTTGGCGAGTGACTCCAATGGAATAATTTCCAAGATCTTCAAGTGGCCAACCAAATATCTTAGTTTGAAATTGTCTGATTGAAATAGTCTCAAATCACTTGGTGCTTCTTCCTTCTTCACGCGTATCTGCAGTGGAGTCAGATTCAGCATTGCCCCTATTACAGCTGCGGGGCATGATGCCACAGCTCCCGTTATTCCAAGACAGATCAGCCGCTGCAATTTTTTCAATTTGCTTTGCGCTGAGGTTTCTTCCGTTTGTGACCGCCATACTATAGATGCAGATGTGACCATGGGTTTAACCACAGTTTGGTATATCGAATATACCATTAGCCTCCACCTCCATGTTTTTCCTACGAGTCTACGGCAAGTCAAGATTGCCATTGTGGCTCTCGAAAGAGTTTATTCCAAGTGGGTGTTCCAGTTCAGTTTGTGGTCTAAGAAGATCCCTAAATATTTCACTTCATTGGAAAATTGCATCTGTGCTCTATTCAGAGTAGGAGCATTTAAAAGTCGTTTCCTTCTGTTCGTCAATGGGATAAGAACGGTCTTATGGGGATTGACATTAAGTCCCTCTGTCTCACACCAGTTCCTTACAATATTAAGGGCTGTTTGCATTAGGCTGTATATTACAGCATCGTGCTTGCCCTTTACTGTTGTCACACTGATAAGTACGGTGTCTCGTTGTCAAGGCCTGCGCGATTCTTTTCATCTGTAATTTGCCTGGCCTGACGCCGTTTTCCTCTAGGGATACCTGAAGAATCAAATACACAGAGATAGATATTATGATAACGCCGATAATTCGATGAATCGCATCAGTTACGGAATAAAACAAATTCTGCCCAGGAGCATAGACAAGGCGACAAGATTGCTTGCCAAATGTGTGGAACAAAACGATAATTTAAAAAAAATCTAATATAATAAAGATTTTATCCATTTTTATTTCTCTACATTTTTCCGTTTGGTATAGTTTTTCTTCAAGTTATTTCCATCCTATTTAATGTTAGTAATACAATTTACTTGAAATATCTCACTTTTTCAAGTTTCTCGAATATGTGGTTCATTAATATTTTTCTTCGAATTTACATTTCTTTACTTTCGACAAACAATATATAGACTGTTCCATTAAAAATGACATTTTACAGATATTTCGGAAATTTGGCAAACCATTGTTTTTCAGCTTGCATATTGGTGATCGGGAGACACACATGGGTTTCCAGTTTGTCTCACATTCCAGCATGTGTTTCACAATATTGTTCGCTGTCAGCTTCTCTCCAATCTCCGCCTTTTGTCTCACCACCTCCCGCCACCGACCGCGGTATAGGACAGTGTGTTCTGCGGTATCGTTCTCCCCACAATATTGGCACTCGTCTGTTTCCTTAATCCTTGAAGTGGCAAAGATATGCTCAGAAGCGCCCATGTCCGGATAAGAACTGCGTTAGGTAATATCCCAACTCTCCATGCTGTCGCGTGAATCAAGGTCTGATCTTTGGTATTCGTGTCTTGCTCCACTGGGCTGTTTCTGTTTCTTCGTCCCATTATGCTTGCCATTTTATCATTGTTTGTTCGCGTCTACTCGTTTTTTGCACTGTCCTGTTTTGGTATTTTTCGTATGTACGCTTCGCGATCAGCCAATGGATAGGTACAGTAGTAGCGATTACTTGAAACTGTCCTGTATGAGCTTGATATACGGATTGCCACCTTTCTTTGAATGCCGTATTGTCCTTCTGTATTTGTCCATTTCCATCCAGCTTTTCCACACTGGTGCTCCGTACAAGACAATGGAACTCACTACGCTCCGCACTCGGTCCACCTACGTTTGACATCAGTCTGTTCAAAGCCGCTGCTATCCCAATTACTCTTTGTGCTACATCCTTTATGTGTATTCCCATATTCATGTTATGTCCCTGTAGTATCCCAAGGTATCTCAGGCACCTTTTATGGTTCTTCTACCTAGGATATGATGTCCATGATACTCGTTCGTTTATTTCTTTTCTGCTATCGCCGCACACCACAAGTGCCAGATCGTCTGCGTATCCTATAATAGTTGCCCCCTCACATGTGTTCATTCTACACAGATAAGTGTGATTTAGCTGACCTTGTAACTCCAAGATAAGAAGTTTAGCAATAGGGTCGACTTCGTTTGAAATCAATCATATATATATATATATATATATATATATATATATATATATATATATATATATATATATATATATATATATATATATATATATATATATATATATATATATATATATATATATATATTGGAATGATGCACTACACTGTAATCAGTTTTAAATATACACTTTATTTGTTTGCTGTACTTTTTGTAATTTTTTATTTGTTTACCTGGACTGGAGTTTCGAACGTTCCTGGTTCATCATCAGCACGCTACTGACTCTGATCGTTCCTGTGTGTTCTATGTCTGTTAAGTTGTACGTGACGTCTGCGTGTTGAGCTTCCATTTGTCGGTTTACAGTTGCTTGATTGGCTGTGTTTTCAGTTTGTGTCGATTGTATTGGTTTTCTGTTTTCATGCCACAATAACGAAAACAGAAAACCAATGCAATCGACACAGACCGAAAACATAGCCAATTAAACAACTGTAAACTGACCAACAGAAGCTCAACACGCAGGCGTTACGTACAACTTCAGACACAGAACACATAGGAATGATCAGTGAGTAGCGTGCTGATGATGAACCAGGAACGTTCGAAACTGCAGTCCACGTAAACAAATAAAAAATCACAAAAAGTACAGCAAACAAATAAAAGTATATGTATGTATGTATGTATCTATATATATATATATATATATATATATATATATATATATATATATATATATATATATATATATATATATATATATATATATATATATATATATATATATATATATATATATATATATTAGTGATAACAAATGTACAATACGTTTATGCAGAAAGCCTGAATTGATTTGTGTTTGTGTGTTGCATGAGGTAATTTAAAAGAGGGTTTGTCTAAAAATATTTGATACTGAAATATTCAAATTAAATACGCTTCAAATTTGACATACCAAACGCAATGTATATTTGTTGCAATTCCGTCTTACATGTCAAGCGTCTAACCACCAGGGGCGGCTCCTAAATAAGTGCGCCCGTGCGCGCGCACTGCCGCCTGCCGTGGAAAAAATAATATTTTTGCTATGCTATATTTTAATAAATTTTTATTTACTTTTTTACCTCCTGCATTCAACAAACAAAATTAGTATATCGAGGATCGCAGGGTCGGCAACCATTAATACATAATCAGAATAAGTATAGTGTTAATGGTTGCAGACGTTATCGTTATATACATCCTTATCCGTATACATCAGTCGCGCGGCGGTGTGTATTTTTCGGCGCTCTGAGGAAATGCGATACTTCAATGCGAAATGATCGACTATCTTCGTCGAAAACGACCGAATAAGCAATCTGGTTGTGCGCTTTAAAATTCCACACTTGCAGTTTGCAGTGGACTTTTCGCAGAGCGGTGTAGTAATTTTCGTGTAGTGCTTCGCGTCGTGTTGATTTTAATTAGATCATTTCGTTGTTGTTTACATGTTCTAACAAGACAATTATTATTATTATTATGGCTACTACTTCGGGTTGCTTAATAAGTGGACAAAATAATTGTGATACTGTGATTAATTCAGTGGATAATATTTTAAAGGTGATATAATATTAAATAATATTATAAACTAAAGTGAATGCTGAGTGTTGACAGAATTGTGATTTGTGTTAATAATTATTAAAGAGAGGACTTTTTAACTACTATAACCTATAACTAACTAAAGGAAAACTTGGTAAGTAGTTAATAATTATTAAGTTTAGTTAGTTTAGTAAGTAGGTTTTTTTATAATACATTTTCGGGGAAAAAAGAGGCGAGCCCTTTTTATTTTAAAAAATTCACTAATAGAGAGGTATCGATGGAGAGACTTTGCAAAAAAAATTTCAAATGAGCGCGAACTAGGACCCCTAGAACCCATATCCGGTGTCAGTTTCAATTTATATATATATATATATATATATATATATATATATATATATATATATATATATATATATATATATATATATATATATATATATATATGTATGTATGTATGTATGTATGTATGTATGTATGTATGTATGTATGTATGTATGTATGTATATAACCAACAGACAACTCAAAAAATACGCAACTTATTTCGATGAAACTCGGCAAGTGCCTTTCTTTTATTAATGTCTTGGATGAGTTCGTTAGTCAGGAAAATCGGATACGGTTTTCCGGGAAAATTTTGAGCTTTGTTTAACAAAAAATACTTTCCTCCGAAACATACAAAGCTATTTTAATAAAATTTGGTGGATATGTTGCCTTGTAAAAGACATTACTACACACTTAAATTCAACTTTCAACATTTTTAGAAAATTAAGTTATTCAAATCTTGAGTTTTCTTTTGAAAAAAATTTTTCTCCGAAAATTACAGTTATTTTGATGATATTTGGTTGATATGTTGCCCTGGGTAAGACCTTACTATACACCAAACTTTCTAGGTTTGTAGAAACTTGAGTTATTCAAATTTGAGGCATTTAATAAAAATTCTCTACCATAACGAACTTGCTGCGTCCCGAGCTTTTTTTTCTTGCGCACCCCCAATACATTAAGGCACGAGCCGCTACTGCTAACCATTGCCTTTATTTAACTCTGGCATTTATAACCAAATAGTAAATTTTGTACAAAACTAACATGACTTAAACATAACTTTTTATGAACATAATTCATTAATTTTGTCCTATCTGGCGATGCGGTAAAATGACGAAACCGGTTACTGAGAAGAAAACAGGTAATTAAAATTATCTACATCTGTATTTGGACTGTATAACGTTTGGTCTTAGGGATCAAATCTTCATGTTAACTTATAAAATAACAACCCCCAAAAAGATCCTATAACACCATAACGCCTTTAGTGATTTAAGGAGAAAGACTTATAATTTGTGTTTTTAGCGTTTCCTATTTATCTAGCAGCCAATAAAGTTTTATGTCAAACATCTCTGGCCTCCGTTTTACACATACATTAAAACCGGCGTTTAAGCAAAATTGTTTGTGTTTTCTAGCAAACTGTAAAAAATTGAAATTTTAGAATAGGAAGAAATGTTGTCCATTAATGCTCTCTTAAGACCTTACCGTACTTACCTATTAATTTTTTCTTGTCGCTGTAATATGTTGGATACGTTGACGGCTTCTTTTAGCTGCACAACCAAGCCTCCTCTTATGGACTCTACCACCGCGGCGCAGCTGCCTTCTTCTTGTAATTCAAAACTCTGCAAAAGGCATCTTTAGTACAAAGAAAATAATTTAGATTTGGACTAGTTACCTTGCTATATTCATGTGATGGAAAAAATCCATCAGTTTCACACGTATTCAGGTGCATAAAAATGGATTTCTTTGCAATTAATATTCCTGTAATAAAAATATAATTAGTAGTATTCGTAGAATTCTAGTTGTGGTCTTACAAAGGTTGTCGTTCAATGAGTTTATTCAGTCCGATTTGATAGAAATTTAGCAGCAGACATTGTAGTACAGACAATAGTGGAGCCCGTTACTCTCCATAATGCACTAAACGACAGGAGTTTTTTTTTTTGATAGATAGGATCATAATGACGTACTGAATGTAAAAACACAAAATCATTACAAATTAGGAGGGCGGAAGTGCCGCCATTTTGAGAAAAACCGTTTCAGCCTATATCTCCGTAACCGTGCACTTTAGGCCAAAAATGGTAATGACCGTTATTGTAGATAATTGTATTTCTCATCTTTTTTGTTAAATAACTTTTTTTTGTATCACTCACCGTTTACAACTTATACGACTATTATCATTCATTTATGGACTTTTAGTGAATTTTCTTAGAAAAAATTCACTAATGAGGAGATCTCGACTTTTGAATTTTGAAAAAATTTCTTTAAATGAGCGCGATCTAGGACCCCTAGAACCCATATCCGGGGTCAGTTTCAATTTTTATATGTTTATATATATATATATATATATATATATATATATATATATATATATATATATATATATATATATATATATATATATATATATATATATGTGTGTATGTATCACACCGATAACTCAAAAAATAATGGGCCGATTTTGATAAAATTTGGCATGTACTTTTCTTTTGTAAATAGCTTGGATAAGTTCGTTAGTCAGGAAAATCGGACGAGGTTTTCCGGGAAAATTTTGAGTTTTCTTTCGAAAAAAATTCTTATCTCACAAAGTAATTAGCCGATTTTAATCAAATTTGGCATGTGCCTTTCTTTTGTAAATAGCTTTGACAATTTTGTTAGTCAGGAAAATCGGACGAGGTTTTCCGGGAAAATTTTGAGTTTTTATTCGAAGAAAATTTTTATCTCAAAGAATAATAGGCCGATTTTGATAAAATTTGGCACGTACCTTCGTTTTGTAAATGGCTTTGACAAGTTCGTTAATCAAAAAAATCGGACGAGGTTTTCCGGGAAAATTTTGAGTTTTCATTTGAAAAAAAATTAACTTAATTTTACCTATATATTGGTTAATAATTGTTTAAGAAATAAAATGCTTATAACTTAACTTTTCAATGGACAAATTTCCTACAACTTTTACTAAAAACTTTTTTTTCTCAAATCAATATTTTCAAAGTTATAACGCGTTAAATGTTGCACTTTTCAATCGACAACTGTTTCTGGAAATATCTTAGTAAAATGAAGGACAATGACGGTTGAAGCTAAGACTTCAGGCTTTGTAAAACATTCGTGTTGAGACATTTTCTTCCCGTAGCTTATATTAGGTTCAGGTTCTTTGCGTAAATATTGCCAATTTTGACGTTTTCAATCGCGACTTTGACGTTTTGGGGAAAACCCCAATTTATTTTTCTTTAAATGCCTATAACTTTTTCATCTTTTAACCTACAAAACTAAATTTTGGTAGGTAATTTACCTACTATGATATAAACCGTCGTACCAAATTTGGTTGCCCTTACTTTGTTATTTCCAGAGATATGTTTTTTTTTTTTTGAAAGAAAACACAAAATTTTCCGGGATAACCTGGGCCGATTTTCCTGGCTAGCGAATTTACCAAGCCACTTGCAAAAGGAAGGTATTCACCAAATTTAATCAAAATCGGCCCATTATTTTTTGAGTTATCGTTGTGACGGGTTTTCTCAAAATGGCGGCACTTTCACCCTCCTAATTTGTAAGGATTTTGTGTTTTTACATTCAGTGCGTCATTCAGAATCTATCAAAAAACAAACAAAAAAACTCCTGTAGTTTAATTCAGAAACAAATTCTTTCTATTGCATGTACTATTGGACGACTGCTAAAACTGTCCTCTGACAGTGGCGTTATCTGCAAAATTGCAGGCCCGGATCCTTACGCACTGGCAAAGGGTAATTTATACGACAAAAAAGTGCGTGACAAAACCAAGCCCTCACGGCCATCTGAGGTAATTTCGGTTTATTAACAACCCTATGCAAGAACCGATCCTTAAAATTAGCCATCCGTGTTCTGTAGAGCTTGTGATGCATTAATAATAATAAGGTTTATTTATTAGTACAATACAACATAACATCTAATAATTCAAGTTTCATTCAAGAAGTACTTTCTTTTAAGTGGCTGTTATTCATTTGCTATTTTAGTGAGGTGTATTTTCGCTACAATTAGTATGCCGTACTGAAGAGCTCTAATTAGAGCGAAACCGGTCTACGGTTCTAATTGTGGCGAGAATACATCTAGCCTTATATACTTTGTCCCTATATTAGGGCAGAAATGGGCCAGAGCTGACAATTTACTAAATTGTTAGTTGGTTGTATACAGTCTCTATTTTTTAACACTCTGTGTTATTTGGAGCTGGCGTGACAACATACTATTTGGTTCCGCAACTAGGTGGCGGCACGTTGCTTCGTGTCTATCACTCACTTCGTGTTGGGAGGCTGGCTGCCATAGCCGTATTACTTTTGTAGGTGTATTTTCGCTACAATTAGTATGCTGTACTGAAGAGCTCTAATTAGAGCGAAACCGGTCTACGGTTCTAATTGTCGCGAGAATACATCTAGCCTTACATACTTTGTCTACCATCAGGAAGCTGGCCAAACTCCAAAGGCTGGCAATCCTGGGTATCATAGGCGCTATGAGGACGACACCCTCAGCCGCGCTAGAGGTCTTGTTGATGCTGCCACCGCTTCCCATCTGTATCAGAAGGGAGGCTATGGCGTCGCATCTTAGAATGCGAGACTCAGGAAACTGGTGCAGAGAGGGAGCAGTAATAGGGCATGCAAGAGTCGCCAAAGAGGTGGAAAAGGAAATTCAGATTCCCGCCATAAAGGTGCGGGATGTCGAGGACGATTTTAGGTTGACTAGGCCATAAACCCTCAGGATCCCCAGTGGGGATCAGTGGAGGGAAAATGAGGTTGCATTCCAGCCCGCAAGCCTGGTCTGTTTCACCGACGGATCGCGGCTGGGGGACCAACAATCCTCCGGGGCAGGAATATACATCGAGCGCCTGGGGGTGCGCGAGAGCTATGCTCTTGGCGCATATACCACGGCATTCGAAACAGAGGTGTGTGCTATCCTGTCTGTGGCCAATAGACAGGATGTGAAGAGGAGTCCCGAGAAATGTGTGTACATCTGCTCGGATAGCCAGGCGGTCCTCCGGGCAGTCTGCGCGGCCAGAATCAGGCACTGGTTCAGGAGTGCGCTGACGCTCTCAGAGGACTAGCCAGGACGAAGGAGGTGCAACTGGTGTGAGTTCCGGGACACTGTGGCGTAGCGGGGAATGAGGTGGCGAATAATCTCGAAAGACTCGGTTCCCGGCGGCCGTTCTGTGGCCCGGAGCCTGCGATAGGCATAAGTAGGAAGACAGTCTCTGTCGCCTTAGACAGGTGGACCGAGGAAGCAATGGAGAGGCACTGGGGGTCGGTTGGTGGCTGCAGGCAGGCAAGGGACTTCGTGGAGGGGCCGGGCAGAGATAAGGCTGTCTGGCTACTCGGAAGGAGTCGACCTACGCTTCGCCGCATCCTTGGGGTGCTGACAGACCACTGCGCCCTTAGAAGACACCTCACATTGATAGGCGTAGAGAGGGATCCCATTTGCCAGGAATGCGGCGAGGATGAAGAAACGTCCTACCACTACCTGTGTGAATGCGAGGCTTTTGGGAGTCTTCGAGCAGAATTGTTCGGATCGAGGACTCTGCAGAGGAATCAGGTAAGTACCGTCCAATTGAGAACCGTCACGGCCTTTATCTCGAGGTCGAGGCGGTTTGGCGACGGAACCGAGGAAGAGTAGAGCATGGTTGCTGGGTTGCTGGGGTTGGCAAATAGGGTCCATTGTGGCCTACTTGCTTGGCGTTGGACTCCCCACCACTGCTACTACTACTACATACCTTGTCCCTGTGTTAGGGTAGAAATGGAACAGGGCTGACAATTTACTAAATTGTTAGTTGGTTGTATACAGTTTCTATTTTTTAACACTTTGTGTTATTTGGAGCTGGCGTGACAACATACTTTTTGGTTCCGCAACTAGGTGGCGGCACGTTGCTTCGTGTCTACCACTCACTTAGTATTTTAGTGAGTTAAAGTGCGTTTAAAATATTGACAGTTGACAGTCTGCATAATAAAAGTGTCGTCTACATTTCTGTGCGTCTAAATCTAACGTATATTTTGTATTAAGTGAGATAATCAAGGATTTTGAAAATTAATATTTTCCGGTGTCAATTCTCCGCGGGGCGATATACATTGTTATCGACGTTATCTCTGTTTATACTGTCTGCGATAAGATTGTAGTTGTTGTCGCGCCATAGTCGTCCCTTGCTGGTGTTGGTTGCATTATTATAATGGTACAAGGCACTTGTTCTTGTGGCTGCAGGGCTTCCGTTGATCAGCACAAATTAACTTATTGCAGGATTTGCACTCGCAAATTTTTGCACTCTTGTGTAGATCTGACGGTTTCTGAAACCAGAATTTTTAAAACAAAACCGGTTTTTCGTGTACTTGTCAGCAATGTAATGACGTGGGCCAAAGTATTGGCGATCTAAAGTCGATTATTGTTTCTCTGAAAAATGAGGTTGCTGAGCTGAAATATTCAGTTGCTTCAGCAAGGCAAAGGCCAGTAATGGATCCGAAACTTGTTGAAGATATAGTTGAAGAGATTGCTGAACATGACAATCGTAAACGTAATTTAATGCTGTTTAATCTTCCTGAGTTTAAGTTGTCCCATGACAAAAAAACAACAAGTTTGTAAAATTCTTGAGTCACTTTCACTTGGTACTAATATGACGTGAACTTAAGCCTACCCGAGTAGGTACAAGTTCTGGATACGCGTCAAGATCTCGCCCCATACGGGTTCGCCTGCCCAGTGAGGATCTGGCTGCTTCTGTACTTAAAAAATCAAGAACACAAAAAAAATCCACGGACTTCAAAAATGTGGTGAGTTCTGACAAGACTCCCTTACAGCTAGCTTATTTTAAGGGTGTGCGGCAGCACCGCCACGAAAAGATGAACGGAGGTTTGACTGCTTTACTCATCAGATTTAAAAAAAGTGTTCCTTTTATTTCTAAATCTAATACTGGTAATTTAACCATCCGACGTCCAACAGATTTCCAGATATTTATTATCAACATGTGCGCTCTATACGTGGTAAACTTGATCGATACTATAGTGCAGTATGTTAACGAATTCGATATCGTATGCCTTTCCGAAACATGGCTGTCTGATGAGGTTGATAGTGCTGAAATCTTTCCGGAATCTTATACAGTCCTGAGATGTGACAGAGATCTAGCTGGCGTGGGTCGCTTGGGTGGTGGAGGTGTACTCGTGGCGTGCGGCAACTCTAGTTTCAATGTTGAGATTTTGGACATTATTGCTCTGCGCAGTACTTTTCCTCTCATTGACATCATAGGCTGTAAAATATGTTCCCGCTCTAAATCTGTGTACATTTTTGTTATCTACATTCATCCCAGTGTCTCCAGACATCACTATGAGCTTTTTTGGATATGTTAGAGGAACTAATTTGGGAAGAAAATGTACTAATTATGGGCGACTTTAATGCTCCGAGCTTCGTCACTCAATCATCAAACGATCCTAAGACAAGGCTGCTCAAGGATTTTATGCTATTCAAGCATCTTCAGCAGTGCAATGAAATAACTAATTCTAGTGGTCGCCTACTGGATTTGGTTTTAATCGAACTCCGAGTTTCTGTCGCCCACGACGACACGTCTATGCTTAATGAAGATCGTTTCCATCCAGCACTTACTTTAAAGTTACCTGTTTATTTAAATAAAGCAAATAGTTTCTTATTTTATTCGAATTATAAGCTGCACAGCTTTAGAAAAGCTAATTCCCCAGCTCTGTATGAATCATTATTTGACATTGACTGGCAGTTTCTTAGTGAGTTTGATTGTGTTGATGAGGCATGTGATCATTTTTATTCAACCATTTGATGTATACGTTTTAGTTTATCGTCAGCATTTTAAGTCCCCACACCTTTATCCCAAATGGTTCACTTTGGATATTATTCGTAATATTAAATTGAAAAATAAACACAGGCTTACCTATTTGAGATATAAAAATCCTAATGACTTACTGTTGTGCAGAGAATTAATAACTCTTGTAAAACATGATATTTCTGATGCCTATAAACTGAGTATCTTGTTACTAGTGGCCCTAAACAATTTTGGTCTTTCATTAAATCTAAGGCTCAGAAGTCTAGAATTCCTGGTAAAATGATTTATCCGTCTGTTAATTTACTTAATGCACCTTTAGATATTGTTTCTGGTTTTCAAACTCCTTTTAGTAGTATTTATTTACCTTCTTTTTCTAACCTCTCTGATGTATCTGCTGCTTACCTTAGTCCCTCTTGTGTATTACCCCAATTTAATCTAGGTTATATAAGCGAAGATGACATACTTGGTGCTAAAAAACGCCTCAAATCTGGCTTTTGTTCCGGTCATGACCAAATTCCTGCTTTCCTTTTGAGGTGACTCCTTTACAAACTATTTATAATCTCATTCTAAAAGCCCCCCTGTTTTTCGAAAATTTGGAAAATTTCCATGATTTGTCCTGTACATAAAAGTGTAAATAGTGCTGATAAAGTGACGAATTATAGACCAACATGTTTGCTTTCTAATTTCTCTAAGGTTTTTGAAATTATCATTCACTCCTTTCTATAGTTCTCATTTAAATCTTATATTGATCCTTGTTTTTTCGGTATCTAAGGTAAGTAGATTGTCATAAAACATTCCTTAATTAGTTTAAAATCATGTTGTGCCACTTTTTTTCGAACTCACCATGATTTCCCTTCGTAGAAAACAGCCGTGCCATGAGCAAAACTTGTTATGGAACCTTTTAGCCGTTGTTCCAAGAGATCGTTAAAATAATCTATAAAGAGCACTCAGCCAAGGACGGTTCCCTGGAGTATACCATACTACACGCGTCTATAATCGCTATAAATATCTCCCAGTGTAACACGCTGGTAGCGGTTATGAAGGTAGCTCTGAACTAGTTAATGTACTATTCCTCGAAAATCGTAGCTCTTCGTTTTGTCAAGAAGTATATCATGGTTTACAGTATCAGAAGCCCTAGCCAAGTCAAAGATAGTGTCACAGTACTGCTATCTAATGCGTTATATATTTGTATTGTTAAACTAACGACTAAATCATGTACCGACCTGGCTGTTTTAAGGGTACATTGATTTCGAGAAATGACAACGTATTTATCTAAGAACATGTTAAACCTGCGCTATAATTTTTTTTCGACAGCTCAAGCGACATTGGAAATAAGGCTAATTGGCATGCAATTCTCAATCTGCAGTTTATCGCCTTGCTTGCATATAATGGCCCTATTTGCCCATTTTTAATGTCTCTGGGAACTCGTCTCTATTATTTTATTACCTCAAAGGCACTGCTGCCATATTAGCTGTTTCATTCACAATCTCGATTTTATATTCGATCACATCCTGTCGACCTCCCTGGCTTCATTTTTTCAATGGACTTAAGGGCATCCTTCCTCAATAGTATGAAAGCTTTTCCAAGAATTGTCAGGGATTTTCAAAGACTTGACCTCAAAGATATCGGTAAGTTTATTAAAAGAAACTCACCAGGTGTCTGCACTCCTCCAGTGAATTTATGCCCGGAGAAGTAAACGGCATCCTTACTGACGCTGTTTTCCTCGACTCCGGGCAAAAAGGGGTTCATGTCGACTGTTACGTATGGGGCAGCAATATTGTAATCCCAGAAGGCCAGAGCACCATACTGATGCAAAAGCATAGTACAAGCCACATCATCTGCTAGGATACCAGTTACGTTGGAGGCAGCTGAGAAGCATCCTATCATCTGACGACCACAGTTTTGGTGGGATCGGAGCTTGCTTTCTAGGTCGTTCAAATCCAAAAAGCCATCCTTAGTCTCCGCAATACGTACCATCTGTAACAGAAAAACAAATTTAGTTAGGGGAAAGGAGGGTGAGATGACGAATGGGGTAAGACGACGAATACTGGTTCACAAATACACACTAAAATATTTTCTTACACATAACACCTGGAACAGCAGTCTTAAAAACGATAAAAATAAGCACAAGGTTCTTAGAATTAAAATAAAATGAAGGTTACGTAAACAACCTAAACCTAACCTAAACACTCAATAAATAGACAAATTCACAGATAAAATCACAACTAAGACAAACGAAACAAGTTAAGACGACTTTGCAAATACCAAATGAAAACGGAGAGAGTCATCAAACTCAAGAAAAGACAACATTGCACAACAACCAAACCAAGTCGCAAAGACACATTACAAAAATGATGCTCTACAACACATTACTGAACAAGTACACTTGGAGAACCCAAATCACCACAACACATTTTAAAAGACCTGACGATCGTTTCACTAACCAAGTTAGCGTCATCAGAGGATGAAAAATTCTAACCACTTTTTTTAAGTAGTTAGAATTTTTCATCCTCTGATGACGCTAACTTGGTTAGTGAAACGATCGTCGAGTCTTTTAAAATGTGTTGTGGTGATTTGGGTTTTCCAAGTGTACTTGTCAGTGCTCATCACAGGTTCCAATCTTCACTTAGTGACATTACTGAATTTTTCAAACCTTTTTAAAATTAATTCTTTGAGACTCTTTTTAAAAAGCTTCATATTGTAAGATTGTTTAATTTTACTAGGCATCAAATAACTTATCCTTTTGCAAAGGTAGATATAACATTTTTGTCATATTGTTTTTATACGCTTCAGTGGCGCTTCTTGAATTCTGGTGCCATAATCATTGTGAAGCCTACAAATAAATTATTTCCTTTTATAGCCCAATATTACCGCCTGAAGAAAATACAACTGGCGAAGGTCCATAAGTTCCTTTACAGCTCTTTAGTTGGATATGTCCTATTTCTTTCATGCATAATTTTGATAAAGGATCTCTAAAACATACTTAATTCCCTCAAGACTCCGTCACTCGCTTCTCCCCACCCAATCACCCCATAGTTAAACTGTGACTGAACAAGGCCATAACATACTTTTTTCTTATCAATTATTTCCAAGGGGTCTCTAAGGTACCTTATCTTGCAGGGCAGTGGTCTCAGTTTCTTCAGCACATATTGGCTCTTCTCATCCCATCTCAAATGACTGTCAATGTAGCACAACATTCCCAGCTGAACAAAATAGAACTGGCGAAGGTCCATAAGTTTTGCCTTCCTATACGGCTCTTTAGTTGGATATGTCCTATTTCTTCCATACACAATGTTGATAGAGGTATCTAGGTACCTTACCTTCTCGAGCAGTACCTTACCATTAAAAAAGTGGGATTCTCCTCTTAAAACGTCAAAGTTGCGATTTGAAACGTCAAAGTTGGCAACATTTAGGCAAAGAACCTGTAACAAATACGGGTTATGCAGAGAAAAAGTAGCAAGAAGCAAATCCTTCAGTTTCAGCTTCAACTGTCATTGTCCCTCGTTTTACTAAAATATTTCCAGAACATTCATTTCAAATAGACCCTTTCTCTGATACTTTGGCAGTAGTTTTAGTTATAGAGTTTATCATTTAATGCGGCATAATTTTTAGCGAATTAACGTAGAAAAAATTTGAGGAGACCGCCGCTTTTAAATTTTGAAAAGATTATGTATTTGTCAGACGCAGCGTTGAAATTGATATCGTTATCATCTTGAGTTTCAGCCTAGAGTTATTTATTTGCACAAAATAAAATGTAGGACAGACATGTGACTACAACCACTCTAGAAATAAAGGTGGTTTTTCTGTGAAAAAATACGACACATACTAAAGTGTTTCCACTCAAAGATAGCCGATCTATTAGTGAATTTTCTTTAAAAAAATTCACTAATGAGGAGATCCAGACTTTTGAATTTTGAAAAAATTTCTTCAAATGAGCGCTAATTAGGCCCTCTAGAACACATATCCGGGGTCAGTTTCAATTTTTAGATGTTTATATATATATATATATATATATATATATATATATATATATATATATATATATATATATATATATATATATATATATATATATATATATATATATATATATATATATATCACACCGATAACTCAAAAAATAAAGGGCCGATTTGGATTAAATTTGGTAAGTACCTTCCTTTTGCAAATGGCTTGGATAAGTTCGTTAGCCAGGAAAATCGGCCCAGGTTTTCCCGGAAAATTTTGTGTTTTCTTTCGAAAAAAATTTATATCTCCTGAATTAACAAAGTAACGGCAACCAAATTTGGTCTATATCATTATATGTAAGTTACGTACCAAAATTTAGCTCTGTACGTCTAAAGACACAAAAGTAATAGGCATTTAAATAAAAATTAATGGGGATTTTCCTCAAAACGTCAAAGTTGCGATTTAAAACATTAAATTTGGCAACATTTAGGCAAAAAACTTGAATCTAATACGGGCTATGGAAAGAAAATGTCTCAAAAAGAATGTTTTACAAACCCTGAAGTCTTAGTATCAACCGTCATTGTCCTTCAGTTTACTAAAATGTTTCCAGAAAATTCATTTAAAATAGACCCTTTCTCTGATGCTTGGCAGTAGTCTTAGCTAGAGAGTTCATCGTTTAATGGTATATAATTTTTGTCGAATTTTCGTAAAGAATCAATAGAGCTCAATATATCCGTTATTATACAAGATATGAAAAAAAATATCGTATACATTAATTATAGGCTGTCTTGAGCCCTGACACCCTATGTCTTGAGCTACATCTTAAAAAATATTTCTACAACCACAGAGTGGCCCCATAAGTCGTTGGTGATACAAATTATCTATTTCTCTAATCAAACACGTCTTATGTTATTGCAGTTTTGCTCAATTTGCTATTAACCTATAAGGTTGACCAAGAAACGAGTTTTTTTCGGGACTACTTTAAGTTTACTTCCGGAAATTTTTGTACATTTTCAAACAATAAAGTTATTTTGATGAAATATGACACATTGTTTTTACTATATAGGTTATACTGGTAACCAAATTTGATGACTGCTTTCTTAAAAAAACACACACATATTTGCTATTAAAAACATTTTAATGAAAATTCACTACCATAACGCACTTGCTGCGTCCAGACTTTTAATAATATATTGACAGTCGCTTGTTTTGTATCAATCAATGTCCACTATTTTTAGATAAGCATTTTAATGGCAATCAAGCTTTAAATGCCAGTTGAAAAACTTTTCTAACAGACAGGCTGACGCTGCTTTATCACTCTTTTAAGTTTCGTATTGGCAATTTCCTCCGAACCTGAATAAACAAAGAATTATAAAAGTAATGAAACCTGTTTACAATTTAGCCAAACTTCTGTAATTTCTATGGTTAGAAATGTAGGCATTGAAAATTTTAACGAAATGAAAGCAATTTGGTGTCTGGTACATAAATATTTGGATATCCTGCAATAGTTTAATATTCACTACTTAATATTGTTGATCTGCGTCATGATCTGGTTTTTTCTGGCACCAAATCAAACAATTTTAAGTGTGTGATATTTGTTTCCCTTAGTCATGTACTATCAAATTACTGGTTTTAACTAGATAAAAAGTATTTATTGCCTATGAGATTTTCATGCACGTTTTCTTGCTTTCATCCAGTGGCGTAACTAGACGAACTCTCCAGAGGGGCACGAAAACCGGACCGGGAGGGGTCTAGAACCACAATTCCTAAGGTCGGTTCCATGAAAGAGTCGCCAGAGTTCCGCGAATGAGTTACAAACCAAGTTCACCTTGCTGAAATGTTTGGAAGGGTCAACGAAATTACTACTCTTTTGCGGGGAAAATCAAGAACTATATTTGTCGCGAGACAAAGTATCGACATTTAAGAAAACAATTAATTTCAGGATTATCTGCATAGAATAAGACAATACTGAATTTTTTCCTCTTCTATATAATTTTCTGCAAGAAAACGTGTTGAAATTACCAAATGAAATTCGGAATGTCATCACTGGACACTTGGTAAGTCTGCGAGATCTTTGTCAGATTACTTTCCGGATACTGATATTGGCATCGAGTGGGTACAAAATCCATTCATCATTAGAAGTCAACCTGCAACGCTAACCGTCCTAGAATATGAATCGCTTATAGCTTTTCAGAGTTCAACCGCATTGAAATACATATTTGAGTCTGCCACTAAACGTGTTTTGGGTTGGTGTTAAAAGTGAATACCCTGAACTGGCCAAAAAGGTTATTTTAACTTTGCTACCCTTCGTCACCTATCGTTGTGAAACACGTTTTTCAGTTTATGCTTATACAAAAAATAAATTTAGGTCGGGATTGGATGCTGCTCAAGATATGCGTATACAACTATCGGACATAAAACCGAATTTTAAAACAATGATCAATAAAACAGTGAAACAGTTTCATTCGTCAAACAACTTTGCTGAAAATACTCCGAATAAAGGTTTTTTACTCTTATTTTAAATTGTATTGTATTTTATTTATTTATTTTTTATTTCAACAACACACCACGAGGGCTTACAGCCTAAATACTATCGTACCGTGCGTGTTGACAAGGAGGAAAGAGGCAACTTATTAATTCTTGACTTGAAGGTTTGGAGATTCGGGGGAGAAGGAAAAACATGTGTCGGCAACGAATTCCACAACTTGGAAGTCCTCGGGACAAAAGAGCGGGCATAACAAGATGTTCTATGTCTGGTGACCCGGGCAGTAAAAGGTGCATTCGCTCGGTTCCCCTGGTAGATATATTGGGGGCAGCAGGTGGAGGAACTATGGAAGAAAGCTCCTCTGAGCAGTGCCCGTGCAGATATCTATAAAAGAGAGAGAGAGAGAGAGGTCACCAACGGCACGTCGGTGGGCAAGGGATGGCAGCCTTTGGGTGAGGGTAGGGTCACCGATGAGACGTATAGCTCTCTTCTGAATGGAGTCCAGGATAGCGAGTGTAAAAGCGGCAGCAGCACCCCAGATGTGGGAGCAGTATTCGAGGTTTGGTCTTTTTTGTGAAGTATATAAGGTATAGAGATTAGCTGGTGAAAAGTATTTGCGAGCCCGGAAGAGGAAACCTAATTTCTTAGCAGCCGCTTCTGCAATTAATGTGACATGTTGGTGCCATTGAGATTTCGATCCACACAAATGCCAACAATTGAAAAGGAGTCAATACTTTGAATAACTTGGTTGTTCATTGTGATGGTTCTTGGGCTGGTGTATCTTTTATGAGAAAGAAAGCAAGACTGAGATTTGGTGGGGTTGAATTGTACAAGATTTCTACTTCCCCAGTCTAATATTTTTTGGAAATCCACGGAAATAGAACCCTCCATGAGTCTGCGATCCTCATCTAATTGGGCTAAAGAGACAGGCTTAGAATATTGTATATTTGAGTGGAGGGTGCTGTCGTCCGCGTAACTGTGAACTGGGTTGGATGTGCTAGAGAGGAGGACATTGATGTGGAGAAGAAATAAAGTAGGGGCTAAAGCTGAACCTTGAGGAACTCCTGCATTATTTGGATACAGTTTAGAGGATTGGCCATCCACGACAACAGAAATGCTCCGGTTGGAGAGGAAATTTGCTGTCCAGGTACAGGGTTTTGGTGGTAGGCCATATGCTGGAAGTTTATTAAGCAGTGCTGCGTGCCAGACCTGGTCGAATGCTTTGGATATGTCTAGAGCGACAATTATGTATGACGAAATTTCTGTCACCGATACCACATGTGACGATGTGGAAAAATTTCGGGACGCAGCAAGTGCGTTATAGTAGCGAATTTTCATAAGAATTGTACACTATTATTATACGGCATATTAGTAAGTTAATACTTTAAACTTACACATATCGATTCTAGAGGTACTAGTACGCGTACATTTGAAGAATTCTTTCGAAAGTGTTACACCGATATCTCTCTTTTATCAAAAGAATATCATGTTCTAACTCCTTTTGAGAAAAATGTCCAAAACTCAATTTCCTATGGAGGTAAAGAACGAAATTTTGCTATATCTATAGATAGTGTAAGTCTCTTTAAAAGATACTTGTATTACAAATTTTATTAAAGTTATACAGAAGTTTTCGAGAAGGAAACTTAATTCATATTTAGAAAACTAAAGTATCTGTCAAATTATAAACGCAGCAGTTATTTTTCCTTATTAATCGCGAGTATGATTTCGTTTTAGTCAACCTAATCAAACCCGTTTTTGCAATAACAATTACAACAATAGCAAAATTATAATTTCAGACTCAAAGGTGACATACTTATTTAGGCGTTTTAAACAAAAATGAGATCTTGTTGAAAACGTTTGAAATCTGTGCGCTATTATTTCTCCAAATGTCAAAATAAAACAATAAAAAAACATGCATCCATCGAGCTGGAATTGATCGCGTGACCTTCTGCTTAGGAGGCAACCGTGGTACCCCTGCGCTATGTAAGCTCACGTCAACAAAGGTTTTATTTATGTGATACTTTAGATCGGCTTCATGCCCAGGATATTATACTCAAAGTATACAGAATTAATTAATTGCAGAAAATTTGTAGAATTACCATTGAAACACATCCCACGACTGTTTCGGTCTTATATGACGTCTTATGTTTAAGTTTAAAGATAAAGGAAACTATTTTAGAATCATTTTATAGAGACTTGGCTTGATTTTGTTTACATTTCTAGTATATTATACGACAGCATAATATATATATATATATATATATATATATATATATATATATATATATATATATATGTATGTATGCTGCGCTAAAATTGCATCTGAGGCCGTTCATAAAGCTACAATTATAGTGTATTTTATTAATTGATTGACTCTCCCAGTTAAATAACAATCAATTGGCAAATTTTTCTGCTCTGCCAAATCTGATAAAAACTCCCAAGGATACGATTCCAAACGAATCCCAAGGAGTTTACTAAATTCCTTGTTCCGACTGTTCCCGAACTTATGTAGGACAAACAAATAGACGCATCCACAATAGAATATATGAACACACCCTCGCAGCTAGAAAATCCGACCCCTCATCGGCGCTGACCATGCATCATATTCATACAGGACACAAAATAGACTTCGATAATGCCAAAACAATAGCACCGGTTTACAACTTCAAAACGAGAATTATCCGCGAAGCAATCGAGACTGAAAAACGTCCCGACTGTGTAAATAAGAGAGATGATGGTCTTCGCCTTCCGACCACTTGGAAACCTATTATATCTTCATTACAAACACACAAACAGAAAATAAATTCCACTGACAATTTTACTTCCCCATTATCTGTCTCAACAAATGCCGGTGACCCTCGTAATCCTCCTCATCATCTAAGTACCGTGACCAAAGCCCCCCACTTAATTGACCTTGACTCTACTACGAGATTTGGGGAGTAGGCAACCCAACCCAACCCACCTTTGTCCACCGCTCTAAGGAGTAGGCAGATTGAGGCCTTAGAGTGTCCTTACATATTTCCTTTACCTCTTGAAAATGGCTCCAAAACAGGAGCCGAAAAGTCGAGTTTTCATAAATTCTGTATATATATATATATATATATATATATATATATATATATATATATATATATATATATATATATATATATATATATATATATATATATATATATATATATATATATATATAAACATCTAAAAATTGAAACTGACCCCGGATATGGTTTCTAGGGGTCCTAGTTCACGCTCATTAGCAAAAAATATTCAAAATTCAAAAGTCTGGATCTCCCCATTAGTGAATTTTTGTAACGAAAATTCACTAAAACGATGATAAAACTATTGTTGACTTTCAGGTTACTGGCACCGCTGATAGAGCATCAAATTTGCTATAAAATATAACAAAATCCCCTCTTACCTTTGCTCCAGTTTCCTGCCAAATGTGTAAATTATCATGATGCTCACTAGGTCCTGTAAAAACAATGGGTGGTTCTCGTAAGTCCAGGGCCGAAATCAGTTTATGGAAAGCATCAGTACAACCACAACCCACAAAAAGGACTGCGTCTGCATCAGAAGCGTTCACGGCATTTTTTATGATCTCTCTGGCTTCTTGTCTGAAAAAAAACACGAAAAGTATGAATTAGAAGCCCTAAGCTGTTTAAACTTGGTCATTTATATATTAATTTATATACAACACACCCGCGAAGTCAATGGGCACAGGGCGCAGTAAATAAAAAAGTCCGGATGCAACAAATGCGTTATTATAGTGAATTTTCATAGAAATGATCTAGACTTTATATATGATTATACAGGCTGTTTCAAAAAACATGCACCATCGCTCGTGGGGCAATTCCTTACTAAAAAAATAAGAAAAAAAGTTACTGTGCACATGGGCCCGGAAACGCATAGTTTCCAATATACAGGGAGTTGAATTTTAATTATTTTTTTTAATTTTTTATAAATAATTTCAAAACCACTGGATGGATTTTAATGAAACTTGGAACTTGAAAGTGTATTATGAAAGTGCATATTTTCAAGTGAGAATCTGCTTACAACTGCGTCAGTGGCGTGCGTACGGGGTAACTGTAAAAAATCATTTGGGGAAAAATATGTGCGCCACTGTCTTTTTCCAATTTTGATACATCAGTTACGAAGCTTATTACATAAGCCACAAAAGCTACCTCTTGGTATTTTTTCGTTCAGGGTATCCCCTAGGAGATATGATTAATTTTATAAAAAGGGGCAAAGTACCGATTAGTCGGCGTAATAATAATAATAATAATAATAATATATGTTTACTGCAACCATAAGAATATGAAAAACAAAACATACAGTAAACATTACAGCAATAAACGTGCAAATAACTAACCTACGTAAAACTTATTGGTGATAAACAGTGAAATGAATATTACAAACATTGATAAAAAATGATAAATAAAAAATAAAAATAAAAAATGAAAAAAGTAATCGTAAAGACACCATGATTTTTCCTAACTCTTGTTTTTTGTACATTACTCAATTGACTTTAATAACAAAGCTAAAGAAAACGTTGAAAGTGACCACCATTAGCGTCGTTACAATTATTTAACCTTCTGCGCAAAGATCTTCTTACTCCTCTGCAAATATTTTGATCTTCTCTAATGCTGTCAAATGCATATTCTATTCTTCCCAACAATTCTTCTCGTGTATTTACTGGTGTTTTATACACTATTTCTTTTAAATGACCCCACAAATAAAAATCGAGAGGATTCAGGTCCGGGGATCGAGGTGGCCATGACACCGGACCACGACCAATCTATCGGTGACCGTATGTGTTGGCTAAATATGTTCTTACAACTGCTGCAAAATGTGCGGGCGCACCATCATGCTGAAACCACATTGTACCATTTCTCATAAAAAGCGGTAGTAACAACGGCAAATCATTTTGTAAAAAGTTTAAATATGATTCATGGTCAAGACGATTCGGTAGAACAACAGGACCAATTATGTGATTTTCAATAATAGCAGCCCAAATATTGATGGAAAATTGATACTGCGAATTTGCAACTCTTAGAGAGTGTGGGTTTTCATCGGCCCATGTATGTAAATTGTGAAAATTTACGATACCTTTTCGCGTAAATGACGCCTCATCAGTAAATAGTACACGTTTAGAAAAATGTTGGTCGTGCCTAAGTTTGTTTAAGAACCACTGACAAAACATTACCCTTGGTTGAAAGTCTCTAGGTAGAAGTTCCTGGACATGTGTAAAATGATAGGGATATAAACTTTGATCCTTCAGAGTTCTGTGAACTGATGATGCCGAAATATTACCCAGTTCGGTGGCAATAATTCTCGTATTTGTACTAGGATCACGTTCAACTCTATTTAATATTGCCTCTTCAACTCGTACAGTTCGGCGGTATCTTCTGCGTCCAGAGTCAGCTTTTAAAGGTTTTAAAGAACCAGTTTCTCTCAAATGTCTTACAATACGTGGGAAAATATTTTTGTCAGGAATTCTTCTTTGCACATAAGTTTCCTGATAAACTCGCACAGCTTGTCTAGCAGTTTGATTTGTTTGTCCATAAATTAACAACATATCAGTCAAATCCGCTGAAGTGTACTTAATGAAAACCATCTTGAGAGGAGGAAATAATATTAATGAGCAGCTCAGTATCAACAAATAACTAAAAACGAAAATACTGCACCGTATCAAAATTTAAAGAACTGTCAAAAATTATAGTTTCATGGCACTTTACGATTACTGTTTTCATTACTCCAACGAATCGGTACTTTGTCCCTTTTTATAAAATTAATCATATCTCCTAAGGGATACCCTGAACGAAAAAATACCAAGAGGTAGCTTTTGTGGCTTATGTAATAAGCTTCATAACTGATGTACCAAATTGGAAAAAGACAGTGGCGCACATATTTTTTCCCCCAATGAATTTTTACAGTTACCCCGTACGCACGCCACTGATGCAGTTGTAAGTAGATTTTCACTTGAAAATATGCACTTTCATAATACACTTTCAAGTTTCAAGTTTCATTAAAATCAATCCAGTGGTTTTGAAATTATTTATAACAAATTAAAAAAAAATATTAAAATTCAACTCCCTGTATATTGGAAAATATGCGTTTCCGGGCCCATGTGCACAGTAACTTTTTTTCTTATTTTTTAGTAAGGAATTTCCCCACGAGCGATGGTGCATGTTTTTTGAAACAGCCTGTATATTGTAAATGTCACGTGATTTCTATTGTTTTCTTCTTATGCAGTTTTATTTTTCAAATATTAGTCCAAAAATACGTCAAACAATGTCAAACTGACATCCTGCTCATTTGCTTAATTAATATCATGGCCTATTTAAAAGATTTTTGAATGCATTTTGGACGAGTAATTTCAAAAGCTTGAAAAACAGATCAAGATTCAACTGCAAATTACTCTAAAAGGGTTAACTCTACAACATGTTAATAGGAATGCCTTTTTTTATGTAAAATAAATGAAGCTTTCAGATTTTCAATAAATTTATTAGATAAAACCACACACAAAAATATATGGAAATTGAACCATTCCAGTCCCCTTGTAAGTTACGCCTCTGCATGAAATATGAAGATTCTAAGAAATTAGTAATATTTATCATAAAAAACTACGCCCCTGTGTCAAATTTCATTAAGTTATTTTGAAGAAAATGCCAAAAAATATTTTTTAGAGTTTTTCTGGGGGCTGTAGCGCCTTGGGAGTGCATTTTCTAAAATAGTTTTATAGAATAAACTACACTTATTTTCTGGTGTACTATACGTCCTAGAAATTTTGGCATTTTTCGAACACCTGGTATACATTATATACTCAGGAGATTAATTTTTTGTGTGGCTGAAACAAGATGAAAGCATATTTAAATGATTACAAATGATACATCCTCTAATTTAGATTTGAAATAGGTTTTACATGTTGTAATAAAAATAACAGGGCCGTATTAAAAAACCAAAATGGTGCGTTTCTGACAAACCCCCGTATCTCGGTTATCTGAGAACATGCGGTATTTTGGTTTAGGCATTTAATGGGCATTTTTGAGGTATGTGCAAGAAAAAATAGTGTAGCAAATGGAATCATAACTTGCACATAGCTGTGATAATCTACCCTCCCGAGACATACATTTCATGAAACGAATTTAGGGTCCATGACTTCACTACAAAGAAAATATGCATACTCCTGTACTCATAAACTCCTGAAACGTTATACTACTCGAGTTTTAACCAAAAAAAATGTTAATTTGAAACAAATCACCCCTCATTTATCCCCTACTCCCTGAAACGATCTTATCCAAAATTCGTTCCGAAGTTATTACGCGTACTAAGAGACAGACGTACAGGCCAACAGACCAACAGTCAAATAAATGTTTGTTCAAGAATCAAGTTTTCTATATGTTTTGAGACTTTTTACGCTGTTTTAGCAAAAAACAATCCGAACCGTTAGTTTTTCAGGTGCTCAAGGTGTACCAAATTTGAAGATGATATCTCAATTCGTTCGAAAGTTATTGCGTCTACTAGCAGACAGACATACAGGCCGACCGACCGACCGACAAACAAAAAAAAATCGTTCCCAAATCATGTTTTCTATATGTTTTGACACTTATTACGACGGTTTAAGCGAGACTTCCACACGTGACGATGTGGAAGTAATTAAAAAAACTCTGGACGCAGCAAGTGCGTTATGGAAGTGAATTTTCATAAAAATGTTTTTAATTACAAATATATCGCTCTAATGCGAGCAGGCATCAATTTGGTTACCGGTATAACCTATATAGTAGGAACATTGTATCATATTTTATCAAAATAATTATTTGAAAATGTACAAAACTTTTCGAAAAATAAACTTTAAATGTTTCTGAGAAAACTGATCTCCTAGCCAATGAACCTTAGTTTAATAGCAAATTGAGTTATTGAAATTTGAAACATTTAATGAAAATCCGCAACCAAAACGCTCTTGCTGCGTTCATACAAAAATTTTCCGAAAATACAGTTAAATGTTGGTTTCCTAACCAACAAAACTTACGTTAATAGCAAATGAGTTATTGAAATTTGGAGGATTTAATGAAAATTTGCTACCAAAACGCACTTACTGTGTCCAGATTTTTTCTTACAAACATGCATCATATTTCGATAAAATATGCCAAAATGCAGTAACGAATTTGTTCTACGAAAATTAGCTAAAAATTGTAGACCGTTAAACCATAAACTTCACTAAACCTACAGCGAAAGCATCAACTTAACTAAACCGACAGCCAAAACATCAGAGAAAGGGTCTATTTGAAATGAATTTTCTGGGAATATTTTAGTAAAATGAAGGACAATGACGATTGAAACTAAGACTTCAGGCTTTGTAAAACATTATTCTTGAGACATTTTCCTTCCATAGCTCATATTAGTGTCAGGTTCATTGCCTAAATATTACCAATTTTGACGTTTAAAATCGCGATTTTGACGTTTTGAGGAAAAGCCAAATGTATTTTTCTTTGAATGCCTGTAACTTTTTTGTCCTTTAACCCACGAAGCTAAATTTTGGTAGGTCACTTGCCTATAATGATAAGCCCGCGTATAAAATTTGGTTTACCTTACTTTGTTAATTTTGGAGATATAATTTTTTTTCGAAAGAAAACATAAAATTTTCCGGGAAAACCTCGGCGGATTTTCCTGGCTAACGAACTTGTTCAAGCCACTTGCGAAAGGAAGGTACTTACCAATTTTGACGTTTAAAATCGCGGTTTTGACGTTTTGAGGAAAACCCAAATTTATTGTTCTTTAAATGCCTGTAACTTTTTTGTCCTTTAAGCTACAGAGCTAAATTTTCGTAGGTATTTTACCCATAATAATATAAACCTGCGTGTGAATTTTGTTGCCCTTACTTTGTTAATTCCGGAGAAATATTTTTTTTTTCGATTTTTTTCGAAAGAAAACACAAAATTTTCCGGGAAAACCTCGGCGGATTTTCCTAGCTAACGAACTTATCCAAGCCACTTGTGAAAGGAAGGTACTCACCAAGTTTTATCAAAATCGGTCCATTATTTTTTTAGTTATAGGTGTGACACATAAATATATATATATATATATATATATATATATATATATATATATATATATATATATATATATATATATATATATATATATATATATATATATATAAACATATAAAGTCTGTAACCGACCTCGGATTTGGGTTCCAGGGGTCCTAATTAGCGCTCATTTGAAGAAATTTTTTCAAAATTCGAAAGTCGGGATCTCCTCATTAGTGAATTTTTTTTAAAGAAAATTCACTAAAAGAATACATTTTACCGTTTTAGAGATAACGATTATAACTTTTTTTTCTTAGCGGCGCCATATTGTATTTTATTGCATTACCCCCTTTTCAAAAATGTATCACAAGATGGTAATTTCTTACGAATAAATACTGAAATAAACAAATCTAAAAATGTCTTAATGAATTTTGCTGATGTGCTCGATACGATGTAGTAGGCGAGCCAAAAATTTGTTTATCTTATAACTGTCAAATTAGATTTAATTTGAAGTGTCTTCTGTATTGTTTTCATTGCATTTCATTCATTTAATTTAAATTCGTTAATTGTTTCTCTTTGGTTAATTTAAGTTCCATTACGTTGATATTATTTTCAAATATCCGGCCATTAGACATGGCTCTTAAATATAACAATTACGAAAAATTGAACATGTTAGAAACCTCCTTCGTGGCCTACAGAAACTGTCGTAATAGCCTGGACCTATAGAAATACAATTAGGCCTGCATAATACACAGACAATCAATTAGTACAGGCAATAGAGGAGCCCGTTACTCTTGTCCATAATGCACTAAATTACAGGAGTTTTTTTTTATACATAGGTTTAGAATGACGTACTGAACATAAAAACACAAAATCCTTACAAATTAGGAGGCCAGAAGTGCCGCCATTTTGAGAAAAACCGTTTCGGTCTATATCTCCATAACCGTGCACTTTAGGCCAAAATGATAATGACCTTTATTGTAGATAATTGCATTTATCATCTTTTATGATGAATAATTTTTTTTTGTATCACTCACCGTTTACAACTTATACGACTATTAGCATTCATTTATTAACTTTTTTACCTATATCCTTGTTAATAATTGTTTAAACAATAAAATCCTTATAACTTAACTTTTCAATCGACAAATTTCCTACAATTTTTACTAAAAACTTTTTTCTAAAATCAATATTTTCAAAGTTATAACGCGTTAAATGTTGCACTGTTCAATCGCCACATTTTTCTGTAAATATTTTAGTAAAATGAAGGACAATGACGGTTGAAGCTAAGACTTCAGGCTTTGTAAAACATTCTTCTTGAGACATTTTCTTTCCATAGCTTATATTAGTTTCAGGTTCTTTGCGTAAATGTTGCCAATTTTGACGTTTTAGTTCGCGACTTTGACGTTTTGAGGAAAACCCCAATTTATTTTTCTTTAAATGACTATAACTTTTTTGTCTTTGAACCTAAATTTTGGTATGCAATTTACCTATAATGACGTAAAACCGTGTACCAAATTGCCCTTCCTTTGTTATTTCCGGAGATATGATTTTTTTCTCGAAAGAAAACACAAAATTTTCTGCGAAAACCTGGGCCGATTTTCTTGGATAACGAACTTATCCAAGCCACTTACAAGTGTAAGGTATTTACCAAATTTAATTAAAACCGGCCCATTCGTTTTTGAGTTATCGGTGTGATATATATATATATATATATATATATATATATATATATATATATATATATATATATATATATATATATATATATATATATATATATATATATATATATATAATTAAAACTGACCCCGAGTATGTGTTCTAGGGGGCATAATTAGCGCCTATTTCAATTTTTTTTCAAAATTCAAAACTCGGGGTCTCCTCATTAGTGAATTTTTTTAAAGAAAATGCACTAATAATAATTTTAGAAAAAAAGTTTCAAGTAAAAATTGTAGGAAATTTGTCGATTGAAAAGTTAAGTTATAAGCAATTTATCTTTTAAACAATTATTAACAAAGATATAGGTAAAAAAGTCAATAAATGAATGCTTATAGTCGTATAAGTTGTAAACGGTGAGTGATACAAAAAAAAATGTAACAAAAAAACATGAGAAATGCGATTATCTACAATAAAGGTCATTACCATTTTTGGCCTAAAGTGCACAGTTACGGAGATATAGACCAAAACGGTTTTTCTCAAAATGGCAGCACTTCCAGCCTCCTAATTTGTAAGGATTTTCTGTTTTTATATTCAGTACGTCATTCTGAACCTATGTATCAAAAAAAAACAACTCCTGTAATTTAATGCAGAAACAAATTCTTTATTGCCTGTACTAAATGGTCTTTAATAACATCAGCTGGTAAATTCCCTTTCCGTGAGCTCACCAAAAGTGTACATACGGTATAACAATAACTTAAATAGGGTTAACATGACCTGCTTGAAGAGCCTGAATGATGAGAATAATGCTACCTACGTAACACGTGACCTAAAACTCCAGTAATAAATTGCAAGGCCTATGAAGCGACCTTGCAAGTGAATCACTAACAAAGTTCGCTGGCTGTTCTGTTTTACTTAGTTAGACACTCGAAGGTGAAGCCCCCTTGTGGGTTAATGTCCTTATGTCCAAATACATATCAACATAAACGACCCTGTAGGTCTGCAGACTTGAACAATAACATGACTATTAGTGGAGTTAACTCTCCAACAAGTGACAGATTAATATATAAGTTAAATGGAACAACACTATGGAGATGTGAACCAGGTTCAACTGACATTAAAAATAGGTCGTGGCTGACGATGACGTTACAAGTCACTATACGTCAAAGTGGCTTATCTTTCTAGGTAAAATATGTCGCACAAAAAACGATATTTCATAGGCAAATCACGGCACTATAATTGCACTAACAATTGTGAGATGGTTGTTGTATACTCATCTAGTCTCCAGAGACTGGTCCTTGACACCCTAGGCGGACTCTTCCGGCTCACCCCGGACATTCGAGAAGAGCCTGGCAGTGAACGAAGCGGACACGGCTAATACGGCTCTCTGGCCAACATCCAGTATACAGCGGCTACGTGCTCTTACTCTACCGACCCATCTACGTTGACTCACATTTACACTGAAGTGGCATTGACCTTAAGAACGTTCTAATATACTGGCTGTTAGCACCAGCCTGCCTATAAGAATGACCCCATAAACAGAAGCAGTGGCACACAAAGGGGCTCCCACGCTGGACTACATTAGCACATAACAGCTCAGCCACCAGAAACAAAAGAGAGAAGCAGAAGCTCTTTCAACCGACGTTCTCCAAACACATGCGCTTAAACTCGGTGATCCCAACCTAAAGACATTCGTACCGTCTCCCAGCTAATAACCATATAACGTAACTACCTGTTAGCCAGAGATAAAAAGAGATGGCAGTATGAACCTCAACGCCACTGTGTATTTACCCTAGACATAATAAAATTATATGCGCACGGTAACTGAAGGTATCATCTGCTCGAGGATTACGGACGAACACAGATGCGGTCTGTGTCGACCTAAATAACTAATCAACGTGACATCACTTTAAATAGAAAAAAAGACATTTAAAATGACGGACATATTAACAATAAAAACAAGTTACGACCTCTGGGTCGTAACGGTTCTTCTGCCGATTGATGGATGAGTCAGCCAAGATAACAAGATCATCTGCCTACATTAACATAGTTACTTGATCATAGTTGGTTAACGGTAAACCACTGGCACCCCTTTCTTTGAAAGAATATTCAATACCTGCAGTGAACAGAGCAAACAACAGCGGGCAGAAACTCCCTCTCTGTAGTATACCCTTTGTTATAGGTATACACTCAAACTGCCTTTTAGGTTTCTCAACAACTGTAACTGTTTGTCATACATATCTCGAAGCAGTCGTATTAGCTTGGAACTCACTCCTACCCTGTTCAATTTCAACCACAATTCTGTCCTCTCAATACTGTCAAAATCCTTTTCATAGTCCAGAAAAACAGCATATGCTTTACTACCCTTTGGTCTGATATTGGAACTAGTTACAGTGTTCAAAACCAATATGTTATCTTCGCAGCTTTTTCGCTGCCTAAACCCAGCTTAGCATTCTGGCAAAATTTCATGCTGTTCTGAAAAGTTTTGATCTGATTGTACAATAATTGAGTAAACAAATAGTAAAAGCATTTTTATGAAAATTCGCTACGATAATGCACTTGCTTCGTCCGGAATTTTTATAATATAAATATATTAAATATGTTGCACGAAGTGGTATAGTTTTTACTGACGCTGTATTAATTACTCATTTACAGCTGTCTGAATCTAAATAAATAAAAAGTATTAGACACGAAATTTGATGGAACCTGGGTAATCCATTAATGTGACATGATAATTTATAATTATTTAAATAAATTGAAAAGGGAGACACAGAGATCGTGGCAACGGAACACGTCAAAATATCTAAGTGTATTGATTTAATGTTTGACAGTGACAAATTCGTGAAAAATTGCTGTTTGACATTCGAAAAACCAAAAGTGTAAAGAAGCAACAAAACAGATAATGATATATTCTTTTATACTAAAAGGGCATGTAGTTTCTAAGTCACACAACAGTTGTTTGATGTCCTGCAAAATTCAAAATGGCTTATCGACTACTATCTGGAATGTGACAAGGAAATTTGGAACAGCCCAACCGCCATCTCCACCAGCCCCACCAGTACCACCAATGCCGTCACCGTCTAATCGTGTACCACTCGACTTGTCTTTTGAAGATTCTCGAGCAGCTTACAAAAGTAAGACAAACTGGGAAATACTAAGAGCGATGATAGTGTATCAGTTATGTTCAGTAGAGAAGCTTGTGAACAACAACAAAAAGGTTATGGACCTCATGAGAAAAGCCGTTGGAGATACGATCTTCAAGCAAATGATGAAATTAACTTTTTACGGTCATTTTGTGGCAGGTGAAAGCGAACCTGCAATAAAGCCTCTCCTAAACAGGATGCTACAATTTGGCGTCAGGCCTATCTTGGATTACTCAGCAGAAGAAGATCTGCCTAACGAGCAAGCAAAGAGTCTTGAAAAAGAGAGTTTTAAAGGAACAAAAGACCATCAGAAGGGTACCAGTTTTCAGTATTCTGACAAGTTTGCAGACAGGCGATACAAAGTGGACTCAGCAAGAACCTTTTTCTACACTAATGAAGCATCTTGCGAAAGAAACATGGAGATTTTCTTGAGATGTTTAGAAGCCTCATGTATTAATACCGGAGGAGCTGGTATAACAGCTGTGAAAGTGACAGCACTAGGCCGCCCGCAGTTGCTTCTGCAGTTATCAGAAGTTATAATGGGTACTAGAAAATATGTTAATGGTATTATGGGAGGCGAAGGTAGTTTAATAACTCGAAAACTAAGTAAGGAGGAATTCGAAAGTAAAATCGCACAAGCTAATATAGATGACAAAGAAGCAGTTAAGGCTTTTTTAAATGGAATCGTATCCGATAAAACGGGCATAGTGCATCTATTTCCATGGTCTGGGATAATTGATGATAATTACAAAATGAATCCAGCCTTCGCTGTACCAGATATTAAGACAGGTAAAAACAAATATTTTTGTTAAATATGCGAAGGTGTCTTCTAAATATGATTCAAAAACACAAAAAGCAACGCATAAATGAGATTAGTTTTTCATATAAGTTTATATTAACGAATTTTCGTAAAAAAAAACCTTACATAAGACAAGATCACGGCTTTAACTTTAACACTTTAAAAAATTACTTCAATATATATATATATATATATATATATATATATATATATATATATATATATATATATATATATATATATATATATATATATATATATACATATATATATATATATATATACATACATATATATATATATATATATATATATATATATATATATATATATATATATATATATATATATATATATATATATATATATACAGGATGTCCCAAAAGTCGTAAATCAAACGTCACACGAAGATAGGCTAGCTCAAGTCCTATCAGAAAATCCCTATATGATCTTATCAAAAAGTGTACGGTTTTCAAGATATTGATAATTTTATGAAAAAAATGAAAATTGTCAAATTGTAAGGTATTTTGCCCTCACACATGCAGAAAAAAACATTTCCGGAATGTGATTATTGTGCATGTTAATCCCCAATAATGGCGTTATTGACTCAGTCTGAAATATTTTGTTATGATTTAGAAAACCTGAAGAAAAAAATTAAAAACCGAACTTTTCTTCCCCAACTTTTTTTAAATTTGGAATGAACCTCCGTACTGAAAAAAACTTAATTAAATTTACTGACTCATAATTTTAAAAACTTCCCTGTTTTATGGAGATTCTAAAATGGCATAAAACATTATCAATATCTCTTAAAAGTAATTCACTGTCGACGATTGAAAGTAAATTTGGAAGTGAAATCAGGTAGCTAATAAATAAAAATAAACAGATTTTAACATTTACAAAAATTATTCTATTCATAACAGATGCTCTATTTGACGGCCATTCGGTCTTATATATAAACGATATCATCTTAGGAACGATCCTCTTAGTCTTCTTACTGCTTCGTGAAATTTCTTGAGCTGCTGTTCTGATTCTTTGACGTCCACCTGTCCGGGTATGTCTGATTCAAGTATTGCCTTACTGCTAAGGCAGAGTGGACTGAGCATCCATCATTTTGAAGCCACATTGTTCTCCGAAGTTCTAATGCGGTGTCTTCCCGCAGTTCTGGCAAATTGTTTTGTAAAAACGCCAAATATCTTTGGCCATTTAACGTAGGGCGCAGTTCCACTGGCGCTAAAAGTGTTCCGTTAAAAATACCGGTCCAGAGATTTACCTTAAATTGATGCTGCGACCGATCCTCTCTGAGCTCATGTGGATCTTCAAGTTTCCAACTATCAGAGTTATGGAGATTCATGTAACAAATCATTTGTACATGCTGACTCGCCACTCCTAAAAACTTTATCGAATAAATTGGGATCTTGTATGATTTTCCTTAACATAATTTTGCAAAATCGCTTGCGCTTCACGCAGTTCCAAAATTTGGACCGTCTGAATATAGTACCCATACATTTTTTAAATTCTATGAGTAGTAGACGTTGAGACACCAGTTCGTCTCTGTATTTTCCGTGTCGAGGTACCAGGTTCTTCGATAACAGCGCTGTTAGAATGATAGGTAAATCACGGCACTATAAATGTATGGTTCGATCGCGTTGATCGAACTGGACGACCGGGAACTGTAGACGAAGATGCTGTCCTGGAAGCTGTTATGGAAGAACCTGGTACCTCGACGAGGAAAGTATAGAGACGAACTGGTGTCTCAACGTCTACTACTCATAGAATTTTAAAAAGGCATGGGTACCATATTCAGACGGTTTAAATTTTGGAACTGCGTGAATACGCAAGGCGCAAGCGATTTTACGAAATTACGTTAAGAAAAATAATACAACATTCCAATTTATTCGATAAAGTTTTATGGAGTGACGAGTCAGCATGTACAAATGATTTCTTACATTAACCTCCATAACTTTCATAGTTGGAAAATTGAAGATCCACATGAGTTAAGAAAGGGTCGGTCTCAGCATCAATTTAAGATAAATCTCTGCGCCGGTATTTTGAACGGAACACTTTTGGGACCAGTGGCACTGCGCGCTACGTTAAATGGCCAAAGATATTTGACGTTTTTACAAAACAATTTCCCAGAACTGCTTCAAAATGATGGATGCCTTAGCAGTAAGGCAATACTTGAAATAGATATACCCGGGCAGGCGGACGTCAAAGAATCAGAACAGCAGCTCAAGAAATTTCACGAAGCAGTCTAAGAAGACTAAGAGGATCGTTCCTAAGGCGACATCGTTTATGTATAAGACAGAATGGCCGACAAATAGAGCATCTGTTATGAATAGAATAATTTTTGTAAATGTCACAATCTGTTTATTTTTATTTATTTGCTACCTGATTTCACTTCCAAATTTACTTTCAATCGTGAATTACTTTTAAGAGATATTGATAATGTTTTAGACCATTTGAGAATCTCCATAAAACAGGAAAGTTTTTGAAATTATTAGCCAGTAAATTTTACTAATTTTTTTTCAGTACCGAGGTTTATTCCAAATTTTAACAAAAATGGGGAAGAAAAGTCCGATTTTTTTTTCTTCGGATTTTCTGAATAATAATACAAAATATTTCAGATTGGTTTGATAACGCTATTATCGGGGATTAACAGCCACAAAAATCACATTCCGGATTTTTTTTATGTGTGTGGGGGGGGGGGGGGTGTTGGCAATATACCTTAAAAATTGACAATTTTCATTTTTTTCATAAAATTGTCAATATCTTGAAAACCGTATACTTTTTGATAAGATCATATAGGGATTTTCTGATAGGGCTTGAGCTAGCCTATCTTCGTGCGACGTTTGATTTACGACTTTTGGGACACCTGTATATAGGGTTACTCCCAGTCGATGGTAGGTTAGACGTTTACGGAGAACGGGACATAGCATTATTTTGAAATTTTGATTTCGTGAGTAATTAGTTCTACTCTATCGATTTAAAATATTTTGAGCGCTGCGGCGCGGCGTTGCCGAAAAGTATTACTTGCTGAAAAGTAGCAACAACTTTGATATTTTAAATAAGACAGCCTGTAAATTATTGCATTTTTCGCTTAGTTATTTATTTCTTTCCGATTATTTTTGTATAAAACTTTTTTATACTTGTTTCCAGTGATTTTAAAAAATTAATTGATTTCGTTATTTTTTGTGCAAAACAGCTTCAATATTAAATGTTTATTACTGCGGTATTTAAATTTGTAGAAAGTTGAAATTTTGGGTGTAGTTTACTAATGCCCTGTGTATTAGTTATCTGTAAGGGAATTCGTTCTCCATTATACAGGGTCGTTCAACATTTGTGAATTTACCAATAGATACAAAACTGATGAAAAGTGCATTTTTTTTAAATGCAACACAATATACTAAAAGAGAACTAAAGTTCCTTTCAAATGATGTATCATGTTCCTATAGCTATATGGTCAGGTTCCCGAAATAAAAGCAAGTTTCTATAAGAATCGGATTATTGTGTAATATTTTGTATTAGTATGAAATGTCATGGAACATGTCATTATGAAAATACGACAATTAGTGCATCAATAATAAACCGTTGCGAGTTCATTAGCGAACACTTGATTTGAAAAAAAAAATCAAAATTGAAGGCAATAACTATTCCAATGAAGTTTTAATGAAGTTGTTTATTCTTCATTGTAAATGTGATCAAATGATAGAGCAAGAACATGCAGAAAGTTCAATGAAATGTATCCCGATTTATAATCAATGAACGAGAGAAATTTGTAGGATTACAAAATAATTTCATCAATTATGGGTGAGAACTGAAAGCGAAACGCAATCGGTGATTCAAAAGGGCCCATTTGAAGCTTGTTTAACGACAGTAATTCAAATAGACCTCAAAGCAGCAAATCTACAGTATCTCGAATAGTTCAACGATTTGATGTACTGGAAAGTGTAAAAAATTGTCAAACTCACGAAAGGCCGAAAACAGCAAAAAATTATGACATTTCATTACAAGTTCTACTGGATGTTAATGATACACCACAAACCTCATTCAGGCAACTTGCAGCAGATCATGATGTGGATGAAAGATCAATAAGGAAATATTAAAGCAGTCCAAGTATTATTTCTACAAACCACATTCAGTTCATCAACTCATAGAAGACGATTTTGATCGCAGCTTGCAATTAACAGAAATTATGAGGGAAAGAACTAAAGCGGCTAAACATTTTTAGAAATATGTTTTTTTCAGACGAAACCACATTTATGTTGAATGGTTCTGTGAACAGGCATAACTATAGATACTGGTAGCCTGCCAAGCCCCATGTCAGCTTAGAAATACACACGCAATTTCCAGAAAAACTTAATGCTTGGTGTGGAATATTTGACGGAACCGGCCTCAGTCCGTTCTTTTTACATGGTACATTACCATCCGTGGGTTACTTGGAACTATTACAAAATAAAACTGTACCAAAAATAACATGCGAAAGTCTGGACACAGCAAGTGCGTTATGAAAGTGAATTTTCATAAAAATGTCTTTAATAGCAAATATATCTTTAATGCAAGCAGGCATCTGTGGATCTCCAAAAAATACTAGACTGGGGAAGTAGAAATCTTGTACAATTCAACTCCACCAAATCTCAATCTTGCTTTCTATCTCATAAGAGATACACCAAGTTATTCAAAGTAATGAGTCCTTTTCACTTGTTGGCATTTATGTGGATCGAAATCTCAATTGGCACCAACATGTCACATCAATTGCAGAAGCGGCTGCTAAGAAATTAGGTTTCCTCTTCCGGGCTCGCAAATACTTTTCACTAGCTAATCTCTATACCTTATATACTTCACAAATAAGGCCAAACTTTGAATATTGCTGCCACATCTGGGGTGCCGCTGCCGCTTCTACACTCGCTATCCAGGACTCCATTCAGAAGAGAGCTCATCGGTGACCCTACCCTCACCCAAAGGCTGCCAACCCTTGCCCACCGACGTGCCGTTGGTGACCTCTCTCTCTTTTATAGATATCTGCACGGGCACTGTACAGGGGAACTTTCTTCCATAGTTCATCCACCTGCTGCCCCCAACAGATCTACCAGGGGAACAGAGCGAAGAGCTAATGCACTCTTTTACTATCCATGTCACCAGACATAGAACATCTTGTTATGCCTGCTCTTTTGTCCCGAGGACTTCCAAGTTGTGGAATTCCTTGCCGACAAATGTTTTTCTTTCTCCTCCGAACCTCCAAACCTTCAAGAATTAACAAGTTGCCTCTTCCCTCCTTGTCGACACCCACGATAGTATTTAGGCTGTAAGCCCTCGTGGTGTGTTGTTGAAATATATATATATATATATATATATATATATATATATATATATATATATATATATATATATATATATATATATATATATATATATAAATATCTCTGATACCGAATTACCTAGTGAAATAAAACATTTTTTTGGCTGTAGGTTACAAATTTAGCATTTCTCCAAACAAAAATGACATATATCTTTCAAAATTTTTGTCTGAAATTGAATTTATAATTTCACAGTGTAATACTAGTAAACAGAATATATACAGATCACAAGTAATTAACATTCTAACAAATTTTTATCAAAAAGAAACAAAGTTCACCTACCTAGAAATACTTTACAAAAAATCAGTTTCTTTTTTTAAATCACATAACAACCTTATAGTTACAAGATCTGACAAAGGCAATGTCACAGTTATTATGAATAAGGATCAGTATATTGAGCTTTCCAATTCTTTACTTTCTGACGAAAATTATTACAAAAAATTAACCACAGACCCAACATCCACCTTTCAACAAAAAGCTAATAAAATAGTTTCCAAATTAAAAACCAATAGTTTTATTACACAAGAAATGGCTAAAAAATTAACAATATATAATCAGACGTGTCCAAAATACTATGGTCTTCCTAAAATTCATAAACCTGTTTTATCTTTAAGGCCAATTATTTCTTCCATAAATTCACCTAATAGTAAATTAGCTATACTAATCACTGAAATTTTAACAAAAGCTTATAATATAAACAATGATTATTACATAAGAGACTCTTTTCACTTTTCAGATTTTATAAAAGATGTTACAATTCCAGAAAATTATGTAATTGTTAGTCTTGAATTTGTTTCACTTTTTACTAACATACCACTTCAACTTTTTAAAGATAGCATTGAGAAAAGATGGGTTTCTATTTCTCTAGAAACATCCATTCCAAAAAATACATTTTTTGAAATAGTTGATTTTATTTTTAACTCAAGCTATTTTGTTTTTGAAAACACATATTATAAACAAATTTTTGGAACTCCAATGGGTGCTTGTATCTCTCCAATTATTGCACAATATGTTATAGATGATTTGCTTGAAACATGTATACCAAAATTAAATTTCAATATTCCTTTTTTAAAAAAAATATGTTGATGACATTATTTGTAGTATTCCTCTAAATTCAACAACACACATTTTAGAGGTTTTCAATTCTTACAACCAATATATTAAATTTACATTAGAAGAGGAAACAGATAACAGTGTACCATTCCTAGATACAAAATTAATTAGAACAAACGATAACAACATAATTTTAGATTGGTATATAAAACCAACTAATTCTCAAAGATATATTAATTTTCATTCAGATCATTTATTTAAAACTAAAATTAACATTTTATTAGGTTTAAAAAATAGAATATTAAAGATATGCCATCCTTCTTTCCACGAAAAAAATTTAAGAAAACTTTTTAATATTTTTGTTAACAACTCTTATCCTCCCAAACTACTTAATAAACTTTTATACAATTTTTCAAACAATCACCATTACAATACAAGACAATCTCTACAAACAGTATCAAATTTATCTGACAGACATAACACCCATATAATTTCGAGTTCGGAAACATCTAACTTTTTTTACATATCTATCCCATACATTAAAAGTATTTCCAATAGGTTAAAGTTTATATTTAAAGATGAAACCAATTTTAAAATAACGTTTCGATATTCAAAAACAATTAATAACATTTTCAGTAAACTCAAAAGTAAGGATGAAATTTCCAAAGTGTCTGGAGTGGTGTATTGTATTCCATGTAATAATTGTAGTTTAAGATACATTGGCCAAACAAGCAGAGTCCTTAAAGATAGGTTAACACAGCACAAAAGTGACATACGTTTACAAAAAAGAACTTGCGCTCTGTCAGAACATAATCTCGACACTGGCCATAATATAAATTTTAGTAATGTTTCTATTTTACACTGTGAAACCTTAAGTAATAAAAGAATGTGTTTAGAAGAATTTGAAATTACTTTTAACGAAAATTTAATAAACTTAAAGAAAGATAATAATTTTAGAAATCACTACCCCTTCTTATATTTCCTAGACAAAAACAAAAAACAAATTCAATTAAACAATATTTAGCTTTATATGTCAGTTTGGCATTTATTAGACTTCAATCAAATTCATCAAAAGGTTTTCTTTTATGTTTGTTATTAGATAAATAGTTTAGTAAAACTCATGTTATATGTAAGTATTTTAAACTTTTATATTTTTTCCACGTAAATTGTAAACTTTTTTCTTTCCATGTTGTAGCCTTGATAAAGGAATAAATTTTTCCGAAAGCTCGGCCTATAATAAAGAGTTTTATTCCACAACTGACGGCGTTGCCACAATTTTTTGATAAATATATATATATATATATATATATATATATATATATATATATATATAAAAGGCATCAATTTGGTTACCGGTGTAACCTATATAGTAGTAACAATGTACCATATATAATCAATGTACCATATATAATCAAAATAACTTATTGTTATATTGTTAAATGTACAAAAATTTTCCGAAAATAAACTTGAAATGTTTCCGAGAAAACTGGTTTCCTAGCCAACTAACCTTAGGTCAATAGCAAATTGAGTTACTGAAATTTGAAGCATTTAATCAAAATTCGCCGCCAAAACGCACTTGCTGCGTCTAGATATTTTTTTCTTACAAACATGCATCATATTTCGATGAAAAATGGAAAAATGCAATAATATGAGACGTTCGAAAAAAAATTTAGGTATCACCAACGACTTATGGCCCAGCATGTGATTGGCAAAATAATTTTATAAGATGCAGGTCAAGACACCCTATAATTAACGTATACAATTTTTTTCTCGTATCATGCATAATAACATTTGTATTAAGGTTTACCGTAGAAATGCGTCACGCTGTATATATGTAAACAGATAAAAACTTAAACTAAACCCGGATATGGATTCTAGGGGGCGTAGTTTGCCCTCATATAAAGAAATCTCTTTCAAATTCAAAATTCGCGGTCTCCTCACTAACAAACTTTTTGTACGAAAATTAGCCAAACATTATAGACCGTTAAACCATAAACTTGACTAAAACTACTGCCAAAGCATCAGAGAAAGGGTGTATTTAAAATTATTTTTCTGGAAACATTTTAGCAAAATAAAGGACAATGACGGTTGAAGCTGAAACTTAAGAGTTTGTAGAACACTCTTCTTGCGACATTCTCTTTACATAAACCGTATTCGTTCCAGGTTCTTTGCCTAAATGTTGCCAATTTTAACTTTTCAAATCGCGACTTTGACGTTTTAAGAGGAATATATATATATATATATATATATATATATATATATATATATATATATATATATATATATATATATATATATATATATATATATAGATAAACATATAAAAATTCAAAACTGACCCCGGATATGGGTTCTAGGGGGTCTAGTTCGCGCTCATTTGAACAAGAAGATGTTTTCTTAAATTACAAATTTCCAGTGCAATAGATTAGATGGATGAGTCCGATTAAATGGCCTCCTATGTCCCCAGGCATGACTTCTATTGACTGTTTTTGACATATTTTAAAAGTGTTATATATCATAATAGACCAAAACCATTATATAAATTAGAAGCTCGAATTAGAATTGTAGTCCCAAACATTGCTCCGGCACATCTGCACAATGCATTGGGCGCTTTTGTTAATAGACTTAGATATTGTCAAGAAGTGAATGCACAACAATTTGAGCAGTTATTCTGATTGTCTTCAATTAGGTAACTGAATTTTCGAAATTTGTTCTATTCACTTAAATTATTGCTTTATTTTTTTATTTTTCACGGTTATTTTAGAATAGACAGCCTTATGGTATTAGATTAGATTAAATTTATTGTGAGTGGGCGATTCCAGTTCCTCCGCCGCGACCTTAGGTCTATTGTGGCTCACGTCTAATTATTTAAATTTCACCCATCAATTCCAGCTCCCTGCATGAGTCGATCTTTTCTTGGGGATGAAAGTTTGTTTGTCAGGTGTGCTGCCATCTGAGTGAAGTCGCTTGCCCGTTTCGACGCTCAAAGATAGATAACCTCTCTCCGAGTTCGTCTGACCCGACATCCGTCAGTGTTTGCCTCGAGGCGGTATCATGAAGTCCCGCTCTCGAGCAGTATCCAATCTCCAGTTGTAATCCACCCCTAGAGATCTCAGCTCCCCCCAGGCTTATCTAAACCGGACACCCAACAGTGTTAGACTCAAGGCAACATCCCATCGAGTCCCGCTCCCGAGCATCACCCAAGCGAGCCCGTCTGTCCGTTTCGTAGCACACAGTGAGGGCCCCAAACTCCGGGTGTATACCACTCATCAGAGATCACAGCTCCCTCCGGGTCGTCTGGACACACGACACGCGCCAGCGCTCAACCCAGGGTGTGATCATCTGGAACCCCGCTGAGGTGAAACTTTGTTTGACAGATGTACTGCCATCTGAGCGGAGTCGCTTGCCCGTTTCAAAGCTCAAAGAGAGACAACATCTCTCCAAGTTCGTCTGCACCAGACATCCGTCAGTGTTTAACTCGAGGCAGTATCATGAAGTCCTGCATCAGAGCAGCATCCAAGTGAGGTCATTTACCCGCTTCGAAGCTCACAGAAGAAGCATCAATCACTAGTTGTAATACACTCTTAAAGATCTCAGCTCTCCTCCGGGTTCGTCTAGACTCGACACCCACCAGTGCTAGACTCAAGGCGACATCCCATCGAGTCCTGCCCCCGAGCATCGCCCAAGCGAGGCCATCCGTCTGTTTCGAAGCACACAGTGGGGGCCTCAAACTCCGGGTGTATACCACTAATTAGAGATCTCAACCCCCTCCGGGTCGTCTGGACACACGACACGCGCCAGCGCTCAACCCATGGCGGTTTTATTTGGAACCTCGCTGAGGTGAAACTTTGTTTTACAGATCTGCGCGAAATCGCTTGCCCGTTTCAAAGCTCGAAGAGAGACGACCTCTCTCCGAGTTCGTCTGGACCAGACATCCGTCAGTGTTTGACTCGAGGCAGTATCGTGAAGTCCTGCATCCGAGCAGCTCACAGAAGAGGCCTCAATCTATAGTTGTAATCCACCCCTAAAGATCTCCGCTCTAGTGCTAGACTCAAGGCGACATCACATCGAGTCCCGCCCCCGAGCATCGCCCAAGCGAGGCCGTCCCGTTTCGAAGCACAGAGTGATAGCCTCAAACGCCGGGTGTATACCACCCATCAAAGATCTCAACCCCCTCCGGGTCGTCTGGACACACGACTCCCGCCAACGCTCAACCCAAGGCGGTATCATCCGGAACCTTGTTCCCGAGTAACAACCATGCGAGGTCAATTGTTCATTTCTAAGCTCAGAGAGGAGGCCTCAAACTCCGCGTGTACATCACTCCCCAGAGATATCCGCCTCCCTCCAGGTCCACCTTCACAAGACCCCCGCCAGTGTTTGAATCCGATTAGTCGCCTTTTAAGACTGACAGGAGTTACCTTGAGCCTATTCTTTTGGGTAGTCCCCGGACCCACAGGGAACACCTTATTTACACCTTGATTTAAAAATACAATACGGTATACCTTATGGTATACCTTGGTTTAAAAATACAATACTGTATACAGTATTGTATTTTTAAATCAATTACCTGTCCAATGACACCAAATTAAAGCTGGGTTGCCACTTGAAAAAGATAATATTGGGGGCCTATGACAAAAACCAATGGCACGAAATAAATGAAACTCATATCACAATATGGGTATTTATGTATAATTTAACCCCATCAAATGTCAACTCTACATATCAAACCGTTTCTGCATAATTATATTTGGTAGAATACTATTTGCCCACCTGTATACAAATATAACTAGTAACTTATCAAATGCAAATGGGAGTATGTTTTTCCTCTTAAACTGGTTTACTTTTTGGCGACGATAACTTTACTTGTTACTACGTATAATTTTTATTAATTTTTTCCAACATTTATTCGGTATTTAACTAACAGTGTTGCAATAGAAAACATTTTTATGAAAATCGATTACCATAACGCACTTCCTGCGTCGGGAATTTTCAGTTGTAATTTTTTCACATTTTGTAATGCCCTGAAAATATCTCTTGCAGGCAAAATGGTTCCACTGACCACTCAACTCAGCAGAAACGAGGAAGAAATGTTGAGAAATATGATCAGAAGACTCAATACAATAGTAAAAGCGGCAGAAATAATGGGCTGTCAAATAATGGTCGATGCTGAACAAACGTATTTCCAGCCAGCAATCAGTCGGATAACAGTTGAGTTTATGCGCAAATATAACAAAGAAAGACCTATAGTTCTTAACACACACCAATGTTACCTCAAAGATACCATCAACGAAATCAGCGGGGACCTGGAGCAAGCGAAACGTCAGGGTTTCTGTTTCGGCACAAAGATTGTCAGAGGGGCATACCTTATACAAGAAAGGGAAAGAGCTGTCGAACTTCAATATCCAGATCCTACAAATCCAACGTATGAAGATACTTCTGCAATGTACCACAAGGCTATAGACAGGTGTATTCAAGAATACGTTATGTACAGCCAGAAAGGTACACCAGATAGGATGTTTGTCATGATAGCTAGTCACAATGAAGAAAGTGTTAAATATATCATCAAAAAAATGATGGAGAATAATATACCGGTGGAAAATAAAGCGTTCTGTTTTGGACAGCTTCTAGGAATGTGTGATTTTCTAACATTTCCCTTGGGACAAGCTGGTTATAAGGTTTACAAGTATGTACCCTATGGACCAGTCCTTGAAGTAATGCCGTACATGTCCAGACGAGTTCACGAGAATAAGGCAATTTTGGCAAAAGTGAAAAAGGAGAAACGACTGCTCAGAAAAGAATTAGTGAGGCGACTGGCAACTGGAAAAATTATGTACACACCCAAAGTCTAAACTAAAATACTTAAAATCATTTTGCTAAATGGCAGATGTGTCCAGCTTTTTGCTTTTACGAAATAACACAATTCCATATTATATATTATTATTTATTACACAGCTTATCTTTTTAGCTACTATAACCACTATCGATGATTCTTAGCAGCCTCGGCAGTCCAGGGGTAAGAATGTGTGCTTCTGGACCCAAGGTTCCCGGGCTCAAATTCCAGTAAAAACGTCAAATTATTTGTCAGCGCATACTGTAAATTAACATCAACCGTTGAATGTCTGCACGTTCCGCCTTTCGGAGGAGGAGTTACCATGTGATATTGGGCACGCTAAATATTTCTACCCTCTTTACAGCAAGAAAAGGATTTACAAAATCTTCCAGGATAGTGGCGTAAAACTGCTCGCTGGCGTCGGCAATCGGTCATAGACGCGGTAATAGACCGATGTTAAAAAAATCAATGATTCTTTTAGCACAGTGTTTCCCAAACTTTTTTAAAGCGCCACCTGATTTTGGTAATAATTTTGTTCACGGCCCCTTTTAAAAAATAAAACAACGTCCATATTAAATGACACCTAGTAATCATCTTATCACAATACTGAGACGAAATTAGATTTCTTGGTGGTCGTGCCATCTATCACTAAGTAACGTAATTAAATTCAAAGTGTAAAATGTGTTTGTTACTTCCGACATCTATGATCAAATAGCGCAAGTTCTTTGTTCTATATTTTCCGAATATTTCAACATGGTCAAGAAAGGATCCTATATTCCTATATCGTTCTGGAATCAACCCGTTCGCCCTTATATAATCAGGGATGTTGCTCGCTGAGGAGTCATTTACAAGTTGTGTTTGGTCCATTAGAAGTCTAATAGCGTAAGATCGGGCGATCGTGGTGGCCATTCTAATGATCCTCGCCTCTTTATCCACAGATTCCGAAATACTAAGCCGAGTTACTGTCGGACATTGATTTGGTAATGTGCTGGTGCTCCAACCCATTAGAACTATACCACATTCGCTGGAACTTGTGGGTTTGCTCGATCAGGATATGTCTGACAAGGTTGGTACGATATTATTTTGGAGCAGTGCTAAATAATTATCTCCCTTCAAATTGCCATCAATGAAAAAGAGACCAATGACATGGTTTCCAACTATTCCCGCCCAAACATTAACCGTTTCAGGGTATTGCGTATGTTCTTCTCTCATCTAGTGTGCATTTTCTTTAGCCCAGAAGCGACATTTTTGACGGTTAGCATGACCGTGAAGTGTAAAACTGCACTAATCAGAAAACAAATCATGTTCGAGTTGGATAACATTGTTATCTAAGTTTTCTCTCATTTGTTCACAAAAATAAGTTCTCACTATATGAAGATTGGACCCTGTGATGAGCACTGATAAGTGCACTTGGAGAACCCGAATAACCACAACGGATTAAAATAAAATAGGTCAAAAGGTTGAAACTTTTGCTAAACAAAAAATGGCTAGATCTAGAAATGCAATATCTGTACTCAAAAGGTAGTATGTTAGAAATAGAGACACAAAGCTTGTTTAAACATTTTACCTCTAAGTTACATAACTTAGAATATGAAGAATGGTGCAATTTTTAGGAAAAAGTTTGTAGTCGTTAAGGCGAAGTTGTTATTAATATACAAAATTAAAATTAAAACAACTGGTAAAATGGCAAATTAAACATGAAAAACCAGTTCCTCGGAAAATTGACCCCATAGAAAATATTTCTTCACAGTTGTTCAATGAAAATGAGATCGACCTTCTAAACAAAGGGTTGAAATTTGGTCTAAAATTACAAAAAACTATATAGTAGAAGTAATTGCTGGTATTGAAACAGGAATTAAAAAATTACCTGAATCTTCAACAAATTTTATTAAAGAAGCATGTAAAAATAAAATTTCAAAAAACTTCAAAGAAAATAAGTCTACGAAAAACGAAAATTTTTATCAAATGAAAATAGTTAAGCGATTGCGAGAGAAAGCAGCTAAAGGTAATAAGGTTGTGATCCTGGACAAAAACGATTATATGGATAGAGTGTATAATGCAATAGAGACAGGACCGTATAAAAACTAAATAACCCGCTACCAAAAATGTTTTTGGATGTTAAAAATAGTCTAAAGAGTTGTCAGAACCTTATAACAAAAGAAGTTACAAGTTGCAAATGCAAGTCCCAAAGAAGTATTGTCTCCCAAACATCCATAAACCGAGACTTATTGTTTCAGCTTTAGATTCCCCGGCATACAAATTAGCAAAGTGGTTGAGAAATGAGTTTAAAGATTTTCCCGTCAAAGAAAATAGTTTTTCAGTAACAAATTCACTTGAATTTATAAATAAAATTACGGATGTTATTATTATGGTATCAAACAAAATATTTTTCAATTCAACAATGAGTTCTTTTGAATGAACTCAGGGCACGGCAATGGGCAACCCCCTATCGCCATTTATTGCGGACATTTTCGTTGGTATATTTGAAACAGATTTTGAAAGTGAAAGTGAGTATTTCCTAGAGTGTGACTTCATTATGTGGATGATGTTTTTGTAGTGTTTAACACAAACGATGGCAAAATAGAATATTTTTTGCCAAATAGAACAAAAATTTGCTTCTATAAAATTTACCCGCGAATTAGAAATTAATAATAAATCATCCTTTCTAGCTGTAGTAGTTAGGAAAAATAAAAACACTTTAAAATTCGATGTCCATAGGAAGGACACTACCACTAAGTTACATTCCGACAAACTTACATCATACATACGCACAAAAAATGGCCAGTTTGAATTTTTTAGCAAGCAGGTTAATTAAGTTTTCTTTAAGTAAAAATAGATATAACAAAGAATTAGGGTATATTAAGAACGTGGCCGAAAATAACGGATACACTGCTTGCCTAGTGGAGAAATTAGTTACCAAACAGAAAAGAAATAAAATGTTAGAGGAATCAACCACTTTTAGAAGAGAGAAAGTCGAAAAAACTTTGTTTGCTTACCATTTGAACTTAGAATTACGAAGGGTCTAAATAGCATGTTTTAAAAGCCAATTTGCAACTGAGTTTTTCAAAAAAAAATACTTTAAAAACTTGCTAGCTAACTCAAAAGACAAGGGATATCACCGCAAAAATGCCTGGGATTTATAAAATACGTTGTAAAGATTGTAATCTTAAATACGTCGAACAAACAAAAAGATCTATCGAAATTGGATATAAAGAACACTTGTCACAACTAAGATACGGTACTATAGATAGATCTTCTGTTGTCTGGCATATTTGGAATAATAATCACCACGTAGATAAGGAGAATTTAAAATTAATAAAAAAATGTTAGACAACCAGGACAGCTAAACGCTTTCGAAAGTCTATATATATATATATATATATATATATATATATATATATATATATATATATATATATATATATATATATATATATATATATATATATATATATATATATATATATTACTAAATATAGTGTTGATAAAAAGTGTACGAATTTGGCTCCGCCATCTATGGGGAGTTTATTGATGGATCACTTTACAAGAAAGACCGACAGAAGCACGTTCGATAGATAATAAAATAATTTAGGTATTTCCGTCAAACGAAATATGTCATTATTCGTGTGTCGTTGAACCACCCTCAGTCGGTATAGACCGACTACCTACCGAAGAATATAAACAGAGTTTTAGATGTAAGATATTTAGAATTATTCCTCCTCTAATAACGCTAACTTAGTACTTATAAGACATTATTGTATCAAAATCGTCTTCCATGAGGTCCTGAGTTTGTATTATTTTATAGCGATGCATTTCATTTTCTTTTATTACTCGAATAATCGATGAATAGCTAACATCCAATGTTGCCTCTGCTTGTCGCCTCGAAGATGTGGGTTTTCCTCAAACTCGAGCGTTAGCCCAATTTGATATCTTACTGAGTGCATTAGAAGGTTTTTTGTGCAGATTGAATGCTTGCGAGAGAGAGAGCATTTCCAAGAATTATTGTCACACAGGAACGATAACAGTCAGTAGTGTGCTGATGATGAACCGGGACGGTTCGAAACTGCAGTCTACGCAAACCAATAAGAAATCGCAAACGTACAGCAAATAAATACAGTATATATATATATACAGGGTCGCTGATAAGTCTGGAAACGGTCGATTATCCGGGAAAATATACAAGGTGTCGAAAAAAGTTTTATACAAAAGTTTTTGGGTTCTTCAATGTCTACTAGGCGGTGATAATTTTATTTATACAGGGTTGGTCATACAGGCGTGGCACACCAATATTAATTTTTTTTTAATGGAACACCCTATATATTATTCGATATTTCAATCCTTCTCTTAATTTTGAGCAACATTTATGAGAAGCATAATGTACCTAAACTCAATCGTTTCCGGGTAAAAAAATAAATAAAAATAAACGCTACTGTTCTTAAAATCTAATGGATGAAGAACAAAAATAAATGAAAAGTAGAATATCTCTTGAAAACAATCTGTGAGTGTGAAAAGAACCGGTTGCGATGTTTTTAACATTGTTTGGAATCCCAAGATAAGATAAGATGCCCATAAGAAACGCAGTATTATTCTTTTGTTTTAAAATGTTTCCAGGACAACGAATGTCAAACATTCATTCAGTGTCAACAGTTTTGAAACATTAGTAATTTAGTGTCAACAGTTTTTGTGCAAAATGGCAAGTTTAAGTGAAACCGAACGTATCGAAATTTTAATGATGATAGGGTACGGTGATAGAACACGAAGTTTTGCTCAAGTGGTGATTATGTTCAATGAGTTGCATCCTGAGCGGGAATCGATCTCCAAATCCACAGTTTCGAAAACTTTGCATCGTTTTCACGAAACTGGCGGTATCAAGGATAAACCTAGAACTGGAAGGCCAGTAACCGTTACAAATGAAGAAAATTCTTTGAATGTAATATTGGATGTGGTGGAAAATCCGAAAACTTCGGCACAGCAATTGGCTTTAAATCACAATATGAGTCGATATTCAATTCAAAAGATTACGAAGCGGGAAAAGTTCCGTCCATATAAAATTCATTTATTGCAAGAACTGAGTGAAGACGATTTTGATCGCAGAATCGAGTTCTGTGAACTTATTATGGAGAAGTTACGCCAAAATTTTAACTTTGCCAACCACATTTTGTTTTCCGACGAATCTCTATTTTGTTTGAATGGACAAGCCAACCGACACAACTGTAGGTACTGGTCAGACGAAAACCCACATTGGATGGAACAAATTCACACCCAAAGACCGCAAAAAGTAAATGTTTGGTGTGCTATTATTGGTGGACATATCATAGGACCTTATTTTATACACGGTAATTTGAACTCTGCTCGATATTTGACACTTTTGCAAGAATCAATTGTTCCAGACGTTAGTCGATTATTTCCGAACAATAACGACCCAAATCTACCAGCGGAAGAAATATGGTTTCAGCAGGATGGGGCACCCCCTTATTTTGGAATTGAGGTACGGGAATATCTGAATCAAACCTTTCCTGGCAGATGGATAGGGCGCAGGGGAACTATTGAATGGCCAGCTAGGTCTCCCGACATGACGCCGCTTGACTTTTTTTGTGGGGTCATGTAAAAAATTTAATTTACCAAAATAGACCGCAGAATATTGAAGAGTTGCAAGCAAGGATTGTGCATGAAATTAATAACATTCCTCAAAACGCTCTTGTAAATGCAGTGCAATGTTTTGTTAAGCGAATTCATTATTGTCAGGAGGTCAATGGAGAACACTTTGAACATCTTATAAAATAGGATTTCAAACAATGTTAAAAACATCGCAACCGGTTCTTTTCACACTCACAGATTGTTTTCAAGAGATATTCTACTTTTCATTTATTTTTGTTCTTCATCCAATAGATTTTAAAAACAATAGCGTTTATTTTTATTTATTTTTTTACCCGGAAACGATTGAGTTTATGTACATCATGCTTCTGATAAATGTTGCTCAAAATTAAGAGGAGGATTGAAATATCGAATAATATATAGGGTGTTCCATTAAAAAAAAATTAATATTGGTGTGCCACGCCTGTATGACCAACCCTGTATAAATGAAATTATCACCGCCTAGTAGACATTGAAGAACCCAAAAACTTTTGTATAAAACTTTTTTCGACACCTTGTATATTTTCCCGGATAATCGACCGTTTCCAGACTTATCAGCGACCCTGCATATATATATATATATATATATATATATATATATATATATATATATATATATATATATATATACTGTATTTGTTTGCTGTACGTTTGTGATTTCTTATTGGTTTGCGTAGACTATATATATATATATATATATATATATATATATATATATATATATATATATATATATATATATATATATATATATATATATATATATATATATATATATATATATATATATAACAGATAAAAACCCAACCTATGCCCTTACTTAAGCAGCAGAAACAAACATTACTCATATAACTATGTATTACACATGACTGATCTGACCTAGGTAACTACCCTTAAGCCGCGATGCAAAATTTCATCGACACAAATTATATATATATATATATATATATATATATATATATATATATATATATATATATATATATATATATATACAGGCTGGTCCTCCGGGAGGTCCCACGATCGATTGCGGGAAAACTATCAATAGGAAAAACCTGAAAATTGGATATTACACTAAAGTCGTTGGGGGCCACAGGTTAAAAATATTTTCAAGATGGCGGCACTTCCGGTTATACCGGAAGTAGATGTCAATTCGCTTATTTTAAATGGAACACCCTATATTTTATTGCAGTTTCGGATTTTATAATACACTCTGAACACTTTTTGTAAATAATGTTCTATACCTATCTTCAACCGTCCAGAAGATATTTAGACTTTAAGATAAAATTTGACATTTATGGCCAGTCATAAAGATACCGATATTTTTATAATAAGAACATATTTCGTTATGATTTTTAGAATTGTTCTGAAAGATATTTCACTTCATCTATTTCCACATCGAGACTAACGATAGAGTATACAGAGTGTCCAAAAAAAATTCTTGAATTTTGCAATGAGAAATTGCAAAAATCTCGCGATTTTCAAATTGGAACCCCCTTTTTTTATAACACTATCGTGTTAAGCTCAAAAAATCACTAATACTTTGTATGTAATTACCTATACCTAAATCAAACGGTTTTCATTTAATTTTGAAAAAACTCATTTCAAAGCATGATATTTTGATAAATTTCCTACCATAGGCGTTAGCCATGGAAAATAAATTGCCGAGTGTGTTTCTATGGAAACTTCAACAGTTTGTTGATTAACTAGCTAATAATGGCACGGTTAAATTACACACAGGAAGATTATTTAAATTTATTTACTATTTAAGGAGAATGTAATAAAGTAATTTCGCGAACGTGTGATACATTTGCTGATAGATATCCAGATAAAGAGAAACCGTCACGTAAAACCGTCAAACGAATAGTAGACAATTTCAAAACTGCGGATCTGTCAAGAAAATGTTGCAGAGGGCTAAACCCGTTATTGACAACGAACAAATTGAGACAGCAAGCAGATATTTTGCCGCATACCCTACAAAGTCAACGAGGCAAGTAGCACTGGAGTTAGGATTGTCAAAAACATCCGTTCTGCGAAGTTTACGAAAAGATAAGTTCCATCCTTATGCTTGTTCAGTTGTGCAACATTTAAAGGAAACTGATTTTTCAAGAAAGGTTGAATTCTGTGAATTTATTTTAATGCGATTCCAAGAAAAAGAGCTGTTTTTAGATAACATCATATGGACGAATTCAGCAACATTTTCAAAGAATGGACTTTTAAATCGTCGTAATTCTCACTATTGGAGTGACACCAATGTTCATCCTTCTAGGGAAGGACATTTTGAAGAAAGCTGGCAGTTTAATGTTTATTGTGCTATAAGTAATGACGGCGTTGTTGCCCTAGAAATGTACGACGATAATTTGAATAGTGACAATTAATCCGAAATTCATAAAATACTTTATTTATTTACTTGTAGGTGAGCGTTAGTTAGAAATTTTGCAAAATTTGGAAGTAACTTATTTGGGCAACCTTTCATTGAATGAATATAGGCGAATATTTTACCAACATGATGGGGCCCCTCCTCATAATAGTCACCTGGTTAACAATATTTTACAATCTCTATTTGCTGACCAATGGATTGCCAACAATGGGCCACACCTTTGGCCGCCTCAATCGCCTGACTTATCTGTTCTCGATTTTTTATATGGGGTACTATAAAAAATAAAATCTACAAAACTGCAGTTTATACTAAAGAAGATTGCATGCAGCGGGTTCGAGAATCATTTCGTGAATTGGATCCGGATTAAATAAGAAGGGCCACACTTGAGGGATTGACACGTAAGTGTGAAAAATGTCTTCACGCCAGAGGTCGTCAATTTGAACACTTAGGACGTTAATTTTTGTTTCATTTATTCAGTCCATGTTGTGTGTGAATTGTTTTTTTAATTTTCTATTATCTGTTTGATGGGTTTATATAAGGTTATATGGCAAGATACCTAAAAATTGCTGTCTCGATTTGTTCGTTGTCAACAACGGGTTTAGCCCCCTGCACCTTTTTCTTGACAGATCCGCAGTTTTTGAAATTGTCTACTATTCGTTTGACGGTTTCTGTTTATCTGGATATCTATCAGCAAATGTATCACACGTTCGCGAAAATACTTTATTACATTGTCCATAAATAGTAAATAAAATTTAAATAATCTTCGTGTGTGTCGTTTAACCGTGCCATTATTAGCTAATTAATCAACAAACTGTCAAAGTTTCCATAGAAACACACTCGGCAATTTATTTTCCATGTCTAACGCTTATGGTAGGAAATTTATCAAATTATCAGGCTTTGAAATTAGTTTTTTCAAAATTAAATGAAAACCGTTTGATTTAGTTATAGGTAATTACATACAAAGTATCAGTGATTTTTTGAGCTTAACACGATAGTGTTATAAAAAAAAGGGTGTTCCAATTTGAAAATCGCGAGATTTTTGCAATTTCTCATTGCAAAATTGAAGAATTTTTTTTTGGACACTCTGTATACTCTATCGTTAGTCTCGATGTGGAAATAGATGAAGTGAAATATCTTTCAGAACAATTCTAAAAATCATAACGAAATATGTTCTTATTATAAAAATATCGGTATCTTTATGACTGGCCATAAATGACAAATTTTATTTTAAAGTCTAAATATCTTCTGGACGGTTGAAGATAGGTATAGAACATTATTTACAAAAAGTGTTCAGAGTGTATTATAAAATCCGAAACTGCAATAAAATATAGGGTGTTCCATTTAAAATAAGCGAATTGACATCTACTTCCGGTATAACCGGAAGTGCCGCCATCTTGAAAATATTTTTAACCTGTGGCCCCCAACGACTTTAGTGTAATATCCAATTTTCAGGTTTTTCCTATTGATAGTTTTCCCACAATCGATCGTGGAACCTCCCGGAGGACCACCCTGTATATATATATATATATATATATATATATATATATATATATATATATATATATATATATATATATATATATATATATATATATATATATATATATATATATATATACTTATTTATTGTTATCTTAATTATACAGCATGTCTCACAAAAAAGCTTAGCTTGTGCTTGCAAATGACATAATTTTAAACTTCTTCCAAAAAAATCAAACTGTCAAACGGTTTTCTTCTGTCACTTTCCAAATTTCCTCTGAACTTCTCTCCCCTGCAATCCCAAATCTCACCAATATATCCACTGTAGCATTTTATATTTAAATTTCCTTTGGTATAAAAATAATTACTTTTCTACAACTATATCTCTCCAAAAATTTAAATTCTTCTACGACAAAAATTTGACATTACGTTTAATTGTATGGTACTAACAGTATATATATATATATATATATATATATATATATATATATATATATATATATATATATATATATATATATATATATACAGGAGGGTGGGGCACCACATACGCGTCGGTTTCTTTAATGGACCCTGTTCGAATTTACAAATTCCGTTTTTTTCTAGCATATGCAGGGTCTTCAGAGGTATCTTCTGAAAATACTCTCGATGATACAGGGGTGTTCACAAAAAAGATACATATCAAAGTTATATTTTTTTAAATGGAACACCCAGTATATTATTCAGTTTTGAAAATTTTTTAGTTGGGTTACCCAAATCTCCAATTTTAATAACATGAACAACAAACAAAAAGGACAATTTAACACACTGCAGTAAATGTTCAAATTGACGGCCGTCTTGTTCAATGCATAAACGTATTTTCTCTAATGATTTCTGGGCTTTCAATAACATTTCAGAAAAGACTGTGTGAAACGCACTTCGTGTTCTTAGTTCCGTATGTTCTCGGTTAGTCGGAGGTACTTTGTAAACAATACGTTTTGTGTACCCCCACAAAAAGAAATCGAAACACGTTAAGTCCGGGGATCGTGCAAGCCAGTTGTGTGGGCTTCCTCGTCCTATCTATTTATTGGAGTAACGTATGTTGAAATGTTCTCGTACACTGGTTTCAAAATGGGCGGGAGCACCGTCTAATTGGAACCACATCCGCCGTTTAATATCTCTTGGGATATATTCTAAGAGCTCTGGGAAATCATCTTTTAAAAATCTTAGGAAAATTTGACCGTTCAGGTTCCCATTAAAAAAGTAAGGCCCTATTATATGTCCTCCTAAAATTCCGGCCCAAACATTAATACTCCATATGTGCTGATGTTCAACTGTATGGACGTGATGTGGATTTTCGTCACTATAATAGTGATAATTGTGTCTATTTACTAGGTACGTGCTATGAAATGTACTCTCGTCTAAAAATAGCACAAAATCAAAGAAATTTTTATTCTCACTAACTTTGTCAAGGGCCCACAAGCAAAAATCAATTCGTCGAATTAAATCAATATCAATCACTTCCTGGTGTAACAACATGGTATGGATGAAATTTTTCCCTTTTGATTATTCTCCCAACACTTCCTCTGCTAATGCCTACTTCCCTGCTTATGTTACGTTGACTTGTATGGGGATTTTCAACAACAGCGCCAACTACCTCAAGCTCGATTTCGCCATTTTCAGTGAAAGGCTTTTGTCTGTTGACTTTTTCGTATGCGACACTTCCTGTTCTACAAAACACCTGCAAGAGTCTCTGTAAGACTCTCTTGCCTGGATAATGTCGAGATGGATATTTTTTAGCATAAACCCTCGCAGCCAGTAAACAATTTTCTTGGCATTCCACAATAACAAGAGTCATATCCATTATTTCCTGTACAGGATACGTTTTCATTTTTATACTACTCTTAAAGAATTTTATTAAAAACACCCAAACACTTGACACGACACAATAGAGACAAACGTCAAATAAATTGATAACAACCATATATACAATATCCCTGCCAGAGCCCCCTCGGTTCCCAAGTAGATATTGACATTTATTATGGAAAACAAACAATTCTGAATATCTCGAAAACTGCTTGAGTTAGGTAGAGGGAACCCTAGTATTTATGAAAAGGTAATAAAATTTTGTAGAAGAATACGCCATTATACACAGGGTGTGCTATTTAAAATAAGAGACTTATTTGCAATATTATGCGTCAAATATCACTAATAGGTTACTGACCATCCTGTATAACTTTACATTAAATTATTTTTTCTGTTACATGCAACAATCTTTCTACTAAATACTAATATAAGTTAGATTTTTTCTACGTTGCCGAGGGCAAGAAAACATTTTTTTGCATTGAGGCTTCCATTTTTTAAAATGGCTGTATTTCTCAAAAACGGTAGGTTTTAGGTATAGGAAATCCTATTGTAACTTACCTTTATTTTATCTCTAGATGACGAAAACCGAATAATATACTGGGTGTTCTATTTAAAAGACATAACTTTGATATGTATCTTTTTTTGTGAACACCCTGTACCATCGAAAGTATTTTCAGAAGATGCCCATAAAGACCCTGCATATGCTAGAAAAAAACGGAATTTGTAAATTGGAACAGGGTCCATTAGAGAGACCGACGCGTATGTGGTGCCCCACCCTGTATATATATATATATATATATATATATATATATATATATATATATATATATATATATATATATATATATATATATATATATATATATATAAGATATTAACTGCTACCCAATAATAACAACTAACTTTAAAAACAATTTTATTTATCCTACAAGACTGCTGTGAATTTCTGTTACAAACTATATGCACAATATGCTGACAAGAGTAGTTTCGAAAATACTATTAAATCATTTAACTTACCTAAAAAGCGTTGATTGCAATGAACTTAAACTAGTTGTTGAATGGGTATTTCCATAACATGGAAGAACTTCGCGTAGTATATATTCTTCGATGAACTGTAATGATCGCCCAGACGAAACGTAGTCACAGAAGACAACTGAAAAGATGTATCAACAATTAGAATCAACATCATCATTCGGTTAATAGTTGTTATAATTTAAATTATCACTTCGAAGATACTCAAGGAGATCAGATCTAGGGTTGAACTCACCAAGACTTACAGACGATATCCAGTGAGATTTGGGGAGTAGGCAGATTAAGGCCTTAGAGTTCATTTTCTTTCATATTTCGTTAACCTACTAAAAATAGCTTCACAACAGGAGCCGAAACGTCGTGTTCTAAGAAATTCTAAATCCGCTTCACCCCGTAAACCAAGTATTTCTCACACAAATCACCGCGTAAACATTTACGAGTATATATATATATATATATATGAGACATGCTTGGTTCTCGGGTTAAACCGCGTCCAGAATTTATGGAAACTCGACGTTTCGGCTCCTGTTTTGGAGTCATTTTCAAGAGGTAAAGGAAATATGTAAGGACACTCTAAGGCCTCAATCTGCCTACTCCTTAGAGTGATGGACACATGTGGGTAAAGGAAATATGTATATATATATATATATATATATATATATAAATTATTCTCTGACGCCCATAGTTGGTGAGATATTAACCTCGGAATATTATTTAATAATTACAAAGAACAGCTGTTTTGCAGCAATGACCCAACATAGAACAACCAAAGATGGTTTTCTTTTCTCAACGTCGTTATTTGACAAAAATGTAGATAAACTCAAAAGGGGGTGAATTAGGGGCGGTCCAACCTTTAAATTACATGGTTGTTTTAAACCCTAACCTAATTAAAAGTTAACGTCCATCAATTTTGTAGCAAATTAAATGCTGTACCTTTTTCCCCTCTTGTTAATTTTTTCACAAACCACCCATTTTTTATGAAATTGAGATTTTAAAAGTTGAGATCAAAACAAAATTATGTACCTTATCAAACATTAACCTATCTGAAATTTTGCAAACGCTATGAAAGACTTTGAGTGAGTTTATGGGCACATACTTTATTTCTGGCACATTTAATTAGTTTTGACCTCATCTCACTACGTTGATAAAAGAAAACCATCTGCCAAATTTGGTTGTTCTATGTTGGGGCATTGCTGAAATACAGCTGTTTCGTGTAATTATTAAATAATCTTCCGTGGTTAATATCTCACCAACCATGGAAGTCAGATTTTTTAAATAAAATCCGTCCTTTACACGCATACGTTTTGTGTCCATTGCGTTACGAATCACCCTGTATATATATATATATATATATATATATATATATATATATATATATATATATATATATATATATATATATATATATATATATATATATATATATGTACAGGCTGGCGCCTGTACATATATATGAAACAGACCGACTTGCGTCCAGAGAATTTTTCAACAACTAAGAAACGCTGAAACACGTCAATTTTAATATTGGGGGGACATGTTTTGACATAAAACTCAACTTTGTCACATCAACCCCTTAAGGTTGGTGATAACAATCCTTATATTTTAAATAGGGAACATGGGTCGAGTGTTACATCATTTGAAAGCTCCTTCTTTTCTGACTTTAGCACACACATTTTTTTGGAAGTTTTATTAACTCGTTTAAAAATTATTCACAACTGGAGTTGCAAGAATGTATTTCATTAATTGTGATAAGAAATGCAGTAAATAGTCAATTTTTCGTTAAAAAAACTAAAAAAAAAACAAAACCAAACGTTCAAAAATGTTTATTTAGTTAAGTAAGTGTTCAAATTGTTGACCACCAGCTTCCATACAAAAGTACAAATTTTGTTCAAAACGAGCTCTGACAATCTGGAGTATTTGTGGAATTATAAGACGGCATTCTTCAACAATGCGTCGTCGTAATTCTTCCAGAGGCTCCGGTTCTGTTGGAAAATTCTATTATTTAAATGGCCCCATAGAAAGAAGTCTAAAGGAGTTAAATTCGGTGATTTAGGAGGCCACTTAATAGCACCTCTACGCCCAAACAAATTGCTCTGGAAGCTCTCTGGTCAAAAACTCTCTAACACGTTGTGAAAAATGCAGAGGAGCTCCATCTTGTTGAAACACTAATTGATTTTCTTGATAGCGATCATCATTTTCAACAATGTCAATTAGTAGAGGGTAAACGATGTCTTCTAGTAACTCCAAATACGTTTCGCCACTCAAATTGCCATCAAGAAAAATTGGTCCGATTAAACGGTCTCCAAAAATGCCAGTCCATACATTCTGTGGAGTTTGAGTGTGGACCTCGTGAAAATTTCTTGGATTATTATCTGCCCAATAACGACAATCATGACGATTGACTGTAGAGTTTAATAAAAACGTACACTTATCTGAAAAACAGATATTGAACAGAAAGTTCCCGTTATCTTCTATTAGTGCAGTCATAACTTCACAAAACTCCAGCCGCCGATCAAAATCATCTTCATTCAGTTGTTGTACAAGATGAATTTTATACGGGTGAAATTTATGATGCTTCAATATTCGCTGAATAGTTCTTCTTTTGATGTTTGAAATAGTGGCCAATTTTCTAGTGCTCAAAGTTGGGTCTCCAGCAATTTGTCCGAAAACTTCAATCTCAGTAGTCTCATTTCTAACCGGAAATTCACGTTCAGGATCCCGTTTTTTGTTAGCTACTGAACCACTTTGTCGAAACTTTGCAACTAACTCCAAACTGTATTTTCTGTTAACATGTCTGTTCGGATGTCGTTGATTAAACAAATTTGCGGTACTGTTGGCACAGTCATCGTTTTTGAGAAAAAGAGTAATTATTTCAACCCTTTCTTCTACAGAATACACCATTGTGAAATTCATTTTCGGTAGTACTATTAAGTATCAAACCGACCGATAAACTGAAACAATAAACCGCATTTCTCTTATTCCGATAAAAAATGTTCTGATAGTCGATTTTTTTGTTTACAAACCAACAAAACATTGACTATCAGCACATTTCTTATCGGAATGAGTGAAATGCGTTTTTGCATCTTCAACTGTGAATAATTTTTAAACGAGTTGATAAAACTTCCAAAAAATTTGTGTGCTGAATTCAGAAAGAAAAGAGCTTTCAAATAATGTAACACTCGAGCCATGTTCCCTATTTAAAATATAAGAGTTGTTATCACCACCCTTAAGGGGTTGATGTGACAAAGTTGAGTTTTATGTCAAAACATGTCCCCCTCAATATTAAAATTGAAGTGTTTCAGCGTTTCTTAAAAAAAATATTCTCTGGACGCAAATCGGTCTGTTTCGTTTTCACCACCATATATATATATATATATATATATATATATATATATATATATATATATATATATATATATATATATATATATATATATATATATATATATATATATATATATATATATATATATATATATATAGCACAGATACTCACCGCATACACCCGAAATAAAGAATACGATTATCAGATGTCATATAAAACACATCCAATAACCAAGCTAAATGGAGCATTATGTCTAAACTGGTGAGTTAAATCTGACATTGGTCGTAAGTGGCAAAAGAAGTCCTGTTTACTAGAGCTGATTTGTGTAAAAAGGCAAAGTACGCAATAATTCGACACATATGATCCTTTTTGGTAATACATTAAACAAAAATGGGAGAGCACAATATATTTGCCCAGCCTGCAGAGATTCCATTGTGGGTATCGACAGTAGATTGTCTATGGCTGAAGAAATTGTAAGGCTATCCTCGTACAGAAGATAGTGTAGGTCAATTGCATCTGAATTATCATTTATAAAAGATTGAGAATTGCATCTGAATTATCATTTATAAAAGATTGAGAAGCAGCGGTTCTAAAATAAATCCCCGAAGAATACCTGACCTGGACAATACCACCACTGATCAACACCCAAGATAATTCACTGCGTAAACTCTATCGCGAAGATGAGTTTTCTTTAACAGAATTTCGTCACCTAACCCATTGAAGATCTTGAAATGGTCTAGGTAAATAAAATCTTTCTGCGAACCCATGTCCATAGCATTTAATACATATACCAATACGCAGATTCAATTGGTGGTCGTAGATCGGCCCATGTCGAAGTCATGTTGAGCGCTGCTACCAAAAATTTTCACATCAAACAAAATGATTCTCATTCAAGACAATCACGAACATCTTCCGAAAATTGTTCATAATTATTATAATTTGCAAATGGTTCTCAACGACTGCAGAATGTCTCTTTTCTGGCAAATGTATTGACCTTGCTTTCTTCCAGGTGCAACGAAACTTCGAATATTCCAGCAAGGTGTTGAACAGGATAGTCAAAGGCTGCTCAAATATGTTAGCAAAACCCCTGACTAGAAAAGCTGTAATTTAGTTAGGTCCCGATTAATATTTCGGTTTGGTCTTAAGCAGGGCCTTCAAGAGCTGCTGTTGCCTCGACACCTGTTGGTTACCTAGTGATAAGACTTTGACACGCTTTCTTAGCCTTTTGAATTCCTCATACTTTGCGAGATCCTTTGATCTCTTCCAACGTTTAAAACCATTTGATTCTGGTATTACTGATATGTTCAGTCAAACTTGGATGGGTAACAGTGACGCAGTGAACGAGTGTTGGGTACATAGAGGTCGATGACTTATTGTATAGAATTAACGACAGGCACCATCCACATTTGAAACATTAGTAAGTAAAGTCCAGTCAATCGAAGATGTGTGATTGTAACCAGGGAAATTATATAATATAATATGATAAATAAAGTATTGCTTTGTCGTCCATGTAAAGTATTGACGAACAGTATTCAGTCACTCAGAACAAAATAAACTAACAATCTCAAAGGTATTTTAGACCATTATTTGTCCTTCAACATTCCTGTTTTAAGATGAGTAGTACTTTGAAGATTTACTGTGAAGCCAATGAACCAATTATAGGTTGGCGAACTAACGATAATCTGGATAACCTCTCACACCACTATTATCAGAATATTCAATTATAGGTGCCTTAATGCGAATCAATTCTGAACATACGAATAGTGCTTCAGACAAATTTAAAGAAGCCAATGTTTTGCAGACGCAAGAATGACGTAAAACGATGCCCACGCGGATCCTTTAGAAGCTTCTTCGTTCCATGATAAATTTGACCTGAAAAAAAGCGATGTTAAAATGCTAGTTTATTTTAGCGCTTTTTCTAAAGGTGGCTTAAACTTTTCAACTAATTAAAAGTTAAAAACTATTTTGGCAGATTACGTCCTTGCGCTGTCTATAATAACCAGACAATCAAAGTAAAAGTCTTAAATTAAAAGTTGACAATGTCATCTTGTTCGAAAACAAACACAATGATTGTTTTAACAGACGGCATGTGTTATAGAGTCATACAAAGGTATTATTGCTAACACATGTATGTAAACTAAGTAAATTCATTAGCGATGTATTTTTCCAGGGATATGCTAATGGAGTATTATCATACCGAAATTGATTCATTGACTCATCACTTTATTACAGAAACTATGACAATTTTTGCATTTCAAGGCTTCCTGGAACCTAAATAATAATGACTTTTTATAATTAGGAGTCCTTTTACGACGCGCGACAAAAGTTGTAACATTTTGTAAATTAGTGCATAGAATAAAAAGTTCAGCACGCAGCAAGTGCGTTATGGTAGCGAATTTTTTTAAAAATATTTTTAATGGCAAATGTCTTTCTTTGATGAAAGCAGGCATCAAACTTGGTTGCCTATGTAGTAGAAACAATGTACCATATTTCATCGAAATATCTTTATTGGATGCAGTGTTATGGAAGTGAATTTCCATAAAAATGTTTTTAATAGCAAATGATTACCGGTATAGCCTATATAGTAGAAACAAAGTACTATATTTTATCAAAATTACTGATGGTTTGACAATATACACAAATTTTCCGATAATAAACTTAAATGTTGGTTTCCTAACCAACAAAGCTAATAGCAAATTGAGTTATTGAAATTTGAAGGATTTAATGAAAATTCGGTAAATTTGCAGATTATCTCCCGAACGCTTAAAAAAAATTGTTTTCAGAAACATTACTAGGACCCCCACCTAGATGCACAAACCACAAGAAAAATTTCTTGTTCACACCCCCCAAGGAAGTTACGGGACTGGGAGTGAATAGGGGTGCTGGGGCGGGGTAGGTAGTAAAAAGGAAATATGAGCAGAAAATGCAAATAAAACTGCTTGAAATCTGTCTATTGGAAGCCATATCCCCATTAAACCCTGCCTACCCCGCACAGCACCCCTATTTGCCGCAGGTGACGTAACTTCCTTGGGGGCTATGAACAAGAAGTTTTTCTTGTGGTTTATACAACGAGGGTGGTTGTATACACACGATGAGGGGGGGGGGATGTCTACGACGAAGCAGACCCCCCGTTCGGCTTGAGGAATGGGCGGTGGGTGGGTGGTGGGTGTGTCTGCTTCGTCGTGGGGATTTTCCTACCCCGTCGCGTGCATACAACCACCCACGCTGCATAAACCGCAAGAAAAATGTCTTGTTCCTACCCACCGAGGAAGTTACAGCACCTGGGGGGATAGGGATGCTGTGCGGGGTAGGCAGGGATTAAGGGGGATAGGGATGCTGTGCGGAGTAGGCAGGGTTTAAGGGGGATATGGCTTCAAGATGTGAAAAAGACAACTTTCAAGGCCGTTTTATTCGAATTTTCTGCTCATATTTCCTTATTACTACCTACCCCGCCCAGCACCCCTACTCACTCCTGGTCCCGTAATTCGCTACCGAAACGCACTTACTGTATCCAGATTTTTTCTTACAAACGCATATCGCCCGTATCATATTACGATAAAAAATGCAAAAACGCATTAACGAATTTGTTCTACAAAAATTAGTTAAAAAAATATTTATAGACCGTTAAACCATAAACTTCACTAAACCTACAGCGAAAGCATCAACTTAACTAACCCGACAGCCAAAGCATCAGAGAAAGGGTCTATTTGAAATGAATTTTCTGTAAATATTTTAGTAAAATAAAGGGAATGACAGTTGAATCTGAAACTTAAGGGTTTGCAGAACACTCTTCTTGCAACATTTTCTTTTCAAAATTCGTATTTGTTTTACGTTCTTTGCCTAAACATTGCCAATTTTGACGTTTAAAATTGCGAGTTTGACGTTTTAAGGAAAACTCCAAAATTTATTTCTTTAACTGCCCATAACTTCTTAGTCTTTAAAGCTAGAGACATACATTTTTATACAGAGTTCACTCTTTATAATACAAACACGTGTACCAAATTTGGTTGCCCTTACTTTGTTATTTCTGGAGATATGAATTTTTTTAGAAAGAAAATACAAAATTTTCCTGGAAAACCAGGTCCGACTTTCCTGGATAACGAACTTATCCAAGCCACTTGCAAGGTACTCACCAAATTTTATCAAGATTGGTCCATTATTTTTTGAGTGATCGGTCGGATATATATACATACATACATATATATATATATATATATATATATATATATATATATATATATATATATATATATATATATATATATATATATATATATATATATATAGACAGATCACCTCATTAGCGAATTTTTTTTTAATTCGCTAATACTTAAAGAAACTCAAACTACTTCAAAAAATGTATCATTTAATTCAGAGGATGCTGTACTTAATCCAAGCGACATCTGTATCTTCCAAACAAAACAAAATTTCTATATAAGATTTTGTAGCTAATCACTCAAATGGGAAATTTTCTAAAAGTGTCAAATTTGGTATATCAGTGCATTTTTTAGTGAATTTTCTTTAAAAAAAAAATCACTAATGATGAGATCGCAAATTTTGAATTTTGAGAAAATTTCTTCAAATGAGCGCTATTTGGGACCACTGGAACCCAAATCCGAGGTCGGTTTCAGACTTTATGTTTATATATATATATATATATATATATATATATATATATATATATATATATATATATATATATATATATATATATATATATATATATATATATATATATATATATATATATATATATATATATATATATATATATATATATATATATATATATATATATATATATATATATATATATATATATGTCACACCGATAACTCAAAAAATAATGCGCCGATTTTGAAAAAATCTGGTGAGTACCTTCCTTTCGCAAGTGGCTTGAATAAGTTCGTTAGCCAGGAAAATCGGACTAGTTTTTCCCGGAAAATTTTGCGTTTTCTTTCGGAAAATTTTTATATCTCCGGAAATAGCAAAGTTAGGGCAACCATATTGTGTGCAAGGGTTTATATCATAAAAAGAAAACCATGCACCAAAATTTGAATCTCTACGTTAAAATTAAAAAAAGTCATAAGCTTTTAAGTTTTTATTCTTAAAACGTCAAAAAAGTCGCGATTCAAAACATTAAAATTGACATGTTCTAGATAGAGGACCTACATGAACGGTTATGCACCATAACTGTCGTAAGAGGTTAAAAATCCTCAAGTTTCAGCTACAACCTTCATTGTCCTTTATTTTCTTAACTTATTTGCAGAAAATTAATTTAAGATAGACCCTTTATGTGATGCTTTGGTAGCAGTTTCAATTATTTATTAGTGAATTTTCTTAAAAAAAATTCACTAATGAGGAGATCCCGACTTTTGAATTTTGAAAAAATTTCTGCAAATGAGCGCTATTTAGGACCCCCGGAACCCAAATCCGAGGTCAGTTTCAGACTTTATATGTTCAAACTTGGTGAGTACCTTCCTTTCGCAAGTGGCTTGGATAAGTTCGTTAGCCAGGAAAATACGCCGAGGTTTTCCCGGAAAATTATGTGTTTTCTTTCGAAAAAAATCGATTTTTTTTGTATTTTAAAAATTAACAAAGTAAGGGCAACCAAATTTAATACGCGGGTTTATATCATTATAGGCAAGTTATGTACCAAAATTTAGCTTTGTAGGTTAAAGGACAAAAAATTACAGGCATTTACAGAAAAATAAATTTGGGTTCTCATCAAAACGTCAAAATCCCGATTTTAAACTTCAAAATTGGTGAGTACCTTCCTTTCGCAAGTGGCTTGGATAGGTTCGTTAGCCAGGAAAATCCGCCGAGGTTTACCCGGAAAATTTTGTGTTTTCTTTCGAAAAAAAATTATATCTCCAAAATTAACAAAGTAAGGGCAACCAAATTTTATACGCGGGTTTATATCATTATAGGCAAGCTACCTACCAAAATTTAGCTCTGTGGGTCAAAAGACAAAAAAGTTATAGGCATTTAAACAAAAATAAATTGGGGTTTTTCACAAAACGTCAAAGTTGCGATTTAAACGTCAAAATTGGCAACATTTAGGAAAAGAACTTGAATCTAATACGGGCTATGGAAATAAAATGTCTCAAGAAGAATGTTTTACAAACCCTGATGTCTTAGTTTCAACCGTCATTGTCCTTCATTTTAATAAAATGTTTCCAGAAAATTCATTTCAAATAGACCCTTTCTCTGACGCTTGGCAGTAGTCTTAACTATAGAGTTTATCGTTAATGGTATATAATTTTTGTAGAATTTTCGTTAAAAAAAATCAATAAAGCTCAATATATCTGTTATTATACAAGATATGAAAAAAAATTGTATATATTAGTTATAGGGTGTCTTGAGCTACATCTTAAAAAATTATTTCTACAATCACAGGGTGGTCCATAAGTCGTTGGTGATACAAATTTTCTTTTTTTTTTTTAATCAAACACGCCTTATGTTATTGCATTTTTGCATTTTCCATCGAAATATAATGCATGTTTGTAAGAAAAAAAATTCTGGACGCAGTAAGTGCGTTATGGTAGCGAATCTTGATCAAATGCTTAATATTTGAATAGCTCAATTTGCTATTAACCTATAAGGTTGACCAAGAAACGAGTTTTTTCGGGAACACTTTAAGTTTACTTTCGGATATTTTTGTACAATTTCAAACAATAAAGTTATTTTGATGAAACATGGCACATTGTTTTTACTATATAGATTATACTGGTAACCAAATGTAATGCCTGCTTTCTTAAAAAAAACACATTATTGCTATTAAAAAATAGTTTTATGAAAATTCACTACCATAACGCACTTGCTGCGTCCAGAGTTTTTAATTTTAAAGAATCAGATTACGCTTATTATTTGGCGTTTTTTTTCAATTGGGCAAAGTGGAAGTTTTGTATGGAGAAACGGTGTTGGTAAGTAGTTTCTCCTTTCTATGGAGGTGAGTTTTTTACAGTTCGCATTTCTAGCTCCGTTGTAGCAGGTTTACCTTGCACAGAACCTCAAATTTACTTTAGGTCTCTAACTGTATTGTGGAGTTGAGATCACAGCATTTGTCCGATGGTTAGTGCATAAAGGGGTTCCTCTAAGCATGTTTCTGATTATTTTTTTTTTTCAAAAAAAACGAACAATATGCTGATCTGGTAATTTATCTATATTATTAATATTAAAAAAAATGGAAACAACGCTCGTACCTCGAATAAAGTTCTCTTCGTCAATTTAACTTTAAATGAAATTTCCTTCTCCCGTTTCGCATCCGTTCAACACATTGGGCACAAACAATATAGGAATTTACTTAAAATTGTCATTTATAATTGAAGGAAAATAAAACTTGTTCTAGGTATGCAACGAAAGATTCACACAAAATAGAATAATTTCTAGATTCTAAAACCTACTGTGGCGCTATAATGAAACAACGTTAAATGAGACGAAAATCATTTTAGGTTAAGGGATCGAAAAATGTTTAAACAGTAAAGTTTGCTTTCGTACTCCAAAGAAAACAAGATTCGTATAAGGCGTAATACAATAGTGCATAATAGTCCATGATAACAGTACATGTCATATTCAACTGACAAATTAATGTCAGATCTACTTTCAAAGTGACATGTAAATAAGTATTTTGTTTTCTGACATTTGTAATACAAATGTAGGCATGCTCTTCTTACATTCATATTTATTTTTGGCCATCACAATTGTACTCATAGAGTTGGATACAATTTTAGTGACTTTTGAAAATTTTGAAAATATGTTTTCAAATGAGCGTGAACTAGGCCCCATAGAACCCATATCCGAGTTATTTCAGTTTTTATCTGTTTTCATATATACAGGTGACCTATTTCTAGGGTGAAGCTCAATATATCCATTATTATACAAGATACGAGAAAAATTTTTATATGTTAATTATACGATGTCTGGAGCTGCATCTTATAAAATTATTTTTATCACAGGTGGCCCATAAGTCGCTGGTGATGCATTTTCGAACACACCTTATATTATTGAAATTTTTGCATTTTCCATCGCAAGATAAAGCATGTTTGTAAGAAAATAAATTCGGGACTCAGCAAGTGCGTTATGGTAGCGATTTTTCATGAAATGTTTCGTTCGATAGCTTAATTTACAATAAACCTAAGGTTCTTTGGCCAGGAAACCAGTTTTTTGGGCACATTTTAAGTTTATTTTCGGAAGATTTTTGTATATTGTCAAACAATAAATATTTTGATGAAATATGGTACATTGTTTCTCCTATATAGGTTATACTGGTAACCAAATTTGATGCAAGCTTTCTTAAAGGAAAATTATGTTTCCTATTAAAAACATTTTTATGAAAATTTACTACCATAACGCCCTTGCTGCGTCCAGACATTTTTAAATATTTATCACGTATTTTTTTTAAAGTTTACTTATAAAATGCATATGATATTTTTCAAACCCAATTTTATTACCTAGTTTTATGTTTATTTGAAACATGTAATTTCATCTATCAACCAATTTTATTTGCACAAATGTGTGTAAACAAAGTCGTTTGTGCAGTTGGGTTCGTGACTTTAAAATTTTCCTATAACTAACACGTTCCTGTTTTATGGCCAGATATGTAGTGAATATGCTACTCGTTAAGATATAAAGTATATTACAATCAATAAATTTTATAGTTTATTGCTGCAGATAGTTTTTATTGTGGTACACTAGTCGAATGAAATGACACTAATACTAGCCAATATTTAAATCTAGATTGAGGTTTTTCTATTTATAATTTTGTCACTTTGTTAAAATGATTCGCCCAAGTATGCAAATATAACCAGATGTCTGACAAAGCAGATTTTGTGACACAGTGGTAAGAACGTGTGCCTCCCAACAGAAGAGTCGAGGGTTCCATTCCCAGTAGAAGCGTTATTTTAGTCCATTTTCGTAGAAAAAATTCACTAACCAGGAGATCGCGCCTTTTTAATTTTGAAAAAATATCTAACAAACTAGGCCACCTGGAACACATATCCGTGGTCTGTTTTAATTTATATATGATTATATATATATATATATATATATATATATATATATATATATATATATATATATATATATATATATATATATATATATATATATATATATATATATAGTAACTCAAAAAATCAAAAAATAATGGGCCGATTTTGATAAAATTTGGTAGGTACCTTCCCCTTGTAAGTGGCTTGGATAGATTGGTTAGCTAGAAAAATTGAATCAGTTTTTCCGGGCAAATTTTTGCATCTCCAAAAATAACAAAGCCATGGCAACCAAATTTGGTACGCAGGTTCATCTACATAGCACCAAATAAATTCGTGGAAAGAGTCAATGTGCTGCCGTTGGTGGTCTTCTGTGAGCATTTCCGGGACTAATCTTGCGTACACTGATATTCCAACTTCTCAGTTAAGGTCCTATAAATGGTGGTTCAAAGAACCTTAGTCAAACCTTAGAAATCAAAATGCATAGATCATCAGGGGTGGTCCTCCGATCTAGACACATCATTTCGTTCTTTCTTCACCCGAATTTCAATGCAACCAGCTGTAAATTCCCTACAGCACTTGCGGACGTTTTTGACATCCTTCCCGATTCTCTTCACACTTCTGTCACTTGGCAATGAATTTCGATAGCTTTAACGCCACTTGCGCTCAAAAACCGAATCACTGCGAGAACTTCGCACCTGGCGGGTCTGTACACGTGTTGGCTTCATAGAAACTTTACTATGTACCAAAACAGAGATTGTTTAGAAATTGTGGTCTTAGAACTTGAATTATTATTATTTCCTAAATAAAATGTTAGGCAACCATGCAACCATCCGAGGCTCCGACACACTCTCATGTCCACCCAACGTCATTACGCTCATACCCTCGCCCCACTCCAGCGATGGCAAGGGAGTACGGAGCCGGATATCATTAATTTAGGTTTAGAGAACCGAGGAGACATAAACACCCAAGGACGACAGATTTTTGCACCCTGCGGGCTAGCAAATATGCAGCGGCGTAGCATACAGCAATTTCCTCGAGTTCCCGCAGCAGCAGCAATTAGAACGACGAGTCGTATGTTATGTCCTGGATAAAGCTGCCTAAACTCAAACATAAGGTCTCTATACGTGGTCCGTTTTTCTTTCCCCTTTATCCTATAGTTTGTCTTACCTGGAGCCAAGATCTCTATAACAAACAGGATTTTATTTTGTTTGTCGAGGAGGATAATGTCAGGTCTATAAGCGGCCACTGGCCTGACGGTGAAGACCAAAAAATTCCAGTATATACCGCATATCTCGTTCTCCACCACGGACTCAATATCCCCTGGTTGGTAAGACAGCACTGGCATTTGGTCTGTCATATAAGAGTGTCAAAGATGGTAATACAGCAGTCGACACACATAATTGGTAGACGCCATCGCTGTCACCATTATTATTATTATTATTATTATTATTAAGTTGTGCAACACATTTTCCCCTTTGACGAGTGTTTAGTCAGTGAGACATGGTTATGAAATCAGGTGGGAAATCCATCGGTTCAAACAAGATGGTGTGCTCAGTTGGATGTATTAAAAATACGGTTGCTTGTTTACGGTTACTCCCCTCACTATACTGCAGGTGTCTAATAAAACTGCTTTTTGGAGGTTTTTGGAGGTCTTACTTAAGTTATTGGCAAGGGGCACAGCAATATCTATTATATAGGTGGTTTTCGTAAGCTTCGGGGTAGGAACGATGTCTGGGATATTGTTCGGTATCGGCCTACCCGTCTGGATCTTCTTGTTCCAGTACAAGTTCACATCCGCAGTTTCAAATATTAGGGGATTCGTATTGGTAGCCTGGAACGATCTCCTGAAGATCGATATTGTAGATTTCTAGATTGTTTTTATTGAGTCGTATAGGCATTTGGCCTCTCAGAGCTGCGAACCTAATAGGTCTTTTGTACATGACTCGTTTTCCTAATACTTGGCCAAAAAGTTCTGACTTTTTATGTAGTCCATTATCTTTTTGGGGGCTATTTTAACTATTTTCTGGGGTGCTAGGTTCACTCCCCTCCCAAAGTATTCCAGCCTTTTGCGCAACTAGGCCATGCAGTCGCAGACCAAGTGCTTTGTTGTTTCTGCTGCAGTATCTGTAATTTTTACTGTGCGCGTTGCCAATCTTCAAGATTGATTGTGATTGATGATGAGTGATTATTCTTAAGTCGTTCCTGTTAAATCCAAGGAACAGTTCAGACTTTTCTGTTGATATGGTGATGAAACGTTTTGCCTGCCTTAAGCCTGGCGTTTTCCTTCAGTATGGCAGTATTTGGTTCTACTGCAAACTATGGAGTTCATTTTAAACGTGGCTTTTAGTTAGTCCACAATAGGGCTCTGAGCCATAAAATGGTGTTACTGCTCCCTTTTTTGAGAGGCTATCTGCTTCCTCATTTCCTTGAATTCCTCGAGTCTCACATCAAAGTTACTTTGTTGTAGGTAGATAGTTGCTTCAAGGAGTTTTTGCAGTCCCAGGTCAGTTTAGACTCGGTTTTGAAAGATTTCAGAGTCCATAATACTGCCTGACTGTCGGACAGGGTCTAGATATCTCTATTTCCGAGCCTATTTTGTATGCACTCCTATGCACTTATAGCAAGCATTTCTGCTTGGAAGGTGGTGAAAGTTTTGCCTAGCGTGTCTAAAAATGAGCGCTCTTTTTCCAAGTTCTGCTCCTTTTATTCGTTTAGACCTATCTGTATAGTATACGGATGAGTTCTTTGTCAGGCTTGCACTGTCTCTGCCCCATGCTTGGTGGCCACTTATGACCCCGTCAAATGGAATTATAAAGCCCAGTTTGGCTGGCATTTGGTCTGTTGGTTTGGCGAGTGCTCCAGTGGAATAAGTTCCAGGATTTTCAAGTGGCCAACCAAGTCTCCTGGTTTGAATTTGCCCGCTTGGAATAGTCTTGAGGCACTTAGCGCTGATTCCCTCTTCACGCATATGTGCAGTGGAGCAAGAGCATTTCGTCTATTGCAGCTGTAGGGCATGATGCCATAGCTCCCGTTATTCCAAAATGGAGCAGCCTCTGCAATTTCTGCAATTTGCTTTGTGTTGAGGCTTATTCCGTTTTTGACCATCATACTATGGATGCATATGTGACCATGGGTTTGACCACAGTTTGGTATAGCCAGTATACCATCCTGAGATTCAGCGCCCATGTCTTTCCTGCGAATCTACGGCATGTCCAGATTGCCAGAAAATTGTGTGTTCCATCCAGAGTTCCACTTCTCTTTGTTGTAGCGCCTGCTTAATGGATTGATATGAGTTGTTGTCAAAGGCACTCTATGTCAATGAATGAGCTGGGGGTTACTTCTTTGGCCACAAAAGTTTTTTTCTATCGTCCTCACTAGACAGTGTAGGGCGTCTAATGTGGATTTGGCCGCCTAATAGGCGAATTGTCGTAAATGAAGCGGTTTTCTTATTGGGGTTTTGCTTTCTTTTAATGAATATATTCGAAGGAAGTGAAATCCATTAGACCGATAGCTCTAATTCCTTTTCCATGGGCTTCAGGAGAAATGATGTGAGACTAACGGGGAGGTAGGACTTTGCTTCGTCCATAGGGCGACGACCTGCTTTTGTTATAAACACCATATGTATCTCTCTCCATGCCTGTGAAATATAGGATTCAACTAGCTCTGAATATTTCGTGCGGGAGGGGTTTTAGTATGTCAAAACCCCACTGTAGCATGGCTGAAAAATGCTGTCTTTGGCAGGGGGTTTATCGGGTTTGAAATTCTCCATCGCTCGTTTTATTCTGTGAATGTTGAAGATTTTTATTTGCCAGTCTTTTCCCAACTCTCACTGGGTTCCTCAACCCTGAGCTGATCTGGTGCAAATTATCTTCCGTATTTTGTGAGCCGGGAAAGTGAATCTGTAAGATAACTCTGGTGCTTTCCTCTGGGCTGTTTGCTAATTCACCATTTGGCTTTTTAAGCAGACTAGTTCAGCCTGTGGGAGAGCTCTAGTACTTTCCTCTGGGCTCTTTGTATATTCACCATTTGGCTTTTTAAGTAAACCAGTGCCCTTTCAATTATCCTTTAAAAGAGTTCACCGTAGACGCTGTGCGAAGACCAGTTAATCTATCCCTGTCTCTACTTTATCCTTTTGGATCGTTTAAGTTCTTTGTTATATGAGGTGAGGGGTTGATCCATATACTTATGTGGCAGCTGTTGGTGTACAATTTTGCCAACTCGGTTATGCCAATCCAAGTAATTTTCCAGGGCAAATGTTAAAGATTCAGCAACAATGTGATCTGGGGTATTCTCTTAGCTATAGCATAGTCGACATTGGACGCTTTCGATCTTCTGTCCCATTTATAATTTTCGTTATTATGACTGTAGCCAGAAGGGTTTTCACACTCCCTCAAAGAGGAACACACACTCAGATTCGAAAAGAAATGAGTGCAGGTGCAGCCCTTTCCGAGTTATGGGGCCCTGGAGAACAACGCGACACATCCTCATTTTCTAGAAATCTCCGCATGGTGTGAGCTGTTATTATTATTATTTGAAAATTCGCAACCGTAACGCATTTGCTGCGTTCTGATTTTTTAGATCTCGACATTTACATGATGACCCTCGTGTAATACAATGTTGCAGCTTTATAATAATCGTAGACGTATCAAATAAGGTTACTATACCGTTTCCTTGCTTCATAAAACTTAAGTCTAATAAAAGTCGTGACACAGTTAAGTTGTCTCGTACGAGTTTAATCATTTCTTCGAAACCATAATCGCATTTTGCCAGATATATCATTATGACTTCTTAACACGAATACCCGACAAAAATCAATACTTATATCCTTGATCTGATAATGTCCACACCTGTCTTAGAAAGTTGTCTAATAACACAGACGCTTAAAAAATGCTAGATCTTAACGGGGACAATTTTTGCACAACCGAATATTGATAATCACCTTGCAAATATATAGTTAAAGACTATAATTTAAAATCACATGATCTCCTATCTACTTTTGTACGTTAAAAGTTGGATCAGAAGTGACGTCAGTTACATAATAAGTTGTACATTTCTGGAGCACTAGCCTGAGGTGTATCCGAAAATGCGTTTTCTTTGGGATCACCATGCCCACTGTACAATTTTGATGGTATTTTATTTATTAATTAAATTACAACCCAACAGAAAAAAAGCCTGGGCGCAGCAAGTGCGTTATGGTAGTGAATTTTCATAGAAATGATCTGGCACAAAATATTTTATTGTAACTTTTTTTTCTTGTAACATAGAAATCTAAATTTTGGTGCATAGTTTACTTTTTATATCGTAAACCTACCTACCAAATTTGGTTATCATAGCTTTTTTATTTTTGAGATATATTTTTTTTCGAATGAAAACTCAAAATTTTCCCGGAAAACCTCGTCCGATTTTCCTGATTAACGAACTTATCCAAGCCATTTACAAAAGGAAGGTACGTGCCAAATTTTATCAAAATCGGCCTATCATTTTTTGAGATAAGAATTTTTTTCGAATGAAAACTCAAAATTTTCCCGGAAAGCCTCGTCCGATTTTCCTGACTAACGAATTTATCCAAGCCATTTATAAAAGGAAGGTACATGCCAAATTTTATCAAAACAATTATTTTTTGAGTTATCGGTGTGATACATACATACATACATACATATATATGTAAATTATATATATATATATATATATATATATATATATATATATATATATATATATATATATATATATATATATATATATATATCTATTATCATAAAAAAGTCTGGACGCAGCAAGTGCGTTATGGAAGTAAATTTTCATAAAAATGTTGTTAATAGCAAACATGCATCAATCTGGTTACCGGTATAACCTATATAATAGAAACAATGCACCATATTTTATCAAAATAACTTATTGTTTGAAAATGTACAAAAATTTTCCGAAAATAAACTTAAAATGTGTAATACTAAGTGAAGATTGGAACCTGTGATGAGCACTGATAAGTACACTTGGAGAACCCAAATCACCACAACACATTTTCAAAGACCTGACAATCGTTTCACTAACCAAGTTAGCGTCATCAGAGGATGAAAAATTCATCCTCTGATGACGCTAACTTGGTTAGTAAAACGATCGTCAGGTCTTTTAAAATGTGTTGTGGTGATTTGGGTTCTCCAAGTGTACTTGACTTGGATTAATATCAAATTGGATATTTGAAACATTCAATGGAAATTCGCCACCAAAACGCACTTACTGCGTTCGATTTTTTTCTTACAAATATGCATCATATTTCGATCATAAATGCAAAAAAGCAATAATATAAGGGTGTTCGAAACGAAAATTGTAGGTATCACCAACGACGTATGGGCCACCCTATGATTGTTTGAAAATGTACAAAAATGTTCCGAAAATAAACTTAATATGTTTCCGAGAAACCTGGTTTCCTAGGCAACAAACCTTGGGTTAACAGCAAATTGAGTTACTGAAATTTGAAGCATTCAATGAAAATTCGCTACCGAAACGCACTTACTGCGTCTCTATTTTTTTCTTACAAACATGCATCATATTTCGATGAAAAGTGCAAAAATTCAATAATATAAGGGTGATCGAAAAAGACGTATGTATCACCAACGACTTATGGGCCACCTGTGAAATAATGTTATAAGATGCAGCCCAAGACACCCTATAATTAATGTATAAAACTTTTTCTCGTATCTTGTATAATAACAATTATATTGAGGTTCATCGTAGAAATACGCCACCCTGTATATATATATATATATATATATATATATATATATATATATATATATATATATATATATATATATATATATATATATATATATATATATATATATATATATATATATATAAATACATATGGAGATTCACAACGCAATGAACACAGAATGTGTGACTGTAGAGGACCTCAAAACATGCCAATTTTTTATATAAAATCTTTCTCTGACGCCCATGGTTGGAGAGATATTGACCTCGGAAGATTATTTAATAATTACAAGAAACAACTGTATTGCAGCAGTGCCCTAACACAGAACAACCAAATTTGGTAGATGGTTTTCTTTTATCAACATCAACATCAACATCGTTATTTGAGAAAAAAATGAAGTAGATATAAACTAAAAAAGGGATGAATTAGGGGTGGGTTGCCCTTTTAATGATTTGATTTTTTTAAACCCTAACCTGATTAAAAGTTAAATTCCATCCATTTTATGGCAAATTAGATTTTCTTTTCCTCCTTTTGTAAATTTTTCGGCAAACACCCGTTTTTTTTTTAGAAAATTGAGATTTTTAGAGTTGAGATCAAAACAAAATTATGTCCCTTGAAGACTTTATTAAACACTAACGTATCTGAAATTTAACAAACGCTATCCAAAACTAATTTAAAAAAAAACCATTTAAAAATACTAAAGATATTGTTCAAAATTACTTCCATTTTCTCTCACACATAACTGCACCCTTCGTCGAAAATTAAAGTCGACTCTGTTAAGTAATTGGATGTCAGTTTTAATAATGGTCACCTTATTATTGACTAAACAAATCTTCCTCAGTTTGAACTGGTGTCAAATACACAGATTCTTTATATTCAAGTCTGGTCACCGTGCTGGCCAATGTTGAGGGCAATTAATTCCACGACTTATCCATCGATTTGGAAACTGTTGGCTTAAAAATCCACGAACATCTGTAGTGAAATGTGGTTGCGCTCAATCATGCATAAACTACATTTCGCTGCGCAGTTGTAAGGGCAGCTCTTCCAGTAGCTCAGGGAGAACATTTTCCAAGGAGGGCAAATATGTTGCGCCGTTTAGGCCGTTCGGTAAAATAACCGGCCCAACCAAATGTCCTCCAACAACACTTGCCCACAGATTTATTAAAAATTCTCTTTGGACACTGTAGCATGTGGATTTACACCCGTATATTCGTGGCAGTTGTGCACATTCGTCATCCCTCTCCTTGTAAAGCAGGCTTCACCCGTAAAAAGAATGGTCTCGGGAAAATCAATGTTCTGATGTAAGATGAAATTGCAAAAAAAAAACAGTCTTGCCTATAAATCCTGCGGTAGCAGTTCTTGCACTTTTTGAAGGTGATAGGGATGCAGCAGATTGCGTCGGGTAATTCTATGGACCGTCATCTGTGTTATATGAAACTGCCTGGATAGTCGTCTGGTGCTGGTTTGAGGCTCACTCTCAATACTGTCTAGAAGACGCCTCTCTGTTCGTGCGTTCACTCCATGAATGCGTCCTCCAGCATTTTAACCCGTTTACCGTGCTCTACGTTCAACATTGGCAAACTTTTGACGATGTGGTATATTACGATTAGGAAATCGTCGATATACCTCTACACTTCTGCGGCAATTACCCACGCAAAACCCTAATAGCATAAGCATGTCAACTTCTTCATTAACCGAGAATTTTCCAGCTATTTTGAGCAACAAATTATTATCACACAAGAAAACAAGAAACACAAGACAATAATTATTGTAAAACTTAATAAATGTAAGTAATGTCAGATTTGACAACAACTGCAACCTACCAACAGATTACTTGCAGAGCGCCCAAGGCATCCCCTATGAGACTCTAATGTTTAATAAAATATACAAGGGACATAATTTTGTTTTGATCTTAACTCTGAAAATCTGAATTTTCTCACAAAAAACGGGTGTTTTGTCGAAAAAGTGACAACAGGAGAAAAAGATAGAAAATTTTATTTGCTATAAAAGTGATGGACTTTAACTTTTAATTAGGTTAGGGTTTAAAACAGTCCCTTTTTGAGTTTATATCTACTTCAAATTTTTGTCAAATAACGTTGTTGTACCGTTGATTCGGTACGTGCTTCGATAGCTTTAATTGATTACGTTCCAAAGTCTTCCCGGCTCTAGGGGTCGAGAAGGGGTAGGCGACCTCTCTAGCCAATCAGACCGCCGTTCGAAAAGGTAAATCTTCAGGGTGGCATCTTCGGGTTGACCATCATTGCTTGACGTGCTCAGGGTGACCAACTGTATTTTGATGCCCATAGTCGACACGTGTGTGTGACAAAAAAGGTGTGGAAAATAACTCTGGAACAGATGTTGATAAAACAAAACCATGTACCAAATTTGGTTGTTCTATGTTAGGGCACTGCTGCAATGCAGCTGTTTTTCGTAATTATTAGAGAATCTTCCGAGATCAATATTTTACCAACCATGGGCGCCAGAGAAAAATTGTATATAAAAAATCGGCATGTTTTGAGGTCCTCTACACGCACACATGCTGTGTCCCTTGCGTTGTGAAGTACCCTATATATATATATATATATATATATATATATATATATATATATATATATATATATATATATATATATATATATATATAATCAATCGAAACTGATCCCGGATATGTGTTCTAGGGTTTCGCACTCAATTGAAGAATTTTTTTCAAAATCAAAAGTCACGATCTCATAGTGAATTTTTTAAGAAAATTCACTAAAAGTACTGTTTAAATTGTCATCAAAATAGACCAATTTATTCCATGCGCCTTTCAATTTCATTCTTGAAAGTACTGCACGATATACATGAACAAGTCAGGTTTCATTTCCTGAAGTAGCATCTTTGTATAATTTTCAAGTACTTAATTGGTTTATCTATCCAGGAAATCACGAATCAGAATATGAATATAGAAGCTCGCAAAATTAGTGCATTGGTATAATAACGATTAGTAGAAGCACAATTGTTTCCGCCTTGGACAATCGCCAAGGAATATGGTAACGTCACAGTGGAAACTTTCTCATGATACAAATAGAGATCACATCACATACTAACAAAATATTAAAATAACACATTTTATTAGTTGGAGCATATAATCAGACAGCACGAAACAGTCCCGCATGTGGTCACGTAAAAATTTATTAGCGGAGGTTTCCTTGTTTCAGACACGTTTATTTGTGAACAAGTTAAGTTAAAAATATGGGTCAGTAATTTTAAAAGCTTAGTTGTCAGTTAACAAAAACATGTTTTTGCTTAGTCGTAAACCTAAAATTATTACACAGCGTTCACTTGTTTGTCTAAAATAAAGTTAACGTTTTTCATTCTGTGTGTCAACGAGATTACTGATAAAGCCGCTAGTTTCTCATTTTTAAATTTTGGAGACAAATGTTTTCGAAAATGGTACCGCACGGTATCTACCGTTTACCGAATGGTACACAGCTGGTTATAATGTGCATGGATCCCGTGTAGTGATTTTCGAACAGTGAGGTAAATGGTTGTTTAAGAAGTGAATTTAACCTCACAATCATCAAACCTTCTGTTTTTGTTTTTTAGTTTATCTTGTTCACATTTACAATATACATATAGTTTTATAAAAAATTAAAAGTATGAAAATAAATAACAAATATTTGAACTTTTAAGCTGAAACAGAAAAAGTCATTAACCCTAAAAAAAAAAATAAGCGATCTCTAGATAAATATGGAAATATTTATACTTTTAAACTTTGCAGCCAGTCTATAGGTTGGGTTTTTGACAATTTGGATAGACAAACAAATTTTTTTCTATATTGAAAGCTAGTTTGGAGTTTTAAATACGTAAAAAAAGTCTGGACGCAGCAAGTGCGTTATGGAAGTGAATTTTTATAAAAATGATTTAAATAGCAAATATGTATTTTTAATGCAAGCAGTCATCAATTTGGTTACCGGTATAACCTATATAGTAGCAACAATGTGCCATATTTTATCAAAATAACTAATTGTTTGAAAATGTACAAAAATTTTCCGACAATAAACTTTAAATGTTGGTTTCCTAGCCAACAAACCTTAGGTTAATAGCAAATTGAGTTATTGAAATTAAAGCATTTATGAAAATTTGCTACCAAAATGCACTTACTGGGTCTCGATTTTTTTTATTACAAACATATTTCGATAAAAAAAAATGCAATAAAATAATGGTGTTCGAAAAAAAATTGTAGGGATCACCAACGACTAATGGGCCAGCCTGTGATTGTCAAAATAATTGTATAAGATGCAGCTCAAGACACCCTATAATTAACTTATACATTTTTTCTCGACTCTTGTATAATCATAATTATATTGAGTTTTACCGTAGAAATGCGTCACCCTATATATATATATATATATATATATATATATATATATATATATATATATATATATATATATATATATATATATATATATATATATATATATATAACAGATAGAAACTGAACGTAAACCCGGATATGGAGTCTAGGGGGCCTCTTTTGCGCTCATTTGAAGAAATCTTTTTAAAATTGTAAAGACGCGGTCTCCTCATTGACGAATTTTTTTACGAAAATTAGCTAAAAATTATGGACCGTTAAACCATAAAATTAACTAAAACTGCCGCCAAAGCAAGAGGGAAAAAATAAACTAACCTGTTGCATATCAGCCCTTTTTGTAAAACTCCGATATTTTATATATGTTGACAAACATCACAAACACTGTTTAGTCCACCCACTAACATTAATAAAATCGTAAAGGAATAATTTGCACTTATCTTCCGTTGCTAGGTAACGACTCGGACATACTAGATACCATATACTTATAAACCAGTTTTTACCATTGTCAATCAAAAGCGGTGACATTAAATATAAATGTTTCAAATTTGAATATCTCAATTTTCTGTAAATCTAGAAAGCTGAATTTTGGTACATCCTGGCTAACGAACTCGTCCAAGCTATTAATAAAAGAAAGGCACTTGCCGAGTTTCATCAAAATCGGTTATTATTTTTTGAGTTATCGGTTGGATATATATATATATATATATATATATATATATATATATATATATATATATATATATATATATATATATATAAAGCATATAAAAATCGAAACTGACCCCGGATATGGGGTCTAGGGGCCCAAATTCGCGCTCACTTGAACATTTTTTTTGCAAAGTCTCACCTTCTATTAGTGATTTTTTAAAGTAAAAATTCACCAAAACTAGGTTTGAATGAAAAATTTTTTTTGATTTGCTTCGTTGACGGAATCATGATTTATTAGATTAAAATACAAAAAAATAAATGAACAATTACATTTCAACTTATTTATCGCCTTTCGTGAGTGAGAAATTGTTCGGTATTCAACCCCCCACCCCCTCCCCATTCAACTTCCAAACACTTTCTCACTCTTTTTCTAAATGACTCCCGTACGGACTGAAACATTTCAGGTGCAACTAATAAGCAGGCAATGCGGATTCTGTTTTTCATATCATCTCAAGTTGTAGGTGCAATCGCCATTATTTGTTCTTTATAAAACCCTAAAAGAAATAATCAAGGGGGGTCAAATCAGAGGACCTAGCAGGCCAGTTGACCGGACCTGCTTAACTTAGCCGCATCTTCATTTTGTTAATATCGCAGACAAGTTTGTAAATTGGCTATAAGGGACATCTGTAAAATTGTTATTTCCCCCAGAGAGCAAAAAAATATATATATATATATTTAAACGCTGTACTTTTGAAAGTATTAGAGTAACTGAAATGACACTTTACACGTATAATAGTGTAAATAAACCTTAGTTGTGCATTTTAAGTAATTCGGTTAACAATATTTCGAGTTTTTACAAATTAAAAATAAAATCTGAAAGACATAAACTGAAATGACTTAAGCGGTTAAAGTACAATTCCTGACAAAGACAGAGTAGTTAGCTGCAATGACATATACTACCGGCATAAAGCATAACTCAACGATAATGAAACAATACAAATAACACGCGTAAACGACACTACTTGAACTAGCGATCGATAAATCTCTATCGCGAAAAAGGTAAATGTCACATTATAAGAATATGAGCAGATGTGAAAGAATGAAAGAAATCGGCTCACGTCTCTATAAAAATTATTTGAAAACAGTTTTTTTATCTTTAGACTTAAAAATAAGACATCATCTAAGATCTAAGATCGAAAGTCGACCGGCGAATTATCAAGCCACAATTAAGTTACATATATTATCTATAATTAACTGTTTACTTACACTTACTTTCAGGGCATAATCTAAAATTTCCCGGCTTACACTTTCTTTCAGGACATAATCTAAAATTTCCCGGCGCAGCAAGTTGCCGTCTCTATAAGTACCACGTCAACAAACAATTTATTAGCTAGGGTCCATAGTTTAGTGGTAGCATGCTCGCCTGACACGCGAGCGGCCCGGGTTCGATTCCCGCTCGACGCCTGTAACATTTTATTTAGTTTCACTAACTTTAATATGTGGTGGAAACAAAAGTGTACAGATTTCATACGTTTGGACCAAGACCTCAGTTTTCTTTAAAACGTCTGGATAACTTTGTCACCGTCGTGTCTAGAATTATAATTTTCAGCCGGAATTTTTTATTGTTGATACCTATTAGTTAATTTTTTAAATAAAGTATAGAAAATTATTATTATTAATAAATTTATTATTATTAATTTATTGATATACAAATTTTACAATGCATCTTACTAAAATTTTTAAACTTGTGCCTGCATCTAATGCAATTTTGGCTTGAATATAATGCAAAACTGAAATATAACTCAATTTCTTCTTGACATTGGCAACACTTCAATTATATAGAGAAATTGTTTTTTCTTGTTGAAAAAACTAGTCCGATTCGGCTGACTAAAACGAAATGATCCAGGCGATTAATAATTAATATACCTGCCACATTTATAATTTATTTATTTATTTATTTATTATTCATTATTTTCATGACAATGAATAGCACAATCTATTTCACATATAAACTAAGGCTTGTGGCTGTGCTGAAATACAATTTAAAATATTACCCCAAAAGTTTTCGGCAACCCAATGTCTCACTTACTGACAAATACTTATTTTGTTCATGTTTCTGTTTCTTCTACTTTGTAAGATTTTTGCACCAAAACTTTTATTTTGAATTTGGCAGATGCGTTCCTTTTTCGAATATGAATTAAGTTTTCTTCTGGGGAGGTTTTGTAACTTTAATAAAAATTATTATACAGGCTTCCGAGCGCGTACCCGGCGAGGGGCATATATGTGGCAGACCCCACAACCCCCCAAGCACCCCCCTCCTGAAAGTAACGCGATGGCGAATATCACGAATATTCAGTTGTTTACAAATTTTTTCCAACAAATATCCTCCGTTGACCAAGAGTACCGCCGGCGACTGTTGACCATGGCTTGTCCCCTACCACCCCGTTTTGATGCTGGGTACGCCCTTGTAAGCTTCTTTCAAAGAGACTTGCAGTACCTAGATAAAACAAAACTTAATTTTCTCTAGCTCTATAGAAAATTGAGGGTTTTTTTCCTCAAAAGGAGCTAGAACACAAGATCTGAATATTTTTTATGATAATAGAGAAATATCGATGGTAACACTTTCGAAAAAAACTTCAAATGAGCGCGTATTATGACTTCTAAAATCGATCTCAAAGTGTGTTTAAATGCGTGTGTTTTTTTTTCTTTAACGTCGGTCCATTTCCGCGACTATGGCCAGTCACCGACGCCAGGGAACAGTTTCACCTCATTATCCTGGAAATTTTGCCGAACCCCTGTCATTCCATAAGGAGGGTAGGAATCTTTAGCGTGCCCAACATCGCATGGACACGGGACCAACGGCTTTACACCTCTCCGAACGTCGGAACGTGCAGACATTCAAGTTGCTCAAATACAATTCCATACACAATCTGATGTTAATTTTACAGCATGTACTGAAAAAGTGAAAGGGGAACCCTGAGAAATGAACCCGGTACCCTTCGGTCCAGAGGCACAGGTTCTCACCACTGAACCACCGAGGCTCTTTGTAAAGTATTAATTTCAGTAATATGTGGTAGGTACTAATCGTGTACAATTCTGATGAAAATTCGCTAGCATAACGCACTTGCTGCGTCCCGAACTTTTTTTATTAGAGCCTCAGTGGTTCAGTAGTAAGAACGTGTGCCTCTGAACCGAAGGGTGCTGGGTTCGATCACAGGGTTCGCCTTTCACTTTTTCAGTACATACATACAATTAACATCAGCCGAGGTCCATTGTATTTGAGGAAGTTAAATTTCTGTACGTTCCGCCCTTCGGAGGGGGCGTAAAGCTGTCGCTCCAGTGTCCATGCGATGTTGGGAACGTTAAAGATCCCTACCCTTACAGAAATGCGGGGGTTCCGCAAAGTTTCTAGGATAGTGAGTTGAAACTGCTCTCTGGCGTCGGTAATTGGCCGTAGTGGTGCAAATAGAACGACGATAAAGAAACAAAACACACAACCACACACAACCTTTTTGCATTCTTGAGGCCGTATATTGCATTATTTAAAGTAACACATCTACCTAGTACATCCTTATTTAATATATCATGCTTCGTGCTTCGTTGAAGTATTACGTAACGGTTGCCCTAAAAATACTTAAAAGAAATCCTAGAAATGTTCATTACTAATGTGTGACACCGTCTTGAGTATCTATAAAAAAACAAGTGTGTATCTGACGCCTAAAGGACTATTACGTGATAAATGGCGTGACATAAATGTGAATAGTCCTATAAATTGGCTCAACATCTGGCTTGATTTACACAGTTTTTATTCCCAAACGCGGAAACGCCTCATTTTTGTGATACCCAACTGTAAAGAATAATTGCAGCAAATGTGATCCGAATTGTAGGAGGCATAGACATTAATATAAGCGAACTGTGTGGGTATACGAGTATTTAGTTTTTCCGTGTTCGTCATTTCAATTGGCTCCAATACATATTTATACAATTCAAAAACGATTTTGTAGCTTGTAAAATTTAATAACAACTGTTAAAAGCTTGGACGCAAATCACAGTGTTTCGAAATTTAGATCCAAACATAAAATTCCGTGTTTCCAAGTAATTCCTGATTTACAGTTTTTTGTGACATTTTGACATCGTGACTCGCAAGCGCGTTAGGGTTCAAGAAAACAGTAGGTATATATATATATATATATATATATATATATATATATATATATATATATATATATATATATATATATATATATATATATATATATATATATAAAATATTAATGAGTGGAGATTGCAACCTGTGATGAGCACTCATAAGTACAATTTGGAGAACCCAGTTCAACACAATACACTTTTTGGCCTGAACATTGTTTCGCTAATAGAGTTAGCGTCAACAGAGGGATGAATAAGCTAAGCGAATAAAAACTAGAACTACTATTTATAGGTTAGTTGCCAACAGCAGCCTCTAGGAAGGTATACACAGACAGGCTCCCACTGTTGAGTCTTAAATCCCTGTATAAAATTGCATACCTGCTTTTGTAAAACTGCGTGTCGTTATCAAATATTCTTTCTAAGAAGGACAAACTGATCATTAAGATAACAGTTCGAACAATGGACTACACAGAATCGGACCTACTCTATTCATCGAAAAATTTTTGTTGTTATATATATATATATATATATATATATATATATATATATATATATATATATATATATATATATATATATATATATATATATATATATACAGGGTGTTTTCTAATTGATTGTCAATATTTAAGGCGGTGATTTTTGGGTCCATTTTAAGAAGAAAACTTCATATGCGGAATCTTACCTGCATATTTTGGCAGACATTGAAGGTACGCCACTGATATCTCTTGAAATAAAAATTATTTTTGAAATCCCCATTCATTTATGAACCTATTTGACTACTTGTTTTTTTCAGTCCGATGCACGGTTTTTGCCTAAAAAAATAAAATCTATTTCTCTGCATGGTCATAACAATATCATTAATATGACAATAGCACAATGTAGAGAAATAGTAGGCTGTGTTTAAGAATGATTAATTCTGCTGTCATTTACTGTCATTTACTTTGACAGTTCAGTTTTAAATTCAACTCTTGGCGTCTTTGGTGTTTAAAATATCTGAGCAGTGTGTTATTTTGAAAAGAAATGGTTGAATTTACTAATGAGGAGATTGCAGACATGCAATACATGTACGGTTTGGCTGATGGCAGATCACCCAAAGCTAGACGATTTTATCAAGAGTGCTTTCCTTATAGAGTCATATCTGATAGGCGAACATTTGCAAATGTTCATAGAAGATTGACTGAAACTGGTATTTTGAAGCCAAATAATCAATTAAAAAGGGCCCATCGAACTATAAGAACTCTAGAAATTGAAGAAGCAGTTTTAAATTCAATTGATGAAAATCCTGAACTTAGTACTAGGAAAATTGGTAATAAATTGAATATCTGGCACGTTATGATTTGGAAAATTTTGCACGATTTTCTCTATACCCGTATCATATTCAACGGGACCAAACGTTACTTCCCCGAGACTTTCCTTTCCCAATTAATTTTTGCCATTGATTCTTGGATCGTGAAATAATGTTTACAGATGAAGCTAACTTTTCCAGAAACGCCATCAGAAATTTTCATAATAATCATATTTGGGCAGACAAAGTCCCCATGCAGTTGTACAATTTAACCATCAAGTACAATATTTAGTGAACGTATGGGCTGGAATTATTGGAAATTACTTAATTGGACCTTTTTTCCTACCAGAAAGACTAAATGGCCATAATTATCGCCGGTTTATAGAGGAGTATTTGCCCATATTGCCAGAAGTACCAATTTTAATTGGAAATACAATGTGGTTCATGCATGACGGCGCGCCCGCTCACTTTAGTATTGAAGCAAGAGAATATTTAAATCACATATGTGATAATCGATGGGTAGTCGTGGTGGACCCCAAGTACCATGGCCTCCTAGGTCCCCGGATTTAAATAGTTTGGACTTTTTATTATGGGGGCATCTTTAAACCCTAGTTTACAGCGCCCTAATAATCATCCTAGAAGAGCTGAAGGATCGTATACTAGCTTCCTGTGATATAAATACTGGCGGTATACTTCAAAGAGTGCGCGACAATATGATCAAAAGAGCTGAAGCATGAATTATTGCAGGTGGAGGGCATTTTCAACAACTTATTTATTTTTGATGTTCTATTGTATTTTATTGTATCTCAAAATTAAACACGTTTAGGACATACGTTCATATGAAGTTTTCTTCTTACAGACACAGCCTACTATTTTTCAACTTTGTGCTATTATCATATTAACGATATGGTTATGACCATGCACAGATATAGATTTCATTCAAAACCGTGCATCAGACTGAAAAAAAAAACAAGTAATCAAATTTGCTTAGAAATCAATGGGGAATTTAAAAATTAATTTTTATTTTAAGAGATATCAGTGGGGTGCCATCAATGTCTGCCAAAATATGCAGGTAAGATTCCGCACGAACGTCACTGGTGGAAATAAAAAAAAATGTGGTATATGAAAAAATGCCTCTTGATGCGTAGTACCTGTATACGAAATTTCATTAAAATATCTTGAGTGGTATTACAGATATTATTAAAAAAATTACTTATTTTTAAAAACTTTACCACCTTGATCTCAAAAGTTAAGACGTTTGGGACATACGTTCATATGAAGTTTTCTTCTTAAAATGGACCAAAAAATCACTCCCTAAAATATTGACATTTAATTGGAAAACACCCTGTATATATAATTTGCTACGTAACGCAAAGGATAAAGATAAAAAAAACAGAAGTGTCGGGAATTTATAAAATAGGTTGTAAGGAATGTGAACTTGAATATGTTGGGCAAACTAGAAGTACTACTGAAACTAGATTTAGAGAACATTCAGCGCAACTGAGATATGACAATATTGATAAATCATATATTGCTCAGCATATTTCGCACTTGCAAACTATACAAACACTTATGTCAAAGTTAATCATTTGAGTTAATTATTTTAGTTTCGTTGTTTTTAATTTCTATAAATATCATAATACTTGTTTGAAGTTCGTGCTTTTATTTTATGAGCCTCTAATTGTGACAGTTTCTTTGTTAATCATTAAATTTGACATATGCAATTAGTGACTTGGATAATAAACAAGAGCACAGCCCGTTCAATGTAATTAAATCGGTTTGCATAGTTTGGAGGTGCAGTGATTTAAATTTAAGAAACCAAATTTCACATGAAATGTAGACAGATAGGAAAAATGCCAAAAGTTGATTTTCTTTAGCAGGTGATTGCCTATATCTACCGATTGTCTGAGCTTGATAATACTGGGTTTTAAAACTACTTATTACAGATATCCTGTGTACCGAGTTTGGTGAAAATAGCTGAGGCGGCAAAAGAGTTATGATGAAAAGATACATACATACATATATATATATATAATATATATATATATATATATATATATATATATATATATATATATATATATATATATATATATATATATATATATATATATTGCTATAGATAGCAAGATAGCAAATATGTCAGAAAATTAGAAACATTATTGTGGAGTAAGACGGGCCATGTACATAAAATTAATACGTCCTAATATTTAAATGCCCTGTATAATTGAGAGGGTAAAATATTTTAGGATTAAATAAGAAATAGCATTAGGTAGAAGAATACAGAACAATTATTTCTTTTTTACATGTAGTACATTTTAAGTTCACGAAGCAAAAGTCGTTGGAATACAATAGAACACAGAACAATAGCCTTGTTTTTATTTATAGAGTTTTAATAGAATATAACGATTTTATTTTTATCCTAAGGCAGTAAGTAAATGTATAGTTAAAAATAAGTTTTTGTAAATACCAATTATAAGGAGACGCTGTGTTAGTTGATAAGGATAGTTTTTTGTGGTTGTTTCAAAAGAGTGCAACGAACAAAAAGTTGGACAATGGGAAAACGCAAGGCCTATGAACTTTGTTTTACCGAGGTACAGCGAGAAAAGATTTTTTGTAAGACAGAGATAGTTTATTTAAGGAGACGACGGCAGGTCGATGAGGAGGATTCGTATTTGAACCGCGGCAAGTGAAACTTGAAATTCGTTGACGTGCGACGACACGGTAAATATGGAAGTTGAGAATTAAACGTGAAAGGCAGGTGCCTTACAATAAAAGCATATTCAATTTTTATGTCAAGAAAATAAAATTAATATCTGGTACACGGTTTGTTAAGACCGTTTTAAATAAAATGGAAATTAATTAGTAATCACAGGCAAGCTACAAAATCCAAACAGTAGATCAAATGGAAAGTAATAAATACACATCAAATGGAAGAAGCAATTAAGACATCATTCAGTAAGTCGTTTTATGAACTTTATCGTAATAAATGTGCAGACTCTTTTCTATAGTGTGAATGGTTTTTAAGAATATTTTTGTCCCATGGATGATTTTAATGTATCTTTAGCTCACTAAGGGGGATATTAGCACATTCAATCTCCGATTGGCCAACACCATATCGTGAATTTTTTTCAATTGTTTCGGGTGTAGCGACCTCAACTGGGCGTCCAGAACGTTCGGCGTCATTTGTGCTTGTACGGCCGCAACTATATTCAGTGAACCACTTTTTTACCATGGAAATTGATGGTGCAGAGTACCCATAATATTTATTAAGCTTAGCCTTGGTTTGAGTGATTTTTTTTCCGCAAAAAATAATGTCTGATGAGCACACGATATTCACTTTTTTTCCAGTTTCGTTATAACTCAAGAGGTTGTCTGCTTTCTATGACTATCTAACACAAACTAAATGACGCAGTTTGTTCAAAATTTGACAGGAGTCAACTGACAGATGAGTGTTGCCCTTCCTGTGAAAAGGCGGGGATTTCAAAAAGTCACGGACTTATTGACCCGTCCTCGTATATTCCTTCCAAAAATAGACTAACACAATCTGAAGATTGGTTGAGTTAGAAATGCGTATTTTTTGTATTGTTGTGGACGACCTATGACATCAGTTCGTTTTCCACAAACAAGCTATGTATTGTAAATAAGTTTGAGCAACTGTGAAACACTGGATTTTGGCAGGCAAAACGGTTCAGCACCCTATCAACAGAGAAGTCTGAACTGTTTCTTGTATTGAAGAGAAACGACTTGACACTTCCCAGTAAGATATCGCCTTGTTAAGGTGGGCAAGGCGGAGACAGTATAAACTGCAGGTACTGCACTAAAGCAGCAGCAAAAACAGAACACTTGCTATGCGACCGCATGGCTCAGTTCTACAAAAAGCTGAAATACCTTGCGAGGGCTGAACACACCAGGTAATAGGTAAGATAGTCCCCAAGAAGATGGACTATATAAAAAGTCTGAACGTGTTGGGCTACTATTAGAAAAAAGAGTCGTGCACAAAAGACCCATGGAGGTCGCAGCGCTGAGAGTCCAAAGGCCTATACGACTCATTAAACAATCTTCAATGTACAACCCCTAGAATTCGGTGTATGATATCGCGGGTTGCAGTCCAGTACTTAGACAGTTTACGATTTTAAGGCCGTAGCCCCTGCCTTCCCGTCCGAGAACTTTAGGTCATGGTATGCCCTTAAACTGTCAGGTTGACGCCACTCTTAAAGGATCCCCTACAATCGCCACACTCCAGAAATCAGCAGGTAACTTAAGACCTTACTTATCCCGATAGAACCCTTCTGAGATTCATACGAACGTTCCCTCCACTCTCGCTTTTTCCAGATCCTTTCTATCTCTCTATCCCGCGCCCTCCCTTTCTTCGTGGTTTGCCAAAATCGCACTTCGCGTTTTCTCTTCCAGCTCCATTTACGTGGCCCATTCATTGAAATTCCTGATTTCCTCGTTCTTGGTAGACCTAGTTACCTTGAATCGGTGGGAACCTCCAACCCAATTCTGTTTCCTCGCGAAATTTTCTCTTACCGTCTTATGATTTTCTATTTGACATTCTTCCAGCATCTGCCTTGCTGTCTCCTGCTCGCCGTTTCCGCACGCACATTTTTCTGTTCTGCTGTCATTCAGATAGTTGGTTTTTTTCACTCGAACACGGAAGGCCGGCTTCTGATGAGTTATGGGGTGGTGTCCTTTGTCTATATGTGTGTGTAAGCTCCAGCTCCCCTCGCAAAAGCCTGAAACTTCTGGGTGTGGGATTTGTCTATTGCGGTGTTTATTATATTGATTGAGTTTTTAACAAATAACAAACCGCAAGCAGCATATTGTAATATGGCAACAATGTCCTTATAACATCTGTTTTTCACTTAGATGTCAATATTTACAGCAACATACACCAACGCAACCATAAAACACAAGCAATGTATACACATAAAAAAAGTTTCGAGACCATTTTGTCGCATTCATCACGGCCATAAAATTTTATTGACAATCAAGCAAACAGCTCACCACCAATATAAGGTGTTTTATTTTTAAATCAACAAACCATGAAGCTGGACTGTAATTCAAGTTGAATGTCAAGTTAATATCTTAGTTTCTAGTATCGAAAATGCTGACATAATATTAAGTTTCAAATTTATAGAGAATTTTATTTAACGATGATTTTCCCTATTTCTCTTTAGATAAGGGCCAATCAGAGCCCTTAAAATATTTTAAGCAACGCAAATTTTCTGCAACGCAACCGTCGCTTTTAATTTCATATTAGACATTAGTAGTAGTTTAAAACAATGTCAGAACTCTATAGGTATCCCACATAAGAACCGACACAGACAAGGTGCGTGTAGAGGACCTAAAATATTATGATTTAACCCTTAAGTACTAACATTCCTAATATATAGCATTGTCACTAACCCTACGTCTCACAGACGGCTGCGCATATATGCATACAGTATACATAAATTTAGAAGACTAATTGTGGTGGCCTATTGTGTATATTCCCAGTACATCTAACAACTTAGTCTTCTTGTTTAAATTTCTGCTAATACCACAAGATTTTCAAAAATCATGATTTTGTACGGATATTTTAAATTTTCTGTTACTTAACAGACATTTTAAAACACTTAAGATTAAACAAAAACATTAGTATTTTCATTACATAACCTTTGTTTATAATGCATTAATCATAAAAGTAAGTATCTGTAAATGAAATAAAGCAAAAACTGCAAAAAAAATTAATTCTGCAACAGCGTGTATATGTATATATATGTATGTATGTATGTATATATATATATATATATATATATATATATATATATATATATATATATATATATATATATATATATATATATATATATATATATGTATATATATATGTATATATATATATATATATATATATATATATATATATATATATATATATATATATATATATATATATATATTGTAACGTAAGTTTTAAAGATAATCTTTAGTAGAAACTGTACCATCTGATATTTTGTATGATACTTAACGACACTGCGAACACAGGGGAACTCAAGTATGTTAAGCGTCTATCAACTACCTAATCTTTATGTGTAGATAACATAAAGAAACTGAAACATTAATGCATCTGAAACTAGAGATGTTTCACCCATTTACTAGTTGAAAGAGAGTCAGTTAGGAAGGGCTTGTTTGTAGTGCATTTTATAATAAAGAATAATTATAGTTAATATAGTGCATATTAGTTTGTGATAACTGAATTTCGCAGTTCAGGTGAGTAATTACTCGCTAAGTGTCTTGGTTCATTATAGCTAATAATGAGAATATACCTGGGTTGGTTATTATACAGGGGGATTAAATATTTACTGACAATTACTAGATATTTATAAATTATATTAAGAGCCACGTGTGCTGTAATTATGGTTACTAATTAGACTGTCTCACGTAGTTATAGTGATCGAGTCTCGGATCTGCTTTGTCTGGCTGGCAGTGGAGGACCCCCGGGCGGGGCACATAAATGTAAGACCGGGATTGGTCTGGAAGGTACCATAACCTCTGGGTATGTAAAGTTGCGGGTACGTTCGAACAGCGTGCCTGGTCTGCTGTACCCAGGCCGCGCTACCTTTGGCTTAAGGTAATGGCGGGGGCAAAGCAGGGCTCTTTTGTATTAATACTGACATGATATGCTTTATTAATGAGTTGTTGCAATTATAGATATATAAAGACAGTTGTTGTAGTACCATATTTAAGGGATATTTAGGATATCTAACATGTCTTGACTTAATAGGGGGATTTACAATAGACAAGGTTGAGCTGGACACTTACAGTGGTTTATCTTTTATTGCACAGGTTTAGAAACTACAAGCACGTCCTTCTCTGCTGTCAACTAAAGCGGTGAGAGTCGACTAATGTGTTTGTTTGCTTAAAAAAATATATCCTGACGGCCCTCTATCTGTGACTTGTCGTGTGTTACAATATATATATATATATATATATATATATATATATATATATATATATATATATATATATATATATATATATATATATATATATATATATATATATATATACAAATTCAAACAGACCTTGGATATGGATTCTAGAGGCCCTAATCGGCGCTCATTTAAAAAAAAAATCCGAAAGTCTCACCATCGTTAGCTCTCTAATAGTGAATTTTATTAACGAAAATTGACTAGAAATATGCAAACTATTGCCTCGACCAAATAAATTTTAAAAAAACTGCTAGCAAAGTCTAGTCTTTTAATGTTCCAATTTTCAATTCAATAAGTTTAAATTATTTAATATAATGATTATTTTAAATATACACTTTCACTTCACCTCCTGCACCTTAAACATCTTACTAAACCGTTGTTTCAAATGGTTGTTTATTTACTTTACGATCTTTTAAATATGGGAGCAACTACCTCTAAAGTAAAAGCTGCCGAGTGTTTCAGACGTTTTAGATCACTCGTTATATGAAATGAAAGAAAAGTCTGGACGCAGCAAGTACGTTATGGTAGTAAATTTTCATATAAATGATCTGGCATCTAATATTTTTTGTAACGTTTCTTTCTTGTAACATAAAAATATAACTTTTGGTATATAGTTTCCTGCTAATATCGTAAACTTACCTACCAAATTTGGTTACCAAGGCTTTCATTTTTAAGAAAACAAAAATTCCGAAAGAAAACCCAAAATTTTGCCGGAAAACCTGGATAGATTTTCCTGGCTTACGAACTTATCCAAGCTACTGACAAAAGAAAGGTACATGCCAATTTTTATCAAAATCGGACCATCATTTTTTGAGGTATCGGTGTGGGTTCTAGGGATCCTAGTTCGCGCTCATTTGAAAAATTTTTCAAAATTCAAAAGTCGGGGTCTCCCTATTAGTGAATTTTTCCTACAAAAATTCACTAAAATGATGAATACGATGAACCTGCTATTACAATGTGTTTTTTTTTTTTACATTTGCGTAATCTATTTTTTAACATAGATTTGTATAAGCACGAAATTATACAGCGGGTAGAACACAAATATCAGCTAATTAATCACATAGCAGATAAATGCTACTCCAGTAAACATGTCGTGTCTGAAATGATGAAGATAATCATACTCGCAGCACACTTGATTATGTCAAACCCACACGTTACATATTGTGGTTGTTGACCTAGATTCACATCGTCCTTCCACAGAAAACAAATGCCAAATAACCGCTTCTGACTAGACAAACAAACCCATTGTCGCTTAATTTGTTGATTCAGTTTTGTTTGAATATCCATCATTTATCCGACATATCAATGGATTATTTATAAGAAAATTACATTATAAATCAATTATCTCTTAGACTACATGATAACCCGCATAATTTGAACTACGATTTGAATAACCACATTTATTTATTCTTAATGACATGTCTAACGAACTGATAGATAAGTATAGAAGAAAGTTCTTTGTAATAACCTAAGTGCTTCTTTATGGATTCTTTTAATAATTGTTGTCAGTTTTTCACTCGTACCTTGAGTCGATCTTTTACAGTGATATATATATATATATATATATATATATATATATATATATATATATATATATATATATTTGCTACAGGAGGGGGAAATGCTCATGCAGACCCCATTCACGGCCCCGTTGGTGCCGTGGGATATCGGGGTACTGTGAGACTGTACTCACTAAAACCCTCTCCCTGGGACTACCGAACCTTAGTCCATACCTCTGTCAGAAAGATTTACACACAATGACTTTTTGGGTATGAATGTTTCCATTCTGTTTTTGCCGCGGGGGCGTTTATCGGGTAAGTATAAACTTTGGACGCTTATGCTTATGTGGAAGTTGCTCATCGTAAGCGGTGGCACTACGGAGAAGAACATTTGGGTGAGAAGCGGCTTTTGCGAACTGACTTGTGGATAGTTGAGTTATAAACTCAAGTATCGAAGGCCTTCCAGATCAGAGTGTATCTGACTGTTTCGGACAAACCATGGCGCTCCGGTAACCATTCTCAGAATTTTGTTCTGGATGATTTGAAGGGACTTGATGTGTGTTGCGGCCGCGGTGGCCCATGCAGGTGATGCATAGGTCAAGGCTGGCCGGATAATGACTTTGTACATGAGCAACTTATTGTTCATGGACAGTTTGGAATTTCTATTTAGAAGAGGGAACAGCTTCGAGATGAACATCGAGGTTTTTTTTCGGTCGTGATCGACATGGGGACGCCATGTTAAGTGTTTGTAGAGGAAAACCCCGAGGTATTTGGCGGAATCTTGCCAGGGAATTAGACGGTTGTCTAATGAAACGTGTTCGTGCTGTGTTTCCGCTTGGAAAATAGGACAGCTGAACATTTATTGGGGTTTATGGAGCTGAACATTTATTGGGGTTTATGGCTAGAAGGGATTTCCTATACCATGCTTGCAGCTCGACTACTGCAGTCTGAAGTCGTTCGGTTATTATCCTCGGCTAAGTGGAGCTGCTGAGGATGGTCGTATCGTCTGCGTACAGTGCGTAAGTCACGTTTAGGGGGGGCTGTCGGAATGTCTGCGACAAATATATTGTACAGCAGAGGGGAGATAGCAGAAGACCAGCCGTGGCTGGGTACGTTCTAGATCTGGCTCCCAGGTGTTAGACCTGGTACTTTCTCTGTTGGAGGTATGACCTGATTAACAGAATCAGAGGGAGAGGATAATTAAATGATAGAAGTTTGTTTAGGAGGCCCGCATGCCAAACCTTATCGAAGGCTTGAGCAATGTCAAGAAATATTGCACTAGTTGACTTGTTTATATTAAATCCTTTGCTGATGTTTTCCACCACACGAAGGACTTGATCAGTGGTGGAGTGCTGGTGTCTGAAGCCGAATTGCTCATCCGAGAGGATATGATTTTCTGAGGTGAAAGAAGCTAGCCTTTTCTGTATCAGTGTTTCGGCGATTTTGCCGATGACTGGTAGGAGGCTAATGGGCCTGTAGTTCTGAGGGAACAGCGGATCTTTGCAGGGTTTCGGGATGTTGATAATGTCGGCAAGTTTCCACATGGAAGGAAAATGTTGAAATCGCAGCATGGCATTTATAATCGTAACTAGGAATACTACGGCTTTCCGGTGAGGTTTTTCAGGGCTACGTTGGAGATTCCATCGTATCCTGGAGCTTTCCTATTTTTTAATGCTTTGATTATTTGGGAAACTTCTTCGAAAGTTGTGGGCTCGATAGTTGTGTCTGGGGTGGCGCGAAGCGCACTCCTGACGTAGCGGTGCGTTCTTGCTACGTGCGACAGATCAACGTTGTTATAATTCGGGCTGAATTGCAACTCCAGATGATCTGCGGATGCAGTAGCTTTCTCCGCATCCGTGTATACTACACCGTTACGGCCGTGAAGCGGCGATATCGGAAGTTTTTGGGAGCGAAGGGCTTTTGACATTTGCCAGACGGAATTGTCTTGGGTAGACAGGGTTTGCAGGCGCTCCTCCCAACGATTGTTGCGGAGTTCTTGTAGGGCGGATCGTACTTGTTTGATTAGTCTGTTAGCGTCTCGTTTGTCGGTGGGGTTTCCGGTGTTGAGCTAGTCTACGCACGCGGTTCTTTTCGAGTATCATTTCCCTGATACTGGACGGAAAAGGTGGCAGATTGCTCTGGGTGGGGTATGTCCTTGATGTATGTTCGATAGAACACTGAATTTTGGACTGTAGATTATCCACTACACCCTCGAGTTCGGGGATGCTGCGGATAACCGGAATATTGCCAAGGGTGTTTTTAAGGTGATCTGGATATATTGGTACAAGGGATATATCTATTTAAGGTAAAAAGCGACAGGAGAGACCGAATTCGATGCCCGTCTCCGAAAATATCGATGCAGTTCATTGCACGATAATATATATATATATATATATATATATATATATATGTATATATATATATATATATATATATATATATATATATATATATATATATATATATATATATATATATATATATATATATTATGAATGCGTCCATAATACAATTCACGTCGATTTGGACATGGTAAAAATTTCTGCAGATCCCCCAAATATTTGGATGTGTGAAGCGAGCAGGGGGTTTTCAATTTGCGTTCGGTTTTAACAAGCCTTCTTTGTGCGACGCCTGTTTCGTATTGGTCTTCTTCGGGTCTGTGGTCTCTGTTTAGCCTGAAATTTAATCAGGTTGTCCCAGATAACATGTTTTGGTTCTTATGTAATCCTGACCTTCTGGATTCAATTTCTGTAGCGTCTTTTTAAGGAGCCTGGCAGTCGGGTGCTATGCACCTCCTCGTAGGTAATTTTTTCAACTTTCCCTAGTGAACTGACTCTGATACTACCCCTGAGGCATTTTAATGTGTCCAGCGGTTTGGCTTGAGCAACATTCTTCAGGCAGTTTTGGCTTGCTATCCTGACGCACCTACGCGTCTCCCTTGAAGTACTGTTGACATCTCACGCGGCTTTTAGTGCTTATGGCCTTCTTAATATTACTTTTCTTTAATCTATTTCGTGTCCATTTTTGTCCCATAAAAAAAAGAATAAGAAAAAAGGTTACTCTCGAACAAATCACCGCATATCGAATTAAGGTCCTTTGTACAAGATGATGTTCCTGCTGCCCTCAGAGAAACGTTCGATATCGCTTATAACCTTATAACTCTCTTGATGTTGCCTTAGACCTAGGCTTTCTTGGATTTTTAAGAAACTGTAAAAAAAATATTGGGACAGCTAGGAAGTATTAAAAAGAAAAAAGAGAACATGCCGTCGGATTTGTTGAAATAAAGGCATGCTTAAAAGACGATACACTCGTCCATTTTACGGGCTTGGGACCACCATAGACGCCGCCGTCGCTATCCTCTCATGGCGGAGTGTCGAAATAGCTAACTGTTTTATGTAGAAAAAACTTTTTTTAGTGTTGCATTTAATAATAATAGTCAATCTTATAACTCCAAACAACAAATATTTTAATATGTATTAAAGTACAAAAGCAAGTTTATTTGTAAATAAAGAACATCTTTGGTTTACAAGCCAAACGCAACATGATAGTCTTCTTTATCTTTAAAGCTTAGGTTTAATTTCTAAATGATTAAAAACAAACATTGCAAAGCACGTGAATTATTGTCAGTAATTTTATTACAAACATCACTTTTATGTAAGTTTCGCTGGCTAATGTTTATTGTCTTTATTTACCCGGTGTCGTATTAACCTTATCAACTTCCTAACGTTGTGATAATAAACTGCATTAAGTTCAAAAATTATTTTACGGTTCAGTTATTCACTTACCACATTGTCCTCTATAACCTTGTAAATGTTTTCTTGTATCTATAACCACTAGTTGCACATTTATAATTTTCTATGACGATGGTAATGAAATGGAAATGATAATAAATAATTATTGAATAAACAAAATTATCGTATAATTAAAAAACAAATACATTTTTACCAACTACATACAGACTTGGAGACTACTTGTCTGGCTTTACTGTTGGTTTTCGTTTGTGTAGGTGAAGGACGTAGCCAGCGCGTAAGCTAACTGGAGGAAGTGGCCCTTACGAATTCTGGAAGTTTTAGGATGTTCTTCAACGTTTCTGTGACTAGAGTTTCGCTGCTTGACAGCATTCTCAGACAGATAAAAATTGAATTATATATGTTTTGATCAAAAAAAAATTATCAAATTGAAAATAAAATGAAACACAGATGACAGATGAGGCTTTCAAAATGTCTACGTGATGTATGTCAATATGTAACATAAAAATAGAACTAGCCTATAATAACTATGATACCAGTTACAACAATAAAATAACTAAACAATAACAGTATAAAAGCAGTCTATATACAACGAAAATACTGACATACATCAACTCATTACCTTATTACAGCTTTTTTGAAAGAATAGTAAAATTTATTTTCTTTGGCTTATTTAATTAGAAAGAAGAATATCCAAGAAAGGGGAATTCATTAAATCAGTTTGCTCGTTTAAAACAAGGTAGTTATTGTCGTGTGTGTGCTTTTTGACTTCTAAAGCTTCAAAAAAGTCTAGTTTACGTTCGTCATTATAAAAATGTTGTGGTTGTATGCGGTTATTTACTGTAGGTCTATGTTCGATATCAATAATATGTTTTGCAAATGTAGATTTGTCAGCGTGGTTATCTCTAAATGCAGAAATATGTTCTTTGTATCGGGTGTTAAAATTTCTAGAAGTTTGACCTATATAGACTGCTTTTATACTGTTATTGTTTAGTTATTTTATTGTTGTAACTGTTATCATAGTTATTATACGCTAGTTCTATTTTTATGTTAAATATTAACATACATCACATAGACATTTTGAAAGCCTCATCTGTCATCTGTGTTTCATTTTATTTTCAATTTGATAAAAAATTTTGATCAAAACATCATATGATAACATAGCAACAGATCTTTATTTGTAGTAGTCATGATTTCGTACTAATTCAATTTTTATCTGTCTGAGAATGCTGTCAAGCAGCGAAACTATAGTCACAGAAACGTTGAAGAACATCCTAGAACTTCCAGAATTCGTAACGGCCACTTGCTCCAGTTAGCTTACGCGCTGGCTACGTCCTTCACCTACAAAAACGAAAACCAACAGTGAAGCCAGAGAAGTAGTCTCCAAGTCTGTATGTAGTATGGACAAGTTTCACCAAGCAAGGGCAACAACAATCAATGAACATTTTTACCAACACACTACCGTGAACAGGGTTGTCAAATGTCCGTTATACAGGTGCTAAAAAATGTTTCACAAATTTTAATAGAGGCTACTATGGCACAAAATATGCAGAAACGCACGAAACGGGTGATTTTTTTTGATGCAATGGGTGATTTCGGAGATTAGAAGGATTTGGTGTTTACACTACTCTTTTATTAAGTACAAAGAAATGAACAAAGAAAGTAACTTATTAACAAACGACAAAAACAAAAAGTTAAGTAATGTCTTTAAAGTGACTACTTCTATTTCGCGGCAGCGACGACACCCCCGCCGCAAGAAACATTAAATCCTTTCCAAAACTTCCACATTGTTAGTTACTGTTATTTTGGTACATAGAAGTTTTTGTATTTACCAACGGTATTTGACAGTAAATATGAATGAACTGTATATTGAAGCTAAGTTTAGAGTAAGAGTTGAAGAAATGTAACTAGAAGATTCGGAAAATTTTTGGAGCGACCGGTACAAGCTATGCTCTTTTGTAAATTGTATAATTATAATACATATAGATACATATATATATATATATATATATATATATATATATATATATATATATATATATATTATTACTACTACTGGCTCGGATTCGGTAGCATCCTTGATCTACTCGTTACTGCAGCTTCTCCGTATCATTTACAGGCACAGCGTACAATTAAGCTTGCAAGTATCCTCAAAGAAATAAATCAGGTGGGTTTAAATCGGTTGAGTTCGCAGGTCATAATACAAGTTCGCATCTTCCTACACAAATTCGTCCAACAGGTCCGGGAAAAAAAGCTGGAACACCATCATACTGGAACCACATTTGTTGCCTTTGGCTCAAAGGAATGTCGTCTAAAAGATAATTCAGTGTGTTCTATAGAAATTTTAGGGAAGTGGCACATGTTTATTGGTTTGATAAAACAACCGGGTCTGGTAACCTATTGCCCAAATGTTCAATAAAAGAAAGGTGCCTGATATCTGGATTCCATAATAGCATGGGGATTTTCGTCGGCTCACACATGCGTATTATCTAAATTAAAAACTCCATTTCGTGTGAACCTGGCACCATCAGAAAAAAGAAAATTGACAACGAAATTGGGGTTCCAGCATCATTTCGTATAAACCAGCGGAAGAATAACATGCTTGATGATCATGTGGATTTAGTGCCTCGTTGAACATGATACGGATGTCTTTTGCTGTTGGAGGATTATCCAAACAAGAGGAGCCATAATTCCCACATTAGCTGCTTTCTTCACAAATTCGTCTCCGTATTCTGGTCTACCCTTGCTAAAACTGCCCTTTTAACCTCAGGGATGGGACACCAACCTTGGTCTTCCAGAAATATGGGACTGTATACCAGATTGACCGGGATCCCACAATATTTAATAGTCTTACAAAAATACGAACTGAAGACATCCGGCGATTAGGATGATTGTCATCATAAAGACGCAGTGGTTCTCTGGCATTTCCATTAGCACAACCATGCATAAAATGCATGTTGGCTAATTCAATGTTTGAAGTAAGCAGCATGGGCGCTTTATCCATAAGTGCTGCAGAACAACCAAAAATATGAACAATATTATTTCTAATTGGAGGAAACCATTAAAAACCTAATTTATTGTCAGGAAATAGATACACTGTTGTTTGAAAGGTCACGGTTCTCTGGCGTTGAAACTTTTAGCATTGAGCAGCCGATCAAGCGCCACACGCCAGTGCCAGTCAGTCAATTGGATATTGAAATAATGTAAGTCTCCTAGACCTGTCAAAGAAATCGCTGTCTAACATCGTTGTTCTGGAAGTCATAAGCGAGACGTTCGATGAGCGACGCTAGCCATTGAGCGGCTTCGGAACCGCCGAATGTACACTAGAAAAGAGCTGCAAATGTCGCAGCCGTTTAACTTTCATTTAGCAAGAATGCATCCGTGTCTGTATACTGTATATTATATACATATGATCGTATTATTCGTAGGAGTTTCCTGTCTATGATTGGGGTTAAAATGGATGTAATGTTTGAGTTAGGTAAGGCTAGGTTTTGCAAGTTTAGTTACCAGAGACAATTAGCAAGATAATTTAACAAAGATATCTAGCGTGTTCCTTAATGTTAGGCAAGTAATTAAGGTTGTGAGTTTACATGAAAAAGTCTGGACGCAGCAAGTGCGTTATGGTAGTGAATTTTCATAGAAATGATCTGGCACAAAATATTTTTTTATAACTTTTTTTTCTTTTAACATAGAAATATAGATTTTGGTGTACAGTTTCCTTTTAATGTCGTAAACTTACGTACCAAATTTGGTTACCATAGCTTTCCTATTTTTTGAGATAATTTTTTTTTTCGAAAGAAAACCCAATTTTTCTGGAAAACCTGATCCGATTTTTCTGGCTAACGAACTTATCTAAGCCACTTACAAAACGAAGGCACATGCCAAATTTTATCACAATCGGTCCATGATTTTTTGAGTTATCGGTGTGATACATATATATATATATATATATATATATATATATATATATATATATATATATATATATATATATATATATATATATATATATATATATATATATATAAACATATAAAAATTGAAACTGACCCCGGATATGGGTTCTTGGGGTCCTAGATAGCGCTCATTTGAAGAATTTTTTTCAAAATTCAAAAGTCGAGATCTTCTCATTAGTGAGTTTTTTCTAAGAAAATTCACTAACATTAGCAAAGGTTGCTTTATATACTGGTCTGAAAATGTTCCGTTACGGAAATACGGGAAGTTTTAGGGGGGGGGGAAGTGGAAATTAATTAATATTTTTGAAACCGCTTGTGATATTTCAGTGATATTTAGTACGGAGAGACAACTAATAAATGTGCATTTTTTTCAATAGAAACATAATTTTTAGCTTTAGCAGTGGCGTGCGTACGGGAACTGATTTCGATAATTTTGAATTAAAAAATGGTACGCCAATATTTTTTCTCGACCAAAAATTAATTTGAAATTCACCGTTCAATTTGAAATATAAGAGCTCTCTTGAGTTGTCTTACTACGATGCGCCGTTTTTAAGAAAAAATAAATAAAAATTGTTATATTCTTCGAGAAAATTAATGTAATTGCTATGTCATAAAATTAGAAGTTTTCTTAAATCAGCATTTTATCTATCCTTACATTTTTCGTACAGCACACCCAAAAATCTTAGGCATCAGCCGCCACTGGTAAGCGGCCATAGTTAGAATTCGTAAAATTGTGTACTAACTACTGAATATCAACTACAAATTGAATGTAGAACATCTGTCGACTACGATAAGATAATGGAACTTTTTATGAATGAACAAAGAGATAAGCGAAAAACTACACAAATGCTACTAAAGCGAATAATCTCCCGTATCTTCTAAACCGTCCATTTGCGGACCCATGTTCATTACGACTTCTGTATACTAATTTTTTCTACTCCTGTTAAAGATTGTGACTTTTTTTAACACCCTGTATACCAGCTTAGTCCGTGTTCCTTATATTTACAAGGTAAGGTCCAAAATTTCCCGCCCCGACTATGAAAGAAACAGCGTAACTCACAATTAAATCATATTTTTAATATAGCCCCCCCTTACACCAATGCACTTATTACATCGTTTCAGCAACAATTCGATACCCCTAAAAAATATTCTTTCGGTTTGTCCTCAAAATGTGCCCAAACTGCAGCTTTCACCTCTTCGTCGTCACTAAAATGGCGTCCGCGAAGGCCCTTTTTCAAATTTCCAAATGGGCAGTAAGCCTCAGCTGCTCTCACTTATGGATTGGTTTTTGAAGATCCTAGCCATTCCTTATCATGGACATTGAAGTCACCAAGAATAGCGACCTCGGAGGAAGGATATTCAGAAATCAGATGGTCAGTTTTTTCAGAAAGGTAGTCGAAGAGCTGGACAAAGTTGTTGTCAGAAGGTGACCGGTAAATGCAACAGATGAATTTAGTTGCAGTCCTGAGAGAGAGAGTTTCACCCAAAATATATATTTTCTTCCAGCTTCTAAATTGGGGAGTCTAGTGCAGTGTAGATTGCTACGGACGTATGCGCACACGCCTCCATGCAATCTAAAGGAAGTAAGAAGCTCATACCCCGGAAAACTAAGGTAATTAGTGGCTGTTTTGGCACTGATTTGGGTTTCGGTGAGGAAGAGGAGTTGGGGCCTAATAACCTGGAGTAAATGGTGGACGGAGTTCAGGTTAGAGTGTTGGCCACATAAATTCGAGAAGAATATGTTAAATCTTGATGTCGACGTCCCCTGCACACCTCTCTCTCGAAAATCCGAATGGAGGGGTATTTTATCTCCGGATTCTTTTGTACAAGGAGGAGCCATCATCATTTTTGTTTATAAGGGAAACCGACTCATACACCAGAACCGGAAACGTCCGTTGGGACTTCACCGGCCCCTTGATGTAAGGGGCGGTACCTCCTCGGGCGTGAAAAAAATCCTTTACTATCACGTAAAGGAAAAGTCCACTACCACCTACCACCTGTGAAATATGGAATTCAACTAGCTCTCTATTTGTTTGTCCTACATAAGTTCGGGAACACTCAGAACATGGACTGCGTGGGATTCGTTTTGAATCGTGTCCTTGGGAGCTTTTTATCAGATTTGACAGTTTTTGCTCTGTTGTGGATATGGTTTTGATATTATGGGTTCTAAAAATTCGGCCAATTTTGTCGGTGACACTTTTAATGTGTGGTAAAAACGCTGTGTGTTCTTGTACACCGCTCTAAGGAGTAGGCAGCTTGAGGCCTTAGAGTTCATGTCGTTACATATTTCCTTTACCGCTTGAAAATGGCTCCAAATTCTGGACGCGGTTCATCCAAGAACCAAGTATATCTTATATATATATATATATATATATATATATATATATATATATATATATATATATATATATATATATATATATATATATATATAAATTATAAAATTTAAAATTGGAACTGACCGTGGATATGGGTTCTAGGGGGCCTAGTTCGCGCTCATTTGAAGAAATCTTTTCAAAATTCGGGATCTCTTAATTAGTGATTTTTTTAAAGAAAATCCACTAAAAAATAGAACATTTGCATCACCAACAACTTATGGGCCACCTGTGATTGTAGAAATTACTTTTTAGGATGTAGATTATAATTATCGCATACAATTGTTTCTCGTATCTTGTAGAATCACAGTAATGTTGAGCTTTATCGTAGAAATGCGACACCCTGTATATATGTAAACAGATAAAAACTGAAACTAACCCCGGATATGTCCAAGAACCTAGTTCACGCTCAGTTGAAAACAGCTTTTTAAAATTCAAAAGTCGCAGTCTCCTGGATAACGAATTTTTTGTACGAAAATTTGCTAAAAATTATAGAGAATTAAACCATAAACTCTATAACTAAAACTACTGCTAAACCGTTAGAGAAAGGGTCTATTTGAAATGGATTTTCTGAAAACATTTTAGTAAAATGAAGGACATTGTCGGTTGAAGCTGAAACTTAAGGACTTGTAAAACACATTTCTTGCAACATTTTCTCTACATAGCCCGTATTAGCTTCAACTTCTTTGCCTAAAAGTTGCCAATTTTGACGTTTCAAATCGCGACTTTGGCGTTTTAAGAGGAAAAGTTATCAAACATCAAAGTAAATTTTCTGGCATTTCTCGACTTTTTTGCGCCAAAAACTTACTTTGTCTGTAACGATTTTGTTACCCACGCAAAATATTTTACTTTTATGCGTTTATCTGGTCATCAGTGGCACCCAAAATTGTCTTCTTTAAATGCCTATAACTTATTTTTCTTTCACCCTATACGTCTAAATTTTGGCATACAGTTTACTTTTTGTGACATAAACCAAATTTGGCTGCCCTCACTTTGTTATTTCCGGAAATATGAGAAATTTTTGAAAGAAAACACAACATTAGCCGGGAAAAACTGGGCCAATTTTCCTGGCCAACAAACTTGTCAAGCCATTTGCAAAAAAAAGGTACCCACCAAATTTGATCTAAATCGGCCTATTATTTTTTGAGTTATCGGTGTGATACATACATATAAACATATAAAAATTCAAACTGACCCTGGATATGGGTTTTGTAATCGTATCTATACAGTCTGATAGATATTCTTGTAAGGACTGTTTTATCATTTCAGGCAATCTTTATTGTAGTTCTGTACGTTCACCCGTCTTCTCCTCTTGAAATCTTCGAAGAATTGTTTGAAATGTTGTCACTTTATTGTTACATTTGTATGGGGGAAGTTACTGATTCTTGGTGGTTTCAATAAACCATCATACGTTAAACATGTTCACTCTGGACTGGGCTGCAGGGTTAATGTATGTTTGATAAACTTTTTGGCAATGGTGAACTTGAAGCAGTTTAACTTTGTTTACAATTGCAATGAGACTCCTTGATTTGGTACTGTCGTAAGGTCAATTGCACTCTTTCCATTGATGAACCTGTTGCCTGTGGACGCCTACCATCCATGTCTCCACATCTTCAGTATTCCTTGTTTTAGACCAAACATATTTCCGCTGAATTCTGTAGCTAAGTATAATTTTAAAAAGGCGAATTTTCATAGATTGTAACATGCTTTTCAGGTAGCTGATTGGACTAGTGTTACATATTGTATTGATGTGAACTTAGAATGTGTTCATTTTTATAATGTTATCTGTTCTCTGTTCCACAGATTTATATATTTATTTATTCAGAAAAACGGGACAACCCCAATTTTAAACATAAGCTCAATGTTAGCAGGTGATAGTCACAATCAGGTATAAGTAAAACAACAATCAAATAATCAATTGGTCACTTTACAAAACAATATTAAACATTACATAGTCCATTACACAACAATCAAATAAAATACGAGCTAGGTGTGGGCAACAGATGCAAGAGACCGCTTGAAAGCAGAAAACGAGCAACCTAAAAAAGGCAACAACTCGGCATTTGCATTAGCAAAAGTCAACATTCTATTCAAGGGACTGGATATACCATAAATTGTGGAGTGATGAAACAGTTCGCAAGATTGGGTTCTATAACTTGGAACCCTGAACCCTATCATTGGGAGAATAATACCAGAGTCAATATGAGAGTTCAAAACTTTAAATAAGAAGCACATGTCAGCATTCCATCTACGAGACCAATGATGTTAAATTTAATTCATGCATCAGCTGCACATAATCATGACCTCCCCTGGCCAAACCCAGCCTCCATGAACAAAACCAAAGGAACTTTCGCTGCACACGTTCAAGAGACTCAATATGAACGGTATAGTGTGGCTGCCATATGATGGGTGCATACTCCAAAATTGGTCTGACTAAAGCACAATAAAGAGCCCTAATGGCCACCACAGAAAATTCCCTAGCCGTCCGACACACAAATCCAAGCATTATCATACTTCTAGAAACAACAGGCTCACAGTGCCCAACGAACGTCAGCTTCACGTCAAAGGTAACCTCCAAATCACAAACTTCCTCCACTCTTCACAAAGGAACACCATCAATATCATAGTCAAATGAATGAGTCTGACGAAGTCTGGAGATCGTGACAGTCACACACTTCTCTAAATTCAAATAAAGGTGGTTAGAGGCACACCAGGCAGACAATCGATTCATATCCCCCTGAATTAGGGATGCCTCATCTGGAGAGTTCACCGTTAAGGACAGCTTGAGATCATCCACAAAAAGTAAAAATTCACGATACAGTAAAACCTCAGATGTCATTTATAAAAAGGTTAAAAAGCAGCGGGCAACAATGTGACCCCTGAGGCACACCAGATGTTACCGCAACAGGATTAGAAACATTATCACCAATCTTCACATACTGACGACTCGTCAAAAAGCTCTCAACATAACGCCATGGAAACCCAAAGCAGAGATCTTGACAATCAATAACTTGTGGTCAACCCTGTCAAAAGCCTTGGAGAAATCCGTATAAATAGAGTCAACCTGAAGAGAATTCTCAAAAGCTTCAATGATATACTGCTGGTATATGAACAAATTAGTACCAACTGATCTTTCACTCAAGAATCCATGCTGCTGCTCAATCATCAGGCCCCTCGAAAGAGGTGAAATCCGATCAAACACAAGGCTGTCAAAAATTTTTGCAACCTCTGAGGGAAAAGAAACACCTCTGTAGTTCTTGATACCACTCCTCAAACCAACCTTATGCACAGGGCTCAGGTAACCACTCTTCCACACCCCAGGAAAGACACCAGCAGTCTGTGACAAATTAAAAAGATAGTGCAACGGCTGAGTAACCATATGAATACACTTCTTCAAGAAATAATCAGAAATACCATCCGGTCCTGAGCACATTCTAGGCTTAATTAACATAATCTTATCATATTCATTTTCCATACTTATTCTGCACATACCGTCAGGAGGCCTAGTTCTCGTTCACTTGAAGGAATTTTTTCGAAATTCAAAAGTCGAGGTCTCTTCATTAGTGATTTTTTTTAAATTCATTAAATGATTTTTTTAAGGAAATTCACTAAAAACTAAACTAAGTTCGGGACGCAGCAAGTGCGTTATGGTAGTGAATCTTCATTAAATGTTTTAAATTTGAATAACTAAATTTTCTATAAACTTAGAAAGTTGAATTTTGGTATGTAGTAAGGTCTTTCCCAAGCCAACATATCCACCAATTTCATTAAAATAACTTGATAATTTTCGGAGAAAATTTTTTTTTGAAAGAAAATTAAAAATATTCCCAGAAAACCTTGTCCGATTCTCCTGGTTAACGAACTCACCCAAGCTATTAATCAAAGAAAGGTGCTTGTCGAGTTTTATCCATAAAATGTGCGAATGGTAACCATACCGCAGCCAGTGCAATCTGACGTCACACACACGAGTTTCATCCAAATCGGTTGATTCCTTTTTGAGTTATCGGTTGAATACATACATACATGGATCCATATATATATATATATATATATATATATATATATATATATATATATATATATATATATATATATATATCTATATCTATATATATATATATATATATATATATATATATATATATATATATATATATATATATATATATATATATATATATATATATCTATATCTATATATATATATATATATATATATATATATATATATATATATATATATATATATATAAACATATAAATATTGAAGATGCCCAGGAATGGGTTCTAGGGGTCCTAGTTTGCGCTCATTTGAAAAAATGTATGCAAAGTCACTCCATCAATACCACTCTATTAGTGATTTTTTTTTAATAAAAATTTACTAATAACAATGAAAATGGGTTTTGTCTTTATCTCTTTCTACTCTCGACCCAAATTTAATGATGTTTTAATGATCGCTAAAAACAGAACCAAATTTAATGATGTTATAATGATCGCTAGGACCATAAAAACTATGATAGCATTTTCTTTCATCTAAATTTCTTTTTCATTGTTGAGAAAAATGGGACACACTGCAATTTACGTTACATGGTGTCATATTCCCCGGTGAACACATCGGTACGATCATCAAAGGTAAACGGCGGGAACGGTCAGTATTGGATGGGTGACTGACTACCTGGGTACACCGTGTGCGGTTAAATGCTTTCAGAAGGCAGTGGAAAACCACCGAGTATATTTTCACATGAAGTTTCCTTTGGGCTCTGGTTGAGTTAAAAGTATTTACTTTTTTAATGTCATATTATGAATAAAAATGGCAAAGAAAAATATATAATTAGTAACTTACGTCTTTCGTTCGTTAAACTGACGACAAGAAATTGCACGTACCTGAAACAAACAAAAAATATTAGTTAACAAATATGTCAAAGCACAACCAATTAATTTTAACAGATTTTTTACAAACTTAAGAATGAAAGAAATTATAATTTACCAGAGAGCCTATGTTGCCCTTTCAATTTGACGTTTATCAAGAGAGTAAACATAATTAATATATATGTATATATATATATATATATATATATATATATATATATATATATATATATATATATATATATATATATATATATATATATATATATATATGTATATATATATATATATATATATATATATATATATATATATATATATATATATATATATATATATATATATCAAGGTCGATTAAGAACAAAACTTCATTGAATCGTGCAGCACCTTTAATTTCAAGCTCTTTATTTTCACTTTGTATTTGACCACTTAAACACTCCTAATTTGTCTGGTAGAATAATAAATTACTGTCAATAACTCGGCTGGTCTATACATATACTAATCTCTACCCTTGTCTCGACTTAAAGACCCTTTCGTTTTCATTGTATCTATGAAGTCAAAATAAATACTGTTTACGAAGAATTAAAATCAATATAAATATAGTTTTTGTGTAGTATTTTAGTTGAATTATTTATCCTTTGTTAGAGTTAACATTGTGAGCCAAACACCCGGGTTTAGTTTTCTATATAAAAAGATGGGTGGACGTTATGGTGTTTGTCTCGCCAGATGTGCTTGTCGGCTTGCTCAATATCCACATAGTAAATTTCTAGATCGAAAGGGAACGTGCTGATTCTTTAAACAACTCGGGTCCTTCTAAACCTATATTAGATAAGGGTCATAAATTTGTTGACCAGAAGATTAAAGCAGGTCTCCGACCCTGTAGTTTCACTGCGCAATAAACAACAAATCGTTCTTGGACGACAACTTTACTTCCTTAAATAACTCTGTACCTTCCCTTTTAAGCCTATTATGCTTATATTAGATTAGGGCTCATAAATTTGTCGACCAGAAGATTAAAGCAGGTCTTCGACCTTGTAGTTTCACTACACAATAAACAAACGATGGGTCTGCGACAACAAATTTACTTCGGAGTAGTTCGTTTACCTAGACGCGATATAAATACACCGTAGCTAGTAGTTTAATTTTAGAATTTTTCTCCCTCTGTAGATGTTGACATGGTCAACGAAACGATCGTAAGGACTCTGAAATATGTGTTGTGGTGATTTGGGTTCTCCAAGTGTACTTATTAGTGCTCATCACAGGTTCCAGTTTTCACATAGTGAACATAATTAATTAATGATGGCAGCCAAGATTTATTAATTTAGTATTGAATATATTTAGATTACCAGATTTTGATCTAAACATTTTTTCATATACTTTTTTAGCGCCTAACCCCTAAAAAACCAAACCCCTGTCAAAGGATTTCTTAAATATTGTTTATTATACAAAATCTCTTGATTTTGTGCTCTTTACAGGCATATTAGTATTTAATTTTCGTTTAACACCGAATTGTAATAAATCTTATAGCTTCTGAAAAGACATTTTCTTCGTAAATTTTATGAACATTGCCTTGTTATTTTTGAAGAACAGGTTGCCCCAAATGATAGCAGAATTATATACAAATGTAATGTAACCTAATATTCCCCATGAAAGGATATGGTTTCAACAAGACGGTGCACCGCCCCACTATGCTCTTCAAGTACGGAATTATTTACACGATGTCTTTCCACAAAGATGGATTGGACGAAGAGGTTCGTAGAATGGCCCGCTCGATCACCAGATCTTACACCTCTTGATTTATTTTTATGGGGATACCTTAAAAACAGAGTGCATAAAACGCAACCTGCTGATTTAGAAGATTTGGAAATGAAAATAACAACAGAAATTAGGAACGTAACGCCTGACATGTTGAACAGAGTTGGGAAAGCATTCCAGAGCAGATTATTTCGTTGTGTGCAAGTGAGTGGGGAACATTTTAAACATTTGTTACAAGAAAGGGACGTTTTTATTAAGTTTATTTTCGAAATTTGAATTTTAGGGTAAACAGTTTAGTTTTAATATTCCGGTATTAAATTTCCACCCGGTATTAAATTTCCACCCCGTATTCAAAACTGTAATATTAGACCATACATATGGGGTATCTCGGCATTCAGAAAAATGTGATCCATCGAATTGTGATGAAAAAATGTAGCGTTGCTCTTTTTAAAATGAATAAAGTGCTGCGAGTTTAATTTTTTTAACTATGATTATAAGATAATGTTCGACAAATTAAACTTCACGTGTCTCAGCGTTTTTCACAAAAACCATTTTTTGCTGAATAATGAATTTTATTCCATAAGTGTGTTTCACAATGTATATATATATATATATATATATATATATATATATATATATATATATATATATATATATATATATATATATATATCAAACAGAAACATGATTAAATAAATATAAAAACGCAGACAACAGAGAGCGAACCAGCAAAAACTACAAACCTGTAAATTAGCTATGAACGTCTATATTTATAAGACCTTCAAATACTAAAATTAAAAATAAAATCTAAATTAAAATCAACCAAATGTTAGGGTTATATAATTGTGCATACAGGTAAGTATAGCATCTCTGGCCCTTAGACGTGCGCAACGTCTTTATTGAAGAAGATTTTCAGGGAACTTGGTAGCCTTGACATGCATCTCGTGACTGCTATGCAATCTTTTCTTCCACCCGCGTAATAGAACTGCAAACGAAAACTGAGAGATGTCCATTGCCCATAACTTGAGCCGCTCTATACAGCAGTTCTGAAGGGTAAGTGAAAGGCTTCCGAAATGTTACTTTAAAGAACCATTTCTGCATGATTTCCAGGCTCCTTAAATGGCAGTTATCAACATAATCTTTCCACCATATATTTCCATCAAATGTTACTCCCAGGTACTCTACATCGTCCGTCTTGTCAATTTCCCAGCAGTCATCCTGTGTCTTAAAATGCAATGTTTTATACCGTGGCATATGTATAGAGTATGTAAAAAATGCCATGAATCGTGTTACCTTATATATAGTTAGTAGATTGCCGTCAAACTAACCCTTAATCTTAGGAAAATCAATTTCTACTTTAGTCTTTAACATTTCCCAGGTGTCGTCCTAATAAAAAAGTACTGTATCGTCTGCATAGCTTATTATATCAGTTTTCACAGAGAACAAAACGTTCACGTATATTACAAACAGAATTGGTCCCAGCAGCGTACCCTGAGAGATACCATGCTCAACAGTACTGAAATTGCTACTTGAATTATTTATTTCAACACACTATTTTTTGGTCCTCTATGTAAGTCTTCAACAAACAATATACGACTGCTCTAAAATCCAGCGTCTCCAATTTCTGTAATAGCAATTTGCGGCTTACTTTTATCGAAACCCTTCTGTAAATCAACAAACAAACACAAAGACTTTCTGTTCCTATCGAGGGCATTGTGTAATTTTTCAGAGAGTACGGTGATGGAATTTTGAGTTAAAAGTCCGTCTCTTCGAATTTTCAAGGTGATAACATACCATATTTGTCTAGGTAACCCGTGAGCTTTTCTAGAATTTTCTCAAAATGTATTGCAACGTTAGTGATTATCGAGATTAGTCTATAATTTGCCACTTTCTTATGACGATCGCTTTTTCAAATAGGGCGCACCACAGCCATCTTGAAAACACGAGGAAAGACAGCGGCTTCAATACACATTGAATATAATCTCCATGAGTATCGGCACATTTGCGGCTATCCTCTTAACGGTGTCGGCAGTATATTTTTTGTAACAAGACACCACGAGGGCTTACAGCCTAAATACTATCGTACCGTGGGTGTCGACAAGGAGGAAAGAGGCAACTTGTTAATTCTGGACTTGAAGGTTTGGAGGTTCGGAGGAGAAGGAAAAACATGTGCCGGCAAGGAATTCCACAACTTGGAAGTCCTCGGGACAAAAGAGCGGGCATAACAAGATGTTCTATGTCTGGTGACCTGGACAGTAAAAGGGTGCATTCGCTCTGTTCCCCTGGTAGATCTGTTGGGGGCAGCAAGTGGAGGAACTATGGAAGAAAGCTCCTCTGAGCACTGCCCGTGCAGATATCTATAAAAGAGAGGTCACCAACGGCACGTCGTTGGGCAAGGCATGGCAGCCTTTGAGTAAAGGTAGGGTCACCAATGAGACGTATAGCTCTCTTCTGAATGGAGTCCAGGATAGCGAGTGTAGAAGCGGCAGCAGCAGCATTCCAGATGTGGGAGCAGTATTCGAGGTTTGGCCTTATTTGTGAAGTATATAAGGTATGAGATTAGCTGGTGAAAAGTATTTGCGAGCCCGAAAGAGGAAACCTAATTTCTTAGCAGCCGCTTCTGCAATTGATGTGACATATTGGTGCCAATTGTGATTTCGGTCCACAGAGGTGCCAACAAGTGACAAGGACTAATTACTTTGAATAACTTGGTTGTTTATTGTGATGGGTCTAGGGCTGGTGTATCTCTTATAAGAAAGAAAGCAAGACTGTGATTTGGTGGGGTTGAATTGTACAAGATTTATACTTCCCCAGTCTAATATTTTTTGGTGATCCTCGGAGACAGAACCCTCCATCTGTCTGCGATCCTCATCTAGTTGGGCCAAAGAGACAGGCTTAGAATATTGTATATTTGAGTGGAGGATGCTGTCGTCCGCGTAACTGTGAACAGGGTTGGATGTGCTAGAGAAGAGGTCATTGATGTGGAGAAGAAACAAAGTAGGGGCTAAAGCTGAACCTTGAGGAACTCCTGCATTAATTGGATATAGTTTAGAGGAATGGCCATCCACAACAACAGAAATGCTCCGGTTGGAGAGGAAGTTTGCTGTCCAGGTACATAGTTTTGGTGGTAGGCCATAGTCCGGTAGTTTATTAAGCAACGCTGCGTACCAGACCTGGTGGCTTTGGATATGTCTAGAGCGACAATCTGGGATTCACTGGGTAGTTCCATAGACTTGTTCCAAGAATGGGTGACAAAGGAAAGGAGGTCGGGAGTCGATCTGCGCTGACGGAATCCATACTGCCTGTCGTGGATTAGATTGTGCTTTTCAAGAAATTTTAGTAATTCGGTGTTTATGTACGTTTCCATCACTTTAGAGATGACTGAAAGAAGAGAAGTAGGCCTGTAGTTGCTAAGAAGCGCTTTGGATCCTTTCTTGGGGACGGGTTGTACTCGAGCAGTTTTCCAGTTACTAGGGAATATGCCTCTATTGTAAGATGTCTGAAACAGACGAGTCAGGACAGGAGCAAGTTCTGGTGCGTATTTTTTGAGAACAATTGCTGGGATCTCGTCAAGGCCAGAGGCTTTCCTGGTATTAAGATAAGAGAGCATCTTTCGCACCTTTTTAGTTTTGAAAATGATATCCGTCATTTTATGCGCGACATTGGGGACTGTTGGTGGTTGAACATTTGGAGGTGGGTTGAGAGTAGAACTGCCGGCGAACAACGAGGCAAAAAGTTCAGCCTTGCCCAGGGCGGTAGAAACAATTTCATCCCCTGAGACAAGAGGTGGTAACGTGCTCTTGCAGAAATTATTCCCAATAGATTTAGCAAGAGTCCAGAAGGGTTTTCTGCCCTTGGAGCTTAAGAGGACTTTGTTTTTGATGAGGTTATTAAACGAGTTTTTTGCCTCAGAAAGAATGCGGACATAGCGGTTTCTTGCGTCGTTAAACGCTTGACGGTTTTCTTGACTGGGATTGTGTAGAAGTGTTTTGTGAGCTTTGACCTTTTCAAGTCTGGCCTTGTCACAAGATTTAGAGAACCAGGGCTTTTGAGTGGCTGAAGAGGTTTTCTGTGTACGTGGAATAAATAATTCCATACCAGCTTGGATAATTTCGGTGACGTTTTGTGAGATATCTGAGGGGTCAGAATGAGAGAAGCAGACAGACGCCCATAGAAATGAGAAAAAGTAATCTCGCATTTCGTCGCAGTTCGCGGAGTTGTAGTGCCAAACGATACGTGGGTGTGATGTCTGTGTGACCACGGGTTGCATTGCGCAGGAAGCGGTGACCATGCCATGGTCTGAGCGACGGAGGGGGGCGGTGACTGATATATTATAGCGTTCAGGATTTGTAGTAAGAAGGAGATCCAAGGGATTTGAGCTGTGTGTTAGGATGCGAGGAAAGTAAGTAGGTTGCTGAACCATATTGGCTAAAGAGTTGCTGACTGCAAAGGCCTACGCTGCTCTCCCTTGTGGATCGGTTTTTGAAGATCCTGGCCATTCCTTATTATGGACGTTAAAGTCACCAAGAATAGTGACCCCGGAGGAAGGATATTCAGAAATCAGATGGTCGGTTTTTTCAGAAAGGTAGTCAAAGAGCTGGACAAAGTTGTTGTCAGAAGGTGACCGGTAAATGCAACAGATGAATTTAGTTGCAGCCCTGAGAGAGAGTTTTATCCATGGTATGTCTTTTCTTCCAGCTTCTAAATTGGGGAGTCTGGTGCAGGGTAGATTGCTATACGGACGTATGCGCACACGTCTCCATGCAATCTAAAGGAAGTAAGGAGCTCATACCCCATCATATCCAGGGGATTTACCTAACTTTATTTCTAACATAACGTTTTTAACCTCTTTACTGTTTGTTGGAACAAAGAAGGCCGAGTTAAATAAATAAATGAATGAACATCCCTATTTATTCGCGTCTAATTTATTTTTAATTGTTAAGCAAACCTAGATAAAACGCTTGCAATAAAGAACATTTAAAACTTCTCGTTTGCCAAAACACACCCTCAAGTTACTTCATTAGAAGCCCAAGAGAACATCATTCCTTAATGAATTAACAAGAATCTTAGCTCATTAAACTCATAATTGCCATTAGCAGAGGTAAATTAGTTTGTATTAATAGTATCAGGCGCCATTTACCTGCCTTAATATGCACAGAGAGTTGTAGGTCAAGTTGCAGTAAATTAATTTTAGCTACCGTTAAGTGGAAAGTGAAAGTACCTTGTCTAAATTAACTCTCTTTATTTATGCAACAGAGAAGTGGAGATTTAAAAGCAGGGCCGCTTACTTGGTTACGTAATATGTGTATGTACTTTCTTCTAATTGTGTGATGTTAGTATAAAGCATTTCAGCAACGGAAGCTTGCTGAAATAATTGACATGAGCTAGCGAACAGCGTCGGTCTAGCGAGTCGCTTTTTAGATTGCCATTTTTTTTTAATAGACATAGTCGAAATTCAGACCTTATGACTTTTTCTTTGGATTAACAATCACTTATTATGTTCTCTGCAATGGGTTTTGCCTTTTACAGCATCGTCAAGTAATGAAAAATGAAAAAGACACCAATGACAACTATAAATATCGTAAAAATCCGTAGCTACGTTAGGGTATATTATGGTTGGGTGTATTTATACAAAGTGGCCATTTGAAAACGCGTTTTAGGGAACTTACCATGATTTTGTTGTAAATCGCTCAGGAGTAAAATTTGCTTTCAAGGAGGAGGACTTTTAGGCCTATTCTCAACATCGCAATATCAACAGCGGTGGTGCAATCCACCCCTAAAATCTTAGATGACAATGGGGGTCAAGTTGCATATCGTTTTAGAGCTGGCGTAAATCTATTTTCAAATTCCCTAATTTTTTTAAATTTGAAGCAGTGGGTTTTGAGAAATTAACTTCTAAAGATGAGTATTCATTTATCAAAAACTTACATCCCTTTTTATGAAATGTCCAAAATTTCTATCACCAGCCTCCATGCAATAGTACAAGTTTTGTTTAAACAATCGTGCACATTCTGTAGCTTTTCTTCACTGATTTGGCGGCATTCGTTTACGATCCACTGGCGAAAATCTTGTACGAGATCGGGCTGAGTAAAATAAATTTTACTTTTCATGTGACCCGACAAAAAAATCAAGGGGTGATAACTGGAGATCGTGCGGGTCATTCTATTCATCCTAATTCACCGATTTGGAAATATGTGGTCGAGATATTAGCGAACAAGCAAAGCGTAGTGTGGAGCACTGCTGAAATACCAACTGGTTTTTGACATAATCCTACTATTCTCCATAATGTCAGCCAATATTGGTTCAATGGTGTTTTCCAACGATTCCAAGTACATATCTGCAGTCAGATTACCAAGTAAGAAAAAAAGACATATGGTCAGGTTAGGGTATTGTGTATGAATGTCGTGAAATAATCTGGGATATGTATCGGCCGAATAGAGAAAATTATGATTGTAAATGGTAACGTTTAGGAAAAACGGATTCTCATCCGAAAAGCAGGTATTAAAACAAAAATCCGGATCATTCACCACTCTCTTCATTTATTTTGTATGAATGTCGTGAAATAATCTGGGATATGTATCGGCCCAATAGCGAAAATTATGATGATAAATGGTAACGTTTAGGAAAAACGGACACTCATCCGAAAAGCAGGTATTAAAAAGAAAATTCGGATCATTCACCACTCGTTTACTTATCACTTCAAAAAAGTCCAGACGGGGTCAAAGTCATCTTTATTTATTTCATGTGCAAGATGGATTGTTTAGTTTTACCGCGCCAATTTAAGTTGTAAGACTGCAGCGTTATATGTCATAGCAAGCTGGCATAACTGCACTGAATTGTGCGCATGTCCCACCCCTCGAAACGAGGGTATCTGCAATATTCAAGACATGAAGAGATCCTATTCATTCACAAACCCAGCTTCGAACAGCTTCTGAGCTTATGCAGCGAGTGCATTGCTTTGTACACGAGCACGCGTTGTGCTATGACACGTTCAGCCTATATACAATGCATTTCATTGGTATATAGGTTTTATGGCTTTAAGGCCTACACGTTCAACACATCAGCTTCGAAGAGCTTATTACACGTATATCAATAGTACCAGCTTCGAAGAGCTTATTACACGTATATCAATAGTATATAGTTTTTATTGTGTTTAAATATATAATTAAGTGTTTCCAAGAGATTTTATTCCATAACACGATACAGTCCACATAATTACGTAAGTAGCGGTAACTACAATCCACGAACCACACACGACATTTAACATGGATTTTTTTACGTTTCAACATGTTTTGAATGGTAGTTCGCCCAAAAGCAGATTCACTTGCCAGTTTTCTCGTACTTCTACTGGGGTTCAAAGCATCATAATCAACAGCCGCCACTACTACCGCTTGATTTCTTTCAGGGCTTCGCTTTTTATTACAGACAGACCTGGTTCCTTATAACTTTGCCACTAACTCCAAAACATACTTTTGATTAACATGCTTATCTAAATGTTGTCGATTAAATAATTCCGCTCTTCTATTAGTACAATGATTATTTACATAAACAAGTGAAATCATTTTCACCGTCTGTGCAATTGATGTTGTAAGACTTTAACCACTTAAGTCATTTGAATTTCTTAATGAAAATTCACTAACTAATTATTAGCATATTAAATAGTTACCGTTGTACTACTACTTCCCTCGTCTGAGCTGCCAACCCAACTAAACAGTCACTCCCAATTACTTAGGGGGCTTCTTAGGATGCAGAGCGATCCTCAATGCACACCGAAGATCTCGGCCATCGACGTTCGTGCTGGCAGATGGACTGCTACTGCTAAAGAACCGTTAAGCCAAATACACCCATGGGTTAGGTGGCAGCTCTTGATCCTGCAGCCAAGAACCTCTTGTCGGAACTCCTGATGTTTATTACCACCAGAAGTCCAAAGGTGAGAACTCCAAAAGTTCTGATTTCACCCGAATCGTGTCCGCTTTAATGATTTTCGACATGAAGGAGCGTTATGTGCAGGAGTAGGGTTTATTTCTGCCCCTACAATTCAAGTTTTGTTTTAACTGGAAGGTGACTGTGGATCATTTGTAGATTTATTGATAACTGTTAGTTGTGTGTTTGAGAAGTCTTACATTACAAAATATGCATGAGCCAATTCGCTTACCGATGCCACGAAATTTAGATACACAAGATGTCATCTCTCATATGCGGATTGGGGAGATGTATTGTCAAGATTGGCAGCCAAATAATGCACAGGATTGGCATAGCCCATGACTTACTAAACAACAACAGGAGGTGTTATATGAGAAAATAAACAAATAACGTTACAAGCATAGTAAGATATCTACAACAGAAAAACAATACTAGGCAAATAATAATAGTTTCGAACTGAAATATACATCAATAAAAATACTGGTATGTGGCGACACTAACCTCTGTAATCTACCAACCTTGGCACGCGACTTCGACAGAAAGCTTTATACCACCTCTGGTTAGTGTATCGTGCCAGTGATTCACAGTACATATATTTAGTAACAACTAGCGTGAAATGACCACAGGAACAAACAGGAACACAGCCAGTGCCTGATTAAAATTACACCCAACTACCTTGGCACCGGACCAAAAGGCCGATAATTGATAATTGGTTTTATACGGAACATTTCAAAGTGCAGAAAATATTTGCGAAAATCTAATAATTTCACTTTCCAAGTACCGACTGCAGCATTTTAATGACATAGTTGTGCACGCTAACTTTGTTACGCAGATTAAAATATGTTTATTTTAAAACAAATCATTTGGCAACAATCAACAACAAAAAATATATACATAAACAGTTTACAAACAGTCAAAACCAAGACATTTCAGATTATATTAATATAATCTTATAGCATTATTTATTGATATAAATTTTACAGTGCACCATTTTACAAATAAATCTTACACTTATTCTTGCCTAAAAGGCAATCTTGTCAGCTTAGATCCAAATATAAAGACCAACATTTCCACGATGACACTGACAACTTGAGTTTCTATGGTTGAAATTACTGAATATGGTTTTACTCTTTATTCACTACATTTTCAATCACAAGCATTGCCTTCATTCCCAAAGAAACACACACCAATTAAACGAGTCACATGACGCACACGTTGCGCGATTGCTAGGTGCGAGCTTGCAAAGCGAGATGTACCGGGTCCGAATCCCGGGGAGGCCAACGAGAATTTGACCTTGTATGGAAATTCTACAATAAATAAAATCAAGATCGGAGATTGCGCTCATGGCCTGACATGCCACACCCACTACAAAAGATTTACACTTAAACAAATATACCATATCCATGTAGTTCCACTACAAACATATTATTGGTTTGTAAATTATATACAGTATCTAAGAAAATTGTATGGGGAGAACAGTTTAAGATAAGCTCAATTTTGAGTTAACAGTTATTATTTCCGAGGAAAGAAAAAAAGCAAAACTATTAGTGAGCTCAAAATACAACATTAGCATACTCGCGGTAAGCCCATATGCATGATATTAATTGTCATACAAAATACAAAATGATTCCAGGGACGACTGGGATCTATAAGTACAATTTAACGAAATTATGACGATAATTTTTAAGCACAAGATAATTTCGAATTTAATTTTGTTTCTTGGCGTAAGCACAAATATTTTACTTCCACATCGTCAATACGTGTGGAAGTATGGCGTCGGCGACAAAAATTTCAATTTTTTCTTTGATTAAACGTCGTAAAAAGTGTCAAAACATATAGAAAACATGATTTGGGAACGAATTTTTTTTGTCTGTATGTCTGGCTGTTTGTAGTCACGATAACTTTGCAACGAATTGAGATATCGTCTTCAAATTTGGTATACATTTAGCACCTGACAAACGAACGGTTCGCATTGCTTTTGGGTGAAATCACTCCACGGGGTAGGGGATGAATGGGGGATGATTTGATGAAAATTGGTATTTTTTCATTAAAACTCAAGTAATCTAACGTTTTATGGTTTGTTTATTAGACAACTTTCAATTTCATCAAACATCTGGTATTCTCTGCTGGAATTAAATTAGGGGTTGAATGTGTGGGGGTGGGATATCGTTGACAGTTACAGTGATGGGCTCTGCTTTGTCTGGCTGGCAGGGATCAAGTGGAGGACCTCCGGGCGGGGCACACCAATGTAAGACCTGGAATAGTCCGAAGGGGCCATAACCGCTGGGCATGTAAAGTTGCGGGGACGTCTGGATAGCGTGCCTGTGTGTGTCTGCTGTACCCAGGCCGCGCTACACTAGGCATAAGGTAAAGGCGGGGGCTAAGCAAGGCCCTTTTGGAGTAATGCTAACATGATATACTTTATTAATGAGTTATTGCAATTATAGACATATAAAGACAGTTGTTTCAGTACCATATTTGAGGGACATTTAGGATATTGGACATGTCTTGATTTAAATGGGGGATTAGGTTAGACAAGGTTGACCAAAACACTTACAGTGGTTTCTATTGTATTGCACAGCTTTAAACTACAAGCACATCCTTCTCTTCTGTCTGCTAAAGCGGTGAGTGTGTCAATTAATATGGGTTTGTTTACTAGAAAAATAAATAATATCCTGACGGCCCTATATCTGTGACTTTTCGTGTGTAAATTGAAAATTATAAAAAAATGTGAAAAACTTGCGCCTTCATTCCTAACATGCGTACTTATTGATCGATCCTTGTATAATATTAAATATCAAACAAAAAATCATTGAAACATTTTTTTTTAAATTAACTGAGTGGAAAGAACGACACCACTAGTTATTTAAACCAGTTTACCTTGACATTGTCTTCCGGTAAGCAGCATCTTTCTTGTAACTTAATAACATAGTTTCGGTTCAGTGCATCTACCTTGTTAATTTTCAGCGTTAGAAACACAAAATATTCTGAGGTAATAGTATACAAGGGAAAGTGATGTATGCGTATATAATTTAATTTTGTTTTCTAAATTCTTTTAGTAGACAAAAATTATATGTGACGCATAAAAAAAAATCTCTAGGCGCAGCAAGTGCGTAATGGTAGCGAATTTTCTTTAAAATATTTTTAATAGCAAATGTCTTTGATGAAAGCAGGCATCTTCTGCAGGTTTCTGAAAACAGTGTTTTGAAAAGCGTTCGGGAGCTAAACTGCAAATTTACCGAAAATTCGCTACCAAAACGCACTTACTGCATCCACATTTTTTCTTACAAACGCATCATATTTCGACAAAAAATGCAAAAATGCATTAACGAAATTGTTCTACAAAAATTAGCTAAAAAGAAATAAATTATACGCCCCTACTCACTCTTGGTCCCGTAACTTCCTTGGGGAGTCTGAACAAGAAATTTTTCTTGGCGTTTGTGGATCCAGAGGGGGCCCTAGGCAGGTTTCTAAAAACAGTGTTTTGAAAAGCGTTCGGGAGCTAAACTGCAAATTTACCGAAAATTTGCTACCAGAACGCACTTACTGCGTCTAGATCTTTTTCTTACAAACGCATCATATTTCGATAAAAAATTCAAAAATGCATTAACGAATTTGTTCTACGAAAATTACCTAAAAAAATTTTACACCCCTTCTCACTCCTGGTCCCGTAACTTCCTTGGGGAGTGTAAACAAGAAATTTTTTGGGGAATAGGGGTGCTGTGCTGGGTAGGCAGGGTTTAAGGGGGATATGGCTTCAAGATGTGAAAAATGCAACTTTCAAGCCAGTTTTATTCGCATTTTCTGCTCATATTTCCTTTTTACTGCCTACCCTGCCGAGCACCCCTATTCACTCCTGGTCCCGTAACTTCCTTGGGGGGTGTGAACAAGACATTTTCTTGGGTTTTGTGCATCCAGGGGGGAGTCTAGGAAGGTTTCTGAAAACAGTTTTTTGAAAAGCGTTCGGGAGCGAATCTGCAAATTTACCGAAAATTGGCTACCAAAACGCACTTACTGCGTCCAGATTTTTTTCATATAAACGCATCATATTTCGATAAAAAATGTGAAAATGCATTAACAAATTTGTTCTACGCAAATTAGTTAAAAAAATTATAGACCGTTAAACCATAAACTTCACTAAACCTACAAATAAATATCCAAACAACTCTGGACGCAGCTAGTGCGTTATGGTAGTGAATTTTCATAAAAATGTTTTTAATAGCAAATATGTGTGGTTTTTTTTTTTCAGAAAGCAGGCATCAAATTTAGTTACCAGTATAACCTATATAGTAAAAACACTGTGCCATGTTTCATCAAAATAACTTTATTGTTTGAAAACGTACAAAAATTTCCGAAAGTAAACTTAAAGTGTAACCGAAAAAATCCGTTTCTTGGTCAACCTTATAGGTTAATAGCAAATTGAGCTTTTCAAATATGAAGCATTTGATCAAAATTCGCTGCCATAACGCACTTGCTGCGTCCAGAATTTCTTAACTTACAAACATGCATTATATTTCGATGGAAAATGCAAAACCATAAGGCGTTTCCAACTAAAAAAATATTATTTGTATCACCAACGACTTATGGGCCAGCCTGTGATTGTAGAAATAATTTTTTAAGATGTAGCTCAACACACCCTATAATTAATGTATACAATATTTTTTTCATATCTTGTATAATAACGGATATATTAAGCTTTAATGATTTTTTACGAAAATTTGACAAAAATTAAACGATAAACTCTATAGCTAATACTACTGCTAAGCATCAGAGAAAGGGTCTATTTTAAATTAATTTTCTGGGAATATTTTAGTAAAATAAAGGACAATGACGGTTGAAACTAAGACTTAAGGGTTGTAAAACATTCTTCTCGAGACATTTTCTTTCCATAGCCCGTATTAGATTCAAGTTCTTTGCCTAAATGTTGCGAATTTTGACATTTTAAATTGTCACTTTGACGTTTTGAGGCAAACCCCAATTTATTTTCTTTAAATGCCCATAACTTTTTTGTCTTTTGACCTACAGAGCTAAATTTGGTAGGTAGCTCACGATATAAACCAGCGTACCAAATTTAGTTGCCCTTACTTTGTTAATTCCGGAGATATAATATTTTTTTGAAAGAAAACACAAAATTTTCCGGGAAAACCTGGACCGATTTTCCTGACTAACGAACCTATCCAAGCCATTTGCAAAAGGAAGGTATTCACCAAATTTGATCAAGATCGGTCCATGATTTTTTGAGTTATCGGTCGGATATATATATATATATATATATATATATATATATATATATATATATATATATATATAATTCGCTAATATAATTATGACTATTATTTACTATAGACTTAACGCTTAGCCGCTAAGCAATGGCGAAGGCCGGCTGAAATAACTATTAGCTGACTAATTCTTTCAGGCCAATCAGTCTGTCTTATGTCTTCTCTACTAAACACTTTAGAAAAGCTGGTCAATAGGCACGCCAGAACTAGACCACTAACAAATAACCCATTATATCAGGACCAGTCTAGAGCAGATTTATCAACAGAAAATCACTCGATTGCTTCGTCATTTGGGTGGGAGTGCTTGGAAGTACAATGCCACCGTTCTAGGGGCATTCCTGTGCATAAAAGTAGCGTTCGGCAATATATGCTTCAATTCATTACAAGGCCCAGAAGGAACATTGGTTTAGAGACCCGTTGCAAATTGATAGATATAATTGATAATGATGAGGGGGTAGGGTGTTTTTTTCATCACTAACACTTGCAGGAGGCTGCTCTAAGGTGTTTCGTTCCATCTGCTATGAAGTCTTGTAAGCGACGGGTTACTTAGGCGTCTTAATGGCGAAAGTTTCTATGTGGACGCTCTTGTTATGCCTGCTGGGTAAAAATAAAACGTGCATCTCAACCTGGTAAACGAGTCATGGTGAGTCCTGAAAAGTCCACAGTTTTGTTTACTAGGAAGACAAATTTCGAAGTTATTGAACCTCCATTTCTCTCAAGAAAACAAATTCTGGTCCTGTGGTAGGTAAAATACTTGCATGCCATCTTACAGTACAACATACCTGATGAGCACATTGACAAAATTGTCAGACAATTGAACAAGTGAACACACGTACGACGGTCAAACGAATGTACGATAAAAACTGAGGCCTGAAGCACTCAGTGGTGCATTGGAGATGCAGCAGGGTTGTAATGACCTTTGCCGCACTGGTGTAGTAGCCAGAGGTCAAGAGACCATCAAATGAAAACTAAGAAAGATAAGAACAGCACTTACAACCATTGAGGAAGTCTCTCATGGACATTGCACACGCTTTGTAAATCAGCGGGAGGCAAAATAGGTCACCAGTTAGAGCTGGGCACACAACTTTATTGCATGGTTTAGAAAAGCCCAGATATGACATCAATACAGACGCCAGGTGCGTCTGGAGACTCCCTTTGAGATTGATATAAGGGATCGAAGAGAGGCGACAGAGAGCCAGCTTAAGTTTTCCTGAAATCCTTGTTTGGTACACGGACAGGCCAAAGATCTAGACGAGTACTGGAGATAGGCCTATTTTGTCCTTAATTCAGACAGCCACTGTATTTTAGGCCAAAGTGTCAGCACTTCTGAAGAGCGTAAAAGACCCCAAAAGAAAGTCACTAAAATAAGCTGGTCTATTTATATAAAGCAGCCCTCAAGGCGATCACGAGCTATGAGTCGCCTTCGGCACTGATTTCACAATAAGATGTAAAGTACTGGCAAGCTAAGACATTGTAAAGTTAATCTGGGTGCCAGGCTCCTGGAACATGGATGGAAATAAAAAATGTAATGCACTAGAAAGGAGAGCGGAGCTGCGAGATATGTAGACACCCTAAAAATGTTGATTGACTAACGTCATTTTCTCGTGCAACTTGACGGGTAGAAGTTGTTGGTTCTTCTTGAAAAGCCAATAAAACATTGAGTTTTACATCTTCAACAAACCTGGGTCTCCTAGGCAGTGGTTTAACGTGTCCATAATCACGAAACTGTGAATGTATCTTAGACACAGTTGCCTGGGTTAGTGGGGGCAAATCTGGATGTTTTTCATTAAATAGGTTAACAACTTGTGCCTGTGTCATACACATATGACCATACCCAATTATCATTATTATTTCTGTTTGCAGTGTTTCAGTTAAGTATCGCATTATTAGGCCAAACATTATTTGAAATTATCAGAACAAAATTACGACTAATTTATTAGGAGACCGTGCGTGCAACACAATACACCACAAAATAAAACAGAACTGTTAAATTTCACCTTTCACATAATAAGGAATGATTAATGATACCAAGTACGTTTTAGATAAAAGACAAGATAATACATTTAAGATAAGTAGAGTCAGTGAAGAATTCCAGAGCAGATTATTTCGTTGTGTGCAAGTGAATGGAGAACATTTTGAACATTTATAATAAGAAAGGGACGTTTTTATGAAGTTTATTTTCGAAATTTGAATTTCAGGGTAACTGTTTAGTTTTCATATTCCGGTATTAAATTTCCACCTTGGATTGAAAACTGTAATATTAAACCATACATATGGGGTATCTCCGCATTCAGAAAAATGTGATCCATCGAATTGTGATTAAAAAATGTAAAATTGCTATTTAAAAAAAAAGGATAAATTGGTGAGGGTAAAATGGGGGGAGTTGAATTTTTTAACTATGATTATAAGATAATGTTCGACAAGTTACACTTCACATATCTCAGCGTTTTCCACAAAAACTATTTTTTCCTACATAATGAATTTTATTTCAAGTGTGTGAAACACTGTATAAAAGGAAACCTTAATAACTATGCACCGGAGCACATGAAACACTGGACAGTAACAATAGTTATTTGGGAAATTAATAATGATACCAGAGTACCTCTTGTCGCATCCTTAGATAGACCTGTACAAATTGGTACATGGTAGTGCCTCTTGCTGTGGTCTGAAAAATATTTTAAAAGGAAAGCAAACACAATAAGCTTTCTAGGCTGCAGTGCATCCGAAACAAATAGTAGACGGACCCGCTGTGAAAAACTACAGTATGTACATTATTATCTTAAAATCTGATGCAGTTTTACCATATTTATATAATAAAAATTCACGATGCCATTTACAAAATATCGAGCCAGTTTCTTATTTATGCTCCTATTTGAAATAACAGATACGACATGCAGGCCATTTAGAGCCACGCAGTCGCTGCCTAATCCGATGAAGAAGTACAGCAGTTCTATGATGGCAAAGAAGACAGAGAGGACAAATAGCAAGGTCCTTACTGGAAACCTCAATGTCAAAATTAAAAGAAAAACTGCATCTGATCCCATAAATATTGGCAGCTTTAGACTGGGCACACGAAACGACAGAGGACAGCAGATAAGGAACTCTTTGTGTCGGAAAGGTAAATATCGCATACACACCTACCGAAAGTCGGCCTGAAGAAATCCAGACAGTCAATAACCAGATCGGCTACGTCCTAGTAGTGTCAGCGGACAACAGCATGTGCACCAACGTGTCGGGCCTAAATCATTTCAACACTGGAAGTGGCCACAGGTTGTTGAGTGCTGAAATATGCACGGAGGAATGTTGAGGCCACTGTACTCTTTAAGGTGAGCGACTCCATGAACGTCGAAAATTGCCGGCCAAGTGCCTTCTCTCTATTCAAGCTTCTAACCAAATACGCACCAACCGCCTCACCAATAATATCAATTTCTACCAACCTGTAGAGAAATCTGGATTCAGGAAAGAATATATATAGCACGATAGATTACATGCAGGCAGGGTGCATACTTATCTAAAAATGCACGGAATACAACGTACCACTTCATCTGGGGTTCGGTACTCTTTAAGGTGAGCGACTCCACGAACGTCGAAAATTACCGGCCAAGTGCGTTCTATCTATTCAAGCTTCTTACCAAATACTCACCAACCTTCTCACCAATAATATCAATTTCTACCAACCTGTAGAGAAATCTGGATTCGGGAAAGAATATAGCACGATGGATTACATGCAGGCAGGGTGCATACTTATCTAAAAATGCACGGAATACAACGTACCACTTCATCTGCGGTTCGGTACTCTTTAAGGTGAGCGACTCCACGAACGTCGAAAATTACCAGGCAACTGCCTTCTCTCTATTCAAGCTTCTTACCAAAATACTCAACAACCCTCTCACCAATAATATCAATTTCTACCAACCTGTAGAGAAATCTGGATTTAGGAAAGAATATAGCACGATGGATTACATGCAGGCAGTGTGCATACTTATCTAAAAATGCAAGTAATACAACGTACCACTTTATCTGGGGTTCGGTACTCTTTAAGGTGAGCGACTCCACGAACGTCGAAAATTACCGGCCAATTGCCTTCTCACTATTCAAGCTTCTTACCAAAATACTCACCAACCCTCTCACCAATAATATCAAATTCTACCAACCTGTAGAGAAATCTGGATTCAGGAAGGAATATAGCACGATGGATTACATGCAGGCAGGGTGTATACTTATCTAAAAATGCACGGAATACAACGTACCACTTCATCTGGGGTTCGTAGAGAGCTTTTGATTCTGAAGAGATGCGGGCAGTTTGCATGCGTTGGAGGCTGCAAGGATTTACTCAAGATATGCAGCCCTTATCAGGAACACCTACGAATACGACACTCTCCGCGTCGAAAAAAACTTGGTCACTAGAAAGCTCCCCGTCAAAATGGGATTCAAACAAGGGAACACCATCTAGCCTTGCACCACAAGGTGTTTTCAAAGATCTAACGTGTGAACGGAAAAGGAGACAATATAGACGAAAGGCTCCTGAGTCACCTGCGTTTCTCTGATGACATCGTCTTAATGGCACCCACACTGACCAGCTTAAGAGTCATGCTGAAGTCAGTTTTATGCGCCCCAGGCCTGCGAATTAATCTCCAGAAGACCAAGGTCATGAGTCAGGACATCATCCAGGTCACACTCGACAGCCACACCTTTAAAGTGGTTGAAGAGAATAGGTGTACCTCAGCCAGAACATTAGGCTTGACAAAACCAATCGCAGCAGACATTACCAAGCGCTCCATCAACCTTAGTGGAAGGTGCTCGACTTCTGCATTTACGCGTCATGACCTACGGTCTTGAGACTGTAACCCTAATACAAAAGAGCGGGCACCGGCGACGGGTTTGCCGAAGAACAATAGAACGTGCAATGCTGGGGATCAGCCCGAGGGACCGAGTCAGGTGCGACCGGGCGTGCGTGCGTCCGGGCGTGCGTGCATGCGTGCGTGCATATGTGTGTATGTGTGTGTGTCGTCTATTAGTTTGCTAGGAAGATGATAGAGTAACGGGGAGAATGACTATCGCTCTGCCTCTAGACACATATGGTTATTAGCTCAGAAGTAAAAACGCTCTTGAAAGTGAAACTAAAGCGTAACGAACTCTCTCTAATCTCTATAAAAATCTCTTGCTTTCTAAGTTTGTTATAATTATCGCAGTCTCATCCCTCAGTTAACAAAAGTAATTATAGTCATTCAAGTTCGTTTCCCGCTAGCGGTATGGAACTAAAATGAGACTGTAACTAGTTTATTGAATAGTGTTTTGTGTGATATTGTACTTTGTTGGCAATCGGCATTTATTTGTCAAGTTTTATTTTTTCCTGTTAATATTATTGGTTAATAAAACGTATAAAACGCATATAACAGGTGGTCCTTCATTTAATAATAACAGTCCACTCACACCAATGTTAAAGAACATCTTCGAAGCTATTTATGTATTGTGAAGTCCACTGTCGTCTCAGAACCCCAAGTTAGATAAATTCCAAATCGTCTGTTTTCAGATTCAAACATAGTAGCTACGTGACATTAGTTAAAAATCGTACAGAATGTGCAAGGAAATACTTTATTGTTTCCTGATACGTTGCAAAGACTTTTGTCGCCGTCGTATGAATCTAAATAGTATAATTTTCTGCCTGGTGTACATTATTAACAGTGATGACGTTTATGTTTGCATGATTCATGTTATATGCTAAAATTACTGAATAAAGGCGAAAACATTTTTTATTACCGGAAAACAGAATTATGACGTAGTATTTGTATTTGTATATCAGAGTAAACAATATTTGCTTCAGATATTTTTATAATGAAAGAGCTTTACCTTTTCGGCCAAGGTTTTCTCGGAAAATGTTGTGTTTTCTTTCGGAAAATTTTTATATCTCTGAAAATAACAAAGTAATTGCAACCAAAATTGGTACGCGTATTATTTGTATTATAAAAAGTAAAGCACGTACCAAAGTTTAGGTCTCTAACCTAAAAGACAAAACAGTTATCGACATTTTCCTAAAAACGTCCAAGTCGCGATTTGAAACGTCAAAGTTGGCAACATTTAGACAAAGAACCTGAAACAAATACGGGTTATGTAAATAAAATGTTTCAAGAAGAGTGTTCTACAAACCCTTAAGTTTCAGGACAGTCATTGTCCCTCATTTTACTAAAATGTTTACAGAAAATTAATTTCAAATAGAACTTTTCTTTAATGCTTTCGCGGTAGTTTTAGTTAAGCTTATGTTTTAGCGGTCTATAATTTTTAGCTAATTTTCGTAGAAAAAAATCGTTAACGAGGAGACCGCGACTTTTGAATGTTAAAAAAATTCTTCAAGTGCAAACTAGGCCCCCTAGAATCCATATCCGGGTGACAGGGTGGCGCATTTCTACAGTAAAGCTCAATATAATTGTTATTACGCAAGATACGAGTGAAAATTGTATAAGTTAATTATAGGGTGTCTTGAGCTGCATCTTACAAGATTATTTTGACAATCACAGGTGACCCATAAGTCGTTGGTGATATCTAGAATTTTTTTTAGAGTATCACTTATATAAATGCATTTTTGCATTTTTCATCGAAATATGATGCATGTTTGTAAGAAAAAAATCGAGACGCATTAAGCGCGTTTTGGTAGCGAATTTCTATTAAATGCTTCAAATGTCACTAACATAAAATTGTTGTAATTTTTCAAACAATAAGTTATTTTGATAAAATATGGTACAGTGTTTATACTATAGGTACAGGTTATACCGGTTACCAAATGGATGCCTGATTTCTTTAAACAAAAGCCATATTTTCTATTAAAAGTTTTTTGATGAAAATTCACTTCGCTAATGCACTTGCTTCGTCCAGACTTTTATCTATCTATAGACTTATTGTAAACTAAATCCAGATCGTGAAATTCTACATATTCAAAATTCAAGTAATTAATGTCATTCCTTTGTATAAAATTAATAGTTTTAGCAGAAATGTGTGTTTTAAAAAAATGTAGACAAGAATGATGGTAATGGAGAGTTGTTAGATGTACGCGTAATGAAGATAGCGGATAAGGCAGGCGATGAAGGAAATGGAGGTATAAAGAATTGATTAATTTGGTGTATAAAGAATTGATTAATTTGGTATATTTCAGAATTTGAGTTTTGTAATGAAACTATTAAACAGCTCTGGATTTTTTGTTCTTTAAATTAAGTTCACATACAGCAGAAGTCTGACTTTTGTACAGTACAGAATATGTAAATAAACGTATGAGATATCAACCAATTACAACTAATGCAACATATTAAAGACCACAAAAAATGGAAATCTGGGAACAATACTACATTCAACTAACAAATAGTAAGAAACTACTAATGCCAGAACAAATCCAAGTACAAACATTTAAACAAAACTTAATAAAAGTCATACAAACAGACAAATTATCAAACCACAGTGATCAAGACAAGAGACCGATACACACGGCACAGTCCGAGAACACAACCAATCAGAGAACAATCAACCGATCAATATGTGTATCGGCCTCTTGTCTTGATCACTGTGGTTTGATAATTTGTCTGTTTGTATGACTTTTATTAAAGTTTGTTTAAATGTTTGTACTTGGATTTGTTCTGGCATTAGTTGTTTCTTACTATTTGTTAGTTGAATGTAGTATTGTTCCCATGTATATATATATATATATATATATATATATATATATATATATATATATATATATATATATATATATATATGTGTGTGTGTGTGTGTGTATGTGTCACACCGATAACTAAAAAAATAATGGGCGGATTTCAAAGAAATTTGGTGGGTGCCCTCTTTTTGCAAGTGGCTTGGATAGGCTCGTTAGCCAGAAATATCGTGCCAGTTTTTCAGAGAAAATTTTGGGTTTCCTTTCGGAAAATTTCTGTATCTCCGAAAATAGCAAAGTTATAACAACCAAATTCAGTACGTAGGTTTCTATTACTAAATGTATAATACACACCAAAAATTAGGTCTCTAAGTTAAAAAGAAAAAACGTTATAGGTATTTAAAGAAAAAAATATTGGTTGCCACTGGTGAAACAGAGAATGGCTCAAAATCAAAATATTTCATGTCGCTAACAAAATTTATTGAATATTACAGGCAAAGGTCAAGTTTTCTTGGAGCAAAAAGAGCAACAACCACCAAAAATAAAATTACTTTGAAACATTTATAGTTTTTCTTCTTAAAACGTCAAGTCTAGATTTGACTTTAATTTTTTTTTTAGAGAAAGATGCTGAAACAAATACGGGTTATGTAGAAGAACTGTCTTAAAAACTATGTTTTACAAAAGCTGCAACCGTCATTGTCCTTCATTTTACTAAAATATTTGCAGAAAATGTATTTCAAATAGACCCTATCTCTGGTGGTTTGGCAGTAGTTTCAGTACTAAAGTTTCTGGTCTCTAATTTCGTGAGATCGCGACTTTTCAATTTGTAAATATTTCTTCAAATGAGCGCTATCTTGGACCTCTAGAACCCATATCCGGGTCAGTTGCAGTTCTTATATGCTATTATATATATATATATATATATATATATATATATATATATATATATATATATATATATATATATAGGGTTGAGCATTATCAAGAATAAAACGCGATTAGTTATTAATTTTTTAGTGTATTGTAGCGAAGTATGTGGATGAGATGAATTTCTTTTTTTTCCCCATTAATTTTTAAAATAAATTTTAAAACGATAGCATTTTTTAATAGATAATATCTTTCAGATGGGGTATCACAAACCCCTACTTCCTGTTTAAAAACTTAGGGGTTGCAATTGTCACTCGAAGGGGGTTGAATGTAGGGGTGAAGTTTTTTCACGTTGCAGTATGCCTTTTTTAATTTAAAATTACGTGTTTCGGGATTTTTAAAAATATGCACAATAATTGATATACTGAATGTGTTCCATTTGGCTGTTCCACACTGTATATTTATTGTATTTACAAATTATACATCACACTATTAAGAGTTCTTTGATCTTTACGAATCCAGGAAGTACTTGACTGATTTAGTTGTAAAATAATGTAGTGTGTTAAAGTGCTGCATCATTCCAATAATAAACTGGATCACTAGAAAAGCATATACACACGCATCCTTGATATATTCGATTAAATTATGTATAATGATAACATAATATGTGAGTAGGAAGACCCGTCGAGGGAGACTGGTTTCACTATTCTCCCTCAATTAATTACAATGTGTATGTCCACACCAAAAGATAGCAAAATATTTATTGAATATCATGAGGATGGAATAAATCAATTTTTCAAAATGTCATGACCAGACGACGTCTGCATACATGATCTGTGATACCAGGTGAATTCCTGTGATTTTTAAATTTTTTGAAGTTATTACTTTAACGTGATTTTGTTTACTACCAAAAACTGATGCATCAAGTCCAGCTGCAAATGTAAAAGGAATAAAACATCCAGGTCTAACCCTCCGGGAAGAAAATGGACTAGTAATTACCTAAAACAAGCACTAACCTCATATATAATAAAAATATATAACATTACTTTAGCGTCATTTTGTTAACTATCAAAAACTGATGCAAATGTAAAAGGAATAAAACATCCAGGTCTAACCCTCCGGGAAGAAAATGGTCTAGTACTTACCTAACCTCATATACAATAATAATATATACCAATAATAAATTTATTGAACAATATACAATATACATCGTTTTCTCTTTTTTTACAAATAACTTATAAAATCTAGAAGTTCAATAACAGGAAAACTCACCTAAGTCCAGGACTTGGTGATACTAACAATACAATTAGTAGGTATAGATGGTATGTTCTAAGACCTCCACCCTCCACCAAGTCATTGCGCCTGCGCGCAGTGACGTCACAGTGACGAAACAAGATGGCGGTTGGATAGAGGACCACTAGCGGTCTAACCTGAGATGACGTCATCCAAGATGGCGTCCGTCGAGCGCGAAAATTCAAAAACTTAAATTTTGAAACGAGATTTGATGTAACCTGTCTAAATAAGAAGCCCTATCATTTCGATTTTTGTAAAAATGACATGTGTAAAGATGGCAGTTTGGGCATGCGCAAACCAACTTTTTTACTCAGCGGTGTAGAGGTATAGTGTTTGATGCCATGGTAGTCGTCTCGAAGCGTAGAATTCAAATATGGCGACTGGCGCATGTGTAAACCAACTTTCTTCTTAAGTGGTTTAGAGGTATAGTGTTTGGTGTCATGGTAATCATCTCGAAGCGTAGAATTCTAATATGGCGGCTGGCACATGCGCAAACCAACTTTTTTATTAAGCGGTATAGAGGTATGATGTTTGGTGTCATATTTCTCGACCTGATTTATAATATAACATCGGAGTAAGCAAGTAGCTGACGTTTGCGGTTTTGCAAGTATGAACATGCTCGTAATATAAACAATCGAAAAATAATTCTGTAGTGTTGCGTTAAACTAGAAACCTGTCGTACAACAGTGAGCTGTGGTATGGAGTTAAGAGTAGAATATCTAATGAAGCGAGTGATATAAAACAGCTGGTGTTAAAAATATAAGAGCAAGCATATAGAGCATAAACATCTGGATGAATTATGTGATGTATAGTTGGGCGGCTACTGCTCTACCCAGTTCTTTGCCCTGTATTACATTCAATACGCTCCAGGAGCTCCTTTAAGCAAACTATTCTTTAAATATTTGCCTGAAGAAGCACAATACCAGTATAGAAATTATTATGGAGGTAATCATAAATGATCGCAATAGATTTTTAAAGTTTACACCGAGTATCTTCAACGTTTCGATTTGAACTGACCTTATTGCTGCATGGTTTGGTGTGAAATGGGTCTCGCTGCTGCCTTCCTCCTCTTCATGTACTCTCGTTGGTTGTATTTTTCTGCTTGGTCTCTGTGTAAACTTTAAAAATCTATTGCGATCACTTATGATTCTCTCCATAATAATTTCTATACTGTAATTGTGCTTCTTCAGGCAAACACTTAAAGAATGGTTTGCTTAAAGGAGCTCCTGGAGCGTACTGAATGTAAGACAGGGCGAAGAACTGGCTAGGTCAGTAGCGGCCCAAGTATTCATCACATAATTCGACTAGATGTTTGCTTTGAAAGTCTTTACCTTCTGAATCACGCTCGTCTATATATGCTTGATCTTATATTTTCAACACCAGCTGTTTGAGATCACTCGCTTCGTTAGATATTCTACTCTTAACTCCATACCACAGCTTACTGTTGTACATGTTTCTAGTTACACGTAACAGTACAGAATGATTTCTCGATTGCTTCTATTACGAGCATGTTCAGACTTGCAAAACCACAAACGTCAGCTCTTTGTTTACTCCGATGTTATATTATAAATCAGATCGAGAAACATGACACCAAACAACATACCTCTACGCCGCTTAATAAAAAAATTGGTTTGCGCATGTGCCAGTCATTATATTTAAATTCTACTCTTCGAGATGATTACCATAACACCAAGCACTATACCTCTGAACCACTTAATAAGAAAGTTGGTTTGCGCATGCGCCAGCCACCATATTTGCATTCTAATCTTCGAGACGATTACCATGACTTCAAACACTATACCCCTACAAAACATAATAAAAAAGTTGGTTTACGCATGCGTAAACCGCCATCTTTAAATACGTCATTTTTATAAAAATCTAAATGATAGATCTTCTTATTTAGACACGTTGGATCAAATCTCGATTCAGAATTCAAATTTTTGAATTTTCGCGCACGACGACCGCCATCTTGGATGAGGTTTATCTCAGGTTAGACCCCTAGTGGTCCTCTATCCAACCGCCATATTGTTTCGTCACTGTGACGTGCGCGCAGTGACTGGGTGGAGGGTGGAGGTCCCAGAACATATCATCTATACCTACTAGAATTTGTTCTCTCTTTTCAAAAACACCTAGAGGCTGAAATAATTGTGATGCAATTCAACCGAAAAAACACATTATTACACATTACATCTCTCCTTCTTCTCTTCCCCTCACCCACACTAACAAAGATGTCTCCATAGAAGCAAATATTGTTTGTTAATGAAGACTCCCGATATACAATTCCCTTCCATTTCCCTTTCCTACCAGTACAAAAACCACACCCGAAGCAGCATTCTTTAAAAAAACGCAAATATTTTAAAACTATGTACAGCTGTATTAAAAAACAACGAGAATAGATAAAAATATAAAATTATGTAACTCTATACTAAACGCGTTCACAAAATATATACAGACCCAAAATGATAGTCAAAACATTAAAAATCTCAGCTTGGCTGAGTTTGTTAGCCAGGAAAGTCGGACAAGGTTTTGCGGGAGAAGATTTATTTCGAAAAAATTTGTTATCTCCGAAAATTACAAACTTATCTTGATGAAATTTTGTGGATATGTTGCCTTAGGAAAGACCTTACTACATACCAGAATTCAGATCTCTAGGTTTATAGAAAATTGATTACTCAAATTCGAAGCATTTAATGAAAATTCGCTACCATAACGCACTTACTGCGTCCCGAACTTTTGTTAATATCTTTATCTCACCTTGGAATAGGTAAGTACATTTTAATTTTTCTATTAGCACAGAACTTTAATATACCTGAAAGAAGCTACTTTTGTGCATGTGTTTACAAAGAAAGTTGAAGAAATACTCCGCGTTTTATAATGCTTTAGCGTGAAATCAAGCTCGTGCGGTCGATTTTAGCCACTGCCAATGGCTTTCAGTTTTTTTGCTTATCTATTGAATTATCACTATTTGTTTTCAGAAATATGCTGTCTAACTATGTTCGGGCTACCAATAAGGGCTCTTGGGACATGGAAAACATGTTACGATCTATTCGGGCAGTCCGAAATAGTAGGCGCAGGCGGAAAGCAGCTGCAATGTCCACCACGCTGTCTGGTATTTTAAAAGATCGTATGAAAGGCAAATCGAGTATAGATAACAAGTTTGGTAAGGCTCCCGTATTCGCCAAAGAACAAGAGTAAGTAATCCTTGAACGTATAATCGAAATGTGTAAGATATTTTACGGGTCAACACCGGCAGCAGTAAAAAAACCAGCTTACAAATATGTCGAAAAGAACTGACAAACAATAACCTCAATAAAGGGAAGAAAATTTGCATCAAAGACTAGTCATGTGTTTTTTTAACGAAATCCAGAAGTGTCGTTACGAAAGCCGGACTCCACATCCTTGAATAGAGTGTTACAATTCAATAAACAAGAAGTGCACTTATTTTATGAGATTCTAATCACAATTGCGGTCCGTGTTTGGGTCTCACCAGATTTTTAATGTTGACGAAACAGGAATTACTCAAGTTCATATGTATCTCTGGTAAGATACTTCTTTCAGTCCAAGGTCAAAAGCAAGTGGGAGCAGTCACCAGCGGCGAAAGTGGAAAGCTGGTCACAGTGATTGGTACTACGGGGTCGTCAGGAAATTATATTCCACCGATGGATTAACGAACAATTGAACAGGGAATGGACTGATTACGCCACTTCAGCAATCACACCAAGTGTTCAAAGGATGATCCGGTTTTATTTATTATGGATGATCACTCCAGCCATACAAGTCTACAGGTCTTTGAATTTTGCAAAGAAAACGAAATATCTGCAGGCAAATTGCAGCCTCAGACGTCATAGTTTCTGCACTTTACAGCGTTACGTGGAAGTAATTGCTTAAGTAATTAGACCGCCATGTAAAAAGAACAGCAACCTTTATTGCTAAGAAAGAAACCAAATATATTCATGACGAACCTATACTTTGAGACATATGCCTGGTTGGATTTTGTGCCTGACAGAGACCGAATTCATTCCTGTGAGAAATCATCAGCATGCCATTTTCAACCACACATTACTGGTGTTGTGGGCTACTAGTTCTTAAGGGACAGAGTAAAATGTCGCGGAACAAAGAGGCAACGGTTTTTGGACAAACAAAACCTTAGGACTCTACAACAAATTCCCTAAATACAGGATAGTTACTGGAGCTCACTACGTTACGTTTAAGAAATTGCTTGAGCGGTCCTCTAGTAGTTTGAAACGAAAGCAACTTTTTAGTTTTATAGCGTAATTTCAAATTTGTAAGATTGCAGTCCTGGACGTGACAAGCTATGACATTAACGACAGTGTATGGTGCGCATATCCCAATTTTCCAAAAACGGAACTGGCGAGAACCAAGACCGAAATTCGGCCTTTTCTATTTGTTCGTCAACTAGGTACAAAAGTATCAAATGCCTATTCGTAGTTCCAAATCCTTTGCGCCGATTGTAACAATCTAACAATTCGTAACCAACCACTTTTTTTATCAATACACGTGCCGCCATAGATTGAAGTACATAAAACGTTAAATAGTGTCTATTGTATCAAATACGTAAATAGATTTTAAGTATTTATCAGTGCTTTAATATTCGTAACACGATACAGTCCACCTCAATAACCACATTTAACTAGAATCCACGAACCCGAACTCACAGACAGCAAACTTTATTGATGATAAACTGAGGACAATACGTTCACAATCAATTTAAAGTTTTAAAGCTTTCCTACATTTCTTGCATTTTTATTGTACTGAACTATCAATTGAAAACAACAATACTGTAAGCTGATTTTATATCTGTAGCTTAAAGGATTTGCTTTCAAAACTTTTTTTAAAACGGGGACTAAATTTTGCGAACTAATTCCATTATACCCTAAACTAGTAGGTATATTTTTTTCACAGTTTTATCTTGAGAAATGACAGTAATAATTACATTTTCACGAGTGAAATTTGTATTTCCTAGACATATCGAATTGTAATTGCTATGCCTTTCCTTAGCAAATAACCAAAACGCAGGGACAAATATTTCTTCTCTTTAAATGTTCGTATTCCATGCCAGAAAAAATCTTTTTTTAGTGAATTTTCGTAGAAAAAATTCACTAATAGGGAGATCCCGACTTTTTAATTTTTAAAAAATTTTGCAAATGAGCGCGAACTAAGACCCCTAGAACCCATATCCGGGGTCAGTTATATATATATATATATATATATATATATATATATATATATATATATATATATATATATATATATATATATATATATATATATATATATATATATATATATATCACAGCGATAACTCAAAAAATAATTGACCGATTTTGATAAAATTTGGTGAATACTTTCCTTTTGCAAGTAACTTGGATAAGTTCGTTAGCCAGGAAAATCTGCCGAGGTTTTCCTGGAAAATTTTGTGTTTTCTTTAGAAAAAAAAATATATCTCCGGAAATAACAAAGTAAGGGCAACCAAATTTGGTACATCGTTTTATATTGCTATAGGTAAATTACCTACCAAAATTTAGCGCTATAGGTCAAAAGACAAAAATGTTATGGGCAATTAAAAAAAAAAGGGTTTTCCTCAAAACGTCAAAGTGACAATTCAAAACGTCAAAATTGGCAACATTTGGGCAAAGAACTTGAATCTAATACGGGCTATGGAAAGAAAATGTCTCAAGAAGAATGTTTTACAAACCCTGAAGTCTTAGTTTCAACCGTCATTGTCCTTCATTTTACTAAAATATTTCCAGAAAATTCATTTGAAATAGACCCCTTCTCTGATGCTTTAGCAGTAGCCTTAGCTATAGAGTGTATCGTTTAATGGTATATAACTTTTGTCGAATTTTCGTAAAAAATCCATTATTACACAAGATAAGAAAAAAAATTGTATACATTAATAATAGCGTGTCTGGAGCTACATCTTAAAAAAATTATTTTCACAATCACAGGCTGGCCCGTAAGTCGTTGGTGATATAAATAATTTTTGTTTAGTCGAAAACGCCTTATGTTATTACATTTTTGCATTTTCCATCGAAATATAATGCATGTATTTAAGTAAAGAAATTCTGAACGCAGCAAGTGCGTTATGGTAGCGAATTTTGATTAAATGCTTCATAAAAGCGCAAAGAGGGTTTATTTCAAATACATTTTCTGCAAATATTTTAGCCAAATGAAAAACAATCGCGATTGAAACAGAATGTACCACCCTGCTGGTCACACTTGTTGTCATGTTTGTTGTACAGAATACGCACATTTTAGAACACTTGTTCAAAATCACCAACTTTAAGGTTTCAAATCAAAAGTTTGCAACAAATGTTGTTAATCAGAATATTATTTTGGTATTTTAACCTCCGTTGACCTCTAGTGCGACCGATTTTTTTCCTTTAAATGCCTATAACTTTGTTCTTTAAAGCGATGTCATTCGGCATAGAATAGTTTATTATTTTTGAAAAAAATAGGGGCTATTAAGGTTGACCCGTGGTTGAAAAATAAGTATAAAGATGTCAAGAACTTTGGTAAATGGAGGTAACAATAGAGCAATTGAGAGGAGGAAGTTAAAGTAAGAAATATTTTCCATTTAGAATGTCAAAATTTGAAGTATAGTGAACTTGGTCCACAATTGCCAATGATTTTTTGGATGAACCCGTTAAATTTTGTAAAAACACAGCACAAGTCATTGACTTATTGTGTATTGCATATTGTATAATTTAATTGAATAAACATAATATTTAAAAGCTCAACTTGCTATTAACCTATAAGGTTGGCCAAGAAACGGATTTTTTCGGTTACACCTTTAGTTTACTTTCGAAAATTTTTGTACGTTTTCACACAATAAAGTTATTTTGATGAAACATGGCACATTGGTTTTACTATATAGGTTATACTGATGATCAAATTTGATGCCTGCTTTCTGAAAAAAACACACACATGTTTGCTATTAAAAACATTTTAATGAAAATTCACTACCATAACGCACTTGCTGCGTCCCAAACTTGTTTGTTTTTTAAGAGAATGAATAAGGAAGCACTTCATTTATAAACAAACGGACGGGAAGGAAATATAATTAAAACACATTAAAAGCGTTTTGTTGTCGAAGTTTGCTGGAGGTAAAGTTAATTACCAGTGATATTTGAACAATTCCAAGGACATCAACGTATACAAACATTTCGTTCAGAAAAACATCTGAAAATCTCACACGTGCATTAAACACGCTAAGCTAAGCTTGAAATATAATCTGTAATAACCATTGCACTGTTGTCAAATGCATACCACAAACAATTTTAACTAAAATATATTATTTTCTCTAACGTGACCCAATTCTGTTGATTTTAGTGACTACCATGGCATATGTACGTATGTCTATTACCTTTGTGTGGTAGTGTTGGTCTATTTTCACCGGTCTTTCGGTGAAATGATTTCTTATTTCGCACAATTTCGTTCCTTGGAGCAACCAACACTTACAGCACAGCATGTTATCATACACCAAAGCACAAATTATGCTTATTTGTAAAACAAACTGTATAATTAAGTAGGCGACAATATTATGTACTATACTATAATTTATTTATTTATTTATTTAAATTACAACAGCATCCTACAGACAAAATCCAATTTTTGGATGCTGGAATACACATAATATTATGACAGAAATTATCAATTCTAAAGGTAGTCAGCAGAACACCGGTGTTACATCCCGAATGGCCATTGGCGCGCCTGACCTACTATATCTCCACCTAGGTACACTGGAAGTTTAAATTTTTAGTCGATGGCCTAAAGCCTAATTAAGAAAATGTTTAGCCAAAATTTCATTACTACCAATCATATAGCCAATATTATGGTACTAATGAAATTTTGGCTAAACATTTTCTTAATTAGGTTTTAGGCCAGCGACTAATATTTTAAAGTTTAAATTCAGAAAAACAGCATGTAGACGGCTCGTAAGAAAATAATATTTTGTACGTAGATGAGCATTAATATAGACAATATTATGGTACTAATGAAATTTTGGCTAAACATTTTCTTAAATAGGTTTTAGGCCAGCGACTAAAATTTTAAAGTTTAAATTCAGAAAAACAGCATGTAGACGGCTCGTAAGAAAATAATATTTTGTACGTAGATGAGCATTAATATAGACAATATTTTGGTAGTAATGAAATTTTGGCTAAACATTTTCTTATTTAGGTTCTGGCCAGCGACTAAAATTTTAAAGTTTAAATTCAGAAAAACAGCATGTAGTCGGCTCGTAAGAAAATAATATTTTGTACGTAGATTAGCAATAATATAGACAATATTATGGTACTAATGAAATTTTGGCGAAACATTTTCTTAATTAGGTTTTAGGCCAGCGACTAAAATTTTAAAGTTTAAATTCAGAAAAACAGCATGTAGACGGCTCGTAAGAAAATAATATTTTGTACGTAGATGAGCATTAATATAGACAATATTTTGGTAGTAATGAAATTTTGGCTAAACATTTTCTTAATTAGGTTTTAGGCCAGCGACTAAAAATTTAAACTTCCAGTGTACCTAGGTGGAGATATAGTAGGTCAGGCGCGCCACTGGCCGTTCGGGATGTTTCGGTAGATTAGCTGCTAACTTTCAGTCGCTGGCGTAACACCGATCAGCAGAACTAAGAATGAAAGAACAATTTAGCGTAACATCAATTGCTTGACCTCAGCAGCCGTGCAGTGAAAATGTTAACGCTACCACTCAGCTGATTATATAAACTACACATTGTATACAGTGGTGAGGACTGTACCACATTGAGCATTGCAGGGGGTAAGTATAAAGTTTTTCTAGCATTAAACGTCGGTACTAGAAAGTTTAACTCACCCAGGATATCAGAGCAGTCAATCTCATTCGAAATTATTTTATATAAAAACATAATGAAAGTGTAATTAAGTCTCTGTTGCAAGCTATTGGCAGAAAATCTTTAGATTAGGCACGAATGACAAACATGTTGTGCAGGGTAGATGCCATCCTCCTTGAATACAAGAAATTTTAGAAATCGCCTCTGTATTCGCTCCAAACAATCAATGTACACAGAATAGTTTGGGCACCATATGACACAAGCGTATTCTATTTTCGACCGGACAAATGCATTAAATATAATTACCATGGTTTTGATTGACACAAAGTCTTTTGAAGTTCTTATAACAAATCCTAACATTCAATAAGCATCCGATGTTATACTCAAAATATGTGGAGCAAGCGACAATTGGGTATCAAAAGTAATCCCCAGATCAGTAATCAGCTCCTTTTTTGGTAGATACAAACAATGCATGCTATAACCAAACCGCACTGGAAGTTTCCTCAGAGTGAACGTCATGACACAGCACTTGTGAACATTCAGTGATAGCCGGTGTTCATAACTACACTTTACCACAGCATCAAGAGCTGCTTGAATTCTATGACAATCAGACAAGTTATTCACTTCCAAAAAAATCTTATAGTCGTCAGCATACAGCAAATAATTGACATCATTGTCCACCACCACATCATTTATGAAGATATTAAATAATAAAGGACCCAAAATAGATCCTTGAGGGACTCCAGATGTAGCTATGAATTCTAACGATGTAACACCTCCCACCGCAACATACTGACTCCTATTACTCAGGTATGATCTAAACAGTTATATCAAATGATCAGAGAAACCAAAAGATTTAAGCTTGTGCAACAGGATGCCATGGTCAAGCCGGTCGAAAGCTTTAGAAATATCCGTGTATATGACATCCACCTGAGATCTATGCTGAAAAGATGTCGAAACGTATTGGGTGAAAGAAAATAATAATGCACTATAACTATACTATATTCTATTTATTTGTGTGTCGTGTTGTGTTGTTCTAGGTATATTGTTTTTTTTTTCAATGTAATTATACTTATTACCTGCCAAACTCTGGGCGTTTTCATTTGTTTTCTTTTGTGTCCTTTGACTTTCATCATCCTTCCATAAGATCAGATTTCAAAGACACTGAGAATTTGTCTATCTGTCTTATAAGGGTCCAAGTTTCGCATTCATACAACAGCGCTGACTATAATAACACTTTTCCGTTAGCAAGCACATTGTGGTAAATTTTTGTCATACAGAATATCCATTGTAAACAGTTGCACCGGGGTTTTCACGGAAACTCGCCGAGAATTTCGGAAACCCCTGAAATACGTCGATTTTGCTTGCGAGGGGGGCTCTTTGAGGAACGTTAACATAATTTGTAGCATTCAACCCCTAGCGAGGGTGACCGTCACCCCCTAAATTTGAATAGGGACGGTGGGTCGAGTGACACCTTTTTGAAAAGCTCTTCTGATTCTTCGTTCAAAGCTGCAATTTTAAAATATACCAATTCGTTTTTTAGACAGTTGCTTTCGAAATTTCTAAATAAAAAATTGAAAATAGTAGTTCTTATGTCGTGTTTATTCGATCGATTAGTTTTTTTGAAAAAGTATAAATTCTCTGTGATCGTTGGATACTGGGAAAAACTTATTTTTAGTCTTGTGTTTTCGTTAATAAAAGCGTATGAGCTAGTAAAAAGAAATAAAAAAAGTCTGGACGCAGCAATTTTCATAAAAATATTTTTAATACCCAATTTGTCTCTCTAATACAATCTGGTTACCGGTTTAGCCTATATAGTAGAAACAATGTACCATATTTTATCAAAATTACTTATTGTTTGAAAATGTACAAAAATTTTACGAAAATAAACTTAAAATGTTGGTTTCCTAGCAAACGAACCTTAGGTTAATATCAAATTGAGTTGTTGAAACTTGAAGGATTTAATGAAAATTCGCTACGAAAACGCACATACTGCGTCTCGATTTTTTTCTTACAAACATGCATCATATTTCGATAAAAAAGGCAAAAATGCTATAATATAAGGGTGTAGGATTCACTAACGACTTATGGACCAGCCTGTGGTTGTCAAAATATTTTTATAAGATACAGCTTAAGACACCCTAAAATTAACGTATACCATTTTTTTCGTATCTTGTATAATAATTATATTGAGCTTTACCGTAGAAATGCGTCACCCTGTATATATGTAAACAAGCAAAAACTGAAACCAAACCTGGATATGGATTCTAGGGGGCCTAGTTAGCGGTCATTTGAAGAAATATAATTAAAGTTTAAAAGTCGCGGTCTCCTCGTTGACGAATTTTTTCTACGAAAATTTGCTAAAAGTTATAGACCGTTAAACCATAAACTTAACTAAACATACAGCCAAAGCATCAACTTAACTAAACCTACAGCCAAAGCATCAGAGAAAGGGCCTATTTGAAATGAATTTTCTGTAAATATTTTAGTAAAATGAAGGACAATGACGGTTGAAGCTGAAACTTGCATAACACTCTTATTGCGACATTTTCTTTACATAATTTGTATTTGTTTCAGGTTCTTTGCCTAAATGTTGCGAATTTTGGCGTTTCGAATCGCATCGGCTTTGAAGTTTTGAGGAAAACGCCAAATGTATTTTCTTTAGCTGCCCATAAACTTTTTGTCTTTAAATTTACAGACCTAAATTTTGGTACATGGTTCACTCTTGTAATGCAAACAATCGTACCAAACTTGGTTGCCCTTACTTCGTTATTTTCGGAGATATACATTTTCTTCGAAAGAGAGCATAACATTTTCCGGGAAAACTTGTGCCGATGTTCCTTGCTTACGAACTTATCCAAGCCACTTGCAAAAGGAAGGTAGTCACCATATTTGATCAAAGTCGGCCCATTGTATTTTGAGTTATCGGCGTGATACACACTAATGACGAGATTCCATAGGTAGGTTTTTGATATTTTTTTGTCATGTTCTCTTTTACGTTAAATTCCAATGTGGATTGTTTCAATAAAATATTTTATTAATTTGTTAAGAAATTTACTAAAATGACTTACACTATACCAATTTGTTTGAATTATGTCAACTTATAATGGAAATAATCGGTGTAGTAGAACAAAAACTAGTATTTTTTATAAAAATAACCCAGGCAAAAATTTAAATAATGTTCATGTTTTGAGAATAGTGCGATAATTTAAAGAAACTGGTTGGGTTTGCAATAAGATGCGCTAACGAGTGCGGAGTGTAGGGGACAAAGCAACGAAAGTGAGTGTAATGGGGCAGCTGAGCTAAATAAAAAAAAATCGGGACGCAGCAAGTAGGTTATAGTAGCGAATTTTCATAAGAATTGTACACAACTATTATACGGCATATTAGTGAAGTTAATGCCTTAAACTTACACAGACCTTGAAGACAGATTTTAGAGGCCCTAGTACGCGCACATTTGAAGAATTCTTTCGAAAGTGTTACCATCGATATTTCTCTATTACCAAAAAAATCTTGCGTTCTAACTCCTTTTGACAAAAATGTCCAAAACTCACTTTTCTATTTAGCTAAAAAACAAAATTTTGCTATATCTGTAGATAGTGTAAGTCTCTTTAAAAGAAACTTGTATTACAAATTTCATTAAAGTTATACAGAACATTTACAGAAGGAAACTTAATTCATATTTAGAAAAGTTAAGTATCTGCCAAATTATAAACGTAGCAGTTATATCTCCTTATTAATCGCCAGTATGATTTCGTTTTAGTCAACCTAATCAAACCGGTTTTTTCAATATCAACAATAACAAAATTATAATGTCAGACTCAAAGGTGACAAACTTATTTAGGCGTTTTAAACAAAAATGAGATCTTGTTCAAAACGTATGAAATCTCTGCACTATTGTTTCCCAAATGTAAAAATAAAACATAAAAAACACACAGTCTTTGAGCCGGATTCGATCGCGTAACCTTCTGCTTAGGAGGCAAACGCGGAGCCCTTTGCGCCATCTAGGCACACGTCGAGTAACGGTTTATTTGTTTGATACTTTAGATTAGCTTCATGCCCGGAATATATTCAAAGTATACAGAATTAATTAATTACAGAAATAGTAGAATTACCATAGAAACACATCCCACGACTGTTTCGGTCTTATATGACGTCTTATGTTTGAGTTTAAAGATAAAAGAAACTATTTTAGAATCATTTTTATAGAGACTTGGCTTGATTTTGTTTAAATTTCTGCTATATTATGCGACAGCATAACAGCTGCGCTAAAACTGTGTTTGAGGCCGTTAGTAAAGCTACAAATATAGTGTATTTTAATAGTTAATTGAATCCCCCAGTTAAATAACAATTACGTGGCAAATTTTTAATTTCATGTCGTCTGTCATTTTCCCTAGCCTCCCTAGCAGGCCGTCCACGACTAGGCACCCAAGCAGAGGAGACAGAACGCTCCCCTGCGGCCACCCCATCGCGTCCCCCGCCTCAGAGTTCCTCCCGCGAGTGAGGTGAACACGGCCCTGTCCCTGAGCATGGAACCGATCCACCTGCAGCAAGTCATCTCTATTCCACGCTCCCTGACAGCTGCCAGTACCGATCCGAATGAGGTGTTGCTGAAGGCCCCGTCTATGTCTAGGAAGGCCCCCAGCGCCACCTCCCTGTTGTCCAGCGTATTCCCCAGGTTCAGCACCAGTTGGTGCAGTGCTGTTTCTGTTGAGACTCCTGCTCTGTATGCATATTGTCGGCAGTGTAGTGGATATGCTTCCAGTACACCGCCCCTAATGTGCCGGTCGAGCAGTTTTTCCATTGTTTTTAGCAAGAATGACATGAGACTTATTGGCCTCAGGGACTTTGCCTGGTCTGTTGGACGCCCAGGTTTAGGAATGAAAACAACCCTGGCCAGACTACATGCCCTCAGAATGTACCCCAGAGCCAGGCTGGCCCTCATAATGGAGGCAAGCGCCGGCGCCAGTATGTCTATACCCTGTTGGAGCATAATGGGCATTATGCAATTAAATCCCGGGGATTTGAAAGGCTTGAAGCTGTTAATGGCCCATATGATTTTGCTCCAAGTAACCACCTGTTTAGCGATTGTCCAGTCTACTCTAGATGCCCGCCTGTTTAGCGCCTCTACTTCTGAGTGTTCCCAGTCCGAGGTGATTTATTATGTTACAGCCGGGGAAGTACGTCTGGAGTTAAACCTCCATAGTTTCCTCCCCCGAGATTGTAAAGCCTTCCGTGGATGTTCTGAGGGAACCTATGTTGGTCTGAGTGCCCTTGGACAGGATCTCGTGTAGTCGAGCACTCTCGGATGTGTTCTCTACTTCTTCGCAGTGCCTCCTCCACGACTCCTTCTTGGCGTCCCTCAGTCTTTTGTTATAGGTCGTTACGGCATGTCTATATTTTTCAGGTTTGTCGTCTCTTTTTGGTTGAACCAATTGTTCGCATAATAAACAGAATTTTTTAAACAGGTTTGGTGCCTGAGCAGTTTGAGATATATGTAGTTTCGCCTATATTCAAAACAGGAAGCCGAATTGATGCCGTCAACTATCGTCCCATAAACTTACTTAGCACGTTGGCCAATATATTTAAGAAAGCTCTTTATGTGCGACTTACTGAGTATTTTAATCAAAACAACCTAATATCTGTGAATCAGTTTGGATTCAGGGAAAACTTTTCTACTGAACAAGCCCTACACAAACTTTGCTCATGGGTATTGACTAATTTTGATAGAGATTTAAAAACGGTTGGAATATTTATCGACTTCATAAAGCATTTGATACCGTAAATCATGACATAGTCATGCAAAAGCTGGACCGGATGGGTGTAAGGGGTGTCGGCCCGACTTTACTTGGGAACTCCTTGAACAACAGACAGCAGGTAGTAAAAATACGTAATATTCTAAGTAATCCACAAGTAATAAAATGAGGTCCCTTAGGGATCTATATTGGGGCCTATACTATTTCTGGTTCACATAAATAACATCGTTGAGAAATTTGAGACCCGCTGCGATCTTATAGCTTATGCGGATGATATTGTGATGCGGTGTGGTGCAAATACCTGGAGCGAGGCTATTGTATATAGTTCCAATATTGTTTCTAAATCTTGTTGCGTATTTGGTTTATGATCAGTTTTTCACTTACGAGTGTGGGTCTCCCACGCAGTGCTCCCGTAATACGAGTAAAAGATGAACTAGTATAAGCTTGAAGTATCTTGGCATCATAATAGACCAGCATTTGAAATGGAATCGCCATCTTGAAATCCTCAACAAAGGGCTCTGAAAATTTATACATATTTTTTATATTCTACGATGCATCTTAAGTCAAAGGATTCTGCTTCTGACATATGATAGTTTGGTATAGTTCATTTTGAGGAATATCATGTTGGGGGTCGGCATATGAAACCTACATGAATCCTCTGCGCACCACACAGAACTCTATAATTAAAACTATATTAAACAAGGAGATAAAAGATGCCACTAACTTGTTGTATAACCACGCAACCAATGTACTTAATATCACTGGATTGTACATAATGACACTCATACAATACACGCACACTACTATAAGCCTTCAGAATTTGTTAACGCATGATTACAATACAAGGGGCAAAATGGGTGATTTTTTGACGGCTGCGATATGTAGGAAGAACATTTCAGAGCGCTATGTATCGTGAGTTGATCCAATGCTTTATAATATTGTGCCACTGCATATAAAAACAATTGAAAGACAATTATAAATTTGGGAAAAAACTTTTGAAACGTGTAATGGAGAACTTTGTGGCATTTGAGCAAGTGGTTCGGGCACAAAAAGAATGATGGTTTAATAATGCGTGTATACATTTGGTTAATTGATGTGCCTCAAAGAGTGTGGATGTTGAAGAGTATGCGTGGGTGTGCACGTGCGTGCGCGTGTGTGGTTGGTGGGTATATAGTTTGGTGAGTTTGTATTATTCTTTAGGGTGATTGGGTAGGTATATATTGAAACAAGAAATAAGTGGTTTAGCATTCTACTGTAAATATCGGATTCTTCCTCAATTTTTATTGTGGAGAGAGGGGAGTAGATTTTTTATCATGTCCTATTGTAGAGATTATTTAATGGCGGCAAATAGGGACCAGGCGGGAGAACTGGATCATACGGACAAGGTACGGCCTGTTACTCTGTTACTAGGGATATAATTATGCATGTCATTGCTCTGTGCTAGTGGCGTGCGGTCCATGGAAGCAAGGGAAGCATTGCGTCCCTTAAAATAACAACTACATATCTAAACCGAATTATTTAAAATCCCTGTTGTATTTTAAATATTAAATTTCAAATTCTGAAACTAATTTAATTTTTAAAATGTTTATTTCGCAAGCTCACACACATAATTATTTATTATGCATCATACTGTATTTGTATATACGCTCCTAGCAATGAGGTCGTCCCAGTAAATGCAACCGCATGCGGACAGCATGAACCTGATCTGATACTAGGAGTGGATGCAATGACTTCAGTTAAATACACGTAGTCAGCGGGCAACTTTATAAAAGAAACGCCGGCTCGGCGCGATGTACGCGTGTTTTTAGAACGTGTTGTACTACGAAGACCCGATGCGAGTACAACGTGAATGTGCCTGATTATTTCGTAGATATAAGCAGTCGACTAAGTTAAATACATTGGCATTTTATGATTATTAATATGGCTGCAAGTAGATCAGCTTTTAACAGCGGTGACGGTGGGGGTGGGGATTTACAAATTTTACAAACAAGTGGTAATAATAACTGTAATTGTATTGTGTGTTTTTTTGATAACTAAAGGATTTTCAGCTTTACATTTTGCTGAAAAACTTGTTAAAAAAGGTAGGCCGAAATCTACTCTAAAAAACTTAAATACAAGAATTCCTATTCGACATTTCAACGCGGAAAAAACTTATAAACAATATGAATGGTTAACGGGTTGTGAAAACAGGAATAAACTGTTTTGTTGGTCTTGTAGTCTTAAATACGAAATTTGTTTAAAAAATCACTTGGAACATCCTAAAGTTTTTCGCGGGACATAAAATTGCATTCAGAATGACTTAATTTCGGCTGCTGCCACTATTATTTTGAACATAATTAAATCTAAAATTAAACAGATTCGTTTCATTGCTATTGTTCTAGATGAAACAACCGATGTAACTAATTTAAGCAAACTATCTGTAGTAATACGCTACGTAAAAATGGATGGGAGTGTACAAGTAATATTTGTAGGCTTTAAAAATGTGACAGAAGGTCGTACCGCAAACGCTCTATATAAAATTGTGCTTAATATTATGAAAGATATTGAGGAGGCTGATAATAAATTTAATGCCCAAAGCTATGATGGGGCTGCTGTTATGGCCGGACATTTAGGAGGTCTTTAAGCTACAGTGCGGGAAACGTTCTCCATTGCTCTATTTGTATACTGTTGTGCTCATAAATTAAATTTAATTTTATCCCAATCTGTAAATCATATTAAAGAATGTAAAGTGTTAAATGGCTGCTTTTTTTCCAAATCTACGAAGCGCACACAAGCCTTAGACTCAATTGTTAAAAAACGTTTACCCAAAGTAGCTGCAACGCGATGGAACTACAACGGCAGACTTGTGTTAACTATATTTGAACACCGTGAATCGTTAATTTAACTTTTTGAAAAAATAATGGAAAATAGCAAAAATTGGGACGCAGAAACAATGAATAATTCTAGAGGATTTTTAGATGGTTTCAAAGGAGATTTTAATCTTAATTTTTTACTTAATATATTTTCGGAAATATTTCCGTTTTCAGATAATGTATTTAACATATTGCAATGTAAAATAAATTACATTGGTTTTTGCCTGAAAAAAAATAGTGAATTTAAATCCATTATAATTCAAAAAAGGAATGAATTTGATAAGTTCTGGGAAAAAACAATTGAATTAGGAGAAGTGGAGCCACGAAGAATGGGTGTGCACACTGATAATGTGGGAGACCTTCAAACTTCTTACCGCCGCCTTTTCTACAAATTATAAATCAAATTCAGCAGCAAATTAACTGCAGATTTTATCATCTCAGTGACCTGACATTTCTTGAATTGTGTAATTTTGGAGGATTTAAAGGAATACCTTTCCCAGAAGATTCATTCAAATCATTATTTCACCACTATGGACATTATTTTGACAAAGCCTTATGACGATCAGAACTTACAGTCATTTATGAAACCGATGTTATTGACACAAAAACTAACGCGAGTGAACTTTTAACTTTCTTAAAATAATCAAAATTGGAAAATTCATATTCTGAAGTGTTCAAATTATGTGAATTAGTATTAACAATTCCTGCTACTAGTGCACCTTACGAACGAAATTTTTCTATATTGAAACGTATCAAGAGTTTTGTTAGAAATTCGACAGGAAAGACTTTCCCAAATTTCAATTTTGTCAGTTGAAAATAAACTCGTCCAGGAAATGTCCCAGAATCCACAGTTACATGACGACATTATTAACGAATTTTCCAAAAAACGACAGAAGAATCGAGTTACGCTACAAATAGGTGAGTTTCTAAGAATTGCTTCCCTTATTTGAAATGTCACTGCACGCCCCTGCTCTGTTCCATATGTAGTTTAAGTTATTCATCACATACAAGTTGTTTTGAACTTACGTGCTTCTGTTTCCAAGATTAGTCAGTAAGTATTATTATATGTATAGTCTAAATCAAATTATGTATTTTCTTGTGGATAAATAAGTAAATAAATGAATAAATAAATAAATGAAAAACTAAATAAATAAATAAGTAAATAAATAAATAGATAGATATATAGATAGATAGACAGATAGATACCTTTAAGAAACTCTTCCTTAAATTGATCGTAGAATCCAAAAATCTGAAAAAATACAGGATGCTTGATTTGAAACAATGAAGCTTCCAGCAACTTGATATTTTAGTTCAAATGTTTCAACTAGTTATTGTGCCAACTTTTAAAAGCTTGAAATTGCACCCTGTACCCAATATAGATTGTCCAAGTGGCAACAATGCATCTCAATATTTCTAACCTTGAATCCTTTCTCTGCTGTTAGAACGGAAATCGTATCAAATGGTGATGAGTCGACGTCTTTCACAGAGGCCGTTCACGTTTTTCAAAACGAACCTCCCAAACAGTGATAAAAATAAACATACTAGACACGACTGAACGTTTAGGTCAAGGGTGATTTATTTTCAGGTGCGTTACAAATAATATCCACAAAAAAAAATCGCCTGTTTTTAAGCACAAAGAATCTAAAAATACTTTTCTTTGTTTCAGAGTCCCGAGGAGAAGCCTCGCTCTAGATTATCATTGTGAAATATTGGAATCCAAAATAATCAGATGCACTTTCATGTATATTTATAGGAAGCTAGCTGTGCATAAATGTTTTTGCTGATCCAAAAACGAAATAGCTTTTATAAAACTCAAACTGTTGACGCAATAAAAATAGAGTTAACAACCTTGGCTCAGCATTAAAACACAGGCCACGTTTAACAATTAATACAATAACAAGCCAGGGATACTTGGTTGTTTTGCTGTTATCGATTAGAGGAAATATATAAGCACATTTTTTCTTATTTCTCTCGTTTGTTTTCCGCTATAATATTGGTTTAAAACTTTTACTGTTTTGTTTCTTTTAACCTTATATTATGGTCATAACATGTTACTGTAATATAAATGTACTAGCGTTACCAGTCGTGGCTTCGCACGCGATTGTTTTAATTAAAGGCTACGGATAGAATTTAATAACAACTTACTAATCAATGACTGCAAATAAGACCGGCTCGCGTTAACACTAGTTTGGCATTCAGTTATTAAAAAAAGTTATTTCTCTTCATTATTAATAAAAAACACGCCATCCCCTGCTGCCATTGTAAGTTGAATTTTAAATAGGTCCGGACGCAGTAAGTGCGTTATAGTAGCGAATTTTCATAAAAATAAGCCACATAAAAACAAGTTAAAAAAAGTCTGGACGCAGCAAGTGCGTTATGGAAGTGGATTTTCATAAAAATATGTTTAATAGCAAATATGTCTTTTTTTAAATGAAAGCAGGCGTCAAATTTTCTCAACCGTATAACCTATATGGTAGAAACACTGTACTATATTTAATCAAAATAACTTTATTGTTTGAAAATATATTTAAAAAATCCGACAATATAATTAAAATATTCCCGACAAAACTGGTTCCCTACCCAATAAGAAATTGGGTTATTAAAATATGAAGCATTTAATTAAAATTCACTACCAAAACGCACTTACCGCGTCCCGATTTTATTTTCTGACAAACATTCGATGAAAAATGCAAAAATGCAATAATATAAGGAGTGTTCGATTAAGAAAAAAAATTTGTATCACCAACGATGCAGCTCAAGACACCATGTAATTAACATATAATGCAAAGGCCTCCGCTGCTCTCCCTTGTAGGTTAATGTCAGTTAGATACTGTCATTTAGTTCCTGTTTAAAATTTAAAAATGTTGTATTTAATAAGGAATGGTTAGAACAGATTTTTATCCGAAGAGAATATTGATATGGTTGGAAGCTGTTATGAATGTAGGCAATGATTGAAACAGATGGGAGAAGAAGGTAATTAAATTTTCGTACGTCAAAATCTGAAGTTAATAACTTTTGGAAAGCATACGTCAAACACATTTGGGCCAAAACGATTTAAATTATGTCAAATAATATATGTACAAGTCTCTGACTTTTTTATATGGACATGATGTATTATTATATACCAATAAAGCATTAATAATTGCTTTTCGTATCTTTACCGTAGAAATGCGTCACGCTGTATAATATGTAAACTAATGTAAAATATTCATCTGTTGCATTTACCGGTCACCTTCTGACAACAACTTTGTCCAGCTCTTCGACTACTTTTCTGAAAAAACCGACCATCTGATTTCTGAATATCCTTCCTTCATTCCTCTATTCTTGGTGTCCTCAATGTCCATAATAAGGAATGGCCAGGATCTTCAAAAACCAATCCACAAGGGAGAGCAGCGGAGGCCTTTGCAGTCAGCAATTCTTTAGCAAATATGGTTCAACAACCTACTTAATTTCCTTGCGTCCCAACACACAGCTCAAATCCCTTGGATCTCCTTCTTACTACAAAACCTGAATGCTATAATATATCAGTCACCGCCCGCCTTGGTCGCTCAGACCACGGCATAGTCACTGCTTCCTGCGCAATGCAACACGAGCTCACACAGTAATCACACCCCCGTATCGTTTGGCACTACAACTCCGCGAACTGGGACGAAATGCGGGATTGCTTTTCCTCATTTCTATGGGCGTCTGTCTGCTTCTCTCATCCTGACCCCTCTGATATATCACAAAACGTCACCGAAACTATCCAAGCTGGCATGTAATTATTTATTCCACGTACACAGAAAACCTCTTCAGCCACTCAAAAGCCCTGGTTCTCTAAATCCCGTGACAAGGCGAGACTTGAAAAGGTCAAAGCTCACAAAACGCTTCTACACAATCCCAGTCAAGAAAACCGTCAAGCATTTAACGACGCAAGAAACCGCTATGTCCGCATTCTTTCTTTGGCAAAAAACTCGTTTAATAACCACATCAAAAACAAAGTCCTCTCAAGCTCCAACGGCAGCAAACCGTTCTGGACTCTTGCTAACTCTATTGGGAATAATTTCTGCAAGAGCACGTTCCTACCTCTTGTTTCAGGGGATGAAATTGTTTCTACCGCCCTGGGCAAGGCTAAACTTTTTGCCTCGTTGTTCGCCGGCAATGATACTCTTACCCCACATCCAAATGTTCAACCACCAACAGTCACCAATGTCGCGCATAAAATGACGGATATCATTTTTAAAACTATAAAGGTACGAAAGATGCTCTCTTCTCTTAATACCAGGAAAGCCTCTGGCCTTGACGAGATCCCAGCAATAGAGGCATATTCCCTAGTAACTGGAAAACTGCTCGAGTGCAACCGGTCCCCCAGGAAAGGATCCAAAGCGCTTCCTAGCAACTACAGGCATATTTCTCTCCTTTCAGTCGTCTCTAAAGTGATGCAAAAGTATATAAACACCGAATTACTAAAATTTCTTGAAAAACACAGTTTAATCCACGACAAGCAGTATGGATTCTGTCAGCACAGATCAACTGCCAACCTTTTTTCTTTGTCACCCATTCTTGGAACAAGTCTATGGAACTACACGGTGAATCCAAGTTCGACCAGGTCTGGCACGCAGCGCTGCTTAATAAAGTTCCCGCCAATGGCCCAGCACCAAAACTCTGTACCTGGACAGCAAATTTTCTCTCCAACTGGAGCATTTCTGTTGTCGTGGATGTTCATTCCTTTAAACTGTATCCAATTAAGGCAGGAGTTCCTCAAGGTTCAGCTTTAGCCTCTACTTTGTTTCTTCTCCACATCAATGACCTCAAAAAAACAAAGAAAACGTCGTCTACAATTAAATACTCCCGAGGATATAACTACTGAATTACTCATGACAACGAGCGCACTGAGCACCACACCATCAGCCGCTCTGAAAGTCCTCCTAAATATCCCACCTCTTCACATATGTTGAGTTGAGTTGTGTTTCTGGATGTCCTTGAACTTTTCGTTGTTTGGCCACAAATTTTTCTTTTTTACTTTTGCAGCCGGGAATTATTGCTGCTAAGAGCAAGCATTATAGCTACTTACTAAACTACACACACATAATACCATCTTCATATACAGTACCCAGTCATGTTATAGTAACTTATGTATACTTATTGCTTTTTTGTTTTATTTGTTATACCGATATATATATAAATATATATATATATATATATATATATATATATATATATATATATATATATATATATATATATATATATATATATATATATATATATATATACATATATATATACATATATATATATATATATATATATATATATATATATATATATATATATATATACATACATATATATATATATATATATATATATATATATATATATATATATATATACATATATATATACATATATATATATATATATATATATATATATATATATATATATATTTCCAATCTTGTAACGGTGATTATTACTTTTCTACCACTGTTGTTGTGTAACGCTTTCAAGTGTTTTGTTCCGGAAGTTGAGGATGTAGCCATTTGTATCTGTAATTTGATTTTCTGGTGTATTTTTCCGAGTCATTTTCCTACGGTTTTGACAGATTAAGTTTGCTATTTTGTATAAAATGTGTAAATGTCAAGGTTTTGTGTTATTGGTTGTAATCTTCACATATGAATAGGGAGGAAGGCTAGTCGGGCAACGTACAGACTTAAGCAAACGGCTATCAGCATGCCAAAGGCAATCAGCGTGGAAAGAACTGAACTCCTTGGTCACATTGAAAGTCTCAAGGTTCTGGGAATTCATTAAAATCTGGTAGCTACGAAGTCCTGCAGCGACATGTCATTTAAGATTGTCGTTTTAGATAGGGACGACCGCGATCAGGGTAAAACCACCACCCTATTGAGGGCTGATAACTGCTAGTACACTGGCGGCTCCAAAACGAGTCGAGGGCAGGAGCCGGTACATGTAGATAAACTCCAAGGTAAGGATATCATCTAGCCTCGGCAAGCATGCAACCATATACCAGGCATATATGGCATCGAGAAGTGCGCGAAGATGAAACAAAACAGTTGCACCAACAAATTGAGCAAAAATTTTTGGACAACCAAGCTGCTATAAAATCACATGGCTGCTACCGTTGCAATTCAAAATGGCATGGAGTTGCAAAACTGCCCTAAATGATCTGGGCAGCAACAACGTGGTGTCTCTGGTCTGGATACCGGAGCATTCGAACCTTGATTGCAATAAAACGTCCCATAGTCTTTGGTGGTGGTGGTGGTGGTGGTGGTGGGATTGTGTGCCCAAGCTGTTTATATACGACCAGAACCTACACTGCGCATATCTTTGTGAACAGCAAAATGCACATTGAAAACCTGGACAGATGCAAAGACACTTCAACAATGGCAAACTCTACCAGGATTTGCTCGCGCTAAGGCATTTATAAGGCAAAATGCACATTGAAAATCTGGACACATGCAAAGACACTTCAACAATGGCAAACTCTACCAGGATTTGCTCGCGCTAAGGCGTTTATAAAAGGCCTTTTAGAGACAAGTGCCCTAAAACTTCTAGAGTTAAACACGCAACAGATAAAAACTCTGGTCGGCCTGTATCTGTATATACGATATAGTCTGCTGCATCATCACAAAAATAGAATTGGGCTTGAGCAAAAAACTGAGGGCCGACTGTGTGTAGAGACTGACGAAACAGCAGAGCACGTGCTATGTTCCTGTCCAGCGGCGGATAAAACCACTTACACCAGGAAATCTGGACCAACTTTTACCCTAAAAAATTGCCGATTTCTGTATGGCTAGGCTTGATTGGTGAGCCACAATAGACCTAAGCTCGTAGTAGGGTGACTGACTAACAACAGCTCTGTCATACTGAGGCCGCAATTCAAGAAATAGACCAAGAGGTAAAATATTGTTCATTGAGTTTAACATAACTGCTACAAACGTATGTAGGAAGCTGATAGTTAACAACATTGCAGGTTGACGGCTGCTTGAAAATCCAGTTGATTTCCCTAAACACTTATTTGGCGACGTTGAATGCAACTCACGATCTAGTTACTAATGATGGTTACATCACACTAACGCTGTTAGTACTGTTACTTATGTTTACTTTGATGCAGAGGTGCTTTTTGAATATAGTTGTAAAATCTAGTGTTTGTTTTAATCTTCTGATGTTAAAACAAACGCCCCATCGATCCTCACCAAGAAACATGTTTGAATACGAGTCAGAAAACTTCCTATTATATTTATTATTGTTATACTTACACACGTCTGTATACAGGTTCATTAATTTAACACGCGATATAACCCCTATCTGATCGATACATCGCTTTTACGGTCACTGACCAGCCTTTCAGTCAAATTGTAGGCGATTAACATAAAAAAATTGTTCCAAAAATAACAATTTCTTAGAAAGTAAATAATATATTATTAAACATCAAGCTGTATATTTGCTTAGGTCATTGTTATTTTTAGCGATTGCAGCACTACGATAAGAAGCAACCCCCAAGGATGTAGCGTGATCGTAATTCTAATCCTGAACAGTAGCGTGCGACACATGGTGGCGAGGAAATCAATGCATCCTTGCATCTCTAAAAATTATCACGATTTCATATCATTGAAAAATAATTTAAGAGCATCCCTTATCATAAGGACTCCAGAATGTTCTAGTCTGGTCGCATCCAGTAATACGTAAATCGGAGGATTTGAAAGACCAGTATCAAGTGTCTCAAAAACCTCTAACAATGGTAAACGCGTTTTGTAAAAAGGAAGTTAATAAATCCCCCAAGAGCACAACTGTTGTCTTTATAAATAAAAGGACACTAAAACGTCTAAGGTTAAATGAGATAGAAATTCCATTTGATGGAGGTAAAATATCTTGGAATCCTTTTCGATCAAAAACTTACATGCAAAGTCCGCATTCAAAAATAACCCAGAAGACACCAACTTTTAAAAGTTGTAGACGAATGTGTGGTAAGATTTGGGGGATAAAAACCAATATGACCCTATGGTTGGGTGGTGTGTAGTGTGACGAAAATGCAGCAGGGACGGTGATCAAGCTATTAAGTGGTGTACAAAGGCTTGTTGTCTGAGCGATGCGGGGGCCATAAGGACCACACAACGGCAGTATTAAAAGTCTTCTTGGGTCATTATCAATCCTTATACAGGAAGAATCACGCTCAGGTTTACACAGGCTAATGAACGGTCATACACCGATTAGACAGCAGCACGGAGCAGACTATCAGAAGCTGTAGAAGGAATTGAAGGCAAATTCTATACCAGGTATGCAGACTGGCAGTACAGTCCGTAAGTACAGCTCGAAGAAAACTTTCAATATAGAAACACCAGAGACGGAAATATGGGTATATAGCCCTCCAATGGCAGCACAAATAGTTTGAGAAAACACACAATAATATCCCAGGCCGTGATAGCTGCAATACAACGAGCCCTAACAACTATATGTTGGGACAAGCTAACATTTCGGAAATAATACAACGGCTTTTCCAAACGACTGAATTATTTAGTTTTTACTTTTAAATACAAACATAACAGTAAATACTATATTATTAAAAAACCTTTTCATGCCTTGGTAAAGTAATCTCTATTAATAATAGCGTAGTTTTTCATTGGAAGGTCGAACTTGCTGACAACTAAAAGTTGGGACAAGCACAAATCTTGTACTTAAAATGTTTAAATTAGTTATAGGCCGCGTTGTTATAAACTCCAAAATTATTGTATTTGTCCATTGGCAGTTGGCAATTAATGTAAAACGTCAAGTAGTGATGTTAGTAATTGTTAACATATTTTATTGTTAATTTAATTAAAATAATGGGTCGTGGAAAGGCTACGAACCAGAAATTACGTGAAATTGTTATTCATCAATACCATAAGGGTAAAATAATGCGTAAAATTGCTAGTGATTTAACTATTTCAAAATCTACAGTGTACAATATAATAAAAAAATCAGTGAGACTGCTAATGTGCATGTTCGGGGCAGAAGTTCGGGAAGACAGCAACTCGTTTCTGAAAGATATTTGCGAAATTTAGTCAAAATATGCAAGTCGGATTTTACAAGGTAAGTTTACTTTTGAATGGTTCATACAGTATCAAAAGTCTCATAAAATGTCTTATTTAGGCAAAAGAAAAGCCGCTGTTAACAGAAGTTCAGAAGAAAAACCGATATAATTGGGCAAGATCTAAACTACTCTGGAGAGAAAATGAATGGAATAAAATAGTATTTAGTGATGAGGCTAAATTTGATGTTTGCGTTGGAGACCACCGTAAACGAGTAATACGGAATAAAACAGAAGCCTTCCATAAAGATTGCCTGAAAAGAGTTGTTAAGTTCCCAAAGGGAATTATGGTGTGGCGCTGCATGTCGGCAAGGGGTTTAGTTTTTTTTTCAATTTATAGAGGGCACTGTAAATGCCCCAAAATATCAGGAGATACTTCAAACCACACTTTTGCCTCGTATTCAAAAATTGTTTCCCGACAATGATATCATATTTCAACAAGATGGAGCATCATGCCATACGGCAAAATCAACCAAAAAGTGATTTGGTGACAATAATGTAAAGGTTTTATCCCATCCAGCTAACAGTCCGAATTTAAATGTGATAGAAACCGTATGCCATAAAATAAAGCAGTATTTAAGAAACCACCCTCAACGTACAATATCTGACTTACGGACAAAACTACAAGAAATCTGGGACAATTTTTCTGTTGAAATGTGTCAATCTTTGGTCAATACAATGCCTGCAAGAGTCCAAGCAGTTGTTAGAGCTAAGGGTGATGTGACCCCATATTAAATTTAGCTTTATTCTCAAGTTGTCCCAACATTTAGTTGTCAGTTAATCTGAACCTTAAGTGACAAAGTACTCCGCTGCTAATGTCGATTGCTTTACCAAATCATAGAAACATTTTTAAATGGTCTAGGGTATATTGTTATGTTTGTATTTAAAAGTAAAAACTAAATAATTCAGTCGTTTGGAAAAGCCGTTGTATTATTTCCCAAATATTAGTTTGTCCCAACATATAGTTGTTAGGGCTCGTACATACGTTGCGCAAAACAGAGTAGGGAGCAAGGAACAACAAACCGGTCAAATGCCATATACTCGAATAGCCAAGCGACCCTTAAGGCACTAGGTTTCATGGGAATTAACTCGAAGGTAGTACGCGACTATCTAAGTGTCTTTTTAGGTCTCCTTTCTCGTACTGTTCTAATTGTAAGCACAAGTTTTCTAGTTCTTTGGCCAAGTCTAAATCTGAACTGAGCTCATTTTAATGCTAAATTTTGTTTTTAATTTTATTTTGCACTATAAGTAGCAGAATCTCCGCAGATGATTTTATGCTCTACTGGCCTGGTAACCGATTTTGGTATGGTAATACTTTTACTCTTCAACTCACTGGACAACTCTTCTAACCTATAACATTTCGTAAATTTGCCATTGAGAAACCACCCCGTTTATTCCAGAATTTTTTAAAAAGTTTCGGTGATAAATAGTCAACACCTAGCGTTTTTCCTTGTATAAGCTCTTTAGACATTTCTCATGTCACATGTTTATCTAAATATAACGAACTCTCATAAAAATGAAAGGAAAGGAACGTAACTCAAGAGCAAGTAATAGTTTGTTTATTTATTCTTCTGTAGCATGGTGGCACCCCAGGGTTTTACCGCACGCTACTGACCCTGGATAAATGTTGCATGTTGCGTGTTTAACATACTATAATAAAAGTTGATGGGTTCACATCCAGGCTGTTATAATTTGTTAAAATGTTGCCATTTAAGACAGCTTTAACTGTTTAGGGTTATATTTGACCTTCATCAATTTACTCTACAAATATACCTAAAAGACAACTAAATAAATAAATTGGTATATACTTAAGTTTAGCTAGGACTGTGCCTTAATATGTGTTTAATAATTTCTTTGGCCAAGCATTTTCAAGGGAGAAGAATTCAGTTGATACCATGTTAATAGGTGTAAAGAGTATCCTCTCATCGGCTTTGCTCATTTAGGCGATTCTCTAACATTATGTGTTTAATAAACTTCTTCAAAAACCGATCCACAAGGAAGAGCAGCGGAGGCCTTTGCAGACAGCAATTTTTTAGCCAATATGGTTCAGCAACCTACTTACTTTCCTTGCATCCCAACACACAGCTCTAATCCCTTGGATGTCCTTCTTACTACAAAACCTGAATGCTATAATATATCAGTCACCGCCCCCCTTGGTCGCTCAGACCACGGCATGGTCACTGCTTCCTGCGCAATGCAACCCCAGGTCACACAGTCATCACACCCACGTATCGTTTGGCACTACAACTCCGCGAACTGGCACGAAATGTGGGATTACTTTTCTTCATTTCCATGGGGGTCTGTCTGTTTCTCTCATCCTGACCCCTCTGATATCTCACAAAACGTCACCGAAATTATGCAAGCTGGCATAGAATTATTTATTCCACGTACACAGAAAACCTCTTTAGCCACTCAAAAGCCCTGGTTCTCTAAATCCTGTGACCAGGCCAGACATGAAAAGATCAAAGCTCACAAAACGCTTCTACACAGTCCCAGTCAAGAAAACTGTCAAGCATTTAACGACGCAAGAAACCTCTATGTCCGCATTCTTTCTGAGGCAAAAAACTCGTTTAATAACCACATCAAAAACAAAGTTCTCTTAAGCTCCAACGGCAGCAAACCCTTCTGACTCTTGCTAAATCTATTGGGAATAATATCTGCAAGAGCACGTTCCCACCTCTTGTCTCAGGGGATGAAATTGTTTCTACCGCCCTGGGCAAGGCGGAACTTTTTGCCTCGTTGTTCGCCGGCAAATCTAGTCTCAACCCACCAACAACAGTCCCCAATGTCGCGCATAAAATGACGGATATTATTTTCAAAACTAAAAAGGTACGAAAGATGCTCTCTTCTCTTAACCAGGAAAGCCTCTGGCCTTGACGAGATCCTAGCAATTATTCTCAAAAAATGCGCACCAGAACTTGCTCCTGTCCTGACTCGTCTGTTTCAGGCATCTTAGAATAGAGGCATATTCCCTAGTAACTGCAAAACTGCTCGAGTACAACCCGTCCCCAAGAAAGGATCCAAAGCGCTTCCTAGCAACTAGAGGCCTATTTCTCTCCTTTCAGTCGTCTCTAAAGTGATGGAAACGTATAAGAACACCGAATTACTAAAATTCCTTGAAAAGCACAATCTAATCAACGAGAGGCAGTATGGATTCCGTTAGCACAGATCAACTGCCGACCTCCTTTCTTTTGTCACCCATTCTTGAAACAAGTCTACGGAACTACACGGTGAATCCCAGATTGTCGCTCTAGACATATACAAAGCATTCGACCAGGTCTGGCACGCAGCGCTGCTTAATAAACTTCTGGCCTCCTCCAAGACTCTGTACCTGGACAGCAAATTTCCTCTCCAACCAGAGCATTTCTTATGTCGTGGATGACCATTTCTCTAAACTGTATCCAATTAATGCAGGAGTTCCTAAAGGTTCAGCTTTAGCCCCTACTTTGTTTCTTCTCCACATCAATGACCTCCTCTCTAGCAGATCCAACCCAGTTCACAATTACGTGGACGACAGCACCCCCCACTCAAATATACAATATTCTCAGCCTGTCTCTTTAGCCCAATTAGATAAGGATCGCAGACTCATGGAGGGTTCCGTCTCCGTGGATCTCCAAAAAATATTAGACTGAGGAAGTAGAAATCTTGTACAATTCAACCCCACCAAATCTCAGTCTTGCTTTCTTTCTCATAAGAGACACACCAGCCCTAGACCCATCACAATGAATAACAAAGTTATTCAAAGTAATGAGTCCTTTTCACTTATTGGCATTTCTGTGGATCGAAATCTAAATTGGCACCAACATGTCACATCAATTGCAGAAGCGGTTGCTAAGAAATTAGGTTTCCTCTTCCGGGCTCACAAATACTTTTCACCAGCTAATCTCTATACCTTATATACTTCACAAATAAGGCCAAACCTCGAATACTGCTCCCACATCTGGGGTGCCGCCGCCGCTTCTACACTCGCTATCTTGGACTCCATTCAGAAAAGAGCTATATGTCTCATCGGTGACCCTACCCTCACCCAAAGGCTGCCATCCCTTGTCCACCGACGTGCCGTTGGTGACCTCTCTCTCTCTTTTATATATATATCTGCACCGGCACTGCTCAGATGAGCTTTCTTCCATAGTTCCTCCACCTGCTGCCCCCAACAGATCTACCAGGGGAACAAAGCGAATGCACCCTTTTACTGTCCAGGTCACCAGACATAGAACATCTTGTTATGCCCGCTCTTTTGTCCCGAGGACTTCCAAGTTGTGGAATTCCTTACCGGCACATGTTTTTCTTTCTCCTCCGAACCTCCAAACCTTCAAGTCCAGAATTAACAAGTTGCCTTTTTCCTCCTTGTCGACGCCCACAGTACGATAGTATGTAGGCTGTAAGCCCACGTGGTGTGTTGCTGAAATATTTTAAAAAGGCATACAGCCAAGTACGTATTATAAAAAAATCTCGGGACGCAGCAAGTGCGTTATGGTAGTGAATTTTTATTAAATGCCTCAAATTTGAATAACTCAATTTTCTATAAACTTATAAAGTTTAATTTTGGTAGTAAGGTCTTTCCTAGAACAAAATATTCACCAAATTTCATTAAAATAACTTTGTAATTTTCGGAGAAAAATTTTGTTTTCGAAAGAAAATTTAAAATTTGAATAACTCAATTTTCTATAAACTTAGAAGTTGAATTTTGGTAAGTAGTAAGAACTCTCCCAACGCAACATATATAGTACATTTTATTACAGCAGCTGTGTTATTTCCGGAGAAAAATTTTTTTTGAAAGAAAACTCAAAATTTTCCCGGAAAATCTCGTGCGATTTTTCTGGCTAACGAACTCATCCAAGCCATTAATAAAAGAGAGGCACTTGCCGAGTTTCATTGAAATCGGTTAATTATTTTTTGAGTTATCAGACGGATACATACATACATATATACATATATATATATATATATATATATATATATATATATATATATATACATATACATATATACATATATATATATATATATATATATATATATATATATATATATATATATATATATATATATATATATATATATATATATATAAACATATAAAAATTGAAACTGACCCCGGATATGGGTTCTAGGGGTCCTAGTTCGCGCACATTTGAAAATTTTTTTGCAAAGTCTCACCATCGATACATCTCTATTAGTGAATTTTTTAAATAAAAAATTCACTAAAAATCTAAAACATGAATTATAAATATTGGCATGTTACAATAAAATGACAGACCGTGAGAACATATATTCTTAAAAGGAAGACCAGCACTGCTATCTGTCAAATGACAAATCAGGTTTTAGTAAAGTCACTTTTGTCATTTTGGGTTATGATTGTTAGAAAGCGTGTTTTGTGAAGTTTTCTTGTGAAAAAAAGAACAGAAGAACGAATTTAGGTAAGTAAAATAATATTACAATCTTTCTTCAAGCTATTAATTTATTGTAGCATACATATTGTAAAAAAATAGATATTATTTTCGTTGAAAACCTAAAAAACGGTATCTTCCTGATATGGAACAATGGTCACCTTGATATATTTTTCTTGTTCCTAATGTGAACCAGTGGATACTTACCGAAAACAGTCTTTATATAGAAATGTTTTGTTTTTTGGCTCAATAATGACATCCACTAGCTTCACTCAGTGAGTGAGTGACTATGAGCTGCCACATACTGCTCTAGAAAGTGACGACTCAATAATAGATGATGATTCTGTAACTGAGGATGAAGTTGATAATTCTATCACAGGTGGCCGATCGTGTGTCACGGAACTGATAGGAAATGGTAAAGCGGCATCTACACTTCAATGATAAAAAACATGGCAGACCTAGTAATTAATTTGTAGAAAGGGGGTATGAAACTAAAGAGGAGAGGACGAGTCACCCAATGCCTCAGTTTGATGCACGTCGTGTCCACCTTGACCACTAGTCATGAGAGAAGGAAACAAGGCAAAGATGCAACTTACTATATTGTAGACTAAAGAATATTGTGGGATATACGACAGGGTCGCCATCTCGGTGCGAAACCAGGTAGTATGTTGTCACGACAGATGACAGATCTAGTTAACACAAAATGTTATAGATAGAGACTGTATACAATTTTCACAGGATCTATAGACTTCTTCATTTTCTATATTTTGAGATCCCGTTAAAAAATCGCGCTATAAATACAAAAGTTAGGAGTTTTTCCATATTTGAAAGGTTACATAAATAAACTTCTCTGACATGGTTAATCATTCTTCTTTTTTGATGAAATTTGGTATACATCTATTTTAAGAGATACCCAATGCAGTGGCGTACTTATTTTTTCCTAAAACGGCCCTAACCCTTTTTACAATTTTCTAACATAGAAAAACTGCATTAGTAGGCCTTGGACAGATGACATGCAGAACAATTTTCACAGCATTGGCAGAGTTTATTATCTTATATGCTTTGATCTATTGTCAGAGCCTCGGCGGTCTAGAGGTAACGTGTGCCTCTGGACCGGAGGGTACTGGGTTCGATTCCCAGGGTTCTCCTTTCACTTGTTCCAGTACAAACTGTAATAAATTAACATCAACCGAGGTTCTGGCCTTGTGTTTGAGCAAATTGAATGTCTGCATTATCCGCCCTTCGGAGGAGGCGTAAAGCCCTCGGTCCCGTGCCCATGCTATATTGGGCACGTTAAATATCCCTACTCTTCTTGCAGAAAGGCAGAGGTTTGGCAAAATTTCCAGGATACTGCTCGCTGGCGTCCGTGATTGGCTATAGTCGCGGAAATAGTCCGACGTTGAAATAAAAAAAAGATCTTTTGTTCATCAAAATCGAATTATAAATACAAAAGTTCCAGGGGTGTTTCCATCTTACATGAGCCACACACTATATATATATATATATATATATATATATATATATATATATATATATATATATATATATATATATATATATATATATATATATATATATATATATATATATATATATATATATATATATATAGAGCGAGAGAGAGAGGGGGGGGGGGATGGAGAGATAGGGTAGGGGGGGGGGCAGAGATAGAGCGAGGCTGATCTGCATAAGAACAGACACAGAGCAGGTGCGTGTAGAGAAACCACAAATAAGATGATTTAACGCCACTTACCCCTATATTAAATTGCACCCCGAAATTTATATAGGGGTTCAAACTTGCCCCATAAATAACAAACAAAAAATTTATATCACGAAAACCGTTTGATCGTTTGATCTGCAGAAACTAAACTATACACATGAAGTTTGTTCATGATGGGTCTGCAGTAGGGCGATTGTGTGTAATAACGCCATTAAATTGTAACCTTTTTAGTGAATTTTCAACCCATAACTCAAAAAATAAATTATTTAAGTGATTGAAACGAAAATTTACAACTTAAAAGAACATAGACAGACGTGGCTGTATACCAATTTTCAAGTGTTTTGATCAAAGAAAAATAAAGTTATTCTAAATTAATATATCCTCGACATCACTTCAGATTCTGTAATACAATATCTACAATGTTAGACAAAGACAGACGACGTCACCTGTACTGCTATGCTATTTGAAATAATCATAGATAGAAACAAATGGGAGCTACATTATTGAAACATGTCAGCATGTAGAAAATTGGAGAGAAGTACGACAGGGACGCCATCTCGGTGCGGAACCAGGTAGTATGTTATCAGAGCAGCTTTAGTTAACACAAAATGTTATAGATAGAGACTGTATACAAGCATTTAACAATTTTACAAATTGTCAGCCCTGGCCCCTAATACAGAATCAACGTATTTAAGGTTAGATGACATCTAGCCTTACATACATGGACCAAATACTTATTTTTATTATACAAAGTGTGAGGTGCATGTGTGCATAAAAAACGAGAAATTGTTTCGTGTCATTTCACTTGTAAATTTTGTAGTTTGTCGTACTTGAGCGTTGTACCTGATTAGGAACCAACCCTATCTTTTTGTAAAAACCAATTTTTTTAATTACTAGGTGTTTTTATATAGCATTGCAATGCTGATTTGCAAAAGATTTTTATTGTTTATTTTTTATTTTTGATATTGTGGTCATTAAGAGGTTAAAGAAAAAAATAAGCATTTAAATAAAAACATCGGATGCCACTGGTGATCAGAGAAATGCACAAAACCAACATGTTTTACGTGGTTAACAAAATCTATTGAATTATATAGACAACAGTAAGTGTTCTGGGCGCAAAATGGAACCAGGAAAATTTTTTTTTCTAGTCCGATTGGGCTAACCTGTTAGCAAAAACATATATCTAGATAAAATAACTTTTGTATAATTTCTCAGTCAGTCATGTTTACTTTCATTGCTTGTGATGGATTTTACTGTGGTTAAGCTTTCCCTAATTATTATTTGATGTATTTGTTTGTTGTGGCTTGGTGAAAAGATTTATGGGTCACTCTACTTTTACACTTCTACACGTGTGTAGTAAACAAAGCAGCCAAGCGGTTAAATTAAAACAAAGCTGCGGTGTGTAGTCATCTGAAAGATTACGGAAGCGAAATTTTATGGGTTACACCTTGACGGAAACGTCCGATATCATTTAAAACAGAGATAAGCAATAGAAAGTATGTTATTAAAATTATTCTCTGTAAATAAGATTTTTGTTTAATCTTACAGATGTTGAGCGGAAGGCGGGCTGTTTATTAAACAAACAACAAAAATTCAAGAAGAGATTTCCCCGGTTATATTAAAAACATTTTGTCGTTTGATGATTTTCGGAAAGCCGCCCTTCTTTAAGATACAGGGCGATAAACATTTTCCGACACAATCATGATGATTTAAAAATTATTAATGTAGCCTAAATAACAGTATGGCGTAATCTACTGGGCCTATTGAGTACAAAAAAAAGTCAAAATAAGTTTCTTTAGTCAACATTCCGATACTAAAAACTGCTATTTTTGCAGTCACATCAAGCGAGGTCATATGCTAACAGAAACAGTTTAATCGTGGATTTTATTCTAATATGTATCGTGATTTTTGATTCTGTTTTGTTCAAAGTTGTACAAACTGCAAATTTTCGTAAAAAACATTCGCTAATGAGAAGATCACTTTGAATTTTGAAAAATTTTCTCCAAATGAGTGAGAACTAGAACCCCTAGAACCCATATTCGTGTATATATATATATATATATATATATATATATATATATATATATATATATATATATATATATATATATATATATATATATATATATAGTCTGTTTCAAAACGAAGTCAGCACTATTGATAACTTCTTTACTTTTTAGTTACTAAGTCGGGTAAATTAGCAAACTTAAGTGCATTTTTTTGCTGATCTCGATTATGCAAACAAAAAAAAACAATTGGTTAAAGGAAAATTAAAGGCTTTACACTACCAGACAGACTGATTTATTCTCAAAACCCTACGCGTTTCAACACATTAACGTGCCATCTTCGGGGGTTTAGACAAAATTCCTGTTTCAACTACAGAAAGATGCTGTATGAAAAGTTGCCAAGGTTTGGCTTTTCATCTATTGTCTTCAGTATACCAAACGGAAACTGCGAAAACCAGGAAAGCAGGAACATCACAAGACTTGAAGAAAACCAGAGGATGAATGGCAAAGACGCTTGTTTTTAGTCGAATTTCTTAACAAACGAACAAAATGGTGTCACATGGATCAACTCAAGAAATGCAAACCGAATGTGTTAATGTGTTGAAACGCGTAGGGTTTTGACAATAAATCAGTCTGTCTGGTAGTATAAAGCCTTTAATTTTCCTTTAACCATGTCAAACCCAGACGTTCTGACGTTCAGAAATTAAAAAAAACAATTGATCGTCAAATTTCGGTAACATCTTGGAAAATGTATTTTTTTCAATAGAACACAAGTGTATTGTTATTTTATATGAAAGAAAATGGAATTCTATGAAAAAAGTTTAAGGTACTACCAAAGAGGTTGTAAGGGATAGAGGTAACAAAGGTGCAGTTTTGCAATACAAGAAGCCTGTACACTTTTCCTAACTGGGCGGAGTTCGGTGACTTGAGTGGGAGAAACGTCAGGGACGTATTTAGGAATTTTTAGTTTGGTTAGAAATAAAACTGAAATTATTCAATCATTGAAATGTAATGCTTATTCATGAATTTCTTAAGCTTTTGTATAAATAGGTAACCTAAAAAGGTTCGGAACGCAGCAAGTGCGTTATGATAGTGAATTTTCATAACAATATTAAATAATATATTTATATAAGCTGTAAGATTTAGCCTTATATTAAAGGTTATGAAAATTAATTTATTTAATTAGGAACAGTAAAACAAGGTAAAGAAGGACAAGCAAAAACATGATCTATGACATATATTTATAGAGTAATTTGGATACAAAACTCAAACAAAGCAATTGATAAACAGGAAATATACTCTAGAAAAATACACTAGAAAGCTGGAAAAAAAAATCCTTTGGTTGATGCATTGAGGGTGATTGTATGCATGCAGGAGAAGAACCCCAGGAGGAAGAGGGTTTCTGCTCCTCACCCAAAAATTCGGGGGGTTCTCCTTCCCCTTGTGCATGCATACAACTACCTTCAAAGCATAAAGCACAAGAAAAATTTCTTGTGAGCAACCCCCAAGAAGGTTGCTGGACCTGGGCGAATATGGGGTAGACAGGGTTTAAAGGAGGTATTGCTGTAAAATGTGAAAAACGCATGTTTTCAAAGTCCCTTAATTTTCTTGGGGGTTGTTTGCCAGAAAATTTGCCTTGTGGCCGAGGAAGGTTTTAAGCATGTTGCTGGAAAAAAATATCTAAAACCCTCATGCAGTCAACTGCATATTTACCGAAATTACATTCTACTTCGTCGCCTATAATGTCTTTTTCAGATAATGTAGAATACAGAGCTAAATTAAATAGGTTCACTTGCATTTTCATTTATTTTTTTATTACATTTATAAGCACAATATGCGTATAATTAAGGGAACCCTTAATTAACATTGCAGCAACACAAACTTGAAAAGTGGAGAAATTATTTACAGTATGTTAACAGTTATAAACTTGATTTCATCATGTTACAGTAGTATTCTGATAATAAAAAATTACATCTAACTGTATGCACACAACAGCTGGTGTGTTACGAGATGTGATGAAACGCCAAACTGACTGTACCACAGCATTAGCATAATATTATTATGCTGCCACATTATCATATCTCTCTAGTTATGGTATCATGTCAAAAACCTACACTAGAGGCTAAATTTCCAATTTCTTCTTTGTTTATGGTGTCTGTTTCTACTGTCCTAAATTTCCAATTTGATATTGTCAATAAATAACACTACCACACAATGACAAATGACAGCTGAGCTTCAGCACAGACGCAGTCTAACAAAGTTGTCGGATAGAGTAAATTATGATCGGAGGGATACCTAAGTTAAAAATCATGAGAAATGGGTAATTCGAAATTTGCAGGTATTAAATACAGTATTTTTTAACTGACTGATAAAATTAAATTTTATAAAATGTTTTCTTTATTATCAGAAGTTGTAAAAATTTCATATGTTTATACATGAAAGGTTTAACTACATGAAATTCCTGAAGATCGGGCAACCCCGGTCAGCAACATCTTGACATCTGGCAATGGTTGTGACTTCCATTATTTAGATTTTATCTACAATTTATTTAAATAGCATAACAGTACAGGTAGCTGTATTGCTCTGCCTTTGTCCAACATTGTAGATATTGCATTACAGAATTTGAAGTGATGTCGAGGATTATTTTATTATTAATTTCGAATAACTTCATTTTTCTTTGATCAAAAGACTTGAAAATTGGTACACAACCACATCTCTGTATGTTCTTTTAAGTTGTAAATTTTCGTTCCAATCACTTAAACAATTTGAAAGCTATTGTGTTTACAAAAATATATTTAATTTTTTGTTAGGAAAAACTATGTGTTAAGATCTGATGAACGAACTCATCCAAGCCATTAGCAAAATAAGCGTAATTCCAAAATTTTCTCCAAATTAGTCAAATATTTTTTGGGTTATTGGTTGGATAAATTGTTGGATGAATATATTGGATAAAGTTTTATATTCAAAAGGTTAGATAAATAATAATAGTTTTTATTTCAACAACAGAAGAAAATACAACATAAAGTACATTGTACTGTTTACAAATTAATGTTAACATTCCTTGTCTTTTTTAAAGAAATAGAGATTAATTTCATTGATTGCTGTTGCCCTTACTTCGTGAAACTGGTCCATACTTCATACAGACTTGGAGACTATTTCTCTGGTTTCACTGTTGGTTTTCGTTTTTGTAGGTGAAGGACGTAGCCAGCGCGTAAGCTAACTGGAGCAAGTGGCCCTTCTGAATTCTAGATGTTCTTCAACGTCTCTGTTACTGGTTTTGCTGCTTGATAGTATCCTCAGACAGAAAAAATTTGAATTAATACGAAATCATGACAATTACAAATAAAGATCTGTTGCTATTTTATGATGTTATAATCAAAAAAATCTTTAAAAGTGAAAATAAAATAAAACAAATATGACGGATGACGCCTTTAAAATGTCTACGTGATGTATATCAATATTTAACATAAAGATAGAAGAAACCTATAACAGTAATAACTATAATAACAATTACAACAATAAAATAACTAAACAAACACATTAATAAAGCAGACTATACAATGAAAATATCGACACACATCATGTCTTATAACAACTTTTTGGAAAAAATAGTTAGATTTATGTTGTCTGATTTATTTAATTAGGAAGAAGAATATCTCAGAAATCCTAAATATTGTCGTGTATATGCTTTTTTACTTCTAAAGCTTAAAACAAGTCTAGTTTACACTTGTCATGACAAAAATGTTGTGGTTTTATGCCGTTATTTACTGTGGGTCTATGTTGGGTATCAATAATATGTTTTGCAAATGTAGATTTGTCAGCATGGTTATTTCTAAATGCAAAAATATGTTCTTTGTATCGGGTGTTAAAATTTCTAGAAGTTTGATCGATGTAGATTGCGTTACGTGTGCATTTCACAAATTTTGAATACCTATACAAATACAGAAGTAGCTTTTAAATCTTATAACATGACGCTTGATTTATTAGATTATTTCAAATAATTGATTGGAAGTATTATCACAGATGATGGTAAGTGTAGGAAAGGTCTGAAGAGGATCGCGATGGCAAAACAAGCATTCAATAACCAAAGTACTGTTCTCACTAATAAACATTTTAACCTGTACATGAGGAACAAATGCAAGTCGTACGTGTATGGAGTATGGTAATGTATGGGGCGGAAACTTGGGCTGTAGTTAAGCAGGATATGAAGAGAATATAAGCTTTTGAAATGTAGACAAGAAAAATGTCAAAGACAGTGCAGGTTGATAGAAAGACGCTTCAAAGTGTGCTAGGAGAGGTGAAAGAATAAAGAGGCTTGCTCAAAGAAATCGAGAGGAAGCTAAAATTTATTTGCCATATTATAAGACATAATAACTTCCCGATAACATTATTTGAAGGACATACGAGTACTTGAAATGTACACTGAATTATTGGCCCTTAAATAAGAGAAGTTTGTTATAAACAGCCCTTAAACTTCTACTTTTATCAAATAGATTTTTGTTATAATGATGTATTCTAATAGAAACATACATAGATGATATTAGTTTAATTAGATGGCCATAATGGCAAGTCAAAAGATTTTGTTCTCGAAAGTGAACTTCAAAGTTTTTTAAATATGCTGTTTTGGTTTATTATAGTTTTTAATATTCGCATGTTTATTTCCTTTACATTTATAATCACCGCAGATTCATTTAAGTATGTTTGAAGAACTTTTTCTGCAATAGTGCAAATAGATATTACATCGTCAGATGGGTATGTGAGGAGTTGACCTTTGTCTTTCTGATCTATAAACGATGTTAATAACGCAGACCTCTCCCCAACAAGTTCACCCGCGCATTCTTCGCATCTCAGAGCTTTTGTTATTTTCCTTACTACATAGCCAGATATATATGTCACGACTTATTTCTTAAACTCTGATATATTCATATCTAATATTTGAAGAACTGTGTCGTCGTCAAAATTATCTATTTGACTCATGTCTTCATCTGGTTCTTCAGATATTCGTTCTCGCCCACAAGTTTTATTTATTACCTCAATGGGTGACAGAATAGGAATTGCTTCTAAAGGGATACAATTTCCTTTAAATGAATCTTTTAATTCAAGATGCACCATCATCCTTTTATATGCACTTTTAAATTGCTTTGCTGATGGGTTATTGTTATAGCCTCCCATGGATCTAATTTGCCCAAAAAAAAGCTCAATATGATCCTGACTGATTTTGTAAGTGGGAAAATACAGCAAAAAATTATTGTCGGCAATTAAAGTTTTATAAACAAATTGCAAACTTTGTATGCAAAATAAAAAGCCAATTATACCCATTTTTCCACCACTCTCACACAGAAGCGGTCCATCAATTATCCTAAGTGACGTTAAATATTGTGATAGCTCTCTTAAAAATACATTAATGTTTTCAAAATTTTCTGCGTTTATTGCTTTTTTAAAATCTGAATTGTTTAAATTTCTAGAATTAAGAATGTCAAATAAATTGTTTATAAGTCGGATAAATTTCACAGTTCCCTCACATTCTTTGAACTCCTCAAGATGTATAATGTATAATGTATAATGTATAATGTATAATGTATAATGTATAATGTATAATGTATAATGTATAATGTATAATGTATAATGTATATATTAAGAATGAAACAGGCCAATGTCACCTGAATGACACAGGGATGTTCATGTACGTCAAAAAATTAACAATAAGAACGACAATGGCACACACAATAAGCATAACAATTAAGGAAAATTTTTCCTTAAATAATACAAAATAAAGATACTTATAAAACACACTTATAACGTTTATAACGTTCAAAAGATAAGAGCTGCAGAATCCAGATCCAATTCCAATATTGTTTTTTAGAGTCACCAGGTGCACTAGGTTTATAGTTTATACTATGGCAACTACACTACAAACAAAGTGTTCATATTATAAGAATTTAAAAACAGAAGATAGTTAATGGTAGTTTATGTAAAACTTCATTGCAATATTCCAAAGATTGTGCCACTGAGTGGCTAAAAAGTTGTGTGGCTAATTTAACCTTCATTTTTTGGTTTGTATAAAATATATGCGATTTTCTTAATTTATTTGCCAAATGAACGCCCTCCTGATCCTGTAACTCATTTAATTTTACTAAATAATCCCACTTTATATTTTCCCCATTCTCATCAATTATTAATTTTTTATCGCCTAATGTGTTTCTTATCAGTTTGATCATATGACATGGATCAAAAAAGACTGCAATTTTCCTACCTGAACTAGGATCAACAAACGTAGAGTTAATGTTCCTCCAATTCAAATCGCAGCCAAGTTCTTTTGCTAACGTTAGGTTATTTGTTGCCCCATCAAAAGTTATTGAGACCACGTATATGCCCGACTCATTTAGTAGCGTTAAACACTGTAATACCATTTTGTTTTTGTGTACCCCTTAAAGAGTCGATTAAAAAATATCCAAGAGGAAGCTTCCATGATTGATTAATGCTAACAAGCATAAAAACAAGAGCTTCTTTGGCTACAGGGTTACAATCGGTCTCAAGATTTATACCAAAATCTACAAACCCATAATATTTTACCCCATCCCATTCTATATGTTGGCGAATTGCCATCTCATCTATGACTAAAGAACATATAAGTTTTCCATTTGTGCTTTCTGATTTTGACTTTAATAAGTTGAACACCTCTGACGTAAAACCAGCTTCCCCATTAACGCTTTGATACCATCTAGATATAGTTTTTGGATGAGGAAGAGCCGAGTTAAATGTGTTTCTGACAAAACTGTAAGCTTTGGGAGAGTAATAATGCAGCGTAGCAGAAAAAGCTTTAAGTTGATTTTCATACTTATGTTTACGACCTAATTGTCTTTGTAAAAATTCTTCATTAGGTTCTATTTGCATTAATGTTTCTAATGTTTCGTCGGTTACTTTACCTTTTAGTTGTTTGATTATATTCGCAAGGGTTGCTGTTCTCTTCTTATAATGATGAACACTACTGCTGAGCCGTTTAATTTTTTTTCATGCATCGAATAACTGCTTCTTCAGTTTACGTTTGCGCGGTGTAACAACCTATAAAAAATGTTCAATGATAAACCATTTATTTTCTCAAGTAAAATGAATATATAAACAAAATTTCCAACAACACATTTTGGTTAATAGTGGTTGAGATAAATTGCAAACAGTTGTTTCTAACTTATTTAATCATGGACTATACAAACTTAAACACCATATAAAATGTGATGGAATAACATATTAGGTTTTTTAAAATTATACTGATTTCATAAACGGCAAAAACTGAATTTAACTCACCATGTCCTTCAAAGTGGGTGGCATTGAAGGTGTTTTCATTTCAGCAAATCCTAAACTACTAAACGATCTTTGCGGTACCTCTACAACAGTTTTCTCTTCATAAAAACCAGCACTTGTTGATGGCCGAGAATAATCCATTACAGGTACATTGCTACCAGACCAAGTACTAGTTGACGGGGCAGCTGCAAATGGCACATTGATAGCAGTTATATCAGTCATTGGCTGCTCGCCAAAAACGACTTGTGTTGATGGCTTGTTTGTTACCTGCATAAATAAATTTGAAACGAATACCATTAATGTAAATTTGCAGGGCTAATTAAATTACGATAAATATCATAACAATATATTACGTGAATGTAACTAGTAGCATAGTTACTAGAGATGAGCGATATATAGCTACCGGTGATTTAATCGCTTCTATTAAAAGATCGCTGTTAGCAGCTGTTATTAAAACACAAAACAACAGCGATTGTGAAAACCGAGATTTACACAAATCATTAGAGTAATTATTTCTATGAAATTCATCTTATACTAAAAACTCCATGACAAACAGCAATTGCTGTATTCATAATACACGCAATCGCAGTTTGTGCGAGCGAGTAGAAGTATCTGTATACTTTCCTTCTCGCCAGTATTAGAATACAACATTTCTCCTTTTCTTATAGGTAGAAAACGAAAAACTCATGATACAAATAACGCGAGATATGATAATGAGACTATCTATTTTTAGAACCGTCACGCGCATGGCGTCATGTGGTGAGTCCAATGCAATAATAATATGCTGTCGTACAGTGGAGTTTGACGGTTCATCACAACCCCTTAACAAATTAGGTATTTTACTGATATTTGAGTTCATACAGTTGGAATTAATTTTTTAAGATCAGAATACTATACTATGATTATGTGACATGATGATCAAATCAAGTTTATGAATGTTAACGCCCCCTGTAAATGTCTACGAACGTCTTCTCTACTTTTTAAGTTTGTGTATCACCAATGCTAATTCAGGGCTCCCCTTAATTATTATACTTCACTTGTGCATATATATATATATATATATATATATATATATATATATATATATATATATATATATATATATATGTAATATAAAAATGGAATGGAATGTAACTTTAACCACATTAAACTGACGTATAGAAACTTTTTGATTGCGAATGACTTTGTGTTAAGTGTGTAGTTGGCCTTCTATAACGTTACTCACCATGTGATGTCATAGGAGGGGACGGGGCATATGCGCAATATCATATATCTTGTAAGTCATTATATCATGGAAAAACCTGCTGAATCTAAAATTAAAGCAGCACCGAACTGTAGCATATATATGCCTTCCAACTTTTTCATTATATTAAAATAAAAATAATATGTAGATTTCTCTCATCGTATATTCTTGTAATATGCTAATTTTATAGAACTTCTATTAATAGTAAAAATCTGAATAGTTTTAAAATTATTATAATTTAAAAGCTATCTGAAGATCATATTGTGGTTTCAATTAAGCGGTTAACACTAACACCTTGTAAGTGTTTAAAATAATAGCATACGCACATGCAGCATTGTAAATGGCTAAACCACAATCGCAGTAGCTGTTTAAAGTCCCTGTTATTTAAAAATAACCATTACTGATAGCAGTGCCATTGAAAAACCGCTGTTTGGCTATATATATATATATATATATATATATATATATATATATATATATATATATATATATATATATATATATATATATATATATATATATATATATATCACTAATAGTTACATAAATTAATAACCTTGATTCAGTACTTACCAATACAGGTATAGAACTTTTTTTAAAGTATACTGCAAAAGGGTATTTTTCTAAATCATAAGATTCCTCGGTAAAATGTAAATTGCACACATTTGAGTTCATAAAAATATCTTCATCGCTTAAATTTAATGCTCGTTTCCAAGCCTCGTATCTTTAACCAGCTTTGGGAAATCTGAAAATAATATCTCGAATTATCTACTTTATCAGTGACTGAACCTCTAGAAAGATGCAGTAATAGATAAAACGAAACTATTCTACTTTTTTTCTGCTTCTACTGGAACTACATAGGTAAATACATCTAATTCAAATAATAATTGCCAAACAAAATGCTTAATTTCATTAAAAATATTCAATAAATAATGCATTATTAAGATTTTATTTCTTGAAAAAACACAATTGACAATAATAAATGCTAAAGATTTAACAAAAGCAATACAATGTGTAAATACGGACCTGTGAAAACCAATAAACATTTGGCGCCAAACAAGGAAACAGAAGACATGTAAACAACTTACCGAAATAAATGCACAGTTGCTTTATCCTTTTCATAATTGGCACTTTTATTGTACATACAGTTCTTCACAATACACCTTGGCATTTTTTAACTTTTACACTCTTAAAACACTGCTAAAAAACGGCAAAACACACAAGATAACCTCTAATCGCAAATCAACAAACACTTCAAATACTTGTTGACAGCTGACAATAACTTCAAGAGCGGTTGGGGGAACGAATCAAAACAAAACACATTAGCGCGTTATTCAAAATTTTGTTTGTGATTGGACGGTGACAGGAGTGGGAAATCGACAGGCTGCAAACTCGGCTTTGTTCCCTCTAATATATACAACCTCTTTGGGTACTACTTACCCAAGAAACTTCAATATGAGAGATATTTAAATTTTTAGTGAATTTTCCTAGAAAAAATTCACTAATGGAGAGATCCCGACTTTTGAATTTTGGAAAAAATTTTGCAAATGAGCGCGAACTAGGATCCCTAGAACCCATATCCGGAGTCAGTTTCAATTTTTATATGTTTATATATATATATATATATATATATATATATATATATATATATATATATATATATATATATATATATATATATATATATATATATATATATATATATATATGTATCACACCGATAACCCATAAAACAATGGGCCGATTTTGATAAAATTTGGCCTGTATCTTCCCTTTGTAAATGGCTTGGATAACTTCGCTAGTCAGGAAAATCGGACGAGGTTTTCCGAAAAAATTTTGAGTTTTCGTTCGAAAAAAATGTTTATCTCAAAAAATAAAAAAGCTATGATAATCAAATTTGGTAGGTAGGTTTGCGATATAAAAAGTAGACTATACACCAAAATTTAAATTTCTATGTTACAAGAAAAAAAAGTTATAATAAAATATTTTGTGCCAGATCATTTCTATGAAAAATCACTACCATAACGCACTTGCTGCGTCCAAGCTTTTTATAATTTGTATTTGTACATCATGTTAGCTATGGAATGCGCAACCATACTGCAGAAACAAAATTTGTTTGACAATGAACTCAAATTCCCCAGTACTTGCATTGTTCTTGTATATGATAGAAGCTATAAAAATGCTCTTCACTCACTTTTTTTTTTCTCTTTAACGTCGGTCTATTTGAACGACTATGGACAATCACCGACGCAGGAGAGCAGTTTTACCTCACTATCCTGGAAATTTTGCCGAACCCCTGCCTTTCTGTAAAGAGGGTAGGGATTTTTAACGTGCCCAACATTCCACGGACACGGGACCGACGTCTTTACGCCTTCTGCGCAACTTGCTCAAATGCAATGCCACCTACGCCACGGGCTCTCACGTCTATATTTTTCGTTATTTCGAATTTAGTTCAAACGGAGATTGTGTAAGTTGAAAAGGACTACAACCTAAAATTATATTAAAATATACAGGTGTTCCAAAAAAGTGTGACACGTCAAAGTTATATTTTTTCTTATGGGATACCCGGTATTTGACAACGTTTTGGAATTCTATGGAAAAAATAAGGTTCACTTTCTCGAAGGATCCCCATACCTAGCTATTACGGTTTCCCAGATATCTTGATATTTCGACGAATGTGACGTTTTCGAAACAAAATCTTATCTACATTGTCAGATGATATCGTAAAAAAACTCACCAGCTTTTGATGACGGATTTGGTGCTTCATCAACTACTGTAGTCAATATTTCGCAATACTCTACGAGGCGTTCAAAAATTCAAGTTTTATCATCGGCACATTCAAATCAGATTATGGAACACCTATATTTTTACTGCATTTCATAGAGAAAATTATTCCCTTTCATATGATGCTAGAGTTCCCCATACCCAAGTGCAGCGGTTCTGGCGCTATTCACACTTTTATTATTGTTTTTGCATAAATAAGGATATTTTAAATTCAACAACAAATTTAACTGGCTTTGTTTGAAATTCAATCTGGAAACTATTCCAAGGTAAACAATTGATAAAAAACAGAAAAACCAAGAGTAATTATAATAAACATAGTTCTACAAATGTTCAAACTGACGTCCATTCTGTTCAATGCAAAATTGTAGCCTTTCTTCAAAGGACTACTTGCGGCGATACTATATTGAAAGCATGCTGTATGCGTTGTTTCATGTCGTCTTGTGTGGTCGGAGGCATTTCATATACGATACTCTCAGCATGTCCCCACAAGAAAAAATCAAGACATGTTAGGTCTGGCGATCTAGCTCGCCAGTTTTGTGGACCTCCTCGTCCTAACCATTTATTGTGAAAATGTCTACTAAGTTCTTGTCGCACTCTTATTTGAAAATGTGTCAGAGCACCATCCAGTTGTAGCCACATCCGCCTTATAGTAGGTAGTGGGACGTCTTCCAAAAGTTCAGGCAAACTTTGACGAAGAAACCTATGAAACGTATCTCCATTTAGGTGTCCATTAAAAAAGTAAGGACCTATTATTCTTAACCCTAATATTGCACCCCACACATTAATAGATCAAAGGTTCTGACGGTTAATACTGCGGCAAAAATGTGGATTTTCATCAGCGTAGTAATGAAAATTAAGACTGCTTACCAAGCTGTTACTATGGAAAGGCGATTCGTCTGTAAACACACAATCGAAAAAGTATTCATCCTCACCCAACATCTCTAATGCACACATACAGAAATCAGGTCGTCGATTGAAGTCAGCATCTGGGAGTTCTTGATTCAATCAGACATGGTAGGGTTGAAATTTGTGTTTTCTAATTATTCTGCTAATGCTCTGCCTGCTCAACTCCGTTTCCTGGCTGAATTTGCACTGGACATGTGGGGATTTTCTATAAGGGTTCCAATGAACGCAAACACATTTTCTTCATTTCCAGTAAGTTGACTCTGTTTATTGGTCTTTTTATATGCTACGCTTACAGTTCTTCGAAAAAGTCATAACAATCTTTCAAAACTTCTTCTGGATGGACGATTTCGTGCTGGATATTTTTGTGCGCAAAACTCGTGACGCCAGGAAACAATTTTCATGAGATTCACCAATTTTTTTTTTCACCTTAGGGCTCGTCCGCGGCCTTGCCGCCCCGATAGCACTGCAACCTTTGGTTGATTGTGCATACCCTTAGTCTTACTCCACCCATTCCAAAATCACTGTGCCTTGAACTAGTCTGCACAGCGATTGCTAGGGTGAAGTTTTATTTTGCTCTGTCTCCGGTCTAGACTGACCGTAGATCAGTTTTCTTTTGCGGTCCAGAGCTTTACACTCGCACAATATGTGCTGGGCTGATTCCTCCCCCTCGCCGAAGAGTCTGCATGCAAAATCCCCTTCGAACCGCCCCATTTTATGCAGGTGTTTCTTGACGAAGAGTGGTTTTAGGTCTTACGCTCAGCTCACAATCAAACCTAACCTAACCTAACCTTCTTGACGACCATGTGTCCCGTCAAGAGACCTGTTGCGTTTCTGAGATGTCCTCTGCTAAGACTTAGCAGCTCCACAGCTCTCTTTGAACTGGGTTCGTCAATTATTGACTTCTCATGTCTGAGCCCTGGACAGTCTGCACAGTACACCTTGTGTTGGTTTCTGACCCAGGACTTAATGGCTCCCCTGTCAGTGCTCTTTGTCACGCACAGAGCCGGTTCTGATCCCATGAATGGTTCTGCTGACCCTCTCTTCACGAGACTGCCAGCTTCTTCATTGCCTTTGACCCCCGAGTGGCCCGGCACCCAGATGAGGGTCACCTCATTCTGACCAGCCAGGTCGCTCGTCTCGTCTCGGCACTCACTCACCAGCCAGGAATTTACCCGTGGGTTACTTAGTGCCTTAAGAGCTGCCTGGCTGTCTGTGGCTATGAGGATCCGCTTGTTGGTGTAGCCCCTCCTCTTATTCTCCCGCACACAGCGCAGGATGGCGTGCATTTCGGCCTGAAACACTGTTGCATGGGCTCCGAGGGAAATACTATGACTTACCCTCGGTCCTTCCGAGTAAACACATGCCCCCGTCCCACGCTCCCCGCCGGATCCGTCCATGAACCAGACGAGCGCGTCCCTCACCAATAGTTGGAATCATATCGATTAGTTCCTGTATAGGATACGTTTTTATTTCAAACACAATAATTTTAGAAATGATAAGATCACAAAAGAGAGTAGCGATATAATTGAAGAATTAGAAGTTGTGCAGTAATCACCAACAAGAATTGACAAATGTCACAGGCATATGTACAATTAAGTAACCATGTACGTTTCACTCATTTCAATATCGGATGCAGAAAATTTGTTATGAAGAGAAAAGTCTCATCTATACATATATATCTTGAGTTGTGACGATTTACTGTCCCATTTAGGCAAAAAGTGGCTTCGTCAGAAAAGAACATTGGGATCTTCATCGCAGCGTAACACTAATTGTTCACAAGACCATAACCGGCGGTCTGAATCATTATCGTTTAACCTGTGTATCAATTGCACTTTGTAAGGATGATACTCCTCTTCTTTGAATAATTTTACCACTAAATATTGATTCACGTTGTTATTTAGGGCTAGCTGTCTTGTAAAATGGTAAGGATTTTCTTCAGATTCAAGCAATATATCCAATCTGACTTCTTCACTTCCTCGAGGTCGACCTTGTCGAGGCGAATATTTTACGGATCTCGTTTCTGTGAATTTGGCAACCATTTTACTTACTGTAGATCTTGCAATTGGCGGTCTGTATTGTTGGTTAAATAACTCGCATGCTTTCTGGTAACTTTTAAGCCTGTCGCCATATCCAATTATCATTAATATCTCTATTCTTTCCCTTTCGGTTAAACGTGCCAATTTTGTTAAATTCGAATTCGAATTGATTACTTTTAGCACTTTCACATTTTCACCACTGACTATTAATTAATTTAAACGGCAGGTAATAACGGAAATTAATTTACGATTTAACATTATTGTCTTTATTCATCGAGTTCCAAATCCATACTGCGATAAAAGTCCGTAACTAAATACTGATAACAGCAAATAATCAGTGATATATCACGAGTGTTGTTAAAAATTGATTTTGAATTTACTTTTGGTTCCACCTGTCAACATAAGAACATAACTCGTCCTAATTTAAAAAGTCTGGACGCAGCGAGTGCGTTATGTTAGCGAATTTTCCTAATAATGTTTTTAATGTCAAATATGCCTTGTTTTTTAAAGAAGGACGTTTGGTTGTCAGTATAACCTATATAGTAGTGACAATGTACCATATTTCATTAAAATAGCTTTGTTACAAACATTTTCCCAAAATAAACTTAAATAAGTTCCAGAAAAAACTGGGCCGATTTTACTGGCGAACGGACCTCTTCAAACTATTTACATACCTGCCAAGATATAATGATTCACAAACAGCTTTAGGACCAAAACGTAAACAATTTTTTTTTTTGAAAATTTGCAAAAATGTCTTTACAATTCACCATTTTCTTTTGTTACAGAAATTTCCTTCATTAATCGTATTATATTTTTCACAAAAATTCGACATTTCTTATTAATTACCAATATATCACAAAAATCCTATAAAAAGTGATTTCTGCGGAAACAAAAAAAAAACGTCTGCGAAAACTTTTCAAATTGATCCACTATTTGAGAGTGCCTGTATACGGCAGCGCGATTTTTTCGACGAGTAATACGAACAAAAAGCTCTCTGAATGCGTCATTTCCATGGGGCTCCGCTATCTATTGGTAAAAACGCCGTATTACAAATTGTGACATGTGGTTGTGATGTGTGCCAAAAATGTGAAAAGTTGCAAAACAATTGAAATAACTCAAAAACGATATCAATTTTTTTTCCTTACAAACATGGGTTGTAATTCGATTAAAAATACAAAAAAGCAATAACATAGGGGTTCTATTAAAAAAAGAAAATGTGTATAACCAGCGACTTTTGGGCGACCCTGTGATTGTCAAAATGAGTTCATAAGATGCAGCTCGAGACGCCCTATAATTAGTATATAATTTTTTCTCATATCTTGTATAATAACGGATTAATTGAGCTTTACCGTAGAAATACGTCACAATATTATGTGTAAACAGACAAAAACTTAAACTGACCCCGTGTATGGGTTTTAGGGGTTCTAGTTCGCGCTCATTTGAAAAAAATCTTTTTAAAATTCCTAAGTCGCGGTCTTTCCAATAACGAATTTTTGCCACTTAAATTTGCTAAAATATAGACTATGAAAGCATAAACTCTATAGCTGAAACTACTGCCAAAGCACCAGAAAGAGGGTCTATTTGAAATAAATTTTCCTAAAATATTTTAGTAAAATGAAAGACAATGATGGTTGAAGCTGAAACTTAAGGCTTTGTAAAACACACCTATTACGGCATTTCTTCCATATAATCAATATTTGTTTGATATTAGTTGTCTCAAAATTGCAAATTTTAACGTTTCAAATCAGACTTTGACGTTTTAAGAAGAAAAATTATAAAATTTTCAAAATATTTTTCCTGCTACTTCTTGACCTTTTTCGCGTCAAGAAAACGTAATCGTTGTATGTAATATTCAATTGGTTTTGTTAATCACACAAAATATTTTGTTCTTGTGCTTTCCTCTGATCACCAGTGGCACCCAAATTTGTTTCTATAAATGCCTATAACTTTTTTCTCTTTTAAGTTGGACATATGAGCTTCGGTAAGTTTGATAGTAGAAACATATATGCCAAATTTGGTTGGCATAGCTCTGTTATTTTCTGACACAAAAATTTTCCGAAATTTTTTTCCGGGAAAACGTGTCCGATTTTCCTGGCTAACGAACTTATCCAAGCCACTTACAAAAGGCAGGTAGGTGGTAAATGTCATCAAAATCGACCCATTATTTTTACTGAATCCAGTAAAAAAATATTAAAAAAGTTGCGGACTCGTGTGGGGCTTGAACCCACGATCTTCGCCCGTCACAGGGGTAACGCTCTAACCTACTAAGCCAACGAGTCATCGTTCCTAAAAGATGTTTTTGAAGTAGTTATAGTGCCCCCAGAACATTAGGAGCTTTAGATAGCTTCTGTATATCAAGTAGGCCCTATTATGTTTGACACCCATCCATCAAGATTTCTATCAGTAGTCGTCTTCCAAATAAATAGGTCCGTACTAGCCCTTTAATTGTAATGTTTCTTCAACTCTTAGAGTACCGCTGTATTTTTCCAAGCAAGCTAAATAGACTTGTTATCAATGTCCCTTAATATTCATTGTCAACAAATTTTGAACTGTACAACTTTTACATACTTCCTATCTTGAAAATATACTTTGTGGCGGTAATGACAAACTAAAACTCATTACTGGTACTTAATTGTCATTTTAGGATGAAAATTTAAAATAATAATAAATAGTGCGGACTGCGGACCTGTTCTTTTAGTGAATTTTCGTGGAAAAAATTCACTAAAGGGAAGATCCCGACTTTTGAATTTTGAAAAACTTTTGCAAATGAGCGCGAACTATGACCTCTAGAACCCATATCCGGGGTCAGTGTCAATTTATATATATATATATATATATATATATATATATATATATATATATATATATATATATATATATATATATATATATATATATATATTTCCGGGAAAACTTTGAGTTTTCATTCGAATTTTTCTTATCTCAAAAATATAAAGCTATGATAACCAAATTTAGTAGGTAGATTTACGATATAAAAAGTAAACTATACACCAAAATTTAGATTTCTATGTTACAAGAAAAAAAAAGTTATAATAAAATATTTTCATTCGAAAAAAATTTTTATCTCAAAAAATAATGGGCCGATTTTGATAAAATTTGACATGTACCTTCTTTCTGTAAATGGCTTGGACAAGTTCGTTAATCAGAAAAATTTAGATTTCTATGTTACAAGAAAAAAAAGTTATAATAAAATATTTTGTGCCAGATCATTTCTATGAAAATTCACTACCATAACGCACTTGCTGCGCCCAGGCTTTTCAAAATAGAATTCTCCGCATAAGGTCTCACATAAATGATAGGTATCGTGACGAATTCAAAACAGTGGCTAACTTCACTTTTGCTGTCCAGTCCAGCGGGCCTTCCACATATTTTTAAAGGCAAAATGACAACATTAAAAATCGTTTCTAGTAAGAACGGCTGGTTAGCTCAGGAGGTTAGATACGTTTGTCTGCATAATATTTATTTATTAAACCTATAGAATTAAATACATTGTCAAAATAGTAAAATTTATAAAGCGGGTTTTTATTGGTCGTATTTTTCCTGTTATTTTGTTAAATCCTATCCATAAGTTTATCTCATCTGTACACGTTTGTACATAAACAAACAAACAAAAAACACAAATGTAAACAAGACCTTGTACTTATATTATTAACATACTCTGTAAGTGCGATTGAATGACTCGCTGGTGCATTGTAATACACTCTAATTATTGTACATATTATATGTGATATAAATAAAGTTTATTGGAGTTGAAGTTGAAAGCGTTACCTCCAATTTAAACTAGTACAGGTCGTGAGTTCAAACCCCACACCAGCCATGTTTTTTTGGCAGTTTTATTAGTATTCGCCGTGCACGTAAGTATAATCTTATTTATGAAACTTGGCAAGAGACTTCCTTTTATAAATATTTTGGGTAAGCAACTTTGTTAGCCAGCCTTATGGGACCAGTTTTTCCGGAAAATTTTATATTTTAAACCTCTTCTAAATATGATATTGTAATGAAATTTGGTATACACGTTGCCTTCTACATATATATATATATATATATATATATATATATATATATATATATATATATATATATATATATATATATATATATATATATATATAACACCCAACAAATTCGTGTTTTAAGGATAATTAAATTATGTGCATAAAAAACAAAATTTTTGCTGTTTCAAGGGATCAAAGAAGAGCACGACATTAATGTTTTTATATCAAGCATAAAAAATCGGGACCAAACTAGTGCGTTATGGTACTGAATTATTAAAAGCTTTAAATTCGAATAAGTAAATCTGCGATTAACCTAGAAAGTTTAATTTTGGGGTATAGTAAAGTCTCCACCAACCATGTCCACCTATTTTCATTAAAATAACTTTATCATTTTTTAAATACACAAAAATGCTTATTCTAACTATTTATGAAATGTAACAAGTGTGCCTTTAGCAGACATCCTAAAAAAAAATCACATACGAAGAGATCGCGGCTTTTTGTTTGAGACCTTAAAGACAGAGCTTGCAAATTTATTAAGTCATAAGATGTTTCTTACTGTTTTTAATAAACTCCATAAGTTTAGTAAAAATAGAACTTTAACTTTGTTAAAAGCAACATAAAGTAGGCTGTTGTTAACTGTGCTTTAAAATAACTGAAAATAACTCATTAATTTGAGTTGTTAGTTTTTGACAGCTAAAAAACAAATTATTATTATCGCAAATACTAGTTGTACACTATCAGTGTGGCATACATATTACTAAAATTAATACTTCAATTTAAACAGAACTTGAAGATCGGTTTTAGAAGTCCCAATAAACAAACTGAATAAATAAACATAAAAAAAAACATTAAAAAAGTTGCGGGCTCGTGTGGGGCTTGAACCCACGACCTTCACCCGTCACAGGGGTAACGCTCTAACCTCCTAAGTCAACGAGCCATCGTTGCTAAAAGATGTTTTTCAAGGTAGTTATAGTGCCCCAGAACATTAGGAGCTTTACACAGCTTCTATATGTCAAGTAGACCCTATTACGTTTGACACCCATCCATCAAGATTTCTATCAGTAGTTGTCTTCCAAATAAATAGGTCCGTACTAGCCCTTTAATTGTAATGTTTCTTCAATTCTTAGAGTACCGCTCTATTTTTCCAAGCAAGCTAAATAGACTTGTGATCAATGTCCTTTGATATTCATTGTCAACAAATTTTGAACTGTACAATGAAATGGAATTTTCAATAAATGTTGAACTGTACAACTTTTACATACTTCCTATCTTGAAAATATACTTTGTGGCGTTAATGACAAACTCATAGTAATTACTGGTATTTAATTATCATTTTAGGATGAAAAATTTAAAAATCCTGGACGCAGCAAGTGCATTATGGTAGTGAATTTTCATAAAAATGATCTGGCACAAAATATTTTATTAAAACTTTTTTTTCTTGTAACATAGAAATCTAAATTTTGGTGTGTAGTTTAATTTTGATATCACAAACCTACCTACCAAATTTGGTTATCATAGCTTTTTTATTTTTTGAGATAAGATTTTTTTCGAATGAAAACTATATATATATATATATATATATATATATATATATATATATATATATATATATATATATATATATATATATATATACCGATAACTCAAAAAAGAATGGGCCGATTTTCATAAAATTTGGCATGTGCCTTCCTTTTGTAAATGGCTTGGATAAGTTGTTAGTCAGGATAATCGGACGAGGTTATCCGGGAAAATTTTAAGTTTTCATTCGAAAAAAAATCTAATCTCAAAAAATAAAAAAGCTATGATAACCAAATTTGGCAGGTAGGTTTGCGATATCAAAGTTAAACTACACACCAAAATTTATTTTTCTATGTTACAAGAAAAAAAGTTTTAATAAAATATTTTGTGCCAGATCATTTCTATGAAAATTTACTACCATAATGCACTTGCTGCATCCAGGATGTTTTAACTTTTCATCCTAAAATGATAATTAAATACCAGTAATTACTTTTAGTTTGTCATTAACGCCACAAAGTATATTTTCAAGATAGGAAGTATGTAAAAGTTGTACAGTTCAACATTTATTGAAAATTCCATTTCATTGTACAGTTCAAAATTTGTTGACAATGAATATCAAGGGACATTGATAACAAGTCCATTTAGCTTGCTTGAAAAAATAGAGCGGTACTCTAAGAATTGAAGAAACATTACAATTAAAGGGCTAGTACGGACCTATTTATTTGGAAGACGACTACTGATAGCAATCTTGACGGATGGCTGTCAAACGTAATAGGGCCTACTTGACATATAGAAGCTGTGTAAAGCTCTTAATGTTCTGTGGCACTATAACTACATTGAAAAACATCTTTTAGCAACGGTGACTCGTTGGCTTAGGAGGTTAGAGCGTTACCCCTGTGACGGGTGAAGGTCGTGGGTTCAAGCCCCACACGAGTCCGCAACTTTTTTAATATTTTTTTTAATGTTTATTTATTCAGTTTGTTTATTCGGACTTCTAAAACCGATCTTCAAGTTCTGTTTAAATTGAAGTATCAATTTTAGTAATAGATATGCCGCAAAAACGAACGACTCAAATTAATGAGTTATTTTCAGTTATTTTAAAGCACAGTTAACAACAGCCTACTTTATGTTGCTTTTAACAAAGTTAAAGCTCTATTTTTACTAAACTTCTGGACTTTATTAAAACTCTGGACGCAGCAAGTGCGTTATGGTAAAGAATTTTCATAAAAATGTTTTTAATTGCAAATATGGGTTTCCTTTTTAAGAAAGCAGGCATCAATTTTGGTTACCAGTATAACCTATATAGTAAAAACAATGTGCCATGTTTCATAAAAATAACTTTATTGTGTGAAAATGTACAAAAATTTTCAAAAGTAAACTTAAAGTGTTCCCGGAAAAACTCGTTTCTTGGTCAACCTTATAGGTTAATAGCAAATTGAGCTATTCAAATTTGAAGCATTTAATGAAAATTCGCTACCATAACGCACTTGCTGCGTCCCGAATTTCTTTTCTTACAAACATGCATCGCTGAAAAATTCAAAAATGCAATAACATAAGGCGTGTTTGAATAGAAAAAAAAAGAAAATTTGTATCACCAACGACTTATGGGCCATCCTGTGATTGTAGAAATATTTTTTTAAGATGTAGCTCAAGACACCCTATAATTAATATATACAAATTTTCTTCATATCTTGTATAATAACGGATATATTAGGCTTTATTGATTTTTTACGAAAATTCGACCAAAATTATATACCATTAAACAATAAACTCTATAGCTAAGGCTACTGCCAAGCATCAGAGACAGGGTCTATTTTAAATGAATTTTCTGGAAATATTTTAGTAAAATGAAGGACAATGACGGTTGAAACTAAGACTTCAGAGTTTGTAAAAGATCCTTCTTGAGACATTTGATTTCCATATCCCGTATTAGATTCAAGTTCTTTGCCTAAATGTTGCCGATTTTGACGTTTTAAATCGCAACTTTGACGTTTTGAGGAAAACCCCAATTTATTTTTCTTTAAATGCTCTATAACTTTTTTGTCTTTTGACCTACATAGCTAAATTTTGGTAGGTGGCTTACCTATAAGGATATTAACTAGCGTACCAAATTTGGTTGCCCTTACTTTGTTAATTCCGGAGATATAAATTTTTTTCGAAAGAAAACACAAAATTTTCCGGGAAAACCTGGGCAGATTTTCCTGGCTAACGAACTTATCCAAGCCATTTGCAAAACGAATTTTTCCACCAAATTTAGTCAAAATCGGCCTATTATTTTTTGAGTTATCGGTGTGATACATATATATATATATATATATATATATATATATATATATATATATATATATATATATATATTATGTTATATATATATATATATATATACATATATATATATATATATATATATATATATATATATATATATATATATATAAATATATATATATATATATATATATATATATATATAATATATATATATATATATATATATATATATATACATATATATATATATATATATATATATATATATACATATATATATATATATATATATATATATATATATATATATATATATATATATATACATATATATATATATATATATATATATATATATATATATATATATATATATATATAAACATATAAAAATCGAAACGGACCCCGGATATGTGTTCTAGGGGGCCTAGTTCGCGGTCATTTGAAGAAATTTTTTCAAAATTCAAAAGTCGGGATCTCCTCATTAGTGAATTTTTTTTTTTAAGAAAATTCACTAAAAACAGTAAGAACCATCTTATGGCTTAATAAATTTTCAAGCCATGTCTTTAAGGTCTCAAACAAAAAGCCGCGATCTATTCGTAAGTGATTTTTTTTACGAAATCTGCTAAAGGCACACTTGTAACATTTCTGTGTATTTAAAAAATGATAAAGTTATTTTAATGAAAATTGGTGGACATGTTGTGTTGGCAGAGACTTTACTATGCACCAAAATTGAACTTTCTAGGTTAATCGCAGATTTAGTTATTAGAATTTGAAGCTTTTATTGAAAATTTAGTACCATAACCTACTAGTTTGGTCCCGATTTTTTTTATGCTTGAAATAAAAACTTTAATCTCGTGCTCTTCTTTGGTCCCTTGAAACAACGGAAATTTTGTTTTTTATGCACATAGCTTAATTATCCTTAAAACACGAATTTGTTGGGTGTTATATATATATATATATATATATATATATATATATATATATATATATATATATATATATATATATATATATATATATATATATATATATATATATATATATATATATATATAGATAGATAGATAGATAGATAGATAGATAGATATATATGTAGAAGGCAACATATAATATTTACAGTGTAATGTACAATAATTAGAGTGTATTACAATGCACCAGCGAGTTATTCAATCGCCCTTACAAAGTATATTGAATAATATAAGTACAAGGTCTTGTTTACATTTGTGTTTTTTGTTTGTTTGTTTGTCTGTTTATGTACAAACGTGTACAGATGAGATAAACTTATGGATAGAATTTAACAAAATAACAGGAAAAATACGACCATTAAAAACCGGCTTTATAAATTTTACTATTTTGACAATGTATTTAATTCTATAGGTTTAATAAATAAATATTATGCAGACAAACGTATCTAACCTCTTACTAGAAACGATTTTTAATGTTGTCATTTTGCCTTTAAAAATATGTGGGAGGCCCGCTGGACTGGACAGCAAAAGTGGAGTTAGCCACTGTTTTGAATTCGTCACGATACCTATCATTTATGTGAGACCTTATGCGGAGAATTCTATTTTAAAAAGCCTGGGCGCAGCAAGTGCGTTATGGTAGTGAATTTTCATAGAAATGATCTGGCACAAAATATTTTATTATAACTTTTTTTCTTGTAACATAGAAATCTAAATTTTTGTGTATAGTTTACTTTTTATATCATAAATCTACCTACTAAATTTGGTTATCATAACTTTTTATTTTTGAGATAAAAAAATTTTCGAATGAAAACTCAATATTTTCTCGGAAAACCTCGTCCGATTTTTCTGATTAACGAACTTGTCCAAGCCATTTACAGAAGGAAGGTACATGCCAAATGTTATCAAAATCGGCCCATTATTTTTTGAGATAAAAAATTTTTTCGAATGAAAATGATCTGGCAGAAAATATTTTATTATAACTTTTTTTTTTCTTGTAACAGAAATCTAAATTTTGGTGTATAGTTTACTTTTTATATCGTAAATCTACCTACTAAATTTGGTTATCATAGCTTTTTATTTTTGAGATAAGAAAAATTCGAATGAAAACTCAAAGTTTTCCGGGAAAACCTCTTCAGATTTTCCTGGGTAACGAACTTATCCAAGCCATTTACAAAATGCCAAATTTTATCAAATTTTTGTGTATAATTTACTTTTTATATCGTAAATCTACATTATATATATATATATATATATATATATATATATATATATATATATATATATATATATATATATATATATATATATATTTATTTATTTATTTATTTGTGTGTGTGTTTTTGTCACCAGAATAACGCAAAAATTAATAAATCAATTTTAATAAAACTTGGCACGCGTGTTCCTTTGGTTAATGGCTTGGACAAGTCAACATTTTAAACTCTCAATGTGGAACTCACCCAAGACATGAGTTCTAGCTAGGAGGGCTAGTACGTGCTGATTTGCAGAAATTTAAAAAATTAAAAAGCGCGATCACCCCATTAGGTAAATGAATTATTTCCCCGAAAATTTGCTAAAGAACGAAAAGCCAAAGATTAATTTTTAGAGACATTAACAGTATTTTTCTAGTTAAATGGCTTTCTGAAGACATAACAAACAATAAGCTAGCTTAATTATTATTTAAAGTTCTCAATTAATTAAAAGCGACCCAAACTAAACGACCTGAAGTGTCAAAAAATTGCTTGTATTATCCCTTGTGACCATATCTATGTGTGGAGGAAGGTGAGACAGTTCTTAGTTACAAAGACTAATATGACCAAATTACCACACTCTAGAATGTCCATTATTTTAAAATCTCAACCAGAAAGCTCTAAAAATTAATGAAAACGTATGGACAAAAAAAAAACAGTAAGGTAGGAAATACATAGAAAGTTCGGGACGCAGCAAGTGCGTTATGGTACTGAATTTTCATCAAATTTGAATAACCCAATTTTCTATAAACTTAGGAAGTCTAATTTTGGTATGTAGTAAGGTCTTTCCCAAGGCAACATATGCAGCTAATTTCATTACAAAAGCTTTGTAATTTTCGGAGAAACCTTTTTTTTTTCAAAAGAAAACTCAAAATTTTCCCAGAAAACCTTGTCCGATTTTCCTGGCTAACGAACTCGTCCAAGCTATTAAAAAAGAAAGGTACCTGCCGAGTTTTATCCAAATCGGTTAATTACTTTTTGAGTTATCGGTTGGATATATATATATATATATATATATATATATATATATATATATATATATATATATATATATATATATATATATATATATATATATATATATATATATATATATATATATATATATATATATATATATATATATATATATATAAACATAGAAAAATTGAAACTGACCCCGGATATGGGTTTTAGGCGTCCTAGTTCGCGCTTATTTGAAAACATTTTTGCAAAGTCTCACCATCGACACCTCTCTAAAACTATCATAAGATTATATTTACGTACTTAGTGAATACTAATAAAACTCCCAAAAAAAGCATGACTCGTGTGGGGTTTGAACCCACGACCTTTACACGGCAACTTGTAAGTAACGCTCTAACCTTCTGAGCTAACGAGCCATTATTACTAGAAGCGATTTCTAATAGTCAGTGTGTTCAAAAATATGTGAAAGCCGCACTGGGTTGGACCGCAAAAGTCAAGTTAGCCCCTGTGTAAATTTGTCAGGCTACCCATGATTTCTGTGAGAGCCTTATGCCGAGGACTTCTATTTTAAAATGAACAGGTCCGCACTGACCTTTAAATTTTATTTATTCTATTATCATTCTAAGATTTTCGTTCTGAAATGATAATTAAATATCAGGAATTACTTTTAGTTCGTCATTAACGTCACAAAGTATATTTTCAAGATAGAATGCTGGTAAAAATTGTACAGTTAAAAATTTATTTATTTTAACATTGATAACAAATCCATTTAGCTTGGAATATTAGAACGTTACTCACAAATTAAAGAAATATTTAAATTAAAGGTCTAGTACGAACCTATTTATTTGGAAGGCAACATCTGATAGGAATCGTAATGGATGACAAACAAGTGATGTGTGACAAACATAATAGGACCTACTTGACTTATAGAAGTCCAGTAGAGTTCATAAGGTCCCTGGCGCAGTATAACTTCATTAAAAAACATCTTTCAGCAACGATGGCTCGTTGGCTTAGAACTTAGAAGGTTAGATTGTTACAACTATGAAGGGTGAAGGTCGTGGGTTCAAGCCCCACACGAGTGCCTAGCTCTTTTTTTATCCTTTCTTATTGTTTATTTGCAAGTATAGCCATGTGATTAGTTGAATATGAATTATTTTTCTTCCTTTCTAACAACTGTGTCTATGTCCAGTATTTTTGTGGCGATAAACCCGAATCTAAACTCATTCAGGTTGCTAATAGAAGGCGCTAGTCAGTTACTAATTTGCTATTATAAAACCCAATATAATACACTTGTACTAATAGTACAGTATATAACATGATATGTTTATATAAATCTATATATTAATACGTGAAGAAAAAACATTGTACCTCTTTTAAAGCATATTGTGCGTACTGAGGAGTGTGAGATTTGGCAAAGTTGAATTCATATGAAGAAGGAGCGCAAAAAGATAAAATGTATGTATAATATGTGTTACAAATAGAATAAACAATGCTTTGTTTTAATTAGATTCCTCCTGTCCATGCCAGTTCTGAGCCGACCGTTAATATCTATATATTAATCTGTCAATGTCAAACACAATTACTCTATGGTCAAACAGATGTATATCGATGCGTTCATACTGAATGTCAATAACATAAAAGTCTGTGGTCAAACAGTCGCACTGAGATTATAGAGGTATACTCTATGGCAAAAGAACATCAATAATGTTCAAGCTTAAAAATTTAATGAATTACGGTCGAATTTATGCGGCTGCACGACCACTAGTCTAGTGGACCTGTGCAGTGTTTTCACAGGTGCCAACTGCAACTTCAAAGTAACAAGACTTGAATAATTTTCTTGTTTCTGTCAGCTTGAGACATGAAAATATCAGTATTTTTCCGCTAATATTTTTGTCTACTTCTACGCCTTAAATTTCCCTGAAAGGTTAAAAAACTTTTTGACATTTTTTAAAAATTAAAGATGGAGTACATAATTTGAAATATATGTAAATTTTTAGCAAATGTTCGTGTAATAAATATTTAATCAGTTTTCGCAGAGATTTTTTTTTGCTATTTTCGTAGAAACCTTTTTTCAATGTTTGTAAAATGTTGGTAATTGATAATTAATGTTTAATAAGTTATTGTAATACATGCACGAATTTTCGTGTAGGATATTTCGAATTTTCATGTAAACATTTTTGTTTGGAATTCTTATCAAAAAGCTTATTAAAACAGCTTTTGTTTGGGTTGGCCAATAGTTGGAAGTATTTTATTTGTTCTGCTAAACGATCTGTTGCTGTTTAGGTGATGTCAATTGTAAATTCAAATGTGTAACGATGAACAAAAGTCATGATACAAATAACGAGAGATATGATATTCAGACTACCTATTTTTAGACCTGTCACGCGCATGGTGTCAAGTGGTGAGTCCAATGCAACAATAATATGCTGTCGTACAGTGGGGTTTGATGTTTCATCACAACTTCTTAACAAATTACGTATTTTACTAATATTTAAGTGCATACAGTTGGAAGTAATAAAAATGAAAAAGATTAAATTTAGTGCTGCGATCTATATTATCTGAAAAAGACAATATAGGCGTAACTTCAACCGGATTAAACTGACGTATAGAAACTTTTTGGTTGCAAATGACTTTGTTTTCAGTGTGTAGTTGGACTTCTATAACGTTACTCACCACGTGACGTCATAGGAGGGGGCGGGGCATATGCGCAATATCCTATCTCTTCTAAGTCATTATATCATGAACAAAAGTTATGTTCAAAGATTAGTGACGAAAAGACATGAAACGCGACGACCATGACGATACTAACGCCATCTATTGCTTCAAATATTTACTACTGCCACAATCATAGATGTCTTTGTTACCGATCGTGCAGTTGTCCAATTTTGTGTGACTTTTCGTGTCGAACTTCAAACTTGTCATATGATCTTACCGCTTACCTGCCCATCTGCCTTGAATTACTGTGATTAATTGTGTAAGAATAAGTGTTATTTGTTAAATTTAAAATAAGCCGTGGTTCATATCGCATGTTACATGAATAAACACAATAGAGATGTAGGGTTCTCCAGTTTTTCAAAAGATCGTCTGCTGTAAGTTATTTTATTTATATTAATTTATTACAACTATCACCGAAGTCCATAGAATTATCAGAATTGAAATGAAAAATACAATTGTATTTGCAAAACTAAGCAGTGGATTGAGGTAGTTGATAAAAAGACCTACTGCTGGATTATCAACACCTCAAATCCCATTATCAAGTATGCAGCAAACATTTTTCCTGCGACCAATTTAAAAAAACTTCAATAACAACCAAAAACTGGAAAATATTTGTGGAAGAAAATAATCTAATAATAAATAACGCAGTATCACCATTTTGTATTTAAAACTTTGTGATTGCTCTGAATAAGAGTGGGAAAATATTTTTAGTCAGTACGGTGGAAACTTCTCTTAAGGGTTTCAAATTTGCCGCAGCGCGGGTTTTCAAATTTACCGCCCATATTTATGTCATTTTTAAGCGACTAGAGCGCTATAGACGTGTCAAATGTTAACCAGAGCCAACCGGAAAGCTGGTCGCTCTTATGTACAGATAGCTTATGGGCGTTTCCTATCTTCTCCTCACTAATCTTTGGTTATGTTGTTATTCGGTGTGATCGATTGTAGGTAGATATTTAAGGAAAAACATGTGTTTGCTGCTTGTGGTTTCGATTTGTGTACTATATTGTGAAGTGCACTGAAAAAATATTATTAGAAATAGTACAAGAGAAATATGGAAAATATCGATGCCGGCGATAGAAACGTACCACAAATAGTTGGTGTTGCAGCTGGAATTTTGGCAACAGTTGCAATAGAAAACTTGTTTGCCGATGAACGTAGTTAAATAAAAGGGATTGAGTTAGAATCAGTCACGAAATACAAATACCTGGGAGTTATTGTAGCCAATGAACTTAAATTTAATAAACAAGTTGACTATGTAGTCTGCAAGCAAGTAGCCAAAAAGATTGGAGTTTTTTAAATTTCAAACACCAATAAGTTTAAAGCAATGTCAACAGAACAGTTTTTAGATAAACAGTGTTGATATAATGTGAAAGACTGGTTATTAGTTTTATTGTGTAGTTACTATTAGATAAAAATCACACCAGGAGACTTTTTCCCTCAGGGCTCGTCCGCGACTTCGCCGCCCCGAAAGCACTGCAGACTTTGGCTTATTGTTGGTAGGGTGAAGTTTTATATTGCTCTGTCTCCGGTCTAGACTGACTGTAGATCAGTTGTCTTTTGCGGTCCAGAGCTTTACACTCGCATAAGATGTGCTGGGCTGATTCCTCCCCCTCGCCGCAGAGTCTGCATGCGAGGCACCCCTCGAAGCGTCCCATTTTATACAGGTGTTTCTTGATGGCCATATGTCCCGTCAAGAGACCTGTTATGTTTCTGAGCTGTCCTCTACTAAGAACCAGGAGACTTGGTTGGCCACTTAAAAATTCTGGAAATGACCCAACAGGAGTCACTTGCCAAATCAACAGACCAAATGCCAGTCAAACTGGACTTCATAGTTCCTTTCTACGTAATCATAAATGACCGCCAAACATGGGACAGAGAGTGCTCAAAGCTGACAAACAACTCATCTGTATGGTATACAAACAGGTCTAAACAAATGGTGGGAGCTGGACTGTGAATAAGATGGTCCAACTTTAGGCACTCTAACTCCCTAGGAAAAACTTCCACCATCTTCCAAGCAGAAATGCTTGCTATAAATCTTTGTGTACAGGACTGCATACAAAGAAGACTCAGAAATAGAGCGATCTATAATCCTGTCAGACAGTCAAGCAGTACTAAATACTCTGAAATCTGTTAAAACCGAGTCTAAACCGATCTGGGAATGCAAAAAATCCTTGAAGCAACTGGCTACGAACAAAAAAAGTATGAGGGTAACAGGGCAACTAGGCATTGAAGGAAATGAGGAAGCAGGTAGCCTTGCACAAAGGTCATCAACAACACCATTCTATAGTCCAGGGCACTATTGTGGACTAACAAAAATCCACGTAAGAAATGAACTTGATACTTGGGAGGAAAGACCAAATGTTGTCATACTGGAGGAAAACGCCAGGCTTAACGCAGGCAAAGCGGTTCATCACCATATCAACAAAGAAATCTGAACTTTTTCTTGTACTGAACAGGAACGATTTGAGAATAATCACAGAACTTATCAAAGGAGACTCCCCAGCAAGGTATCACCTTATGAAGATGGGCAAGGCGGACAGTGAAAACTGCAGATACCTCACTAAAGCAGCAGAAAGAACAGAACACTTTCTATGCGACTGCATGGCTCAGTTCTGCAAAAGGCTGAAATACCTTGGAAGGACGACCTTAACACCCCAGGAAATAGGTAAAATAGCCTTCAAGAAGATTGTAGACTACACAAAAATTCTGACCTTTTTGGGCAACTATTGGGGAAAAGAGTCAGGCGCAAAAGACCTATTGGGTTTACAGCGCTGAGAGGCCAAATACCTATACAACTCATTAAATAATCTACAATCTAGTATTAGGTACATAATATATAAGTTATGCACATAGTTTTTTTTTAATGGCTATGGCATCTCCGGCCATTAGCACAATTTTCCGATCTTTATTTTAGTCATTATCAAATTTTCCAGACAAGGAGTATCGCAGATAAATATGTATAGAGTAGGGGAAACTGGCGTACAGTGTGATTATCTTAAATTTCCAGGACAGAAACGGTTTCAGATGTTTTTCTGCTTGACAGTAGATAGCCACACATTTTCGCCTGAACACAACACATTGAACCGACCGAATAAACACTTGTGATCTGCGTTCAAGGTTTATAGATTATATAGGTTGTCTGGTAACACTCGACCAATCAGAGAGTGGAACGTGAATACGTCACATGTATTCCCAATTTGAACCCAGTGGAATAATATAGAAATCAGTCGGCATATAACAAGACTAAATATTTAATAATAAGTTAAAATTATAGTAATAGGAAGTATTGAAGTTTTAGGATATTAATCGATTTCAAATTTGACATTTGTCAAACTAAAGTAATTTTTATCTCCCACAAATTTAAAATTTTTTGTGAAAATATGGGTTGTTTGGAAAGAAAAGCAGTTAGAAAGACATTATGGAATAGCAGAGATTTATGGTAAATGAAGGTGATGGTTGACGTGCTAGAAGGTGCGAAATAGAAGAGCAAAATTAATTTAAATTTGGTACGTCAAAATTTGAAGTTTATGGAATTTGGTGTAGGACTGTGAAACTATTTAGGATTCAACCTTCTAAATTGTGTTATATGATAGCACAAGTCGCATAAGACTTATTGTATTAACATAATGTATAATTTTTACCAATAAACAATAATAATAATAATAATAATAATAATAATAATAATAATAATAATAATAATAATAATAATAATAATTAATTGGTTTATCTTGAAAATGTAAAAAAAAATTAATTTACCACAACCTAGGTTTTCATTTTTTTAATAGTTTACTTATTTTACCGGATATGCCTCATTTAATAAGATGTAACTAATCACAATAAGTGTATATTATTTACGTTTATAATATTTAGGTAGGTATGTATTTTTACACAGACAAAATAGTAGGTTATTATAACTTTTACAATTTAAAGCTATATTTCAGTTTTGCATTATATTGAAGACAAAATTGCATTAATTGCAGATACTGTTTAAAACTTTTTGTAAGGTGCATTGTAAAATTTATATACCAATATAATAATAATAATAATAATAATAATAATTTCTAAACAAAAAACTCGTACATCTTACATTTAATTTTACAATAATAGTAAATTGTGCTAGCCCAATAAATAAATTAATAATATATAATAATAACTGGAAAATTTTAAGATGAACTCACGAAGGGCTTTAAAGAAAAATTTTCATCAACATGCTCAGAACTCCCCTTTAGTGCATAAACCACAAGAAACCTTTCTTGCCGTCGAACACCCAAAAAAAAATTACGGGACCAGGAGTGAATAGGGGTGATGGGCGGGGAAGCGGAAATGAGAAATACAAAAAAACAGATTAGCCTTTATACTATTTTGCAGCTACCCTCCCTAAAGTTCTGATTACCCCGCCCATAACCCCTATTTGCCTCAGGTCCCGTAACCTTCTTGGGGATTGTCACCAACAAATTTTTCTTGTCGTTTATGCATTGAGGGTGGTTGTATGCATGCAGAAGGCGAAGCAAAACCCGCAAGACGAAGCACTACAAACAACTCCGCCAGGCATCTAAACTGATATTTAGGTAAACTTTATTGAATTCTTGTTTTAAGTATATATAACCAATTTTTTTACCTGCCTTTATGACGATTCACCGATTTCATTGTTGAGTATATAAATAACCTTGAATAAATATCGTTTAATTCGTAATATCGTTGTGCAGTTATGTTTACAACACAACACCTCAAAAAATAAAATATTGTCTTTTAAGACAATAGTTTCGATTTAACTGCTATTTCGTATTAAATAAACATTAAAATAAATCTGTAACTGAAAATTTACACAAATTTCCAATAAATGTTATTTCAAACACCAAAACGCAATCTGAAACTATAGGAGTTATCCGCATCTGTAACAGACATGACGTAGTGCCCTCCTCTTGCCCCCTGAGAGTTACCAGACAACCTATCTAATCTATGAATCTTGATCTCCGTTAGAAAAAATGGCGACCGTTAGGCAACACGTTATCTGTCAACGTACGCGTTCAACCGACTAAGCAAAATAGGTTAGCGGACGTTGGAATCTGGTGAACGCAGCCATGTTAACACGGTAGTGCGCTGGAAACAAACCAATCAAAAAATTATGGTAAGCTTTCAAAAAATTCCTGTTGTTATTGTCATTTAATTTGACGTAATGCTGAAAATAATTTAATTTAGCGCTACTTTATATTAAACATGAAAATATCGGCTATTGTCTATCAAATTTTAAAGCCAGTGTCAAGGATTCCATGCCAAAGTCTCAAGCAATTACAAATTACTCAATACCGAAATATTGGGAAGTTTTCAAAACTGGTGCGACCTCCCGTTAGAGTATATGGTGTACATGGTCGTTACGCCGAAGCACTCTACTCAGCAGCCTCAAAACAAAACAAACTGAAAGATGTAGAAAATGACCTTAACAAGATAAAAAACATATTACAAGGCGATAAAAAATTACGGGAACTAGTCCTAGATCCATCCGTAAGCCGTCAGATTAAAGAAGAGGACATGAAAGCTATAATAAAAGCGTTGAAACTTAGCGACACGACGAACAATTTTCTCATGTTGCTGGCTGAGAATCGCAGGCTAATGCTGATAGAGGCCATTATAGGGTCTTTCGGCATCATCATGGCAGGATATCGTGGCGAAGTCATGTGCGAAGTGGTGACGGCCACACCAATTGATGATAAAATGAAGCAGATCATAATGGAAAACATAAAGAAGGCATACAAAAACGATAGGCAGGTGACCTTTAAGAACATAGTGGATCCAGAAATTATAGGAGGTATGATAGTTAAAGTGGACGATTATTACGTTGATATGAGCATAGCCACAAAGTTGAGGAAATACAAAGAAATAATGACTAAATCGATTTAACATAATTGCGGTCTAGGTACAATAATTATATCAATATTACTTATGTACAATGTACGCTAACAAAAAAAATAGTTTTAACTTTATACAATGGCAATATACTTTGTTAAATGCTTTTGAAATAAACATTTTAGTCCGTTTTTTCTCTCTTTTTTCATGTAATCATTTAGATTATAAACAGTGGCGGTTTTACTGTAGGTGCATTTGTGCAGTGAACCCCCTTAAAAATTGAACTAGCTACACCATATAATTATATCCTTTCAATATTTATAATATAATTGATAATTATCGTATAATATACTACCTTTTTTACCATTACCTACATAGTTACATACAAAACACCAACCCGTAACCCATAGAAAATATTTAAATTGCTGTCTTGTCGCTGACGACTTTACATAACTTTTTCGGTTCAAGTTGGATCCTGAACATATCGCGAGAGCGGTACTCCGTGTGTTAAAAAGAGAGCAGTCGGACGCGTGAACCAGAAGATATAATACAAACATCTTACCGCGTTTAGGTGCAGTGCACGAGAAGGAGGAAAAGTCGCGCTACGTCGGCGCGGGTACTCGACAATCGTCTGCTTTCGCCCGTCGCGTCTCGTCTCTTACGTGTTAATTAAAATATGTAAACAATGGAGTCATATTCGGTGGAATATATTAAAGAAAATTCTAATAATTTTCAAAATCGTTTTCAAATAAAGAAAAAGGGTCCGCCTCGCCCAGAACTACAGCTGGCACAAGAGTGTACCTTAAAAAATAAAAAGCTTAAACGTGTGTTTAAAGTAAAACAATATAAAAAACTTCGTGGTTGTGCGGGTGTAATCAACTAAACGCATTATTTTGTTTTCCGTGCCTGATTTTCGCCGGTAATCCTAATGTAAGTGTTGAGTGGACAAAAACAGGGGTTACGGATTTGTCACATTTGTCGGCAAAAATAAAAAAGCATGCATCTTCCCAAATTCATATAAAGAATGAAATAAATCTCTCCGATATTGGTAATGTGGACATTCGACAGTTTTTGGATTCTGCATATCAAAAGTCTATTAAAAACTTCAATGAACAAGTATCAAAAAACCGGTATGTATTATCACGACTTATCGACTGTATTAAATTTTGTGGTGCTTTTAAACTCGCCTTACGTGGGCACGACGAATCCTCGGGCAGTTTAAATCGCGGTATATACAGGGGGCTCATCGATTTTGTGGCGGAAATAGATGTGGCCATGAAACAGAATTTGGAAGGGAGTAATGTTTTTAAAGGAACTTCAAAATCGGTTCAGAATGATTTACTAGATGCTATGCTCGTTGTTTATCAGGAATAAATAAAAAAACAAATTTTAGAGACTTGCTTTGTAGCCAACCAGGCTAATGAACGACGGATGTTTCTACCCATCCGCAACTTGTGTTAATTTTGAGATATGAACGAAACGGTCACATACATGAGCGATTTTGGAAATTTCTAAATCCTGCATCATATAGTGCCAAAGACATTGCGATTGAAATGAAAAAAGAATTAACTGAGCTTAATATTTCGCCTAATCAGTTAGTAGGCCAAAGTTATGACGGAGCAGCCGTTATGTCAGGGAAAGTGGGAGACGTGCAAAGTATTATAAAAAATGACTATCCATATGCGTATTTTATACACTGCTATGTCCATCAGTTTAATTTAATTTTACAAAAAAGCGTGTCTGTCAATAGAAATATCTCTATTTTTTTCGTAAATTTACATGCATTTCCTACCTTCTTTTCACGATCGCCAAAACGATCGGAGGTATTACAGAGTATTGTGAAAAAGCGAATTCCAGCAGCGCCGCCAACCAGATGGAATTATAATACTCAAACGGTAAGAAATGTTTACGAAAATGCAGAACTTTTAAAGGAAAGCCTGGAATGTATTTTAGACTCTGCAGGAAATGATTATAATACATATAACGAAGCTGAAATCTTATTGGGCTATTTAAACAATGACCATTTAAAATATTGGCTTACTTTTTTTGGTAAAATCATGCCTCACTGTGAAATTCTTTTTAATGAATTATAGTCTCGATCTCTGAATGCTTTCAAAATCAATAGCTTTGTGAATAATTTTGAAAAAGCGATCACAAAAATCCGTACATCCGATTCTCCAAGTTCACCACCAAATAGCCGTAGACCGAATGACTTGTCAATTTCTGCCCAATCAAAGGAACTGTGTGAAGTGTTAATTAATTAAGGCCAAGGACCGATTTGAATTTAACGACCATCTTTTAGCAACCAAACTTTTTTTCCTGATAAATTCCGTGAATATGAAAACAACTTCCCCACTGTAGAGTTTGATAGTGTAACAAAAACATATGTCTTTTTCGACAAAGCTAAATTGAAAAGTGAACTATTAGTTACATACAGTAGAGAAGATTTTCGAGGGGCGGCGAGTTGCTTAGTTATTCTACAATTATTTACAGACCGAAAATTACTTGACTGTTTTGATGAAAGTGTTTTGTTGTTAAAACTTATTTGTACGATTCCTATGACAACAGTTGAAAGTGAGCGTTGTTTTTCAACTCTTAAAAGAGTGAAGATTTTTCTGAGGAAGACCATGGTACAAGAAAGACTAAATTCATTATCCATGTTAAGTATGGAAAAAAATTGCATCAATTCCAGACTTCAACAATCGTGTCATTGATGTGTTTGATAATTCAAAGCATAGACGAATGGATTTCCTGTATAAGTAAACGTAAGTTTTTTATTTATTGTATTATTAAAATTAAATGCTATGAGTATTTGTGTGTTTCTTCTAAAGTTTTTATTCATTGTAATTCTGAAGTTCCAGGAAAACGCATGACCTTTGAAATATTAAAAGTTTTCGTCTGCGGCGCATTCACAACATCATGAGCACCACTTCATGTTCTGATATTACATGTGCTTAATTTTATGAACCCCCTTCCTATTCGACCACGAGCCGCCACTGATTATAAATATATATGTTGTTAAGTAAGGTATTACATTTTCAAATGTTCGGCATAAAAGGCTGTAACAATAAAACATGTTAATGCCGATCCAGCTCTTTGGACAAACTGGCTAAAGTCAGGGTGTCAATTTTGACACATCTCTTCCTATAATCCTATAAATGACACACTCCCTCCAGAAGCTTGGAGCAGCTTGTGCGACGGTAGGTTACATAGAAAAGGTAACGGACACACACCCAATACACAGTGACAGAAACTGCCACCACCGGGGTTCGAGCCCAGGTACTCCGTGTAGCAGCCCAACACTCTTTCCACTACTCCACGTAGGTGTGTTCGCCGGGCAAACAGGCCAAATTAATGTGTTCTGTTTAAAAATAAATTAAAATATCACCGTCTCATCCCATACCGTTCAATCATCGTATCCTGCTAATGACCATAGATGTAGAAGCGGTTCATCAAATGAAATAAAATAAAAATTTGGTATTCTTTTTTTATTTGATTTACCGCTTTAACTACTAAGGTCACTACAACACACTAAAAATCTTATAACTAATCGCGTTTCATTCTTGATAATAAAAAAGTCTGGACGCAGCAAGTGCGTTATTGTAGTGAATTTTCATTAAAATGTTTTCAATAGCAAATATGTGTATGTTTTTTTTAAGGAAGCAGGCATCAAATTTAGTTACCAGTATAACCTATATAGTAAAAACAATGTGCCATGTTTCATCAAAATAACTTTATTGTTTGAAAATGTACAAAAATTACCGAAAGTAAACTTAAAGTGTTCCCGAACAAACTCGTTGCTTGGTCAACCTTATAGGTTAATAGCAAATTGAGCTATTCAAATATTTGATCAAAATTCGCTACCATAACGCACTTGCTGCGTTCATCATTTCTTTTCTAACAAACATGCATTATATTTCGATGGAAAAACCAAAAATGCAATAACAGAAGGCGTGTTCGACTAAAAAAAGAAAATTTGTATCACCAACGACTTATGGGCCATCCTGTGATTGTAGATATATTTTTGTAAGATGTAGCTCAAGACACCCTATAATTAATGTATATATTTTTTTATATCTTGTATAATAACTGATATATTGAGCTTTATTGATTTTTTACGAAAATTTGACAAAAATTATATACCATTAAACGATAAACTCTATATCTAAGGCTACTGCGAAGCATCAGAGAAAGAGTCTATTTGAAATGAATTTTCTGGAAATATTTTAGTAAAATGAAGGACAATGACGGTTGAAACTAAGACTTCAGGGTTTGTAAAACATTCCTCTTGAGACATTTTCCTACCATAGCCCTAATATTTTTTTGCCTAAATGTTGCTAATTTTGACGTTTTAAATCGCAATTTTGACGTTTTGAGGAACCCCCCAATTAATTTTTATTTAAATGCCTATAACTTTTTTGTCTTTTGAGCTACAGAGCTAAATTTTGGTAGGTGGTTACATATAATTGTATAAACCCGCGTACCAAATTTGGTTGCCCTTACTTTCTTAATTCGGGAGTTATAAATTTTTTTCGAAAGAAAACACAATTTTCCGGGAAAACCTGGGCCGATTTTCCTGGCTAACGAACTTATGCAAGCCATTTGCAAAAGGAAGGTACTCACCAAATTTAATCAAAATCGGCCCATTGTTTTTTGAGTTATCGGTGTGATATATATATATATATATATATATATATATATATATATATATATATATATATATATATATATATATATATATATATATATATATATATATATATATATATATATATATATATATATATATATATATATATATATATATATATATATATATATATATATATATATATATATATATATATATATATATATAAACATATAAAAACTGAAACTGACCCCGGATATGTGTTCTGGGGGGCCTAATTAGCGCTCATTTAGAGAATTTTTTTCAAAAGTCGGGATCTCCTCGTTAGTGATTTTTTTTCAAGAAAATTTACTAAAAGGATGCAAAAACATTTTTAGTGTCCCTTTTGGACGGTATCAATTAAAAAGGCTTCATAAAAAGTTATCAACATGCTTCATAGTTGGCAACATTAGTTTTGAGCATACTTGGAGAACCCAAATTACCACAAGACGTTTTAAAAAACCTGCCGATCGTTTTACTAACCTCTGAAGACGTTAACTTGATCAGTGAGACAATCGTCAGGTTCTTTAAATGTCTTGTGGTGATCTGGGTTCTCCAAGTGTGCTTATCAGTGCTCATGACAGGTTCCAATCTTCACTTAGTTTTGTTTAAAACGCATTAGCAACTTGCTGGGTCAATGTAAACCGCATGAGAATAGTTGTCAGTTGTTAACTGCAATTCAGAAACATGCTTTTATTTAACTGAAATGCATAAAATAACACTGCTACCAATGATTGGTTACGGAGATAAAACACGAACACAGGTCGGAGTTGCTTACCTATTTCAAGAAAAATGTTCCAATTTTCGCCTAAATCACAAGGGCAATTAGTAAACTTGAAATTCAATTTCGCGAGCTTGGACGTGTAAGGCAGATAAAAAGAACACCTTCTAATGCACTGAGTAATGATAACAAATTGGATGTAATGCTTGAGATTGAGGAAAACCCACATACTTCGAGTCGACAAGCAGTCACAACATTGGATATTAGTCATTCTTCGATTATTCGAAAACTAAAAGAAAATAAAATGCATCGCTATAAATTCATACAAACTCGGAAGCGCATCGGAGACGATTTTGATAGAAGAACGTCTTTTTGTGAACAAATGATGGAAATATTAGATAACAATGTTATCAAAATTGTCGCTACTGGGGTAAAGAAAATCTACACTAAACTGAAAAAGTTAATTTTGGGCAGGAATAGTTGGAAACCATGAGTAGGTAATGCGGCACTTTGAGCAGACAGTGACGTCACAGGAAGTGACGTCACGGCGCCGGCGCCACGCCCTGGCGCCGGCGCCACGCCCTGGCGCCACGCCCTGGCGCCGGCGCCACGCCCTGGCGCCTGCCCTGGCGCCGGCGCCTGCCCTGGCGCCTGCCCCAGCGCCTGCCCCGGCGCCTGCCCCGGCGCCTGCCCCGGGCCCGGCGCCTAGCCACGCCCCGGCGCCAAGCCCCGGCGCCGGCGCCCAGCCACGCCCTGGGCCAGACAGTCACATCCGTGTTATTCCTAAGGTCATTGACCTGTCTAGGAAACTGTGACGTCACACGACTTGGGCCAGACAGTCACATGCAAACATTTCAAAAGTGTCTAACCTATTACTTCAAATTATTATATTTTGAAAAAAACCATTTGGAGCAGGTGAGTTTCGAACCCGGGGCATTCAGATGGGAGGCAACGATGCTACCCGTTGAGCTAAGCAGACGCTTATTAATTTATTGTTTTAGGTTGGTATATATATACGACTACAAACAAACCATACATGTAACATAATTAAAGTTTATTATTAGACAAATGGATGATTTACAAAATAATGTTTAATATTAGAGGCTGCTGAACCAAAACGGAGGAAAATGGCGGAATGAAAGATGGAAGCCTGTGATACCTTAAGCTGACATTATAAAAATGGCGGGCTTTCGTTGATAAAGATGGTGCAAGGATGGATGAAGACTTATTTAAAGATACGTCACTCCAACCTAGCCGACAAATGAGAGTGTAGACATAAGACATAATAATTAATATGTTTAATATTAGACAGACTAGAACGTCACAATTGTTATATGGGTAGGTTCTAAAAATAACACACAGAGGTCGCTGGCAAAACAAAAGAAGGAAGTTCAGAAACAAAATAGACAACAGGTTCAACCGTGAGATGTACGATGGAACCAATACATGCACGGTGTTAAGGAGGCCAAATCAAATTGGAATATACAATAAAATGGCCACATCCGGTCTAAACTTTAAATCCTTGTATCTTTTCAACGACAAGTGATAGAAATGAACCGACTTTAAAAATATATCGTTTCGTAACAAGGTCTACAAGAAACCGAGATAAAAAACTTTAAACCCTTATCGCGGAAGATCCGTGAGATGTACGAGAGAACCAACACATGCACGGTGTTAAGGAGGCCAAATCAAATTGGAATATACAATAAAATGACCACTTCCGGTCTAAACTTTAAATCCTTGTATCTTTTCAACGACAAGTGATAGAAATGAACTAACTTCAAAAATGTATGTTTCATAACAAGGTCTACAAGAAAATGAGATAAAAAACTTTAAACCCTTATCGCGGAAGATCCGTGAGATGTACGAGAGAACCAACACATGCACGGTGTTAAGGAGGCCAAATCAAATTGGAATATACAATAAAATGGCCACTTCCGGTCTAAACTTTAAATCCTTGTATCTTTTCAACGACAAGTGATAGAAATGAACTGACTTTAAAAATATATCGTTTCGTAACAAGGTCTACAAGAAAATGAGATAAAAAACTTTAAACCCTTATCGCGGAAGATCCGTGAGATGTACGCTGGAACCAACACATGCACGGTGTTAAGGAGGCCAAATCAAATTGGAATATACAATAAAATGACCACTTCCGGTCTAAACTTTAAATCCTTGTATCTTTTCAATGGAAAGTGATAGAAATGAACTGACTTTAAAAATGTATCGTTTCGTAACAAGCTCTACAAGAAAATGAGATAAAAAAACTTTAAACCCTTATCGCGGAAGATCCGTGAGATGTACGCTGGAACCAACACATGCACGCTGTTCAGCAAAGCAAACTCTATAAAACATATTCAATAAAAAATGTTACTTCCGGGTAGACACTTCCGGTATAGCTATTCTTAGAGCTACATACATGTGTGACACATCAAAATAATCGTCTTGTTGAACAGAAGAAATATAATATTTAAGTAAGTCAGAACAAGCTGTGTTAACACCTAAAACCAACACACTCTCTCTTGTGTAGTAGGTATAGATGGTATGGTATGGTATGGTTTATTTGGAGACTTTCACCTAATTATCGATAAGAACACTGGTTATTTTAATGCGACTAAGCTGTGTAAAAATGGTGAGAAAAGATTCAGACATTGGCTGGAAAATAAGAAAACTAAAAGAGTTGATTATCTATTACAACGGTCAGCTAAAGAAACAGTCTATGTACCAATCAATACCGATACCCTTAATATTTCAACCGAAGGTGTCCACTTAGAGTCACATCTAGGGGGCCGGAATTCCGGCCCCCTAGATGTGCTGGAAGCAACATCTCAACTAACACCTACAACCGCTACATACTTACACCTAAAACCAACACACACTCTCTTGTGTAGTAGGTATAGATGGTATGGTATGGTATGGTTTATTTGGAGACTTTCACCTAATTATCGAATGGAAACATCCTATAGAGTTTCCGGAGGATGTAGATAGCGGTTAATTAATCGTTGGAAACATCTGGTCCTAATGTGTTTTCCGAAGGATGTAGATAGTGTTCTCAGATTTTTAACAGTCAACCAACCAGAAGAATACAACCAATTAAAGTAGAGGGGGGAAAACCTATTTAACATCAGAGTTTACGATAGCAAGTTTAGTTTAAAAGTTCTAGCTATGAAAGCTGCTTGGAATTGTTGTGCTGAAACAATGTGTGACGAAAACGATGGTCCTGATTTCCGTGAACATCATAGGAAAAAGTTATTGTTTAACAAATATCAAGATGATACTAGGATGCTAATGGAAACAACTTTCAACATCAGAAGATCTGTAAAATTAGTAACTGGTGTTAGTGCAAGAAATGAGTTCACAATACTTGTGAAATTTGTTAACCCTTTGGCTCTAGATGAAGAAAATCAATATCTAGCATTGGAAGAGTGGCAGTTTTACGATTTTATGGATAACATACATGCATTATCTGCAAAGTGGTTTAAAGATAATGAACAAACTCATGCTGTAACTCAGACGAGCTACTGTCGAATCTCTTCTGCAACGATACTAGGTGAAAAAGTTTTATGTGTTAATAATTGTTTTACACATATGGTTATGTATCTAAATGAAGACACTGTAGAAAAGCTGGTGGAGCATGAGGAAATCATTAAGGAAAGATTTGAGTATGTAAGAGAAACACAGTTTGCTTGGATATATGACTGTTTTCTTCGCGACATCGTTCAAACATTAACAGAGCTGGGTAATTCAGATGTGAGTGCCGCGCAAACCATCCGAGTGATAAAAACCCTACTCAACAACATGTCTCCAACATTCAAGTATTACATGTCAGAGTGTTTGCATTACGCTCAAGAACAAGTGCTAACCGACATCAATAACCTCATCAATGGCACCACCTCTTAAAGCAAGCTTCGTCATCCTGACAGCATTGTGTCAAAATGTGTTTTACGTCTACAAACCACCAAATGTGAAAGAAGTGCGAATCTGTTTCGATGACTGCACCAAATGGTCTGGACTAACAAGAACATATCTGCACAACGATGAAGCGATTGAAGTTTCAACATACAACATGTCCAATATTAAAACTGATATAGTACATTATAAACTTATGTTTTTGTTTGATCATGGCACCCGAGGTGAGACAGCTGACTGGAGAACTCTTGTGTTAAATGATTCTTACCTGTTCACTTCAAATTATATTTCTATGTTTATATCAACTGGTTTTCTTATGTGTCTTGCCATATTTATGCTCATGTATTTTGGTTTTAAATATTACACTGTACTTAAAGATATTTATCGTAAACATATTTGTTAATAAAAATATATAACTGAAGATGTCTGTGTTTTATTCATTAGTTAAGCACCTATAGTTAAGATGAGATACAGTGAATCGTGCTCGTTACAAGTGAAAAAAGAGTGCTTTACGTAGTGAAATTCACAAATCTAAAGTGTGTGAACCGTGGGAAGTTGAACAAGTTTATATGTTAACTCAAGCTTTTAAAAACAGAATGGCTACCTATCGTATTAGTATGGATGGTAGTGATATACGACTTGCCATGGAAAGTGTGAAGCAGAAATTGTTTCATTTGATGGAGGCTGCTTTAGCCAAACACGATACAGTTAAAATGAATCTAGAATTGTTTGGTTTGTATGTGCTCCAAAGTCGAAATAAAAAAAAAAAAGAAATGAAGTCATTTAATACTAAAAATATAAAAATATCACAGTGGCAACTAACTTTGAAAATATATATCAAGAATTTTACTGAGGAGGTTTACACAAAAGCTTTAGAGTTTGCTGAAAGGTGATAGCGGATGGATGTTGGAAAGACTAATGTGGTTGGAAATTAATATTAATAAATGTATTTAAAAGTAGATTAAAATAAAAAAACAGATATATTTTACAACGTTTGTTTTATTATGGCATTAAGCTTACAATATAAGTAAATAATGATATACAGTTATTTATGCTACAGATACATTTTCTATTATATCCTAAAGTATGATCCATACACAAAGGAGTATCAGGCACTAACTTTGGACAGCGTTCACTGGTTTCCAGGTTGATAACATCCACTTGATAACCACAGGTTGATAGTAAATGTAACAAAAACCTTTGCTTGTTTTCACCTTTAACATAAATTCTGTCAACACGTTGGGCTATAATATGTTTTGCTATTATGTTTGGTAATTCTTCTAAATTGATATCACCACAATTATAGTCAAGGCAATGGTGTTGTGTTTGTAGAAACTTCACTTGCTTGATTATGTCTGCAGACAGTAAACGTAATGGTGTATGCGGTTTAAAAACACAATGCACTGTTTGGAAACCATTATAAATCACAAACTCTTTAGGTGTAAATTCAGGCAGACAAAAACCCTGAGTATCAACGACCACGAACCTCATCGTGAAAGTGATTGCAACATCCTTGCAGCTACATTATATAGCGTACGATGTTGGAGAGTGGGGCATACTCGATGACGCAATCATGTATAATTACACAAAAACATTTTGTGTGATTGGGAAAGTTGGTAGTACTTTCCATTTCCAATTTGATATCCACAGTAGAAGGTTTTATAGAGTCGCTATACTTGGAGCAATCAAATACAAACATGGGATATTTTAGGAAAGACTTGTAATCCAAGGTAGGCTGTGGTTCTCTGCCAACATACGAACGTTGAAATTCAATCATGTTTTTATATGCCTCGACGTAATTTGCTTGGTTAAAGTTCAGGTTCATACCCTCTGTGGGGATTTGTTTCGAATTTAAGTGAAGTCTTATATCTCGAATACCCACATGATCAAACTCGTTGATGTCTTTTCTAACGTTACTGTATCGATCTGTTTGGAATATCACAATAACAAATCTGGGTCGTTCAGTGTTTGAGGATGTCTTAATAGACCACAAGTCTTTCGTTGAATTATTTAGATTTGGTAATTCATACATCTCCCATTTTCTATATGGTATAAGGATTTTCTTATCTAGAGCAATCGACTTTAATAATTGCTGCTGTATAACTTCACTAGGGTGGATATGTTTCACCTGCAGAGCCATATACTCAATGTTAAACTTTAATGCTTTATCTGCATCTGCGGCACCAACCAAAATAAAGCAATTTCTATCATTCTGAGCTCTAGTGAGACGTAGAAGCAATTTACTGAAAAGCACTCTTTTATAGTCTTTGAAAATATTACACAAGTAGCTAAGAGGTATGCAGTAGCAAAAACGTTCATTTTTTAACATCACATTGTTTTCGGTTGGATGCCATCCCGCTGGAATCAGAGCTCTTGCTTCATCACTGTTTGCTTCCAAAAGTGTTCTAATTGATGTAACTATACCAGGATTTCTAACATGTTCAATAATCTGATTACACATTTCAACCGCAATAGAGGAAAACAAATGAGCTGCTGCATTAGACGTTACTTCTACAGTTCCAATCGTACCACTCGTCTCGATACTACCATTTATCAGTAGAACAGATGAAGACCAATCGTAAAAAATATCTTGTTGATTGATTGCAAACTCACAGGTATCATTATGGTCAAACGATCTGGTTTGAGGAGCGTATGTGTGTATTTCTTCCCCTCTGATTGACTCGTCGTGCACAGGGTCTGCGAATATATGTAGTTTGCTTAACATCGTAACCCAATGATTGTAGAAACTGTATGTTCTCCCAAGATAGAACCGCTTTCGACTCAGGTAGCGAAGATACTGAAGCTGGAGCGGTTTGATTACTACTATTTATAATCAGCATAATATGTTGGTGTCTCTTTCAACTCCAATATCACAATGATCTCCTCACCTTGAAAGTTCACAGGTACTGAATTCTGATCGATAATGTTTACATTTATATGCGAAATGATACGTGTGGTAAGAGGCATAAAAACCTTACTATATGGTTTTATATCAATCGCATAACCAGGGTCTACCATAGGAGCAAACTCATATACTGTATGTGTAGGTTTTCCATCGTGGTAAGAACCATCTACTATGTTGCATTCCAAACGAATCGTCTTTACTCGTACAATTTCTACGGGTAAATTGGAAACGTAAAGTTTACCTGTAGCAAGACGTTGTTTAGAAAATCCCAATATTGGTGCTATCGAAGCGTCGGTAGAAAAGTCTATATCATACTGACATGTAATCTCACATTTCAAAGTGTTGTTGTTGGCTTTTAGCGAAAACAGTTTTACCACATCGATGTTGTGTTCTACTGCAGGATCCAGATGTTTATCTTTAATATAACGTCGTAACAACTCATTCTGAATGTATTTCTCGATATCACTGATTTCATATGAACCATCTGGAATACTTATTTCTTGTCGAATCTTTCTACCACTCACAGCAGAAAAATAATGAAACTTATTACACCCACGTTCTATGTTTGGTATAGTGTTATATGTATGAAAGTTTGCAAGCGCGAGCGAATACTCAAAGTGTGGTTTTAATACTAACGGTGGAAATATTTCCATCGATAAAGAGGACGAAGAACCCTTCAAAGCAAACGTACGCGCCATGACTGAAACACAGATACTACTGTTTAAGTCTTTTATTTAAAAATTTTAAACATAAGTGACCACAATTATAAGTATTATACTTTTGATATACATCATGATTATACAATATAGTACAGTTTTTCAGATAATACAACAGTTCAGTTGGCGGCTTCAAGTTTCCATATGAGTCAAAGTACACGGCCGTGTCACCACGTTTCTTAACTGCAACCCAATGACTACCTGGCTCTTTGTTGGTTTGCAAATTCATGATAAATGATTCATTCTTGCGTGATCCATTCGATGGTAAAGTATCTCGCATGTATACACCTCTAAAATATGGAATTTTCATTTTACCAGCAAATTTCACAAGATCTATATTTGTTAGAGGTCTTGCTGGTAAACACTTTACACGTTTTTTGGTTTATGTAAATATAAACCGAAACCGCTTCGCTGTTTCTTCATATACAAGCCACTACCTCGGTGACCAACAGCAATAGCCTCCATCGTTTGGTTATGACGTTTTGCTTCTTCCAATTTTTGTTTGGCTGATTTAGCATCGTTCACGGCTTTAGCAATACCCGCAGCACCACCACCTAGAGCTCCCAGCGCTGATAGACCACCAAAAATTAAAGGTAGTAGTGGAAGGAAACCGCCACTTTTCGGTACTGGAATAACTCTGGGTGTCTTGACTTTCTTACGACCGCCAGCATTTTTAATTACTTTTCTCGCTACATGTAGTAAATTTTTTACAGATGGAACTTCCGCACCCACAGCTATGGCACCTTTCATTAAATTTATTATGTTTTTAAATGGTATTTTACCGCCACATTTTACTTTTTTACTGCTACGTTTACGTTTGGTTGCCGTCTTTGGGGTTAAACCCATACCAAGCTTTCTTTTAACTTTCATAGTGTTTGTAACACCCCAAGCAGCTAACTTTTCACCAAAACTTGCGTCCTTCGACTTTACTCTCTCCCAAGCTCGGTTCTCCAGCACCTCGTCAGCTCGATGTCTATCACTCAACTGTTTTGATTGAGAGTATGCGATATCGTGATCTCGACAAGCACGATCTAAAGGATTGATACCTTGATCACCTCTTGCTAAACGTTCTTTAAGTTTAGTACCCGGGCCACAAAATTGATAACCAGGAACATGCAGCTCAACAGGTAATTTGTTGATGGTAGTGTTAACAAGACCTTCACCTTGGCACACCAACATTTATACTGCTAATGAGGTATGATAAATCTAAGTATTTATATAGATGATTGCACTCGTAAAAGTTTTAGTTTAGTTAACGATGCGTATTGTTAAACACGCAAAAGCTACCCTACCAGTCACAAACATAGATGATGTTGTTACCATTCCATCACCTAAACAGCAAAGACATGGACTTCTTTTACCAAACACAGTTAGATGTTTGATATGTGGTCCAAGTGGATGTGGTAAAACAAATGTTATGCTAAGTTTGTTGTTTGAACCCAACGGTTTAAAATTTCAAAACGTATACGTATACTCAAAGTCTTTATATCAACCTAAATACAGTATGTTGAAGGAGGTGTTGGATGCTACGAAAGGTGTTGGATACTATCCATATAGTGAAAACGAGGAGATATTAGATCCTGCAGATGCAAAGAGTAATTCAATTTTTATATTTGATGATGTAGCTTGTGATAAGCAAGATAAAATAAAATCGTATTTTTGTATGGGTAGACATAAAAATATTGATAGTTTCTACTTATGTCAGACATATAGCAAAGTTCCGAAGCAATTGGTGCGTGATAATGCTAACATTATAGTTTTATTTAAACAAGATGAAACTAATCTTAAACATGTGTATGATGATCATGTAACTACCGATATGAGTTTTGAAAAGTTCAAGCTCCTTTGTGGTGAATGCTGGCAAAACAAACATGATATGGTGGTTGTCGTTAAAGATTCTGATTTAACACAAGGAAGATACCGCAAAGGGTTTGATCACTTTATATATCTCAGTTGACTGGAAAACGCTAGTATTAAGTTGTTCGACATAGAGTAAACATGTCGAAAAAATCTAAAGCTGCTCGTCACCGTAAAATAGTAGCACCACCAAATATACAACGTAAAATAGCTGATCTATCAAAGATAATTCGAAAGAAATATTTAGCTTTGAAGCTTGGCAAAACAGAGACAGATGAAACATTACATCGTTTATATAAACCCATCTTAAAACCTTTGAGTGATATATCGAAAAACACAGCATTGGCTACTGTTCAACACCAGCCGACTAAAACTACCACATCATTAGCTACTACTCAACAGAAACCTGCTACATTATTGGCTACTACTCAAACAACTGAACAGAAACCGACTAAAACTGAAGTTGATGTCAAACCAACAGCAGCAAAAGAGGAAATTCCATTCCTTAGTGATGATGAAACGTTTGAATTGGAGGCGGAGGCACCAGAACCTGAATTATGGGCTACTAAAGCTTATAGAAAATTAGATGCTGCTGCAAATACACCAAAAGCAGTGTACGAACGAATGTTAAGTTCCTATCCAATAGTTGTTAGATATTATGTTGATAAATATTTTACAGATAATCATTCCTGTGATCAAACATATGGTGTTACTTATGATAAAGCTACCAACACTTGGATGCTTGGAAACAAACCTATTAAATTTGTTGTTACTAACGTAGATTTTAAAAATAGAGAAACCTTTCAAATTGTGGTTGGTGACAGAAGATATTACGGTACTAATCATCTGTTGGAATTGATATTTTTGAGAAAACCTGGTATGAGTGCTTTGAACAATCGGGAAGCTTTACGTGACTACGCAGACATAATGGCAACTACTAGTCTTCACAGAAAAGAGAACAATCCTAAAGAAGACGTTCTACGAAACACCTCTACCAAATATCAACATGTAATAAAACCAATTTTAGAAAAACAAGAAGGTGCTAGAGCGCGATCTTCCTCGGTAACTTTAGGCCGTGGTATGCCATACATGCTACATACCAAAAAACAGAAAGAGTATGTATACTGGGATGATATAAACGAGTTGGTTGATAGACTTAGACTGTTAGTAGCTTCTCAAGCAGCTGGTAATAACGCACACAACAACGAAATTCAGTCTATTATTGAAGAACTGAAGGAAGTGGGTGTTATATAAACAGACTTGTGTGTTTTTCACCATTTTCAAAATGCCGATCGATAAATTCGGACGTTCTGCAAAGAATTTAAAACATCTAAACAGAATTATTCACAGAGAAACATTTCCGAAAACTACAAGTGGTGATTTTGATGTGCAAAACCATAAGCTGTGTAACGTGGGTGACCCTGTTGAACCTACAGATGGTGTAAGTAAAAAATTTGTCGATGTATGGATAGACGACTATCAGAAAACTAAAGTTGACTATCAGAAAACTAAAACTGATTATAAGGTGAGCAAAGATGCTGTAGCACTTCAAATTGCTATACTGCTTGACGCTGTACATAAGCCGGAGTTGGAAGCTTTAAAAAAAGACTTTGAACATAAATTTAAAAACTATGATGATTTTAAACGTGAAGTCTATAACTCATTTCCACTTAAGACTGGTGTTGATCAATCACTACAAAAGCTGCAAGAGCAATTAATGAAAAATTATATGGATCTTAAACATGAAGCCTACAGCTCGTTTCCGCTTAAAACTAACATTGATGAAACATTAATTAGTCTTAAAGAGGATATCAAGGAGTACATACATCAAACAGTGTCTCCTCTCCATAAAACGTTTACTGCTATGGCTGATACCGCTATATCTAAACTTCAAAAAGATTATATAGATCTAGCAGTTTCAAAACTTGAAGCTGACTTGAAAAATACGTTTGCTACTAAAGACGATTTAAATCAAGCAGTGATTACGATTGAAAATAAACTTAAAAAAACGTTTGTGACTAAGGAGTATATCGATGGTGCTATCGAAGGGATAAATAGAAATTTAGTTCAGGAAGCAGTGGCAGCAGTTTGGGTTATGGTGGATAAACGGATATCAAAAATGGAGTTTAGTTGGAATCAAATAAAATAAGTTCAGTGTAAAAATGTCTATCGCTAAGTTCGGACGTTCTGCAAAGACTCCCAGCTTCTTAAACAAAATTGTGCACAGAGAAACATTTCCGAAAACTACAAGTGGTGATTTTGATATGCAAAACCATAAATTATGTAACGTAGGTGATCCTATCGAGCCTGCTGATGGTGTGAATAGAAAATTTGTCGATGTGTGGGCAGATGAGTATAAGAAGAATAAAAATGAAGTATCACAGAGTCTTGTCGCTATAACCCTTGAAGCTGTACATAAATCAGAACTAGCTGCTCTTAAAAGCGAGTTTGAAAACAAATTGAAAAATTTAGACAAGACGATAGCTGCTCAAGTTTTAAAAGATATTGATGTGTTAAAGAATAACAAGTTGAAAAAGAAGCTAGGTGAGATAGACAGCAAACTAAAAGATTTACATGATAAGTGGATACTTTTAAATCCAACATCGCCATGAGACGCAAAACAGTTGAACCATCTGATACCAAAAAACAAATTATTGATGAGTTATATAAACCGGCAAGAATCAATTTTAAACGTAGACGTACAATAATCAAAGGTTTAAATGATTTGTGGCAGATTGATTTAGCAGAATTTACAGACTACTACAAAGACAACTCTGGTTACAAGTATATTTTAGTGGTTATTAATTGTTTTTCAAAGTACGTGTGGACTCGCCCTCTTAAATCTAAAACTGCTGGAGAGGTGACTAAAGCTATGGCTGATATTTTATCTACTAGTACAGCGCCCTCTAACATCCAGTCTGATCTTGGTCGCGAGTTCTATAACGCTAAATTTAACGCCTTAATGAAAAAATACAACATTAATCACTACAGCACTTATAGCGTGAAGAAGGCTGCAATAGTGGAAAGAGTCATACGTACCTTAAAAGAGAAGATATATAAAAATTTCAACTTGATTGGCTCCTACAAGTGGGTTAATACACTACCTGATGTCACTGCTACTTACAACGCTACTGTTCATCGAACAACTGGTGTAAAACCTCAAGATGTTAACAAGAAAAATGAAGAAGCTATCCTGAAACAAGTTTACTCGAATCTGAAAGTGTTTAACAAAAATAAATTTAAAGTGGGTGATGTTGTACGTCTAAGTAAAGCTAAAACATTATTTGAGAAAGGTTATACACCGCGTTGGTCAACGGAGCTGTTTAAAATCACTAAAGTTCACTGCACTAATCCAACCACCTATTTAATAGAAGACATGCAAGGCAAACCAATCAGTGGTGGATTTTATGAAGAGGAGCTACAAAAGACTGCAACCCCTGATTATTATTTAGTTGAAAGAGTAATCAGAAAGAAAGGCGCCAAGTCGTATGTGAAATGGCTTGGTTTTGATAAATCTCATAACTCATGGATAACTAGCAAAGATATAAAATAATTTGTATTACAATACTTTATAATAAAACAAACGTTGTAAAATATATGCTTTTATTAAAATAAACATTGTAAAATATGTGTTTTTTTTTTTATTTCAACAACCTACTCAACACAAAGCTAAACGTAAAGTTTTCGTTATTAGCAAATTTATGACAAGTCGCTTAAATATAAGCAGTATTACAATTGATTTTCAATTTCTACAATCACTTTAGACGTTATAACACGTCTTTAAACTAAATATTTTCACAAGGAAATCTTGAAAGAGTATAGAAACTAATATTAGGAACGTTTGACTAGATAAGTACATAAAGAAGTAAATAAATAACTATATAGATAAGTACATAAAGAAGTAAATAAATAAGCCTAACCTAAATGAGCTGCCTTATGAAGACGAATTGGATTTTTTACAGGTATTGGCGAGCTGGATAAATATTTTAGATCGTAAAAAAAAAAGTAGTCCTCGTTACTTTTTCACGATCTGTGTATGAAACCTCATAGCTGACGCAAGTTTTTGTGAAATTAACCGTTAACCACTATCTACATCCTCCGGAAACTCTGTAGGATGTAGATAGTGGTTAATTAGTTGTTGGAAACATCCTATAGAGTTTCCGGAGGATGTAGATAGCGGTTAATTAGTCGCCGGAAACATCTGGTTCTAATGTGTTTTCCGGAGGATGTAGATAGTGTTCTCAGATTTTTTTATTTTTAAACAGTGTTGACACATATCCTTGTAAAAATTATTCAATAAAACGAATATATTTTTTACAATTTCTTTATTACAATTTATACATTTAAAATTTGCGATAGTTTACAATATCATTAAGTACGTGTTGGTATTTTGTAACAAATTCACATACCATGCTTAAAGTATCACTATATCTTTCTCTAGCTACGAAAAAGGCACATCTAATTAGGGAAATGTCTCTAAATTTAGCTAATTCGGTCCTTAAATCATTAGCAAACATCTTCAAATTAAAGAAACTTTTACAGCTTAGTTCTAACAATAAATCCTTAGCTACACATCCGATATCTTCTAGTATTTTAAGTGATTGAATTGACAAGTTAAAATTAATTACATATTCCTTACCACAGAGTTTCAGCTTAAAACTTACAGTTTTTCTTTGTGATTTAACAAGATAATTGGTTAAAGTATATGTTTCACTAGTTTCTATAGATTTGTTTTCCAAATTGTAAATTATCGTAGGTAATACGTTTAAAAATTCTTCAAATGTCCACACATCAAAAAACACAGGTATATTAGAGTTTTTCTGAGATAATTTAATTAACGGCAAAAAATTTAAAACTGGATTAACGCCAATGCTAAGCAGCTTCTCGCCGTTCGACGTAAGAGAAAAAGTTGTTTGACACATCAGTTCACAGTCTTCTGTTTTCAATTTTTTCTCGATGTTTTTATTATTGATTTCCACCAGCTTCTGATTGAAAATATCTTCTTGCGTAGGCTGATAGGGTGTTTGTAGGTTTGTTGGATATGCTGCATTAATTATATTTTCTATAGCCTGATTCTGCTGCTCATCAACTTCTGCTGTTGGATATAATGTACAAAGTTCACTTATCATGTTTTCCAACGTTTTTGGTTCTTCTTTTGGAATAATACTTTCTATTGCATCACCCAGTAAGACGTCTTGTAGCACTTTAAGTTTTTTACCACCACTATTTTCTGCTTTAGCAGATTTTCGTTTTCTACCGTTGTTCACCATATTATACTCGGTCTGCTTCAGTTTTCAACTAAATGCTCCGTTTGAAATTATCAACTTTTATACTTATCTAATTATTATTATTACTCTTACAGCTGAGCTTTGTTGCCGTGTTGAGTTTTATTGCTTTTAACTTACTATGTGAATCAAGACGATTCATTTAATACCAAACACGTAGGACTTTAATAAACAAATTACTTGTACGCATGCTCTAGCCGCCATATTTACACACGTCATTTAAATGGTGATCTTCGTTTAAGAATAGATGCATAGATGTGAAACCGTGATCGATACACAAGGCTTTTTTTTTCACTTAGCACCTTTGAATAGGTTATGTGACAGTAATTAAGATGATGCACTATAAAGCTATTTTGGCTCGTCTTCACCTTTAAGATATTTCCTATACAGCTCACGTATGTTGTCTAGGAAATCGTAAAAATCCCACTCTTCCAATGCCAAATATTGGTTTTCTTCATTCAACGCCAACGGATTGACAAATTTCACAACATTTGCAAAGTCGTTTCTTGCACTGATGCCGGATGTTGTTCCCTCCACCACAAACGTCGGTTGAATGGTTCTGAGTGGTTTCCTGGTAAATTTTACAAATCTATTGCGATCACTAAATACTTTAACATATTTCGTGCTACACTGCATGATCATCCAGATATTTCTGCCAGACTTTAACAAACTTGTCTACAACAACACAATCTTTGTTCTCATATCTATCCCAATCAGCATTGGTTGGAAGACTGTCGAAATATTCGTTACAAATTGTATATAACATGTCGGTGACGTCTGTACGGTGAAGTTTTCGTGTTAGAAAATTAATGGATTTAGTACGTTCAGCATCATCATCATTTAAATTAGAACTGTGCTTTAATATATCGTTTAGGTGGTCTGCAACCTTGTGGATGTCATCACAGCTTGAAAACTCAAATTCTTTATTAAACCCTTCTCTCATCGTTTCGAGTGTTTCTTGTTTGAGTTCTTCCTCGCAGGGCGGTTCAATTTCAATGTTCGTTGTTTCGAGTGTGACCTCATCAGCATCATAATAATATTTGTATTGATTTTTTGCTTCTTCGGGTAAATATTTAAAAAATGGTTCACTTAACAGGGCCCCCGGTTGGTGTTGAATGAGTGCCACAGCAAAATATTGTGTTGAACAAAATCCACTTAAATATAAGTCACACAACTCTACCATATGTCTATTTTCATATTCTTCGGCTTCGGACTTACGCCCGTCTCGATAAGCTTGTTTTTGTATCTGTAACACTAACAGTCTAACTTTTGTGGTGTCGTTCTCACTATTCATTCTTGTTTCATCTGTATACCACTGGGCTTTTGTATAAACTAAATAGCCTCTGTGTGGACGGTTTGTTTATCGTAATAACGTATGTATTGATGTTTTGCTTCTTCGGGTAAATACTTGAAAAACGGTTCACTTAACGGGGCCCCCGGTTGGTATCGAATGAGTGCCAAAGCAAAAAATTGTGTAGAGCAGAACCCACTTAAATATATGTCACACAACTCGACTATATGTCCGGCTTCATAATTTTCTCCTTCAGAATCACGTTCGTCGATAAAGGCTTCTTCTTGTATCTTTAACACCAACTGTTTTAATTCAAATTCACAGTCTTCTTCAAACAATCTATTTTTGTGTCCATACCATAAGACACTGTTAAACGACATGGTACAACAACTAATAAGATAACCGAACTTGCTCACTTATTTATATAATAAGCTAAAATACATGGATGATGTCATCCTTTCGGTTTGTACTAGACAAGCTCAAACACGAGTAATGGGGGTGATTGAACAGATATAACACAAGATAACATTCACCAAGGTCATCAACTGACACGTTATTTACCCTAAGCGGGCCTCTCTCTTGCGTATATTAAACAGATACACAGACAAGTTCAAACACAAATAATGGGGTGATGTCATTCAACGGAAATTACACTAGATAACGACCGTACAGACAAAGCTCAAACAGGTTTGTGGAACAGGTTTGTGGATGATGTCATACTTCTAACGGCTGTATTCTAGACAAGCTCAAACACGAATACCATTTACCCATCAAGGGGCCCCCTACAGTATGTTTCTGAACTTCATGCGAAATCTAATAGTCTAATATTAAACATATTAATTATTATGTCTTATGTCTAATAACAAAAGCTTTATGAATGGTTTGTTTTAATGGGGGACGTAACTTTAAATCATTTTATCTCATTTTCTTGTAGAGCTTGTTACGAAACGATATATTTTTAAAAGTCAGTTCATTTCTATCACTTTCCATTGAAAAGATATAACGATTTAAAGTTTAGACCGGAAGTGGTCATTTTATTGTATATTCCAATTTGATTTGGCCTCCTTAACACCGTGCATGTATTGGTTCTCTCGTACATCTCACGGATCTTCCGCGATAAGGGTTTAAAGTTTTTTATCTCATTTTCTTGTAGACCTTGTTACGAAACGATATATTTTTGAAGTCGGTTCATTTCTATCACTTGTCGTTGAAAAGATACAAGGATTTAAAGTTTAGACCGGAAGTGGCCATTTTATTGTATATTCCAATTTGATTTGGCCTCCTTAACACCGTGCATGTGTTGATTCTCTCGTACATCTCACGGATCTTCCGCGATAAGGGTTTAAAGTTTTTTATCTCATTTTCTTGTAGACCTTGTTACGAAACGATATATTTTTAAAGTCGGTTCATTTCTATCACTTGTCGTTGAAAAGATACAAGGATTTAAAGTTTAGACCGGAAGTGGCCATTTTATTGTATATTCCAATTTGATTTGGCCTCCTTAACACCGTGCATGTGTTGGTTCTCTCGTACATCTCACGGATCTTCCGCGATAAGGGTTTAAAGTTTTTTATCTCATTTTCTTGTAGAGCTTGTTATGAAACATACATTTTTGAAGTTAGTTCATTTCTATCACTTTCCGCTGAAAAGATACAAGGATTTAAAGTTTAGACCGGAAGTGGTCATTTTATTGTATATTCCAATTTGATTTGGCCTCCTTAACACCGTGCATGTGTTGGTTCCAGCGTACATCTCACGGATCTTCCGCGATAAGGGTTTAAAGTTTTTTATCTCATTTTCTTGTAGACCTTGTTACGAAACGATATATTTTTAAAGTCGGTTCATTTCTATCACTTGTCGTTGAAAAGATACAAGGATTTAAAGTTTAGACCGGAAGTGGCCATTTTATTGTATATTCCAATTTGATTTGGCCTCCTTAACACCGTGCATGTGTTGGTTCTCTCGTACATCTCACGGATCTTCCGCGATAAGGGTTTAAAGTTTTTTATCTCATTTTCTTGTAGACCTTGTTATGAAACATACATTTTTGAAGTTAGTTCATTTCTATCACTTGTCGTTGAAAAGATACAAGGATTTAAAGTTTAGACCGGAAGTGGTCATTTTATTGTATATTCCAATTTGATTTGGCCTCCTTAACACCGTGCATGTGTTGGTTCTCTCGTACATCTCACGGATCTTCCGCGATAAGGGTTTAAAGTTTTTTATCTCGGTTTCTTGTAGACCTTGTTACGAAACGATATATTTTTAAAGTCGGTTCATTTCTATCACTTGTCGTTGAAAAGATACAAGGATTTAAAGTTTAGACCGGAAGTGGCCATTTTATTGTATATTCCAATTTGATTTGGCCTCCTTAACACCGTGCATGTATTGGTTCCATCGTACATCTCACGGTTGAACCTGTTGTCTATTTTGTTTCTGAACTTCCTTCTTTTGTTTTGCCAGCGACCTCTGTGTGTTATTTTTAGAACCTACCCATATAACAATTGTGACGTTCTAGTCTGTCTAATATTAAACATATTAATTATTATGTCTTATGTCTACACTCTCATTTGTCGGCTAGGTTGGAGTGACGTATCTTTAAATAAGTCTTCATCCATCCTTGCACCATCTTTATCAACGAAAGCCCGCCATTTTTATAATGTCAGCTTAAGGTATCACAGGCTTCCATCTTTCATTCCGCCATTTTCCTCCGTTTTGGTTCAGCAGCCTCTAATATTAAACATTATTTTGTAAATCATCCATTTGTCTAATAATAAACTTTAATTATGTTACATGTATGGTTTGTTTGTAGTCGTATATATATACCAACCTAAAACAATAAATTAATAAGCGTCTGCTTAGCTCAACGGGTAGCATCGTTGCCTCCCATCTGAATGCCCCGGGTTCGAAACTCACCTGCTCCAAATGGTTTTTTTCAAAATATAATAATTTGAAGTAATAGGTTAGACACTTTTGAAATGTTTGCATGTGACTGTCTGGCCCAAGTCGTGTGACGTCACAGTTTCCTAGACAGGTCAATGACCTTAGGAATAACACGGATGTGACTGTCTGGCCCAGGGCGTGGCTGGGCGCCGGCGCCGGGGCTTGGCGCCGGGGCGTGGCTAGGCGCCGGGGCCGGGGCAGGCGCCGGGGCAGGCGCCGGGGCAGGCGCTGGGGCAGGCGCCAGGGCAGGCGCCGGCGCCAGGGCAGGCGCCAGGGCGTGGCTAGGCGCCAGGGCGTGGTTAGGCGCCAGGGCAGGCGCCAGGGCGTGGCGCCAGGGCGTGGCGCCGGCGCCGTGACGTCACTTCCTGTGACGTCACTGTCTGCTCAAAGTGCCGCATTACCTACTACTACCATGTCATTAGTCTCTTTTCATTGATGGCAGTTTGAATGCAGGTATATCGTGATCGAGCAAACCCACAAGTTCCAGCGAATGTGATATGGTTCCAGCAGGATGGAGCACCAGCACATTACCAAGTCAATTGCCGACAGTACCTCGACTTAATATTTCCAAATTGGTAGATATAGTGAAGCGGGGATCGTTAGAATGACCAGCACGATCACTCGAATTTACTCTATTAGAATCATTCTTATAGGGATATGTGAAAAGTATGGTATACAAAACTAGGCCACGCGATTTAACTGACTTAAGAAGAATAACGATTGAGATTATGTCGGTCACGCCTCAGATGATGTTGATTAACATTAAGAGACATTTTTATTCACGATTATGATGTTGCCAAGACGGTCAAGGCATGCATTTTGTACATCTCCTACATTAAAATTGATGTATTTGTTATTTTTTTCTCATTATCAAGAATGAAACGGAATTAGTTCTTGATTTTTCAGTCTGTTGTAGCGAAGTTTGTCAATCAGATAAAAAAAATTACTATTAATTTTTGCAATAAATTTTAAAACCATAGCTTTTTTGTCTGGAGAATAAAAAGATCTTTCAAATGAGGTATCACAACTCCCTAGTTCCTATTTAAAAATTTGGGGATTGCAACTGTAACTCGAAGGGGGTTGAATGTACGGGTGAAGTTTTTACGTTGCAGAATGTCACTTTTCAATCTAAAACTGACGTGTTTCGGGATTTTAGTGAATTTTCGTAGAAAAAAAAACACTAATAGGGAGATCCCGACTTTTGAATTTTGAAAAATGTTTTGCAAATGAGCGCGAACTAGGACCCATAGAACCCATATCCGGGGTCAGTTTCAATATGTTTATATATATATATATATATATATATATATATATATATATATATATATATATATATATATATATATATATATCACACCGATAACTGAAAAAATAATGGGCCGATTTTAATCAAATTTGGCATGTAGCTTCCTTTTGCAAGTGGCTTGGATAAGTTCGTTATCCAGGAAAATAGGATGATGTTTTCCGGGAAAATTTTAAGTTTTCTTTAAAAAAAAAAATTATCTCAAAAAATAAAAAAGCTATAATAACATAATTTGGCAGGTAGGTTTACGATATAAAGAGTAAACTATACACCAAAATGTAGATTTTTATGTTACAAGAAAAAAAAGTTATAATAAAATCTTGGTGCCAGATCATTTCTATGAAAATTCACTACCATTTTTTTTATTATTTTTTTTCTATCAACAACACACCACGAGGGCTTACAGCCTAAATACTATCATACCGTGGGTGTGGACAAGGAGGAAAGAGGCAACTTGTTAATTCTGGACTTGAAGGTTTGGAGGTTCGGGGGAGAAGGAAAAACATGTGCCGGCAAGGAATTCCACAACTTGGAAGTCCTCGGGACAAAATAGCGGGCATAACAAGATGTTCTATGTCTGGTGACCTGGACAGTAAAAGGGTGCATTCGTTCTGTTCCCCTGGTAGATCTGTTGGGGGCAGCAGGTGGGGCAACTATGGAAGAAAGCTCGTCTGAGCAGTGCCTGTGCAGATATATATATATATGTATATATATATATATATATATATATATATATATATATATATATATATATATATATATATATATATATATATATATATATATATATAAAAGAGAGAGCAGTCACCAACGGCACGTCGGTGGGCATAAGATGGCAGCCTTTGGGTTAAGGTATGGTCACCGATGAGACGTATAGCTCTCTTCTGAAGGGAGTCCAGGATAGCGAGTGTAGAAGAGGCAGCGGCATCCCAGATGTGGGAGCAGTATTCGAGGTTTGGTCTTATTTGTAAAGTATATAAGGTATAGAGATTAGCTGGTGAAAAGTATGTGCGAGCCCGGAACAGGAAACCTCATTTCTTAGCAGCCGCTTCTGCAATTGATGTGACATGTCGGTGCCAATTGAGATTTCGATCCACAGAAATGCCAACAAGTGAAAAGGACTCATTACTTTGAATAACTTGGTTGTTTATTGTGATGGGTCTAGGGCTGGTGTATCTCTTATGAGAAAGAAAACAAGACTGTGATTTGGTGGGGTTGAATTGTACAAGATTTCTACTTCCCCAGTCTAATATTTTTTGGAGATCCACAGAGACAGAACCCTCCATGAGTCTGCGATCCTCATCTAATTGGGCTAAACTGGGTTGGATGTGCTAGAGAGGAGGTCATTGATGAGGAGAAGAAACAAAGTAGGGGCTAAAGCTGAACCTTGAGGAACTCCTGCATTAATTGGATACAGTTTAGAGGAATGGCCATCCACGACAACAGAAATGCTCCGGTTGGAGAGGAAATTTGCTGTCCACGTACAGAGTTTTGGTGGTAGGCCATAGGCCGGTAGTTTATTAAGCAGCACTGCGTGCCAGACCTGGTCGAATGCTTTGGATATGTCTAAAGCGACAATCTGGGATTCACCGTGTAGTTTTATAGACTTGTTCCAAGAATGGGTGACAAAAGAAAGGCGGTCGGCAGTTGATCTGCGCTGACGGAATCCATACTGCCTGTCGTGGATTAGACTGTGTTTTTCATAAAATTTTAGTAATTCGGTGTTTATATACTTTTCCATCACTTTAGGGACGACATAACGCACTTGCTGCGTCCAGACTTTTTTTATGAATATGCACAATAACTAAGTTATTGAATTTATTCCGTTTGATTGTTCCACACTGTATACTGATTCCAATATGCTTCATGCTGTGTGTGTGCCATGTATTAATCAATTGGTTATTATCTTAGCTAAATTGTTTCACCATAAGAGATGATCTTATGCTATAAAATAGTTATCTTCAAGATCAAAGTATTTTCATAGTAGAATTGCCATATTATTCCAAGAACTGTTTACAACCATGTCAGTTCTATGGCAAATATAAAGGTTAATTCCAGTTTCCTATCCAGGGGAATTCAACAACAATTAAAGCAATGCTACTTGAATTAACAACACATCGATTAAAAATAAAGTCTTTGTTGTGTACCGAATGATCTAATGTCGGTTCTAGAAAAACGGACTATTATTGGATAAGAAAAATACAGGACTTGAGACATAGGTAATTACAACATTACATAACTCAGCTAACCTAACTGTCATACGTGTTTCACGAAGGATATATTAGTGTAGAGGGGATTTTTTGAACCGTCTTCTCGAAACAAAAATAACCACAACAGCTTTTTGCTTTAGAACGTTCTAAATCCAACAACCGATTATGTGGGTATGTACTAGTCTGAAACAAAGTAAAACGTTTCTGTTCTTAAATGTTATCTTATGCTATTAAACAAGCAATGTTTGTATATATATATATATATATATATATATATATATATATATATATATATATATATATATATATATATATATCTATATATATATATATATATATATATATATATATATATATATATATATATATATATATATATATATATATATATATTGAAACTGACCCCGGACATTGGTTATAGGGGTCCTAGTTCGCGCTCATTTGCAAAAATATTACGATCTCCGAAACTGTTAGAGATAGGAAAGCGGTTAAATGGGGAAACTTTTAGACAATTCTATTTGTAATTGAATGCCGTTTAGTTTACGATTTTGTCTCTTTTGGTTTTTACAATATTTCAAAAAAACTAAAATGACCCATTTTCGAAAATACCCTGTTTTTTCTTTATTTATAAAAATTGCTGAAATCTGTAAAAACTTTTTACGTAGGAAACGCCTGTGTAGTCAGATTTCATTTCCAACGTTTCGATAGTTTGGAACCATCATCAACTTTGTTTTTTCATATGGGCGCTATATTGGATTTTCACGGCTTTGAAAAGCCCCTGTTTTCGCCTTTACAAATATGTATCACACTTAGTGAAAAAAGTTAGGTTATGGGTTGAAAAACGAAAAATATGATTTTGTTTCGAATTTGGCAACGTCGCACGATGAAACACACACTTAAGGTGATTCTACTGCATTTAATCTCTTAACTACAATTAATAACAACATATCTTTATAAGTAATAGTTTCTCCTATATGAAAATCTTTTGAAAACATAGAAATTACCCTTTTTGAAAATTTAACACAAAAAAGAAAGGAAAAAAGAATAATGCCTAATTTAACGTTCAAAATGCGACCCATTTGCTTCCATACATTTCGTACTTTTTTTTATCACCGATCTGGTAACTCGATCAATGGTGTTACAGACAACATTGTTTATGATATATGACACTCATACCGTGCAACAGAAAATAACGTCAAAAAAGCAATAACTTTTGAAATACATGAACGAATTGAATTATTATTTCTCAGAACACCAATATGATCCAAAAATCATTTAAATATTTGTGTTTCCATCTTAAATGAGCCACACACACTATATATATATATATATATATATATATATATATATATATATATATATATATATATATATATATATATATATATATATATATATAGATAGAGAGAGAGAGAGAGAGAGAGAGGGCGGGGTAGGGGTAGATAGAGATAGGCTGATCTGCATTAGAACCGACACAGAGCAGGTGCGTGTAGAGAAACCACAAATAAGATGATTTAACGCCACTTACCCCTATACCAAATTGCACCCCGAAGTTTATATAGTGGTTCAAAGTTGCCCCATAAATAACAAACAAAAAATGTATATCACGAAAACCGATTGATCGTTTGATCTGCAGAAACTAAACTATACACATGAAGTTTGTTCATTATGGGTCTGCAATCGTGCGATTGTGTGTAATAACACAATTTCTTCAAATGAGTACGAATTAGGGCCCCTGGAACCCATTTCCGAGGTCACTTAAAGTGTTTATATATATATATATATATATATATATATATATATATATATATATATATATATATATATATATATATATATATATATATATACTTCGCTGATTTGGACCAAATTTTGGACTTGACTTTATTTTGCTAATGGCTTGGGTGAGTTTGCTCATCAGATATTGACGCCAAATTTTTCTTTGCAAAAAATTCAAAAATATTTTTTTAAACGCACTATCTCCAAATTTTTTTAAGTGATTGTAACGAAAATTTATAACTTAAAAGACGTGGCTGTGTACCAATTTTCAAGTCTTTTGATCAAAGAAAAATAAAGTTATTCTAAATTAATATTAAAATAATCCTCGACATCACTTCAGATTCTGTAATGCAATATCTACAATGTTAGACAAAGACAGATGACGTTACCTGTACTGCTATGCGATTTGAAATAATCGTAGATAGAAACAAATGGACGCTGCATTATTGCAACATGTCAGTATGTAGAACATTGAATAGAAGTACGACAGGGACGCCATCTCGGTGCGGAACCAGGTAGTATGTTGTCACAGCAGCTTAACAGAAAACGTTATAGCTGGAGACGTGTACAACGTTTGATATTTTACAACTGACTTTTAATTAACCTAACATATTTAAAACATGAATATAAATGTTTTTTTTATATTAATTTATGGTAATGACTTAAAATAATACAATCTTGCGTAAAGTAGAAAATTTGTATATCAGTAAATCATATTCTAAGAACAGGGTTGACACTTGGTTTTTAATGTTTCTTAATTGAGCCACGAATGGACCCCTTAGACATTATTATTATTGTATAACCGGGGGAAATAACTTATGAATTATGTAGTAATAGCAACCAAATCGGCATTTTTATAGTTTGTCTCCGTGTGAAAGACAATATTTGGTAGGTTCGTTGTGTTAAACTTAGTACCACGGGCGTCGATGTCCTTTGCCAGTATCAAGACTTGGTAGTCCAGTGTGGTCTTGGACAAAAGCTAAGTTCATACAATCGAGAATTGCGAAATTGCCGCGAAACGTTGGTTTATTTAAAATAATATAGTAAAACTGTTGTTTTTTTTTTAGATTTTATAAATGTGTTTGACTCATTTTTGTGTGCATACAGTTACAAGTGATTTTTAATCAAACTTATGGCTCTTAACACACGATAAAAATGTCTTCTCTACTTTTAAGTTTGTGTAGCCCCGATGTTAATTCAGGGCCACGCTTTATTATACTTACATATATTGTGATTATATATGTAAACATAAAAAAGAAGTGAAACAGCAAGCGAATTTATTTACTTTAGTGCTGTATTCGATATTATCTGAAAAATGCATTATAGGCGACGTTGTGGGATGTAATTTCGGTAAATTTACACTTTACATTTAGAGTTTTCCGATGTTTTTCAGAAACATGCTAAGAACCCGCCTTAGATGCAAAAAGAGTCAAATTAAAATTGTGGGGTGAAAGTTGGCATGTGGGGGGTTTTGAGGGCAAGAAATTTAAATACGTTATTGTTAATAACACTGTTGGTAGAGGGCGCCACCTGTAAGACTATGCTTGCATTCAATTGGCTATAATTTTTTGACAGTAATATCAACCCACCGTATAGCTACATTGCAGCCCTTATGAATTGTAAGCAAAAAATGTATATTTGATCCAAATCTCTCAGACACACCATTTTCGAGATATTTCAATTTTTGTATGTCGAGGTCACTTAAAAATTAATTTTTCTCAAGTAATTAATTGTATTGTCTGCAAATTTTAACAACAAATAAAAAAGTTTATAACATTTTATGATACCTGACTACAATAAATGTTCAAAATGGCCACCCTCCACTTCAATACTCTTTCGTATTCTGCGGAGCATACAACGTCGTACGAAATATTTTTGGTGTATTTCTAATTTGTTTGCATCCAAGTACAATTCTTTGCTGCAGATCATCAACATTTTCAACATTTGCTTCATAAACAATACTTTTGAGATGCTCCCATAAATAAAAATCCATAGGATTTAAATCAGGAGATCGAACCGGCCATGGCTGAGGTCCACCGTGTCCGATCCATATGCGTCCAAAAGTATTGCCTAGGTAATTTCTGACATTGAGGGCGAAATGTGTGGGGGGGGGGCTCAGTCATGGATAAACCACAGGTTATGTCTTATGTCAAGAGGTACATTTTCTAATAACCCATTTAGTTGGTTTTGCAGGAATTCAAGATAAGTTGTAGCATTAAGTCTGTGAGGTAAAAAAAAGGTCCTATCAAATTACACCCTACAATTCCAGCCCATATTTTTAAGGAAAATTGCTGTTGATGATGCCTTTCAAAAACTGCGTGGGGATTTTCGTCAGCCCAAATATGGCTGTTACAAGAATTGACGATCCCGTCGCACCTAAATCCAGACTCATCAGTGAACAATACACAATTTAAAGTTCTCTACATTATTATGTTGAAGAAACCATTGGCAAAATTGTAGGCGAGGTATAAAATCTCTTTTGGGAGATAGTGCCTGCACACGTTGCATGTGATATGGACGCAATTGTTGCTCGTGAAGCACTCGCCATATCGTTGCATTGGATGCTCCCAGATGATTGGCCATTTCCCTAGTACTTATTTTTGGATTTTGTTCAATTTCATCCAGAACAGCCTCTTCAAAATCAGGATTTCGTGCACTTCGTGGTCTGCCTCGATCAGCAGTAACTTTATTAAGGGTACCTGGTAAAATAGATATTTTTTTCAAAGAGACAGATCGATGGTTTAGATAATGTAAGTATGTACCTGTTTCTCGCAGACGGATGTAAATCCGTTGAAACATCCTTCTGTCTGGAATTATCCGATTTGGGAAGGCTTCTTCATACAGTCGTTTCGCCTCATAACAGTTACCAAAAGCCCGTGAATTCATAACGTGCATGTCTGTTAGTTCATTGTTGGTAAAGACTTCCATATTTAATTAGAAAAATTACGGACAATACAATTAATTACTTAAAAATAGTGAGTAGTCTCAAACGTAAAAGTCAAATGTAGTATATGTCACGGCGAAAACGCAAAAGTCAAGTCCCGTAACGATGGAAATCACTTTGTTAAATGGTTTATTCAAAGTTTGTTATCAGTTTTTTGTCTGGTAAGATTTTAATTTTTAACTAGAGAATAAGAAAATTAAGTTTATACATACTTATAGCAATTAAAAGGTGAAAAGGTATTCCTATGATTTGTCGCAGAATTAATTTTTGACGACATCAACATACAAAAATTGAAATATCTCGAAAATGGTGTGTCTGAGAAATTTAAATCAAGTATACATTTTTTGCTTACAATTGATAAAGGCTGCAATGTAGCTATACGGTAGGTTGATATTACTGGGTGTCAAAAAATTATAGCCAATTGAATGCAAGCCATGGCTTACAGGTGGCGCGCTCTGCCAGCAGTGTTATTAACAATAACATATTTAAATTTCTTGCCTCGGACTTATTCGTGAAAAACTCACAAAAACAAATGACTTTAACAAGCTGAATTTAAAAAACTAAGCATTTGCGGACCCATGTTTATATGAAAAAAATAGTCTTATTTTTTTGTGCTGAATGTGCACCTGTAATATAGACCATCATTTTTGAAACAGCCTATATACGGGTTGCGCATAAGTAACGCAACATTAACTTTGCAGATGTCTTTATCGTAGTTTAAATGAGCTCTCACATCCGCCAAGATAAAAAAGTTGTTTTGATAATAATTGTTACCACAAGTTGTCTATATCATGTACCAAAATTGAAGTTCATAGGTTAATACCAAATAATTTAAATATTTGCGTAAGCATTCACTACCAAAACGCGCTTGCTGCTGTATAATGTTTTCTTCTATCCCTAACATTTTAAGATGTAACCATAACAAATCAATTTTTATTATCCTAAACCGATGGATAAAATACATCCTTAATGAAACCAAAAAATACTCATTATCATTTTGTATTTGTAAATTTCCTATGCTGTATTTATTTTTTGTTTATTTATTTGTTTAGTGATAAACATAATGCTAATGTTGATAAGCCACCTGGACAGTTTATCCTAGAATCACTGAATCAGCCCAGGTTGACTGGCGAGTCATGAAAACATTGGAATAAACAAAATCTAACGTCTGATTGACAATATTATATAATACACGCCAACTGGATTGTCAAGGTCTCATTCTAATGTTTCCTCAAAACGATGTGATAAGAATTACGATAATGTTCGATTACGTCATCCGCAACAATACGACTGTCAGCTGACCTACAGAAAACATATTTCTAAACCAATGGCTATTATTTCACAACTAATAAATACCAACTCCTGTCAATATTTTATTTCAATGGAAATTTTTTGTATAACCGAATGATATATATATGCAGTGGAGTAGTCTATTGTTTTCACGTGTACTGATAAAGAATTTGCCATAATCATATAAATTATTTAATATACATGTACGCAATATGTAGTTAATCTTGAAGATTATCGAATAAATAGGCATGAAGATGAAAACTTTTTCTTATATCTTGGTAAAGTATGTTATTTTTGTAAAATAACAAAAATACTTCATAAAACACAACAACAAAAAACTACGAGTCCAAAACATCACACTGTGATTTTTTATTAAGAACCAACAAACTTTTTGCAGCAAAAGATTGGGATCTTGATTCACACGTATTTTAATGTTATTTTGCAAAATTCGTCCGTGACAAAAAATTGCTTCAATGTGGATAACGTCCATGTTTCCATTTTTCTCCAAAATTATGAAAGTGTCAACATATAACTCATGATAAACATTAAAAAATTAAAATCCTAACTGAAAACTTAATACGGCTTTCGTCAAAACATGTCCAAGGGTGATATTCTTACATACGTCACTTATCTTTGGAGTTTAGCTTTTGTAACATTTGGAAAAAGTCAGGCAGCTTCATTGATAATTTATTATTTTATTATTATTCTCGACTTTAGCCTGATGGGCTTTCACACTCCCTCAAAGGGGAACATTCACTCATCCCAGGTATCACAGATACCAAAGGGACTGATCTCAGATGGAGCCCTCTCCAAGTTATCGGGCCCTGAACGTCAACGCGTCACATCCTCATTTCCCAGGAATCTCCGCACCGTGTGGGCAGTTGCAAGTATTACCGCCTTCTGCATCACCTTATAAAGATGCTCTCCAAGACCCAGCCTCTTAATGTTATCTTTATTATTATTATTATTTTGTTGTTGTTGTGGTTGTTGTTGTTCTTATTATTATGACTTTACCCTGAAGGGCTTTCACACTCCCTCGAAGGGGCACATTCACTCATCCCAGGTATCTCAGATACCAAAAGGACTGAGCTAAGATGGAGCCCTTTCCAAGTTATCGGGCTCTGAACGACCAGGCGACACATCTTTATTTCCCAGGAATCTCCGCACGGCGTAGGCAGTTGCAAGTATTACCGCCTTCTGCATAACCTTATAAAGATGCTCTCCAAGGTCCAGTCTCTTAATGTTCCCTCGAAAATTCTTAGGAACCACACTAGTTGACGACATGACCATTGGAATCACTCGGACACTATCTGCCCTCCACTGTCTTTTTACTTGTCTCTAGGTCTCTGTACTTAATGATCTCATTGTACTTTATCTCTAGATTATTAGTATTTGGAATGACCACATCAATCAGCGTATTATTATTATTATTATTATTATTATTATTATTATTATTATTATTATTATTATTATTATTATTATTATTATTATTATTATTATTATTATTATTATTATTATTATTATTATTATTATTATTATTATTATTATTATTATTATTATTATTATTATTATTATTATTATTATTATTATTATTATTATTATTATTATTATTATTATTATTATTATTATTATTATTATTATTATTATTATTATTATTATTATTATTATTATTATTATTATTATTATTATTATTATTATTATTATTATTATTATTATTATTATTATTATTATTATTATTATTATTATTATTATTATTATTATTATTATTATTATTATTATTATTATTATTATTATTATTATTATTATTATTATTATTATTATTATTATTATTATTATTATTATTATTATTATTATTATTATTATTATTATTATTATTATTATTATTATTATTATTATTATTATTATTATTATTATTATTATTATTATTATTATTATTATTATTATTATTATTATTATTATTATTATTATTATTATTATTATTATTATTATTATTATTATTATTATTATTATTATTATTATTATTATTATTATTATTATTATTATTATTATTATTATTATTATTATTATTATTATTATTATTATTATTATTATTATTATTATTATTATTATTATTATTATTATTATTATTATTATTATTATTATTATTATTATTATTATTATTATTATTATTATTATTATTATTATTATTATTATTATTATTATTATTATTATTATTATTATTATTATTATTATTGTTCATTGTTCACACTTCCTTTAAAGAAGTGGGCATAAAGCAATGACACATCGGTCCAGGACAAGATGGCCAGCTTGAATGAATGTATTAAAAATACTGATGCGTGTCCCCCATTACCCTCCGGAAGAGACTGCAAGCATCCAGTACAACCGATTTCTGAATGGGTAGGTATAATTTCCATTCTAGGCCCAGTTGTTCAAGGCTCTTCTTCAGGCTTTTTGGTATTTCGCCTGTGGCGCCGACAACAATGGGGACCACCACAACCGTATCCATATGCCACATCTGGAGAATCTCATCACACAGTGGTAAATATTTATTAATTTTCTCCGTGTATGTTTTTTGGATGTTACCAGGGAGTGGTATCGCAAAATCCACTAAAAACGTCTTTTTGTCTTTCTTGAACGTCAGAACAAGATCAGGGTTGTTGTTTGGGATTGGTCGATCTGTTTGTATTTTTCTGTTCCAATAAAGACGGATTTCTTCATCTTCACAGATGTTTGGCGGATCATAATGGTAATATGGAACAGTATTTGTAAGGCCCATGTATTTCTCCCGCAGCTTTAGGTGTATGATCCTCCCAACTCTGTTGTTTCGATCTAGGTAGGGCCCCGGAGCCAGCACTGAGCAGCCCGCAAGGATGTGGTCCACGCTCTCCTCCATCTTGTCAAACATGCGACATTTGACGTTTTCTAACCTTTCTTTATTATTATTATTATTATTATTATTATTATTATTATTATTATTATTATTATTATTATTATTATTATTATTATTATTATTATTATTATTATTATTATTATTATTATTATTATTATTATTATTATTATTATTATTATTATTATTATTACTATTATTATTATTATTATTATGTTGCTTGAGAAGCTTGAAAAATATGGTGTGAGAGGTGTGACCTTATAATTGATAGCTTCCTACCTAAAAGGAAGAAGGCATCGTGTCTCATGCCCTAGCAGCCTGAGTGGAAACTTTGTCAGGTCAGATTATGAAACAGTAATAAGAGGAGTTCCACAAGGCTCCATACTAGGGCCCACACCTTTTATAATTTATACGAACGACCTGCCACAGTCATTAGTAAGCAGGGTAGGATTATATGCTGATGATACATGTGTAATATTTCGGGACGTAAAGCAACACAGGCTACTTGATATGATATATGGTGAGTTTTGTGAATTAGAGTCCTGGTTCTCAAACAATAATCTGAAATTAAACATGGATAAAACCAACATGATAAAATTTAGTTCGGTGGCCATGTCTACTGATACAGTGGAAATAAGGTTCAACAATACTGCAGTAAGTACCAAGTACAACTTAAAATTTTTGGGTTTGCATTTGGATGCGAGACTAGATTGGAAAGAGCATGCTTCTCAAGTAGTAAACAAAATTTCTAAACTAACCTACATTCTGGGATCTATAGGTTACTTGGTATCCAGGAAAGCAGCTCTAACAGCTTACTATGGGCTAGTGGAGTCTTGCATCCGATATGGTATAATTATATGGGGTGGTTCTGTAGAGGTAGGCAGTGTCTTCCGAACACAAAAAAAAATGTATAAGGAGAATTTTTGGTTTGCAATCAACTGAAAGCTGCAGAGGCTATTTTATGTCGAGAAATATTCTCACCCACTACTCGCTGTATATCATTAAATGTGTCAAGTTTGTGAAGGAAAATGGTGATCTCTTTGTTCATTATGAACAACAGCATACTTACCCCTTGCGCAACAGAGATGACCTGATACAACCCCACACACGCCTGACTAGGTTGCAGAGAAATGCAAGATACAACATTATAAAAATATTTAATCAGCTGCCCGTTGAGGTAAGACAGTTGCCCATGCCAAAGCTGAAAGCAAAGTTACACAAATACTTGTTGCAAAAAGCCATCTACGATATGGATGAGTATTTCAATGTTACCGATCTGCAGGATATTTTGGTTTAGGCTCCCTCAAAACAAGGCCTTCTTTTAATACAGTTTGTGTTTGGCGAGGTTTTTATCTTTTTAGTTATTATGATTTTTTTATTATACATGCAATTTTAATATGTTTAATGTTTGTATTTTATATTTTACACTTTTTGTATACTTAATTATTATGTTTTTATTTATACATAGTTATTATTTTTACATGCAATTTTAATGTGTTTAATGTTTTTGTGTTTTATATTTTACAATTTTATATACTTATTTATATTTTATCTATACATAGTTTTTTTTTTATCTATACATACAATTTTAATGTGTTTAAAGTTTTGTATTTGATATTTTACACTTTTTGTATGATTATTTATATTTTATTTATACACTGTGTTTAGTATTTTAGATTGATACATGCGCTTTTATATGCGGAGTGGTCTTTATTTACTCGGCAACTCTGTTGGTCTGCACTAGTCTTAGCAAGCATTGTTTGAGACATATTTTATCTGTGCACTCAGTTTAAATATTCTGTTCATAAATACCGTTTTGTTCTTTCCTTTTAGTGAATTTTCGTAGAAAAAATCACACCGATAACTCAAAAAATAATGGGCCGATTTTGATAAAAATTGGCATGCACCTTTCTTTTGTCAATGGCTTGGATAAGTTCGTTAGTCAGCAAAATCGGACGAGGTTTTCCGGGAAAATTTTGAGTTTGCATTCGAAAAAAATTCTTATCTCAAAAAATAATGGGCCGATTTTAATAAAATTTGACATGTACCTTCCCTTTGTAAATGGCTTTGACAGGTTTGTTAGTCAGAAAAATCTGACGCGGTTTTCCGGGAAAATTTTGAGTTTTTATTCGAAAAAAATTTTTATCTCAAAGAATAATGGGCCGATTATATGTATAAATGGCTTTTATAAGTTCGTTAATCGAAAAACTTGGACGAAGTTTTCCGACAAAATTTTGAATTTTCATTTGAAAAAAAATTTTATCTTAAAAAATTAAGAATGTATGATAACCAAATTTGGTAGGTGGGTTTACGATATAAAAAGTAAACTATACACCAAAATTTAGATTTCTATGTTACAAGAAAAAAAAGTTATAATAAAATATATTGTGCCAGATCATTTCTATGAAAATTCACTACCATAACGCACTTGCTGCGTCCAGGCTTTTCTATATGTAGGTGTATATATTTGTGAAAACTGGCTCTATGCCCAAGTGGGCATTTGTATCATATTTGAGTCAATAAAGATGATTATTATTATTATTATTATTATTATTATTATTGTTATTATTATTGTTGTTGTTGTTGTTGTTAAAATTATTATTATTATTATTATTATTATTATTATTATTATTATTATGACTTTAGCCTAAAGGGCTTTCTTATCCTTCAAAGAAAAACATTAAGAAAAACATTCACTCATCCCAAGTATATAGGATACCAAAGGAATTGGGCTGAGATGGGGCCCTTTGCAAGTTGTCGAACCCTGAACGACAACGCGACACTTTATTTCTCAGAAATTTTCGCACCATGTGGACAGATGCAAGCATTATCGCTTTCTACATAGCCCTATAAAGGTGCTCTCCAAAGCCCAGTTTTAGTGTTTACTAGAAGATTCTTGGGAACCACACCAGTTGACCACATTATTATCGGGATCACTCGGAGACTATTTGCCCGCCAATTTACTTACTTTACTGGCATCTGGAGGTTTCTGTACTTTATGATCTTCTCGTATTTTCTCTATAACTTACTAATATTTGGAATGGTCACATCAATTAGCGTCACTTGCTTGCAGTTTTATTATATCTGGCCTGTTGGGGACAACTCGCTGGTCTGTATGCACGGTCCGATCCCAGTACACCCTATATCCGGAGTTACCTAGCACAGGCTCAGGAGTCTATCTATAGTAAGGCACCTTACTAAGATTTAAAAGTCCCATTTTCACAGTCATTTTTTGATGAGGTCTTTTTAGGACTGCGTCGTGGCTCATTTTGTACTCTGTTGCAGCAAACGCTTGACATTCTCCAGTGACGTGCTGGATAGCCTCTGACGACTGAGACTCAAATCTGCATTTGTCACCTTGTACCGAATGATCTCCCACTATATACATCAAGCAGTTTCTTATTGGAACTGCCTGAGCTTGTATGGCCAGCAAAAACCCATCTGCATCTGAAAACATATGCCCGGACAGCAACCAGTGATTTAACGCCGATTTGTCGACGTGTGCCTGGGAGGCCTCGCGCAGATGTTGCTCTCGCAGATGTTGCCCACGAAGAGGCTTCTAGACCCGAGGTTGCATTTGTCTTACTCAGTCCAATGGTGACGTTGCATTTCACTTTCCTTTGGTTGTAAGGGTTTTGAGTCATCTCCCTCGCATATGGCAAGATTTAGGGTGGAGCGAAAATATCAACTTTTAAAATTTTAAACTCCTGTATGCGGAAAAGTGGCGTAGTTACGGGTTAATAACCTCTTTAAAATTTAAAGGCGATCGCTTGTTGTTTACCCGTTCCCCCACCACTTTAAAGTCGGCGCTCTCGGGCGCACTCATGAAAGGCTCGTCTAGGCATCATTTGGTTAGTTCTACGACATGTTTTAGCTTATACGTGTGTGTTTTGTTAGTTTGTCTACTATCAGTTGTTTAGAACCATATTTGACGATATCAAAAATAATATTTTTTTTACGTTGTAGAAGTGGTAATAACATGCCAAAAACGAGGAAAGACGTTAAGGTCCTGTGTTTGGAGCTCCGTCCAAATTTAAAAACAATGTGCTACCGACATACGCGGACGTTATGAAAAACTATCTATTTATACGGCAGTCCTTATTGGATGCTTCGCAAAATAAAGCAGAGACTACATTGACACATATATCAACAATTTTACTTGCTGAAATTAAATTAATATGGGCGAAATCCTCCATACCAATCATTTCGGATCAACAAATCATACATTTAATCAGAAGTTATCATGAGAAAGTCCGAAAGATAAAAAACCTATAAAGTCAAGGAATAGTTAAGTGCTCTTAACCAAAATAGCAGAGTTTAGCCAAACTGCAGAAGGTAGGCTTTTTGACACTTCAACTTGTAAATGTGTTGATTTTTTGTTATGCAAGGGCAAAATAAAAGTACCATTCAGGAAAAGAGAGTTTTTAACAGATCAAAGAACCGGCAGAAAGATGGTTATTGCTTCAGTTGATGTTATTACAACAAAAAATTGAACGTTCTCTAGAAAGAAATCAAACCAAAACAGTAATGAAGCCTGGTATTATCATAACAGAAACTTGGATTTCTGGACCAAATATATTTTTAATACCTGAAGATGAAGAAGATCACAACCTAGACGAACTAAATAAAACCAAAGATGGCCCAGATTTTGTTAATAAAGTTGATAATGTCAGAACCTGTCAGGCAATTCCAGGCACTTCGCAGATGAGATTAACTCTACCGAGCTTAGCCCAAGCCTGTGATCGTACGGGGGTTTCAGGCAGGTCAGCTGCGATAATAGCTAACGCAGTCCTAAAAGATGTTGGACTAATTTCAAAAGAAGAAAAAAGTAAAATAATCGATCGAAGCAAAATTTGACGAGAACGTAAGCGAGCACGAAAAACAATAAAGGATGTTGATAATAACCCTTTTTATGCTATATATTGCTACGGAAGGAAGAGTAAGACTCTAGTCAAACAAAAAAAGGAGACACTTTCCATCGAAAAACAATTGTCGAAGAGCACATTGCACTCATTTCAGAACCAGGTTCAAAATATTTTGGCCATTTTGAAGTTTCCTCAGGTACAACTAAAACATTGCAACAAATATGCTTCAATTTCTCCAAAAGCAAATGGACTTGTCTGACTTAGTCGCAATAGGATGTGATGGAGCAGCTGTCAATACGGGAATTAACAACGGCATTATTCGTAATATAGAAGTGGAAACTGAAAAATCCTTACAGTGGATAATTTGCCTGCTGCGCGGTAATGAACTACCACTTCGCCACCTAATTAAACACTTGTATGGAGAAACAACTGGGCCAACTGGATATATTGGAGTAATTGGCAAGCAGTTGCAATCTTGCGAAGAACTACCTATTGTTTCATTTAAAAAGATAACGTAGTAGTTCCAGAAGTAGATCTGAACATTTTAAACACTGACCAGAAATATCTTTTAGAGATAAGTGTTGCAATATCAAATGGCGTTATTTCAAAAGGTTTAGCTCAGAAGCAACCTGAAAAGTTGGCACATTCAAGATGGCTGACAACTGTCAACAGGATTCTGCGCTTATACATTGGAACTATAAATCCATCTGAAGAATTGAAAATGTTAACAACCTATATATTAAAAGTGTATGTAACAATCTGGTTTTCTATTAAGCTAAAACCAGATATGAAGTACGGTTTGCTGCATTTATTTAATTTAATTCAGAGATACCTACCCCCACATTTAAGGCAGATCGTTGACAAAATTATTCAGGTCAACGGCTATTTCGCACACCCAGAAAACATCCTTTTATGTATGCTTAAAGACGAACGTTTGCACATTAGGGAACTAGGCTTGCGACGTATTTTAAAATGTAGAACAAACCACCCTCAAGCTAATGTAAGAAAATTTTAAGTACCGAATAATAATTTCGAAGCTACAGATTATACTACTAATACACTGGCAAGCAGTAGCTGTAACAGAGCCTCCAATTACACGAAAATTTTCTACAGAAGATCTGAGGGAAATAATTGCTGAAATCCCCGAGGAAATCGATATTTTTAAAATACCATGTCACACCCAAGTTGTCGAACGTTGCGTAAAACCTGTAACGGAAGCGTCGTTAGCAGTTTGTGGTTCTGATGCACGAGATGGTTTTATTAGAAATCGTATTTATGGGCGTCAAATATTACCTAACTTTGAGAGTAAGAGCGATTATTTCAAGGCCGACCTATGAATTTGTAACTTAAGGAAGTGGGTGGGCGGGTGGAGCTCGACTTGCAGCCACCTACTCGTGGTGAGCGCTGGGCGGTTTTACCAAAAAAACAAACGAAGAGCTGCAAGTTTAGAAATTTATGAAATTACGTTAATATTTGAAACTTTGAGTGTCTAGGGGCACCGGAAAATATTGTCCTAAAAACATCAGCTTTTGCAAGGTAAATATGCAGTAAAGTATGCCACTGTTCCCGATATAGATTTCACCAATTTCTAAAAAAAAAAGTTTGCCCATGTTTCACTCCACCCTAGGCAAGATGTAGTTCGGAAGTAAGCGCCTGCACATGTAAATATGCACGTGAGCTCAATGCATATTAGACCAACAGACCGCTTTGTTGTCTAGCTGGGTTTATTCGTTCGATAGCACTACCGGGTGGCGCTTTTTGGTTTATGTTGAGAGTGTTACAACCTTGCGTTCTAGATTTTTTATGTCTGTTTTATTCTAGTTGAGAATCCCATATGAATAGCTGAGTGCAGAAGATGCATATGCATTAAGAGCTTTAGTCAGGCTCTTGGCGCAGTGCTTGGGTAGAGCTAGGTGCATCTTTTGGCAAAAAATCCACAAGATATTAAAAAGAAAACATGCAGTTTAAAAGAATCTTACAAAATCGAAAAAAAGGCTGGACGCAGCAAGTGGGTTATGGTAGTGAATTTTCATAGCAATGATGTGACACAAAATATTTTATTACAACTTTTGTTTCTTGTAACATGGAAATCTAAATGTTGGTGTATAGTTTACTTTTTATATCCTAAACCTACCTGCTAAATTTGGTTATCATAGCTTTTTTATTTTTTGTGATAAAATTTTATTTGAATGAAAACTCAAAATTTTCCCGGAAAACCCCGTCTTATTTTCCTGACTAACGAACTTGTCCAAGCCATTTACAAAAGGAAGGTACGTGCCAAATTTTATCAAAATCGGCCCATTATTTTTTTAGTTATCGGTGTGATACATCTTCTTCTTTGGGTGCCATCTGCACTAATGAAGGTTAGCGACTACAACAGCAAACTCCCCCTATCCTCCGCGGCTCTCATCAAGTCCTCAAAGCCTAGACCAGTCCAATATCTTATGTTTCTCAGCCATGACAGTTTTTTTCTGCCTACACTTCTTTTCCCCGCTAGTTTACCTTTAATTATGAGCTGGAAAATATAATATTTGGGATTGCGCCATAAGTGGCCCAGATAGGCTGTCTTCCTCCTCTTGACAACCTAGAGCTCTCTGTCTCTGTTCACTCCGCGTAAGACCTCTTGATTTTGCACTCTTGCTGTCCATGGTATTTTTAGTATGTGCCGATAGACCCACATCTCGAAAGCTTCCAGTTTATTCATGCTCGTTATTTTTAAGGTTCAAGTCTCTACTCCATACAGAAGGACTGACCATATGTAGCATTTTGCTAACCTTAACCTTAGGTTTATGTCGAGATGCGAATCGTAAAGAAGGGTTCGTATTTTTGTAAAGTTGCTTTTGGCTTGTGCAATTCTGGAATAATTTTTTTCTGGTTTTAAGTGACTGTGTATCCAGCATCCCAAGTATTTATAATGGTTGACCTGTTGTAATATGTTATTATTGATAATGAAGTGTATAGGTACATTCTTTCTCCTCTGCCTTACCATTATTTTCGTTTTCCTCTCGTTGATCCGCATTCCAAATTCCGAACATCTCTCATTTAGCTGATCTAGAATATTTTGTAAGCCGGTATCCGTATTTGCCATTAATACGGTGTCGTCGGCGTATCTAATAGTATTTATCCGAACGCCATTTACTTTTATACCTTCATTATCTTTCTCAAGAGCCTTTTTGAACAAAAGCTCGGAATACAGACTAAACAACATGGGTGACAATACGCATCCCTGTCTTACTCCTTTCCCAATATTTATGCTGTTAGAAGTTTCGCACTCTATTCGAATTTTGGCCACTTGGTACCGGTATAAGTTTTTGATTAATGTAAAGCTCTTGCCATCTAGACATATATTTCGTAGGGCGTCTATCAATTTCGCATGCTTCACTCGATCGAAGGCCTTCTCAAAGTCGACAAAACAGAAAAAGATGTCCCTGTGTTGATCGTAACACTTGTAGGCTAAACAGCGCTGCTCTTGTCCCCACACCACTCCTAAAACCTAACTGATCATGTCCGATGTCTGCTTAGCATCTTATAAACAACCCGTTATGTAATATTTTTAATAGTATCTTAAGGGCATGGCTCATAAGACTTATCAGCCTAAAGTCCTCGCATCTGTGGGAGTGTGGTTGTTTTGGCAAGGGTACGAAGATCGACTTCATCCATTCGTCTGGTGTGATACATATATCTATATATATATATATATATATATATATATATATATATATATATATATATATATATATATATATATATATATATATATATATATATATATATATATATATCATTGAAACTGACTCCGGATATGGGTTCTAGGGGGTCCTAGTTCGCGCTCATTTGCAATTTTTTTTTCAAAATTCAAAAGTCTGGATCTCCCTATTGGTGAATTTTTCTACGAAAATTTACTAAAAAGTAGAGCCAGAAACAATTATGGAACGGGGAAAGGTAAATAAATATACTTTTAACTAGTCTCTTAATGCATTCTGTTCATCCGACGAACACGGGATCACTACCGCGGAAAACCTCATGCGTCCTCATGGAGAGACACTTTGCCGCAACCTGAGGGATTCGGTGCTGCCTCGGCTTTCCTCATTCGTATTCGTGCTTAGGTATGGACGCGCCTTAAGATTCTCGGCTGGGGCTCTGCAAATCTGGTTAAACTTAAAGTCTCAAAAACATAGAATTGCTGTCTAGGAAGAGTGACATGCAAGGCCCAGAAATCCAGATGGCTAGTGTTATATTATACTGCCCAAAAAATCCACCAACTCTACATTGGGTATAACTGTTGCAGAGGATCTTTGCTGGCACTTCTACATATTGCCAATATTGCTAAAACAGCAACAAAGAACCTTGAGTTTTTGTTTCGGCTTAAAAGTTTGTTTTTATCACAGTAGCTTTTGCGGCTGTGTAAAACACAAATACGTCCACAGTTGGAATGCGCCGTGTAGCACCCCTGGCTCATGAAATCCCGGTTTATAAACCAATCAAGCTTGAGGCTCGTAGAAGGGCAATCCTCACGCAGTCTATCCAGGCCTAAATAAATGCAATGAAGCTGGACACGGTGCTCTATAATTTTACATAGACGCGTCAATATAGATCCTAAAGGTCGCGATGACGAATGCCGAATGCCCGGCTCCCTTCTAAATATAATCTAATGATATCCTGGCGAAAACTGAGGTTAATTACGAAGCCTACTGATAACCGGTTAATTAAAAACGCATACTAATTGTTCCAAGAGGATTCTGTCAAATTTTGCAGGCCATTAAACTGATTTAATTGTATACATAATGTATTTTGTAATTTTTAATTGACAAATTTCAAGGTCGTCAACTGCCAAATTAAGGTCATAAATTTGCATGTGTGTATAATACAGATGAAAATATAAACTGGCTTAATCCAGTTTGAAGCATGAACAGAATACAAAGTTGATAGTAAATATGTAGTGTAATCCGAAGCGTAATCTATATTCAAATAAGATGAAGTTATCACAAATCGCAGGAGGCAGAAAGTATAGCAACAAAAATATTATAATTATTGGATATGACATCATCCTTATTAATATGCAAACTTGTAGACCAATTCGTTACAGAAAACTGAAGCAGTAAATTAAACAGTGTTGCTGATTATACAATATAACAATGTACTATTATCAGGGGCGTTTTACCCAATAGACTAAAAAGGCTAAAGCCTCAGCCGCTACAATTTTAGAAGCGCCCGACGCGGTGCCAGTAATTTAAGATCTGCCAACCATACTAAAAATGAAGTATATACTTATGACCAGGATTGGTCTTTTACACGATTTTGGAAATATTTTATATTTTTTACGCAAAAAACGTTTTTTACGCGGAAAAACGTAAAATGTGTCAAATTGCAAAATACGTAAGGGAGGTAAAAAGTGGGATTCTGTTTAAGAAAACATAATGACATAACCTCATAATATTTCATTAATGGTCTTGAAAGAAAACCGGGCTCTTCTCCTTAGAAGCTACTTATATTTTAAAGATGTAAACAAGAGTAAAAAAAGGAAATAGTTGTAAACAATCTGGCGGAAGACCCAGGCGTCGGGAGTATGCAGAGATGGGTTTCGACTATATTCACAGTTCGATCCTTAATAGACTATCATTTAACAAGTCCAAAAAGCTGGTCCATATCTATTACACCCTAAAAATGAAAGAGGAAGCATTTCTATTTGAGGATGATCCTGATGACAAGATAATAAAGATATAAAGAATAAATCAGTTACTTTTACATAGATATCTATGACTTTGTTAAACACTACATCTTATACTTATTTTGTTTTTTTTTAAATAATTTAATTTGAAAGAACTTATTATCGTTTATTTACATATTTATTTTTTAATAAGCTATTTATTGAAAGTCTGGCATTTATTTTAAATCACATTGCATTTCTATTCACATCTGCGATCTGTGTTTTACAAATTCAACCATTAATTTAAATAGTCGACATGATTATTGGACATTATTGGATTTCTACATATTTTACATATTTTTGTGATTATTGGCAACCTTATTGCTGAACTTTTGAAACGTAGAAGGGCCTACTCAGAGTTGGAGAATTTGTTTGGTTTCATTGAGCATATCTTGCAAATTGAGGAGAATGATTTATTAGTAAGGGCAACAAAATTGCAAAGTATGTATAAAGGTGATCTTCACGAGGATTTTCCAAACGACTGCATTAGATTTAAGAGTTTTATATATTTTTTAATTTTGACGAAAACTCTGAAGCAGATAGATAGTAACTCGCGATCGTTGGTTGAGAGATCATTGCAGTTATTAAGGAACCAAAAAATAACGTCAACTTTTCTGAATATTAATGTGGCCTTAATAATTTTTTTCTCCATTCCTGCAACCAACTGTTCGGGCGGAAGGTCACTTTCATAGAAAGAGAGGGGAGAAATTACTTGAGCAGTACACTTGAGGATGATAAAAAAGTTCGGGACGCAGCAAGTGCGTTATGGCAGTGAATTTTCATTAAGTGCTTCAAATTTGAATAACTCAATTTTTTATAAACATAGAAAGTTGAATTTTGGTTTTGTAGTAAAGTCTTTCACAAGGCAACATATCCACCATATTTCATCAAAATAGCTTTATCTTTCGAAAATAAATTTTTTTTTCGAAAGAAAACTGAAAACTTTCCCGGAAAACCTTGTACGATTTTCCTGGCTAACGAACTCACCCAAGCCATTGATAAAAGAAAGATTCTTGCAGAGTTTCATCAAAATCGGTTAATAAAACCATTTGAGTTATCGTCCGGATACACACACAGATATATATATATATATATATATATATATATATATATATATATATATATATATATATATATATATATATATATATATATATATATAAACATATAAAAATTGAAACTGACCCCGGGTATGGGTTCTTCAGGTACTAGTTCGCGCTCATTTGATAAAATTTTTACGAAGTCTAACCATCGATACCTCCACTGTTAGTTAATTTTTTTAAATAAAAATTCACTAACAGTAATCCGGAAATTTTGAGCAAAATTAGTTGTTCCGACATTATTGAAAAGTTGGCTAGTGGTAAAAATAGAAAAGTTTTGCTTTAGTATTCAAGTCGATTTATCCTTTTTTTCTGTTCAACATAAAATGATAATGCATATTAAAACCTAGTTGCGCTATTTAAATTTAGGCTTAGTTTTTATTTACTCCTTACACTCATTTTTACAGGCGCCAATTAACTTTTAGCCTAAGGTGCCTTAAACCTTTAAAACGCCCCTGATTATTATAAATGATCCAACAGCAACGATACAGAGAGCCACATTAGATTCACCCCATCACAATATTACGATTTACCCAGTGGCGTACCAACCGGAAATAACTCCTAGGGCGAGCATCGAAGTTACGCCTCTCGGTAAATTATCTAGATAGAAAATAAACAGATACACCAAACGGGGGTTGTGGTGCCTTAGCCTGGTCGTGCGCTGGTCGTTCTCTTGATTGATCGACGCGTGATTTTGCTACCGGACTCCTAGAGGCTGGCTCCTCGTGCCACCCCTGGCGTGACTGTCAGCATTGGGAATAACGCCCAGGGCTGATGGTCTCGCTCCCTCCCTTCGCAGGTGGTAGTGGAATTTTCCACGCCCGAGGAGGTACCACCCCTCGGACGTTTCCGGTTCTGGTGTATGAGGCGGTTGCCCTTATAAGCGAAAATGATGATGGCTCCTCCTTGTGCAAAACATTCCGGAAGTAAAATACCCCTCCATTCGGATCTCCGGGAGAGGGGTGTACAGGGGGCGCCAACATCAAAATTCAACATATCCTTCTCAAATATATGTGGCCTAAATTCTAACCTGAACTCCGTCCACCATTTCCTCCAGGCTAATAGGCCCCAACTCCTCTTCCTCACCGAAACACAAAACAGTGCCAAAACAGCCACTAATCACCTTAATTTCCCGGGGTATGAGCTCCTTACTTCCTTTAGATTGCATGGAGGCGTGTGCGCATACGTCCGTAGCAATCTACCCTGCACCAGACTCCCCAATTTAGAAGCTGGAAGAAAAGACATACTATGGATAAAACTCTCTCTCAGGGCTGCAACCAAATTCATGTGTTGCATTTACCGGTCACCTTCTGAAAACAACTTTGTCCAGCTCTTTGACTACCTTTCTGAAAAAAACGACCATCTGATTTCTGAATATCCTTCCTCCGAGGTCACTATTCTTGGTGACTTCAACGTCCATAATAAGGAATAGCTAGGATCTTCAAAAACCGATCCACAAAGGAGAGCAGCGGAGGCCTTTGCAGTCAGCAACTCTTTAGCCAATATGGTTCAGCAACCTACTTACTTTCTTCGCATCCCAACACACAGCTCAAATCCCTTGGATCTCCTTCTTACTACAAATCCTGAATGCTATAAAATATCAGTCACCGCCCCCCTCGGTCGCCCAGACCATGGCATGGTCACCGCTTCCTGCGCAATGCAACCCGAGGTCACACAGACATCACACCCACGTATCGTTTGGCACTACAACTCCGCGAACTGGGACGAAATGCGAGATTACTTTTCCTCATTTCCATGGGCGTCTGTCTGCTTCTCTCATCCTGACCCCTCTAATATCTCACAAAACGTCACCGAAATTATCCAAGCTGGTATGGAATTATTTATTCCACGTACACAGAAAACCTCTTCAGCCACTCAAAAGCCCTGGTTCTCTCAATTTTGTGACAAGACCAGACTTGAAAAGGTCAAAGCTCACAAAACACTTCTACACAATCCCAGTCAATAAAACCGTCAAGCATTTAACGACGCAAGAAACCGCTATGTCCGCATTCTTTCTGCGGCAAAAAACTCGTTTAATAACCACATCAAAAACAAAGTCCTCTTAACCTCTAAGGGTACCAAAACTGTACTCTTGCTAAATCTATTGGGAATAATTTCTGCAAGAGCACATTCCCACCTCTTGTCTCAGGGGATGAAATTGTTTCTACCGCCCTGGGCAAGGCTGAACTTTTTGCCTCGTTGTTCGCCGGCCGGAATTATACTCTCAACCCACCTCCAAATGCTCAACCCAATGTCGCGCATAAAATGACGGACATCATTTTCAAAACTAAAAAGGTACGAAAGATGCCCTCTTCTCTTAATACCAGGAAACCCTTGACATTGACGAGATCCCAGCAATTGTTCTCAAAAAATGCGCACCAGAATTTGCTTTTGTCCTAACTCGTCTGTTTCAGACATCTTACAATAGAGGCATATTCCCTAGTAACTGGAAAACTGCTCGAGTACAACCCGTCCCCAAGAAAGGATCCAAAGCGCTTCCTAGCAACTACAGACCTATTTATCTCCTTTCAATCGTCTCTAAAGTGATGAAAAAGTATATAAACACCGAATTACTAAAATTTCTTGAAAAACACAGTCTAATCCACGACAGGCAGTATGGATTCCGTCAGCGCAGATCAAGTGCCGACCTCCTTTCCTTTGTCACCCATTCTTGGAACAAGTCTATGGAACTATACGGTGAATCCCAGATTGTCGCTCTAGACATATCTAAAGCCTTCGACCAGGTCTGGCACGCAGCGATGCTTAATAAACTACCGGCCTATGGCCTACCACCAAAACTATGTACCTGGACAGCAAACTTCCTCTCCAACCAGAGCATTTCTGTTGTTGTGGATGGCCATTCCTCTAAACTATATCCAATTAATGCAGGAGTTCCTCAAGGTTCAGCTTTAGCCCCTACTTTGTTTCTTCTCCACTTCAATGACCTCCTCTCTAGCACATCCAACCCAGTTCACAGTTACGCGGACGACAGCACCCTCCACTCAAATATACAATATTCTAAGCCTGTCTCTTTGGCCTAGTTAGATAAGGATCGCAGACACATGGAGGGTACTGTCTCCGTGGATCTCCAAAAAATATTAGACTGGGGAAGTAAAAATCTTGTAAAATTCAACCCCACCAAATCTCAGTTTTGCTTTCTTTCTCATAAAAGATACACCAGCCCTAGAACCACCACAATGAACAACCAAGTAATTCAAAGTAATGAGTCCTTTTCACTTGTTGGCATTTCTGTGGATCGAAATCTCAATTGGCACCAACATGTCACATCAATTGCAGAAACGGCTGCTAAAAAACTAGGTTTCCTCTTCCGGGCTCGCAAATACTTTTCACCAGCTAATCTCTATACCTTATATACTTCACAAATAAGGCCAAACCTCGAATACTGCTCCCACATCTGGGGTGCCGCTGCCGCTTCTACACTCGCTATTTTAGACTCCATTCAGAAGAGAGCTATACGTCTCATTGGTGACCCTACCCTCACCCAAAGGCTGCCATCCCTTGCCCACCGACGTGCCGTTGGTGACCTCTCTCTCTCTTTTATAGATATCTGCACGGGCAGTGCTGAGAGGAGCTTTCTTCCATAGCTCCTCTACCTGCTGCCCCCAACAGATCTACCAGGGGAACATAACGAATGCACCCTTTTACTGTCCAGGTCACCAGACAGAGAACATCTTGTTATGCCCGCTCTTTTGTCCCGAGGACTTCCAAGTTGTGGTAATCCTTGCCGGCACATGTTTTTTCTTCTCCTCCGAACCTCCAAACCTACAAGTCCAGAATTAACAATTTGCTTTTTTCCCTCTTGTCGACACCCACGGTACAATAGTATTTAGGCTGTAAGCCCTCGTGGTGTGTTGTTGAAATAAAAAAAACAGTTACAAACATTACAAGAACATTTTATTTTCTCTTTTAGAACGAAAATTAGTCCGTAAAAGTGTTGCCGCCCGAACTTTTTTTCTTGCCCACCCCCAATGCATTTAAGCACGAGCCGCTACTGATAGGCTGTTGTTGCATGATAAGATATTGGCGAAGCGATCCTTGAAAATTTGCCTCACGACGCGCTTTTTTCTTCTCTAGTGACCAGGCTCACCTGTCGGAATGCGTGAAAACCAAACATGCACTCCTGGAGTGATCAGAATCCTCGAGAATTTCATGAGAGGTCCCTTCATTCACAACGTTTAACTGTGTGATGTGCACTGTCTTTTTTTTTTAAGAAAATGAGGTTGCAGTGAGAGTGAATTGTGTTCGCTGTGTGAACATGATCGACCATTTTTTTCTGGCAAACCCTGAAGAAATAGATGCTGGGGAAGTTTGCTTCCAACAGGATGGAGAAACGGCACGAAATGCACTAACTGTTTCGAGGGAACACCTTCCCAAACGCCTGATCTCTTTGAGAAGCGATCTTCAGTTGTCGACGCGCATACGCGATTCTGTCCCTTACGAATTTTTCTTAAATACATCGTCTATACCGATCCTTCAAGGACCTTGGTTAAATTGAAGATCAATTTTCGCCCAGCAATAGATAACATATGCATCTCTATGCTGTAAAGAGTCGTACAAAACTTTGCAATTATGTTAACTTAGTGCATCGATAATAGGGGGCGCCACTTAGCGAATATGATTTTGCAGATACTGTAAACTTTAATTTTTAATGTTTTGGGATAAGGAGAAAAATAATGCGAACCATAACTATATGACTTTTTGTTATATTGACCTTTCAAGTTTGCAAATTATCCTGCCGCAACCTGTATTTAATGCCAACCAGTCGACTTGTCGAACAGATTGTTGTGACGAATCTCCTTTCTTAATCCAAAGTTTTAACCTTAAATTAAAATAAAAATGCCCGTCGTTTGTAAAATAAGTTGCAGATGAGTAGAATACTTTGGATGTTAAAATGGGGAAAAATAAGAAATCCGGCAACAGCGATAGCATAAATCTGTTATATGCAATGTCCGCGGGCAATGAAAGGAGACCGGCTGTCTGGCAGGTTAAAACAACAATTATTACATTTTTAAATGATTGATTATGTCGAGCAATACCAATGAGTTGAAAACCAAAGATTACACACACCATATGTTAGATAAATAACATAACAAATTATAGATATTAACATTTGTTTTGTTATTTTCAATTAGATAGTTCAATAATCAAATCACATCTGACGCTAACGTTATTTGTTTAAAAACTTTAAACAAGTTAAACAATATAGACGCATAATACCTTAATTGTACAGCCTAACGCAATACAATACGTAATTAAATAACAAGTGACCTTTTGAACAACACCAGTATTATGTAACGCGTATCTTGTTAAGGTATCTCCTTCAACAATAAACATGGAATATGATTAAACATTACTTTGCCAGAACAATGTTAACAATTCAAACTAAACATATTTCTAAACTCATTGTTGGTAAATGCTCAAGTATAGATATTTACAATATCTGTTCTAGTAAAATCTTAACACTCATTACTTAACTGGTTACTATTCATCCCAAAAAGATTATGACAACCATAGTGAAAAAAAATAGAATGAGGACAAAATGGCGAATTAACTTGCTTTGTAGACCAAGAAGGAACATTGGATAATATGAATTGGAAAATATTGTTTGATATAATAATGAGACTACTAGATTGGAAAGGCAGGCGCGTTATTCTCAACCTACACGAAGATCATAGTACATTCTTAGAGGATGTGATAATGAGGAAGTTGCATATAATTTACTTTTGATGAAAAACCTATTTAAAGTACAGAAAAATACTCTAAAAATGTATGTCTACAAGTAAACCCCCCTTAAAGTGAACCACTAATTAGTAATTAATTATTGAAATATTGAATATAATTCAAAAAGACAGAGTGGGCGAAAACGCGATCTGATTGGTGAAGAGGTTTGTGACGTCACGATCCGGTACATCTGCGTGATACGCGGGCATCGCCATTTAACCTTGTCTTGTTTTCATTTGTGTTTGCATCGAATTCTGAGCAGTTTTATCATAATTTTAAGTAGTTTTGGTGTTTAGTGTATAATATAAGTTCAAAGGTAGTAAGTTGTGTTTAATCTAGTTTAATGCGTGACTGTGTGATGGCTTCAGCAGATTCAGAATCACAATACGAGAATGCGAAAGACATAACAGTGCCTGGACATAAATATTATAAGTGCTGTATAGTGCCCAAATGTACTTCCACAACAATAGCTACCCCAACAAATTATTCTTTAATGTACATAAGGATGAGAAAATCAGGTAGAAATTGTGTTTAGCTATGAAGAGGGACCTGCAAACTTCAGTTAGTGTAAAATCTACTTTGCACATCTGTGAAGATGATCATACAATACAAACATCACCGTCTCGTTTTACCTGCACCCAGCCGACAGCATCGTCTCCATAACTTTCACGCGCAGATCTACAACAAATATATATTTTTCTTGTATGTTATTTGAATGGAGAACATTTTGAGGTTATACTTTTATTTACATTATATTTTATAAGAAATTACTACATAAAATCCAACAAAGATATTTACAGGATAAAATAAGGTTCATATCAGACACATACCTCCCAGCTTTCACTCCTTTTAGCTCAGCACCCATTAAATTCGGGTTGTTTCCAAAAAAACGCAAACATTGCTAGTACATCATCAATTTTTGGTAAATTATCAGACTCTGCAGTTTTTAAAATAATTAATACGAGTATATAGATATTAACAATAATATAAGTTGATAACAATAACTATCCGGCACACGTAAGTCGCATAAACGCTAATGGTGGGATGAGGATCTCTGTGTGGGTAAGCGAGACTCATTTTGTCCGATACCGGATCGTGACGTCACAGTAGGCCATCTTTGTTTACGGCTGCGTTTTGGCGCGGAGACAATTATTTTGATTTTCTATATTTTTTACATGAAAACTATTGGTTAAAAATTAAAATTTTATATGGCAATTGATTTTATACAAGGTGGGGAATTGAATAAGATGAGAATAAAAAAATTTGCAAATTCCTCATTAGGCTCAAGGAAAAGTTAGCTGACAAATGGCGGATAGGAGAAGCTGAAAAAGAATTAGAAAGAATATTTGCTTGACATAAACTTTGTGTTTCAAATGGTCCAATAAAAGAAAGTCTAAAGGGTTAAAATCTGATGATCTAGCCGGCCACCGAATCATACCTCGCCTATCCATCGTTCCGGGAAGTTTGATCCTAATAACGGAGGACACTAATCCCATAGTACGGCGGGACTCCATCTTGCTGAGATGTACCTACTTTGATTTTCTTTATTCGGAAGTCTGAGTAAGAGAGGAAAAATTTCGTACCATAAAAAGTTGTAGTAAAGCTCTGCTGTAAGATTTTCTTACAAAAAAAATGGTCCTAAAATATGATTTACAACTATACATGTCTATACCTTTACTTTTGAGGGTACTGCTTGCGAGATTCTCTCATCTGCCCACTATCTACTGTTTTGTTTTTTTTTTTACTATACCAGATGGGATAAACGTTGCGATATTCGAAAAAACAATTTACTTCACGAAATCGGGATTTCTCTGAGAAATTAGCATGAGCGATTCACATAATTGCAGTTTACGGTAGAAATCATTATCTGAGAGTTCCCGAATCGGGTAAACCTTGTAGGACTGTACTTGTTCAAATGGAGAATTTTACTTGTGGTTCCAATGCCAAATTCAAGTTCATGTGGTCGATTGTTTGATTGTAGATTTTTGACTATAGCGATCGTTAAATTAAAAATTTCTGGTACTGAAAGCCGTCCACTTCGAGGGTGATCACGGACATGACCCACTTTTTTAAATGTTTTTTCAATTTTTGACAGTATCAAAAATGTTATTGCAGAACGATCTGGAAGAGTTTAATTTTAAAAAACGATAGGCTTCTTGAGTTTTCATCCTATCCTCAAATACAACCATCATCAATATTTCAATGCGTTCTTTTCACTTAAAAATTTTTTGTTTCTCTATGCTATTAATTACACTGATAAATAATTATTAATTTGTTTAGGTGTTTTAGCTGGTAGATTAGCAACAAATTGGGAGGTATAAAAATTACCTTAGGCATTCGAAAAAATAGTGATTTTGATAAAACTTAACCAAACAAAACTTTTTGTGGCTATCATTCTCAAAAGAACCCGATATACCTGCATATTTCTTTTTCAATTCTGTTTTAAGTTGATTGGTCCATATTTAGTATGGATAGGTTTGACCAAGTAAGGGCAACAACAAATAATGAATATTGAGGCATATCCCAACTGCGCATAATAATAATAATAATAATGTTTATTGTATCAATACCAAACTATAACACACACGCACGCACACACGCACACACACGCACACACGCACACACGCACGCACGCACGCACGCGCACTCGCGCACGCCCAAACACACGCACGGACGCAGAAACGCATAAATACCCCCACTCGCTACACCAATAGACAGATACATGTACTTTAAACACCAATAGCCCAAAATCGCAAACACAATCATATGTTGACCTAGGTTATTAACATTTTTTTTTCTTATTCCGGTTTACGTAAGGCAATAAATACTCTTCTGTGACGTATTTTGATTAAGATAAATCATAAGTCTGTATAAATATAATTACCTGCAATGCAATCATAGATACCTGAATCCTTAAACAATTTGTTTGAGGGATAACAAATGTTTATGCGTAAAATTATCTTGAGGATCCATTTTTGTACCCTTTCAATTTTAATATAAAAACTTTTAGCGATACCACCCCAGGCGAGTGTACCATAGTTCAGAAGTGCTAGCACCAGCGACTTACACACAAGAACCAAATAATTTTCTACAAGGATTTCTCCCAGTTCTCTGAATTTAGAAACCAAATTTCTCACCTTTCCCACCAATTCAACGGCCTGCTCGTTCGATTTTAGGTGCTCATCAATATATATGCCCAAATATTAGATTTTATCTGTTCTTCTTATCTCAAGATCGGTATTATCGCTTATTTGTATTCCTATAGAAACATAATTTGGCCCTGATCTTTCACTACACGAAAAACACTTCAAATCAGATTGACTTTAAAATGCATTACGAAGCCAAAAACCGACAAACCATTAGAAACCCTGAACACCCTGAAATGGAAGAAGAATTATACCCTTGGTTCATTGGCCAGCGAGATAGAAACGGACTACTATCGGGTGAGATTTTGGATATAAGATGCTTTTCCATAAGCATTACAACAATCATAACTTGACTGCAATTCGGAGATGGATAGTTAATTTCAAAAGAGGCACGGCATAAGAAAACCCAAAAATTGTGGAGATAAATTGTTGAGCAACACAGAAGCGGTTGATCCATTTGTTAAGTAATTACGAGATAAAATAAAACAGAAGGTTTTACTGCCATCACAAATCTAAAACGCAGATGAATCTGCTCTTTACTGGAAAATTGTTCTACATAAAACTGGTACATTCAAGAGAGAATTGCACCTGGTAGAAAAACGAATAAAAAGACGATGGCATTTTTAGCTTGCAGTAACGCAGATAACTCTCACAGGCTAAAACTGTTGGCATTTGACAAGTCACAAAACCCACGAGCGTTTAAAAATGTCCAGCTTTCATTACAATACCGAGCAACTAAAACGCATAGATGACATCCCTTGTTTTTAAAAAAAGTCTGTGGCTAATGGACCTAACGGTCCGAGGCCAAACCAAATTACAACAACAACAACAACATCCCTTGTTTTCACTGAGTGGTTTCACAATTCATTTGTAGTAAAGGCAAGAGCTTACTCAAAAGATAACAACTTGCCAGAAGAAGCTCTTTTGTTAGTGGATAATGCCAGCTGTTATAAAAGTGGAGGCAATCTGCAAAGCTCTGATGGAAAAATAGTTGTCATGTATTTACCACCAAACACGACAGCTTCAGTCCAACTGATTTACCAAAACATAATCAACTTGACTAAAATGTATTACAGAAAGACTATTTTGATGGAAATCCTCTCGAATGGGATGAAGGCATTAGTGCTTTCTCGAAAAAACATATATATTCAAAGCAGTAGCCATGCTATACAATGCTTGGGAAAAAGTAAAACCAGAGGGAATACAAAAATATTGGCGTAATCTTAAGATGTCAACGAGTATGGACCAGAAGGTTTGATACCTCTAAGCGTGGAGAGGGAAACCTAAATTGTACTGCCGATGTACAGCAAATTGCCAATATGTTAACAGAAATCAACATGGTTGCCAATTTAAGCACCGAGCAGGTAAATCAGTGGTTTCTTGAAGATCAGTATCCTCAAGACAAATACGACAATCACGATGAAGATGTTGAAGAAAGCGAAGAAAAGAGACCTAAAATACGGCATGAAGAAGCAATGAAAGCATTAAGAGTGCGTTGGAATGGGCGTCATAAGAAAGGAAGGCGTCAATTTCAAATGTGTCGACATTAGCAAGACTGACTGCCGAAGTACAACCAAATTGCCAATATGTTAACAGAGATCAACAACGATGGCAATTTAATCACCGAAGAGGTAAATCAGGAACTTCTTGAAGATCTGTATCCTCAAGACAAATACGACAATCACGATGAAGATATTGAAGAAAGCGAAGAAAGGAGACCTAAAATACGCCATGAAGAAGCAATGAAAGCATTAAGAGTTCCATTGGAATGGGCATCATAAGAAAGGAAGGCGTCAATTTCAAATGTGTCGACATTAGCAAGACTGACTGCCGAAGTACAACAAATGGCCAATATGTTAATAGAGATCAACAACGATGGCAATTTAATCACCGAAGAGGTAAATCAGGGACTTCTTGAAGATCAGTATCCTCAAGACAAATACGACAATCACGATGAAGATGTTGAAGAAAGCGAAGAAAAGAGACCTAAAATACGGCATGAAGAAGCAATGAAAGCATTAAGAGTGCGTTGGAATAAGCGTCATAAGAAAGCAAGGCGTCAATTTCAAATGTGTCGACATTAGCAAGACTGACTGCCGAAGTACAACAAATGGCCAATATGTTAATAGAGATCAACAGCGATGGCAATTTAATCACCGAAGAGGTAAATCAGGAACTTCTTGAAGATCTGTATCCTGAAGACAAATACGACAATCACGATGAAGATATTGAAGAAAGCGAAGAAAGGAGACCTAAAATACGCCATGAAGAAGCAATGAAAGCATTAAGAGTTCCGTTGGAATGGGCATCATAAGAAAGGAAGGCGTCAATTTCAAATGTGTCGATATTAGCAAGACTGACTGCCGAAGTACAACAAATTGCCAATATGTTAACAGAGATCAGCAACGATGACAATTTAATCACCGAAGGGGTAAATCAGGGACTTCTTGAAGATCAGTATCCTGAAGACAAATACGACAGTCACGATGAAGATGTTGAAGACAGTGAAAAAAAGAGGCCTAAAATACGGCATGAAGAAGCAATGAGAGTTGCGTTGGAATGGGCGTCACAAGAAAGGAAGGCGTCAATTTCAAATGTGTCGACATTAGCAAGACTGACTGCCGAAGTACAACAAATTGCCAATATGTTAACAGAGATCAACAACGATGACAATTTAATCACTGAAGAGGTAAATCAGGGACTTCTTGAAGATCAGTATCCTGAAGACAAATGCGACAGTCACGATGAAGGTGTTGAAGAAAGCGAAGAAAAGAGACCTAAAATACGCCATGAAGAAGCAATGAAAGCATTAAGCGTTGCATTGGAATGGGCGTGATAAGAAAGCAAGGTGTCAATTTCGGATGTGTCGACATTAGCAAGACTGAAGGAACGAGCATTTGAAGAATTTAAAACAAAAGTTGGTCACAACAAAATTACACGCTATTTCAAACAGTAGGTAACTGTCAACTATTTTATTAACTTTTTTCAATTCTTAACATTTCCGATTATTTTTTAAAAAGTCTAATTTTTATTTGATATGTTTCTAAAACATATTATGATGTTTTATGATTAATTTTTGTCAAAATATTTTACTTTAAAATAAATAAGTTACATATTTACACACTGTTTTACACACGATCATCCGGATCGGTCCAATTTTAATTGATCCGGGTTATCGCGACTGTACTATACAAGAGATTAGATTAGATTTTATTGTGAGTGGGCTATTTCAGTCCCTCCACCGCGACCTTTGGTCTATTGTGGCTCACGTCTAATTATTTAGATTTCACTCATCGATTCCAGCTCCCTGAGGGAGTCGATCTTTTCTTGAGGGTGAAAGTTTGTTTGGCAGGTGTACTGCCATCTGAGTAAGTCGCTTGCCAGTTTCGAAGTTCAAAGAGAGCTAACCTCTCTCCGAGTTCGTCTGGACCCGACATCTGTCAGTGTTTGCCTCGAGGCGGTATCATAAAGTCCCGCTCTCGAGCAGTATCTAATCTCCAGTTGTAATCCACCCCTAGAGATCTCAGCTCCCCTCAGGCTCTTCCAAACCTGACACCTAACAGTGTTAAGACTCAAGGCAACATCCCATCGAGTCCCGCTCCCGAGCATCACCCCAGCGAGGCCGTCCGTCCGTTTCGTAGCACACAGTATGGGCTCCAAACTCCGGGTGTTTACCACTCATCAGAGATCAGAGCCCCCTGGGACGTCTGGATAAGCGACACACGCCAGAGCTCAATCCAGGGCGGTATCATCTGGAACCCCGCTCCAGAATGACAACCAAGCGAGGCCAATTGTCAGTCTCTGAGGCTACAGTGGAGGCGCCAAACTCCGGCTGCATATCACTCCCCAGAGATGTCCGCCTCCCCCCAGCCTCACCTGCACCAGACCCCCGCCAGTGTTTCATTGACTCGAGGCGGTATCATGAAGTCCCGCCCTCGAGCAGCATCCAGGCAGTATTGTTAGCCTGTATCGATGCTCACAGAGTAGGCCCAAGTCTCCAGGTGTAATCCACCCCTAGATACCCCAGCCACCCTCGGGTTCGTGCAGGTCCAACACCTGCCAGCGTTAGCTTAAATTTCACCCAGCAAATCGAGCTTCCGACAGGAGACGACACCTGCGATGTGAAACTTTGTTTGACAGATGTACTGCCATCTGAGCGAAGTCGCTTGCCCCTCTCGAAGCTCAAAGAGAGATAACCTCTCTCCGAGTTCGTCTGGACCAGACATCCGTCAGTTTTTGACTCGGTGGAGTATCATGAAGTTCTGCATCCGAGCAGCATCCAAGTGAGGTCGTTTATTCGTTTCGAAGCTCACAGAAGAGGCGTCAACCCTTAGTTTTATTCCACCCCTAAAGATCTCAGCTCTCCTCCGGGTTCATCTAGACCCGACACCCACCAGTGCTAGACTCAAGGCGACATCTCATCGAGCCCCGCTCCCGAGCATCGCACAAGCGAGGCCGTTCGTCCGTTCCGAAGCACACAGTGGGGGCCCCAAACTCCGGGTGTTTACCACTCATCAGAGTTTTCAACCCCCTCCGGGTCGTCTAGACACACGACACCCACCAGCACTCAACCCAAGGCGGCACCCATCCGGAACCCCGCTCCCGAGTAACAACCAAGCGCGGGCAACCATCCATTTCTAAGCCCAGAGTGGAGGCCTCAAAATCCGGGTGTAAATCACTCCCCAGAGATATCCGCCTCCCTCCAGACCCACATGGACAAGACCCCCGCCAGTGTTTGATTCCAATTAGTCGCCTTTTACGACAGGCAGGAGTTACCTTGGGCCTATTCTTTTAGTTAGTACCCGGACCCACAGGGGTACTATACAAAAACAGAGACATTGATTCAAGCTTTTCGAAAATGATGGTGTTTACAAAATCATTCTGTATAGGCATTTACATACACGCACGCGGGCGCACACTCACGCACGCACTTACTTGACAAAGTCAAATAAATATAATTAAGTAAGGATAATTATCGAAAGCAAATTTACATATCTAAAATCCGATTACTGTCCGACGTAACTAAAATGGAAGAATTTAACCACTTGTTTTTTATTTTGATACATGAATGCTTTAAATATAGAAACCGATTCAATACCTCGACTGAAACTTGTATCTCTGGTGACACTTATACACTTTAACCAGAGCCAAGAAATCTTGCCAAAAATTTATTATTACACCAATCAAACATTCGATTTGGGACAAAACATTATTCAATTCTTACATTTTGTTTTATAATAATTCGTTATTAGTAGAAGTCGTTTTATCAGCTTGAATAAATATTTATTACATATATATTAATCCACAACAAAAAGTGGAAGTAGGTAAAACAAATGTAACCGTCAAAAATCCACTAAAACTAAGACAATGAAGGTACGTTAAAGTTTGCAATTACTTACACTGCTTACAATTTTAAGAACGGCTATTCCTTTCTCAAAATAATGAATGTCACGAGCAGCTTACCTGAAACAAAATAAATTATATGTTTATTGAACAATTTGTATTGGAAGAATATATATATATATATATATATATATATATATATATATATATATATATATATATATATATATATATATATATATATATATATATATATATATATATATAAAACTTGGTTACCCGAAGGTATCAAGTATTGTCTCTAGTTTATTTATTGTTCATAAGTCAGTTTTACCCTATCTTTCTTATTTGATGCCATTGCCTTTGCTTCTACCCATCTTATGTTCTTTTCTTTGAGTGTCTCTGCTACTACGCTGTCCCAGGTCTTCTTTGGTCTTCCCCTCTTATTCTTTGCCACTACTCGACACACTTTCTCAACTAGCCTCTTATCGCCCATTCTCACAAGATTCCCGAACCACTTAAGCTGTTGTTTCTTAATAGTTTTTATAACTGGTTCCACTTGTAGTTCTTCTCTTATGCTATTGTTTCTTACCCTGTCCAATCTTGTAATCCCCTTCACCCCGCGTAAGTACTTCATTTCCACTGCTTGTACTCAGCTTTCCATGGCTTTAGTCAGCACCCAACTTTCAGTTCCGTAAGTCAACACCGGGCAAAACACTGATTTGTATACACTAATTTTCGTTTTCGTCGATACTTCCCTTCTTCCTATAAATGCATGACTCAATGCTTGGTATAGCCTTACTGCTGATTCTATTATTTCGTTAATTTCCGCCTATTGTCTACCATTTTCCTGTAGCTGAACTCCCAGGTACTTGAAAGATTTAACCTGTTGTAGCTCTTTACCATGCACTGTCACCTTAACGTGCTTGTCATCGTTTTCAATCACCATGACCTTAGTTTTTTATATGTTCATATTCCTCTTCTCTAAAGCCTTCTTCCATACCTCCAAAAATTGTTTGCAGATCGTCCTCACTTTTCGCATAGATCACTAGATCGTCAGCAAACGCGCACTCTGTAATACCCACTGCCTGTAAATTTCGGTATCCTACCTGCAATTGTTTTGTTTCTGACCTAACTTCCTTGATGACGTCGTCCATAATCATTATGAATAATAAGAGGCTGAGCACTCCACCTTGTCTTATACCTTCTTTTGTTATGAATTCTTTTGATTCTAAATTTCCTGTTCTGACTCTATTCCTTGTTGTCGTATATAAGCCTTTTATGTTACCTATCAGTTCATTGTTCACTTTTCTATTTCTCATACTACTCCAGACTCTGCTCCTTGCGATACTGTCGAATGCCTTATAAATATCTACAAAAGCCAAATATGCAGCTCTATTTTATTTGTTGGGCACTTCTTCCTTTTCTAAAGCCGCTTTGAGATTTTTCAAGTTGTGTTTCTAATATAGTTCTTAATTTATATTCTAAAATCCTTTCGTAGACTTTGAGGACTACACTTAATATTGTGATGCCTCTGTAGCTATTACAGTCACTCATATCTCCTTTTTTATACACTGGCACTAATATCCCAATCTCCCAGTCCTTTGGCATCTGTTGGTGTTTCCATATTTTGTTGAAAAGAGTTTTTAGCAATTATAACCCTTTTTCTCCCAAGTTTTTAATCATCTCTGTTGTTATCTTCACAGCTCTTATTACTTCCCCTATTTCTATTTCTTTTGTCGTGTTCATATCCTTTGAAACAACGTTTTGTTCTTGCTCCTCTTCGGTTTCTACTTGGTTGCTTTCTTGTGTATCTAGCAGCTCTTCAAAATATTCTTTCCAGCATTCCATTATTGCCTGGTTTTGTCGTTGCATGGCTTTATTTGTCTTCTGGGGTTATTTTTACCTTTTCTGAGAGTTTTAATTACTTTAAAGAACAACTTCTTCTTACCTACACTGTCAGTTTCCGTCTTTTCACCAAATTCCTGCCAAGCTTTTGTTTTCTCAATTTTCACCACATCTCTGACTTTCATTCTTTGGCTCTTGTATCGTTGGTAACTTTCATCAGATATTTTTTTCAATTATTCTTTCCATTTCTGTTTCTTGATTGTGACTTGTGCTTTGACGTCCTCTGTCCACCATTTTGTTTGTTTTTTACTCTGGTCTAGTTTTCTAGTGCCACATTATTCTCTTGACGTATCAAGCATTATGTTTTTGGTTATATCCCACTGTTCTTCTATTGTCATATCTAACTTTTCATGTTATTTGGCTTTTCTTCTGTCTTTTTCTTGTACAATTCTGCTGTTACTGTTTTATTCAATTTATACATTATCTTCTCTTTTATGTTAAATGGTTTATTTTCCGTAATTGTCTTGCTAATGCACTTGTCTAGCTTGACTCTCATCTTTATTTCTGCTAGGAGAAGTGGTGGCTATTTATTTCAGCCCCCCTCCTGACTCTTACATCTTTTACATCTTTTCTGTATTCTCTATTTATCAACACGTAGTCTATAATATATTTTCTCCTCTACTTTTTACTTATCGCGTATATTTATGCATCTCTTTGTGCTGAAAAAAGTACTTGTCACTAGCAAGTCATTTTCCATGCATAATCCTATCAGTCTCCTACCATTATTGTTTCTAATATTTTTTTCTCCTTGTGTACCTATGATTTCGCCTGTTTCCTCGTCTCTTTTACCGACCCTTCCATTCATATATCGCCCACTATTATCATTTCTCCATCAACATTGTCTATTGCTTCATTTAACTTTTCCCAGAATTCATCTTTTTTCGTTGCCTTCTCGTCTTCATTTGGTCCATGTACTACTATTACTAAAGCTAAATATTACTGTTATTATACAAGATATGATATTATTAATCTTCGGACCGCCATAGAATATTTGTGCTACAGAAACGAATACTGAGATTAATATACAATCTACCTTATGGGCACCCTTGTCGTGACATTTTCAAGAAAAATAACATTATGACGTTAACATCAGTTTATTTGTTCCATCTGTTAGCTTACATTCATAAAAACAAGAGAAAATTTGTTATCAACTCGGATTTTCATAACCACAACACTCGTGAAAAAAATACTTTTCACCTGAATAAATGTCACCATTCTTTTTTTAAGAAGTCGCCATGTTATGCGGGTTGCTTTTTGTATAACCAGCTGCCTTGTTCTCTGAAGGACACAAATTGCACAAAAAAATTTAGAAAGCAACTGAAGGTTGCTTTAATTACTCATAGTTTTTATAGTTTGAGTGAATTTTGTGAAGCTGTACTGTGAACGTATCTTTTTTGTTGTGATGTGAAGCTCGTTAGATTTTAGATTTTTGGGCACGTACCCTTGTGATAAGTTGTGATACGTTCTTTATCTTTTTTATCTTGTAAGTTTTTGACTTGTCCGATTTACAATAATTGTAACTAAAGGACCAAATAAATATTATTATTATTATTATTATTATTATTATTATTATTATTATTATTATTATTATTATACAAGACATGAGAAACAATTGTATATGTATATGTTAATTATAGGGTATCTTAAGCTTCATCTTATAAAAATTATTTCGTTAATCACAGATGGCCCATAAGTCGTTGGCGATACAAATTTTCTTTTTTAAATCATACACCCCTTACATTATTTAATTTTTGCATTTTCCATCGAATTGTAATGCATGCTTGTTTTCGAGTTACTTTAATTGTTTTGCAACTTTTCACAGGGTTTCCCCAAGTGTACTTAACTTTTCACATTTTTGGGACATATCAAAAATTGTAATACGGCGTTTTTACCAATAGAAATCGGAGCCTAATGCAAATGACGCATTCAGAGAGGTTTATGTTTCAATTATTTCATTAAAAATCTAGGTACCGTATACAAGTGCTCTCAAATAGAGTGAATTTAAAAAAATCAAACTGTCGTAACACAATTGTTTCAAATAGAACAGTAAGTAATTTGTGTTTCAGAAGTGAAGGGCATGATAATAAATGTTTAATCAGTTATTTTTAAAAAAATCGGATTTTCGTGAAAAATTTCTTTGTCAATTTTCATGCAAAAAACTTTTTTGGAAGTTTTGTCGAAAATCTGATTTGATTAAATATGGTTCGTTGTTTCTACGATATAGTTTATACTGGTAACCAAACTTGATGCCTGCTTTCATTTAAAAAAAAGCCATATTTGTTATTAAATACATTTTTATGACAATACACTACCATAACGCACTTGCTGCGTCCAGACTTTTTTAAGTTGGTTAATAAAATCACTTATTTATGAGGCATTTATTTACTGGGTTTTAGTGAATTTTCTTAAAAAAAATTCACTAATGAGGAGATCCCGACTTTTGAATTTTGAAAAAATTTCTTCAAATGACCGCGAACTAGGCCCCCTAGAACACATGAACACATATCCGGGGTCCGTTTCAATTTTTATATGTTTATATATATATATATATATATATATATATATATATATATATATATATATATATATATATATATATATATATATATATATATATATATATATATATATATATATATATATATATATATATATATATATATATATGTATCACACCGGTAACTCAAAAAATAATAGGCCGATTTTGACTAAATTTAGTGGAAAAATTCCTTTTGCAAATGGCTTGGATAAGTTCGTTAGCCAGGAAAATCTGCCCAGGTTTTCCCGGAAAATTTTGTGTTTTCTTTCGAAAAAAATTTATATCTCCGGAATTAACAAAGTAAGGGCAACCAAATTTGGTACGCTAGTTAATATCCTTAAAGGTAAGCCACCTACCAAAATTTAGCTATGTAGGTCAAAAGACAAAAAAGTTATAGGCATTTAAAGAAAAATAAATTGGGGTTTTCCTCAAAACGTCAAAGTTGCGATTTAAAACGTCAACATCGGCAACATTTAGGCAAAGAACTTGAATCTAATACGGGATATGGAAATCAAATGTCTCAAGAAGGATCTTTTACAAACTCTGAAGTCTTAGTTTCAACCGTCATTGTCCTTCATTTTACTAAAATGTTCCCAGAAAATTCATTTCAAATAGACCATTTCTCTGATGCTTGGCAGTAGCCTTAGCTTTAGAGTTTATCGTTTAATGGTATATAATTTTTGTCGAATTTTCGTAAAAAATCAATAAAGCTCAATATATCCGTTATTATACAAGATATGAAGAAAATTTGTATATATTAATTATAGGGTGTCTTGAGCTACATCTTAAAAAAATATTTCTACAATCACAGGATGGCCCATAAGTCGTTGGTGATACAAATTTTCTTTTTTTTTTAATCAAACACGCCTTATGTTATTGAATTTTTGAATTTTTCAGCGATGCATGTAGCGAATTTTCATTAAATGCTTCAAATTTGAATAGCTCAATTTGCTATTAACCTATAAGGTTGACCAAGAAACGAGTTTTTCCGGGAACACTTTAAGTTTACTTTTGGAAATTTTTGTACATTTTCACACAATAAAGTTATTTTTATGAAACATGGCACATTGTTTTTACTATATAGGTTATACTGGTAACCAAAATTGATGCCTGCTTTCTTAAAAAGGAAACACATATTTGCAATAAAAAACATTTTTATGAAAATTCACTACCATAACGCACTTGCTGCGTCCAGAGTTTTTATTATTCTTCTTTTACTTTACCACAATGCATTACCTTCAAACCTTTATTTGGCATTAAATATTAACCGAATTAACTTAATAATTGTCAACATTAAAATTTACCGTTCAAACTGTATGTATGATATTACGTAACATGACATCAAATAAAGTCTGTAATTTATCGACCGATGAACCTAATTTATTTGTTGTCCTTTTTCAGTATACATAACAAAATAAACATGTCAAATTATGTTAATAAGGTCGATTAGTATCCAATTCCAACTTAAAGTTCCATAAAACAGAATTTGTTATTTTCCACAACTGTTAACATCTGAATCACATGATCATGATATTATTTTTCACTGCTTATCAATGTATGTTAATAAATCGTGCAATTCTCAGCTAAACTAACAATAAAGTGCATAGCAACCACATTTCACAAACAACTCTAGCCCAATAATAGAGTTATTACAAGCAAAAGGTCATGGGGTAGATATGGCATGCATAAATAGGTTAGAAATTTTAAAAGTTCTTTGGAAAACAGGCTTTCATTATATAGGTGTTCTAAAACGGAGAAATAGCCATATTGAATGTATAAAAGCGCCAGCTAGCCTGCTGCATTTCACTCGTGAAGACCTTTCATTTGATACCTATATCATGGAGGTTGTTGAGAAAGATATATTCCGCCATCTTGCGTTAGCCGCCATTTTGAATTTATGGTAACGTTAGTTGGCGTACTGTACTTTACTCTTAAAGTCCTTTCATTTGACACCCTAATCAAGGGGGTTGTCGAGAAATAAAAAGCCCGCCATCTTGCATAGGCTGCCATTTTGAATTAATGAAAGCGTTACCTAGCCTAATGTATTTTACTCGTAAGCCCTTCAATTTGATACCCATGTCAGGGAGATTGTGAGAAAAAATGCACAATCTTGGATCGTCCGCCATATTGAATTTATTATAATGACAGATAGCCTATGTTGGAGCTTTTACACGCATATCAAATTTCAGTTGAATCCGATAAGGGGAACTGGTTTAAAATTGACTTTCAAGATTTGACCTGCATATACCTACTAACAAACATATTAACAGGTGACGTTAAATAAACGGTTGTAATAAAAGATTTTGCATTACGCTTTAACTTCCCTTTTTGCAATGTTTTTGTTTTTCATGTTTTGCAATTTAAGGTTTGTAAAGTTTGGTAGATAAAACTTTTTTTTTATTATCATATTGCACTAATTAACACTCAAAGCGTCGCTCGACAAAATGTTGTAATTTTTAGTGCATTTTCCTTTAAAAACACTCACTAAAAGGAGATCGCGATTTTTGGAATTTTGCAACATTTTCTTCAAATGAGCGCGAATTAGGCCCCCTAGAACACATATCCGGGGTCAGACTCTCTCTCTCTCTCTCTCTCTCTATATATATATATATATATATATATATATATATATATATATATATATATATATATATATATATATATATATATATATATATATATATATATACATATATATATATATATATATATATATATACATATATATATATATATATATATATATATATATATATATATATATATATATATATATATATATATATATATATATATATATATAGGTATCACACCGATAACTCAAAAAATAATGGACCGATTTTGATAAAATTTGGTAGGTACCTTCATTCTGCAAATGGCTGGAATAAGTTCGTCAGCCAAGAAAATCGGACCAGTTTTTCCCGGAAAATTTTTATATCGCCGGAAGTAACAAAGCTATATTAATTCGGTTACTCTGGAGGCCAAATGAGGGCACAATACGATATATTTTTGTATGATAAACACAATTGATGTAATTTCATAGACAAACAAAAAAACACTACGGGTTAAGGGGTCGAAAAATATTAAAACAGAAAAAAAGCTTTCGTACTCAAAAAAAAAAGACTCTCATAAGGCGTAATACAATAGTGCATAACAGTCCATGGCAAGCGAGCGTCTCGCCACAGTAATGACCCGGTTGCATTGATCATGCGCACTTCGCAGGATATTTTAAGTAATAAATTAGGGATCTCCCTGGAGTGCTGTTTACACACAATCCTCCTGACCTGCCCTGTCATCAGTTTGCCTAATCAAAAGCTAAAGTAAGAAAAAAAGCGGAAGGAAAAGTACGTTATGCTCACATGAATGGCAGGGTTGATTTTCCTTCCCCTTTTAACTTTTAATTGGGCAAACTGATGTTAAGGCAGGTCAGGAAGGTCAGTTGGGAGAATTGTGTGTAAACAACACGCCAGGGAGGTCTTTTATTTCGTCATTTGAAATATTCTGCGAAGTGCACATGATCTATGCATGATCTATTACTGTGGCGAGACGCTCGTCATGGCAAAAGTACATGTCATATTCAACTGACAAATTATTTTGACAAATGTCAGTTCTACTTTCAAAGTGAAATTTAAATAAATATTATCTTTTCTGACATGTGTAATATAAATTTAGGTATGCTCCTCTTCTTACATTTATCTTTATTGTTGGCCATTACAATTTTACACATAGAGTTTGATATAATGTTAGTGTCTTTTGAATTTTGAAAAGACTTCTGCAAATGAGCGCGAACCCCATAGAACCCATATCCGGGTTAGTTTCAGTTTTTATCTGTTTTCATATATACAGGGTGACGCATTTTTAGGGTAAAGCTCAATATATCCGTTATTATACAAGGTATGAGAAAAAATTGTGTACGTTAATTATACGGCGTCTGGAGCTGCATCTTATAAAATTATTTTTATAATCACAGGATAGCCCATAATTCGCTGGTGATACAACTATTTTTAAATCGAACACGCCTTATATTATTGCATTTTTTGCATTTTCCACCGAAATATAATGCACATTAGTAAGAAAATAAATTCTGGACCCAGCAAGTGCGTTATAGTAGCGATTTTTCATGAAGTGTTTCTTTCAATGGCTTAATTTGCTACTAACCTAAGGTTCGTTGGCCAAGAATCAGTTTTTTCGGGAACATTTTAAGTTTATTTTCGGAAGATTTTTGTACATTTTCAAACAATAAAGTTATTTTGATGAAATATGGTACATTGTTTCCTCTATGTAGATTACGCTGGTAACCAAATTTGATGCCAGCCTTCTTAATAAATAAATAATATATATATATATATATATATATATATATATATATATATATATATATATATATATATATATATATATTGCTTAATAGCAGATCATTGAAAGGAGGACAGAAAAAAATGTATTCCTCTGCCCCTTGTTTTTAAGTTGTTAGAGAGACAAGAGGTCTCTAACAATACATTTCTTTTGAACTTGCTGGAGAGACCAGAGGTCTCTAAACATCCACTTGGGTTTAAGTTGTTTGAGAGACAAGAGGTCTCTAACAAAATACTTGCTTTGAAGTGGTTGTAGAGACAAAAGGTCTTTAAAAACCCACTTATGTGTAAGTTCTTATAGAGACAAGAAGACGAAAACCGAAGCTTTGTTGCTGCACCATTGGAGAAAGAAAGGTAGGTCACCTTGCTTTTATTGTCAGTGCCGCTATTTGTTGCGAGTTAGAAGATTTTTGTCATTTAAGAGTAAAATGAAATAAATGCATGTGGTACTTACAAACATGTTGAAATATAACCCAAGCTACAGGTGGTTTGAATTTTCTATTTATCCTTTTTTATTTACAGGCTGATTACAAAAAAAGTGCTTTTCTGTTTTTGGGTATAACTTTTTTACTCGTCTACCGATTTTCGTAATAGAGGGCTTACGTTAAAGCCAAAGCTTCAGACAGGAGCGTTCAATTAACAGAATCGATGCAGAATGAACGACCAATATACAGCATTAACGGTGATCCAAACCCTAATCGCTTTAAAAAATTCGTTTGACAGCAGAACTGACTGGAAATCAACAACTGGAAGTCAAAATCCATTAATTGTGGGCACTAAAAATTGTTTCTCGTCTGCATAGGTCGAAAATTGTCGTTAAAAGAACTCAATTACAAGCGGCTTGTTTCCAAAGGTGACTCATCTGAAAGTGGTTGTAACTAAGGTCATTATATTCGTTACCTTAGTTACGAGCATTTTCCAGTACATGTAGCACCATCTTCTCTCTTTTTGGTGAAACCTATTAGCGGTCACTGTAATTAAATGTGCATGCTAGCACCATCTACCAGAGTGTCATGGTTGCGACAAGGTGACGTCGCCTGTAGACTGTGATGGTGATAATTAAGCATCTAGAACCGGCAGCGAGATTGAATACTTGGATTCTATTTTACTTATTATGAGTTTAAAATGGTGTATCCACACGCGTTTCTATTTTAAACCACTAAAAGAGAAGTCAATAAAATTACTTCCGTTTAGTTTCGAAATTAATTTTGAGATCAGATGTTTAGAAATTTTACAAGAGAAAGCATATTTGCACATTATCATTTGCATATGTCTTTATAATATCAGATACCTACATTAAAATACAATGGTAATAAATGCTGTAAAACATGGCAACAGTCTTGAATGATGCCGGTGTAATCATTTGATAAATAGTTCGAAAGTAAACCTTATTTTTTTTATACAATTTTTCTGACGTAACGAATTTTTAAAATTACTTGTGATCTCTCTACGGGGGATGTCGTAAAAACAAATGTCAAGAAAATACCAGTCACAATGTCAAAGCTGGAACCAGTAATTAACATTAAAAGTAAATAAATATAATTTGGTGAAACAATTTTACCACAACCGTATTTTAACACACGACGTCAACTTCGTAGCTGGAACCAGTTATGGACATTAAAAATAAATAAGTATAATTTGGTGAAACGATTTTGCCACATCAGCATTTTAACACCCGTCGTCAACTTAGTTAACAAATTAGCTTCATCGGAGAATGAAAAAGATTATATTGTTCAGGATTTGATGAAGTTAACTAATTAACCATATGTATTGAGTTTTGTCAAAAATACTTATTAAAAAAATGAAACAAGAATAAATTTTACATTTGACCATTTTGCAGGTAACTCCACGGTTAGTTTTAGACAAACTGACTGCTGATAGATAAAGCTTGTCACTTTATATGCTTCTATTTTTATTTTGTAGTTCATTCTTTTTGCAGAGTTATTACATTACAACTTTTCAAATATTTCGGGCTTCCAATATTTTCTGACTACGGTTCTGTTCCTTCACACCGCTTTCGCCTCGCAGGTATCAAAATTTGACATAGATTTGACAATAGGATTCTCTGAAATTTTTCAGTTTTCGCACTCGTGATGGTTTCTCATTGGTTCGCCGGTCCTTTTCGTCACTATTGGTTTGGTTTCAGCAGGTAAACTGACAGAGACTATGTTCGGAAGCCTTATTTTTCAAATTGTACATTGTTTTGTTTTATTATACCAATGTTGTAGTCGCAAAAGCGTGTGTATGTCGTGGTTAATGACATATTATTAATTTGTTGCATTGTTTTAAGAATGCGCACCTTAGTCTTGGAGTGGAGTTTATAGCCAAGGGTCGTACCCAGGTCACTTCTTTTAGAGCACAGACCAAGGTAAGTGTGATCTTCTGCAGGGGTGCATTGTAATGTGGTTTTCCCTTCGCCTAGTTTAATAATTAGGCGAACCGTTGGCAATAACCTGCAAAATTACCCAGTTTTTGTTAAAATATTACCGTCCGTCAGTATTTGCGATGCGATGTGCTCTTCTCCCATTCCCATTTTTTAATTAGGAGAACAAGATATTGTACATCTATTCCTCACTCCTAGCTTTTTAGTTGGGTGTGTGGAAGGTTTTTCTGGGAGACAGGTTGCTGGGTGGAGCTGCGGTTATCGATTTCTGAAAAACTTTACAAAAACATACTTAGAACCACCCCTACATGCGTAAACCACAAGAAAAATGTTGTGGGTTCAACCGTCATGGAATTTACGGGACCGGCAGCGAATAGAGGTGCTATGCGGGGTGCAAATACAAAGTTTAATAAGGCAGCTTATATAACTCCAACTGAGCGGTTCTTCAGCATTTTCATTTATATTTCCTTTAAATATTCTTCCAGCACCCCTATTCGCTTCGGGTGTAGTAACTGTCTTGAAACCACTGAGGTAAGTTTAGCTTAATAGTAACATGTTGATGCCAAGAATATACTGCTGCTCAGTGTACAATACTTTTGGACCAACCTGTATAGATTTTCACAGTGCTGTCAATCCTTATCTTTATTACTGTCGTTTTCGTCATTTTAGTGAATTTTCTTTTAAAAAATGCACTAATGAGGAGATCCCGACTTTTGAATTTTGAAAAAATTTCTTCAAATGAGCGCTAATTAGGCCCCCCAGAACACATATCCGGGGTCAGTTTCAATTTTTAAATGTTTATATATATATATATATATATATATATATATATATATATATATATATATATATATATATATATATATATATATATATATATATATATATATATATATATATATATATATATATATATATATATATATATATATTTATATCACACCGATAACTCAAAAAATAATGGGCCGATTTTGATAAAATTTGGTGAGTACCTTCCTTTTGCAAATGGCTTGGATAAGTTCGTTAGTCAGGAAAATCGGCCCAGGTTTTCCTGGAAAATTTTGGGTTTTCCTTCAAAAAAAATTTATATCTCCGGAATTAACAAAGTAAGGGCAACCAAATTTGGTACGCTGATTTATGTTATTATAGGTGAGGCGCCTACCAAAATTAAGCTCTGTAGGTCAAAAGACAAAAAAGTCATGGGCATTTAAAGAGAAATAAATTGGGGTTTTCCTCAAAACGTCAAAGTGACAATTGAAAACGTCAAAATTCGCAACATTTAGGCAAAGAACTTGAATCTAATACAGGCTATGGAAAGAAAATGTCTTAAGAAGAATGTTTTACAAACCCTGAAGTCTTAGTTTCAACCGTCATCGTCCTTCATTTTACTAAAATATTTCCAAAAAATTCATTTCAAATAGACCCTTTTTCTGATGCTTGGCAGTAGCCTTAGCTATAGAATTTATCGTTTAATGGTATATAATTTTTGTAGAATTTTCGTAAAAAATCAATAAAGCTCAATATATCCGTTATTATACAAGATATGAAAATTCTGGACGCAGCAAGTGCGTTATGGTAGTGAATTTTCATAAAAATCTTTTTAATAACAAATATGTGTTTTTTTTAAGAAAGCAGGCATCAAATTTGGTTACCAATATAACCTATATAGTAAAAACAATGTGCCATGTTCCATTAAAATAACTTTATTGTGTGAAAATGTACAAAAATTTCCAAAAGTTAACTTAAAATGTTCCCGAAAAAACACGTTTCTTGGTCAACCTTATAGGTTAATAGCAAATTGAGCTGTTCAAATATGAAACATTTGATCAAAATTCGCCACCATAACGCACTTCCTGCGTCCAGAATTTCTTTTCGTACAAACATGCATTATATTTCGATGGAAAATGCAAAAATGCAATAACATAAGGCGTGTTTGATTTAAAAAAAAGGAAATTTGTATCAGCAACGACTTATGGGCCACCCTGTGATTGTAGAAATATTATTTTAAGATGTAGCTCAAGACATTAATATATACAAATTTTCTTCATATCTTATATAATAACGGATATATTGAGCTTTATTGATTTTTTACGAAAATTCGACAAAAATTATATACCATTAAATGATAAACTCTATAGCTAAGACTACTGACAAGCATCAGAGAAAGGATCTATTTGAAATGGATTTTCTGCAAATATTTTAGTTAAATGAAGGACAATGACGGTTGAAACTAAGACTTTAGGGTTTGTAAAACATCCTTCTTGAGACATTTTATTTCTATAGCCCGTATTAGATTTAAGTTATTTGCCTAAATGTTGCCAATTTTGACATTTTAAATCGCCACTTTGACGTTTTGAGGAAAACCTCAATTGATTTTTGTTTAAATGCCTATAACTTTTTTGTCTTTTGACCTACAGAGCTAAATTTTGGTAGGTAACTTACCTATGAAGATGTAAACCTGCGTACCAAATTTGGTTGCCCTTACTTTGTTAATTCCGGAGATATAAATTTTTTTCAAAAGAAAACAAAAAATTTTCCGGGAAAACCTGGGCAGATTTTCCTGGCTAACGAACTCATCCAAGCCATTTGCAAAAGCAATTTTTTCACCAAATTTGATAAAAATCGGCCCATTATTTTTTGAGTTATCGGTGTGATACATATATATATATATAATATATATATATATATATATATATATATATATATATATATATATATATATATATATATATATATTTATATATTTATATATATATATATATATATATATATATATATATATATATATATATATATATATATATATATATATATATATAAACATATAAAAATTGAAACTGACCCCGGATATGTTTTCTGGGGGGCCTAATTAGCGCTCATTTGAAGAAATTTTTTCAAAATTCAAAAGTCGGGATCTCCTCATTAGTGAATTTTTTTTAAGAAAATTCACTAAAAAATATTGAATACATTAATTATACGGTGTCTTGAGCTACACCTTAAAAAATTATTGCTACCATCACAGAGTGGCCCATAAGTCGTTGGTGATACAAATAATATATTTTTTTTGTGGAAAACGCCTTATGTTTTTGCATTTTCCATCGAAATATAATGCATGTTTGTAAGTTAAGAAATTCTGGACGCAGCAACTGCGTTATGGTAGCGAATTTTGATTAAATGCTTCATATTTGAAAAGCTCAATTTGCTATTAACCTATAAGGTTGACCAAGAAACGGATTTTTTCGGTTACATTTTAAGCTTACTTTCTGAAATTTCTGTACGTTTTCAATCAATAAAGTTATTTTGATGAAACATGGCACATTGTTTTTACTATATAGGTTATACTGGTAACCAAATTTGATGCCTGCTTTCTAAAAAAAAAAACACATATTTGCTATTAAAAACATTTTAATGAAAATTCACTACCATAACGCACTTGCTGCGTCCAGAATTTTATTGATTGTTAGTATAATTCGCCTTAACACAATATCCATCACACTGAGCATATTTTGTAACTATTATTCTGTTCTTCAGAGGTCGTTGGCGTGAAACCTTTGTCCATTTATTTTTATTCCTGTCCTCTTTTCTCTTAGCCCATTTATTGGATTTTCTATGAACAAATTATATAATGAACATCCTCGTCCTACACTTTTCCTTATTTGGCCCCTCCAAACTAATCCAGGTTTCTGTTTATGTAAGACAATATTATCTTATCTTTCGACTGCTCTTTCAGGTCTATACAATCAATAAACGTGTCTCTATTGTCCTCAACGCTTCTTTCTTCTGCTGTTATAAATGCTGGCGCTGATTTTCTACTTCCTCGGCCAAGTCTGAATCCGAACTGATCATCATCCAATCAACTCTTAATTTTGCTTCTTATTCTATTAGTGAATTTCATTAAGAAAATTCCCCAATAGAAAGGTAACGATGGTGAAACCTCCGGAACATTTTTCTCAAAAGAGCGCGAATTAAGGGCCCTAGAACCCATATCTAAGGTCCGTTTAAATTTTTATACGCTAGAAATCATGTAAATAAGTAAACCTCTGTTGTGAATTTTAAGTAATTTGGTTCACAAAATTTGGAACTTTTTCCAAATTCAAAATAAATCATAATTCAACGATAACCAAACAATACAAATAGCATGCCTCAAACATACCCCGAACTAGCGATCGAGAAATCTCCGCCACAGTTCTCTAAACATTTACAAACCTTATTTACGAAACGAAGCGGAAGCATAATCATGAGACCAAACGAACTTTTCTTAATTGATGTTCGGTCTTGATTCTGTGAAAGCTTCATTGAAGTAAATAAAGTCCCAATACCCTCACGCATTTCTCTACGTTTCATCGTCTACTGTGTTGCAATAATAACGTTAAACCAAACTGAAAATGTATTAAATTGCATGATCTAAATAAGAGAATAAGTTTGTTTATCTTTAAAAATGTGTGGATTGTAACCAGAATGAGAAGTACTACAAAACTTATTTGCTTCAACGAAGCTTTCACTCAATCACGATCGATCATGACTTAGGGTAAGTTCGTTTGATCTTATGGTTTGTATGCCTACTTTTTTGTCCGGGAGATAACAGCGCTCACTTAGCACTATAATTTAACCGATAATTACTACTGGGCCCTGGTTGTTTCAGAATTTAATGAACAAGGACCGTGTGGCTATATGAACAGGGTTAACAGTTCGAAGCCAACGACAATGAAATAAAAATAGAAATTTCGGGACACAGCAAGTGCGTTATGGTAGAGAATTTTCATTAAATGCTTCAAATTTGTATAACTCAATTTTCTATACACCTAGAAAGTTAAGGTTTGGTGTGTAATAAGGTATTTAGGAGGCCAGTATACCAACCAAATTTCATCAAAACAACTTTGTTATTTTTTGAAATACAATTTTTTTTCGGAAAAATTATATTTTTTTAGAAAAACATATATATATATATATATATATATATATATATATATATATATATATATATATATATATATATATATATATATATATATATATATATATATATATATATATATATATACACATGGTGGATATAGGGTGAATCCCAGATTGTCGCTCCAGACATATCCAAAGCATTCGACCAGGTCTGGCACGCAGCGCTGCTTAATAAACTTCCGGCCTATGGCCTACCACCAAAACTATGTACCTGGACAGCAAATTTCCTCTCCAACCGGGGCATTTCTGTTGTCGTGGATGGCCATTCCTCTAAACTGTAACCAGTTAATGCAGGAGTCCCTCAAGGTTCAGCTTTAGCCGCTACTTTGTTTCTTCACCACATCAATGACCTCCTCTCTAGCACATCCAACCCAGTTCACAGTTACGCGGATGACAGCACCCTCCACTCAAATATACAATATTCTAAGTCTGTCTCTTTAGCCCAATTAGATGAGGCGCAGACTCATGGAGGGTTCTGTCTCTGTGGATCTGCAAAAAATATTAGACTGGGGAAGTAGAAATCTTGTACAATTCAACTCCACCAAATCTAAGTCTTGCTTTCTATCTCATAAGAGATACACCAGCCCTAGACCCATCACAATGAACAACCAAGTTATTCAAAGTAATGAGCCCTTTTCACTTGTTGACATTTCTGTGGATCGAAATCTCAATTGGCACCAGCATGTCACATCAATTGCAGAAGCAGCTGCTAAGAAATTGGGTTTCCTCTTTCGGGCTCGCAAATACTTTTCACCAGCTAATCTCTATACCTTATATAGTTCACAAATAGGGCCGAACCTCGAATACTGGGGTACCGCTGCCGCTTCTACACACGCTATCCTGGACTCCATTCAGAAGAGAGCTATACGTCTCAGCGACGACCCTACCCTCACCCAAAGGCTGCCATTCCTTGCCCACCGACGTGCCGTTGGTGACCGACCCCCCCCCCTCTCTCTCTCTCTCTCTCTCTCTCTCTCTCCCCCTCTCTCTCTCTCACCCCCCCTCTCTCTCTCTCTCTCTCTCTCTCTATAGATATCTGCACGGGCACTGCTCAGAGGAGCTTTCTTCCATAGTTCCTCCACCTGCTGCCCCCAACAGATCTACTAGGGGAACAGAGCGAATGCACCCTTTTACTGTCCAGGTCACCAGACATAGAACATCTTGTTATGCCCGCTCTTTTGTCCCGAGGACTTCCAAGTTGTGGAATTCCTTGCTGGCACATGTTTTTCCTTCTCCTCGGAACCTCCAAACATTCAAGTCCAGAATTAACAAGTTGCCTCTTTCCTCCTTGTCGACACCCACGGTACGACAGTATTTAGGCTGTGAGCCCTCGTGGTGTGTTGTTGAAATTATATATATATATATATATATATATATATATATATATATATATATATATATATATATATATATATATATACATATACATATACATATACATATACATATACATATACATATACATATACATATACATATACATATACATATACATATACATATACATATACATATACATATGCATATAACTATACATATACATACATAGATGTATATATATACACATATATATATATATATATATATATATATATATATATATATATATATATATATAATATATGCAAACAAACCTTGACTTCGGGTTCTAGCGCCCAAATTCACGCTCATTCATTTACAAAGTCTCACCATCGATACCTGTCTATAGCGACTTTTTAAAAATAAATATCGCTAAAAATTAGAACTGACTATTCCGGATATTATTTTATTCCAAGATTCCAACTTTTTTTGCTAATTATAAATTATGACTTAGATTACATGTGAACCTATGTTTCGCGGTAAACGCAACACTTCAAAGCAAAGGCGGCAAAAAATAATCAACTGTGTCGTTTACGAGTCATTAGGTTAGAAAAAAATAGCACCAGATGTCATGTCATTCTTCATGAACAGTTTTCATTTGATATTTTCCAGGAATTTTGTCTGTGAGCATTGCTAATTGTTTGTCGCTGCCAATCATTATGCTTAATGTTCAGACTGCATGCCGCCTCAGTGGTAAGCGAAACGCAAACATATTGGCAATGATATAGAACACATTTTTTAATTGTAGGTTATACGACCTAGTATATAATAACACCAGATAATAAGACTAGACAGAATACTGCGTAGGTATCGTTTGAAAATGATTTACTCATAATTTTGTCTACATAGATAGATAGATAGATAGATAGATAGATAGATAGATAGATAGATAATTTATTTTCGCCTTCTTGCCATAATACATGGATAAGCTCGTCACAATAGATATAAACAATATAACAAGAGCACAAATATATAATACAGTACATTATAAAAACAATTATGCTGTTTAGTTACAAAAAAAAAACAAAGATAAAAGTGCACAACGTGAAAAACACAACGCTTGAAACAATGAGATAAAAACATCTGTATACACTTATATAGACCGCAACATAATAAAAATACACATGAACAATATTAAGCAACAAAACAATCAAGTACAAAAACATTAAAAAAAAAATTCCAGTTAAATCATCTGCCTCACAGAGCACGAAACAAACTCATCGACCGCATAAAATGATCGCTCACTTAAATATTTTTTTAGACCGGCTTTAAAAGTTCTTATGTTTCCAGTGGACTTTACACTTTCCGGAAGCAAATTGTACAAAACACTACCCGCATACACAGGGGATTTCTTGTACGCCATTCTTTGAAAATGGTTTAAATTAATGTGACTGCAGTGCCTAGTGGAATACGAATGATTGTCTGAATGTCTAGGCAACATATGTTTTTTGCCATGTATGAAACTCAGTACCTTATAAAGGTAAATTTCTACCAACGTCTTAACTTTCTTTTGCTTAAAAAGTTCTCGGCATGACTCAGAGTTGTGCATATCAAAAATTACCCTTAGTATTCTCTTCTGAAGCACAAAAACCCTGTTAACATCTATGGACTGACCCCAGACAACAATGCCGTATGACAGCAATGGATACACCTCCGAATAGTAGACAGAAAGCAAATGTTGGTCACTTAAAGAGTTCTTAAGATTGTATATCATAAAATACGCCGACTTAAGCCTGCCACAGACGTAATTAACATGCGACCTCCAGGACAAGTGCTGATCAACCGTGACCCCAAGGAACCTTCCCTCCGTAGCACAGCATTGCATTCCATCCTCAAGCTGCAGAATGAGAGGCAATCGGTGGCAACTCCTGAACTCTACGAACGATGTTTTATCATGGTTTATGATTAGGTGGTTTGCTTTGCACCACTCACCAAACTGTCGCATTAAGGTGTTTACCTTTTGACTCACCTCGTCACCATCATGACCAGACACAGCCACGGTTGTGTCGTCCGCGTACATGAACACCCTACCCACCTTTATGTAGTCGGGCAGGTCATTCACATACAAAACAAACAGCAAAGGACCCAAAATACTACCCTGCGGAGTGTCCAAATTTATCTCATATGAATCCGAAAAAGTGCCCCCAACCGAAACCACCAATCGTCTATCATTTAAAAATGACAAAAACCAGTCATTTGCTGGTCCACGTATACCCAGGCATCGCAATTTTTCGCCTACATAACCCGGATTAAGCGTGTCAAACGCGCGCGATAGTTCGAACATGACAGCTACCACGTGCATACCCTTATCTAAATCCTCGTGAAGATGTTGTATAAAATCACTAGTAGCTTCCTCCGTAGATAAACCACTCCGGAAACCATATTGACACTTGGTGACCAAACTATGTTTTCGTAGGAATATTTCAATTCTATTGGCATTCGCTTTCTCCATTATCTTAGAAAACACGCTCAATATGGATATTTGCCTATAGTTTAGGATATTAAAACTATCTCCCTTTTTAGCAACCGGAACTACTTTTGCTTTCTTTAATTGCACAGGAAAACTGCCGCAAGTTATTGACAAATTCAATATGTCACAGATATAAGATGCTCTTATCTTCGAGTACTGCTTTATAACCGAGATGGGCACCTCGTCAATACCAGTAGACTTTTTCTTTTTCAGGTTCTTTATAACGTTTTCAATCTCCAGAGAAGTAAACGTGTACAAAAATAACGATTCCCTATTTACCAATGAAGTTGTACAAGAATTGCTGTTAGAGTTGTTAAAATGCAATCGTACCTAGTTTTGGGCGTCCTGTGAGAAAAAGTTACCAAATAGATTCCCTATAATTTTTGGATTTTTGACTATTTTATCGTTATGTTCAATTATTATTGACTTATTTTTGCCATTTTTCTTCCCAGATTTATAATTAACAATTGACCAAAGCGTTCTTGTTTTGTTATCTGAATTTTGTATCAAGTTATGATAATAGTCCTGTTTTTCCTGTTGTATTTTCATGCTAAGTTGTTTTTTGTATTTTTTGTAATCATTTGTTACCTGGTCATCATTACAATTCTTTTTAATCCAGTTGAGAGTTTTCAAATTTTCGCAACATTTTCTTACCTCTGGAGAGGGTTTATATGTCAGTTTGTTGTGAGAGATTTGTTTTTGCTCAATCAACTCACACGGAAAGGCCTCGTCAAAAATGGTGTGGAATTGCAACCAAAACACTTCAAAGACCTGATCTATGTCATGCGTGTCTGGTGGCAGACCAAGCTTAATTGGTCGCTCATCAAGGTATTGTCCAAATAGTTTCAGGTTATAACCTGAAAAACGTCTACATTTTACAAAAGAGGGCTCGCTCGAAGTTCCCCCGCCCCCAGTCACAACACCAAAAACTGCCTCCTGAGCACAATGGTCCGACAGCGCCGGATCGAACACTCTGGCCGTTGCAGAATCATTATTAGTTATAATGTAATCGATTGATGTCTGCACAAGATTACCTCTGTAAAACCCTCTCCTAGTTGGTGCATTCATTAATGAAATCAACTGAAAGGACCCGATCTGATCACGTAACTCCGCTGCCCTAGAAGAGGCGACATCCATGCTGCAAATGTTAAAGTCTCCAGAAAGAATTATGTTTCGATATTTTTTACAGATTTTAGTTAATATCTTTTCCAGCACATAAAAAAAACATTCAAAATTGTGAGATGTACTAGGTCTATACAGTACCACCACACAAGTTGCCCTGTCATACTCCACAGCACAACACTCAACATCTAGTTCTACAGACATTTTTGCGATACTTACTATTTCTTTACACCTGTCTTTCATAGCCTGTTTAACAAATATTACTGCTCCTCCATGTAAATGATTTTTTCTCGTGTAACTTGCCACTGAAACATAATCCAAGATCTTAAATTCATTTAAACCGTAATCACGAGTTATCCAGTGCTCCGTGAGACAGAGGAAATCGGGAGAATGTTCATTCAAAGTAAGCTCAAGCATATTAACCTTATTACTTAAACACTGTATATTTAAATGAATCAGTTTCCAACTAATATTTAAATGCCCAAAGTTTGTGAAATTCGTTGCTGCGGAGCTTGTCTGTTGTACGGCATTATTGATGGAACAGTTGTCATTCAATTCAGTCTCACCACTATTCGGAAGTGTTCTCATAACTGCGACGAAAAAATTTATAGGGTTTTATGATAACTCCTCTTGGCCACAATGAACCATCTAAAATGGTATGTTTTGCTTCAGAGTTTATACCAACCCTAAAGCTGCTGTTTTGTCCCTTGCTGTTTAACTTGACACATCGCATATCGATGAGAGGCCATCTTGTTTTGAAAAAACTATTCATGTCCTGTTCAGACACCTGTCCCTTAATTCGCCCCACATAAAACCATGAAGTCGCTGCAACACCCTGTATAGTAGTCTCGTCTGTACCACAGCCTGTGACTATATCATGAGAGATGTAATTCAAGCTAGCTTTGTTCTGCTTTTTTACTTCACTAGGTCTTCCCTTCTGATCATTAATATGTCGAGAATGTTTGTTTTTATTTTTGTTTACTTTCTGCCAGATATTATCTTCTGGTCCAGTTTCATTATTTTTACTTACATGTTTTTTTGCTGGTGCTGTCTCGGCCGATTTATCAGAATCCGGCTTATCAGTGACCACCGAGATAATGGTTTCCGTTGATGAACTTGACCTGTCTAGAAAACTTTCACCGTCGCCGTTTAATTGCATGCTGTTATTAACCTGCAAATTAGTAGACGAAACACCAAATTGAGGAAGATTTCCGCTCAGTAATCTAACAAGATCAATGTTAGATTCTTTCAAGTTAACCACTTCCTGTTTAAGTCGAATTATCTCGTCCAGAAGTTCACTAAATGTTATACACACTACTTTTTTAACAGTAGACTCTGGTTCTTCGAGTGTAAACAAACTTTTTAAATTTTTCTCCTCTTCCTTACATACAGTGTTAGTCTTATGACGTAAATTATACACTGCTTTTTGATTTTCTGGAGTTAAACCCATTATTTTCACTTATAATTAGCGGAGATCAACGAACACGTTTACACTGCGCGACGTCTACTATATCTACTATTATATCTACTACAGATTGTTGTTAATTTTGGCTAAAAATATTCTTCTGTTAGCGTATATCTCAAATTTATAAACATATCTTGACTGCCCCATTCAGTCACATCACCAAATATTTGCCAATTTCATGTTGACTGCCATATTGGATGTACATAATTATTACATAATTAGTCCCAATTATACCAAAAACAATTGTTGGGAAGTCCCATGGAGTTCACGAAATTCCTTGTTCCGACTGTTCTCAAACTCATATAGGACAAACAAATAGACGTATCCACAATGGAATATATGAACATACCCTCGCAGTTAGAAAATCAGATCCGTCATCAGCACGGGCCCATGCGTCATATTCATACACAACACAAAATGGACTTCGAAGATGCCAAAATAACAATTACAAAACCAGAATTATCCACGAAGCGAACGAGATTGAAAAACGTCGAGATCGTTTATTACAATGTGCGTAGTTGTAGTATATATATATATATATATATATATATATATATATATATATATATATATATATATATATATATATATATATATATATATATATATATATATATATATATATATATATATATATATATATATATATATATATATATATATATATATATATGTGTGTACATGTATCATATACAAGCTGTCCCACATACACCTCACATTAGAGATATATCAGATATTGATGGTGAACTGAATTCCGAAAATTGGTACAGTGACATATTCGTGGATGTTCTATGTAAAATAACAGCGTCATTCTGCCGCTTCCGGTTATACCGGATGTCGGCATCAACTTTGTTATGTTTAATGGAAAAGCCTATATTTTATTACATTTTTGAATTCCAATACAAGAATATGTCTAGAACGTTAAATGGAACACCCTATAAATTTTTTGTCAAAAATAATTTGGACTGATGAATCTAAATTCACAAAGAATGGTTGCTTCGATAAGCACAACCCCCACTATTGAGCCCAAAAGAATCCCCAGGTAACAACAGTTCAATATTATCAGGAAAACTGGTATTTCAATGCGTTTTGTGCCATCAAAGATAATAGGTTATTGTGCCCTCATATTTATAAAGAGAACCTAGATGGAGCTAGATACTGTGATAGCTTAAGAAATCAACAAACGGTAGCTCTCAATAATCTACGGTTAGCTGAACTCCTTCCCGGTATCAGGATGGCAGAGCACTTGCCCATAACACAAGGGATATAAACGCATTTCTTGAGGAGACGTTCGAAGATATGTGGATAAGTAACAATGGTCCACAGGAGGAGGGGCTACACCAACAAGCGGATCCTCAAAGCCACAGGCAGCCAGGCAGCCTTTAAGGCACTAAGTAGCCCACGGGTAAATTCCTGGCTGGTGAGTGAGTGCCGAGACGACACGAGCGACCTGGTTGGGTAGAATGAGGTGACCCTCATCTGGGTGCCGGGTCACTCGGCGGTCAAAGGCAATGAAGATGCTGACAGTCTCGCGAAGAGGGGGCCAGCAGAAACATTTACGGGACCAGAACTGGCTCTGGGCGTGACAAAGAGCACTGCCAGGGGAGCCATTAAGTCCTGGGTCAGAAACCAACACAAGGTGTACTGGGCAGACTGTCCAGGGCTCAGACATGGGAAGTCAATAATAGACGAACCCAGTTCAAAGAGAGCTGTGGAGCTGCTAAATCTTACCAGAGGACAGCTCAGAAACACAACAGGTCTCTTGACGGGACACATGGCCATCAAGAAACACCTGCATAAAATGGGGCGGTTCGAAGGGGACCTCTCATGCAGACTCTGCGGCGAGGGGGAGGAATCAGTCCAGCACAATTTGTGCGAGTGTAAAGCTCTGGACCGCAAATGATAACTGATCTACGGTCAGTCTAGACCGGAGACAGAGCAATATAAAACTTCACCCTACCAATCGCTGTGCAGACTAGTTCAAGGCACAGTGATTTTGGAATGGGTGGAGTGTAAGACTAAGGGTATGCACAATCAACCAAAGGTTGCAGTGCTATCGGGGCGGCAAGACCGCGGACGAGCCCTGAGGGAAAAAAATGCTCCACAGAGATATCTACCTCGTTCTCCAGATATTACGCCTCGGGGCCTCAGGATTTTTATATCTGGGGAACCTTAAAAAATATTGTTTATTCAAGTGCTCCCACGACAAAAGAGGATATGAAGAGAAGAGGGTACACGGAACACTTTCTTTATTAAGTGCAGGAGATATCCTAATGGGTATCCACTTATTAAAAACAATGGAACAATGCCTAAAACAAAATAGCAATCATTTTGAGCCTGTACTCAAGTATGCTTAGGAACCTTAATTTTGTTTGTTACGTACCTACCTACCTATTGATTTAGGTATTTAAAATAAATGTCATTACATGTTTCTTAAGTTGGTTACCTCCTGTCACAAAAATAAACGATCATGTTTTTTAACTAATAATGATTTCCAATGTTTTAATAAATACCTACAGCTAGTTAACAGCTACAGCCCAGCAGTCAACACAAATTAATTGAGTCAGCTTATTATGGATTTTTGCAACGACATCAACAAGCAAATCGTTTTGTGTATAATTCTTCACAATTCTAGTTTCACAAGAAATATGTAGCTGCCTACCTTTAAATGTCAAATATAATTAAAACAAATATAGGAAACCTCCTAAACATTTTATAGGGAATTTGATTCTGCATCGATCTAAGCAACAACATACAGGTTGTTCGATTTAAAATTCTTGACTTAATCTAGTTTACCTTTATGAAAAATTACAGCTTCTCTGTAAACTTCCTGTATATCTTTTTTAAGTTCTGCTTCGACGTCTTGATACACTGCCATATTGCGAAATCGTATGCGAAGGTTCAAACTTCAATATGATTTTATGTGATAGGTATGATGTTTTCAGAATTGACCACATGTCAAAATTTTTGGAAAATTGTCAATAACTCAACAACTATGATTTTTTAACATATCTAACTTTATAGAAGATCATTCTAGAATTTTGTGTAGAGTTCAAAAATTTCATTATATATATATATATATATATATATATATATATATATATATATATATATATATATATATATATATATATATATATATATATATACATATGCAGAGGTGTATCTGATTTTAAGACGAAACTCCTTTTTAGTGAATTTTCTTAGAAAAATTCATTATCTTATCAATGTCTTCCTTTTTCATAAATTTGTCAGGTTGTCCGTATCTATGAAAATGTTAAGAATTCTGGCGCTTATACAAAAAAGTCTGGACGCAGCAAGTGCGTTATAGTAGTAAATTTTCATTAAAATGCTTCTAACATCAAATATGTATTTTTTTATGAAAGCAGGCATCAAATTTGGTTACCGGTATAACCTACGTAGTAGAAACAATATACCATATTTCATCAAAATAACTTTATTGTTTGAAAAAGTATAAAAATTTTCCGAAAATAAACTTAAAATATTCCCAAAAAACTGGTCCGATTTTTCTGGCCAACGAACCTCTTCAAGCTATTTACGCATCCAGCAGGATATAATTAATCAGAAAAAGCTTTCTGACGAATCTCCCGAAAAAAAAATTGTATGAAAATTTGCAAACAATTTTTTCACAAAAGTCCGAAAACATTCTTTCTATAATAGCTTATTAAACATTTATTACCAAAATGTCACAAAATCGCACAAACAATGATTTCTACAGAAACACAAAACTATTTTTTACAAAAAAATTGCCTAAAGAATATATAAAATTCAAGTTATATACCTAATCTGTAATTAAGATTGAAAAAAGAAAATGCAAAAAAAGATTTCCAAAACCAAAGTCTGTAGGTATAGGGAGTTGTTCAATTGGAAAAAAATTGAGTTATGATAGTTTGAATTTTTGTAAATCCATTCACAATTTGAGAGCGCTTCGTATACGGCATTTCGATTTTTTCGACGAATAATAGAAACAAAAATCTCTCTGAAAGCGTCACTTTCATGAGATACTGAGATATCTATTGGTAAAAAGTTCGGGGCGCAGCAAGTGCGTTATGGTAGTGAATTTTTGTTCAATGCTTCAAATTTGAATAACTCAATTTTCTATACACTTATAAAGTTAAATTTTGGTATGTAGCAAGGTCTTTCCTATCCTAAGGCAACATATACATCAAATTTCATTCAAAGAACTTTGTAATTTTTGGAGAAAAACATTTTTTCCGAAAGAAAACTCAAAATTTTCCCGGAAAACCTTGTCGGATTTTCCTGGCTAACGAACTCATCCAAGCCATTAATAAAAGAAAGGCACTTGCAGAGTTTCATCATATAAAAATTGAAACTGACCCCGGATATGGGTCATAGTTCGGGCTCATTTGAAAAAATGTTGCAAAGTCTCACCCTCGATTTTTTCTCTCCCTCCGGTATCGTCAGCGGTCTCGCCGCCCCGATAGCACTGCAACCTCTCACCATCGATACCTCCCTATTAGTGATTTTTTTAAATAAAAATTCACTAAAAACGCCGTATCATAATATTTGATGTGTGCGAAAAATGTGAAAAGTAGCTACAACCATGCATTATAATACACCAAAAAAATGACATATTATACGGAAAAAATGTCACCAACGACTAATGGGTCATTCTGTGATCGCCAAAATAATGCAGCTCAAGACACCCTATAATTAACGTATGCAATTCTTTCTCGTATCTTGTATAATAACGCATATATCGTTACCGTAGAAATGCGTCACCCTGTATATATGAGCACGGATAAAAACTGAAACTAACCCCGGATGTGGATTCTAAGAGGACCTAGTTCGCCCTCTTTTGAAGAAATCGTTTAAAAATTCAAGAGTCGCGGTCTCCTCATAAGCCAACTTTTTCTACGAAAACTTGCAACAAAAGTATAGGCGATTAAACCATAAACTCTACAACTAAAACTACTGCCAACTACACCAGTGGATCCTAGGCTCGTGGAGTCCCGCTCGGCAAGGCACTACCAGTCATCCAGGCTGCACGGCGTGTGGAACACCGGTCCACGGGCCAGGCTTCGTCGATTTTTTTGTCAAACTTAATTTTAATTTGTGTAGAACCTTTCCGTACCCAGAATCTACTTTCTTTGTCAAGGAAATTGAATAAATTAAATTTTATACCTACAATTTTAGTCACTTTTCTTTCAAAAAAAATCACTAATGGGGAGATCCCGACTTTTGAATTTTGAAAAAATTTATTAAAATGAGCCCAAACTAGGACCCCTAAAACCCATGTTCCGGGTCATTTTTAATTTTTGTATGTATGTATGTATGTATATATATATATATATATATATATATATATATATATATATATATATATATATATATATATATATATATATATATATATATATATATATATATATATACACGTGTGGTTATCACACAGTTAACTCCAAAAATAATACTCCGATTTTGATCAAATTTGGTGAGTTGGTGAGTACCTTCCTTTCGAAGTGAGTTGGATAACTTCGTTAGCCAGGAAAATCGGCCCAGGTTTTCCCGGAAAATTTTGTGTTTTCTTTCGGAAAAAAATTATATCTCCGGAGATAACAAAGTAAGGGCAACCAAATTTGGTACGCGTGTTTTTAGTATAAATAGTGACCCACATTCCAAAAGTTAGGTCTGTAAGTTCTGTTCTGTTCTGTTTCTTTAACGTCGGCCTATTTCCGCGACTATGGCCAATCACCGACGACAGGGAGCAGTTTCACCTCACTATCTTGGAAATTTTGCCGAACCCCTGCCTTTCTGTAAGGAGGGTAGGGATCTTTAACGTGTCCAATATCGCATGGACACGGGACCGACGGCTTTACGCCCCCTCCGAAGGGCGGAACGTGCAGACATTCAACTTGCTCAAATACAATGTCAGAACCTCGGTTGATGTTAATGTTACAGTTTGTACCGAAAAAGTGAAAGGAGTACCCTGGGATCGAACCCAGTACCCTTCGGTTTATAGGCACACGTACTTACCTCTGAACCACCGAGGCTCTGGTCTGTAAGTTAAAAGACAAAAAAGGTATAGGCATTTAAAAAAAAAAAAAGGTCAAAACGTCAAACTCGCGATTTGAGAGGTCAAAATTCGCATAATTTAGACAAAGAACCTGAAACAAATACGGATTATTTCAGGAAAAGTTGCAAGAGCAGTGTTCTGCAAACCCTTAAGTTTCAGCTTCAACCGCCATTGTCCTTTATTTTACTAAAATATTTACAGAACATTTATTTCAATTAGACCCTTTCTTTGATGCTTTGGCTGTGGGTTTAGTTAAGCTGATGCTTTGGGTGTAGGTTTAGTTAAGTTTATGATTTAACGGTCTATAATTTTTAGCTAATTTTCGTAGAAAAAATTCGATAATGAGGAGACCGCGACTTTTCAATTTTAACAAGATTTCTTCAAATGAGCACTAACTAGGCTCCCTAGAATCCTTATCCGGGTTTACATGTTTGCATACATACAAGGTGACGCATTTCTACGGTAAAGCTCAATATAATTGTTATTATACAACACGATATTATAAAGCAAGATACGAGAAAAAAATGTATACGTTAATTATAGGGTGTCTTAAGCTGCACTTTATAAAAATATTATGACAATCACAGAGTGGTCCATAAGTCGTACATTTTTTTTTCGAACACCCTAATATTATTGCATTTTTGCATATTTTTTTTTCGAAATATGATGCAAGTTTGTAAGAAAGAAAATCGAGACGCAGTAAGTGCATTTTGGTAGCAAATTTTCATTAAATTCCTCAAATTTCAATAACTCAATTTGCTATTAACCTAAGGTTTGTTGGCCAGGAAACCAATTTTCGCGGAAACATTTTAAGTTTATTTTCGGAAAATCTTTGTACATTTTCAAACAATAAGTAATTTTGATAAAATATGGTACATTGTTTCTATTATATAGGCTATACCGGTAACCAGATCGATGCCTGCTTGCATTAGAGACATATTTGCTATTAAAAACATTTTAATGAAAATTCACTTCTATAACGGACTTGCTGCGTCCAGACTTTTTTTCTTGTGCTTTCCTTTTGACAAAAAACTTTAAATGCAAAAAACTCAATTTTATATGAAACTAGGGAATAAAAATTGTACATATAGGGGTACTGTGGTCTCTTTAATGGAAGCCTGTCCTACAAATTTCATTCGAATTATAAAAGCTTTTCATTGTTATTTTTTTCGCGTAAAACTTATCCAGTTGGGCGCTCTAACGAACTTATTCAAGCTATTTACAAAAGAAAGCTACCTGCCAAATTATAAACGCGGCAGGTATTTTGTTTTTAAATCGCTGGATGATTTCGTTTTAAACTATATTGTTGGATTTTGCCTCAGCTTGTGGTGCATAACATGTAATGGCAAAGAAATAATATTTAGGAAAGGTAATGTTACCTCGAAATCTAGGCAATACCAAACAAAACTCTTTGCAAATCTGTTAGTATGTTTATATAACAAACAAACGTGTCTTTTTTATCAAAGATTGGTTAGGCTGCTTCAAGTAATACGAAATTATTGTTGTATCATCTATAAAGTAGGTATGTATTACCGTAAGATGGTATAATGAAATCTCAAAATGATTAAGATAAAGGAGATTTAAAACATACAAATACCTGATAATCAAATAAACAAAAAATATAATCCTGGTGTTACAATTAAAGTTATTATGAGATGCAAAGGCACTATTTTAACCTATAACATGAGGTGTTTGCATCACACTTTCATCATTGAATTAGGTATTTTGTGTACGATATTATGAGTTAATTTATTTTATTTCTAGAATAAAGCATGGTAATTTTCAAACACTCACCCAGTACACAACACGCTTTTCTTCTCAGTCAACAAATTCACCTACTAATTTTAATTTATGGAAACAATATTTAATAAAATTAAATTCTATACTACAATAACAACTTGCAAATACATTTACAGAGCACACACGAGTTGAAAAGAGATAAAGTTATGAGCAAAAAACGTCACTTCCGATAAAAGTCTAGTTATCTCTGTTCTGTAACAACAAAAAACAATTATTCACATTAAATTCTTCCCTGGATCTGGTTACCTATGACTATGACTTATGACACATTGTCTTTCAGTTTGTCGTCGCAACTCGAGGTGGAAGCGTCTCTGGGAGTTTTGTGCCACTTTTAATTTATTTTAATTAAATTATTGTCTGAATTATTATTTCATTAAGTTATTCTTACAGCTCCCAGCCGCGGTCGCGCGTGTTTTTTTCTTCGTGTGGTGCGCGGCTGTTTGATTTTCAAAAAGTTTGTAGGCCATTGTAGTTCAACGACCTTTCGTTCAGCTTGAGTGCCTGCAATTTTGAAAACAACCGGCATATCGAGTGTTGTGTGCGTGCCCACTATTTTTTGATATTTAAAATAGAGTGAAGTGTTAACTAAATAAAGCAATCACTGCTTACGTTAAAATATGAGTGGTTTTAGATAGTGCAATTGGACTTTTTATGGTTCCAAGATCCGGCATGGCGGCGCTGGGCAAGGATGGGGTTCCTAACGATCGGCGCTTAAAGCAATAGGCTGCTCCACTTCGTTGTAAGTTGAATTTTTTGCCATTACCTTAACTCCTTATTAAGATGCACTATATTTTTTTAGTTTTGTTTAATCTTTTTTGGCAAATAAAAAAAATTACCTTTGATTTCTAGATTAATTTATAAATCTTTTTGTCGAGTCGCTTATAACAGAGTAGCCTTTGATAAGAGCATCTTCGTCATGATGCACTTGAAACTAGAAATACAGTGCAAAACGGAAATGCCTTTTATAAATTTTCGCGCGCCATTTACATTATCTGATTAACAAATTAGTTAATTGATTTGAATTTTACAATTAAAATTTCTTTTATAGTAATTTCTGCTTAAAATACCTGCGAATTTATTAGGTATTCATCATAGTCTAAAGGCGATGTCATCACAACCATGACTGTGTGTTCAACAGCTCTTTCAACCTAGTCAGTTGTGTCAGGTTTTCCAAAAGCTTCCACCCTTTCTTGTTTTTTCAAATATGTGTCCTTCAAAAGAAATTTTAATATTTCGCACAGTTTAACGAATTCCGGAAGTAAAATTATTTGAAATGTAGCAATTTTGACATCGATCTTTATTAGGCCTTTTTAGCGATTTTTTTTTAATTCGCTATTGAGGAGATCTGTGTTTATATATATATATATATATATATATATATATATATATATATATATATATATATATATATATATATATATATATATATATATATATATATATATATATATATTTACTTTGGTATTAATACCTTTTCTTATTTATCAGTGTATTTATTTATTATGTATATAATGTATATTAAGATCACCCTGTATATATGATTATTTATTAAGAATGTGAATATGTTTAATTTGATTTCAAGTTTATATATATATATATATATATATATATATATATATATATATATATATATATATATATATATATATATATATATCCGTCCGATAACTCAAAAAATAATGGACCAATCTTGATCAAATTTGGTGAGTACCTTCCTTTTGCAAGTGGCTTGGATAAGTTCGTTAGCCAGGAAAATTGGACCAGGTTTTCCCGGAAAATTGTGTTTTTTTTTAATAAAAAAATTCATATCTCCGGAAATAACAAAGTAAGGGCAACCAAATTTAGTACGCGTGTTTCTATTATAAAGAGTGAACTCTGTACCAAATTTAGGTCTCTAGCTTTAAAGACAAAGAGGTTATGGGCAGTTAAAGAAACAAATTTTGGAGTTTTCCTCAAAACGTCAAACTCGTAATTTTAAACATCAAAATTGGCAATGTTTAGGCAAAGAACGTGAAACAAATACGGATTGTGAAAAGAAAATGTTGCATGAAGAGTGTTCTGCAAACCCTTGAGTTTCAGATTCAACCGTCATTGCCATTCATTTTACTAAAATATTGACAGAAAATTCATTTCAAATAGACCCTTTCTCTGATGCTTTGGCTGTCTGTTTAGTTAAGTTGATGCTTTCGCTGTAGGTTTAGTGAAGTTTATGGTTTAATGGTCTATAATTTTTGTGTAGCTAATTTTCGTAGAACAAATTCGTTAATGCATTTTTGCATTTTTTATTGAAATATGATGCGTTTGTAAGAAAGAAAGCTTGACGCAGTAAGTGCGTTTTGATAGCGAATTTTCGGTAAATTTGCAGTTTAGCTCCCGAACGCTTTTCAAAAAACTGTTTTCAGAAACCTGCCTACCCCCCCTGGATCCACAAACCACAAGAAAAAATTCTTGTTTACACCGCCAAGGAAGTTACGGGACCAGGAGTGAGTAGGCGTGTACATTTTTTTTTAGCTAATTTTCGTAGAACAAATTTGTTAATGCGTTTTTGCATTTTTATCGAAATATGATGAGTTTGTAAGAAAAAAATCTGAACGTAGAAGTGCGTTTTGGTAGCAAATTTTCTATAAATTTGCAGTTTAGCTCCCGAACGTTTTTCAAAAAACTGTTTTCAGTGACCTGCCTAGGGTCTCTCCTGGATCCACAAACCTCAAGAAAAATTTCTTGTTCACAACCCCCAAGGAAGTTACGGGACCAGGAGTGAGTAGGGGTTTATAAATTTTTTCAGCTAATTTTCGTAGAACCAATTCGTTAATGCGTTTTTGCATTTTTTATCGAAATGTGATGCGTTTGTAAGAAAAAAATCTGGACGCAGTAAGTGCGTTTTGGTATCGAATTTTCGGTAAATTTGCAGTTTAGCTCCCGAACGCTTTCCAAAAAACTGTTTTCAGAAACCTGTCTGCCCCCCTGATCCATAAACCCCAAGAAAAATGTCTTGTTCACACCCCCCAAGGAAATTACGGGACCAGGAGTTGTTAGTATGGGTGCTGGGCGGGATAGGTAGTCAAAAGGAAATATGAGCAGAAAATTCGAAAAAAGCGGGTTTGAAAGCTGTCTTTTTCACATCTTGAAGCCATATCCCCCTTAAACCCTGCCTACCCCGCACAGCACCCCTATCCCCCCCCCCCCACGTGCCAAAACTTCCTTGGCGGGTAGGAACAAGACATTTTTCTTGTGGTTTATGCAGCGAGGGTGGTTGTATGCACGCGACGGGGAAGGAAAATCCCCACGACGAAGCCGACCCGTACACTATTCCACTGATACCAGCCATTAAAACTACTCCTATTCGCCATTTATGAGGTTTATTTTGTATATATTGCTTGAGGGAATTACGGCATTTGAATGGAACCATTATTTCATCAATCGAATTATGTTCCACTGGTTCTATTTTCAAAATATTCGCCAAAAATTATATGCCATTAAACGATAAACTCTATAGCTAAAACTACTGCCAAAGCATCAGAGAGAGAGTCTATCTGAAATGAATTTTCTGGAAATATTTTAGTAAAATGAAGGATAATATTGACGGTTGAAGCTAAGACCTCAGGGTTTGTAAAATATTCTTCTTGCGGCATTTTCTCTACATTGCCCGTATTAGTTTTAGGTTCTTGCCGAAATATTGCCAATTTTTGACGTTCTAAATCACGACTTGACGTTTTGGCTGAAACCCCCAATTTTTTTTTTCTTTAAATGCCTGTAACTTTTTTGTCTTTTAACTTACAGAGCTAAGTTTTGGTACGTAATTTACTTTTGATGATATAAACCCGCGTACCATTTGGTTGATCTTACTTTGTTATTTCCGGAGATATAAACATTTTCCGTAAGAAAACGAAAAATTTTCCGGGAAAAACCGGGCTGATTTTCCTGGTCTTAAACCGACCTCGGAATTGGGTTCCAGTGGTCCTAAATCGCGTTCATTTGAAGAAATGTTTTCAAAATTCAAAAGTCGCGGTCTCCTCATTAGTGAATTTTTTAAAGAAAATTCATTAAAAGGGCGTTATTTCTAATAGAGCTGTCAAAAGTAGGGGTTAATATTTAAAAAATTGAGAATGTCGTCATACCTGCAAAATCGGTCACGTCACAAAAACAATTATGTCAAAATGTGAACATTCAAATCTTATGTTTGACATGTCTCAGCGAAATATTTTTTGTTTACCCCCTAAAGATTTTACGGAATTCTACGCGGGCTCACTGTATATTTACTATAATTTTTCCTAAGTCGCCTACATTTAATGCACAAACTTTTCGTCTTAAAAACGACTTTAGTATTGATAAAACTTTGTTCGGAGCACTATTTTAGTAAATTTTATACTTAAATGTTTTTCTTTTGTTTCAGGGTACGTATTGAAGAGTCAGTTGCTGCGACGAGGGATCAGCTCGCCTAAAGGGCGTTCAATGGAGGTTGGTGTCTTTTTTCTTTCTAGCTGATAAGGATTTGCGCCCATCGGTCCCGAATCGCGATTATTTTGCGAACGTTTTCGTGTGTATAGTTTATGTGAATGTTTTTGTGCAGGTAATTTATCACTGTCCCATAGACAGGTAAGTAAATTATTTTCTTTTGTGTAAATGTGTATAAAGAGTTTTTCATGGTTTTCTTTTTTTTAGGTTAATTGAAAGAAATGTAAAATTTTGTTTAAAAATTATACGTAGGAATTGTATTTTATGGTTACTATTATACAGAAGTATTTTCTCAAATGTATTATACAAATGTGTTGGAAAAAGGGTATTATATAAAGGTATTGTACAAATATTTTCTTTTAATTTATATTTAGGTATTATTTTTAGGCATTGTTTGAGTGTAATTTTACAACGTACATACGTTGTTTTTATTATCAACGTTATCTATTTTCTTATAAGAGTTATTTTTTACCTTGTTTCTCTTTACTGCTCCTATTTTTAAGATGTATATATTTTATTCGTTTATATTTATTGTAATTTTTATTTCACTTTTATGTTTAAGATTTTGTAACTAAGCATTTTTTAATTCGTTTTCTATTTTCAGCCTTATGAGTGAGTATATAAGTCATAGTTTTAAAAAATGTATGTGTTAATTATTTTCATTTTTACTTTCTAGCTTTTCGTGTATTTTGCGTTCATTATTATAACCACGTGTTTTCTTATATATTGAGTATGTTTATTTTCTGATGTAATAACCCTTTTCTTTCAGCCTTTGTGAGTATAAACAGTATATCTATCTTTAATTTTAGTGACTTTTTTAAACCCGCTACAGTAAATGTATTTCTGTTATTGTTGGTTATGCGTATTTAATAGCTGAGTGAAAATTGAAAACTGTGATGAGCACTGATAAGTACACTCTGGAGAATCAACTCATCGCAACATATTTTTAAGACCTGGCGGTTGTTTCGGAAACAAAGGTATCGTCGTCAGAAGGTAAATAATCTGAATTCTAAACTAGGCAACCTCCGACGAAGCTCACTTGGTTAGCGATCATCATACCTTAAAAATTTGTTTTGGTTAGTTAGATTCTTCAAAGTGTACTTATTTATTAACTGTAATCTTTTTCAGGTTTAATCATTATTTTCTTTTTCAGATATAATTGTATTACTTACTTTCAGTGTTAATATTACTTTTTTATTTCAGGTTTTGAAACAGTAAGGTAATACATTTTAGGGTTAATTGGTTTTTTACACTATTTTAATAAATAAGTGTATTTAAACACTGTTTTAGTATAAATTTGATTATTTTATAGATATCCTAACATACTTGTTTTCTTTTTAATTCGCCTTTGTGTGTGTTCGTTTGTTTCTTTTGTTTTAGGTGGTGGGGGTGCTCAAATACCTCCACGTGGTCCCCGCTGGAATGTAACATATAATAATACAAAAAATGCTAAAGTCAAAATAGATTTCGTTATTTAAGGCTAGATGCATTCTCGCCACAATTAGATCCGGTTTCGCTCTAATTAGAGGTCGTCAGTATGCTCTAATTAGAGCGAAACCGGTCTACGGTTCTAATTGTGGTGAGAATGCATCTAGCCTTACATACTTTGTCCCTATATTAGGGTATAAATGGGCCAGGGCTGACAAATTACTAAATTGTTACTTGGTTGTATACAGTCTCTAATATTTAACGCTTTGTGTTATTTGGAGCTGCCGTGACAACATACTAATTGGTTCCGCAACGAGGTGGCGGCACGTGTTTCGTGTCTTATATATCACTTAGTGTTCATTATTTAAACTGAAATTGATTCGTTTGTTATGTGTTACATACTAAATTTTGAGCAATCGTATTCAAAAGAAGGGTTCTTTTAAAGGTTTTCAAGTTACAAAAATTTCACCAGCACTTTGGTTCACCTATTTTGTATGTAATTGTTTGAGGCTTGCATAGACATTTAAAATAATCTGATTTGTCGTATGTTCCAGCATAACTCTGGAATGGCGCTATTTCAACCAAACTTGGTACACATATGACCTACTATATGGAAAAAATACAATGGGGGTAAGACACATCAACCAACCATAGGGATGGAGTGGGGAGGAGGTGTTGTGTAAAAATACCAATATTAGGGTCGGTTTACCATTTTTCAGGGTCGCAGGAATGAAGTCACATACCTGACGCCGTTTTAAACTGGGGACAAGACACGTCGAGAACCATCAGTTGCTCGTTGCGTGACCGGTTTATGATCTCGTCCAAGTCTGTTGTTTGTAGAAAAATTTTTAGTGAATTTTTGTAATATTTTTAGCGAATTTTATAATACTTTGGCGAATTTTTTTAAAACGAAATTCTGATATGTTTTCATTAGCAAACAATTTTTAATGAAAATGTCAGGACATTTTTGAGGCAACAATTTCTTTAGCGAATTTCATTCATTTTATAACAAATTGTCTCCGCATGGTTCCGTAGAGCTTTTTTTATTTTCGTGTAAAAATCGTATTTGCCAATTTTCTAAAAAAAAGCTTTTTTATCGAACTTTTGTAAAAAAAAAATAGCGAATTATAGTTGGCATTTTTGTTTATTTGCTAAGTTGAATAAATGCAAAGGCAGTGCTATCAGGGCGACGAGGCCGCGGACGAGCCCTGACGGCGAAAAAAAAATGGAATAAACTGTTTTTATCATACAAAAACTTTTAGCCTGGTGCACTATTTGTCTCCCGAAAGAAACAAAATAAATGTCTATATAACTTAATTTTCTAAAAATTTTATCAAAATTACTTTGTTTTCGAAGCTTAACAACTTTCTGTGAATTCGCAACTCCAATCAAACCGATTTTTTCTTAAAAAGCTGGTATTTTGGAAACTAATTATTTTGTTATTTTCCGTGATTTTAAATATTTTCTTTATGTAAATTTCTTGTATAAGCTCGCTGGCCAGATAAATAGGATCGGTGTTTCGGGGAAAATTTAAAGCTTTTTCCTATGAAGATGTTTTTATCTGCAATAATAAAGTTCTTTCGATTAAATTTGGTACATGGTTTATACTAGTCTACCAAACCTGATCTCTTTAAGTTAATGAAAAATTTACTTATTGACAAGATTTGTATGAATATTCGCTACCATAATCCACTTACTGTGTCCCGACTTTCCTGACTGGTGGCGATCCTTTGTGCAACTATTGCATTGGTTCTTGTTTTGTTGGGATATCCCGTTGGAACACCCACATATCAGCACCCATTATACAGGCTGTTTAAAAAAGATGGGGCAATATTTAAGGGGATGATTTCCCAGGTCATTTTATGAAAAAAAGTTCCCACAAACATAGGTGCTAAAATGCATTGTTTCCAAGATACAAGGTCTTAAATTTTTTTGTAAAATAACGATTTTTTTAATATAATTCAAATATCTCCTCACCGATTGTTTTGAAATTTGGCAGCGTTGTTTGTATTATTAATGGGCTGATTTGTCCCTAATTAGATACAGATTGTTAAGTCCATTGGCGTTAGGGGGGCACCTCAACAAAATTTAGTGACATAAAAATGTACGCCACTGACTGCCATATGATTTGTATATTATTTTGAGATAAAGAAACTAAAACTACAAGTTTTTTGCTCTTGAAATTTCTCCGTATCTTGAATCGTTTACACGATAAAAAATAAAAACCTTCTTATGGCATGTCCATTTATCATACAGAAAATCACAAACACGAACAATAATTTTTGTTGAGGTGTCCCCCCTAATGCCAATGGACTTAACAATCTTTATCTAATTAGGGACAAATCAGCCCATTAATAATACAAACAACGCTGCCAAATTTCAAAACAATCAGTGAGGAGATATTTGAATTATTTTTTAAAAAGCGTTAGTTTACAAAAAAATTTAACACCTTGTATCTTGGGAACAATGCATTTTAGCACCTATGTTTGTGGGAACTTTTTTTCATAAAATGACCTGGGAAATCAACACCTTAAATATTGCCCCGTCTTTTTTAAACACCCTGTATATTTGGAAAAAATACTACAAGCGCCAACTTTTCTTCGTAAATCTACTGGTTACAGGAATTTTGTTTAGGAGTCAGCTGTCTCAGAATCCAAGGCATCAATTTATTCATCTCCAAATTTTAATGCAAATTTATCAGCACGGATGCTTCGCAGATTCCTATTTCATGGGTGATGATCCAAAGTTTGATGGGTCCATCCTGTAACACCATTTCTGCCACTTTCTGGATGTTATCTTCGGCCCTTTTGTCTCCACAGGTCGTCTAATTTTAGGGTCATCTCGAATTGGTTGTCTGTCCCATTTGAAGTGCTTTAGCCAGAATGTTATTTGGTAATATGATTGCAATTTTCACCATATACAGTATGGAAGTTAATTGCACTTGTCGATATTAAATCCATACGTTAACATTTAATATAACTTTATTACTTCACTAACTGAATAAACTATATGATACATTTAACTATAATACACTTTATGATATAATAACAATTACAACAGTACACGAGTACATAGCAGATAACTGACCGAGCGTAGAGGACGTGTGTTCACTATAGCGTTGGTAGAGAAGAGAGAGAGAGAGAGAGAGAGAGATCTCCTGGTATCTCTTATATGCCGTAGTTCTTGACAGCTGGCTGTCGCATAACGTAACGCAACGTTTAACTGTCAAGAGTATTTATGCAGAAACATAGAGTAGTGTTGACGGAAACACTGCGGTCGGAACCACCGCCACATACAGCAGTCATATATTTGTGTATAGTTTTTGGTTAATTGCCTTCTTTTGCCAAAAACTTTATTAGGCCTCTTTGCTTTAATTTGAGAAGAATACTCATTTTGCGCGGTTATAGTTCACAAAAACAACAGAAATGACAACTCATCTTACTCATTTTATTTTCATTACATGTGAATTAATATTTACACACAACTTGAGTTAGCAATAAACAGTTGCCATGACAGCACGTTTGTCTCATGGTAGTTTTCATTTTAATGTTCCCTCGTATATAAATAACAATATATTTTACAAAAACAACAGTAATAACCAGAGATAATTAATTATACGAAAAAGTAACGCCCAAATGGTGACACACAATTCGTGATAACTTTTAAATTATACCGTTTTCGTTGAACAGTGAGCACGCAATGGAGAGGAACTACGTCGTAACCGAAGAAGGGAAGCTACTACGTAATACAACTAAAAGGCGGGAAGTAGGAAAGCTGCGTAAATTTGGTTTATGATCTCACGGAAGGACTTTTGGGGCACGTGCAAAATGTTCTCCACGTGTTACAATATCGATCCACTGTTAAATATTATTTCATTGGTTTTAGTTATCTTTCGCTATATTAATGTAACTTTTAGTGAATTTTCGTTGAAAAAATCACTAATGGGGAGATCCGGACTTTTGAAGTTTGAAAGATTTTGATAAAATTTGGCATGTACCTTTCTTTTTTAGGTTTTCTTTCGGAAAAAACTGTCTCTCCAAAAATAAAAAATCTCGGGACGCAGCAAGTGCGTTATGGTAGTGAATTTTCATTAAAATGTTTTTATTGCAAATATGTGTGTTTTCTTTTTAAGAAAGCAGACATCAATTTTGGTTACCAGTATAACCTATATAGAAAAAGCAGGCATCAAATTTGATTATCAGTATAACATATATAGTAAAAACAATGTGCCATGTTTCATCAAAATAACTTGATTGTTTGAAAACGTACAGAAATTTCCAAAAGTAAACCAAAAGTGTTACTGAAAAAATCCGTTTCTTGGTCAATCTTAGAGGTTAATAGCAAATTGAGCTTTTCAAATATGAAGCATTTAATCCAAATTCGCAACCACAACGCACTTGCTGCCTCCAGAATTTCTTAACTTACAAACATGCATTATATTTCGATGGAAAATGCAAAAAAATAAGGCGTTTTCGACAAAAAAAAAAATTTGTATCACCAACGACTTATGGGCCACCCTGTGATTGTCGCAATAATTTTTTAAGATGTAGCTCAAAACACCGTATAATTAATGTATACAATATTTTTTCATATCTTGTATAATAACGAATATATTGAGCTTTATTGATTTTTTACGAAAATTCGACAAAAATTATATACCATTAAACAATAAACTCTATAGCTAAGGCTACTGCCAAGCATCAGAGAAAGGGTCTATTAGAAATGAATTTTCTGGAAATATTTTAGTAAAATGAAGGACAATGACGGTTGATACTAAGAGTTCGGTGTATGTAAAACATTCTTCTTGAGACATTTTCTTTCCATAGATCGTATTAGATTCAAGTTATTTGCCTAAATGTTGCGAATTTTGACGTTTTCAATTGTCACTTTGACGTTTTGAGGAAACCCCCAATTTATTTTTCTTTAAATGCCCATAACTTTTTTTGTCTTTTGACCTACAGAGCTAAATTTTGGTAGGTGGCACACCTATAACGATATAAACCAGCTTACCAAATTTGGTTGCCCTTACTTTGTTAATTTTGGAGATATAAATATTTTGCGAAAGAAAACACAAATTTTTCCGGGAAAACCTCGGCGGATTTTCCTGGCTAACAAAATTATCCAAGCGACTTGCGAAAGGAATGTACTCACCAATTTTGACGTTTAAAATCGCAATTTTGACGTTTTGAGGAAAATCCAAATTTATTTTTCTTTGAATGCCTGTAACTTTTTTATCCTTTAACCTACGGAGCTAAATTTTGGTAGGTAACTTGCCCATAATGAAATAAATCCGCATATGAAATTTGGTTGCCCTTACTTTGTTAATTCCGGATATATAAATTTTTTTCGAAAGAAAACACAAAATTTTCCGGGAAAACCTAGACCGATTTTTCTGGCTAACGAACTTATCCAAGCCATTTGCAAAAGGAATTTATTCACCAAATTTAATCAAAATCGGCCCATTATTTTTTGAGTTATCGGTGTGATATATATATATATATATATATATATATATATATATATATATATATATATATATATATATATATATATATATATATATATATATATAACATATAAAAATTTAAACCGACCCCAGATATGTGTTCTGGGGGGCCTAATTAGCGTTCATTTAAAGAAATTTTTTCAAAATTCAAAAGTCGGGATCTCCTCGTTAGTGAATTTTTTTTAAGAAAATTCACTAAAAAGTTATGGTAAGCAAATTAGTTACGTGGGTTTATGATATTAAAACTAAACTATATACCAAAATTTAGATTTCTATGTTATAAGAAAGAAAAGTTCTACAAAATATTTGGTGCCAGATCATTTCCTATGAAAATTCACTACCATAACGCACTTGCTGCGTACAGGCTTTTTTATTTTATATGTATTGGGTATAAATACAATAAATTAAATTTATTAAGAGAAACAATAATAAAAATAAAATAAAGTCTGGACGCGTTTCTATATATATATATATATATATATATATATATATATATATATATATATATATATATATATATATATATATATATATATATATATATATATATATATATATATATATATATATATATATATATATATATATATATATATATATATATATATATATATATATATATATATATACATTAAAAGTGGCCTAGGTAATTTAATAGTTTAGCTCTCCTTACGGGCTAGATTCTTGCGCACACGAATTTCTGTGTTTGAGCTTACTCGGTGTTTCCACTTCATTTCTCTTTATGGACTCAATAAGGTATTATAATACGTACAGATTACGATTAAATGGAAGTGAACTATATATATAGTTCACTGTTTTATGGTCACTTCATTGCCGTCCTTTATAAAAAACATTTACACAGCAACTGCGTTATGGTAACAAATAAGGTGTCTATATAAAATAAGGTAGCACTTGAAATACATTTAGTTTTTGTGTAAATGTTATGGTAAAAATTTAGATCTCTAAGTTAAAAGAAAAAAGTTATACGCATTTAACGCCATGTCTACGCGAGCAAAATATTTGTGCAAGAAACAAAATCTATAAAACATTACAGACAAATTTAACTTCTCTGGGAACAAAAAGGTCAAGAAGTACCTATGAGAAATATAAACTTAAAAATTTTATGCTTTTTCTTTTGAAAATGTCAAAGTAACAAAATTGGTGATTTTTCAAAATAAATATTCTGGAACTAATACGCTTTATGTGTAACAAATATTGCATAAAATGTCTTTAGCAAGGTCACAGATTTAGGTTTTCAATGTTCCTCTCCTTCATTGGATTAAAATATTTGCAATGCATTTGAAAAACACCCGCTTCTTTTCAAAAACTTATGACAGTAGAAAATGGTCGAGAAATATACCTGGCATTATACTCAACTTCACATATTTTCCGTGTCCGAGTGTTAAGGGCACAGCATAACACTAATGCACACGGGAGAACATGATTGATATAGTTCGAAGTGCCACAATCGTAATCTCACGAGCATTAAAAAAAATTCGGGACGCAGCAAGTGGGTTGTAATAGTGAATGTTCATAAGAATTTTAGAAAATTAGTACGGCGTATTACTAAAAGTAACACTTTTAACTTAAACAGACGTCGAAGATCAAGTTTAGAGGTCCTAATACAAGCCCATTTGAAGAATTTCTCTTTCTATTATCATAAAAAAATCAAATCTTGTGTTCCAGCTCCTTTTAAGAAAAAAACTTTGAATGCCCAAAACTCAATTTTCTATGACGCTAGAAAATTAAAATTTGATGAATCTAGGTACTGTAAAGTCTCTTTAAAAGAAACTTGTATTACAAATTTTATTACAGTTACAAAAGCTTATTCAAATAACTTACCTACTTCAGCAATTAATCAAGGAATATTAACGGTGATGTTCTTATTCTTTGATTTCTTTACAATCATTTGCTATTTAACCTCAAAACAGAACTTGCAAACCATTATAAATAAACAAAACACGTTCTTATTCTTTAGCTTGCAATTTTAAAGCAATAATATACAATAATTTACTTAACCTCAAAACAGAACTGTCAAATCATAATAAATAAACTAAACACATTCTTATTCTTTAGTTAACAATTTTAAACGCAACATACAATCATTTATTTAACCTCAAAACAGAACTGTCAAACCACAATACATAAACAAAACACATTCTTATTCTTTACTTTGCAATTTTAAAGCAATGTACAATCATTTACTTAACCTCATAACAGAACTGTCAAACTATAATAAATAAACAAAACACAATATCCCATCTGGTTTTTACTTCAAGTAGCTGACATAAAACTTTCTTATTTTCCCCTACAAATCCGCGCATCCGAATATACCCGAATGCGGTCATTAGAGTGGGATCGCCACAGTTCGCTATCGTTGCGTTATGATGCATGCCTGTGGTATATGTATCAATCTACGCGTGGTAGGTGACTATTCTGTCTTTGTCTGGCATTTAATTTGGGACAAACTCAAAAATTTGTGAACCAAATTACTTAAAATTCACAGCAGAGGTTTATTCACTTCATTTCTAGCTACGTGTACAATTTCATTCCAGTTACTTTACTACTTTAAAAAATATAGCGTATTCAAAAAAATTGTGTATATTTTTTGGGGAAAAATATGTCCGTTATAGCTGGTCCGCGATTGTATTGAAATGAAGACATGTGCCAAGTTTCGTTCAACAGTTCAAACAGTTGAGTATTTTTTGAGTTATCGCTTGGATACATACATATATATCAGGGTACCCAGCGATCTGGAATACCGGGAGAAGCGGGAAAAATCAGGGAATTTGAAATACCCCCTAAAATGTCAGGGAAATTTGTGATTTTACCCAAATGTCATGCGATCCATTCCGCAGACCTGGAAATTATATATTTGTAAATTCCGTCACAAGCAAATTATTTTGGTATCAAATGATATAAGTATATTATACGAATCTTTTTCACCCAAATATTTGTCTTCTAGGGAAATATATCTGACAACATTGCGGCTGCCATTTGGTATATTAATTTTAGCCGCCAAAAAACGCAGCGAACGTCACAACATGCGCCAAAATAAATATAGCTTCTTGATCTATCTCAAATATGTCTCACTTGTTTATCTCTTGAAATATTCTTCCTTGAATGCATAAAATGCAAAATGCATTCCAGTTATTGTCGGTGTAGAGCTGCGCTGTCTGTGTTTATTCTATTTTAACCTTTACGATCATGTAACATAGAGTTAAAGTTGGAGTGAAAATATTGGGCCTTTGTTTATGGGTACTGGTATTGTAATCCACAAGAGAAAACCTTAATATCGCAACACATTGTGTATGATAGTGTAAAGAAATTATGACGAGTGGAAAATGGGGAAGTCAATCTAAAGTAGTATCAGGAATTCATAATATCATAAACATAAAAGAGCTCTTGAGGAAAATCAGATAACAACGCTTTAGATGAGCGAAGCAGAAAAAGATAATACATAAAACACAGAGAAATATCACAACTAAGATCGCAGAAAAACACATTGAAGAAAGTGCAAAATTTGAGATTGGAGTTTTGAAATCTCAAATTACCACATTGATAAAATATCCATGAATACTATTCCACAATGTGGTAATTTCATTTAGACTTTTTTCATAGTAAACATTTGATATTTATTTTCGTTGTTAAATAATCTTTTTTTTTAATCAAGACGTGTTTTTATTCGAATACTTGAGCAGTGGTGGGTGAAGCTTAATTACTAGTTACTGCAAAAACGTGTAATACTCGTTCATTTAAGTATAAAGTTATCAGTTTTATTTAGAAGTTTAAAATAATAAGCATATTTAGGTTTTTGATGATGTTTGTGTATTAAATAAGTTTTTTGGTCAGAATTTTTATTTATTTCATAAATAGAAACGTATTCACAGATGTGTGTCTTTTTGAGTATTATGAAAAATTCACTTGCTTAACCTGGAAATGTCAGGGAATTTGGGAATTTGATTTCTGCTGGAAAGCCTATATATATATATATATATATATATATATATATATATATATATATATATATATATATATATATATATATATATATATAATTAAAACGGACCTTGGATATGGGTTCTAGGGGCCCTAATTCGCGCTCATTTCAAACATTTTTACAAAAGTGTCTACCGTTCTTAATGAAAATTCATTAAAATATATAATAGTTGTATTTTGCAAAACGGTGGTGATTTTGAACATTTATAAAGTTTCTGTTTGGTGTTTGTCTGACAAGCTTCTACTATTTGATCAATAATGTCTAGGTGTTTGGTATTTAATGTTGTTTAGGCCCGTTGGCTTTCAAACACGATTCAAATCTTTCGTCTGACATCGCTTGGACCAGTCCTTTTTTCTTTTTTTTATGTCAACAACACACCACGAGGGCTTACAGCCTAAATACTATCGTACCGTGGGTGTTGACAAGGAGGAAAGAGGCAGCTTGTTAATTCTGGACTTGAAGGTTTGGAGGTTCGGAGGAGAAGGAAAAACATGTGCCGGCAAGGAATTCCACAACTTGGAAGTCCTCGGGACAAAAGAGCGGGCATAACAAGATGTTCTATGTCTGGTGACCTGGACATTAAAAGGGTGCATTCGCTCTGTTCCCCTGGTAGATCTGTTGGGGACAGCAGGTGGGGGAATTATGGAGGAAAGCTCCTCTGAGCAGTGCCCGTGCAGATATCTATAAAAGAGAGAGAGGTCACCAACGGCACGTCGGTGGGCAAGGGATGGAAGCCTTTGGGTGAGGGTAGGGTTACCGATGAGACGTATAGCCCTCTTTTGAATGGAGTCCAGGATAGCGAGTGTAGAAGCTGCCGCTTCTACACTCTGGAACTGGACTACACTATGGAAGAAAGCTCCTCTGAGCAGTGCCGGTGCAGATATGTATATAAAAGAGAGAGAGAGAGAGGTCACCAACGGCACGTCGGTGGACAAGGGATGGCAGCCTTTGGGTGAGGGTAGGGTCATCGATGAGACATATAGCTCTTTTCTGAATGGAGTCCAAGATAGCGAGTGTAGAAGCGGCGGCGGCACCCCAGATGTGGGAGCAGTATTCGAGGTTTGGCCTTATTTGTGAAGTGTATAAGGTATAGAGATTAGTTGGTGAAAAGTATTTGTGAGCCCGGAAGAGGAAACCCAATTTCTTAGCAGCCGCTTCTGCAATTGATGTAACATGTTGGTGCCAATTAAGATTGCCAACAAGAGAGAAGGACTCATTACTTTGAATAACTTGGTTGTTCATTGTGATGGGTCTAGGGCTGCTGTATCTCTTGTGAGAAAGAAAGCAAAACTTAGTTTTGGTGGGGTTGAATTGTACAAGATTTCTACTTCCCCAGTCTAATATTTTTTGGAGGTCCACGGAGACAGAACCCTCCATGAGTCTGCGATCCTCATCTAATTGGGCTAAAGAGACAGGCTTAGAATATTGTATATTTGAGTGGAGGGTGCTGTCGTCCGCGTAACTGTGAACTGGGTTGGATGTGCTAGAGAGGAGGTCATTGATGTGGAGAAGAAACAAAGTAGGGGCTAAAGCTGAACCTTGAGGAACTCCTGCATTAATTGGATACAGTTTAGAGGAATGGCCATCCACAACAACAGATATGCTCCTATTGGAGAGGAAATTTGCTGTCCAGGTACAAAGTTTTGGTGGTAGGCCATAGGCCGGAAGTTTATTAAGCAGCGCTGCGTGCCAGACCTGGTCGAATGCTTTGGATATGTCTAGAGCAACAATCTGGGATTCACCGTGTTGTTCCATAGACTTGTTCCAAGAATGGGTGACAAAGGAAAGGAGGTCGGCAGTCGATCTGCGCTGACGGAATCCATACTGCCTGTCGTGGATTATACTGTGTTTTTCAAGGAATTTTAGTAGTTCGGTGTTTATATACTTTTCCATCACTTTAGAGATGACTGAAAGGAGAGAAATAGGCCTGTAGTTGCTAGGAAGCGCTTTGGATCCTTTTTTGGGGATGGGTTGTACTCGAGCAGTTTTCCAGTTACTAGGGAATATGCCTTTATTGTAAGATATCTGAAACAGACGAGTCAGGACAGGAGCAAGTTCTGGTGCGCATTTTTTGAGAACAATTGCTGGGATCTCGTCAAGGCCAGAGGCTTTCCTGGTATTAAGAGAAGAGAGCATCTTTCGTACCTTTTTAGTTTTGAAAATGATATCAGTCATTTTATGCGCGACATTGGGGACTGTTGGTGGTTGAACATTTGGAGGTGGGTTGAGAGTAGAATTTCCGGCGAACAACGAAGCAAAAAGTTCAGCCTTGCCCAGGGCGGTAGAAACAATTTCATCCCCTGAGACAAGAGGTGGGAACGTGCTCTTGCAGAAATTATTCCCAATAGACTTAGCAAGAGTCCAGAAGGGTTTGCCGCCATTGGAGCTTGAGAGGACTTTGTTTTTGATGTGGTTATTAAACGAGTTTTTTGCCTCAGAAAGAATGCGGACATAGCGGTTTCTTGCGTCGTTGAATGCTTGACGATTTTCTTGACTGGGATTGTGTAGAAGCGTTTTGTGAGCTTTGACCTTTTCAAGTCTGGCCTTGTCACAGGATTTAGAGAACCAGGGCTTTTGAGTGGCTGAAGAGGTTTTCTGTGTACGTGGAATAAATAATTCCATGCCAGCTTGGATAATTTCGGTGACGTTTTGTGAGATATCAGAGGGGTCAGGATGAGAGAAGCAGACAGACGCCCATGGAAATGAGGAAAAGTAATCCCGCATTTCGTCCCAGTTTGCGGAGTTGTAGTGCCAAACGATACGTGGGTGTGATGACTGTGTGACCTCGGGTTGCATTGCACAGGAAGCAGTGACCATGCCGTGGTCTGAGCGACCAAGGGGGGCGGTGACTGATATCTTATAGCATTCAGGGTTTGTAGTAAGAAGGAGATCCAAGGGATTTGAGCTGTGTGTTGGGATACGAGGAAAGTAAGTAGGTTGCTGAACCATATTGGCCAAAGAATTGCTGACTGCAAAGGCCTCCGCTGCTCTCCCTTGTGGATCGGTTTTTGAAGATCCTAGCCATTCCTTATTATGGACATTGAAGTCGCCAAGAATAGTGACCTCGGAGAAGGATATTCAGAAATCAGATAGTCGGTTTTTTCAGAAAGGTAGTCAAAGAGCTGGACAAAGTTGTTGTCAGAAGGTGACCGGTAAATGCAACAGATGAATTTAGTTGCAGCCCTGAGAGAGAGTTTTATCCATAGTATGTCTTTTCTTCCAGCTTCTAAATTGGGAAGTCTGGTGCAGGGTAGATTGCTACGGACGTATGCGCACACGCCTCCATGCAATCTAAAGGCAGTAAGGAGCTCATACCCCGGGAAATTAAGGTGATTAGTGGCTGTTTTGGCACTGATTTGGGTTTCGGTGAGGAAGAGGAGTTGGGGCCTGTTAGCCTGGAGGAAATGGTGGACGGAGTTCAGGTTAGAATTTAGGCCACATATATTCGAAAAGGATATGTTAAATCTTGATGTTGGCGCCCCCTGTACACCCCTCTCCCGGAGATCCGAATGGAGGGGTATTTTTCCTAAGCCTAGATAAAGTGTGAAGGAAGACACGCAAAAACAATACAACATAAAAATAAATTATAAGTGTGAAATAATACAACGAATTAAAATATGGAATGAAAAGTGAAAAAAGTGCACGGTTACGGACAAAATTATATTACTTGTCATAGCACGCTTGACCGCGAACCTTTGGAAACAATTGTTTTCATCAATCAACAATAATTATTCTTTTGGCTATAACTCCGAAACTAATGGAGATATCTAATTGAATGTTGCACACATCTATTAAGTACACTTGGAGAACCCAAATCACAACAACACATATTTTTAAAGACCTGACTATAGTTTCACTACCAAAGTTAGCGTCATCGGAAGATAAAAAATAATTTTTCATCCTCTGATGACGCTAACTGCGTTAGTGAAACGATCGTCCGGTCTTTAAAAAGATGTGTTGTGGTGATTTGGGTTCTCCAAGTGTACTTATCAGTGCTCATCACAGGTTCCAATCTTCACTGAGTTGCACATATTTACTTGCAAATTTATTCTTATTTCCGATTAAGATATAATAACTATGTCATTCTATTTAAAATTTCGAAGAAAAATTTTAAAGAAATCAAGTTTTTCGAATAGCGTCCTCTGGCGAGGGCAGCGAAAATCAATGTGACTTAGCTACCATCTCCTTTCTTAAACAAGACGGATATCATTCAATTCGGTTGAGCCAAACCAAAATTATGTACACTTTCATCAATACACATTCCCCCTCCCTTACTGCCCTAATTTTATGACTTAAAGCAAAAAGTGTTCAACTAAAAAGATGTACAATTTCAGTAAGATTAACAATGTATTATTTTTTTGGTAGTTTTTAAAGGGATATTTTCCATAAAAATGCCTTCTTTAACATGACCATAGCGATAACACCCACTAGCGACAGAGTTAGGAACTTGAAAATTATTTCAGGCATTTTCTCGTCGATTAGTTTCGCAAATATCCTGGATCACCTATTCCTGAGATCTTGTACCTCTTCACCCTTAATAAAACACCTGTATATAATTTTCCTAAAACAAATGTGTAAGTAGATCATTTCTATGAAAATTCGCTACCATAATGCACTTGCTGCGTTCAAACTTTTTACTTTTGATCTGAATCTCCACTTCATAGAAGGAATAATGAAGATACTTGAAATAGCTTTAGTGATTCGGAAAACAGAGGAGCAAGCCGTTCGACATTCAGCGTCTGGAATCCTGAATGTTTCGGGTGTTTGTTTTGTTCTCCTGGATCGCCAGGGAAGTGAAATGAAAAGAGGGCACAATCCACGTGCCGAAATATCGATCGGGAACAGGGCAACGTACTAACCAATCTTTCATTAAAAAGGGTAAAAAATAATCTTCGCACGTCTAGACTAGACAAAAAAGTCTGGACGCAGTAAGCGGGTTATAGCAGTGAATTTTCATTTAAATGTTTTTAATAGCAAATATGTTTTTTTAAAGAAAGTAGGCATCAAATCTGCTTACCAGTATTATAGCCTGTATAGGCGAAACATAATGTACTGTATTTCATCAAAATAACTTTACCATTTAAAAATGTACAAAAATTTTCCGAAAATAAACTTTAAATGTTCCCGAAAAAACTGGTTTCCCGGCCAACGAATCTTATTGGTTAATAGAAAATTGAGTTATTCAAATTTGAAGCATTAAATGAAAATTCGCTACCATAACGCACTTGCTGCGTCCAGAATTTATTTTCTTACAAACATGCATTAATTTCGATGAAAAATGCAAGAATGCAATAATATAACGAGTGTTCGATTAAAAAAAAATTGTATCACCAACGACCACCAGCCTGTGATTGTAGAAATATTTTTTAAGATGAAGCTTAAGACACCCTATAATTAACGTATTCAATTTCTTCGTATCTTGTATAATAACGGATATATAGAAATTTATTGATTTTTTTATGAAAATTCGCTAAAAATTATATACCATTAAACGATAGGATTTCTATAGCCAAAACTACTGCCAAAGCATCAGAGAAAGGGTCTATTTGTAATTAATTTTCTGGAAATATTTCTGTAAAATGAGGGACAATGACGGTTGAAGCAGAGACTTCACGGTTTTTAAAACATTCTTCTCGTAACATTTTCTCTACATAACCCGTATTATTTTTTGGTTCTTTGCCTAAATGTTGCAAATTTTTACGTTTCAAATCGTTACTTTGACGTTTTGAGGAAACACCCAATTTTTTTTTTTCTTTAAATGCATATAACTTCTATGTCTTTTAACCTGCAGATATAAATATTGGTACGTAATTTACTTTTAATGATATAAATCCGCGTACCATAATGGGTTGCCCGTACTTTATTATCTCCGGAGGTAAAAAAAGTTTCAAAAGAAAACGAAAATTTTCTGGGATAAACTGTTTCGATTTTCCTGGTTAACGAACTTATCCAAGCGACTTACAAGATGAAGGTACTCACCAAATTTTATCAAAATCGGCTCATTATTTTGTGAGTTAGCGGAGTGATATATATATATATATATATATATATATATATATATATATATATATATATATATATATATATATATATATATATATATATATATATATATATAATATAATTATTTGTTATTCTATGCCGAATGTGGCTCACAACAGACTAGATTAACGAAAGAAGTAAAGACGCGAACAGGTGGTCATGTGAGGTAGATCAGGCAGTTCGTTAATATGACCACCCTGTTTACGTCCATACTTCTGTTGTCGAGCTGCTTTCGGCTAAGAATAACATACAAATTTGTGTCTTAATGGTAGCGTATTTATTAATTCGTTCGTTAGTCACTATATTAACGAACTGCCTGAACCACCTCATAGAACCACCCTGTCTGCCGATAACACATCGTTGGTTTTGCCAGCGCCTTCAGACAATGCTGTGATCTTTTTTTTTGTTCCCTCAGGGCTCGTCCGCGGCCTTGCCGCCCCGATAGCACCGCAACCCTTGGTTGATTGTGCATACCCTTAGTCTTACTCCCCCATTCCAAAATCACTGTGCCTTGAACTAGTCTGCACAGCGATTGGTAGGGTGAAGTTTTATATTGCTCTGTCTCCGGTCTAGAGTGACCATAGATCAGTTGTCTTTTCCGGTCCAGAGCTATACACTCACACAAGATGTGCTGGGCTGATTCCTCCCCCTCGCCGCAGAGTCTGCATGCGAGGTCCCCTTCGAACCGCTAAGGTTTAGCAGCTCCACAGCTCTCTTTGAACTGGGTCCGTCATGCTGTGATCTTGGAAGCATCATAATCATTGAGAATCCTGCAACAATGGTATAATGGGATGAATTTGCAGTTAAATGTGGTTAATCATAGGGAGTCTTGAGGTGCATCTTATAAAATTATTTTGACAATCACAGAGTGGCCCAGGTCGTTAATGATACCTACAAGTTTTTTTTCGAACACCCTTATATTATTGCATTTTTGAATTATTTATCGGAATATGATGCATGTTTATAAGAAAAAAATCGTGACGCAGTAAGTGCGTTTTGGTAGCGAATTTTCATTAAATGCTTCAACTTTCAATATCTCAATTTGCTATTAAGGCAAGGTTTGTTGGCTAGGAAAGCAGTTTTCTCGGAAACAGATCATGCTGTGATCTTGGAAGCATCATAATCATTGAGAATCCTGCAACAATGGTATAATGGGATGAATTTGCAGTTAAATGTGGTCGAAACCAACTTGATTGAATTTAACTCTTTTGAAGGCATTAACATCATGGTACCGTTTAACAAAAAGCAGCTCGAGACCGTCATGGCTGCGACGACAAGGTTAAGTCGCCTTTTGACTGTGTTTGATGATGATTCTGCATTTTACTTTTTAACGAAAAAACTTCCTCATACTTTTAACATAAATATAAAATTCCGAACCTTGAACCCTCTATAAGAACAGCTCTGAGAACGCCATTTTATCAATATATTCAACATATTTTTCATAACAAATTGTTTTGTTTTACTCTCTAACCCTATCTAATATTAGCATATTTGTCATTTGTGTCAACGCGATAAAACAAAATACAACGCAGGTTAATATTCAGACCACAATGGTCAGAGCGTTGCGCATATTTGCTTTGTTTATCTGTAAATGCGATTTTAGAGAATAAGGGCAGAACGAGCTCCACGTGTCGACGTATCGATTGGGAGAAAGCAGGCAACACTCAAATGGTCCTATCCTCACACACATTACTTTTGCCCCTTCAGCTTCTTTGTTATGACATACGATTAGGTAGTTTTCCTCTCACTTTTCCTAATGCAACCACTTGATAAGGGTTTTATGGACGATGCAATGAAATAGGGAAGTTAAAAGAAATTGTAAATAAATAAATAAATAAATAAATCAGTCTATCAAAAGGTATACTAAAATTCCCGGTGCGTTATGGTAGTGACTTACCAAACATATTTTTGAATGCTAATGACGAGAGTGTCTATTAACTTACAAAATTCAATTTTGGTATATATCATCTCTACGAACGCAGGTAGTGTACCAAGTATATTATTATAAAAAAAGCCTGGACGCAGCAAGTGCGTTATGGTAGTGAATTTTCATAGAAATGATTATAACTTTTTTTTCTTGTAACATAGAAATCTACATTTTGGTGTATAGTTTACTTTTTATATCGTAAACCTATCTACTAAATTTGGTTATCATAGATTTTTTATTTTTTAAGATAATTTTTTTTTCAAATGAAAACTCAAAATTTTTCCGGAAAATCTCGTCCCATTTTTCTGATTAACGAAATTATCAAATCCATTTACAAAAGGAAGGTACATGCCAAATTTTATCAAAATCGGCCCATTATTCTTTGAGATAAAAATTTTTTTGAATGAAAACTCAAAATTTTCCCGGAAAACCTTGTCCGATTTTCCCGACTAAGAAACTTGTCAAAGCCATTTACAAAAGGAAGGTACACGCCAAATTTTATTAAAATCGGCTTATTACTTTTTGAGATAAGAATTTTTTTCGAATGAAAAATTGAAACTGACCCCGGATATGGGTGCTAGGGGTCCTAGTTCGCGCTCATTTGCAAAAAATTTTACAAAATTCAAAAGTCAGGATATCCCCATTAGTGAATTATTACTACGAAAATTCACTAAAAGTCTGGACGCAGCAAGTGCGCTATGAAAGTGAATTTCATAAAAATGTTTTTAATAGCAAATATTTCTCTTTAATGCAAGCACACATCAATTTGGTCACCGGTATAGCCAATAGAGTAGAAACAATGTACTATATTTTGTCGAGATAACTTATTGTTTGAAAATGTACCAAAAATTTCCGAAAATATACCTAAAATGTTTCCGAGAAAACTCGTTTCCTAGCCGACGAATCTTAGGTTAATAGCAAATTGAGTTATTGAATTTTTAAGGGTTTAATGAAAATTCGTTATCAAAACGCACTTACTGCGTCTCGATTTTTTACAAACATGCATCATATTTCGATGAAAAACGCTAAAATGCAATAAGGAATGTTCAAAAAAATTGTAGGTATCACCAACGAGACTTATGGGCCACCTGTGATTGTCAAAATAATTTTATAAGATGCAGTTCTAGACAACCTATAAGTAACGTATACAATATTTTCTTGTATAGTAACAATTATATTGGGCTTTACCGTAGAAATGCGTCACCTTGTATATATGTAAACATAAAGTAAACCCGGATATGGATTCTAGGAGGCCTAGTTTGCGCTCATTTGAAGAGATCTTTTTAGGATTCAAAAGTCGCGGTCTCCTCAACGAATTTTTTTACGAAAATTAGCTAAAAATTGTAGACCGTTAAACCATAAACTTAACCACTGTCAAAGCATCAGAGAAAATGTCTATTTTGAATGATTTTTTTTTGCAAATACTTTAGTAAAATGAAGGACAATGATGGTTGAACCTGAAACTTAAGGGTTTTCAAAACACTCTTTACATAAATGTTGCCAATTTTGACGTTTCAAATCGCGTCTTTTTATTTAAATGCCTATAAGTTTTTTGTCTAAATTTTGCTATATATATATATATATATATATATATATATATATATATATATATATATATATATATATATATATATATACATACACACAGTGACCCATTTCTACGGTAATGCTCAGTATAATTGTTATTATACAAGATACGAGCAAAAGTTGTATACGTTAATCATAGGGAGTCTTGAGGTGCATCTTATAAAATTATTTTGACAATCACAGAGTGGCCCATAAGTCGTTAATGATACCTACAAGTTTTTTTTTCGAACACCCTTATATTATTGCATTTTTGAATTATTTATCGAAATATGATGCATGTTTATAAGAAACAAATCTGGACGCAGTAAGGGCGTTTTGGTAGCGAATTTTCATTAAATGCTTGAACTTTCAATAGCTCAATTTGCTATTAAGCCAAGGTTTGTTGGCTAGGAAACCAGTTTTCTCGGAAACAGTTTAAGTTTATTTTCGGAAAATATTTGTACATTTTCAAACAATTAGTTATTTTAATAAAATATGGTACATTGCTTCTATTATATAGGCTATACAGGTAATCAGATTGATGCCTGCTTGCATTAGACAGACATACAGACTTGGAGACTACTTATCTGGCTTCACTGTTGGTTTTCGTTTTTTAGGTGAAGGACGTAGCCAGCACGTAAACTAACTGGAGCAAGTGGCCCTTACGAATTCTGGATGTTCTAGGATGTTCTTCAACGTTTCTGTGACTATAGTTTAGAATTCGTAAGGGCCACTTGCTCCAGTTAGCTTACGCGCTGGCTACGTCCTTCACCTACAAAAACGAAAACCAACAGTGAAGCCAGAGAAGTAGTCTCCAAGTCTGTATGTAGTATGGACAAGTTTCAGCAAGTAAGGGCAACAACAATCAATGAATTAGAGACATATTTGCTATTAAAAACATTTTTATGAAAATTTACTTCCATAACGCACTTGCTGCGTCCAGACTTTTTCCTTTAAAATCACGTCCACTAATTGAGTTGAGTTGACTGAGTGAGTGAGTCTAAACCCTCAAACACACGGGATGGCACTCCATTAATTGTGTAAACTTGATTTTATTTGCTTGTGAAAAATCTTGTACACCCTGTACAGTACATTATCAATGATAAGTGATTACAATGGCTGCGTGTTAAAAGCTAATGTAAATGATTATAATTATTATCGCTACACAAAAAGCATAACTACCTACATATTGCATTATTAACTGAAAAGGACAAAATTATTGGTTAATTTCAAAACCATTTGCTTGTTAGCGTTTGATAAAATCACTTCCTTGGTAGGATAATTACATGAAGGTGTTCATAATGACTCTAATAATAGAAATGGACAAATGAAAGCTAAATAAAGAAAATAAACACACAACGTAAATGACCTCATTGTTGGCTTTTCCTGTTATAGTTTACTATTGAATTTGGTTTTCGTTTTTTACTAAATATAGTAATCGAAGGTGTGTAACTTATATGCAGAGATAATTGTTTTACGACAACGATAACATATCATAGTGTAATCTGAAATATCAGGACAAAATTGTATTACCCGTAAGATGCAGTGGCGTCTCCTGACCAAAAAGTTAGGGTGTGCGCTAACGAGTTGTTGTTAGTAATGACGGCGAGGAATACAACTTTTTTTGCATACGTAAATTTTAAATTACGCTGAAAAATTTTCTTTAGCAAACATAGATGTACAAAAGTATTTTGTCAATCAAACAAAAAATGCATCGACAGAGACTTAAAGGACTTACTACAGTGATGTATTGTTATAAGATCGGTTACAAGCGTTTTTAAATATAATTTTAAATGTCAACATGATTTGCGTAAAAAGAAGACTAAATTTAAAATTAAAAAAAAAATACATGGCTACTACTTATATATAAATGCCAATCGTCGATCCTGTTTCAAAAAAATGTTTATAACAGAATCATAAAAGCATTCTTTATTGCTTTGGAGTTCGACATACTTTTTTCATTTGACATGAAAGCCAGTCCGGTGAGTCTCTCGTCTTGTTGGGTTGAACGATTGTAAGTTTTTATCCTCTTCAGAGCAGAAAACGACCTTTCTACGGATGCCGTTGCTAGTTTATAAACTTCTTTTAGTTCCATATTAACTTTATTAGTGTACATAAAATCAACGATTTCATGTATAGCTTTATTTATATAATTTTTTCTCAATTGCAAAAGTCAATGTAACTTGGCTCTTCAAAAAATTTGTTATTTTGGCAAAAATATGGAACAGAAAAGAAAGTTGCTTGTTCTGAAGTATTGTTATATGGAAACGAATACGAGACAGTAAAGGTTTTGAGTGAAATTTTAGATGCAGAAAGAAAGAGGCACATCTAAATTTGAAAACTGGTATGTCAAAATTTGAAGTATGTTATTCAGAGGATAGCTGTCAAACATTTTTGGAATGACGTTTGGTAAAATTATGTCGAAATACTGCACAAGTCAGCGACTTATATGTATTAACATGCTGTATAATTATGAACAATGAAGATTATTATTACACAAAACTTCAAAAATCTGATTACCGTGGACATAGATACATAATCTGTTACATGCAAAAAGGACAAATATAATTCCTTTTCTATAATCGGAAAGTTAGATTCTCATTTATTTAAGCTCCGAGGTCCAAAGGCTACGGGTTTATTGCCTTGTAATAAGGGGGCGTCTATATCTTTATAACTTGCATCTGCTTGCAGGCGATGTGTTTCTTTGGTATCGAAAAATCTTAACACTGAAGCAGAAGACAATATCTTTAATTTTTCTGAAAGATTTAGACTGTGATTGAGTCCATTGAATTTTTTTTTACTTTTTGGTAGTAATTTTCTCAATGGACACGAGACTGTAGTCAAATTAGGAATCATTTATGCAAAAAATTAAGGATACCTATCCTCTGAAAATTTGGATCCCAAATAATTAACTGAATTGATTTTGTATTGTAATTTATCAGGAGTAAACTTAACATTATTATCTACAGTTACCTTAGTTACTTTACTTAATATTTTTATTATGCACATCATCTTCAGCAGCAATTATGATTTCGTCAAAAATATTTGGACTCCAGGAATGTCCCTAAATAATTTGAAATCTGAAGAGTTTGGGAAAATTCGATTTGATGAAATGCATCTTTCGTGTCAACAACAGTGAATATTTTCTTTCCTGGTAGATTTGCTGTAACCTCTTCAATGGTAGGAATCGAGTAAAATTCAGGCTTGCCATATTTATTTAGTTTTATTAGATTGGCTTTAGGCATACACGAATTTTTCCATTTTTCTTTTCGACTATAACCGAACCACTACACCAATCAGTTGGATAATTTACTTCTTGAATTATTATTTTTTCCTTTTCTTCAAAACCATTTTTAATTTTATTTTGATAACTTCAGGAAATGTTCCATATTTTGTATTTAGTAGCCTTGGAAGACCACTGAATGCTTCCTAAAAAATTGCGTTTTTTCTTTGTCATATCCATGCTCAACTTTTCTTTGTTCGTTATCTACTTTCCTGGTTATTTTCAAATCTTTTGATGTTTTTAACTGCAAATTCAGATGAGCTTTTACTTTCATAACACAAAACTGTACCAATTCTTATTTTCTGTTTTCTGGTTGATACCTTAACCTTGCATTTTCACTACGACCAAATTTGAACCACCAAAGGCTACTATAATATTTTTGTCGTTGGTTGTAATGGAGCGAATACATTCGATTTTTTTTAATATTCTTGGTAACACATGGATATCTGCACCGGTATCTTTTTTGAATGTGACCACTTCTTATGGCTACTTTGTGTCTTGTTTCACTTATTTCTTCAAATTTCAGTCTTATTTGGTGCTGGAGGACAAATCTTGTTCTTCCTGTGCTACTTCATGAACATTTTTATATTTCCAGTTTTTCTGAAAATTGTTGAACTTTGTTCGCATAGTGTGATTTGTAATTTGTGACAAAAATTACAGGTTTCTCTATGAGATCGGCAGTTTCAAGCAGTGTGTGCTTATTCACACTTTCTGCAGGTGTACCTACTTTTGTTGTACCTCATTTACTGATAATTACATTGCTTTTACTTGCTGGTTACTTATTTCATGAACTTGGCAAAGTGCATAGTTTGCTATTGCCTATTTCATTAACTAAAAGTCTTCCAAGTCAGTTGAGAACTGATCAATAGTTTCACCTTCTGCTTGGCACCGTTTGAAAAATTTATGTGTGATTTTGTTTCGGATTACAGTAATTCTCAAAGGCTTCCACAATTTTATCAAACTTTTTTTATCATGTTCTGTTAGAGTGAATGTATTGAACACTTCTGTCCCATTATCTTCAGCACAGTCTAATGGTAACCCTGGGTATTTAGATAAATAAATAAATAAGAACGTCAATTTTCCGATCTTGACTATGTTGGTCGACTTTCTTTCTAGTGAATTTTCTTAACAAAAATTCACTAATGAGATCTCGACTTTTAAATTTTGAAAAAATTTCATCTGTTTCAGTAGCAAATTATTTGTGCGATTTGGGACATTTTTATATAAAAGTGCAAATTATTCCTTTATTAATGTTAGTGGGTGGACTAAACAGTGTTTGTTATGTTTTATCAACACATATAAAGGATCGAAGTTTTACAAAGGGGGCTGGTTAGTTATTTTCTCTCTGATGCTTTGGCGGTAGTTTTATATAATTTTATGGTTTAACGGTCCATAATTTTCAGCTAATTTTCATACAAAAAATTCGTCAATGAGGAGACCGCGACTTTAAAATTTTAAAAAGACTTCTTCAAAAGACCGCACACTAGGCCCTCTGGAATCGGGTTTCCGTTCAGTTTTTGATCTGCTTACATATATACAGGGTGACGCGAGTTATGGTTGCACCACCCGGTATACTACACACACCAAGGCTACTGTCAGCACATATGGGTACGTTGCGCTACACCGGCTTTTCCGTCGACTCAGCGTCCGGTTGAAGTGCAGCGACATTACCGAGGGGAAATTGATCAGCAATTAATAGTCTATAAATATATGTCGAACATTAATATTCAACAGTTAGTCCTTGCCATCCAGCCTTAATGGTATTAGATTACTCATATGTATTTTATTGTAATTTTTATATTATTTAAAATTTAATATATATATCGTTGTACTGTAACTTCAAGTAAATAAATTTAACTTTATGAAGTTCAATTGAAGTACAACTCTAAGTGGCGCAGTCGTTAGTATGAGTTTAGTGCCCTTTTGACAAAAATCGCAAAAGTCCGCACTTCGATTTTTATCGTTAAAAACTCAGAACCAGCTTCAAAGTCAACAAAGAACAGCATCGTCCAAGTTGATAAAAATAATTTAAGTAACTTTCAATTAAAAATACAGTGAGTGCGCGAGCGATCATAAGAGAAAATAAGGTTTGATACGGAACTTCTGCCTACGAAGTTGTCTGCCTTATTCGCTGTATCTTATGATGCTGAAGCAAAGAAGAACAGAAATCGTCTTCATCTTCACATTGGCGTAAGTGCTTTCATTGTTCCTTTGAATTCCTTGTCCTACCTTAATCTAAAATCGATTAAAGTTAGAAGCAAATATTACGGGAAATATTAATTAAAATTTTACCCAAATTTAAATTATTGATTAATAAATTAATGTCAGACTCTGAAACAGAGACAGTTGACAATTTTAATAATAAAGTAAAAATAAATTTAGCACCTCCCAAACTTATAGTAACAGAGAAAAATACAATAAGCTCAAATAACAATCAAATTATGGCAAATCAATTACAAAATTATCACATTAATGCTATTCCCGCATACGATGGGGACCAGCATACTTTAGCTTTATTTATTTCAGCGTGTGAAAATTTTCTCACTTCATTTGTTGATAGAACAAATGATGACAATCCAAATAACCAATGGATGCTTAGAATAGTAATAAGTAAATTAGAAGGTAGAGCTAGAACATTGATAGGTAGTAGGGAAGATGCCACAAATTGGCCTCGTATTAAACAATTATTGCAACAATACTTCGGCGACCAGAGAGACGAAGACTGTTTAGCTAGGGACCTCTTGCTCTTAAAGCCAGACCCTAGAGAAACCCCATACCAATTCGGTATGAGAATACAAGACTCACGTAGTCTTTTAGCTTCAAAAGTAAGACTAACAACTGCAAACGAAGCATTTCGTTTAATTAAAAATGAATTTTACGATAAAGTGGCACTGAAAACGTATTTACATGGTTTGAGTGGTCAACTAGGGTTAGCAGTTAGGCTACAAAACCCGACTAATCTAGAACACGCTATGTCGCTTGTTCTGAAAGAAGAGAATTTTCAATATGGAGAAAAACAAATGAAATATCTCCACAATCAATCCACAAATTTTAAAAACTCAAATGTACCAAATAAACAACCTCAATACATACAGAATCAGCAAAATAATAGAAATAACGTTCCGCATTTTACGCACCCCCGACAATTCCATAACCAACCCACATACAGAAAGCCCTTAAATTTACGTAATCAGCCCCCACAACAGCTGACACAAAACGTATTCAGACCAAATCCAAATTTCAGACCAAACTATAGGCCAACACCTATGGAGGTATCTGCAAAAAATTCCTCGATACATACACGTCCCAATCCAAATTTTAGACAAAATTTCCAGCCCGAACCTATGGAAACATCATCTAGAAATTTCAATACTCATCCGAGAGGTCCTAACGGGCCTAACGCACAGTCATCACCTACCCAATTATACCATCAAGAGGTTCAACATGAATTTAAATCAGACAACCCTGTTTATGACGAATCTTATGAAAATTATCCTTCAGAAACACACTCTTATACAATTCCTGAAGATGACGCTCGTTACTTTGACGAAACGAATCATGAAACGTACGAAGAAGAAACTAGACCTGAAGCAGCTTTTGAACAAACAGATAACATCGAACAAAATTTTATTCAGGTTATCGAACTAAACAAAAAAATATAGTACAGATAAATTCTGTAAACCACCCTAAATTGCCTTATATACTGGTCGAAATCAACCCCTCATTTCAAATGCGACTTATGCTTGACACCGGTTCGATGAAATCGCTGTTATGTGAAAATATTGCCCATAATTTTTATTCCAAATTTATAGAGCATGAAAAATTTCAAATTAAATCTGTTCACCAAACCAGTTTTCATAATGAAATTCTAAAAATTCCTCTACCAAGTATATTTAAAACAGGCAGAGCCAAATTTAAATTCTATGTATTTAACATCAATAATCAATATCATGGGTTAATTGGTACTGACCTTCTCAAACAACTGGGAGCTAAAATAGATTTTTATAATAGGAAATTGGTAACGAAGCATACATGCATTCCCTTGTATTTACCATGTGACGACGACATACATCGCGAATGTAACTCGAAACCACAAGAATTAAATAACATAATACTGCCTGCGAGATGTGAAACAATAGTCAAACTTCCTATAGACTGTAGTTCCAACATAGGCATAATAAATAATATAAAACTCGAGTCAGGTGTAATTATTCCTGCATCTATCGTGACAGTTTCAAATGGCCAGGCTATAACCTCTATAGTGAATAGTAATGAAAATCCCGTACAGCTGATTATACATAAAGCTATTTATGCAGAACCTGTTTCAACTAACGAATTAAATTCCATTCATCATAACAAAGATATCGACTTAGAAAACATAGATGGTACTGCTAATGAAATTGACAAATTACAAATTCAAAATTTAAACAGATTAAGACTTGATCACACTAATGACGAAGAACGAGACATGATAGAAAACTTATGTTACGAGTACAGAGACATATTTTATTGCGAAGGTGTCCCATTATCATTTTCTAATCAAGTTAAACATAGTATTAGGTTATCTAATCCTAACCCAGTATTTGTTAAGCCATATCGATTACCTGAAGCTCAAAAGCAAGAAGTCAAAAGACAAATTGACGACTTGTTAAGACAAAAAATTATTCAGCCATCTTCCAGCCCGTGGAATAGCCCTGTCCTGATTGTTAACAAAAAATCAGATGCCAGTGGCAAACAAAAATTTCGCATGGTCATAGACTATAGACGTCTTAATGAACAAACTATTGGTGATAAGTATCCCTTACCCAATATTTCGGAAATATTGGATAAATTAGGTCGTAGCCAGTATTATACCACTTTAGACTTAGCCTCAGGATATCATCAAATTGAAATGAATCCTGAAGATATGGAAAAAACTGCCTTCAGCTCTGAAGGGAGGCACTATATGTACAGGCGTATGCCATTCGGGTTGAAGGGAGCGCCTAGTACCTTTCAAAGGGCTATGGATAATATCCTTAGGGGTATTCAAAATGAAAAATGTTTTACCTACCTTGATGACATCATAATTTTCAGTACTTCTTTGCAAGAACACATAGAAAGGTTGACAAATGTATTCGAAAGGTTAAGAAAGGCTAATTTAAAAATACAGCTTGACAAGAGTGAATTTTTAAAAAAGGAAGTAGCCTACCTCGGGCACATTATCACGTCCGAAGGCGTAAAACCAAATCCTGATAAAGTAAAGGCTGTAAGAGAATTCCCCATACCTAAAACAAGAAAAGAGATCAAAGGATTTCTAGGTCTTGTAGGGTACTACCGAAAATTTATTAAAGACTTCGGTAAATTAACAAAACCATTGACTCGATGCTTAAAAAAAAATGCAACTATAGTTCATGATAGTAGTTTTATAGAAGCTTTCGAAACATGCAAAAATATATTAATGAATGACCCCGTATTACAATACCCTGATTTCACAAAACCCTTTATACTCACTACGGATGCTTCCAATGTAGCCCTTGGAGCTGTCCTTTCTCAAGGGTCAGTAGGTAATGATAAACCTATTAGTTATGCTTCTCGTACCCTCAATGAAACAGAGCAGAGATACTCCACCATTGAACGGGAACTTCTTTCTATTGTTTGGGCCACCAAATACTTCCGCCCCTATCTTTATGGTCGTAAGTTCTATATATATACTGACCACAGGCCTTTAGTATGGCTTATGCAACTAAAGGAACCCAATTCAAAATTAACACGTTGGCGTTTAAAACTCGAGGAATATGACTATGAAATAATTTATAAAAAAGGGTCTCTAAACTGCAACGCAGATTCCTTGTCCCGCATCCAAGTTCATGCTTTAGAGGATGCAGAAATTTCATCAATCGCTAATAATTTTGATGAGGACGAAAGACCTCTCCAAGATTTACAAAGGCAGCTCAACACCCCAAATTTTGATGACGTTGTGCAACCAACTGAACCCGAATATATTCCGCCAATGAGCCCTCCAGAACTCTCTTTTATTCCAGTAGAAATTCCTAGCACCTCAAGCAACACTATTCCACCTATAAGCCGAACAGACAAAACAACACTTGAACAAAATAACGACTTACGAGACAGTGATCATTCACAAGTAAATGTAGAACCAAAAATAGGTATTCAGATATCAGATGTTCCTATAGAAAAACAACTAAACCAATATTATATATCTCCCGTACATAATAATCCAAGACCAGTAAAACAACTAAAGGTTAACAATCAAAATAAATATTTGGTGCAAATCCCGAGAAATGATAATCGACAAGCAATCATAAATTTTCTAAAGGAATATACTACAATAGGCAAAAGGTATTACTTTAATTTCGAAACAGAAAAATTATACCAAGATTTCTGTTCAGTGTATGTGGAAATATTTAACAACAATGCACCCATTATTATCAGTTGCCCCAAGCATCGTCTGCCCTTAGCCGACGATGAAGAGATTAACGAGGTAATTAGAAATTATCACGAGGGAAAAACTAACCATAGAGGTATAATAGAAACTATAAAACAAATATCCAACAAGTATTACTTTCAAAGAATGCGTGAAAAAATAACGGCCTATATTAATGAATGTGAAATTTGCAAGCGAGCCAAGTACGATAGAAATCCACCCAATATACCCTTAATGCTAACAGACACCCCTAGTAAACCCTTTCAGGTTATACATGCTGACACCTTTATAATAGAAAATCAAGTATTCTTAACAATCATTGATACTTTCTCAAAATTAGGGACAGCAATACCTATAAGTAGTAAGAATCCTGTAGAAACTGCTAATGCATTCATACAGTATTTTACGTACTATGGCACACCCGAACACATCATTATGGACAGTGGAACCGAATTTCGAACGGAAATCATCCAAAATCTTTTAGAGCTTCACAAAATTAAAATTCATTTTACTACACCTAAAAATCCAAATTCTAACGGTCCCATTGAAAGACTACACTCAACACTAATTGAACACGTTCGAATATTACGACAAACGTACACTAAAGACCCCATAAAATATTTAATGAACTACGCCCTTCTGGCATACAACTCAACTATACATACATCTACAAATCACACCCCCTTAGAAATAACCTTTGGACACACCTCTAATAGGGATATTTTCGATATAAATGATCATGAAAAGCTATTACAAGATTATCTAATATCGCACAAAAATAAATTAAAATTATTATATGAAAAGGTGAAAGAATTAATAGAGAAAAATAAGCTTCGCTCCATTTCTAACGCTAATAATAGAACCAATGATACCGACTTATTTAGAGATCAAACACATGTATATACAAAAGTAGACAAACGAAACAAGAATAACCCTAAATTTGACGGCCCCTACGAGGTTGTAAGCATATCTGACAAAAATATAATGACTTTAAGAAAAAACAAAAAATTGTCTAAACGTCATTTACGAAATCTAAAACGACCTAATGTTTCAGGTTCATCTTCCTTATCCAAACCCAAGGACAAAGAATAACATTAGACAAGATCAATGACAACCCCGGACTATTATCAATTAACATGGGCAAAATGCAAAATTCCATTGACAAATGGACCATTATTCGAGTAATCCCTTTAACACCACTTCTCAATGGGTTTCGTTCCATAGATAAACAGTCCCAAGATATCCATGACATTATTCACAATTCCACACATTCTAATCTTTATCAAAACGAGATACAAAATTACCAAAATATCCTTTCCCATCAAATTGTGGAGACACAAAAAATATTTAACCAAATTATACCCTCTAATAATAATCGTAATAAAAGAGGACTAGTTAATGCTGTAGGTACAATCATAAAGACCTTAACAGGCAACATGGACGCAGACGATGCAGAACGTTATGATACGGAAATTTCTCAATTAACATCAAATCAAGACAAAATTAAAACAATAGTTGATAATCAAATCATGTTAACAGAACAGGCCATAGAAAAATTTGATAAAACCATATCCTCGGTCATTTTAAACCAAAACAAAATTGAGGAACGTTTGCAGTTGATCACTTTAGGTTTCGAACAGAAAAAAATTAATAACGAACACATAATGCGTCTGCAGATGGTGTATATACAATTGATTACAGAAATCATTAATATTAAAAGCATTTTAAGCACATTAGTTAACGCAATAACTTTTGCAAGATTAGAAACAATGCATCCATCCATATTAGAACCTGAAGACTTACTAATAGAACTTAAAAGAATTGAGAGTTTTGTAACCAATCTCCCCTATAAGCTTGATGCAAATAATGTAGCTTTATACGAGGAGGTGTCAATAATTAAGTGTTACTACAAAAATTATACTTTAGTGTTTGCTATTGAAATTCCATTAGTAGAATCTAAACATTATAACTATTACCACCTTTATGCATTTCCTGTGAAACAAGGTCCTAGTCAAAATTATACCGTCATCATCCCTCAATCCAAATACCTAGCCCTTAACGATGAAAGCTATAACTTACAAAACACACTATGCCAAGAAGTCAGCCCTGGAGACTACTTATGCAGAGGTCAAACGATGAATCAGATCAGTAATAGCAGCCCTTGTGAAGTCCAATTGGTCAAGTTCACCACCAGATACGAAACTTGCGAACACCACCCAGTCAACATACAGCAGATGAAGAGCCAGAAGATAAGTGCAAACAAATGGATAATGGTATTCCCCCGTGAAAGTACAGCACACCAACGATGCCGTAGCCGACAAGAAACCGCAAATCTAGAAGGAAGCTACTTGGTTCAAATCCCCGAAGGATGTCAAATGACAGTAAATAAGCAAATGTTCTCCCCATCTCACAATGAGATAGTATCTACCTACCACATCCAACTACCCAAGTTGAAGCTTACCAACTTTCAGCTACAAGAGGTAGTAAATACAGCCCCAATCAAATTAGAATCAATAGATCTGGATGAATTACAAAAAACAAAGCATCAACTACAACACCAACGGTCATTATTGAATGCAGTTCAACATCCGAAAGTAAGCCTGTCTACTAGCATCTGGACCATCCTGTTGTACGTGATTGTTGCCCTGATAGCAGTCTGTGCTTTATGGAGACTAAGAAAACCAACCAAAGAACCAAGATCCAACACCAACCAACAACAACAAAGATGCCCCATGGAAGAAATCCCCCTGGAGAATATCACTTTGAAAATTTAGCTTCCCTAAATTTTCTATCTGGCCCCGGAGGAGTTATGGTTGCACCACCCGGTATACTACACACACCAAGGCTACTGTCAGCACATATGGGTACGTTGCGCTACACCGGCTTTTCCGTCGACTCAGCGTCCGGTTGAAGTGCAGCGACATTACCGAGGGGAAATTGATCAGCAATTAATAGTCTATAAATATATGTCGAACATTAATATTCAACAGTTAGTCTTTGCCATCCAGCCTTAATGGTATTAGATTACTCATATGTATTTTATTGTAATTTTTATATTATTTAAAATTTAATATATATATCGTTGTACTGTAACTTCAAGTAAATAAATTTAACTTTATGAAGTTCAATTGAAGTACAACTCTAAGTCGCGTTTCTACGGTAAAGCTCAATATAATTATTGTTATACAAGAGACGAGAAAATATTGTATAAGTTAGTATAAGTATAGGGTATCTTGAGCTGCATCTTATAAAATTATTTTGACAATCACCGGCTGGCCCATAAGTCGTTGGTGATCCCTACAATTATTATTTTTAGAACAGCCTTATTTTCTTGCATTTTTTATCGAAATATGTTTGTAAGAAAAAAATCAAGACGCAGTAAGTGCGTTTTGGTAGCAAATTTTCATTAAATGTTTCAAATTTCAATAACTCAATTTGCTATTAACGTAAGGTGTGTTGGCTAGGAAACCAACGTTTAAAGTTTATTGTCGGAAAATTTTTGTGCATTTTCAAACAATAAGTTATTTTGATAAAATATGGCACATTATTTCTACTATATAGGTTATACCGGTAACCAAATTGATGACTGCTTGCATTAAGAAGACATATTTGATATTCAAAACATTTTTATAAAAATTCACTGCCATAACGCACTTGCTGCGTCCAGACTTTTTATATCTCCAGAAATAACAAAGTAACGACAACTAAACTTTATACGCGTATTTGTATTATAAAAAGTGAATCATGTACCAAAATTTAGATCTGTAAGTTAAAAGACAAAAAAGTTGGGGTTTTCCTCAAAACGTCAAAGTTGCGAATTGAAACGTCAAAATTGGCAATATTTAAGTACAGAACCTGAAACGAATACGGGTTATGTAAAGAAAATGGCGCAAGAAGAGTGTTCTACAGACCCTTAAGTTTCAGGTTCAACCATCATTGTACTTCATTTTACTAAAATATTTCCAGAAACTTCATTTCAAATACTTATGTTTTGGCAGTACTTTTAGTTAAGTTTATGGTTTAACGGTTTTTTAGCTATTTTTCGTAGAAAAAAATTCGTTAATTAGAGGAGACCGCGACTTTTGAATTTTAAAAAGATTTCTTGAAATCAGTGCGAATTAGGCCCCCTAGAATCCATATCCGGGTTTAGTTTCAGTTTTTATCTGTTCACATATATACAGGGTGACGCATTTCTACGGTAAGGCTCAATAAAATTGTTATTATAGAAGATACGAAAAAAAAAATGTATACGTTAGATCGAGACGCAGTAAGTGCGTTTTGCTACCGAATTTTCATTAAATGCTTCAAATTTCAGTAACTCAATTTGCTATTAACCTAAGGTTCGTTGGCTCTAAAAACAGTTTTTTTCGGAAAGTTTTTGTACATTTTTTTAAAATTTGTTATTTTGATAAACATTGGTACATTATTTCTACTATATAGGTTATTCCGGGGTAACCAAATTGATGCCTACTTGCATTAAAGGCATATTTGCTATTAAAAACATTTTTAATGAAAATTTACTTTTTTTAGCTTTGTTGCGCATCTATGTTTTGACTTTTTTTGACTTTTTGGCGTAAAATTTCACTCTAAAATGTGTAGTAACTTATTGTCAGTTGCTATAGTATCGCATTATTTTGCTTCCCCATGAAAACTGTGAGTGCTAAACTAGATCTCAATCAATACACCATCGTATGGACCACTGTAAAATTTGAGCTTTTAAAACGTATCAGAAGTTCTGATAACGCTTTACATAAATTATCTTCTAGACCTAAAAATTAAATTGCTAAATAGTTAAAGGCAATATTCCCTACATGTGGTGGACCCCTGTATGATCATCGCTTGTCAAAAATACATAAATTAATTACAAATGATGTCGGCTTGCATTAAATGATGTCAATATTTTTGTTTGGAATATACAAGCTAATAAGTAATGTCATTCTAAGCATGTATTCACATTACAGTATGAATATGTATACGCCTATATGTAGTTTTGTGCTGGAGTAATACAATTTTATGGGATACACGTGTCATCAATGAAACAGCGGAATTTTATGCTGCAAAATTTGGTTTACTTTCAGACTTCAATTTGCAAATGGAATTTTTATGTTCACGTTTTCTCATTACTTTGTGCTTGGGCAAAACGTTCATAAAAACTGTTTACAGAAGCTAGATGAATATTCTAAATGCGGTTATATCCAGTTATACCACGGTCTAATGTTAAGGGTTATGCTTATATATTTATACATATGGATTTATTTCTTGCACCTAGCGCTTGCACATAGCTTACATTTTATGAGTAACAGGCCTATTTCCATATCTTTAACTACCAAAAAATTCAACAATCACTTCTAAAACTTTGAATTAGCGTTGCTTCTTCGACAAATGTACATCACCAATACTCCTGGCAATTTAGTTGGTCATAATTGTCGATTAGAAATAACAATGGTAAATGTCTAGTACCTTGACATATAAGCGATTTTAATGAAATTGTGCGCACCCACATAGTTTTGTGCGTAGATAAAGAAAATGACAAAATAATAAGGGCACACGTGTATTTTCCGGCGAAATTTTTCATAATTTTCGTGATGAACATTTTCGAATTTTGACGTGATATTCATCGCTTATTATCACTCTCAACACAGGATGTCACCCAATAGACAATTTGCATGTTCTTTTTTCTTATCACATCTGATACACATGCCACAAAGATGATTTTTAATATTTTTTTTCACTTCATATACTATAAAAGTAAGGACGCAAAAAATATTTGAAAATGCGAATTTCATAATTCATCATCTTGACAAAGGCAATCATCCCTAATTATGCGTTTTTATAGATTTAAAAAAGCTTTTGACACTGTCGGTCATGTGAAAATGCTGGAGGTTCTGGAAAGTATTGGCGTAAGAGGTAAACAACATAAGTTGTTTAAGAGCTATATGACTGACAGATTTCAAGTAGTCAAGATAAAAGATACAGTGAGTAGCCCTCAAAGAGTGGAGTTCGGTGTCCCTCAGGGAACAATTTTGGGTCCCTTGCTTTTTAATATATATATATATATATATATATATATATATATATATATATATATATATATATATATATATATATATATATATATATATATATATATATATATATATATATATATATTAATGACCTCTTTAAATTGCGCTGTATGGGCAAAGTGGTAGGGTACGCGGATGTTACTGCTATTTTCTATACGGCAGACAGTTGGTGTTCCCTAAAAAGACTAGTTGAGAGGGATCTTGAGGCGATTATGGAATGGTTTTCTGATAGATGGTTGACCGTAAACCTTTCAAAAACCGTGTTTGTCCCTTTCTCATCTTACGTCCGCTGTTTGCCCTCTTATGATGCAATCAGTGTTGGTAGTGACTTGGCAGTACGTAAGGTGAACAAAGTATCATATCTGGGACTAGATATAGATGGCCATATGAGATGGGATTTCCATATTCAAAAATTGGTAAAACAGCTTGTACCTATGTACTTACATAATAGTTACTTTTAATAGACATAAAGATTACCTATTTTATAAGCCATTTAAAATAAAATTTACCCGGGGTGTTTGCAATTCACTGCGTCATCCGTCGACAAAGTTCGGAACAACGCGCTGAATTTTTTTTCAACAACACACCACGAGGGCTCACAGCCTAAATACTATCGTAGTGTGGGTGTCGATAAGGAGGAAAGAGGCAACTTGTTAATTCTGGACTTGAAGGTTTGGAGGTTCTGAGCAGAAGGAAAAACATGTGCCGGCAAGGAGTTCAACAACTTGGAAGTCCTCGGGACAAAAGAGCGGGCATAACAAGATGTTCTGTCTGGTGACCTGGACAGTAAAAGGGTGCATTCGCTCTGTTCCCCTGGTAGATCTGTTGGGGGCAGCAGGTGGAGGAACTATGGAGGAAAGCTCCTCTGAGCAGTGACCGTGCAGATATCTATAAAAGAGAGAGAAGTCACCAACGGCACGTCGGTGGGCAAGGGATGGCAGCCTTTGGGTGAGGGTATGGTCACCGATGAGACGTATAGCTCTCTTTTGAATGGAGTCCAGGATAGCGAGTGTAGAAGCGGCAGCTGCACCCCAGATGTGGGAGCAGTATTCGAGGTTTGGCCTTATTTGTGAAGTATATAAGGTATAGAGATTAGCTGGTGAAAAGTATTTGCGAGCCCGGAAGAGGAAACCTAATTTCTTAGCAGCCGCTTCTGCAATTGATGTGACATGTTGGTGCCAATTGAGATTTCGATCCACAGAAATGCCAACAAGTGAAAAGGACTAATTACTTTGAATAACTTGGTTGTTCGTTGTGATGGGTCTAGGGCTGGTGTATTTCTTATGAGATAGAAAGCAAGACGGAGATTTAGTGGAGTTGAATTGTACAAGATTTCTACTTCCCCAGTCTAATATTATTTGGAGATCCACAGAGACAGAAGCCTCCGTGAGTCTGCGATCCTCATCTAATTGGGCTAAAGAGACAGGCTTAGAATATTGTATATTTGAGTGGAGGGTGCTGTCGTCCGCGTAACTGTGAACTGGGTTGGATGTGCTAGAGAGGGGGTCATTGATGTGGAGAAGAAACAAAGTAGTGGCTAAAGCTGAACCTTGAGGGATTCCTGCGTTATTGGATACAGTTTAGAGGAATGTCCATCCACGACAAAATAAATGCTCCGGTTGGAGAAGAAATTTGCTGTCCAGGTACAGTTTTGGTGGTAGGCCATAGGCAGCGCTGCGTGCCAGACCTGGTCGAATGCTTTGGATATATCTAGAGCGACAATCTGGGATTCACCGTGTAGTTCCATAGACTTGTTCCAAGAATGGGTGACAAAGGAAAGGAGGTCGGCAGTTGATCTGCGCTGGCGGAATCCATACTGCCTGTCGTGGGTTAGACTGTGTTTTTCAAGAAAGTCTAGGTAATTTGTGCAGTTATGTGAAGAAAATGACAAGAAAACTGTGATCGATTACTTTTTTACACTGAAGTACGCCAGCTGAAGGCTAATGCAAAGTTTTTGATACCTTTTCCATATTTATACTTCGTAAAAATGGTTTTAGGGCACTTGCCAATCTTCTTTCATAAAAGAAGAAACAGATTAGGAATCACTGACCGAGGCGATTTAAGGCTATACCTGTCAAAAACAAGTTTGAAGTTGAATTTCTAAAACTTTAATATAGGTAGGCAGGGTCTTCGGAAAACAGAAAATATCGGCACCTGGTCTACGGGACAAAAACTTTCAAAACCTCTGCTCCAGATTATTGACAAGATTTTTTGCACCTTTTGAGACTGTTTTATACGTTTTAGATGCTAAAGATCTCATTTTAGAGGAAAATTTAATGAAACGGAAACCAGACATTGTTTATTTAACAGATTTGTTTATTAAATTTAATTAGGCTGACTAGCTACAAGTCTGAATTGAATAAAAACAAAATCCATTATTACAGCTTCTCTTGTGAGAATTCACCTAATGAAACAAAACATTGGACGGCGCGAATTTACCCAGGTTCATAAATTGTCGCGGACAAACTATAAGAGTGAGGACGTTTCAGTTTACGTTCAACATTTAAATGTGCTTCACACAGCCTTTAAAATCAGGTTAGAAAATGTTTTTACCATAGAACTACCACAGTGGATTATCAATCCATAAGGTGACATTAAAGAATCGGATGTCCTATTACAGAAAAAAAAAACTGACCAGAATAAGCACTAACAAAAAACTTAAGGTGCAGTTTAGAAAGGGATATCAGCAGTTCTGGCTACTGATAGACATACCTGTTACATATCTTGCATTATGAACCATCGCAAGAAAGTTTTTGATACCTTTTTCATCTTCATACTTCGTAAAAAAGAGTTTTAGCGCAATCTTCTTTCAAAAAAAAAAGAAACAGATTAGGAATCACTGACCGAGGTAATTTAAGGTTAAATCTGTTAAAAACAAGTTTGAAGTTGATGAATTTGTGAAAATTTAATATTAGGAAGGCAGGGTCTTCGGAAAACAAAAAATACCGGCACGTGCTCTACGGGACACAAAAGTTTCCAAACCTCTGCTCCAGATCATTGGAGAATGTGAGAATACCACGCAGTAGATTTAGAGTTGTGCGAGAGGAACTACACACGCATATAGACAAAGGAGACCACGCATAACCCATACTCATCAGAACCGACCTTTCCACATTCGAGTGAAAAAGACCAACTGTCTAAATACGGGATTCGAACCAGCGACCTCCTGGTCCGAATTCTAGACGTTACCCACCTCGCGAACTAGGCTATTTGGCATGTGGTTGATATTTTACAATGATATTAAAAAAGCTGAATTTGTGCCCACTCCGCACTTCGAAATAGGCATAAAATCGCCAGTGCCATACCATGAATAAATAAATCACCTGCCTCTTTATGTTAATGTTAGAAGGTAATTTTATAAATCTATATATAAAATTAGTTAAACAAAAAAAAATGTTTCAAATAACTACGATATATTTAAATCGCAATTTTTTTAATTTTTAGCTCTAACGGCTAATACATGTCCCTGATTAGTATTAAATGCAAAACATGTTAATCCTAAAGAGGCATAAATATGCCACACGTACTGCTACCTTGACCAGCAAATTAAAGTATTTCTTGACATCCATTTAACGAACATTTATGGCTGCATTCCCTGAAAATAAACTGGGACAACAACCCCACATGCATATGCCTTTCAACCAGGTCACCGCTATACAGTAAAAGAAAACAATAAACCGCAATGCCGGCTTATTTATTGATTAAGTAATTTTACCAAGATTTTTATTCGAATTAAAATAACTTATATGTATTATAAATAGTCTAGAACCTGGAGTCATAGATTTGAAAGATGTCCACGGCCACTTTAATTTGGCTATTTTCTTAACTATGTCCGTTCTAGTTCTGGATTATATCTCGGCAGAAGGATAAGCGATGGACAACAAGGTATTGATTGTAGTGTCGACCAAAAGAGACAAAATGAAGCAGAAGCCAGACTACAACTAGTTAATTGGGTGAACGAGATCAGAAATATAACTGCGAAACATTGTGTCTCAAAAAGTTTAAAATAAATTCGTTTATTCTAAAAAATATTTTAACTTGGCATCCTAGTTTTGTAACATGCCCTGTCCCTACCACTTCAATTTGGCTATTTTCTGAACTATGACATTTTGGGTTCTGGATTTCCTTGCTGTGAATTACCAAGTTTTTGTAACATGCCTTGTCCCTAGCATTTCAATTTGGCTATTTTCTGAATTATGACGTTTCGGGTTCTGGATTTCCTTGCTGTGAATTACATCACGTTTCAAGACTGAAGAATAAGCCATGGACGACAAAGGTCTTGATCGCAGTGACAACAAACAACCAAGAGAGACAAAATGAAGTAAAGGCCAGGCTACAATTACTTGGGTTGACGACATCAACAATATGGCTCGGAAACATTATGAATCAAAAAATTTAAGAGAAATTTGTGTATTAATGAATTTTCTTTCAAAAAAATCACTAATGAGGAGATCCCGACTTTTGAATTTTGAAAAAATGTCTTCAAATGGGCGCAAACTAAGACCCCTAAAAACCCATATCCGGGGTCAGTTTCAATTATATGTTTATATATATATATATATATATATATATATATATATATATATATATATATATATATATATATATATATATATATATATATATATGATTAAATTTGGTGAATATCTTCCTTTTGCAAGTGGTTTGGATAAGTTCGTTAGCCAGGAAAATCGGCCCAGGTTTTCTCAGAAAATTTTGTATTTTCTTTCGGAAAAAATGTATTTCTCCGGAGATAACAAAGTAAGGACAACCAAATTTGGTACACGTAAACAGTGACCCACGTACCAAAATTAAGTTCTGTAGGTTAAAAGACAAACAAGTTATCGGCATTTAAAGAAAAAAAATGGAGCTTTCCTCGAAACGTCGCGTTTTGAAACGTCAAAATTCACAACATTTAGGCAAAGAACCTGAAACAAATACGGATTATATAAAGGAAACGTCGCCAGAAGAGTGTTCTGCAAACCCTTAGGTCTCAGCTTCAACCGCCATTGTCCTTCATTTTACTAAAATGTTTACAGAACATTCATTTCAAATAAACCCTTTCTCTGATGCTTTGGCTGTAGGTTTAGTTAAGCTGATGCTTTGGCTGTAGGTTTAGTTAAGTTTATGGTTTAACGGTCTATAATTTTTAGCTAATTTTCGTAGAAAAAAATCGTAAATGAGACCGCGACTTTTTAATTGTAAAAAGATTTCTTCAAACGAGCGCAAACTAGGCCCCCTAGAATTCATATCCGGGTTTACTTTTATCTGTTTGCGTATATACAAGGTGACGCATTTCTACGGTAAAGCTTAATTTAATTGTTATTATACAAGATACGAGAAAAAATTGTAACTTGTGTTTTAAGCTGCATCTTATAAAAATATTTTGACAATCACAGGATGGTCCATAAAACGTTGGTGATCCCTGCAATTGTTTTTTTTTCGAACACCCTTACATTATTGCATTTTTGCATTTTTTACCGAAATATGATGCATGTTTGCAAGAAAAAAATCGAGACGCAGTAAGTGCGTTTTGGTAGCGAATTTTCCTTAAATGTTTCCAATTGTAACAACTCAATTTGCTATTAAACTAAGGTTTGTTCGCTAGGAAACCAGTTTTCTCGGAAACATTTAAAGTTTATTTTCGGTACATTTTCAAACAATAAGTAATTTTAGTAAAATATGGTACATTGTTTCTCCTATATAGGCTATACCGGTAACTAGAGTGATGCATGCTTGCATTAGAGACATATTTGCTATTAAAAACATTATTATGAAAATTCACTTCCATAACGCACTTGTTGCGTCCAGACTTTTTGTAACAATGTTTTAGCGTGGCGTGTTAGGCTTGAGGCATGTTCTATCCACTACCACTTTAATTTGGCTATTTTATTAACTATGTTAGTCTTGGTGCTGGTTTTCCTCGCGGCTAATTCTTTCTCGTTTCAAGACAAAAGGATAAGCGATGGACGATCAGGTATTTGATCACAGTGACAACAAAGAGACAAAAGGAAGCAGAGGCGAGGCTACAACTACTTGGGTAAATGACATAAAAAAATATGGCTGAAAAACATTGCGCATCAAAAACTTCCTGAAAAATTTATGTATTATAAAAATGTTTAAACTTAGCATCCTAGTTTTGAAACATGTGTCCACATCGACATTAGTTGTCATATTTTGTGAACTGTGTCAGTTCTGGTTCTGGATCTTCCCGCAATAAATGATATATCATTTCAGGGCGGTAAGGACAAGCGATGAACAACAAAGGTTACGACTACTTGGATGGACGACATCAAACATATGGCTGGGAAACATCGTGAATAAAAAAGTTTAGTATAGAAAATTAACAAAAGCCTAGGGTCCACGAGGTAAGAAATAAAGGCTGAAAAGAAGAATAGGAAGTTTAGCCTCTCAGACGATCCAAAATCTGTATTTATTAGTTATAATAAAAAGTTCCGTTGACTCGACAATACCAATTTTTATCATTATGGTCTAAAGACGGCTTCAATTACGACTCAAGAAAATATTGAAAAAGGTGATGATTTTGTGCCACATGATTGACGCATTAGAATCAGGCAGATATCAGAAAAAACAGGCTTGTCTTGACATACACTATACAACATCTTATCAAAATGAATTGAAATTAAAAAAAATCTGCAAGATGGACCCGCGAATCTTAACCGACGACTGAAAGATGAACCGTGTTTTGATTTCAATAGAAATTTGGTATATAAAAACTTGAAGTACCTAGGTACGTTAAGTTTGGAACGGAATTTTCAAGCAGTTTCTGGTGGCATCTTATAAAATTATGTTATTATACAGGGCAAGTCTCAGGTTTATTGTATAGACATGTACGATTTATGCTAATAAATGATAATATAAACGATAACAAGGAAATATAAGAAAAGCAAAATTCGAGTTTCTTTAAATTACTTTTAAATTGTTCGAAATTGCACAGGTCCAAAAGCACATTAGAAATAAGCCTGAAAAACGCCACCTTTGATAATTCAAGCTTGTCTATAACTCTCATAATAATGGAGATATCTATAGTGGCTCAATGAAAATTGACACTTCGATAGTGTACTTACCTTAATTTTAATTTTTTGTCCCGGATAAATTCAATTCTCAATGTTTTTGGGGAAGAATAAAAGTTCTCTTTAGAAAAATTTCTGTATCCTCGAACAAATAAAGCTGTTTTGCTACCCTTGATATAGAAGCCTATAGAAACAATACAATCAATATAGGTATCAAAATTAAAGATACTGAGTGTAAAATGATGAAAATTCGCTACCATAACGCATTGCTGCGTAATGAATTTCTTTTAATCACATAATTTTCTTACATAGTATATGCAAATAAGTTTTTGTGTTATTAGATTGGCAGCTACTTTGCAGTAATGTAGGAAATAAAAATGGCCATGTTAATAAACAGCTTCCTTACTATATCCAAACACAACCCAATTATTAAAATTGTTTTTGCCTAAGATACAATGATTTATAACCTTGTTTTTGAGTCAGCATATTTATAGCTGCTTCAAGTATTTGAAAATTGTAGGAACACTTTTTTAAATGGGATTTTTAAACTTTGGAATCTAATTAAATTCAGTAATAACAACAGAGGTGTAAATAGTTACTCGATATATAAAATGCTTGGATTATGGTAAGAAGAGTATTTTAACTAAATCATGTTACAAAAACTTTGTCAATCCTTTTGTTTTTGTAAACTGAAATGGGGTTAACCATCGATTGCTTAATCCTGACACCTAGAAACCAAAACCAACTTAACAAAAACCCATATTATTTAAGTAAGGTTTCCTTACAGATTTCTCCTAAATTTACAGAGGTTTTATTTTGTTAAGAGTTTAATTTGTTAAAATAAATGAGATGAGTGCTACTGTATTTATATACAAAACTTGCTCACCTTTTCGTCTGCCGAAAGGTCCTAAGAAGGCGCTGTTTTTTCCAACGATGTTATCATCAATATACTTGATTAGCTTAGCGACGTCCTCACTTTTCTTGGGCACATTTGCTGTAGTAGCCTTCTGTTTGGGAGACCTAAACGGATAGTCTTCAGGGAAGGAATATAACTTCCTGTTGCCATAAGATTTTCTCACTGTTGATGTCATTGTTTGACCATAATATAACACCACCACATTTATTAACTGGCAACTTTTTTGACACTTATTCACTCGGTACCTGCTAACACGCACCACACACGATTTTAAGTAAGGAGCAGCTCTACTCTACTTACAACACACTATTACTCGCCACGACACGGCCAGCTTAACTACTTCAAGAGCCGCGGTCACAGATCATTCTAGTCCAGGAACAACGAATGTTTTGTTTTCACGCACCAGCAGGATCGATGATTGTCGGGATTCCTGCCGAATGCTGACCGTTGCAGGAATATGTTGTATACTATTCATGCGTTAGGCAACTTCCAATACAGAGTTGTGCTATATGTATCATCTATATCCCGTACAATAACTAGTGATCAAAATAAATTATTAAATCTTCACAAAAGCCCTGGCGCATGAGGTGTATAATGGTAGCAAATTGTAATATAATCTGGCATTGTAATACGACAGTCATTCAGTTACATAAATTTCATCAAGTATATCGCAAATTATTCTTAGATTTATATTCATTAAATTATATAGAGATCAAAAAATAGAAAAACATAACTGGCCCTATTAACAGGACCAAATTAACTAAGTGAAGATTAGAACCTGTGATAAGCACTGCTATATACACCTGTAGAACCCCAAATCACCACAACACATTTAAAGAGACCTGACGATCGTTTCACTAAACAAGTTAGCGCTATCAGAGGATGAATTATTCATCTTCTGATGACGCTAACTTGGTTAGGCAACGATCGTCAGGTTTTAGAGAATTTTTATTTTAAAAAATTCGCTAATAAAGAGGTTCCTGTCGATGATGAGACTTTGCAAAATATTTTTCCAATGAGCGCGAATTTGATCGCTAGCACCCGAAACCAAGGTCCGTTTGAATTTTTATATGTTTATATATATATATATATATATATATATATATATATATATATATATATATATATATATATATATATATATATATATATATATATATATATATATATATATATATATATATATATCCATACGATAATTCAAAAAGTTATTAACCGATTTTAATTAAATCGGCAAGAATCTCTCTTTTAATAATCGCTTGGATAAGTTCGTTAGTCAGCCTTATCGGACCAGCTTTTCTAAAAAAAAAATTAATTTTTCCGAAAAAAAATTAAATCTCAAAAAAGCTATTTTCATGAAATTTGGTTGGTATGTTGCCCTCGTAAATACCTTACTACATGTCAAGACTTAACTTTCTAGGTTTATAGAAGATTCAATTACGTAAATTTGAAGCATTTTATAAAAATTCTCCACCATAACACACTCGCTGCGTCCCGAAATATATACATATATATATATATATATATATATATATATATATATATATATATATATATATATATATATATATATATATATATATATATATATATATATATATATATATATATCAGTAGCGGCTCGTGCCTTAATGCATTGGGGGTGCGCAAGAAAAAAAGTTCGGGACGCAGCAAGTGCGTTATGGTACTGAATTTTTATTAAATGCTTAAAATTTGAATAACTCAAGTTTCTACGAACTTAGAAAGTTGAATTTTGGTGTATAGTAGGGTCTTGCCCAGGACAACATATTAACCAAATTTCATCAAAATAACTTTGTAATTTTCGGAGAAAAAAAAATTTTTCAAAGGAAAACTCAAAATTTGAATAACTCAATTTTCTAAACATGTAGAAAGTTCAATTTTAATCTGTTTGCAAATGCTGTCAAGCAGCGAAACTATAGTCACAGAAGCATTGAAGAACATCCTAGAACTTCCAGAATTCGAAGGGCCACTTGCTCCAGTTAGCTCACGCGCTGGCTACGTCCTTCACCACTAAAAACCAACAGTGAAGCCAGAGAAGTATTCTCCAAGTCTGTATGCAGCATTAATAATTTGATACTGTAGTAGTCATGGATAATCTTGCAGAACATCGCGCTTTTGTTCTTGATTTTTTTAATGGTTCTGCCATCCTTACAAACAATTGAATAGCCTTTAAAAAAAGGTTTAATTTAAATTGTTGAATTTTTATATTTGGAACTCACTGTATAATTTATTTACTTTTTTTGCAGAACAAAGCTTTTTGAGTTGCTTTATTAATACGTACCAAAAGACTTTTTTAGCACTTTTCACACAAAAGTTATTCGGCCTCCAAATATTTCCGGTAATTTTGGCTCACCCTTTATATTCACACTTACAAGTAAACATAAAAAATGCAAAAAAAGTCAAGGGGGCGTGAGGGATCTGAACCCACGGCCTTTACCCTTTATGTGGGTAACGCAGTTATATGATAGGAACATATTCAAATTATTCAAGAGGTCTTAAAAGAAACATAAAATGTTCCCGTGAGTTACAAGCTTTAGCACTAAATGAATATATTGCCAGTTAATACAGAAATTGGCTTAACAGATGGGTGTTAGGTAGTATTCTTTACATGCTACAAAATTAAGCACATAATGCAAGATGTAAATCACCAAACAAAAATTTTATTCAACATGAAATTACCATAATAAAAAACATGTCCTAAGATATCTGTTATGTGTAATGACTCAGTTGACAGTTTAACTGGTTTATATTTTTTCCCTCAAGGCTCATCCGCGTCTTTGCCACCCCGATAGCACCGCAGCCTTTGGCTTATTGTGCATACCCTTAGTCTTACTCCACCCATTCCAAAATCACTGTGCCTGGAACTAGTCTGCACAGCGATTGGTAGGGTGAAGTTTTATAATGCTCTGTCTCCAGTCTAGACTGACCGTAGATCAGTTGTCTTTTGCGGTCCAGAGCTTTACACTTGCACAAGATGTGCTGGGTTTATTCCTCCCCCTCGCCACAGAGTCTGCATGCGAGATCCCCCTCGAACCGCCCCATTTTATGCAGGTGTTTCTTGACGGTCATGTGTCCCGTCAATATATCTGTTATGTTTTTGAGCTGCCCTCTGCTAAGATTTAGCAGTTCCACAGCTCTCTGTGAACTGGGTTCGTCAATTATTGACTTCCCATGTCTGAGCACTGGACAGTCTGCACAGTACACCTCGTGTCAGCCCAGGACCGGTTCTGGTCCCATAAATGGTTCTGGTCCCATAAATGGTTCTGGTCCCATAAATGGTTCTGGTCCCATAAATGGTTCTGGTCCCATAAATTGTGCTGGTCCCATAAATGGTTCTGGTCCCATAAATGGTTCTGCTAACCATCTCTTCGCGAGACTGTCAGCTTCTTCATTGCCTTTGACCCCCGAATGAACCGGCACCCAGATAAGGGTGACCTGATTCTGCCCAGCCAGGTCGCTCGTCTCGTCTTGGCACTCAGTCACCAGCCAGGAATTTACCCGTGGGCTACTTAGGGCCTTAAGGGATGCCTGGCTGTCTGTGGCTATGAGGATCTGCTTGTTGGTGTAGCCCCTCCTCTTGTTCTGCCGCACACAGTACATTTCGGCCTGAAGGACCGTTGCATGGGCTCCGAGGGAAATACTATGACTTATCCTCGGTCCTTCTGAATAAACACCTGCCCCCGTCCCACGCTCCCCGCCGGATCCGTCCGTGAACCAGACGAGCGCGTCCCGTGGCATGCCCGGCGTCTCCTTCCGCCATGCCTCGGCTTCGGGGATTTGCACTGCAAAGTTGTGTTCCCTGCAGATTCGCGGGCTCGCGAAGTCTGACCTCATTTCAAGCATGGGCTCCTTCACGATCTCCTGAATTTTGCAGTGGCCGCTTAAGCCTGGGTTGATCTTCAGTCTACTATTGCAGGTTAGTCTGTATAGTCCTAGCCTGGCCTCGCCCATAATAACTAAGTTTGAGAGGGGGGGGGGGCAGATCCAGCAACACCTCCATGGCGGCTGTTGGGGTTGAAGACATGGCCAATGTGATGCCTAGGCAAGCCATCCTTTAGATCTTACCTAGTTTTTGTTTGGCACTGGATTGTGTCACCTTAGGCCACCAGACCAGTGCCGCGTATGTTAACGATGGTCTGACCACCCTTCTGTACAGCCAGTGGACCATACTAGGTCTTAGTCCCCACGTTTTTCCATATAGCCGTCTAGTGACGGCTAGGGTCATGACTGCCTTACGAAGTATTTTTTTAACGTGACCATTCCAGGTTAGCTTAGAATCCAATACGACCCCAAGATGTTTTACCTCCCTGGCCATTGGAATGTTCCTACCGTATAGAGTCAGATTTCTGTGGCTCTCTCACTTCCTCCTCCTCGTAAACAGTATGACGGTTGCTTTCTCGGGGCTTTGCCCGAGCCCTTGACCAACCGTCCACCCTACCACCACTTTCAGTGCTGTCTGCAGGTGCTCCCACACTGACTGTGTAACCTTTCCTCGGACTATGATGACAATGTCGTCGGCATAGCCCTGTACCTCATACCCCCCTCCAGAGAGCCTCCCCAGCAGGCCGTCCACGACTAGGCACCAGAGCAGGGGAGACAGACTGCTCCCCTGCGAACACCCCGCCGCGACCCACGCCAGCAGAGTCCCTCCCGCGACTGAGATGAACACCGCCCTGTCCCTGAGCATGAAACCGATCCACCTGTAGCGGTCTCCTCTATGCCTCGCTCCCTGACAGCTGCCAGAACCGACCCGAATGAGGTGTTGATGAAGGCCCCTTTTATGTCTAGGAAGGCCCCCAGCTCCACCTCCCTGTTCTCCAGTTTCAGCACCAATTTGTGCAGTGCTGTTTCTGTTGAGAATCCTGCTCTGTATGCATATTGTCCTGTGTAGGGGATATGCTTCCAGTACACCTCCTCTCATGTGCTCATTCTAATTATGCTGCTTTTAAAGAAACGAAATGTATGGGGAATTGTGATGTTTGCAAGTTTAATATTCGACGTCTTTTCGACATTAAACATTTCTCTAGTGTAAATGTTGCTCCGTCCTGAGGGATAATGCTGGAGCAATGACTAATTAATTATGGAACGTTATATTATAATACATTTCAGTTTGAACTACGTTTTTATCCGGAATCCAAAAGTTCCTGAATCCTGAAATTTTAGAAACTTGTTCTTGGTTACCTATTCTAGGCAACAAGTGATTTTGAGCAAATTCTCTGACAAGAAATTGTCAAATGATAATATGGAAAATACGTAGTTTCTTTATAAAAATATAATCCCTTAAATATTTGTTTATTGCCTTTCTTAAACCTTGATGTTTCTACTATATAGGTACCTACTATAATTTCAGCTTAAAGCTTCATTTATGATAGTTCATCAAACTACAAATACCTATAGTGTTTTTTCAACATTTTATTGAACACCCCTCTTAATAAAAATCGTTATCACCGACAACCGTAATAAATATAATCATATAGTAATAATGATAATGTTAACACGACCTCGTTAAAAAAATTACAAAACAATTTGTGAACAATACACAAAACTGTTAAAAAATATTAATGTATAAAGGGATGGACAACTGGACAATAATGTAACAAGCACCATTAAAAAAGAACACAAATGGCTACAACTGTCAAAGTGTCACTTTTAATGTGTTGACACCTATAAGTACACTTGGAGAACCCAAATCACCACAACACATTTTAAAAGACCTGAAGATCGTTTCATTAACCAAGTTAGCGTCATCAGAGGATGAAACATTCTAAATACTTAAAAACCTAACATCAACTCATATACCGGATCTCAGGTAAAGAGATCGAACTGAGATGAGACACTAGTCGTAGGCAAATTGCACAGTGTATTGTATTTTTATCACTGGACAAGGTTTTTGCGCTATCCCTACTGCTTTATCTAAAAAGTGTCCATCTGTAATAGTTTTGAGAAGGTTCAACGCCAGCTAAATTAACACCGATTGCTTTGGCGGCAACAACTGTATACTTATGTTAATAGGTAGAACGTGCCGAAAACGTGGGAATTTTATTTAGCAAAGCAATCGATCAAGTGACTCGTAATTGGTGCTGGTGAAGTGTTCATACATTTTTTGTTGTAACTATATTTCGCAATATATGCGCTTTCGAACCCATTTAGCTGTACTGGATTTCTAACATTTTTTATTAATTTCAGATTATCTTTATCAACGTGATGATTATTATCTTCTAATATTTTTTATAAATTTCAGATTAACTTTATCAACGTGATGATTATTATCCCAAATATTTGAACCTATAGAATCACGAGGGGTCTAGACAGCATTTTTAAAAAAGTCAACTTACAGCTAACATTTTCCACAACAAATACCTTAAAAAACTTGCTAAGTAACCCAAAAGACAAGGATAGCGCGGACAAAATGTCGGGAATTTATGAAATAAGTTGTAAAGATTGTAATCATAAATACGTCGGACAAACAAAAAGATCGATTGGAATTAGATTCAAAGAACACATATCCCAATTACGTTACGGTACTGTAGATAAGTCTGCCGTCGCCCGACATATTTGGGATAATAATCATCAAGTTGATAAAGATAATCTAAAATTAATAAAAAATGTTAGAAATCCAGCACAGCTAAAAGCGCATATATTGCGAAATATAGTTACAACAAAAAATGCATGAACACTTCACCAGTGCCAATTACGAGTCACTTGATCGATTGCTTTGCTAAATAAAATTCCCACGTTTTCGGCACGTTCTACCTATAACCATAAGTATACAGTTGTTGCCGCCAAAGGAATCTGTGTTAATTTAGCTGGCGTTGAACCTTCTCAAAACTATTACAGATGGACACTTTTTAGATAAAGCAGTAGGGGTAGCGCAAAGACCTTGTCCGGTGATAAAAATACAATACACTGTGAAATTTGCCTACGACTAGTGTCTCGTCTCAGTTCGATCTCTTTACCTGAGATCCGGTATATAAGTTGATGTTAGTTTTTTATTTAAGTATTTAGAATGTTTCATCCTCTGATGACGCTAACTTGGTTAGTGAAACGATCGTCAGGCCTTTTAAAATGTGTTGTGGTGATTTGGGTTCTCCAAGTGTACTTATCAGTGCTCATCACAGGTTCTTCACTTAGTGTTGACACCTAACCAATGCATATGTCAAAACTCTAATCTAAAGTCTAAAATTGTAAGAAGAACTCCTAACCTATTTCAGCTCAGCTAACCTCACTTTGAAAATATCTTCACTACCTGACGTCTGCTTTAGCACAATTTTAACTGTTATTTCTATTGGTTACTTTAGGATTGAAAATGTTTAAAAAGCAAGTATGATCACATGACGCAATTTTTAAATTTCTCATTATTTATACTTTATTTAGATTTGATGAAAAAGAAAGTGTATCTGGTGTACTACAACTCAAATCATCTGTACAAAAAGGTATAAGAGCCAAATTATTAGATAGTTATCCACACTTAGAGGATTATGTTGATAGTATACTTCCTAAGAAAGATTCTTTAAGAATTATTAAATGGTAAGTGTTTTCCTTTTTCAATCTTTTTTTAATACCAGCATTAAAAATTTTCATTTTAATACACCATGAAAACAAGGTACTAATGGGGATTTATACAGCATAGTTGGTACCTAGTCAGCAGAGTAAACCAGGATCATCATCATAAGAGCCTAAAGATGATGCTGCTTAATCGTTCCAGTTATCACACTCCGTTTCCAGAGTTCACTTCATTTTATTGTAGCTTTTGCACATCATCAATTGAGCCAGGTTTTCAGAAAATGTTCTCTTGGTATTCCCTTTTTTCAAGTCTGTGTTTTTCAAGCATTGTCAGAGAGTTATCAAGTCTCGGAATATATCCAACAAATTTTGCTTTTCTCTGTTCACTGTCCTTGGGTAAGCATAACTGCGCACACCTGCTCTACACACTTTTATATGTGTTTCTATCGGTGTATCTTGTTATAATTTTTCACCAAGTCTGTATTTTAATAAACTTACTCTCTTCATGTCTTGCTTATTTTTAGTCCAGGTTACAGACCCATACAGTCCCTGTGATATCTGTTGGGATAGAATTCCAATAAAAGAATAAGCCAATAAAGGAATGTTATCAGAACTACTGTAACAATTTAATGTCGTAGGGGCTTGAAATTTTCCACGTTATTTTCAGAATATTAAAATATATTATACCTATAAGGTAAATATGTATAAAATAGATTTTTTGGATTAAAATGTGTTTTTATTTCTTCTACGGTACAGTAGAGTACAAATCATTAATAAACTAGAAGATAATACAATTATAAACATGCTGGTAAAAAAGAATAAACAAAGAAACATATATTTAAGTGATTTACTACAGCCCCTAATAAAGTTGCAACTTCCCTATGTTATTTTTATTGCAATCTAAAATTATTTCCCTGTATGGCAATGAGGCATGACTGTTAATTTGTTTGTCTTTTAGGTTTCGCGTCTTTTTTACATTAAGAAATGGACGACAATAAAATTATCTAACTCAAATACTTAACATAAACACCTCAGCATAACAATTGTTTCTTAGATTGTGCCAACATAAAAGTATTTCTGATCATGAAATGCGGATTAATAAAAATTGGCGTCAACTCTTGACAAAACCAGTGACACAATAACATATACCTACATGCAGTAAACATTTTATCTAGATTCGCGATTTAAGCAGATAATGTTCTGTGGCGGTTTTACTGCTACTGCCTACTGCCATGTTAAATCCATGTACACAAATGCTGTATTATTTGTAAACAATAGATTTGATTTGCCAAACATATTAGATGTTCATCATATAATCATACACTTAACCTAGGAAATGTACTTACTGGGTAATATATATATATTCTATATAGGTAGGTACTTACCTCGTAATTGTAATTGCAGGATAATGCTTAATGTACAAACACAAAAAACTTCTGCCTAAAACCTAAATTGCAAAAAATAATCAAGATCCACAACAAAATACGAAAATCTTGTATGTCATTGTCGTGCATCACATGTCACACAAAATAAAAGTTAAACAATAACCAAGCGTCAATGTGATTCCAGCGATGAAAAACGGTGTGGTGTGAATATGAACTGTGAATCTATAAAGTAACGGTCATGATGTATTAATTACATGCATAGCATGTTATTTTTCTGAAGTAACAGCGATATAGTTTATAATATCGCTAGCATATCATTAAAATTAGCTTCTTAAATGTAAATTATTGCTATGTCGCTGTTACATACTTGGCATGTAAAGGTTAGCCATGTATCTCAAAAGTAACAGCTAACATCGCTGGCATGTACCAGTGTAAACAAAAAATCATAGGTAACAGAAAACAATTCCAGAAACATGAAATGCATGTATCAGTATATGTCGCATTGGTTACTTAAAAATAACATCTCAGCGATGTGAATATCACAATTGTGTTGCCTGGGCAGAGGAATTTTTTTTCCCGTTCTTTTCAAATGAATTTTAAAACAATAGCGAATAAAGAGATGTTTCAAATGATGCACAAGCCTCTACCTTCTATGTAAAAATTTGGTGGTGGCAACTGTCACTCGAAGATTAAGGGTCAAGTTTTCACATTGCCGAATGCTATTTTTTAATCTAAAATGGACGTGTTTTGGTATTGTATGCACAATAATTGAGATACTGAATTTATCCAGTGTACCGTATAATAAATACAATGTAGATTGGAGCCTTATTATTGCTCTACACCAGGAGTTTTTTCTTGTATTAAGCCTTGCGGGAGCTCTGTCGAATTATCTTGAAATGAGCAGTCCAGATTTAAAAAAAATGGAAGCATTGTTTTATAAGTCAGCATATTAGAGCCTCGATGGTCCACTGGTAAGAACGTGTGCCCCTGAACCAAAGGGTACTGGGTTTGATTCCCGGAGTTCCCCTTTCACTTTTTTAGTACATACTGTAAAATTAACATTAACCAAGGTTATGGCATTGTATTTGAGCAAGTTGTACATCTGCACTTTCCATCCTTCGAAGGTTACGTAAAGCCGTGGGTCGTGTGTCCCTGCGATGTTGGACATGTTAAAGTTTTCTACCCTCCTTACAGAAAGGCAGAGGTTCGGCAAAATTTCCAGGATAATGAGGTGAAACTGCCCCTTTGCGTCGTTGATTGCCCATAGTTGCGGAAATAGATCGACGTTAAAGTACAAAAAAACCTGTACATGATGATTCTGTATTTTGACTCTGTTTTATGTGTTTTTTCAGCCATGATCATGTGGAAATTATAGTGAATTCATCAGGAGAACTGTTATTCTTTAGACATAGAGAAGGACAGTGGATGCCAACACTTAAATTATTCCATAAATGTGAGTATAAGAAAAATAATATGGCTAGTAGCGTGTTTAAGAACTGCTACAATAAATGCACTTTGAAAAGAACTTTCCAATTTAATTAATTTTCTTTGGATGTGTTAATTTTTTTTTGTTTTCAAAGTCTATATACTACTTATAAGATCCATCATAAGGGTGATTCAAATTAAAGCCTCACCATGGGGATCTCCTTATTATTGAATATAGAGGAGGCTAGATTTAAATTCGGCAAGGTTGTTGAAATTTGTACTCTATAATGTGCCGCAGAGAAAACTAACTTCCTGCAACTTTCACCTGAGATCACGACTTTAGAATTATGAAAAAATTTCTTCAAATGACATCGAACTAGAACCGCTAGAACACATGTCAGGGGTCAGTTTCAATTTTTGTATGTTTATATATGCATATGTAAGGCTAGATGTATTCTCACCATAATTAGAACCGCATACTGGTTTCGCTCTAATTAGAGCTCATCAGGACGGTATAGTAACTATAGCGAGAACACACCTACAGAGTAATACGGCTAGGTGGCCAGCCTCCTAGAACATGGTGAGATGTACGACAGGGTTGCCATGTCGGAGGGGAACCAGTATGAGCTCCAAATAACACAAAATGTTATAAAATAGAGACTGTGTACAACCAAGTAACAATTTTGTAAGTTGTCAGCCCTGTTGCATTTTTTCCCTAATATATGGACAATGTATGTGACCCTGTGGTACATCTCACAATGTTCTAGGGTGCTGGCTAGCATAGTCGTATTACTTTATAGGTGTGTTCTCGCTGAAATTAGTATACCGTACTGATAAGCTCTACTTAGAACGAAACCGGTGTGCGGTTCTAATTGAGGTGAGAATACTTCTAGGTTTACATACATTGTCCCCATTTTAGGGAAGAAATGGGCCAGGGCTGACAGTTTCCAAAACTGTTAGTTGGTTGTACACAGTCTCTATTTTATAACATTTTGTGTTATTTGGAACTGTCGTGACAACATACTACCTGGTTCTGCACCGAGATGGCGACCCTGTCGTACATCTCACAATGAGATACATATGTGTTCTAGTGGTTCTAGTTTATGCTCATTTAAAGAAATTTTTTCAAAATTCAAACGTCGTGATCTCAGGTGGCAGTTGCAGGGAGTTGGTTTCTCTGCAGCATATATTATTGAGTGAAGATTGGAACCTGTAATGAGCACTGATAAGTACAATTTGGAGAACCCAATTCATCACAATACAGTTAGCATCATCAAAGGGATGATGCTAATAATGGAAAAAAATAAGGCCCCATTTTATTGAAAGATCTCTATACCTATCTACTACCATTTGTCAGATATCTTGATTTTTCAGTGAATATGAGGTTCTCGAAAAAAAAAATTCAAAAAATCTTTCAAATCAAATCAAAATGTCTGAACAGTCATAGTTTCGTTTTTGAGAATCTATCATGTTATTATATTTAAATATGAAACGGTACTCACTTCAGGACAGGATAGACATGTTACTATGCACTGGAGAATGTATAGAAAATTGTCTTCTGGCATTAAATAAATTTTATGAATGAATGTTAATCTGTCGAAGGTATAGTGTTTATCAGGTATTAAAACCATTCTGATAATCTGCTCATAAAACTTGTCCTATTGCAAGAGAACCATAATTTAAACTTTCTATTGAAGCAGGTAGTATTTGAACGTTTTAAATAGAGAGGTAAGGCATTATAGATTTTTAGGACCCAGAAATGAGATATGTTGTTGACCGACCGTAGTTCTTTTATAGGGCGTAAACAAATTGCAATTTAAAGCGGCTCTAGTATTTTTACCATGAAGCAAATTATGTTTCACATATGCCGTTTTGTGTGTATATTTGAGAACGGCAATCGCAAATAGTTCTCTGATTGTCAATAAATCACTGTCACTGAACACCAAATGGGAAGGATATAATCAAGTTTTCCTAATATAACTTTTATGATCCATTTTTGTGTGACCGATAAATGAACGAATATTTCTTTATATGCAGCTCCCCAAGTTAAAATTCCATATGTTAGAATTGGCTGAACTAATGAGTCGAAAACAACCTTTAACCATTTTAATTGTACACATTTTTTAGCTGCTTAAATTTATATATAGTTTTCCTTATTTTATTGTTTATATAATCAATGTGTATATTCCATTTAAGCTGATTATCTATGAAAAAGCATAGATATTTTACAGTATTTACACTAGATATAGTAGAACTACATTTACAAATATTAGGGCAATCATAATCATGAATTCTCAAATGAGGCAAATTTGGCAATTTCGCAATAATAGAACTGAAGGTTATGGATTTAGTTTTTGAGAGGTTAAGACTCAGTTTGTTTTTACGTAACCAGAACCAATTTTTTGACAATCCTGCAGAAGATGAGGCAATGACAACATCACAAGTGTCTGAGGTAAAAATAAGAGCGGTGTCATCTGCGTAGCAAACTGTCTTGCCATTGATATAGTTATTGTGTATATCGTTTATGTAAATCAGGAACAAAATTGGACCGAGTACTGTTCCCTGTGGAACTCCGCAAGTTACTTCTTTATATTTACTAAGTGCTACACCCACACGGACCCCTTATTTACGACCGCAGAGATATGACTTGAACAGATTTAGAGCAGTGCCTCTAACACCAATTTTTTCTAATTTCAACAGCAAAATACTGTGTGACACAGTGTCAAAAGCCTTGGCTAAGTCAAGGAAAATACTCAAAAAAATTTTATTTTTGTTGATGGAATCGTATATTTCTTCTGTTACACTAACGATGGCATCTTCGGTGGAAACATTTTTACGAAAACTAAATTGGCAGTTGTTAATTAGATTGCATTTATCAAGAAAGTTAGTCAGTCTCTCTTTAATGCATTTCTCAGCTATTTTACTAAAGACATTAGTCAGAGCAATAGGACGGTAGTTTCCTAAAACTAGTTTATCACCGCTCTTATACAATAGAATTACAGTACTTTTTAAAAATATACATGGAAAAATTCTTGTGAGAAGAATCGTATTAATGATATGTATCAGAAGGTTAGTCAAATAGAAATGAAACATTTTAACGATCTTGCTACTGATCGAGTCATGGCCATTATTTTGTGCTGTTAATGTGTTTTGTTATTTCATACTCAGTGACAGGATTCAGAAAAATGCATTTAGGATTATAAGCTACTGTGTCTAATGGATTTAACCCAGTATCGACTGTGGAATTACATAATTTACCTCCTATATTAGCAAAATATTCATTAAATTTAGTGGCAATTATGTTGGTATCTTTAACAATACTGTTATTGGCGGTACGAATAGAGTCAATTGAGGACCTATTGCATGAATTCTTTGAATTGGTTGCATCTTTAATTATATTCCAAAGTTCTTTAGTATTGCTAGTATTGGTTATTTGTTTTCCATAATATAAATCCTTTGTTTTGTTAATAATCTTATTTAATTGGTTTATGTATGTTCGGAAATTTTGAGAAGCAGCTGTGTCTGTAGGATTGAGAGATGAAATTTGGCGTAACTTGTTTCTATGCTTGATAGAATTTAGTATTTCCTGAGTTATCCAGGGTTTAATTTTCTTATTACGTATATGATGATTTGACTGTGTCACACGACATTCTTCAATAATATTGTAGAGTTTGTTGACGAAGTTACCCGCACAAACGTTTGGTTCAGCTGATTCATATATTTCTGACCAATTGCAGTCTATCAAATATTGCTTTAGTTTATTATAATTTATATTTTGAGATGTAACCCCATCACATTTTTTTTTGCTCAGAAACAGCACTATTAATATATACATTGAGAATTATAGCAGAATGATCAGAAATTCCAGCTTTAAGTATAATGCTTGAGTCATCACTGTCATCCTCTCTTGCCACGAAAAAGTGATCAATACAGGAGTGTTCTCTGGTAGGTTTGTCAATTTTTTGTAGATAACCAAACTCATTTAGTATGTTTAAATATAAGTTTGAAACCTCGTAGGATTTCAAAATATCAATATTCAAATCCCCGCCAAATACTTCGATTTTGTTCATTTTAGTATAGAAGTTTGTGAATATATGATTCGAATCACTGAGAAAATCATGTTCGTTAACCAATGGTAGTCTGTAAGTGGCAGTAATTCCTATTGAAGTATTATGTTTTTGTAAAACAACATGGACACATTTAGTTTTACCAGAGGACATTATTGAGCAGATTGGGTTCAGAGAAGCATAAAAATCTGTCAGATTTGTTAATGCAACTTTCATTATGAAAGATTTTGTATTTATTGATGCAAAAATCCTTAATATCAAACACAGTCCACGTTTCAGAAAGTATTATGACGTCAAAATCTGTTTTTAAATATTCCAAATATACTATCAATTCATTGAAGTTTTTACTAATACTTCTGATATTGAGATGAATCATTTTAATCGAATTTTCGCAATTAAGTAAAGAGTCACACTCAGATAGATTAACTGCCTCATATGTATTACATGTATAGAAATATTGACCAAACTGTTTTAAAAGTAAAAAACTAGCAAAATATATTTAGCAGAAATATATGAAAGAAAGAAAAAAAAGAATAATATAATACTATGTAAACAAACAAAGAAAAGTAAACAAAAACAGTCTTTGCTTTCCTAATTTATCACATCCTACTAAGCAGCCTTATTTTGACGTTTGATGAGGATACGTATTAGTAACTTACATATCAGCATTTCTCTTAGAATACCTTTCCCAAGATGCTAAGGTAGGAAACTTCAACAAATTGTGGCCCTGCTTAACCATTATCAGTCCATCAGAACTCCAAACATTTCTGAAGACAAATTTATCCGTTACCGACTTCATTAGTAGCACCTTATTCTTAGCCAGATCTTCTTTTATTGTGGTACTTGATCCTTTCAGAATAAGCTTTGCCTGAAATATTCGTTTTCTGTCTGTATACGAGTCAAAACTGACTAACACTGGTCGAGGTTTATTTGTAGAATATTTTCCAATTCTATGACACTTTTATATGTCATTAATTTGAATGCCCATTTTTGTAGAGAAAAATTTGAGCACAGTGTTCTTGATATCTCCTTTCTCTCTTGAAGGCCATAAATTCTTAAGTTATTTCTCCGAGTATACTGGTCGAAGTTTTCTAAACTTTCATTGAGCGAGTTTATTTCATCCTTTTGTATTTACACTAGATTATTCAAATCCATTATAAATTTGTAATACAAGTTTCTTTTAAAGAGATTTACACTATCTACAGATATAGCAAAATTTAGTTCTTTAGCTTTATAGAAAATTGAATTTTGGGCACTTTCTCAAAAGGAGTTAGAACGCAAGATTGTTTTGATAATAGAGAGATATCGATGGTAACACTTTCGACAGAATTCTTCAAATGTGTGTGTACTAGGACCTCTAAAATCGTTCTTCAAGGTCTGTGTAACTTTAAAGCATAAATTTTAGTAATAGGCCGTATAATAATAGTGTACAATTTTTATGAAAATTCGCTACTATAACACACTTGCTGCGTCCCGAAATTTTTTAGTTAGCCTAGATATAAGTTTATCTTAAACACATTGTTTATTTCAGATCCATTTTTCTTACCAATGTTGCAAGTTGATAAGGGTGCCATAAGATTTGTTTTGAGTGGGGCAAATATAATGTGCCCGGGTTTAACTTCACCAGGAGCTAGAATGTCAGAAGTGCCTAAAGACACAGTTGTGGTAAGTTATGATTACTTATCATATACATAGATATTTTTGTTGGTAAATATTGATTACCTGTTATTATTGTTAATTTATTTGGAATAGTTTTTTATGTATTTTATTCACTGATCTTTGTATAAAGCTTATTTATATGTATTGAAACTTGTGTATTGGTCAATATGTTAAAGAAAAGAATTAAAAGTACGTTTTCTTTTTGAATATCTTAAATACCATTTGGGATATTAAATTAAGCTTTAGTATGCACTATACTGGCATGAAAACACTTTCTATTTAACGAGTTTTGAAAATTCCATCTGCATTGTGCGTGACAGCAAAAACGGAATAGTTTTGATGAAGAAAATAATAAGCCACTGCTTTTTATCAAAATAGGTAGGCATCGGTAACAAATTATAAAAAGAAAAGACATGTTGAGTTTCGCAAGATATAAACCAATCATTTACGGTACCCTTGATACCTATGGCATTGAGTTTTTGAGATAGCACAGTCGGGTTTATAGTGTCAAATGCTCTGGAAAGATAAAAAAAGATTCCCACAACATGTCCAGGTTGTTAATAGCTTCGTGTATATGCTGCATCATATATACTGATTTTCGCCCAGCAGGTTGTTTGCTTCACAAAACTCCATTACTTGATTACAGACTGACTTTTCTATATCATTGAAAAAGGGTTTGCAAATATAATAAAGCGGTAGTTTTTGGGATTATGAAGATCACCTGTTTTGTGAACAGAGATGGATTTATTCGTTTTTTATTTAATGGGAAATTGTCTGGATTCTAATGATCTGTTTTTGAACTGTATTGAACTTTGGAATCATAACTTTTGGAAAGCATATGTCAAATATATTTTGGCAAAGACTATTCAAATTATGTCAAATAATTTATGTAGCAATTTATCTAGCATATCCAACCCAGTCCACAGTTACGCGGACGACAGCACCTCCACTCAAATATACAATATTCTAAACCTATCTCTTTAGCCCAATTAGATGAGGATTGCAGACTCATGGAGGGTTCTGTCTCTGTGGATCTCCAAAAAATATTAAACTGGGGAAGTAGAAATCCTGTACCATTCAACTCCACCAAATATCAGTCTTGCTTTCTATCTCATACGATAGCCCTAGACCCATCACAATGAACAACCACGTTATTCAACGTAATAAGTCCTTTTCACTTGTCTCTTTTATAGATATCTGCACGGGCACTCCTCAGAGGAGCTTTCTTCCATAGTTACTCCACCTACTGCCCCCAACAGATCTACCAGGGGAACAGAGCGAATGCACCCTTTTACTGTCCAGGTCACCAGACATAGAACATCTTGTTATGCTCGCTCTTTTGTCCCGAGGACTTCCAAGTTGTGGAATTCCTTGCCGGCACTTGTTTTTCCTTGTCCTCCGAACCTCCAAACCTTCAAGTCCAGAATTAACAAGCTGCCGCTTTCCTCCTTGTCGACACCCATGGTACGATAGTATTTAGGCTGTAAGCCCTCGTGGTGTGTTGTTGAAATATAAAAATAAAAATAATGTACAAGTCTATGACTTCTTTATATAGACATGATGTATTATGACATTCTAATAAAGCGTAACACTAATAATAGTAAGTGTTATAGTAAACTGTTAGAAAGAACTGGTTTGAACTAACATGAATTCTTGAGCTGACTACTTCGCTGTTTGAAAGAATCGAACTGAACTGTTTGAAAGAAATGAATTGGACTAAGAGCTGTACTCAATAATGTTCGATGAGAGGCAGGCTTGTATACTGTCTCCCACCACCAGCATGTCAACACAATGTCAGTATATTTTGCAGAGAATTCCCGGTTATTAACTTTTGAAGATACTTATAAATACAGCTAATGCAATTAAGTGATAAAAGAAACCAGCAAAGTGAATATTTACTACCGATTCGCAAAAAAAAACTTATCTAATAATTTGGTTGATGTTCCTTTGGATGTAAGGCTACTAATGTATTTCCAACATGATAGTGCCTCTCCGAACTTTAGCCCATGAGTGCGAAATTTCTTATATAATTATTTTCCTGATCATTACATTGATAGAGATGGTCCTCAAGATTGTCCAGCAAGATAACCTGACCTTAATCCAGTGGATGATTTTTTCTGTCTGTGGTTCAAATTATTATTGCTACCAGAGCTATTGGAGCTGGTGGTGGTATCTTTCAAAATATTCTTTAAGGTATTTTTGTACTTTAGTGTTTAGATTTAGTTTAGCAATTTTTTTATATCTTCGGAAATAACAAAGTCACCGCAACCAAAATTTGTACGCGGGTTTATATCATAAAAAGTAAACTGCGTACCAAAATTTAGGGCTGTAAGTTAAAACTCAAAAAAGTCATAGGCATTTAAAAAAATGTGATTTTCCTCTTAAAACGTCAAAGTTGCGAATTGAAACGTCAAAATTGACAATATTTAGGCAAATGTGTGATAAATACAGAGACAAAAACTAGCAAGGAGTGTGTTACAAATCCTTAAGTTTTAGCTTCAACTGTCATTGTTCATCGTTTTACAAAACTATTTCCATAAAATTCATTTCAAATACTCTTTCTCTGATGCTTTGGCAGTACTTTTAGTTATAGTTTTATCGTTTAATGGTCGATAATTTTTAGCAAATTTTCTTAGAAAAAGGCTCAATATATCGGTTATTATACAAGATACAAGAAAAAATTGTATACGTTAACTATAGGGTGTCTTGAGCTGCATCTTATAAAATTATTTTTACAATCACAGCGAGGCCCATAAGTGGTTGGTCATACAAATTTTCTTTTTTTTTTTTATTGAACATGCCCTATATTATTGCATTTTTGCATTTTACATCGAAATATAATGCATGTTTGTAAGAAAATAAATTTGGGAAGCAGCAAGTGCGTTATGGTAGCGAACTTTCTTTAAATGCTTCTAATTTCAATAGCTCAATTTGCTATTAGCCTAAGGTTCTTTGGCCAGGAGACCAGTTTTTCGGCAACATTTTAAGTTTATTTTCGGAACATTTTTGTACATGTTTAAACAATAAATTTGTTTTGGTAAAATATGGTACATTGTTTCTACTAATTACTACTACTATAGTGGTAACAAAATTTAATGCCTGTCTCCTTAAAAAAAGCCATAAGACGTAAATCCGTCGGTCCCATGTACATGCGATGTTGGGCACGTTAGAGATCCCTAGCCTCCTTACAGAAAGGCAGGCGTTCGTCAAAATTTCCAGGATAGTGAGATGAAACTCCTCCCTGGCGTCGGTGATTAACTATAGTCGCGTAAATAGACCGGCGTATATTTTTTCTTACTTTGACTTCCAGAATACGTCCTTAAAGTCGTGCCCTTTTCTCCTGGAACACTCTGTATATTTATATTTTAATGTATTTCACTGTCTGTTCAATTATTGTATGGTGTCATTTTAGTGAATTTTCATTAAGAAAATTCACTAATAGAGAGGTATCGATGGTAAGACTTTTGAAAAATTTCTTCAAACGAGCGCGAATTTGGGCCTTTAGAACCCATATCCAAGGTCGGTTTAGATTTTTATATGTTTATATATATATATATATATATATATATATATATATATATATATATATATATATATATATATATATATATATGTATGTATGTATGTATGTATGTATCCATCTGATACATATACTAAAATACTTGACCGATTTGGACCAAATTTGGGAATTACCTTGATTGTGTTAATGGCTTGGATGAGTTCGTAGATGGACACCGTGCGTCTAATTTTTCTTCAAAAAAAATGTAAAGAAAATTTTGAAAACACAATATTTGTATGAAATATTGGAGTGATTCGAATGAAAATTTGCACATATATAGGAGACGTGTTAATATACCTGTTGACCAAAATTCAAATTAAACGGCCCACGAGAGAGGGAGTTATTCGAAAATAAAGATGTTAAAGTAATAAACAGTCTAATATATCACTTCGAATTACATGAGGCATTTCACACGGTGACTGTTTTCAAGCATGGTTAGACTGTGAATGTGCTATTCTAAGTAAATAATTCAAACTCGACCAAGTCACCTGACAATTAAATATAAATGAGCCGGGTTGCCAGACAGAATAAAATTTCATTTGAATCTTAAAATGTAAAACATTGGTCATAAAACATATTTGCACTACTTATTGATGACAAATAAAAGTTCACAATAAATTAATCCATCCATTAAATGTCGTTTAATATTCATAAATGTTGAGTGACCTATTCCTCGTCTTATTTTCAAAAAATAATTACAATCTAATTTGTAAAATATGACATCGTTGCATCCGGTGACAGCACATTGCGAGCTGCGTCGAGAGCCGAGACACTCGAGACTTCGAGCTAATGTTAACGTTACTAATCACCAAGATGGATATCTTATTTATATTCTTATTAAAACAGAAATCTTATTTTACATTTTTATTATTATTTAAATAGATGTGGGTTGCTAAAATAATTATATGTTATAAATGGTAAGTAAAATATTACTTAAATAACTTTCGTGTATATAGTATATAGGAAATACTGTTAACTAATAACTAAGCAAGGTATTTGTTTTTGTTATTTGCTTATAGGTTATGTTATAAGCTTAAAGTTGAAACTGTATATTGTATAGTGATAATCTTCTTATGTTTAAGTTAGTGCTGTTTTGGAAAAAACTCTAGACGCAGCAAGTACGTTATGGTAGTGAATTTTCATAAGAATTGTACACTATTAGAAAGATATATTATTAAAGCTAATTCTTTAAACTTAAATGGACCTTGGAGATCGGTTTTAGAGTCCCAGTTAGCGATTATTTGAAAAAATTTATATTTTATATGGAGCTACTAAATTAAAATTTGGTCTTAGATATAATATGTAAGTACTGCAAGTGCCCTTAAAAAAATTGTGTTACAGATTTCATTAAAGTTACAAACGTTTTTCAGAAAAAATAAATGATTTGCAAATGGAATGTACCTACCGAATTATAAAAATATGTAAGTACTGCAAGTGTCTTAAAAAATTGTGTTACAAATTCCATTAAAGTTACAAACGTTTTTCAGAAAAAAATAATTTTTTACAAAGAGAATGTACCTGTCGAATTATAAATATGACAGGTATTTTTCCATATTAATTGCTTGGATGGTTTTGTTTTAGTCAACCCATTCAGTTTTTGCAAACAATAAACAACAAAAAAGGTTTTTTATGTTATGGTAGAAAATTTTCGTAAAAATATTTCAAATCCGAAAGCTCAATAAATTTCCCATTAAGCCAGAATCTTTAATCTTGAACCTTAGTAACACCTATGTAAACACACGTGGGTAATAAATTAAAGAAAAATAACATATTGAGCTTCGTTTTGTTTTTAAAAACCTTTTTTGTTGTTTATTGTTTGCAAAAACTGGATGTGTTGACTAAAACAAAACCATCTAAACAATTAATAAGGGAAAATACATCTCATATTTGTAATTTGACAGGTACATTCCCTTTGTAAATAATTAATTGTTTTCTGAAAAACTGTCGTAACTTTAATGAAATTTGTAACACAATTTTTTTAAAGACACTTGCAGTATTTACATATTATATCTAATACCAAATTTTAATTTAGTAGCTCCATATAAAATATAATTTTTTTCAAATAATCGCTAATTGGGACTCTAAAACCGATCTCCAAGGTCCATTTAAATTTAAAGAATTGGTTTTTATAATATATCTTACTAATAGTGTACAATTCTTATGAAAATTCACTACCATAACATACTTGCTACGTCTAGAGTTTTTTATATTTATTTATTTACTGTTCTTTATTTTTTTATTATCTACATGAAAATGGTTTGGTTGACCTTTAAAATTATAAATTCATAAATATAAAACCTAAACCTGTTCATACGCCAGTTTATGTTTGTTGTCCATATCATGAATGAAAATACAAAGATTGGCAAGGTGAATTACTCTTCTTAAACCACAGTGGTTAGTATTTGATACTTAAAATTTTGATGAAGAAGTCACCCTGTTTCGGTGTCCGTAGCCGTTTAGCAAAAATGCTTTCAATATATATATATATATATATATATATATATATATATATATATATATATATATATATATATATATATATATATATATCTTTTGGAATGTTGCATTACACTGTAATCACTTTTAAAAATACACTTTATTTGTTTGCTGTACTTTTTATGATTTTTTATTAGTTTACGTGGACTGCAGTTTCGAACCATCCCGTGCTGATGATAAACCTGGACGGTTCGAAACTGCAGTCCACGTAAACCAATAAAAAATCACAAAAAGTACAGCAAACAAATAAAGTATATATATATATATATATATATATATATATATATATATATATATATATATATATATATATACATATACATATACATATATATATACATACCATTCTTATCTGTTACAGGCCATTTTAGCAGAAGGAAAACACCATGCTTTAGCTATAGGAAAAACAACATTATCAACTGACGATATGTAAGTACATTAAAACATATGCTTACAGCAAAATTTCAACACTAATTATTGTGTTCACCAGCTTTAGTAGCTTCATTGGAGAATGAATAAATTCCTAAGTGGGTAACACAAAACACAAAGTATGGTAGGTTGGGTTAAGTTATGTGGTTAGTGGGCAATTTCGACCTCTCCACTGCAACGTTAGGTCTATTGTGACTGATGCATAATTGTTTCAATTTCACCCATTAGAGCCAGCTTGTTATAGAAGCTGCTAAAACGCAGGTGTCTGATTTTGTCTGCGGCCATACCGGAACATATTCTGCTGTATTGTCACTCCAGTTATAGGCGGCATTTGGTGTCTTGCTCGGGATCAATTATGTTTAGATGCTAATGCAGCCGTATATCCGCGGAGTAGAGTTTTTACTCAACGCCTGTCCAACTCTTAGAAGTTTTTTTAGCCCTTTTATCTGAGGGACCCTTGAGTAGGCGAAGCCTGGTAGATTTTACCACTGTTGAGGTAACTGTGTTCCCTCCAGGTCTTCAAGATACTTTTTGCTCTAGATAAAGATGTCCCTAGTATGCAGATTCTATGCTTACAATCAAAGCCCGAATGCCCTGCTATCTAGACCAGAACATACGCTGTTACTGCCCAGATCGTTTAGGGCAGTCTTGCAGTTCAATGTGTTTTTGAGTTTCAGTGGTAGGAGCCAGGTGAATTTATAGCAGCTTGCCTGCCTGAAAGTATTTTGAACATTTTATATGTGCAGCGGCTCTGTTTCACTTACCTTACATATATCTGGATGGCGTATACTTCTACCCTTGGTATATAGTTTCATATTTGCCGAGACTAGAGGTCAGTCTCGCCTCGGGGCTGCTCCTGTATACGTCAGCTACTAGGCCTGATTCAGCATTGGAGCCATCCATGTAACAGCACCCATCTGTTTTCAGTGGGATGGTTTTACTATGATCCTAGCCCTCTCTTTCTAGAACGATAACCTTGAATGATAAATCCCTGTAAGTCTTTTAAGGCATTAGATCTGAGATTGTTCCCAGAACCTCATGACTTGCAATGTCATCAAACAGGCTTGTTATTCCCACGCTAATTGTCTCCCACATGCTGTCTCCTGTTTGTTTGAGTCTGTATGTTGCCCACCTAGCCTCCCTTTCTAGCCATATGTGAAGAGGTGATATGTTTAGGAGGATTGCCAAAGTGACTGGTTGTGTGGCGCTCAAAGTGTCCGTTATATGAAAAAGTAAAATTCTAATGATCAAGGTAACATAAATTATGAAACTAATATTCCTTGTTTATTTAACTTTTCTCATCATCGCAGTATGTCAATTTTACCAGTGTTTTCGAAAATAATGGAGACAAAATCAAGATCAAATGACCAATTATCTTGAGAAATATAATTTACTAGCTATGGAACAGCATACAACAAGTAACAGCAATGACGAGAGTTCTCAGTGACAGTGTCTCTCACGACTTGCTGGTAAGTAAAATGCAGTATTATGGCATCAGAGGAGTTGCACTCTAACTAATAAATTCCTACTTAGCAAGAAAGATGCAGCATGTAAAGCTGAATGGAACAAGGTCAGATTGGTTGCCTATATGAAATGGAGTTCCACAGGGCACCATTTTGGGACCACTGTTGTTCCTTAGATATATAAATAATCTGCGAGGAAATGTAGCATCAGATAAATGTTACTTATCTGCAGATAACACAATGTTCGTAAACATTTGACAACATTGTTCTGACATGAATGAGAAAACAAAGAACACACTTGGTTGTGCAGAGGATTGGTTCAGCATCAATGTGGTTAAACTAAACAAAAACAAAGCCAATTATTTAAGTTTTGGCAGCAGACTGAATACATATGAAGTGAAGTTCCTGGGAGTGTGGTTCCAGAATAATTTATCATGGTCAAACTATACAGGGTGATTCATAAGTGGTGACCAAAAATGAAACCCTATGTTCTGTGAACAATTTTAGAGAGGGTATGTCCTATAAAAAATTTTCCTATAATGTTTCATTAAAAAGATACAGGGTGTTGAAGTTGAATTTCAAATAATAAAATTACCCAATTTTTTAAAAAGTAGCACATATATTTTGTTGAAACTTCACATGTGTAGGCTGCTATGTAAGGCGCGTATTCTACCATAACAATTGAATCGGCTAATCCAGCAGTGGCGCGCGTACCCCCATGTCATTGGTTATCCCTCAAGAAAAAAACGGGTAAGCCACTGATATATTTTTTTATTTTTCATTTTTTGAATCTTACTTTCATTCGTGAACAAAATGACTTTCTTGATAATTTTCTGTACGACGCTTATTTTACGAGTAAGCAATGAATCAGGTAAGTGTTTTAGAGCACAGTTCATAATTTTTAGCCAGTCGTGGTTTGGTAGAAAATCGCAATGATACACTTTTATGCCTCCATTGGCCTGAATACACACACGACATCTTTTTAATATGGATAATTTAATGTCTTGATAATTTTTTGTACGACGATTATATTTGTTGTATTTTAGTAAGTAGTAGTCTGGTTTGTCAAAGTTGTCATTAAGTGTCACTTGACGTTTTGGTTAACAAGTTATTATTTTGAATAGGTGAAGTGGTAAACTTTATAAAATTGCAAAATTTTCTACTCTTTTACTTCTCATAATGGAGTACACCTCAGAAGAGTATGCAGATATAATTTTTATCTACGGATATGCTGATGGAAATGCTCTAGCTGCTTGTTGGGAATATCAACGTAGGTTTCCCACTCGCCGTCAACCTACACCAAGCGTTTTTTCTCGATCGTTTTCAAGACTTCGGCAGTGCAGTATTGAATGACATCCTGACACTAGAGCTAATGGTAGAAGACAACATCAACTTGAAGACGAAGAGAGAGTGGTGGATGCAGTGATGGATCAACCTTCTACAAGTACTCGGAGGATTGCCACGCAGTTACAATATTCTCAAAGCTTTGTTTGGAGAACTTTACATCCATACCATCGACAGAATGTTCATTGCCTTCTACCTGGAGATAATGTGCATCAACGAGTCTTTTGTAAATGGATGTTGGAAATGAACAATCAAAATATCTTATTCCCTAATCTAATCTTCTGGTCTGACGAATCAATATTTACAAGAAATGGTATTTATAATTCTCATAATGAGCATGTCTGGTCATTGGAAAATCCACATGCAACAAGGACTCGCACATTTCAACATAGATTTTCCATTAATTTATGGTGTGGTATTTTTAACGGCTCACTGTTCATAAAAGTCCTGCCACAACGTTTAAATGGATCTTCGTACTTAGCGCTCCTAGAAAACCGTTAACAAAACATTCTAGATGACATTCCACTAGCAACAAGCAGTATAATGTGGTACCAGCATGACGGTGTACCAGCTCATCATAGTCGAAACGTTGTTACATGGCTACATGAACATTATAGTGAAAGATGGATTGGCAGAACTGGACCAATACATTGGCCTGCAAGATCACCGGACTTAAACCCACTTGACTTCTATCTTTAGGGTGATTTTAAGCGACTGGTCTACAGTGAACAAATAAATACACCAGAGCAGCTACAACAACTGATAAATAATGCTTTTCATCATATTCAAGCAACAATGAATCCTCAAGACATTAAATTTTCCATATTAAAAAGATGTCGTGCGTGTATTCAGGCCAATGGAGGCATTTTTGAACATGTATTGTAATAAATAAATTACTATAAACCTGATAAAAGTGTATCATTGCGATTTTCTACCAAACCACGACTGGTTAAAAATCATGAACTGTGCTCTAAAACACTTACCTGATTCATAGCTTACTCGTAAAATAAGCGTCATACAGAAAATTATCAAGAGAGTCATTTTGTCACGACTGAAAGTGAGATTCAAAAAATGAAAAATAGAAAAATATATCATTGGCTTACCCGTTTTTTTCTTGAGGGATAACCAATGACATGTGGGTACGCACGCCACTGCTGGATTAGCCGATTCAATTGTTATGGTAGAATACCCGCCTTACATAGCAGCCTACACATGCGAAGTTTCAGCAAAATATATGTGCTACTTTCTAAAAAATTGGGAAATTTTATTTTTTAAAATTCAACTTCAACACCCTGTATCTTTTTAATGAAGCATTATAGGAAATTTTTTTATAGGACATACCCTCTCTAAAATTGTTCAAAGAACATGGGGTTTCATTTTTGGTCACCATTTATGAATCACCCTGTATAAATAATAGGATTGTGAAACTTAGCAAGGCAACTTTCACTGTTATGAGACTCAAACAAATAGCTACGTACCAAGCTGCTGTCACAGCATATGCCAAATTCCACATTATTGCTACTTATGGAATCTTGTTCTAGAGGTCATCATCAGATGTTGAGAAGGTATTCCTACAACAAAAAAGGTTGGTAGAGGATACTGACTGAAGGAAAATACAGTGAATCATGCAAACCATTGGTTAAAGCAGCCAGAATACTCATTTTTTCAGTCTATATACTTACTGTGTGACATACTTGTATGGAAGTGCTCAAGAAAAAAATTCTGCCTACCACAGTTATGACACAAAAAGAGAAGCTGGTTATACAGTATTATAGATCTGTAGAACACAAATGGGTGTAAATTACTGGGCTCAGAAGTTTTGTAATAAATTATCTCTCCAAATAAAAATGTTATGAGGAATGCAAGGATGTCGAAGGTCTGTCAAGGAACTATGGCATCAACATTCCTTTTATTCCTTTGATGAGTTTTTTAACTGTGTGCTGTCATAAGCGATAGGACCATTTAATTTTTGCTTTAATTTTCTCTTCATAAATTTTGACCATATGTTATCTATATATTTTATATGTTTTTTATATGTTTTTAGTGAATTTTCTTAAAAAAAAATCACTAATGAGGAGATCTCGACTTTTGAATTTTGAAAAAATTTCTTCAAATGAGCGCTAATTAGGCCCCCCAGAAAACATATCCGGGGTCAGTTTCAATTTATATATATATATATATATATATATATATATATATATATATATATATATATATATATATATATATATATATAAATGTATCACACCGATAACTCAATAATAATTTGCCGATTTTGATTAAATTTGGTGAAAAAATTCCTTTTGCAAATGGCTTTGATAAGTTCGTTAGCCAGGAAAATCTGCCTAGGTTTTCCCGGAAAATTTTGTATTTTCTTTGGAAAAAAATTTATATCTCCGGAATTAACAAAGTAAGGGCAACCAAATTTGGTACACAGGTTTATATCCTGGGGTTTATATTATGAGTAAGTTACCTACCAAAATTTAGCTATGTAGCTCAAAAGACAAAAAAGTTATAAGCATTTAAAGAAAAATAAATTGGGGTTTTCCTCGAAACGTCAAAGTGGCGATTTAAAATGTCAAAATTGGCAACATTTAGGCAAGTAACTTGAATCTAATACGGGCTATAGAAATAAAATGTCTCAAGAAGGATGTTTTACAAACCCTAAAGTCTTAGTTTCAACCGTCATTGTCCTTCATTTTACTAAAATATTTGCAGAAAATTCATTTCAAATAGACCCTTTCTCTGATGCTTGGCAGTAGCCTTAGCTATAGAGTTTATCGTTTAATGGTATATAATTTTTGTCGAATTTTCGTAAAAAACTCAATAAAGCTCAATATATCCGTTATTATATCAGATATGAAAAAAAATTGTATATATTAATTATAGGGTGTCTTGAGCTACATCTTAAAATAATATTTGTACAATCACAGGCTGGCCCATAAGTCGTTGGTGATACAAATTTCCTTTTTTTTTTAAATCAAACATGCCTTGTTATTGCATTTTTGCATTTTCCATCGAAATATAATGCATGTTTGTAAGAAAAGAAATTCTGGACGCAGCGAGTGCGTTATGGTAGCGAATTTTTATCAAATGTTTCATATTTGAACAGCTCAATTTGCTATTAACCTATAAGGTTGACCAAGAAACGTGTTTTTTCAGGAACACTTTAAGTTTACTTTTGGAAATTTTTGTACATTTTCACACAATAAAGTTATTTTGATGAAACATGCCACATTGTTTTTAATATATAGGTTACACTGGTAACCAAATTTGATGCCTGCTTTCTTAAAAAAACACATATTTGATATTAAAAACATTTTAATGAAAATTCACTACCATAACGCACTTGCTGCGTCCAGAATTTTTAATTTTTGCGTTTGTTGACATTTCTTCTGTGTTTTTGTGTTTTTTGTCTTGCAGATTTTAATACTTTATTTATGCTAAAAATTTTGTCAGTTATAATTTATTTGTAGACTTTAGATTTGAATGTGTTTTTTGACATGGCTGTGTATCACTTTGCTGAATAAATATTTACTTACTTACTAATGGCGATATTCATCCTTTATCGTCTGAACCATGGCTCTTTGTCTCTAGCAGTTCTTTTCATTTCGTTGTAGCTTCCACAATTTATCAATTGGGCCAGATTTTTCCCAAGTTATCCGCTTGGTCTGCCTATTCCTTTTTTCCAAGTGTGTGTTCTTCAAATATTGTTATCAAAAGGTTATAATGTCTCAGAATATGCCCAAGAACTCTTCCTTTCTCATCTCAATGCCTTTGTAAGCGTCTTTCTTCTTTCCCCTCGCCTAGCACACGTTTTGCTTCCACATCGGCACGTGTGGAAATATCGCAGTGACAAACATTTATATTATTTTTTTTCGCTTAAACGTCGTAAACAGTATCAAGACATATAGAAAACATTATTTGGGAACGTACTTTTTTTTGTCTGTCGGTCTCTACGTCTGTCTGTTTGTGGCCACGGTAACTTGAGGACGAATTGAGATATCGTCTTCAAATTTGGCATACAGTTAGCACTCGACAAACGAACGGTCCGGATTGTTTTTGGGTAAAATCACTTTAGGGGGTAGCGGATGAATGGGGGTGATTTGGTGAAAATTTACATTTTTCGTTAAGGCTCAAGTAATGTAAGACTAGTTGCATTCTCGCAACAATTAGAACCGTAGACCGGTTTCGCTCTCATTAGAGCTCTTCAGTACGGCATACTAAGTGCAGCAAAAATGCACCAAAAATAACACGGCTATCGTATAGCCAGTCTTAAAACACTAAGTGAGTGGTGAACGTGTCGCCACTTAGTTCGGAACCAAGTACTATGTTGTCACGCCCGCTCCAAATAACACAGAGTATTAAAAATAGAGACGGTATACAACTAACTAACAATTTAAAAAATTGTTAGCCCTGGCCCATTTCTACCCCAATATAGGGACAAAGTATGTAAGACTAGATGCATTCTCGCAACAATTAGAACCGTCTTACATACTTTGTCCCTATATTGGGGTAGAAATGGGCCAGGGCTAACAATTTTTTAAATTGTTAGTTAGTTGTATACTGTCTCTATTTTTAATACTCTGTGTTATTTGGAGCGGGCGTGACAACATAGTACTTGGTTCCGAACTAAGTGGGGACACGTTCACCACTCACTTAGTGTTTTAAGACTGGCTATACGATAGCCGTGTTATTTTTGGTGCATCTTTGCTGCAATTAGTATGCCGTACTGAAGAGCTCTAATGAGAGCGAAACCGGTCTACGGTTCTAATTGTTGCGAGAATGCATCTAGTCTTACATACTTTGTCCCTATATTGGGGTAGAAATGGGCCAGGGCTAACAATTTTTTAAATTGTTAGTTAGTTGTATACCGTCTCTATTTTTAATACTCGGTGTTATTTGGAGCGGGCGTGACAACATAGTACTTGGTTCCGAACTAAGTGGCGACACGTTCACCACTCACTTAGTGCTCAAGTAATATAATGTTTTAGGATTTATTTATTAGAAAACTTTTAATTTCATCAAACATCTGGTATTTTGTACTGATATTAAATTAGGGATTGAATATGTGGGGGTCGAATATTGTTGACAAAAATTTAATATTTTTTTTGTGCTAAAACGGCGTAAAAAGTGTCTGTCTGTCGGTCAGACGGTCAGTCTGTCTGTCGGTATGTCGGCATGTACGCCCGTCTGTTAATAGGCGCAGTCACTTTCGAACGAATTGAGATATCATCTTCAAATTTGGTATCCAGTTAGCACCCGACAAAGGAACGCTTCTAATTGTTTTTGGATAAGATCGCTTCAGGCTGTAGGGGATAAATAAGGGGTGGTTTGCTAAAAATTCACATTTTTTCAACAAAACTCGAGTAATGTAACGTTTCAAAAGTTTATGGGTACAGGAATACAAATATTTTCTTTGTGGTCAAGGCATGGGCCCTAAATTTGAGAATGTCTTTCTGAAGAGAATAAATTATCACAGCTATGTGGAAGTTATGATTCAATTTACAGCACTATTTGGTCTTTCTATTAGTGTACCTTGTCTTTGTCATTTTTCTCCATTTCCTTAGTTAAAAAGCTAGTATTGCCTTCATGCACTGCTTATTCAAATCCAGGTTTCCCCTCCATACATCACAACACTCTATGTGCATGACTTGAATCTCTTTTTCAGCTTAAAATTAAAATGTTTGTTAATGAGAAAATTATTTTGTCTATCAAATGCTTCCTTTTTCATGGCAATCCTCATTCTTATTTCTTTGCTTCATTTCCATTATTTGTAAAAATACTCTCGAGGTATGTACACATTTGTTTTTTCAAGTTGTTGGTCGTTTTGGTTTATTTAAGGCTACATGCATTCTCACAACAATTAGATCCGTAGACCGGTTTTGCTCTCATTAGAGATCTTCAGTACGGCATACAAACTGCAGCAAAAATACACCTATAAAGTAATAAGGCTATAGTAGCCAGCCCTTCAATACTAAGTGAGTGCTGGAAATGAGAGGGTAGAAATGGGCCAGGGCTAACAATTTACTATATTGTTAGATAGTTGTATACAGTCTCTATTTTTTTTAACACTTTGTGTTATTTGGAGCTGGCGTGACAACATACTACTTGGTTCCGCAACTAGGTGGCGGCACGTCCACCACTCACTTAGAATTGAAGGGCTGGCTACTATAGCCATATTACTTTATAGGTGTATTTTTGCTGCAATTAGTATGCCATACTAAAGAGCTCTAATGAGAGCGAAACCGGTCTACGGATCTAATTGTTGCGAGAATGCATCTAGCCTTACATACTTTGTCCCTATATTAGGGTAGAAATGGGCCAGGGCTAACAATTTACTATATTGTTAGTTGTATAGTCTCTTTTTTTTAACACTTTGTGTTATTTGGAGCTGGCGTGACAACATACTACTTGGTTCCGCAACTAGGTGGCGGCACGTCCACCACTCGCTTAGTATTGGTTTGTTATATTTTCTATTAGTTTTTGTCAAATTATTTTTTAGTTTAATTCTTCTAACAGTCCATTCGGCACACTGAACATCCTTTGTAATTCATTCTATATCATATATGTACCTTGTGTAATGGAAGCATTGTCCATTTAACCTGATTCCTGCTGTCTTTTCCACCAGCTTATTTGTATGACACATTATATATTTATGAGAAATAGATTATTATCATTATTATTATATCTTCTATGTATACACCGAACAAATATGTTCATAATAGGCATCCCTACCATACGCCTTTCCTTGTTTTAGCTTCGATTTTAGATCATTTAATGTCTGTTATGACACTTATATTTGTATACAGGTGTCCCAAAATTTAACTTGTGTGTTTAAGACTTTATTTAAGGGCCTAAACCAAACCGAAAATTAGGAGTGGAGGAATGGCCGATTATCATTCATTATAGTTATTGAAAAAAATGCGAATCAAAACTGCCAATTGCAGTGAGGCTATTTAGGCGTTGCGTAAGTTAACTGTGACTGTAAGGCTAGATGCATTCTCGCAACAATTAGAACCGTAGACCGGTTTCGCTCTCATTAGAGCTCTTCAGTACGGCATACTAATTGTAGCAAAAATGCACCAAAAGTAATAGGGCTATAGTATAGCCAGCCTTTCAACACTAAGTGAGTGGTGGACGTGCCACCACGGGTCTACGGTTCTAATTGTTGCGAGAATGCATCCAGCCTTACATACTTTGTCCCTATATTGGGGTAGAAATGGGCCAGGGCTGACAATTTTCTAAATTGTTAGCTAGTTGTATAGAGTCTCTATTTTCTAACACTTTGTGTTATTTGGAGCTGGCGTGACAACATACTACTTGGTTCCGCAACTAGGTGGTGGCACGTCCACCACTCATTTAGTGTTGAAAGGCTGGCTATACTATAGCCGTATTACTTTATGTGCATTTTTGCTACAATTAGTATGCCGTACTGAAGAGCTCTAATGAGAGCGAAACCGGTCTATGGTTCTAATTGTTGCAAGAATGCATCTAGTCTTACATACTTTGTCCCTATATTGGGGTAGAAATGGGTCAGGGCTGACAATTTTCTAAATTGTTAGTTAGTTGTATACAGTCTCTATTTTTTTAACACTTTGTGTTATTTAGAGCTGGCGTGACAACATACTACTTGGTTCCGCAACTAGGTGGCGGCACGTCCACCACTCACTTAGAGCTGTGACTGTGACATTTTACATTTAAATTGTCATTGACAACATCGAAGTCATACCTAAGCCTAACTTATTCAAGAAGCCTTGGTGCAATTGGCGACAAGTTTTATAAAAATGTAGCTCAAATTAGTTCTGAAGGATAACACAATAATAATTATTAAGTTGCTATAGTGATGTAAAAATGGACGAACTTTTGTCATATTAAAAAGGTCCTGTTAAATTGACAAGTATCATTTTCGTCGTTTATCTGAGCTCAAAATGGAACGACACTACTCTAATCACGAATATGTCGATATGTGAAAGTATTAGGTGCCTACAATGATAATCTAACCGCTACGGCAAGGACATACATGGAAAACTAACCAAGTCATCGGCACCCTGACTCAAAAACTGTATGACATATAGAACGATGATTACAGAAGACAGGTCGTTTAGATCTCCGAAGAAATAAGGGATGACGCCATCGCACACTAACCATCGATCAAGAAGAGCAAATTCTTGAATATGTTGAGAGGAAATCAAGCACAAACCTTTGATTTACATGATGGGTTTGTTCCAACCAGCAGTTTTTGGATCGCCATTAAACTTTACTGTATGATCAATTTCGCACGCAGACGTTGACTTTGCACAGTTTAGAAACAGTATGAAACTAACACGAAGTTGAAACGGTTGTCTGACTGTTTCTGTACGGGATTTGAATTTTTGAAGGACGTTCGGCGTCTGACAGTTTGAAGTTTATGGACTAACTTAGCTTCATCTTGAGACTTAAGTTTTTTTATATTTACGTAAATAATTATGAATACCGAAAACAACACGCATTTCAGTTAGTGTAACAATTTAAATATTCTTGGTTCTATCTCGTATATCAAAGGAATAGTTAAGTTAATTTCTTGTGAGGAATTTCTAGAATCATAATCTCCCTGAGCGGTGGATTGGACGAGGTGGAACCATAGCATGGCCTCCTAAATTTTCCGATCTTAAATGTGCGTTTTTGTATCAATAACTCTATAACGAATGAGAATCAGCAATTTTTCCACTCTTAATTTTTGATTTGTTTTAGTCCCTTGAATGAATTTTGGGACACCTTGTGTAGATTGGTTGTTGCACATTTTGAATATCTAATCTAATAAATACCAGTTTCATTTTCGGTACTGGTTATTTTGGCAAATACTGTATCTGATAATTACAGTTTCTAGACTTCTTTTTTCTGTGAACCAACTTTGTGTTTGTAATTATAAATTGTATAGAATAATGATAAACAGTGACCTTTAATACCTGACATATTTTTTCTTTTTCTTTCAGATCAAAAGTAAACAAAGGTATAGGTGTAGAAAATTTTCATTATCTTAATGATGGTTTGTGGCAGATGAAACCTGTAAAGTAGATCTAGTTTAAATTTATTCCGCGATTCAAGCATCATTATTTATAATTGAGTTTTCAATTTCATATGCTTAGCATAAACGATTTAATAAATGATTTGGATACATGCTTGTTTTTCTCTTGAATGTTTATAAAATTATTGATAGTAGTAGTTTGCGATCATTTGAAATGGGTGTTCTGAGATGAAAACCAAGAAAGTCTGGGGCGTGGCATATCGTTAGGCCGACAGTTCTTTCGACTGACAGCTTGTTTAGTCGACACTACAATGAGCGGGGATTCGAGCAAGAATACCGCTTTTTTCAGTATTTGTCTGGGCGACTGGCTGAAGCGTTGTTTCCTTCTATAAAACCTAATATTGATCTCTGCTTCATATTTAGTTGCAAAACATGACAAGCGAAATTGAAATAAAAATGCTAATTTATATGCAGGGCAATACACACTCTTTATATGTTTAAATAACCTCTGTGGGTCCGGGGACTAACTAAAAGAATAGGCCCAAGGTAACCCCTGCCTGTCGTAAAAGGCGACTAATTGGAATTAAACACTGGCGGGGGTCTTGTCCATGTGGGCCTGGAGGGAGGCGGATATCTCTGGGGAGTGATGTACACCCGGATTTTGAGGCCTCCGTTGGGCTTAGAAACGGATGGTTGCCCACGCTTGGTTGTTACTCGGGAGCGGGGTTCCGGATTGGTGCCGCCTTGGGTTGAGTGCTGGCGGGTGTCGTGTGTCTAGACGACCCGGAGGGGGTTGACAACTCTGATGAGTGGTAAACACCCGGAGTTTGGGGCCCCCACTGTGTGCTTTGGAACGGACGGACGGCCTCGCTTGTGCGATGCTCGGGAGCGGGGCTCGATGGGATGTCGCCTTGAGTCTAGCAGGTGGGTGTCGGGTCTAGACGAACCCGGAGGAGAGCTGAGATCTTTAGGGGTGGAATAAAACTAGGGTTTGAGGCCTCTTCTGTGAGCTTCGAAACGGACAAACGACCTCACTTGGATGCTGCTCGGATGCAGGACTTCATGATACTGCACCGAGTCAAACACTGACGGATGTCTGGTCTAGACGAACTCGAAGAGAGGTTATCTCTCTTTGAGCTTTGAGACGGGCAAGCGACTTCGCTCAGATGGCAGTACATCTGTCAAACAAAGTTTCACCTCGCAGGTGTCGTCTCCTGTCGGAAGCTCGATTTGTTGGGTGAAATTTAAGCTAACGCTGGCAGGTGTTGGACCTGGACGAACCCGGAGGGGTGGAATACACCTGGAGACTTGGGCCTACTCTGTGAGCATCGATACAGGCTAACGACCCCGCCTGGATGCTGCTCGAGGGCGGGACTTCATGATACCGCCTCGAGTCAATGAAACACTGGTGGGGGTCTGGTGCAGCTAAGGCTGGGGGGAGGCAGACATCTCTGGGGAGTGATATGCACCCGGAGTTTGGCGCCTCTACTGTGGCCTCAGAGACTGACAATTGGCCTCGCTTGGTTGTTACTCGGGAGCAGGGTACCAGATGATACCGCCCTGGATTGAGCCCTGGCGTGTGTCGTGTGTCCAGACGTCCCGGGGGGCTCTGATCTCTGATGAGTGGTAAACACCCGGAGTTTGGAACCCATACTGTGTGCTACGAAACAGACGGACGGCCTCGTTGGGGTGATGCTCGATAGTGGGACTCGATGGGATGTTGCCTTGAGTATTAACACTGTTAGGTGTCAGGTTTGGAAGAGCCTGAGGGGAGCTGAGATCTCTAGGGGTGGATTACAACTGGAGATTAGATGCTGCTCGAGAGCGGGACTTCATGATACCGCCTCGAGGCAAACACTGATGGATGTCGGGTCCAGACGAACTCGGAGAGAGGTTATCTCTCTTTCAGCTTTGAAACGGGCAAGCGACTTCACTCAGATGGCAGTACACCTGCCAAACAAACTTTCACCCTCAAGACAAGATCGACTCCCTCAGGGAGCTGGAATTGATGGGTGAAACCTAATAATTAGATGTGAGCCACAATAGACCTGAGGTCACGGTGAAGGGACTGGAATAGCCCACTCACAATAAAATCTAATCTAATATGTTTAAAATGGTTTACCTAATAGCATAGCAATATTTTGAGGTTTAGTTTGATTTTGATTTTTGTTTTGCTTTAATGTAACATTGTAAAAAAAGATGTTTAAGTTATTAGATACAAATAAACATACTTATGGGTAATTAATTGTGATATATGTAAATATGTATGAAACTCAATCCTGACTCACCTTAATGAAAAGGCCATTTTCTAATAAAAAATCGATTGATATAAGATTTATTCCATATTTTAATTACAAAAATGTGATTTAAAGTAAAGCCACATATTATTAAGCATTTATTTTCTTATTTTCAATAAAGTTATCTTTGCTGGCATCTACTTTTTCACATTTTATAATGCATAGTTGCACAATTTTTGAAAATTTATGGTTGAGGACAGAAGGTTAAGTACTTCTTTTTTTATAAACGTATATAGGCAATGAAGGAAAAAATCATTGGAAATTGAATATGGTCATGCCATTAAAGTTATTTGTGTAAAACAAAATATGTTGAGTTAGATATAAATAAATATACTTATGGATAAATTGTTGTTTTTGAAGAAGAAGCCTGAATTACAATGTCCATACTCAAAGAAAGTATGGAGAATGACAGACAGTTCTATTGGTCGTAAAAAAATCGAATGATATGTTTTATTCAATGTTTTCATTAAAACAATTTGATTGAAAGAAAACCAGATTTTCATATACTTTCTATTTTCTCCTTTTATTGCCAAATATTTTCAAAAAAGCTATCTTTTTACATTATTTTTTAATGCCTTTATTTGCGGCAAATTTATTTTCAAAATTTATTGTCTTTTTTAAAATAATGAACAAAATAAACAAGGAAAAATCTGTCTTTTATATTATTTTTAAATGCTTATTTGCTGCAAATATATTTTTCAAAATTTATTATTGAGGACGAAAGGTGACATGTATCTCTTTTAAATAATGTACATAATAAACAAGGAAAGACTGTTCTACATTATTTTTAGTGAATTTTCGTAAAAAAAATTCACTAATGGAGAGATCCCGGCTTTTGAATTTTCAAAAAATTTTTGCAAATGAGCGCGAACTAGGACCCCTAGAACCCATATCCGGGGTCAGTTTCAATTTTTATATGTTTATATATATATATATATATATATATATATATATATATATATATATATATATATATATATATATATATATATATAGATATATGTATATATACCGATAACTCAAAAAATAATGGGCCGATTTTGATAAAATTTGGCATGTACCTTTCTTTTGTAAATGGCTTAGATAAGTTCGTTAGTCAGGAAAATCGGACGGGGTTTTCCGGGAAAATTTTGAGTTTTCATTCGAAAAAAATTCTTATCTCAAAAAGTAATACGCCAATTTTAATAAAATTGGGCACGTACCTTCCTTTTGTAAATGGCTTTGACAAGAGATGAGTTCCAGAAATGTTAAAAAACGACCATAAGAGGAACTGCTTTGATGTGGCTGTGGTTATAAACAGGTACAGACTAGACAAGAGTAATTTTATTAATGACTTTGTAACTGTTGATAAAATTGGGTTCATCATTATGATCCTAAGACTAAATGCCAGAGTATGAAATGGAGACACAGTGGCATCCGCCCCACCTAATATTTAGGGTTAGGTCCTCTGCAGGAAAAGTGATACTGTTTTCTGAGATACTACTCAAGGTGTCATTTTGACTGATAATTTGGAAAAAAGCTCCATAATTAATGGTCAGTTAGTATGCCTATTTAGTAAATAATTAAGAGCAATAAAAGAAAAATGACACAAGTTGAGAAAATGGGTATTTTATCAAGACAATGCACCAAGTCGGTTATTGCAAATGTCTACCATCAACAGCGCTGTCGTCAAACCATTAGATCATCCACCTTATTCGCCAGATCTGGCACTAAAGACTGTTTCTAAAACTCACAAGAATATCTGAAGAGGAAGAGCTTTTCAACAGATAAAGAAGTGGAAGTAGCTTGTAATGAAACAGCCATTTCCAATTAATTTCATTGATTTTGAAATTCCTGTTAAATAAAATAGCATAAGAATATATTTGCTATGAAGGTTCACAGGCAGCGAGCACCGATATACCACTCGACTTGTGTCTTTGTGCATGGGAACATCGAGGCGGTACTTGTGCTATTAACCTCTTTATAAACACTGTCAGCAGCTGCCATACACTAAGAGAGCCAGATATCCTCGTCCTTATCTTCTCTCGCTCAAACTGGTCCAGTAATCCAGACGGGTTTGCTTGATCAGTGTGGGGTGGTCATCTGTTACGTGGGAGAGAGATTGAATGGTCCGGTTGTAGAAAGAGACTCTTCAGTCTTGCACGGAAGTTAGCGTGAATCGTGTGTTTATTAAGTAGTTTTCAGTGTAATATAATTGCCAGCCAGTTTGAGAATTTTTATTGTTGTACTGGTTAGGTACTCATTTCCTATGACTAGGGTGCAGTTGGGTGCAGGGTAGTTTTCTGCAACCTGACGTGAATGGTCATTAGCTAAACGATCTGGACATTCGAAACGAAATAGGAATTTAAAAAAATAGATTTCCTACTGCGCAGAATACAACTGTCGATATACAGGCTAATCTTCTTCACCCTAACTGCAGAATGATGTGATGTCAAACATACTGGATGTTCAGAATGGAACAGGGCAGGAAATAAATCACTCCGAGTGCATTGTTATCGGTAATAGTAATACAGGGTGATTTTGATGGTTGTTTGTTCCAGATGTCAGCGCAGGAATAAGGGGTTTATTACATTGTATTAGGTTATGGTGCACCTGGCTTTGTTTATTCATATTACTTGTATGTACTTATTCAACTTGTAACCTGTTTATGTTGCTCGCGTATTAATTCTTGGTAATAGGCTTGCTCAACAGACATAGTACTTTGGGTTTTTAATAATGCTTCACTAATATGGTGTTTGAATCATCTTAAAACGCATACAGGGTGTGGCGCCAAGACCTTTAGTTAGCCGTTTCTCAATAACTCCTCCGACTTGAAATTTGAAAATGTACACACATACGTTTGAGACAAATTTCAGTTCAGTGAAAATAGTTTATGTCAGACTTCCGGTTTAACCGGAAGTGACCATCAACTTGCTTATTTTAAATACAACTTGGTGATTTTCATTATATTTTCAAATTCTACATTGAATTTGAGATAAATTATTACTAGTATACCATATGTGAGAAATCAACCGTTTTCGAATTTTATCCATTTTTTTGAAAATTCTCACGAAAACCAAGGTGAATGTTGCACGCTATCTCTCTGTGGAAATACAACTGATAAGACTCCGTTTTTGTACAGATGACACTCAGATTGGCACCTAAACGACACGTTTGATACCGTTTCTTTTAAATATATAAAATCACAATTACTCGCTTATTTCAAATGGAACATCCTGTATTTTATGAGCTATTTCGGTTCGCATCCGGTTTACCTTTCAGCGTGTATTAGCATTCCCTATACCCAAGTACCACCGTTTCCCAAATATTTCAATTTTATTGGATTCACTTTATTCAAATTGTCACAATAGATTTTAAGTAGGCTTTGGAACTTTATAATATGCTTGTTGACGTCTACATGTCAAAAGAGCGTCAAGCTAAGCTTATTGTCATAAAAATCAAGATAATATCAGTCAATGCGGTGCAAGAATGACAAATTTGCAGTACACAAACGACTATTTTTTGGAGCTTCGAATTATCTATGGTGAATGCCAAGAATTTGTAGGCCGAACATGTGCATTTGCAGAAAAATGCTCGAATAAGCTGAAACCCAGCCACGACATGATAAAGAGGTTGCTGCAAAATTGCACAGCATGGAGGTTTTCGTCCAAAAGTACAGAAGCGTAAGCCACTCGTCGATTACGAGGTAAACGAAGTGAACGTATTGACATTTTTTGTTGCTGACGCCAAGGCATCCATCAGGGATTGCAAAAAAGAATTACGCTTGTCAACGAGAACGATTGACAGAATTTCGAAAAAGCATAATTGGAGACCCTTTTCTTACCACCACATAGTTTGCAAACAAACGATCTTCCTAGACATGTTGAATTCTGTGAATGGTTCCTATTGAAAACACAAGAAGATGAGAATTTCTGCAAGATAATTATTTAGCGGGATTAGGCGAAGTTCTCCAAAAAATGGCATGCACATGCGCCACAATAGTCACTTCTAGTCAAATGAGAATCGCCATGTTGCAAGGATCAACTATTGCCAAGATAGGTGGTCATTCAATGTGTTTTGTGCGCTGAAGAACGATAAGATATTTGGGATTAAAATATACAATGAAAATCTCACTGGTGTGAGTTATAATGATATTCTGCACGAAGTGATTCTAGTGTCTCTCAACAAATTAAGTTTAGAAGAAGCTAGAACAAGTTGGTATCAGCTAGACGAAGCACCGCCCCACAATTTTCGTTTAGCTCATGATTTTTTGCACCAAGATTTTGAAGACAGGTGGATTGCCAATAACGGCCCATGTAGATGGCCACTACAGTCCCCTGACTTAACGCCTCTGGATGCAAGCATCTGGGGCTACATCAAAAATAAAGATTACCACGAACCTGCCACCACAAAAGAAGACATGGTAGGTAGAGTTTTACGTGCCTTCAATTCACTGAATTCGGAATATTTTGTACAAGGAGGAGCCATCATCATTTTTGCTTATAAGGGAAACCGACTCATACACCAGAACCGGAAACGTCCGTTGGGACTTCACCGGTCCCTTGATGCATGGGGTGATACCTCCTCGGGCGTGAAAATATCCGTTACTATCACGTAAAGGAAAACTCCACTACCACCTGACCTGGCCTGACTCCGATTAGTCGCCTCGTAGGACAGGCAGGAGTTACCATGGGCCTATTCTTTTAGTTAGTCCCCGGACCCACAGAGACAAATCGGAAAGGCTATGAACGATAACATTATGAGACAAATAACAAAATTCCTTCATGTCAGTGGGGGTAATTTAGAGCATTTGTTATAAGTACCACAATTTTTTTATATGTTTTTGTGTTTTAGTTTTCCACTAGTTATTAGTTCTGTACTCATTTATAATAAATAACTACCTACCTTGTTGAGTTGTATTTTGATTTTATAAGTTTGTTGACAACACATTGATTTAACAGAACTAAATGAGGGAAATGCAGCGATTTGGATGCAAATACAAAGTGTTCTTTTTTTTGTTTGTATTTTTACAGAGAGATAGCGTGCAACAGTCACCTTGATTTTCGCGAGAATTTTCAATACAATCGAAAAATTTCGAAAACGGTTGATTTTTCACATATGGTATACTAGTAATAATTTATCTCAAATTCAATGTAGAATTTGAAAATCTAATGAAAATCACCATGTTGTGTTTAAAATAAGCAAGTTGATGGTCACTTCCGGTTAAACCGGAAGTCTGACATAAAGTAAACTATGGAATTTGTATCTATCGTAAGTGTGTAAATTTTCAAATTTCAAATCGGGGTAGTTATTGAGAAACGGCTAACTAAAGGTCTTGGCGCCACACCCTGTATATAGTTGCCTTACTGAACTATTTGAATCTTTTCTCCTTCTAACCATAAAGGCTACCTAATTGATTGGGAATTTAAGTATTTTGTTTTGGAATGTTTTATTTGATCCTTTTAGGCATTGCTGTATATTACTGTAAATAGTTAATTTATTATGTTTAATTATACTTGCCTTATTGAATGCACCTTAGTAGTGGCTATGTTTTTTTGCATGTTTGTGATGCACATAAATAATGATAATAATTAATCAAGGTAAAACGTTCACAGCAGTCTGCTTACATCTTGTTTAGCTCAGAAAATAGCCAATAATAGTTGTAAGTAATTAAAACCGACCTAGCTTTCACACATATACTGCAGGCCATAAAAACTGAACTCCTAGCTTTTCATATCAACCACTAAGCTACCAAGGGACAAGGCTGTTCTTAAACAGTACTTTGTAATGTGTAACAAAGGCCTTAACACAAGACTTCACGGGGTTCGCACTTCGCCCTAAATATAGGGATCAAAGATGGTGCCCAAGGATTTAAATATATAATTTTTTTATGTTCTGGCCTCGAAGTGAACCCATTCAGCCATAAAGATATAAATATTAGAACCTGATTGTAGGTTCGTCTGAACGACGGATCGTTCAGTAAAAAGTGGCTGTAAGGGAAAACCCATTACAAGCTGTAAATGAGAGGTTGGAGAAGTCTGGCAAACATTTTATTTAGCAGCTGTAAAATGTTAAGAGCTTCCTTAGGAATAGTTTGTTAGAGTTGAGGGCCATTAGGTTGAAAATAAAAGTAATTAATTTTTCCTAGTCTTTTATTGTGAAAGTCAGTGGTGGAGCATAAGGATGCGACCTCGTAAAGTGATCTCGCATGATTTTTTACTGCAATACTAGTTGTGTTTAGAATAAAATGTGGAGAGATTCAATTGGACTTTACGCTGAGTGCCTTTATAGTGAATCCGAAACTATTCTAAAAGAACATTGATGTATTTTGAAAAATTACATATTTTGAACTGCGAGCTATCTTAACAATTCATATTTTGTAAACTGTTCAAACTTCTGAAGCTTCGTACAGCCCTAAAAACAAGTTAACTTTGTGTAATTATTAGATTATGTAATCTGAGTTATCCTCTGTGTATTATTTATTAGAAAAAAGTAGATCCTTACCTTCTCAACAAGCGTAGGTTCAGCTAAATTTTCATGGTTGCTGGGATAAATCGCTCTCTCCCTTTCTGGTGTCTGTGAGTAGCAAAATAATCATCGAAATAGGCTGATGATACACAGGTAGTTTTTTTTATTACAAAAGTAATAGAATTTAAAAGCATATACCTAATCAAGTTTGAGAACATTTAATTGCAAATATCTTTATTTTAAATGGAACAAACTATTTTCAAAAGCATAAAAATAAATGCGATTACTTTAAGTAATTTAATTACAATAATTTATAATAATTTATAAAGCATTGAATTGATAAATTGTATTCGATAGGATTAGGGTACCTTTTATTACAGCGTATTTTTATTTCGTGTTATCAAGGATGTAAGATTTCATAAGTTTACAATGTGAGTGACTAATAATGTGCTCCAAAGAACGAAATGAACCAGCCAACTATTACAGATTACAACCAGACATACTAGTCTTTTTTATTTATTTCAACAACACACCACGAGGGCTCACAGCCTAAATACTATCGTACCGTGGGTGTCAACAAGGAAGAACGAGGCAACTTGTTAATTAAAACATGTGCTGGCAAGGAATTTCACAACTTGGAAGTCCTCGGGACAAAAGAGCGGGCATAACAAGATGTTCTATGTCTGGTGACCTGGACAGTAAAAGGGTGCATTCTCTCTGTTCCCCTGGTAGATCTGTTGGGGGCAGCAGGTGGAGGAACTATGGAAGAAAGCTCCTCTGAGCAGTGCCCGTGCAGATATCTATAAAAGAAAGCGGTAGCTGCACCACAGATGTGGGAGCAGTATTCGAGGTTTGGCCTTATTTGTGAAGTATATAGCGTATAGAGATTAGCTGGTGAAAAGTATTTGCGAGCCCGGAAGAGGAAACCTAATTTCTTGGCAGCCGCTTCTGCAATTGATGTGACATGTTGGTGCCAATTGAGATTTCGATTCACAGAAATGCCAACAAGTGAAAAGGACTCATTACTTTGAATAACTTGGTTGTTCATTGTGATGGGTTTAGGGCTGGTGTATCTCTTATGAGATAGAAGGCAAGACTGAGATTTGGTGGAGTTGAGTTGTACAAGATTTCTACTTCCCCAGTCCAATATTTTTTGGAGATCCACAGAGACAGAACCCTCAATGAGTCTGCGATCCTCATCTAATTGGGCTAAAGAGACAGGCTTCGAATATTGTATATTTGAGTGGAGGATGCTGTCGTCCGTGTAACTGTGAATTGGGTTGGATGTGCTAGAGAGGTCATTGATGTGGAGAAGAAACAAAGTAGGGGCTAAAGCTGAACCTTGACGGACTCCTGCATTAATTGGATACAGTTTAGAGGAATGGCCATCCACGACTACAGAAATGCTCCGGTTGGAGAGGAAACTTGCTGTCAAGGTAGAGTTTTAGTGGTAGGCCATAGGCTGGAAGTTTCTTAGCAGCGCTGCGGTGCCAGACCTGGTTGAATGCTGTCTAGAGCGACAATCTGGGATTCACCGTGTAGTTTCATAGACTTGTTCCAAGAATGGATGACAAAGGAAAGGAGGTCGGCAGTTGATCTGGGCTGACGGAATCCATACTGTATGTCGTGGATTAGACTGTGTATTTCAAGAAATATTAGTAATTCGGTGTTTATATACTTTTCCATCACTTTAGAAACGACTGAAAGGAGAGAAATAGGCCTGTAGTTGCTAGGAAGCGCTTTGGATCCTTTCTTGGGGACGGGTTGTACTCGAGCAGTTTTCCAGTTACTAGGGAATATGCCTCTATTGTAAGATGTCTGAAACAGACGAGTCAGGACAGAAGCAAGTTCTGGTGCGCATTTTTTGAGAACAATTGCTGGGATCTCGTCAAGGCCCGAGGCTTTCCTGGCATTAAGAGAAGAGAGCATCTTTCGTACCTTTTTAGTTTTGAAAATGATATCCGTCATTTTATGCGTGACATTGGGGATTGTTGGTGGTTGAACATTTGGAGGTGGGTTGAGAGTAGAATTGCCTGTGAACAATGAGTCTGGTGGATGATGTAGGGGAATCTATATTTGATGATTTGCAGAAAAACTCCTTGGTGATAGTAATACGGAATTGAGAGAAGACGACAGAAACCAACCACAGTTTCCCACTGGAATCCGGATCTGATGGGCGGGTGTACATGGCTTAAGACCAGGAATAAACATATGCCCTCTGGGCAGATATAACATGGTATCCCATGCGGAAGCAGGTGCACTTATGGAGTAGGCAAAATAAAACAATAAGGCCTATTTAAATAAGCAAATCAGTATGTTAGACAGTCAAAGAGTGCGAGCTTCTAGGTTTCCCTAATCATGGTTTGGAAATATCTTGAACAACTTAAGAGCACTGACAGACTGGTATATCGTAAAGTTGATTTGAGTGCTGGATCGCGGTGGAATCAAGAGAAATGAAAAAGCAGACAAACTGGCAACTCAGGGCGGCGAAATATTACATATACCATTATGCAAAATCCACAAGTAAATCAACCAGTGGATCGCTGTCAACATATTCTTTACTGGGTAAAGAGATCAGTTTCTTTAATCATAGTAAGGAGTTAATTCAAAACTCATGTAGCAAAACGAGCACAGAATGGTTACGCCATAGTAGAGCACAGCTCAGTGTTATTGTAGAATACCTAACAAAACATGCTACTGTCAGGGTACATTTTACCAAAATCAAGAAATACGTTGAAGTTCTGGTTTGAAGATTGCACAAAAAAGAACCTAAAACAGCCATGAACATTTTGTGCACATCCATAGTATACCACGCTGACAAATCTACATTTGCAAAACATATTAGTGATATTCAATATAGACCCACAGTAAATAATCATATAGAGCCTTTACATTTTTGTAATGACAAGCGTAAACTAGACTTTTATGAAACTTTATAAGTAAAAAAGCACATACACGACAATAGCTACCTTGTTTTAAATATACAAACTGATTTAATGGATTCCCTTTCTTGGAAATTCTTCCTAATTAAGTATAGTAAACAAAATACATTTAGCTATTTTTCAAAAAAGTTGTAATAAGATCATCTGTTGATATTTTCATTGTATAGTCTGCTTACTTACTGTCATTATTTAGTTATTTTGTTGTTTTAATTGTTAGTATAATTATTGCTGTTATATGTTGACTCTATATTTGTTTAATATTGACATACATCACATAGACATTTTGAAGACATCATCCGTCATTTTTATTTTATTTTAAAAGAATTTTTTGATCAAAACAACATAGCAAAAGTAGTTGTCATGAATTTGGATAAAGTAATTCAATTTTCTTCTGTCAGGGGATGCTGTCAAGCAGCGAAACCGGTTACAGAAAAGAAAATCAACATTTGTGAAGCCAGAGAAATAGTCTCCACGTCTGTATTTGGTATGGAATGGTTTCACCAAGTAAGGGCAACAACAACTAATGAATTGCAGACGATATTGTCATAACAGTAAAGGGCAAGCATGATGTTGTAATATCCAGCCCAATGCAAACAGCCCTAAATATTGTAAGGAACTGGTGTGAGATATCTTGGACATCTTGGAAAAAAGGTACATTTTTTCAATTGTTTGCCTATATTTTGGCAACTATAACTAATACTTGCCTATAGAATCTTTTTTTTTGTATCTCCAATACTGCACCTGTAATCTGACATCGGATAGAGAAGAAGTCTCCTGAGCTCTTGAAATTGTTGTGCAAATGGTGTTCTGCAGCTTAATGACATGTAAAGTATCTGAATACATGACAAATCATTAAATTCACTCAAAATTGTGGTAGTATTTCTTAAATATGCGAAAGTTCGTCTATTCTTACCAATTAAAATCTTTGCATGCAACTCGTGCTGGGTCTTTGTCTGAAGCCCAATGGTCTGGTGGAAGTGGTTCATCGGAGTTGGCATTGTCAAAGTCGTCATACTCAAGTTGGCTGTGAGGTGCACTAAAAGGTTGCTCATAAAACTTCCACTTAATAGAATTCTCATCTTCAATGTCAAGAGTCAAGATTTCTGTTCGAATTGAAACACGCGATACCTTGGCAATGCTAAATCGCTGCGCATTTTAGTCCCACATCCATTAAACCACAAGAGATGTACTTCCCTTTTTACAATTGCAAGAGAGTAATGAGAGCACGGAATCTGGAGTAGGAGTCTTCAGTGTTCGAATAGGGTCAAGGACATCATGAACTTTCCTCCAACCCCTCAGTTCAATTTTTCATATCTACGCCATTTTTGGACTTGCTGATAAACACAAAACGAGTGTTGCTGAGCAGCTGCAGCCGTAGTGGGTAACAGTTCTAGATTTGGCTTACTCTTGTACACAAATTTTCTGAAGGCGTGATAACAATGTCAATTTAAAGATCTCTCACTAGCTTGCACATTTTATACAGAAAAGAAATAAACCTTCTCCAGCATGAGCAATTTCATCGAGAGTGGCATTAGCGTCATTGAAAATTATATATCTTGCAAATCATTTTGTATACCTTTTTGGAAAAGAGATGATGTGGTGTCACAGCCAATGAAGGCATGTCCAAACAAAATATAATCCAGAATCCCTTCATGTGATTGCAAGAGACACGAAGAGTAAATTTTTTACTCAGTTTTCTCTTTCCTGGTTTCATGAAGTAAATATTTATTTCCTGCAGGAATGCAGTTGGTAGAACGAGAACAATATCTTCGCCAGTAATGATGACATTTGCAGACGGTGATAATAATTCTATTACTGTTTCGACGATAAAGGGTATCAGCATCGTTTTGAGCTTGTCTGGCCATGAATCCATTGTTTTTGCACAATAAAATACCGGAATCTTAAATTAAAAACCAGGAATAGATGACCTGAGCTTCGATTTTTTTGGTGAACTAACAGGCTCTGCTTCAGTGGTGCCTTGTCGTTTCAGTTTTAATGCAGGAATAATGCTGTTTTCACGAGTATATTCTTTTCTGCAGGAAATATGCACAATATGCAATTTCTCCAAATTTTCTTTTTTATTGTCTCCTCTCCTGTCACTGGCTTGTTATTAAGTGTTAAGTCCTTTATCTTTAAGACTCGCTGTCTCTCCACTACAAAGGCTTTTCTCACATTCAAAACAATTTATGTCACTTGCCATGTTTTTGATAAAATGAATAAAGACCTGTAGAGAAGATGTGTGTTGCACAACGTTTCATCACCAGTGAGAGTCAACATCCGCCGCTCGAGGCTTAGACTCTTACCTCCCTGTAAAAACAAAGCTATTAAACCCTACTCATCAGTTACAAAATCAATCGCGGATTTACGCAAATTTAGGATTGGATGTGTTTTCAATAGGTTACAATTGGATTGATGTAAAAAACATTTTCTATTGGTCTTAATAAATGAAATTTCTGCCTACCTGTCTCTCTCTCTCTCTATCCGTTTCCATTTCTTTGTAGTTTCAGGTAATAAATTTCAAAAAACATATTTTACCATTTTACAGTGTACAGAAACAAATAAGGCAAATTGAGGTCAAAAATATAGATAATTTTGCTATTCAACGTCGCAGCTAAAGTATTGGAGATACAAAAAAACGTAAACAAGGTTTTTTTTATAGGCAATTTAAGAAACAATTTTTTTTAAACTATTTTTTCATATCAGTTATAGTTGCGGAGATATAAGCAAAAAACTGAAAAAGTTTACTTTTTTCCAAGATGGTGGCTTGAGTGCAACAGATTTTAACGGGGACTTTTAGTATGTTCAATGGAAAGCTGTAATAAGCTTGTGCGCCAAAATTAAGATCTTTAGTCATTAATGTTTTTGTCGAAAAGTGGTTTAACTTGACTGGAGTAGCGCCCACTCTGAATGGAAGCAGATACAATTTTCCACTAAAGTTAAATATTTAGGCATCTTGTTAGACCAAAAACTGGACTGGAACACACAATTGGAAAAAACTCTTTGGAGAGCTACAATGGCAATCTGGACTTGCCCTAAACTGGTAGGAAAGACATGGAGACTGAATCCCAGGGTGGTACATTGGATATACCAAACTGTGGTTAAACCCATGGTCACATATGCATCTATAGTAGGGTGGCCAAAAACGGAACAAGCTCAACACAAAGCAATAATTGCAAAGTTTGCATAGGCTGATCTGTCTTGGAATAACGGGAGCTATGGCTGAATTTTACTCCACTGCAGATATGTGTAAAGAGGAAAGCAGCACTAAGTGCCTCAAGACTATTTCAAGTAGACAAATTGAAACCACGATACTTGGTTGGCCACTTGAAGATACTGGAAATTATTCCATTGGAGTCACTCGCCAGATCAACAATCATATGCCACCTAAACTGGACTTCAGAGTCCTATTTAACATGGTCATAAGTGATCACCAGGCATGGGACAGGCAGTAAAAGGCTTACAAACAACTGATCCGTATATGGTATACAGTAGGGATGGGCAAAATGGTAAGAAAAATCGTTGTTTATATCGGCATCGATGTTACCGATAATATCCCTCGAAAACAATCGATGTTGTGAAACATCGATGTTGTATCTGAACTAAGGATTGATGTAGCCTTTTAGACCACAGTTCACAGTAGAAGAATCAGTCTCTCATCTTAATCTTCGTCTTTGGGAACAATGAAAGCGGTGATAATTTTTTACATCACAACAGTAGCAGCAATACATATGCTAGTTTAATATTAATAACACTTGCAATCATTGATGACACATGATAAATATTACATGCATGTTAACCACAAAACAGTCGGGTCAGTTCAGATTGTCACTTTCTAAGCACAGACACACAGAGATCGTGGACAAGATATAACAGAAACCTGTTCTATGTATCAGAAAGCGACAGACACGAACTCTCTGGCACTAGAAATATACGAATCTAGAAAACTGCATTATATAATACTTTTGTAGGATAGTTTCAGGCTTTCGTACATATGGCGCGACGTTTGTGAATTCTTAAACAGTGGTCTTTGGAAGTCGACCACTGCCGCTCGATTTTATTCGATATTGTGAAATTCTGAATTCACACTGATGTGGCATCGGAAGTTGAAATATCGCTGGTTTTTACATCGATATACACACCAACACATCGATGTTTATCGCCCAACCCTAGTATACAGACTGATCTAAACAAATGGAGGGAGCAGGACTGGGAATGAGGCCACTTCAGACTCGCTAAGATCCTAGCAAAAACTTTCGCCATTTTCTGAGCAGTAATGCTTGCTATAAATCTGTGTGTACAAGAGTGCATACAAAGACTCAGAAGCAGTGGCGGCTCGTGACATTGGGAGTGGGTGAAGCAGAATCCACGCGGCCCCAAAGGGGGGTCCAGAGAGACGAAGACCTACCCTGCGCCGCAGACGAATTTTAAAAAAAATTTCATGGTCACACGTTCTCCTGGAACTTCAGTATTTAAATGAAAAATCCATTTGTACAAAAATATAGACTTTCACAAGGAATAATTTTCGGAATAAGGACCAGGAATATTCGATGAGAGACACTGTACACATACTGTACACGCACGCATATTGTAATATAATACGGCGCATGTTACCTATGAAAATCTGTTTATAGAAAGAAGAGCTACGAGCATTTTTTTTTTTCAAATTCATGGCCCTTCTCTTTTTTTTACAACTTGAAATTGTATATCAAATATTTTTTTTGTTGATATCATTGCTTTAGAGGTGATAAGAAACAAATCAATTCCACTTTTATTTTTTTATGGCACCATAGTACAAATGAAAATACATCTCTGAAAATCCGACTCAATATAAACAAACGACGGAAACTAAGATTTGAAGCAGGATCAGAAGGCTGCATCATGTTTGTGGCCCAACCTACCATGGCGTGTGCCGTTGCCATGGCAACCGTCTTATGCAGGCATCCGGAAGCAGACGCAGCATTTGTATACGAAAAAATCTAGGTCAGTCAGTCTGCAGCTGTTTGACGCTCTACATTAGTCTAGTCTGTGATCCGTAATACGTAAGCGGGCATGTATAAATTCAATTCGGTGATCAGGGACGGGCTTGCAAATGATAACGCACCATAAATTACAATAAAAATACATTATCAACTGCGGCGCGACGTAACAAGACATTTTTATGCGGTTGTACCAAATGAATTTGAGAGAATGAAAAAAATAAAAATTATGGTGGATTTTGAATAAAAAAGTTAAGCTTAACCGAAAAATATAAGTGAAGCAGCATTATCTGACGAGCCGCCACTGCTCAGGAGTAGAGGTCTACTTCCCTCACAGTCAGGCAGTACTAAAGACTAAAATCTTTCAAAACTGTCAGAGTCTAAACTGACCTGGGACTGCAAAAAATGCTTGAAGCAACAGGCTATGAGCAATAAAGTAGCTTTGATGTGGGTACCAGGGCAAAAAGGCATTAAAGGAAATGAGGAAGCAGATAGCCTTGCAAAAATGGCAGCAACAACACCATTCTATAGTTCAGAGCCCTACTGTGGATTAACAAAAAGCCATGTCAGAAATTAACTTGATACTTGAGAACAACTAAATGCTGTCATACTGTGGGAAAACGCCAGGCTTAAGGCAGGCAAAACAATTCATCCCCATATCAACATATGGAAGTCTGAACTGTTTCCTGAATTGAACAGGAACTTTAAAATAAGCACAGGACACTCCTCGGTGAGCTAGCACCTCATGAAGATGGGTAAGGCGGACAGTGAAAACATGCCAGAAGAAACAGAATATTTGCTATGGAATTACATGGTTCAGTTCCGCAAAAAGGTTCAAATATTTGGAGGGATGACCTTAACACCACAGGAATTAGATAAAATAGCTCCCAAAAACATTAGTCTACATAAAAAGTCTGAACTTTTTGGGTAACTATTAGAAAAAGTCATGCACAAAAGACCCGTTGGGGTCGCAGCGTTGAGAGGCCAAAGGCCTATACGACTCATTAAACAATCTACCTTCTCTTGGTGTAAGTACCACGTGTATTTATTTTATAATGAATAACAAAAAAAAAACAGAACAAATAGGGCACTGACAATAAGCAAAGTTACCTACCTTTATTCTCCAATAATGCAGGAACATAAGCTTCGTTTTTCTGTATTCACACACAACACCTCTAGGGACCTCGTGTCTCCCAAAGGACTTACAAACAAAATGGATATTTAGAGACCTCGTGTCTCTTCAAGGGGTTGAAAGCAATTCGCTTTCTCGAGACCTCTTGCCTCTTCAAGGACTCAAAAACAAGTGGCAGAGGGATGCAAGCTTCTCTCCCTTCTCTCATTCTTCTTCCCCCTCTCTGGTCTTCTGGCGGAAACCATTAGTAACACTTACTCTATGTCAGTGTAGCGCGCGACATTTGAATTTAAAAGTGACAGAACAACGAGCATGAACATTCCGCCCACCAAAATAAGGATTTATTTTCACAATTATATTGTTTCTCAAATAAACAAACAAAACAAAAATTTACAATAAGCACAAAAAACAAAAAACTGAAGCTATTGGATTTATAATTAACTGTACAAAAAATTTCAAGGCAGACGTATTACTGCGATGGCAACAGACATAACTTCGTCAGAGGCCTATCAAAAGTGCCACTACTAGAGCGAACTTGAGCTACCCGAGCTATACCATCACGGCCTGGGTATAGTTGCATAATGCGTCCGAGCTTCCAAACAAGAGGTGACGAAGTCTCATCTTTAATCACAACTAAAGCTCCGATCGGGGGGGACGTTTGCACAGTATCCCACTTACCACGCTGCTGCAGTGTATGCAGGTATTCGTTCTTCCAGCGGCGCCAAAAGTCCTGGTGGATCCTTTGCACCAGCTGCCAGCGTGACAAGCGATTCATACTTAACAAAGTCAAATCAGCATCAGGAGGAGCACCTAACGGTTCCATTGTAAGAAAATGTCCTGGGGATAGGGCTAACAGATCATTTGGATCAGTACTCGCACTACACAATGGTCGAGAATTCAAAACTGATTCCACTTGAGCAAGCAACGTGGACATTTCCTCAAAGGTCAGAATCTGCAAACCGATCACCCTTCGCAAATGAGTCTTGACTGAGCGCACTCCTGCCTCCCACAGACCTCCAAAATGCGGAGCTGATGGGGGGTTGAAATGCCACTTAATGGTACAAGCATCTGCTGCCCCCTTTGCATAGTTTAAGAGCTGCTTATTTGAGCCGACGAAGTTGGTACCTCTATCGCTATACAAATTGTCACATCTTCCTCTGCGAGCCACAAACCTCCGAAGAGCTGCCAAGAAGGCTTCAGCTGAAAGATCAGACACTACTTCCAAATGGAGGGCCTTCGTTGCCATGCACACAAACAAACAAATATATGCTTTCACCTTTCGGACACCTCGATATCTGCCCTGTGTCACAAAAACTGGACCTGCAAAATCAACTCCGCTGTGTGAAAACGGCTTCAACTGAGAAACCCTGGCAACTGGCAAATCAGACATCATCGGTGCCATGGGAGTAGGATTCACTCGAAAGCAACGATAGCACCTTGACAAAACATGATGAATAGCTCTCCGAGGGGACAAAATCCAAAACTGTTGCGAAAGCAAATGAAGCAATGTGCGAGGACCAGGATGAAGATTGACATGGTGTGTGTGTGCAATGATTAACTCGGTGAGACGATGTGAGCGGGGCAACAATATAGGGTGTTTCACTTCAACTGGAACATCAGCTTGACGAAGGCGACCGCCCACCCTGAGGATACCCTCTGTATCCAGAAAGGGGGCTAACTTATTTATTGCCCTCGCACACCTCTCACCTTTAACCAAGGATGCTATTTCCCTTTGAAATACTTCACCTTGAGCACATTTGATAAGCATATGAAGCGCCTCCTGTAATTCGGTGGCTGTCAGAGATGCAGTAGTTCGGTCAGATGGAGACACCCTACAATTTCGCACAAACCGCTGACAATATACAACAACACCCTGAATTTTCCGTAGATGCGAAAAGCGATTCAAAAGTTTACTGAGCCACTCCTCATTTGCCAAAGTAACTAGTACGGGGAGAGTTCGTTGCTCCGCCAGGCACTCTTCTGGCGGCTCAAAACGCAACGACTTGGGCCAATTTTCTCTTGCCAATTTTAGCCAGGCGGGTCCCGCCCACCATAGTGGATGCTCACAAAACCCAGAAGGTAACATGCCTCTCGATGCACAATCAGCTGGGTTTTCTTGTCCACTTACGTGATGCCATGACTCTGGAGGAATCTTCTCTTGTATGCTTGCTACTCGATTCCCAATAAAGGTCTTCCACCTATTGGAAGATGATTTTATCCAGGCAAGTGCCACCATAGAGTCTGACCAAGCATACATAGAGTTAAACTCAAAACGACCTTCATACACCCGACACACAAATTCCAGAAGCTTTGCCAACAATAAACACCCACACAATTCGAGACGTGGAATCGATATTCTTTTTAAAGGTGATACCTTGGACTTGGCACACAGAAAATTGATCCAAACTTGACCCTCCTCTGATACTTGTCTTAAGTAAACAACTGCAGCATACCCTCGCTCCGATGCATCACAGAACCCATGGAGTTCTGTACTGATGATATTATCGTGTTTTACGCCTCTGGGAATTGATAAACCTGCTAGCGCACTGAGTTGTGATTTATACTGAGACCACTGACCAACAATATCCTTTGAGGGCTTATCATCCCATCCCACTTTTTGCTCCCACAAGCACTGCATAAGATATTTTGCCAACAGGGTAACAGGAGACAAAAAACCCAGGGGGTCATAAATTCTTGCCAGTTCCGAAAGAAGATTTCGTTTTGTGCACGGACGATCAATAGGTTCAACATTAAAAGAGAATGTATCACTTATGGGACACCACTGCAATCCTAAAATTTTCAACACTGATGGATCATTTAAATCTAACGATCGAGGTTGCTGACTATCAGCTGATACTGTGGACAACAGTTTCGAATTATTGCTGGCCCACTTCTTCAATTCAAAACCCCCCTTAGCAAACAACCCAATCAATTGCCGTTGCAACTCAAAAGCCTCTGACAATGAGTCGACTCCACTGACTACATCATCCACATAGAGATCGGACCGAACTAGCTTTGCTGCCAATGGAAAAGATGATTCCTCATCATCACAAAGCTGCATCATTGTTCGGATTGCCATGTGTGGGCTTGAGGAGACCCCATATGTGACAGTATTAAGGCGATATTTCTGTACAGGTTCCCCCTTTGAGAACCTCCAGAGAATTCTTTGATAATCCCTATGATTATCTACAACCAAAATTTGTCGATACATTTGCCGAATGTCAGCAGTAAATGCAATTTTGTTTGAGCGAAATTTCAACAACACAGTGGCAATATCTGTCTGCAACTTCGCTCCCACTAACAACGTATCGTTCAGAGATACACCATTCGTACTTTTGGAACTAGCATCAAATACCACCCGCAGTTTGGTCGAAAGGCTGTGAGGACGCAACACACAATGATGGGGAATATAGTATGCATCAGATGGTTCCACAGCTACATCTGATACCAGAGACATATGGCCAGACTCATAATAATCCCTGATAAACTCCGAATAGGACTTGTGCAACGCTGGATCCCTACTAAGACGTGCTTCCAGGGAGTAAAACCGCCTCAATGCAACACTGAAAGATTCTCCCAAACACGGAGTACCCTCACGAAAGGGCATATTTAAAATATATCTCCCAGCACTATTTCGGTGCTGAGTCTTCTTGAAGATTTCCTCACATTTTTTATCTTCCGGAGACATAACTAAACCTTGTGGTACCTGTTCCAAGCTCCAAAACTGTTTCAAGGTATGATCCAAGTCGACCAACGTGCATAAACTATTCACAACAGAATGAGACTTTGACTGTTCTACACTGCCCATAAGCACCCAACCAAAAACAGTATTGATGGCCACTGGTGCACCTCGAGGCCCTCTCTTTATTCCAGGTCTAACCACATGAGCATAAACGTCAGTACCCAACAAAATTTCAATGTCCCCTGGTATACCAAACTCTGAATCTGCCAACTCTAAGTTCTGAATATGTTGCCAGTGGCACTGCTCAATTTTAGCAGAAGGGATCTTGGAACAAATGTTCGGAATCACAATCATGTCCAACTCTAACTTTGTTGGCTCATAAATGGACTCTACTCGACATTTGAGAGTGCCTTGGCTAGCAAGCGAGCTCATTTGGTTCAAGCCTTGAACCATCACTGAACGAGATGAGGTGTTGAGCCCCAATTTTTCAACACACTGCTGCGAAATGAAATTAGCCTCACTCGCACAATCCAGGAGAGCTCGACATCTCCTAACCTTTCCATTTTTATCTCGTACTAATAGCATTATAGTTGCCAGTAACACGGACTGTTCCCTTTTTACCACACTTGCCAACACACGCAATTGCTCTGCACCTTGTGGCTCTTCCACAGGTGGCTTGTTTGAGTCACTCTCATCTCCCGATGCCGGTGCTTTTGGGAAGTGCAATAATGTATGATGGTGTTTATTACATACACGACAACTTGATGACTTGCACTCCCTGCTGGCATGCGAGTTTGATAAACAGTTAAAACAAAGATTATTCTTTTTTGCGAACGTATACCGTTTATGAGAGGATAAAGATAGAAATCCATCACACTTGAGCATGGGGTGCTCCTCCTTACAATAAGCACATACAAGCTTTGTGCTGGTAACAAAGGACGAAGCGGGCCTAGCAGTGGTTGCTGAAACATGCTGCCTTCTATTAGTCACATAATTGGAAGTTAAGGCAGTTGTCTCCATTGCTTTACACTGCTTTTCCAAGAATCTACATAAACTACTAAAACTGGGAATGTCCGATTCGCAAAACTCAAGCTCAAATTTTTGCTTAAGACTCATATCCACCTTTTGCAGCAACATGTTGAATTTAGTGAAATCCCACATGTCATGTTCAAACTGCTTCAACGCTTCCAAATTTTCACTGAATACAGACAACAACGTTCGTAGGGAAGAAGCAGATTCACTATTTGCTTTGGGGGCCTGTACAATACCCTGCCAATAATTGGTCAACAAAACCCGGGTATTGTGATACCTTGAGACCAGAGACTTGAATGCAATCCCATAATTGCTTCCCGTTAGCGGTAAATTCTTGATTAGGCCAGCTGCATCCTTCACTAACGAAGCACTCAAATATTGGAACTTTTCAATATCTGACAATGATTCGTTCTCATGAATCATTGTTTTAAACAGATCATAAAAGGTTGGCCAGTTTTTCCAATTTCCATCGAATTTTGGCATTTCGATTTTCGGTAACCTCAAATGTCTGTTTAAATTTGAAGTTGACATAATCGCGTTTGCGTTCGTTACTTCCTTTTCACTGAGAGATCGAGCGTTCGATGATTTGACAGAACACCGCGACTTACTCGATGTTCGACTCGATTTCGAACTACCGTGAAAAACGGATCGAGCTTGATTCTCAGCGGCTTTATTTGCATAACCTCTCAGTTCTCGATAGATAGTTTTTATAGAGTATTGCAGTTCATCGAATTTGTTCTGCATTTCATGCTCGCTCTCCAACTCTGATCGATCAACTACCGACACGATGTCCAAATGCAATGAATCAAATAGATTGACCAACTCATTCAACGCCTCAAAACGAACCTCAAATCTATTCAACCTATCTAAATCCACTACTGCGTCTATTTTGACCTGTTGAGCCACGTGCAATATGGCTTCTACTCGTCTATAAACGCTTTCGCGCTTATTTTTTAGCTGAATCAACTCCATTGTTCAACGCAAAAAAATTCCTAAACGCGATTTAAACAATATGCAAACGTGATTTCAACAATATGCAATTCGAGTATGTACCTAGTTATATACAAGCAATAACGTCACCTTGAAATTAAATGACTCAACACGGCAATAAACAATTACCAATTTACTAGACTAAAGGAAACAAGTAAAATTACTTCAAAAAATGGACTGTATCAACTAATAACAAAACAAAACAACTATAAAAATCCGGTCGATGGGCCAAATGTAAGTACCACGTGTATTTATTTTATAATGAATAACAAAAAAAAACAGAACAAATAGGGCACTGACAATAAGCAAAGTTACCTACCTTTATTCTCCAATAATGCAGGAACATAAGCTTCGTTTTTCTGTATTCACACACAACACCTCTAGGGACCTCGTGTCTCCCAAAGGACTTACAAACAAAATGGATATTTAGAGACCTCGTGTCTCTTCAAGGGGTTGAAAGCAATTCGCTTTCTCGAGACCTCTTGCCTCTTCAAGGACTCAAAAACAAGTGGCAGAGGGATGCAAGCTTCTCTCCCTTCTCTCATTCTTCTTCCCCCTCTCTGGTCTTCTGGCGGAAACCATTAGTAACACTTACTCTATGTCAGTGTAGCGCGCGACATTTGAATTTAAAAGTGACAGAACAACGAGCATGAACACTTGGTAAAAGTAGTGCAATTACAAGGTGAGTTTTCAAGGTAACATCTCATTTAAATTTAACAATGGATCCTGTTATTAAGACCCACGCCAGTTACGAGGTACAAAGTGTAATCAATTTTCTGCGGATATAGAAAAAAAATTGTGGCCGTACTTAGACACTAGACCTTTCATTCAGACGCTTCAGCTGAAAAAGAGGAAACATTTGATTAATGAGTTCTAGAAAAGTAGTCTGCAAAACTATCAACGATATGCTGAGGATCAGGAGGCATGCGGAGTGAAACAGCTGTATTTCCATTTAGAATGTATATGTGACCAGAAGGTCTTAGGATCCCGTTTAATATTGTTAGATATATCATTTAAATAAGTTTATTTTGTCTGTTTAATGTCACACTTAATTTTTTTACTGAGGTAAAAAAATCTGTCATGTGCCTTAACATCACAGCTGGCCTTGTATAATCGAAATGTTTTATATTTCAGTTTTATATCAGATATGTTTCTCCTGTGAAGTATGGAGGATGTCCAGTTGAGCATGACATTTTCAGATGAATGATTTGGCTCGCATGTCCGTGATTTATAATGTTAAATCATCATCATTTTTAGTGAATTTTCTTAAAAAAAAAATTCACTAATGAGGAGATTCCGACTTTTGAATTTTGAAAAAATTTCTTCTAATGACCGCTAATTAGACCCCCCAGAACACATATCCGGGGTCAGTTTCAATTTTTATATGTTTATATATATATATATATATATATATATATATATATATATATATATATATATATATATATATATATATATATATATATATATATATATATATGTATCACACCGATAACTCAAAAAATTATAGGCCGATTTTGATTAAATTTGGTGAGTACCTTCCTTTTACAAATGGCTTGGATAAGTTCGTTAGCCAGGAAAATCGGCCCAGGTTTTCCCGGAAAATTTTGTGTTTTCTTTCGAAAAAAATTGTAAAAAAATTATATCTCAAAAATTAACAAAGTAAGGACAACCAAATTTGGTACGCGGGTTTATATCATTATACGTAAGCTACCTACCAAAATTTAGCTCTGTAGATCAAAAGACAAAAAAGTTATAGGCATTTAAATAAAAATTTATTGGGATTTTCCTCAAAATGTCAAAATTGCGATTTAAAACGTCAAAAACTGGCAACATTTTGGTAAAGAACTTGAATCTAGTACGGTCTATGGAAAGAAAATGTCTCAAGAAGAATGTTTTACAAACCCAGAATTCTTAGCTTCAACCGTCATTGTCATTCATTTTACTAAAATATTTCCAGAAAATTAATTTAAAATAGACCCTTTCTCTGATGCTTGGCAGTAGCCTAAGCTATAGAGTTTATCGTTTAATGGTATAACATTTTTGTCGAATTTTCGTAAAAAATCAATAAAGCTCAATATATCCGTTATTATACAAGATATGAAAAAAAATTATATATTAATTATAGGGTGTCTTGAGCTACATCTTAAAAAAATATTTCTACCATCATAGTGTGGCCCATAAGTCGTTGGTGATACAAATTTTCTTATTTTTTTAATCAAACACGCCTTATGTTATTGCATTTTTGCATTTTCCATCGAAATATAATGCATGTTTGTAAGAAAAGAAATTCTGGATGCAGCAAGTGCGTTATGGTAGCGAATTTTGATCAAATGCTTCATATTTGAATAGCCCAATTTGCTATTAACCTATAAGGTTGACCAAGAAACGAGTTTTTGTGGGAACACTTTAAGTTTATTTTTGGAAATTTTTGTACATTTTCACACAATAAAGTTATTTTTATGAAACATGGCACATTGTTTTTACTATATAGGTTATACTGGTAACCAAAATTTATGCCTGCTTTCTTAAATAAAAAAAAAAAAACAGACATATTTGCAATAAAAACATATTTAAGAAAATTCACTACCATAACGCACTTGCTGCGTCCCGAGTTTTTTATATTTGGTAAACTGGCGTTACGCACTTAGCAACGGGGACGATTCCATAGGCCTTGCAATATAATACCAGACATCGTTACATTAGCAATCTTTATGTTACCTACAGAGACGTCACTGCCTACCGTGCATTGTCCTCGGTCATGCAATAATTATTTTTTTTTTATTAATTTATTTATTTACACATACACCATCCAACAGCTTAAAAGCCAAATTAAGGATGGGCCAATGCACAAAATATAATAACAAACAATAATCAAACAAATTACACAAAAGAGAGTCACAAATTACATCGCTTTGAAAAACATTTTTATCTCTACTATATTACATGAGAAGATATCTAGGTGGTCTTGCAATACAGAGTAATCATTGCACATCTGGAAAATTGGAGACGATTGTAGCAATCACGTATGAGCAGTCGGGAGATAGAATGTGCCTGGAAAACGTGCTGCAACACGAGGCACATTGAAATTAAGTTGCTGAAGCAGATCAGGGCAATCAAACACAGAATTAACCAGTTTGTATAAAAATATAACGAAACTACACTGCCTGCGCATCGACAGACTCTGCAGACTAAAGCGAAGAAGTAAACTTTCCTGAGGAAAACCAATAGAAGGATATTGACCATCCTCACAAAAGCTAAGAAATTTTCGAAATTTCCTTTGCCCAGATTCTAGACTTGCCACATGTATCTCATAAGTAGGAGCCCACACAACTGAGCCATATTCAAGTCGGGACCTAACCAGACAACGAAAGAGCAGGGAGAGGGTGTCAGTCAGTGACAAATGTTTGCTGTTTCTTATCAGAAACCCAAGAGTTTTGTAAGCAGAACTGGCAGTCTGCTCATAGTGTGGTTTAAAAGACAGAGTACCATCAAAAACAATTCCAAGGTCCCTAACTGTCCTGGGGCGATCAAGCGAAAGCCCACTTATATTTTATCTGAAAGTAATTGAGTGCTTACTTCGAGTAAAGGACATCACACAACACTTCGAAACATTCATAGAAAGACCACTCTGACAGTACCATTCATCAAGCATCTGAAGACAGTTCTGAAGCTGCAAACAGTCATCAACACTCGAAATATTTGCAAAAATCTTAATATCATCTGCATACATTAAAAAAGGAACATGTAAAACATGTTTAACTGGGTCAATAAATATATTAAACAGTAGTGGACCGAGTATGGAACCTTGCAGCACTCCCGAAGTAATGTGATAGGTGTTAGATTTGAATTTATTTAAACAGATGAAGCATCTCCATATAACATCATCATATAATCAGCGGCGATTGCATCATCCTCAGGTAGAAGAAGAATTATAGTAATAGTAATGTGTGTTCATTTTCAGTCCTGCTACTAAAGAAGCCAGAAGCTGTTTGGATAAACCTATACGAACCCAGTTAAGTGACCATGGCAAAACATCCCGGAAGGCATTGAGCAGTGATTGCATTATCTCCAGATATAAGCTTAACCAGAGTAAGCTCCAACTGGCCACCCTGGAAGCACACTAGTTCAACAAAAATGAGGAACTGCAGGACGATGCTGTGAAGCAAGTGGTAGATTTATTTGAGATGAGCATCAAGAAACTATTGCTCTGAAAAAAATAAGAATATTTTGTGTATATTTTTTGTTTATATGCATAACAGTTGTTTTCCAGTACAGACCTTACCTTAAAAACACACTAATATGAGAGAAAGCGAGGCTTTTTTTACCAACTATTTTATAATTCATGGTGTGAAAGTTTGATTGCTTTTGTTATAAGTATAATTTTAAGAGTGAACAAGAGTTATACAGGGTGTTTTTTAAATCGTTACAAGGTGATATCTCGAAAATGGTTTAATTTTTGTTTGTGAAATTTTGGGGAAGTAATAAGGGGACAGGAGACATATTTAAATACATTTTTTGCCCACAACAACCACCCCCCCCCCCACCAAGGGATGGGTCACTTTGGGTTTTTAAATGGGGTGATTCTACGTAAAAAAAAGTAGGCATATGAAAAAACTATTTGTATTGCTCTCCCGGTTATGGAATTATGATTTATACAGGGCTTTCATTAATTCCCCAACCCCATGTGACCGCTTAAGTTAGGCAATCCAGCATACACGGTTGTACAACCTGAATAAATGAAATCCCTAAGATGTCAGTGTTGTCTCATATTTCCTTTGGGGTTTTATAAAAAAATATAAAAATTATAATAAGTTGAAACAGTAAATGTCTTAAATGTATATATTATTTCGTATTTTTAACAGCAAGTCTGTTCATGTATGGTTTACTGTTATTGATTGTTAAAAAAATAAATTAAAAACATAATAAAATATTACTTTTATTTTGTATAGATATCAAAATTTTGTAATGTATGTAAACAAATTGAGATTCGATTATTTAAACTTCTAATTTACAGTTTTAGGAATGTGTATTGTGTAACATGTAACAAATATGTACCTGTTTGGGCAGATAATGACGAACAGATTTGGCAGGGCTTCGTTCCATGTGATGTCGAATATTGTCAACAACATAACCTTAACATACCTACACTTTTAACTTACGTAAAAACGCAATGAAAATGTTAAGTTTTGATAAAAACTGTTTATTTTTATTGTCCAACAGATAGAAAATTATTTAAAGAAGGTAAACACTGGTCGAACTTGGAAAATGCACAATATACATAGAAAATAACTGTCAAAAGAGAAATGAGCGCCAATGGACTAAACTGTCAATCGATTTAGTAACTTTACAATACCTAGTCTAGTGGTTTTTTGGTTCTTTTTGACTGACAACTCATAAAATCATATTCCACTAAGAGAGACAGAATCCGGTCACATGGGGTTCGGGAATTAATGAAAGCCCTGTATATACGTGTTATTTTTACAAAAGTCAATTGAGAATTTTGACTTAATTTTGGGGGAGTGCAGAAAACCTGTGCTGGTGTGGACAGAGAGGTTTGCTAATAATCCGAAATCTCACAAGGCATTTCAAAGGTGGGAACCAGGAGTTGTACTACTGGCTGTTTAATCGAAAACCACGAGTTCGGAAGATAACTAAAACAGACAAAAATAGTGCAGCTGACATTTTAGGAGCGGTAGCTTTTGAGCCGCATGCAAGTACCAGGCCGCTAGTTAGAGATTTTAGAACGAGACAAAAATCAGTTGTGAACATATTCAACTTGTACATATTTCATCCATATCATATTACACAGCACAAAGAGCTATACAGACAAGATTTTGAATATCGCGTTACATTTTGCAATTGGGTCACCACGCAAATGAAGGGAAATAACACGTTTCTAAACAATGTTATTTTTTCTGACGAAGCTATTTTCCATACTGTCCTTCACATACAGAAACAAAACCCAACAGGAAGCCAGAGAAGTAGTCTCCAAGTCTGTATGTAGTATGGACCAGTTTCACCACGTAAGGGTAACAAGAATCAGGCTATTTTCCATAATTGTGGACAGGTAGGCTTCTAAATTATCACTTATCAGTATAAATTTAATTATTATTTTTTAAAGGTAAATATGTATTCACAATATGCACTACTGGGCGGCAGAAAATCACCACTGGATAAGAACTCTGCCAAATCAACATCCATGCTTAATTAATGTCTGTTTTTAATGTTAGCTGCTATTATTATACCTATTTAATGAAATAAAAAAGTATGTTGTAACAAAGAAGTAATTGGATTTCACCAATAAGAAACAATGAAATGTTTGATGAAAGTTTTAGTAACTCTGTAAATGTTCTACGTCTTACCATAGATACGTTTCGAAGAAATATTACATTTTCGTATTTCAGAGACTATGTTACTCCTTAATTTAAAACGGATAATAATTCTATTATAAATATGTAAAATTAATAGAAAGCAGGTACTTACATATCTGTAAGATTAATATTTATTCTACATAATAAAAAATCTAATAAAATAAAGTACCCAAGCTAAACAGTTATATGAATTACTAACATTTCTGCCGTCTCAATCAAATGCAAGAATTCAGCAAATGAGTATGATAAAGTAGGTATAAATCTACGAGTATATATTTAGCTTCCACACCACATAAAACACACAATATGTGCTTTAGCTTTTTGTTGACATGTGGTTTTACTCTTAATTTTTAAGATTATAGGGAAACAAGGTGATAAACAAGGTGCCTAAAACTGATGAAGTTATTGGCCTGCAATTTGAATGGTATTTAAATGGAGAAATGTACACTATTTTCTAGGAAACCAATTACCTCAATTATTAAACCTAAACCCAGACATGGGGAGCAACAAGATGGAACTCCACCCCATTATGCAATACAGGCCTGTAATCATTTGAATAGAATATTTGAAAACAGGTTGATTAGTCGAGAAGGTCAGGTCAATTGACCTGCTGGGCCCCGGATTTGAACCCTCTTGTTCATTTCTTTTGGGGTTTTATAGATTAGATTAGATTTTATTGTGAGTGGGCTATTCCAGTCCCTCCACCGCGACCTTAGGTCTATTGTGGCTCACGTCTAATTATTTAGATTTCACCCATCAATTCCAGCTCCCTGAAGGAGTCGATCTTTTCTTGAGGGTTTGGCAGGTGTACTACCATCTGAGTAAAGTCGCTTGCCCGTTTCGAAGCTCAAAGAGAGATAACCTCTCTCCGAGTTCGTCTGGACCCGACATCCGTCAGTGTTTGCCTTGAGGCGGTATCATGAAGTCCCGCTCTCGAGCAGCATCTAATCTCCAGTTGTAATCTACCCCTAGAGATCTCAGCTCCCCTCAGGCTCTTCCAAACCTGACACCTAACAGTGTTAAGACTCAAGGCAACATCCCATCGAGTCCCGCTCCTGAGCATCACCTAAGCGAGGCTGTCCGTCCGTTTCGTAGCACACAGTATGGGCTCCAAACTCCGGGTGTCTACCACTCATCAGAGATCAGAGCCCCCAGGACGTCTGGACACACGCCAGGGCGGTATCATCTGGAACCCCGCTCCCGAGTAACAACCATGCGAGGCCAATTGTCAGTCTCTGAGGCCACAGTGGAGGCGGCAAACTCCCGGTGCATATCACTCCCCCGAGATGTCTGCCCCACCTGCACCAGACCCCCGCCAGTGTTTCATTGACTCGAGGTGGTATCATGAAGTCCCGCCCTCAAGCAGCATCCAAGCGGGGTCGTTAGCCTGTATCGATGCTCACAGAGTAGGCCCAAGTCTCCAGGTGTAATCCACCCCTAGAGACCCCAGCCACCTCCGGGTTCGTCCAGGTCCAACACCTGCCAGTGTTAGCTTAAATTTCACCCAACAGATCGAGCTTCCGACAGGAGACGACACCTGCGAGGTAAAACTTTGTTGACAAATGTACTGCCATCTGAGCGAAGTCGCTTGCCCATCTCAAAGCTCAAAGAGAGATAACCTCTCTCCGAGTTCGTCTGGACCAGACATCTGTCAGTGTTTGACTCGGTGCAGTATCATGAAGTCCTGCATCCGAGCAGCATCCAAGTTAGGTCGTTTGTCCGTTTCGAAGCTCACAGAAGAGGCCTCAACCCTTAGTTTTATTCCACCCCTAAAGATCTCAGCTCTCACCCGGGTTCGTCTAGACCCGACACCCACCAGTGCTAGACTCAAGGCGACATCCCATCGAGCCCCGCTCCCGAGCATCACACAAGCGTTCCGAAGCACAGTGGGGCCCCCAAACTCTGGGTGTTTACCACTCATCAGAGTTGTCAACCCCCTCTGGGTCGTCTAGATACACACTATAAAGGACAAAGTGATGGTGATTGCACCTACAACTTCAGATGATATGACAAACAGAATCTGCTTGGTCTGCTTATTAGTGGCACCTGAAATGTTGCCAAATGCATGGGATTCATTTAGAAAAAGAACGAGAAAAGTGTTTGGAAGTTGAAGGTGGACATTTCGAACCAATTAACATGCATGATAGGTGATAAATAAGTTTGAAATTTATTTATTAATATTCTTTGTATTTTAACCTATTATATCATCATTCCGCAATCGAAAGAGCAAATTAATTTTTTTGCACAACAATCTAGTTTTTTTTATCTAGGTTTGAATTCTATAAAAAAAGTACACAACCCCTCAAAGCAAAGGAAGGGTAAGTCGAAAATATTACATACAGACTTGGAGACTACTTCTCTGGCTTCACTGTTGGTTTTCGTTTCTGTAGGCGAAGGACGTAGCCAGCGTGTAAGCTAACTGGAGCAAGTGGCCCTTATGAATTCTGGATGTTCTTCAAGGTTTCTGTTGACTAGTTTGGCTGCTTGACAGCATTCTCAGACAGATAAAAATTATAAAAATTATCTGTCTGAGAATGCTGTCAAGCAGCGAAACTAGTCACAGAAGCGTTGAAGAACATCGTAGAACATCCATAATTCATAAGGGCCACTTTCTCTACTTAGCTTACACGCTGGCTACGTCCTTCACCTACAAAAACCAACAGTGAAGCCAGAGAAGTAATCCCCAAGTTTGTATGTAGTATGGACCAGTTTCACCAAGTAAGGGCAACAACAATCAATGAAGTCGAAAATATGTTTAAATATGCCCACCCTCTCCCCATTACTCCACCAAAATTCCACACCAATAATTTAAACTGTTTTTGAAACATCTCCTTGTAACGCTTTAAAAAACTCACCTGTATAATTGTGGGAAGCAGGTGTGTAAAATGTGTAATTAGTAATATAAGTTTATTTCTCATTTTTCAAGTACATTAATTGTATAATAATAGATTTGTCTTATTTTAAAACGATAAATATATAATTAAATAATAATAGTAGGTGAGAAAACAAATGCAAGATTGCTCACTCTACAATATGGTGTATAAACAATGTGATTTTGTGAGAGAATGAATTGTAAATGGTTTAATTGGTGGGAACGAAATGAAATGAAGGTTATCCAATTTCTCACAGCAAAATCAATAAATTACCTACACATTTATATTCTTTGAAATTTGTCGACGAATCACAACGTCTTTGGCTGTATATTACTTTTATAATGCACACATCCATTATAGGTGTAAGCTTCTCAAAAATATATCGAATCTTCAAAAACAAAAAATAATACATAACAATTTCATGTTTGTTTCACACAAATAAATTAAATATATACAATTAAATAAGAATAACACATTAAACCTCTTCGAATTTCAGTCAACACAAACAAAAAGTCAAACTATGAGTTCAGTCATTTCAAGTTGAAAATAAAATGAAAAATTTGAATCAATAACTACATTATAATACTTTACATATAAGGACCAACTGTTTTTATAGCAATAATTAGATAATACAATTGTTAAAAAAATGCATTGAGTGTATATAAAAAAAGAAAAATCACATTTCCACTATTGCTTTATTTCTTTTTGCTAGTAGGATTCCTCTGAGGTGTTGATGGACGTCCAGAATTTACTCCTTGGTACTGGTATTTTGCCTTTTTCTCTGAGGGCTTCAGGATCTGTAAAATAAATAAATATCGATAAATTACTTCCATATCGTCACAATGTGTGGAAGGATGGCATCGGCGACAAAAATTTCAATTTTTTTTCCGCTTAAACGCCGTAAAGTGTCAAAACATATAAAAAAAGTCTGGACGCAGCAAGTGCGTTATGATAGTGAATTTTCATTAAAATGTTTTAAATAGCAAATAAGTGTTTTTTTTTAAAGAAAGCAGGCATCAAATTTGGTTACCAATATAACCTATAGAGTAGAAACAATGTACCATATAAATAAATAAATAAACATCGCCTTTATTAACTAAATTATGATTCGTATTACAACTCCACAACCACCATCAGGAAAGGGCGAAGTCTAGCAGAGCTATTCACACTCAACCCCATCTGTCAGTGGAAACAGGGCACATTACACGCAACTGTGTATCTTTGGCAAACAAAAATAAAAATTAACAAGTAAATCTGAAGAAAAATCTAAATTAAAAATTGCCTAAATTTCCAAGGAGTCCCAACTAAAGGCCAAAACTTAAACTAAGAATGGAACCACCCAAAACACCTTAGCATCGATGCCCACGACACGGAAACCAACCTCTACCTATTGATTGTTGAGCAAAAACAATTTTAATTTATACTTAAATTGGTTGATATTGAACATTTTAAATTCTTGAGGTAGTCGATTATACAAAGAAATAGATTGAACGTGTGTATGAGGTGTAAACTTGTCTGAGAGATGAAGGTGCTGCAGGGCCATTCACAATTTTATGTGTAAAAGCTCCCAAATATAGTAGTCTTCTAGAGCTCATATTAAGACATCCGTCTTCTTGTATTTTATATGTAATTGGATCATGCTTTCTGACCCCATATATTAAAAGGTAGCAGCTTTATTGTACTTTTTGCACTCTATCCTTATTCAATTGGGTTAGACAAGAACCATAAATGAAATCACAAAAGTTGAAATGTGACAAGACAAGAGACTCGCATAACAACTTTCTCACTTTCTGGCCTAGTAGGAATCTGTTAAATATAGAAGCCTCAGACTAGAGTATGCTCTCCCAAGTATCAGCTTTAGATGATCTTTAAACCTCAAATCACTATCAAAAATAAGTGCCAGATTCCTAACCTTGTTCGTGAAAGGAATTAGAACATTGTCAATATGAATCTTAAAATTTTGGATAACAAATTGTTTGCTGTTTTTATTTGCAAAACACATGAGTTGAAATTTGCTCGGATTTAACATCAAATTATGTTTTAAGGACTGAACTCGAAAGGCTGCTAGATCTTCATTAATGTATTGACAGGCTTGCAAGTACTCTTCTTTTGGAAAGTGATAATATAACTGAGTATCGTCAGCGTAGGCCTGTATTTTGCACCGACTTACTGAACTCAGTATTTTAGAAGTATATATTTTAAAAAGCAGAGGCCCCAAGATGGATCCCTGGGGTATTCCAGAGAGGACATTTGTATAGGTGGAAAAACTGTAATTAACCACAATTTGCATTTTTCTGTCAGACAAATATGATTCAACCAGCAACCTTGATGACTCATCAAAACCATAATATCCAAGTTTGGCACATGGTAATTAGTGATTAATGGTATCAAAGGCCTTAGAGTAGTCAAGTGAAACGAGCACACTAATCAGACCAACATCATTATCCTCCATAATGTCACTAGTGACATTAGCCAAAGCAGTGCTCACACTGTATCTCCTCCTGAAGCCACATTGCACATCGGGAAGCAAATTCTTGTCATTAAAACAACCAACTATTTGATTATACATAATTCTCTCAAAATTTTTAGACAAAATTGGCAAAATACTAATGATTCTGAGGTCCGAGAATTCTTTAGGGTCATTTTGCTTAGGCAGTGGCATTCCATTAGCAATCTTCCACAACAGGAGTTTATAATATGAACAATAAATTTATTGATAAAAGAACTGCAATACGTAAGCATAGTGCAAGAAATGTTATCAGTCCCAGTAGCGTTAGTTTTAATACTGTTAAGTATCCTATCAACCTCTTCTTCACTAGTAAGTGTAAACATAAATGAGTTTGCTTCACAAATATTATTTTGACTATAAAACTATATCAAGTTGTGACAATTATTGTGACAACTTGAAAAAAAAGGGGCAAAATAATCAGCTATTTTTTTGTGGGTCAGAAAGGTGAGATGGAAATCGCTCAGAAGGAGAGCCATAAACGTTCAAATCTTTCAGGGCCTGCCAAGATTTACGTGGATTATTCCGCAACTTCACTGACCGCAGATATCATGAAAATAATTTTATTGTTTGAAAATGTACAACAAAAAAAATTAACCTGCTTTAGGTGTGCGGCGTTGATAGCCTTGAGTTTAGTAGAAAAGTTGCTTCTATAACGTTTCTTTAAAAGCTTTTAAATAATTTTTGGATTGCTCAGAACTGCGTGGACAGATTAAATTTCTTGTAACTAGAATAAATGCTAGAAGCTGTGATACTTTCTACCTTCCAACTAGGAGAACAAATCTGCTTATAGGATCGCCTATTCATATTCATACCACTGTTAGCAATTATAACTCCATATTGGCTTTTATAAGTGTAATTTTCATCACGGGTTATGATGCAATTCAAAAATGCTTCCACTTCTTCTCCAGACTTCACGGCCTTCACTTAACATTTTGTGCCAGGCAAATACACGAGGCTTTGGCAGTGTTTCATTCTTGGAACTGTGCCGTTAATCTTTGCAAAATTTTAGTCAGTGTCATGTCTTCACAGGCGCGAAATTTAATTACAATGTGTTGCGCAACAGACGAGTGAACCTTTCGCTTAAGACATCGTGAGCTGTATTACTGCATGCATCTAGTGAGACCAAAAAACTGTTCTCCCTACTCCTGACATTCTAACCCAACATACCTAAAAGTGACCACCCACTCCAAACAATAATATTATTTGCCCAGAAATAAATAATCACAGATCAAAGTTGCTCACCTATTTCGAAGAAAAATTTCCCGATTTGCCATCTACATACCATGGAACAATTCGTAAAATCGAAAAGCTTTCGAGACCTTGGACATGTAGATTAGATTAGATTTTATTGTGAGTGGGCTATTTCAGTCCCTCCACCGTGACCTTATGTATCGATGCTCACAGAGTAGGCCCGTCTCCAGGTGTAATCCACCGCTAGAGACCCCAGCCACCTCCGGGTTCGTCCAGGTCCAACACCTGCCAGTGTTAGCTTAAATTTCACCCAACAAATCGAGCTTCCAGCAGGAGATGACACCTGCGAGGTGAAACTTTGTTTGACAGATGTACTGCCATCTGAGCGAAGTCGCTTGCCTGTCTCAAAGCTCAAAGAGAGATAACCTCTCTCCGAGTTCGTCTGGACCAGACATCCGTCAGTGTTTGACTCTGTGCAGTATCATGAAGTCCTGCATCCGAGCAGCATCCAGGTGAGGTCGTTTGTCCATTTCGAAGCTCACAGAAGAAGCCTCAACCCTTAGTTTTATTCCTCCCCTAAAGATCTCAGCTCTCCTCCGGGTTCGTCTAGATCCGACACCCACCAGTGCTAGACTAAAGGCGACATCCCATCGAGCCTCGCTCCCGAGCATCGCACAAGCGAGGCCTTCCGTCCATTCCGAAGCATACAGTGGGGGCCCCAAACACGGGGTGTTTACCACTAATCAGAGTTGTCAACCCCCTCCGGGTCGTCTAGACACACGACACCCGCCAGCACTCAAGCCAAGGCGGCACCCATCCGGAACCCTGCTCCCGAGTAACAACCAAGCGCGGGTAATCATCCATTTCTAAGCCCAGAGTGGAGGCCTCAAAATCCGGGTGTACATCACACTCCAGAGATATCCGCCTCCCTTCCGGCCCACATGGACAAGACCCTCGTCAGTGTTTGATTCCAATTAGTCGCCTTTTATGACAGGCAGAAGTTACCTTGGGCCTATTCTTTTAGTTAGTCCCCGGACCCCCAGGGGACATGTAAGGTAGATACAAAAAAATATTCTAATGTCCTGAATAATAATACCAAATTAGATCGAATACTTGAGTTTGAAGAAAACATACTTCAAATCAACAAGCAGCTGCAACATTGGATGTTAGCCATTCATCGATTACTCGAATATTAAAAAATAAAAATAAATTATATAAATTGATACAAACTCAAGAGTTCATGGAAGACGATTTTGATATAAAAACGTCTTTTGTGAAAAAATAATGGCAATGTGGATATGTATATAAACAATGTTATCCAACTAGAATGTGTTTTGTTTTCTGATGAATGCAGTTTTACACTTCACAGCCATGCTAATCATCAAAATTGTCACTACCGGTCTTAGGAAAATCCACACCGGATGAAAGAAGAGCATACACAATACTCTGAAAAGGTTAATGTTTGGAGAGGAATAGTTGGAAACCATGTCATTGGTCTCTTTTTCATTGATGGAAATTTGAATGGAGATAATTATTTAGCAGTGCTCCAAAATAATGTCATGCCAATTTTGGCAAACTTATATTGTGATTAATCAAACCCAGAAGTTCCAGCGAATGTGATAAAGTTCCAGTAGGATGGAGCACCAGCACATTACCAAATCAATCCGTCTGTCAATTAAAATGTGTCTGTTTTGCAAGGAATAATTTGAAACTGTTTACCTGTAACTCCTCCTATCATGATTATGAGACGCGTCACCAGGATTCATTAAAAATACCGCTCCACAGAACAACAAAATATAAACATGGCCCCTATTACAACTGTATTGTGCCCTTCAATGCTTTACCAGCTGATAGGAAAATAAGAACTTTTGATACATTTAAACGTTTTTTAGTCGAGGAAGCATTTTACAGCCACGAAGATTTCCTGGATTTCGCTAGTCGGTGATTCGGGGTTCATTATTTGTGGGGTTCATCATTTGGCGTTGATTGTCCGTTTTGTTTTGTTCCTTTTTTTGCTTTGTTTTGTTCCTTTTTTTGCTTTGTTTGCTCTGGGAATTGTTTATGGGTTTTCATTGTTTATCTGCTAGGGTGTTTGTATCTTGATTTGTTTGTGTGAATTTTATCGTTGTTTATATTAAACCATTTGTTTGTATATTTTATTTAGTGACATATTTGTGAATTTTTAAGTACATATATCTTGTTTATATTTATATATATTTAGGTTCTTAACATGCTGTTTTTTATTTATACATGTTTTCTTTTTTGTTTATACATGTTTTAGTCTTTAACTTATTCTGTCTTTGTTTACACACATTTAACTTTTTAATTAGTCTTTGTTTTTGTTTTGTTTCTTTTTTTTGCTTTGTTTGCTGTGGCAATTGTTTATGGGTTTTCATTGTTTATCTGCTAGCATGTTTGTATCTTGATTTGTTTGTGTGAATTTTATCATTGTTTATATTAAATCATTTGTTTATATATTTTATTTAGTGACATATTTGTGAATTTTTAAGTACATATATCTTGTTTATATTTATATATATATATTTAGGCTCTTAACCTGCTGTTTTTTATTTATACATGTTTTCTTTTTTGTTTATACATGTTTTAGTCTTTAACTTATTCTGTCTTTGTTTACACACATTTAACTTTTTAATTAGTCTTTGTTTTTGTTTTACTTGATCACTTGTTCTGGACTATATTTTTGTTCATATATACATATGACCTGTCACATGTACCGGGTGATTCTTTATATAAAAAAATTGAAAGTATGGTTATGTAGGTGCTAAAAATACTTTTCTTCTATGTATAAAAAAGATTTGAAAAATTATCAGTATACAGGGAAAACCAAAAAGTTATTATTTTTTTCAATGGATCACCCTATATATGAATTGATGTTTCGATTCCTCGTAAAATTCTAAGCATAATTTGTATAACATACCGTATACTTAAAATAAATAGTTTTTGAAATATTCGCATTTGAAACGTTATCAAATATTTTATTAAACAACTGTTACAATCCAAGAAGTCCTAGGATACCACACTTTTAATTAAAAACAAATAACTGACAGTGACATTCTGTCAATATTGTTGTAGTTGTATTGTTTAGTAAGTAAAAATGCCGTACTCAGACAGAGAAAGAAGAGTTATTTTAAGTTATTATATTAAAAATAATTTAAATTGTCGGGCTGCCATTAGAAATATGATAGAAGATAATCCCGGTATGCATGTCCCAACTCGAAAAACATTCACATCTATATATAGGAAGTTTCAAGAAACGTCAAATTTACAAAGAATAAAATGAACTGCTGTGAACGTAGATGAAAATGCAGAATTGAATATTTTACTTGCTATAGAAGAGAATCCAAACAATTCCATAAGAAACATTTCAAAGACATTACGAGCAACACAATAAAATATTCAGCGAACTTCATACAGTAAAGTCCAAAGAACGTTAAGAAAATGGAATCTAAGGCCATATAAGATTAAACGCACTACAAAGCTTACCCAAATGCAAAAAGATGATCGGGTCGCATTTTGTCAACGGATTCTAGACAGAATAAACATAAATAACAATTTTTTGAAAACAGTACTATGCACTGACGAGTCTACCTTTTCTACTAGTGGCCTGTTTAACAGAATAAATACTAGACAATGGGCAAGAGAGAATCCACATTCTTATAGGGAATTTAAGTTCCAAGGGCGACAATCTGTGAATGTGTGGTGTGGTATCCTGGGCGATCGAGTTATCGGTCTGTATTTTTTGATACTGTTTTAAATGGAGGCTGCTATTTAGATTTCTTGAAAAACGAGTTCGAAGAATATTTAGACGATCATATTACAAAACATAATTTTTCAACAGGATGGAGCGCCCCCTCACAACATTCGTGCTGTGCTTAATTACCTAAATGAAAGGTTTTCTGAATGGATCGGAAGAAACGCGCCAATTAAATGACCTGCAAACGGCCCCGATTTGACACCTATGGATGCGTTTCTTTGGGGTTATATAAAAAACCGTGTATACGACCACCAAATTGAAAACATCGATCATCTTAAAGATTTGATACGGAATGAAATTATTAATTTAGATGAAAATAACCCAGCATTCATAACAGATTCATTAGAGAAAATGCAAAGAACCCTTATACAATGTGTTGAAGAAAATGGAGGCCCGGTAGAGTATCTTTATATTTAATTAGAAACTGTTTTTGTTATATTATTTATTGTTAGATTTCTTGATTTGTAACAGTTGTTTTGGATAAATAAAATTTGTGATGATAACGTTTCATATGCGAATATTTCAAAAACTATTCATTTTAAGTACATGGTATGTTATATAAATTATGCTGGTCCATTGAAGAAAAAAAAATGAACTTTTTGGTTTTCCCTGGTTTTAAAATTTTTTTTATACGTAGAAAAAAAGTATTTTTTAGCACTTACATAACCATACTTTCAATTTTTTTGGGACACTTAAAAGAACAAAGTTAAAGGGGGGCGACATTATAAAGAATCACCCTGTACAGCTTGTACCCAAGGTGGCCAATAAAATTATTATTGTTAGGCAGTGCCTCAACTTAATATTTCCAAATCGGTGGATACGGAGGGGAGGTAAATGGCCAGCACTGTCACCTGATCTTATGCTATTAGACTTCTTTTTGTGGGGATATGTGAAAAGTATGGTATATAAACTAAACCACGTGATTTAACTGACTTGAGAAGAAAAATGATGATTTTGATTAGGTCAGTCATGCCTCAGATGCTGATTAAAGTTAAGACATTTTTATTTACAATTAGGATGCTGCTAAGACTGATCAAGAATAAAACGCGATTAGTAATTAATTCTTTAGTGTGTTGCGAAGTTCGTCAATCAGATGAATTTATTTATTTTTTCACGATTAATTATTGCAATACATTTTAAAACCACAGCCTTTTTGAATACAGAATGAAGAGATCTTTTAAATGAGGTATCACACACCCTTACTTCCTATATAAAAATTTGGGGGTTGCAACTGTCACTCGAATGGGGTTTGAATGTAGGGTTTTCACGTTGCAGGATGTCGTTTTTGAATTTAAAATTGACCGGTTTTGGGATTTTTTTTTATAAATATGCACAATAATTGAGATACTGAATTTATTCCATTTGGCTGTTCCACACTGTAAAAATTTAAATGAACGTTTGGTAGCTGTTCCCACTGACCAATAAGATGACACATTCTAGATCAGCTGACTTTGTTAAAACTTTCATATTATTACAGATGTAACATATTACAGGTTGAAAGTCGTTATTGTATCTTACCTGAAAAGAGCACATCAACGTCTCGTCAACACTCATCATTCCTCCAGCATTGTCAAACTCTCCACAGTAGTTGGGTGCGGAAAACAGTGTAACCAGCTGCCGTTTAGCAAAGAACTCATACCCATCTTCCACGACTTGATGAGCACGACATATAAGATCGAGATCATGACGGTTGAGGAACTTGGTCACCACATCTGCACCGAATGTGAATGATACACCACGGTCGTTCTCACCCCAACCCTGCACGTCTTTGTCTGGGTCAGACCATAATAGATCGCATAGTAAACCTATAACAAGAGAAGTTAAAAATATTAATCAAAATATAGCAAAATGAAAATTCAATGGGTTGCTTACAAATAATAGTCAGTTAATAATAAAATAAATATAATATTTTTTCTCAAAAATGTGTATATGATATGCACTCACATATTATGACACGTCGATAAAAAAATAAATAAAAAAAAACAAAAAAAAAAACACATCCAGTCAATATAGTTTTATCCAATAGACAATTTGCATGTTTTTTTTCTTATCACATCTGATTTACATCTCACAAAGATGATTTTCAACTTTTTTTTTTCATTTCACATACTACAAAAATAACGATCCATAAAAATATTTGAAAATGCGAATGTCATAATTGATTACAAACACCACTATTTTGCCCCCATGTTCTTTGACGTCACGGGACAATACAATAGTCAACAATGAACTTGCTTCTAAGAGTTAACATCCTGTCTTGCAAGTTATTGATTAAATCTTGGCTTCTGCATGTGATTTTATTTGTTAATATGGAAAATAAAGCTTATATAAATACTGTATAGTACCAATGTAAACCAATAAGACTATAAACCTTCAGAGAAACTATTTTTTATTATTCCAATTAGAAAGCAATGGTGCAAAGTTATAAAGAGGGTTGAAAGGAACCATCCACAGTTATCTGAGAACGCCTTATATTGGTGTGAAGATCATTTTAATGTAAGGACCTCCTCATTATCACAATGAATATTAGTGATATAAGGTTAAAATTCTTATCATACGTTATTAAGTTGGGTTGTAATTTCCATGTGGTCAAACTATGTTTATCTATACATATTAAGTATTAACTTTACATATTACTCTTAGTATTAACAACCAGCAAAAATCATGGTTATTAATTAACGAAATTATTGGGTTTCTATTAATTATCTGTAATTAATTCAGAAAACATTGTTCTATCAAAAAGAATATCATCAATGAGTCAATTCTTGGCAAATTATCTGATTGCGTCTGTTGAATACCATTGTCTTCCATTTTATTACGCACACTTTACACTATTCAACTAGAAGAAACACAATAGACGAATAAAATCCACTACTATGTTGAGAAACAATAGTTCATCCTTATCATACCATAAGGCAAATATAAACACATATTTATTTATTATCAAACTACGTCACGACCAATAGCAGAACGTTCACGGTCACATGATAGTAATTCGAAATTTTTTGATTAGAAAAATCTTTTTCTGTCCACTATATATGTTTTTGAGTATTTTCATGCATGTAATAACGTTCTATGTGTAACGTTTCTCGTAAGTGGAGAAATTATAATTTACACTATAAATAATATGTATTTTTAGGTAGCAGTTAAAAGACCGAAGTATCGAACTAAAGTGATTTATTCTTAATAAAATACAGACAATAAAAGATAACATTCTGATAAGTAAATATCACCTGATTTCTTATAATACTATATCACTATGTATGAAAAACTATTAGGTAAATGTTAAATTCATGTAATGGAAAATCCATGCAAATTGTCTATTAGACCATAAAATATAGTATTAAATGAGAAGTAAACTATAACACTAATCTACATACGAACATTAAAAAGTAGGCTAGCTTTTATAATTCAGAAATTCTGCCACAGTATCGTAAAGTCTCACCATACTCTTTTATATATTTTTCTAACCTTTTAGTGTTTTTTATTGCCTGAATTTTTCGTGGATCTTGTGGTAGCATTTAACCGAAAAATTATTTATATCCCTCTGTGTTCTCTTTTGGCAGTGATATGGTGTTTCCAGTCTATTTCCATGGCAGGTGTTGTAATCATGGTTACTGTTAAATGACTGAATTGTGTTCTTGTTTTATATGCATATTCCACACATCCAGGTATTAAATAAATCAACAACTGTCAATATATTTTGGTTTTTGTATAGCTCTCTACAGCTGTCTTTCACCGATGTCCCCTTATAATCCTTATTTATTACTCTTTTATTTAAAAAAAGTAGTAGTACACAAATGGCAGCTGTTGAAGTCATAGAGTTTATCACTACAAATCCTGGCCGGAATAAATATGTGCTGGCAATGTTTGTAGACAACAAAAAAAAAAGCATTTGACACAGTTAAGCATTCTATTAAACAAACTGTTTAATATGGGAACACGTGGCATTGCGTACAGACTTAGATCTAGTTATCTATTTGGCAGAAGGAAAACAACTGTTGTGAATAGTAATAGAAGCACCTCCCAAAATGGAAAAGCGGGTGTCCCACAGGGATCTGTACGTGAACCAATTTTGTATTTGTTGTATGTAGAGAATCTATCACTAGCAAAATTAAATGCTACATACATAACTTTGGCAGATGACACAGTGCTGTTGTATTCGCACAACTCCCAGGATTCATTGGAAAAAATAGTCAATGATAATAAGAATCTAATAAGAATTATAATTTAGTTAATAAAGGCGATATTTATTTATTTTTAACTTGGATACATATTACAGGTAGTTATTAATGGAGGTGTGTGAATCCATGTTTTTCTCGAAACGAACTATGCACGAACCCAAACCAAATATGTTGCTTCAAACCTCTGAAATAGTATGTCTAAGGTTAACACTCACTCTATACAGTAGGAACATTCCAATGGCTAGGGAGGTAACATATCTTGGGGTCGTATTGGACTCTAAGCTACCCTGGAATGGTCACATTGAAAAAATACTGCATAAGGCAGTCATGACCCTAGCCGTCACTAGGCGGCTATATGAAAAAATGTGGGGAGTAAGACCTAGTATGGCCCACTGGCTGTACACAAGGGTGGTCAGACCATCGTTGACATATGCGCGACTGGTCTGGTGGCCTAAGGTGACACCATCCAGTGCCAAACAAAAACTAGGTAAGATCCAAAGGATGGCTTGCCTAGGCATCACAGGGGCCATGACTTCAACCCCAACAGCCGCCATGGAGGTGTTGCAGATGCTGACAGTCTCGCAAAGAGAGGGTCAGCAGAACCATTTAGGGGACCAGAACCGGTTCTGGGCGTGACAAAGAGCATGGCCAGGGAAGCCATTAAGTCCTGGGTCAGAAATGAACACAAGGTGTACTGGGCACACTGTCCAGGGCTCAGACATGGGAAGTCAGTAATTGACGAACCCACTTCAAAGAGAGCTGTGAAGTTGCTAAATCTTAGCAGAGGACAGCTGAGAAACATAACAGGTCTCTTGACGGGACACATGGCCGTCAAGAAACACCTGCATAAAATGGGGCGGTTCGAGGGAGACCTCGCATGTAGACTCTGCTGCGAGGGGGAGGAACTAGCCCAGCACATCTTGTGCGAGTGTAAAGCTCTGGACCGCAAAAGACAACTGATCTACGGTCAGTCTAGACCGGAGACAGAGCAATATAAAACTTCACCCTACCAATCACTGTGCAGACTAGTTCAAGGCACAGTGATTTTGGAATGGGTGGAGTAAAAAGACTAAGGGCAGGCACAATAAGCCAAAGGCTGTAGTGCTTTCGGGGCGGCGAAGTCACGGATGAGCCCTGAGGGGAAAAAAAAAGTTCACACTCGAACTTCAAACCTCTTAAAGATCCAAAATCGAAGTTCGAATCAACCAAAATTCTTCAATGTTCATAATATACAATTTCCTTAAATACAAAATTTAGGTATATTGTAGCATACAATATTTTGTATGTAGAAGACATCTATTCGTTTTGCAAAAAGCAAAGGTTCGACAATATTTACAGGTTGATTGGGTGAAAATGCTAAAGTGCTGATGTTAGCTGTGAAGATGGGTCAACACTGAATGAAAAACAGAAAAGTATATTGAAAGCTTTTTTAGATGTCTACTATAGCTAAGCTCAGTTATATATACTTTTTGTCATTTGGTATTACTAGGCAGTTTTAACAGTCCTTTAGAGTGAGGGGGTTAAAGTTGAGCATGATAGTTATTTAATAACCACTTGAAATGTTAATTGTGTATTGATTGAGAATATTTAATTTTGTTTTCGTTCATTATAAAATACAGCATGTTCAACCTAGTATTTCCGGAAGGCAATCTGCAATTATCGACATAAATTCCAACAAATTACATTACCAATTGCTTTTGAACATTGCCATCATAATGTTGTAACCAAAGAAGGCATTGCGATCTTAGGATATATATATATATATATATATATATATATATATATATATATATATATATATATATATATAGTGTTACAAAGCACTTCAATAGATGTAGGTGCGGTGTTGCCACATCCCCGGAACTTCCCCAACATCTGGGAATTTTTGCACAATCTGGCAACACCGCCTCCCCACCCCCTGGGGTCACCCCCAACAGGCGAAGTCTCAACCCTCTAGGACCAAAAATAACGAAGTTACCAACTTGTACCCCGTCGGAACGGATAACTGAGTATGCGCATTCCGAACATCCTGTATACACACCCTGTATGCGCAGAGAACCCTTAAACCCTGTATACACACAGAGATCTTATAGTACGAGAAACACCTTTTGTATAACATAGGAGTGATGACCACATTTGGATCACCTGTATATACATCCCCCTGTATACACACGGGGCCGATCTGTATTCACAAAACCTTCTAGCAAAACAAGGTCCTGGAACATTCTGGAATAGAACGCTCGAGAAACGAAGTGGAAGGTGCGACGGCTATATAAAAATGGAAGTAAGCCAGCACAGACAGTTCAGTAAGATAATGTTGAAGTGACTCGAAGAAGCAGTAACTAGTGTGAAGTAGAGACCGTAGTTTCAGTATAGTGACTTGTGTGCAGATTAGTAATCAGTGTAAGGCCAGATAAACTAAGTGTTTTGTGAGAGAGACATTCTAGAACTTCTATTGTATCCATATTTAGATAGTAAATAAAGTTGTTTTGTTAAAATTTAAAGTCTCGCTTATCCAGAACCCGGAAAAAACACAACAATATATATATATATATATATATATATATATATATATATATATATATATATATATATATATATATATATATAATAATAATAATAATAATAGATTTATTTTTTCAAAATACAGTTCAATAACAATAACATACATAGATCTACTGAACATAATAAATCTTGGAGAGATCCACAAAAGTCAGAGACTTGTGCGTGGATACATCTAGACCAAGCAAAGTATACAAAACTAAGCAATGAACACAAGAAGACACACACACACACACACCCACAGGCGCAAAAACCAAAAACACCCACCAGCACACTCACACAAACACATTCTCTCACACATTTTCACATGTACAATGTACACTCTCACAAATGTATATAATAATAAAAAAAAAAGTGTGCATATTTAAAATGATTACTGTGCGGTACAACATCGCAAAAGATATCATACGACCTGCTCAACACCTATCTGTGTACTAAACCATGAATGATGTGTCTAGATTTCGAAACCCATGCTTTCACCATCCTCACATAAGAACGTAAAGTTGGTGCAGTTCTGATATTGACTGGAAGAGTATTATAAATTCTTGGTGCAATATAAGTATAACTACGCTGGCCCACAGTCTTAATTGCTCTGTTCGTTTGAGCGGCCGCTGCTGCGTTTAGCCTAGTTATGTACGAATGCTCTATTCTAGAGACGCGATCATACTTTCTTACGTACGTCAACACAGCCAATGAAAAAAGTTGCCTAATATCATTAGCTCCTGCTTCAGCGTACAACGATTCAGACGGGTAAGTGTAGCACTTATTATAAATTAGTTTCAGGAACCAACGTTGAATTATATCCAACCTTTTCAGGTGACAACTCAACGCAGCACCCCAAACAACAATCCCGTATGTAAGAAGGGGTTCAACCAATGCCGAATAAACCATTCTAAGACACACCGTTGTCAGAAAGGTTTTTAGGTATTTAAACTTATACAAAATGGTCCTCAACTTTTTAACAACCACACCAACATGCTCATCCCAACGCAGATGTTGATCCATGATGATCCCCAAATACCTAACTTTTTGTGCCGCCTCAATTTGGATACATTGGTCATTACAAACTATTTGCAGTGTATTAAATGACAGCAGGTGTGACTTATAGGAGGCAAATGCAACATACTTCGTCTTCTTTGTGTTAATAGTCAACCCATTGGCATCAAACCACCCCTTAATATTCACAAAATCATCTTCAATTTTGGTCTTTAGCCGCTGCCAAGAACAATCTTCATATAGAATTGCAGTAACATCTGCAAAACCAATGACTTTACCAGCTGTCTGCACATCAAATATATCATTGATATACAAATTAAATAACAACGGACCCAGGACTGTACCCTAAGGAACGCCAAATTCAACCACCTCAAAATCGCTGCAGCTGTCATCAATCCTTGTGCACTGCCTTCTAGACCGCAAATAATCCCCAATCAAAAGCAGCGGAACACCCCTAAAACCGATACCCTCCAATTTTTTGAGAAGAATCCTGTGATCAACAGCGTCGAAGGCCTTTTCGACGTCTAGAAAGATGCAAATACTTTGTCTTTGCTTATCCAGGGCAGAATAAATTCTTGTAGTTAGGGTATTTAACGCATTCTGTGTTGACAGACCCTCTCTGAAGCCAAACTGCGATTCTGATAAAATGTTATGCTTCTTTAAATAGCTTGTTATTTTCTGACAAATAATTTTTTCGAAAACCTTGGCCACATTCGATAATAAGGATATCGGCCTATAATTTGGCATTTCGTCCCTGTTTCCTCCTTTAAACAATGGTTTTATTACTGTCTTCTTTAGAATGTCTGGGAAGATACCAAGTTCTATGCATCTGTTGATTAGGATAGTCAGCGGGACTGCAATAACATGTACGAGTTCCTTCAAGTTCTCCACAGTGATCGAGTCCAACCCAGGAGCTTTTTTTACCTTCATACCTATTATGCAATCAATAACTTCGGACTCGCATGTAGGTGTTAGAAAAATGCTGTATGGCTTCATATCTACCTTAAGACTGGCCCCCGAAGACGGTATTTTTTGTGCCAGTGCTCTCCCAACGGATGAAAAATATTTATTGAATGCGTTGGCTATTTCCCCCGGGTTGGAGTTATTTAATGAGTTATCACCCCCTAGTTGAATGCTTCCTGCAGGATCCTTTCTCTCTTCCTTAGTTAGCCGATTTACCGTCTCCCAAAGCTTTTTAGGTGAATTGGGGTGGAGGCATATTTGTTTTTTGACAAAGTTTGCTTTTGCGCACTTGATTCATTTAGCCTATTTCTATATCGCGCAAACTGCAGTCTCTTATCCTCATCACCCGGGTCTGTATCATTGTTCGGTATAATCGATTTTTTGTGTTTATCGCCTTAATTATACCCTCTGTTATCCATGATTTCCTGGGTCTATTCTTGTTCTTTATTTTAACCCTAACTGTACACCTTCCCAGCACTGATTTAAGATACTCCACAAAGTTTTCCGCAGCAATGTTCAAACTTTCAGAGCCACAAATATTATTCCAATCTGTACGCTCTAGTTCCCTGCGTGCCCTATCATAATTTATGTAACATTTTACCCCTAATTTATTGACTTTAATTTCCCTCTCAGAGTTCACTGGGAGATCTAATAGTACAGAAAAATGGTCAGTGATAGAAGTGTGGTAGACCGCGCCCAAAAAATCGCACTGCAACTTGGAACTCACAAAGAGGTGGTCAATGCAAGAGGCAGTGTTGTTCTGTACTCTCGTGTGTGTGTCTACGGCATTAACAAACCCGTGCTCAGCAAGTATATTAAGGTATTCCTGACTGCTGGACTCGTTTTCAGAGAGGATATCAATATTTAAGTCACCAACCATGATGTGATGGTCTTTACTAACCCTTCGACTTTCAGCTAGGTAAATCTCTAAACCTTGATTAAAGGAGGCTAAACACATGGCTGGCGATCTATAGATAGCAGTAATAGTAACGTGTTCACTACCCATTTGAAGTGATATTTCAACAGCTCGACACTCTGCTAAAGAAATTATATTATGCGAATATTTAATTGTACTTTTTATGTATACCAAGACACCATCACACCTATTGTACACCCCTCCGCTATATAGAATGTCATATCCCTCCATCTTGAAGATGCTTGCATAATCGACCTGCCAAGTCTCAGTCAGAACGATCACATCAAAACCAACAGACATTTGAGACAACACTACCTGCAATTCCTCAACATTTTTACAAATGCTTCTTATGTTATTATGGAACAATTTTAAGCTGTTTGCTCTAAAAAAAATTTTGCATTGAACATGGTCGTACAACAGCCTAGTATTGCAAACCGGAAGCTGAAAATCGCGAATATACTGGTCCATTGCTAAATAAATATACACACGTACATATGAAAACTGTAAATCCTAAAAACAAGCGAATTAAACGCAGATTAAAAACTCTGCAAAGATAAAATATAAACGAAAAACTCAAAGGTGTACATACACATATACAAACATATACACACATACATGTACCCACACATATACAAAATATGTATGATTTTAGCACAATTCAGTCTATTTATTTCTAGCCTTATTTCTCAGGTTGCGATCCTCACCACTGCACGCTGGGATCCTCTTCTGCCTGGCCAATCTTTCTGCGTCTATCCTAGGCTGCGTGCCGTATTTGACCCCCCTGTTGACAGGGGTCACAGATGTTCCCACCTTTTGTTGACCTGCATCCGTCTTCTTGGACCAAATAATGGCTTCTACTTGACTTTCTTCTATACTTCTATCTTCTACTGTTAATCCCAAGTCTTCAAGTAGGGTTGGTCTAATCGGTGTATTCGGTTCACTACTTGCTCTTATCGCAATTTCATCCTCACCTATTGTTACGGAGTCTAGGTCAGTTTCACAATCTCCACCTTCAAGTTGTTTGGCCGTGTAGGCGCAGCCTCCAATCCAGAGCTTGTTTCCCCTTATATAGGCCTGTTGATTTTTATTACGGGCCTCTTTTAGGCTATTGTAAAGAATTTTGCGCTCTCTCTGGTCTTCCGGACACAAATCATGTGCTATGCCAATGCCTGTCCCTTTCAATTTTTTTAAGCTTGAAAAAATTTCCTGTTTTTTCATATACGAGATCAATTCCACCACAATTATGTCCCTATTTTTGAGCCTGTAAATGTTATCTATGTGTCCCTCTTTTACCTCTATTTCCAACAGTTGTTGCAATTTTTCAGTAACAGTTGTAACCAAAGGTTGATTTTCCGACACGTTAAGCCCAAAAATAACAAAGTTATTTTTACGTAGTTTTCTCTCAAGTGAAGTTACTCGATTTCTTAATTCAGTGTAGGAAGTATTCTGTTTATCTACAACACTTTTTAATGTAGCAATTTCACTCCTCAGTTCATTGGTTTTAGCATTGATTAAAGCAGACAGTTTTCGATACAGTTCTTCATTTGATAAGCTTTTTTCTGTTGATGATAATTGACTTGGGTTCATTTCTCATACAATTTATAATTTTTATTATCCGTAGGATTTTTCTTTAATGTTCTTTTTCTATTTTATAGAGAACAATTTATGTATAGAAGCTATCAGATCACACTCACCCTAATCAATCGTGTCTGTAAGGTTTATATCTGTTATTTTCTGTTGTGCGGAAACCACAGTAATTTCGACTTTTTGATGGACACGAATCAACACACGTCTACTTTCAATAACGTTCACTATATATATATATATATATATATATATATATATATATATATATATATATATATATATATATATATATATATATATATATATATATATATATATATATATATATATATAAACAATTTGTTAAATGACTGTGAGGTCCAATGTGTCCCACAAACTGTCAGAAATATGCATTAGTGAAATCGCCTCAAATTACGCTACAGACTCAATGTGGCTGACACATAGTTAAAAGGGCCGATACAGAGTTAAAAGGGCCGCTACTTCGAACTATTTTGGAGAATTGCTTATTTCGTATTTCCAACCACTTTAACATCGCTGGCGTGGATAATTTTTCGAACTGCAAGTTCGCTTTAAAATTTCAAAGCTTTGCACACCTCTAGTTATTAAGTGATAACTTGAAAATAAATTTAAATAAAACAGTGTACATAATGTTTACACAAAAGGGTAAATAAATAAAAGATATGAATATTAATATAAACAATCAAAAATTTAAACATGTAAATAACTAGAAGTACCTTGGCTTAACAATAGACAATAAGTTGCATTTTGGCGAACACTTAAGTAATGCAATGAAAAAAATATCTAGTCTGACTAGAGCCTTTAGAAGGTGTAAATATTATTTAACAGACACACATATATGATTCATTAATAGAACCACAAATGAGATAATATAATGGCTGTATGGGCTTCTATGCCAAATTCATAACCTTATAAAGCTGGAAGAATGTGAAGTAATGTATAAAATACGGAGTAACAAAATAAAAACGAACATTAAAGTGGCAAGGAGTGGTAAAGTACATATGTATTTACATATAATGTTGTAACCAAAAAAGACGTTGGGTTGTAGGATCTATCAAAAAATTAAATCTGTGATTGTTAAATGGCTGTCAGGTCTCACCAACTGTCAAAAATATGCATTAGTGAAATCCCCTCAAATTACACTACCACCTCAATGGGGTTAATACAGAGTTTGGAGCGCGGCTATCGAGTTACAACTTTGCTACCCTTGGCAACTTTGAATGCCTGCAATGTTAAATTTTGAAGTATTTTTTTCGAACTATTTTGGACAATTACGTATTTCGAACTACTTTAACATCGCCCGGTGTGTATAATTTTTCGAAATTTGGAAGCTTCGCACACCTCTAGTCTTCAACTAACCTTAGTAATTTTAAACCGAATAAATAAATTATAATTTTCAAGCTCACTAACCTGTATCTGGGACATCTGTAGGCCTCATTATACGTCGAATCTGTTCCATACCCTGCAAATCAGGACTAAGTCCACCATGGCAACAGAAGATTTTCTCATCAATAATGGCAGCAATAGGCAAGCAATTGAAGCAGTCAGTGAAAGTTTTCCATAACTTTATATTATACCTCCTCTTACCTAAAACAAATTTAGTTTATATTATTTCATATATTATGAACTCTTGATACTACTTTAGATTGACTTCTCTATTCCCACTCGCCCTAATTTCTTTACACTATCAAACACAATGCGTTGCGATATTAAAGTTTTCCCTTGTGGATTACAATACAAGTACCCATATACAAGTGCCCAATATTTTCATTGCAACTTTAACTCTATGTTACATAATCATAAAGGTTAAAATAGAATAAACACAAGACAGCTTAGCTCTACGATGCCAATAACTAGAACGCATTTTGCATTTTATGCATTCAGGGAAAAATGTTTTAAGTGAGATAATCAAATGAGACATATTTGAGAATGATAAAGAAAAACCTATACTTATATTGGTGCATGATGTGACATTTGCAGCGTTTTTTGGTAGTTAAAATTAATATACCAAATGGCAGCCGCAATGTTGTCAGATATATTTCCATAGGTAGAAGACAAATATTTAGGTGAAAAAGGTTCGTGTGATATACTTATATCATTTGAAGCCATAATCTGCTTGTAACGGAATTTTACAAAAAAATATAATTTCCAGTTCCGTTGAATGATTTTCATGACATTTGAATAAAATCACAAATTTTCCTGACATTTTAGGGGATATTTCAAATTCCCTGATTTTTCCCAGTTCTCCCAGTTTTCCAGGTCGCTGGGTAACCTGGTCTATTAACGAATTTTTTTTTTTAAATTATTTGAATGAGCTACATCTAACTTAAATAATGACGTTGGATTTTTTCTCTAACACTTAAAATGACTTCACTCCCAGTAAATTGTCAGGAAAGTTATGCACTAGAGCACTTGTTAGAAGAGCCTAGAGATGCTTGACACCACAACAATATTCAATCTATTCCAATCAAATCCAATCAGATTACAAGATAGTATATAACCATATAATGCATTTAGTATAATTGACATCGATTTCATGTAGTTTTTATTTGTTCATAAATTTTTTAACAGAAAAGAAAAATACTTACATTCATCGTAGAATCCATATATTCGATTAATTGAAGCACACTCATGGTTACCACGCAACAAAAAGAAATTTTCCGGGTATTTGATCTTATAAGCCAGCAGGAGACATATGGTTTCCAGAGACTGCTTGCCACGATCAACATAATCACCCAAGAAAAGGTAATTAGCTTCTGGTGGGAAACCACCATATTCAAACAAACGCAAGAGATCAGTGTACTGGCCATGTATGTCGCCTAGAATAAACAAATAATCTAGTATGATTAAAAATATAAAAAAACAATAATAATGGTAATAATAATATTTGTCTTTAGAGAAAGTGTGTAATAAAAAGCTTACCAAATACAGGGAGAGACGTATAAATTCACTAGCTGTACAGAAGAAAGAGCAAGAACACATTCGGAGCAAAATGGATGGATTATACGCTTGGTTTTCTGCCAGTGTACTTACTGAAGTTTTTGAACTATCAGTGTGTTATTCAAAAGTTGCGCTCTCAATAGTATGAAATGTGTTCTTGTGTAATAATTATTTTCTAATATTTACTGTGTCTTTTTTAAGGCTTATAAGTAAAAGTAAGACTAATTCAGGATTAATAAAAAAACTGCACATACAATGAAATAAAATATACTGTGCATTTTTTAAACTATTTTATGGTTTATTACAAGCTTTTATTTAACTTCACCTATTAATGTTTGTTTATTCGTTGGTGTATTTAGGTCAAATTCAATATCGCGGATGCTCCAAGATGGCGGATTTTTTTTAGTTTCTCAGAATCCCCCTAGCATGAACATCAAAATGAAATGCTTTACAAGTGAAACACAGTAGGCTAGGTAACTTTTGCATAAATTCAAAATGGCGACCGCTGCAAGATGGCGCAACTTATTTACAACAGCTTTGATGTCGATATCAGTGAAAGGGCTTCACGAGTAAAATACAAATGGCTAGATAACGCTACCATAAATTCAAAATGGTTGCAACAAGTTATTACATCAGATTGATAATATGTCAAGTGACAATGCGACACAAGCTATTTGCCATTATCATAAAATCAATATGGCAGACGCTCCAAAATGGCGATTTTTTTGTTTTCTCAGAATACCCATAGCATGAGTATCAAAATGAATAAGAGTAAAATACAGCAGGCTAGATAACGGATTCATGAATTCAAAATGGCGACCGACGCAAGATGGCGGAATATTTTACCAACAACCCCTTTAATATAGATATCAAATTAAAGGGATTCACAAGTAAAACCCGAAAGGCTAGATAACGCTATCATAAATTCAAAATGGCGGCCGGCGCCAGATGACGGAATATATATTTCTCAACAAGCCCCTTTGTATGGGTATCAAATAAAAGGGGTTCACGAATAAAATACAGTTGGCTAGGTGACGCTTTTATAATTCAATATCGCGGTTGACGCAAGACAGCAGCATAGATTCGTTCTGATAGCCTTGAAAAACTCACAAAGGATTCACGATTAAAATACAGTGGGCTAGGTGGAACTTTCCTAAATTAAAAAAGTCTGGACGCAGCAAGTGTGTTATGGAAGTGAATTTTCATAATAATGTTTTTAATAGCAGATGCGAGCAGGCATCAATCTGATTACCAGTATGGCCTATGTAGTAGAAACAATGTACTATATTTTATCAAAATTACTTATTGTTTGAAAATGTACCAACATTTTCCGAAAAGAAAGTTAAATGTTGGTTTCCTAGCCAACAAACCTTACGTTAATAGAAAATTGAGTTATTGAAATTTAAAAGATTTAATGAAAATTCTCTACCAAAACGCACTTACTGCGTCCAGATTTTTTTCTCACAAACATGAATCATATTTCGATAAGAAATGCATTAACGAATTTGTTCTACGAAAATTAGCTCAAAATTATAGACCGTTAAACCATAAACTTAACAAAACCTACAGCGAAAGCATCAACTTCACTAAACCGACAGCCAAAGCATCAGAGAAAGGGTCTATTTGAAATGAATTTTCTGTGAATATTTTAGTAAAATGAAGGGCAATGACGGTAGAAACTTAAACTTAAGGGCTCGCAGAATATTCTTCTTGCAACATTTCCTTTTCACAATCGGTATTTGTTTCACGTTCTTTGCCTAAACATTGCCAATTTTGACGTTTCCAATCGTGAGTGTTTGACGTTTTGAGGAAAACTCCAAAATGATTTTCTTTAACTGCCCATAACTTTTTTTTGTCTTTAAACCTAGACCTACATTTTGATACAGGGTTCATTCTTTATAATACAAACACGCATACCAAATTTGGTTGCCCTTACTTTGTTATTTCCGGAGATATTAATTTTTTTAGAAAGAAAATATAAAATGTTCCGGGAAAAGCTGGTCCGATTTTCCTGGCTAACGAACTTATCCAAGCCACTTGCAAAAGGAAGGTACTCACCAAATTTGATCAAGATCGGTCCAATATATATATATATATATATATATATATATATATATATATATATATATATATATATATATATATATATATATATATATATATATATATATATATATATATATATATATATATATATATATATTACTAGTGAATTTTTTTAAAGAAAATTCACTAAAAGACAGCATAATGGCATCAAATTGGCCATCACTTTTTCGTATCACACACCATGCTAAAAGTAATGTTGTCTCGAAGTCCATTAATAATAGGAAGATTTCTTGTCACCACTGAGAAATACCACGAAATGGTTTTTTCACCGTTATACAGTGTGTCTCACCGGGAAGGGCCGCGATCGATATATGGAAAAGTATGTACAGGGTAATTTTGAAATTTTGCTTATTTACAAAGGTCAGGGTCCTTTTTTAAATATGTTCACGTTTCTGGAGTTTTCGGTTATACTGGAAGTCGACACCACATTGCTTATTTTAAATGGAACACCTTATATATTTTGCAGTTTTGGATTATATGCTCAATTTTAAGTCAACTTTGTGTAAAGTTGCCTATACCTAATTCAGTTATTTTCGAGATATCTCCAATTTTAAGAAAAAAGTGATAGTTACAGTAGCATATTAAAGATGTTGAATCTTGAACAGCAGAAGACTTTTAATTACAATATTTGCATGGTTTAGGCATCGCTACATTTGAAAATGATTGCATAATGGCTGAGGAACATACAGGGCCCTCAAAATATATAAGCCAATTTACCAATTTAAGAAGTTACAAAACTTATGTTTTTTAATTGACACCAAGCATATTATTCTACAGTAGAAAGACAAATTAAATTCTGAATCAAATCATCAGTTACATCGAATTTCATTCTACCAAGTAGACCGTGAAAAAATAAAATAATTCAGTGTGTCTCAAGTGTCAAGTTTATTGTGAGAAGCTTCGTCGGTAATCTGTGTCCACAAAAGTATTAATAAAGATGCCATCACTATTAAATTATACTTACGAAGATTATTTAAACTTATTTGTAATCTATAGACAATGTGACAAGTTATAACAAGAGCTTGCGATACATTTGCTGATCGATATAGCCCCGCTGACATTTGTGAATAACCAAATTTTCAAAATCACCCTGTACGTCCTTTCCCATATATCGATCGCGGCCCTTCCCTGTGGGAAACATTGTATAAATACTTTGTTGCTTATTCAGTAGTGTGTTGAAATGATCGCTCATGGAGTTTAACAAAACGCCATATGAATTAGGCTGAATTTATTTATTTTCATCATATGAACACTTACTGTTTAATTAAAAAGTAGTATAACAATTGTTGATAATAAGACTCACCACATATCTTTAAAGGTGCCTCAAGTTCAAGTAAGATGGGTTGCTGTAGGAATATCTCTCTTGATTTTAAGCACAGACCCCGAACTTCGGCTTCCGTCATATGAACTGACTTTCCTGGCCGACATCCTCGGACTGGAAAATAAATTAATTAACCATAATTATAAAATGTGTAACGTCGTTTATAACAATTTAAAATTTATATATTAATAAAATCTAGCAGGAAAATCTGATAAATAGAAATTACAGTAAATATGGATTAAATTGATAAGAAAAGATTTTCAGTATAACATAACAAGTTTTCATTAGAATCAGTGTAAAAACTTAGAAAACAATCTACAATAGGAAAATGAAAGCAATGGTATTTAGCAATTTTAGTACTTTTATAATTTCCATTAAAAAAAATTAAAATCCTAAGTCGCTAATTAATCGAGACCCAAAGCGGCAAATGCTGGACTTCAAGCTTTGATAAAAAATTTAACTAGTAGGTTATCAAGAAATGAGATACAACAATTTTGGGATATATCCATTAACAAACAAAAAAAGTATTGTTATTAGAAAACACCCAAAGGGCATTGAGCATTTAAACTGAATTGAACATAACTAACAATTTTCCCCTAATATCTGAACTTAGCAGATGTGCGTCCAGCGACACACTCCACATGACACCTGTCACTTGTTCACACGTTTTATTACACCTAGAACCTTCTGGCATTTTCACTGTCACAGCACTAATTCAAACGGGTTTAGTTTCTGTAGGCATTAAACAAGTTGTCAAGTAAAGAGAGCACTTGGACGTTTCCATGTGTTTCTAGTCATTTCTAATGTTTGCCTGCAATCTTTTTGATATCATATTCAACCATAGGCATCTTCAAGTCGTGATGGATGTATTCGTTGCAGATGTAGCACTTTGTTCTGGAATGTCTGGATGACTGATGTAGATAAGCAGTTTGTTGTGTATTGACAAGTCAGAATGATGTCTGAGGAATCAATAATTTGTCTGAATTTGAGGTTCAGTTGGTCAGGTTTCTTTCAACATGAGTTTTCCAACGTAGATTTGGGCCTAGTCATGCCTGGATACTTTGTTTCCTTGACATGCAGAATTGTTTGCTGGTATTACTGGTGTATAATCGTATTTTCTGTTGGTAAAGTTAACGTGAATCGACTTCGCCCCATGTAGTTTGATGCAACATTTCTTTGTCCAGTTGGTGACATTGTTGGCTGCTTTTTGAAGTTTGTTTGTGGCTGGCTTAGTCAACAGCGAGCCGAGCGGTGTCGTCGGCAAATGTTGCCGTGACTACGACGTCGTTTTGTGGGAAGTGGAATGTCTTGGTGTACAGCAGATAGAGAAGAGGTATAAGGACCTTGCCCTGGGGTACTCCAGAACAAATCTTGTTAAGGTCTGAGTATTATTCGCCATGTTCCACTCTAAAGTGATGGTCAGTAATGTATGAATAAGCAATTTGGTTCATTTGCTGTGGCAAATATTTTCCAGTTTGTATTACAGGCCCTGGTGCCACATTTTGCCGAATGCTTGAGCAACATCTATGAATATCATTGGGCAGATATGTTTCTCTTCTAAGGCTCTTTAAATTATTAATTATTGTTACCCTTACTTTGGTGATTCGGTGCCCTTGATCCATGGTTGAGTGCTTGTTACAAAATACAAACTGGTGGGATGGGATAAGCTGCTTTTCCTCAATGATAGGTTTAGAAGTTAAGAGTCGCTGCAAAAGGAGCTTTCCATAAAGCTCGGATATCATCGGAAACACAGATATGGGTCGGTATGATGTTCTAGGTTCTGGTGATTTTCCAGGTTTTGTAATCATTATTACTTCAGTAATCTTCGACTACATTGGCATATGATGCAGTCGTAGTGGTGCGTTGAAGGGATACGTCAGTTTCATAATGCCTTTGCGGGGCAAATCTGAGTATTTTTGCGGTTATGAAGTCATAACCTGGAGCTTTCTTTGTGTTGAGATTGTTTCTGACGGTGTTGGTGATCTCAGCAGGTATTATTGGCTTAATTATCGAGCCTTCTCAGTTAGTAATTTGTAGTATGCCAAGTGATCAGCAAATATGTGCATTTTCTTCATATTTTCGAGCCCAGTTGCCATAATTTTTGCGAATGGGGGGGGGGGGTAAGTTATACTTTCGCCTATTCAAGGATTAATTTTTATATAAAGTCTTACCAGGAATACCCAAAATCTTTTGAGTTATCGGAATTTTGGATATGTTACAAGACATATGGCCAGATTTTTTTTAACTAAAAATCATTATCAAGTTTTTGGAGGATGGTGGACTTTTATAACCATATAACAAAATTTTCCTTAATCGCTCTCAAACAAAACTTAAAAAGTTACAAAAGTCAAATAACTGAATTATACAATTATCTACCACACTACATAAAAGAAATGGATAGGCAATTTTAGGTATGTACTGAAATTATATTAACAATATTGCAAAGGCTGTTTCAGGTTAAAATTTGTTTTCGCCATAATAACTTCTACACAGTATGTTCTCACCGTAGCAATTATTATACTGTATAAAGCATAACACAGTTCAAATAGTACTCTTTGTCTGGGTGTGCCGTCCTAAAGACCACGTGGTCTCAAATTCCATTCAGAAATGAGCTGTTCACCTTATAGGAAATTCATATATTTCTGTCTGTCTTTCTGTTGTCTTTATCACACATTTAATAAAATTCTATGCCATCTTAAGGGACAAAATAGAATGTACAAATAATTTTAAAAAAGTCGTGGCACAGCAAGTGTGTTATAGTAGCAAATTTTCGTACGTTTTGTAATACATAACACAACTTACTTTACCTCTTAAGCATTGGACCTGTTTAAACTTATTTGTGTTCAATTTAAATAGCTGATTTCTATAAACAATTCACTTCAAAGCATCTGAATTTTTTCTATGAATTCATATGAAAAGTCAATCAAATCGTGTGACATTTCATAGGTTAGAAAAACTGAAAACGACTAAATAATTCCGTTATATGCTTCTTTGTTTATTCTATTTAACGTTATACCAACTAGAAAGGGACAAAGTAATGTCCCTTTCTGACAACAACAAACATCATTCGCGGCATTTTCCAAATTCTGTTAAATTTTATTCCGGAAAAACTTGAATTACAATTATTTGATAAAACTGAATTTTGGCATATTGCATCTGTAGTTTAATCGCAATATGTATATGACATAAATTCCCTGAAGATAAATTGACGAGTTTCAAAGATATATGTATAACATTTTCGAGAAAAAAAATTGCACAAAATCTTGACGCTCATTCAGAATGGGCCAATGAATTTGGCTTCCAGGAAAAATGTCCCAGTGCAATATGAAAGAAACGGAAAATCTCTAGGTAGTGTAGAAGCTTTGCAAACCATGTTGTATACAGGGTGATTCGTAACGCAATGGACACAGAATGTATGGGTGGAGATGACCTGAAAACATGCCGATTTTTTGTATAAAATTTTTCTCTGGCGCCCATGGTTGGCGAGATATTGACCTCGGAAGATTCTTCAATAATTACAAGAAACGTCTGTATTTCAGCAATGCCCCAACATAGAACAACCAAATTTGGTAGATGGTTTTCTTTTATCAATGTCGTGAGATGAGTTCAAAAATAAATTATGTTCCTATAAAGTCACTTAAAGTCTCATAGGGGATAGCTCGGTCGCTCTGCAAGTCATTTGTTGCTATGTTAACAGTTGTTAAATCTGACCTTACTTAACTTTATTAAGTTTTACAATAATTATTGTCTTGTGTTTCTTGTTTTCTTTTATGATAATCATTTGTTGCTCAAAATGGCTGGAAAATTCTCAATTAATCAGCAAGTTGACATGGTTATGGTAATAGGGTTTTGCGAGGGTAATTGCGACAGAAGTATAGAGGTATATTGAAGAAGATTTCCTAATTGTAATATAACACATCGTCAAACCTTTGCCAGTGTTGAACGTAGAGCTTGGGAAACGGGTTCCTTTTTCAAAAATAAATGCTGGGGCACGTTCATGCAGTGAATGCACGAATTGAGGAGTATCTTCTAGACATTATTGAAAGTGAGCTTCAAACCAATACCACAGAGTTTCATATACAGCCGACGGCCCATAGAATTATCCGACGCAATCTGCTGCAACCCTATTATCTTCAAAAAGTGCAAGAACTGCCACCGCAGGATTAAAAGGCAAGACTGTTCTTTCTTGTAATTTCATCTTACATCAATCAGAACATCGATTTTCGCAAGAATTTTTTTTATGGAGGACGCTCACTTTACAAGGAGAGGGGTTACGAATGTGCACAACTGCCACAAATATAAATGTAAATCCATAAGCTACAATAACCGACCACACCAAATCCACAAGCTACAATAACCAACCATTATCAAAAAGAATTTAAAGTGAATGTGTCGACAGGTATTGTTGGAAGACATGTGGTTGGGTCGATTATTTTACCAAACCGCTTAAACAGCTCAACATATTTGCTTTTCTTGCAAAATGTTCTTTCCGAGCTATTGCAGGAGCTGCTCTTGCAACTGCATAACGAAATGTGGTTTATGCATTATGGGGCGCATCCACATTTCACTATAAATGTTCGTGGATTTTTAAATAAGCAGTTTCCAAATCGATGGATAGGTCGTCGAATTAATTGCCGTCAACATTGGCCAGTACGATCACCAGACTTGAATAAATGTGACTTTTTCTCTGGGGGGCTTTAAAAGAATCTGTGTATTTGGCACCAGTTCAAACTGAGTAACATTTGTGGAGTCGCATCAATAATAAGTGAGCCATTATTAGAAATGACATCGAATTACTTAACAAAGTCGACTCTAATTTTCGAGGAAGGGTGCAGTTATGTGGGAGAGGCAATGAAAGTCATTTTGAACAATATCTTTAGTGTTTTTTTATTTATTAGTTTTTCATAGCGTTGTTAAAATTCAGATATGTTAATGTTTAATAAAGCCTTCAAGGAAATAATTTTGTTTTGATCTAACTCTAAAAATCCCGTTTCTCAAAAAAGAAAAACCCCGGGTGGTTTGTCGAAACATTGACAAGAGGAGAAAAAGGTACGAAATTTAATTTGCGATAAGACATGGATTTAATTTTAATTAGGTTAAGGTTAAAAAACATGTCATTTAAAGGGTGACTCATCCCTAATTCACCACTTTCTGAGTTTATATCCACTTAAAATAAAAACACTTATAAAAGAAAACCATCCACAAAATTTGGTTGTTCTATGTTAGAGCATTGCTGCAATACAGCTGTTTCTTGTAATTATTAAAGAATCTTCTCAGTTCAATATCACATCAACCATGTGAGTTGGAGAAAAGTTTTATATACAAAATTGGCATGCTTAGAGGTCCTCTAGATGCAGACATTCTGTGCAGACATTCTGTGTCCATAGCGTTGCGAATCACCCTGTATAATCGGAAAGCTGTCCATGGTGATTCGTGTAAGCAATACTTGCTCTCAGGTTGAACCGCCTCTAGAATTTATTAAATCCCGACGTTTCGGCTCCGGTTTTGGAGCCATTTTTAAGAGGCTAAGGACATATAAACAAATATGACCTTTAGACCTCAACATGACTACTCCTTAGAGCAGAGAATAAGGATAGGTTGGGTTGTTGTAGTTAGATTATGGGGGATCAATCTGCCTACTCCCCAAATCTCACTGGAGATTGTCTCTATGGTCTCAGTGTGTGCAACCCCAGATTTCTCTTCCTTTCCTTTCATATTTCGTCAACCTCTTGAAGGTGGCTCCCAAACAGGAGCCGAAACGTTGATTTTTAATATATTCTAACAGCGCTCCACCCGAGAACTCAGTATTTCTTATATATATATATATATATATATATATATATATATATATATATATATATATATATATATATATATATATATATATATATATATATATATATAGTGTGGCCCATTTAAAATGGAAACACCCCTGTAACTTTTATATTTATAATTCAATTTTGATGAACAAAAAATCAAAAGATACGAGATGAAAAAATCTATAAATGCTGTGAAAATTGTCCTCTATGTCATCTGACCAAGGCCAAGGGTTAGGGCCATTGTTAGGAGGAAAATAAGTACGCCACTGCATTCGGTCTACCTTTAAATAGATACATACCAAATTTCATCAAAAAGAGAAATTATTAACCATTTCAGAGACGTTATATGACCCTTCTTAGGTGAAAACACCCTGTAACTTATATATTTATAAGGCGATTGTTTTTATCGAGATCTCAAAAGATAGAAAACTCTTAACGCAGCAAGTGCGTTATGGTAGTGAATTTTCATAAAAATGTTTTTATTGCAAATGTGTGTTTTCTTTTTAAGAAAGCAGGCATCAGCAGGTTACCAGTGTAACCTATATTGTAAAAAGAATGTGCCATGTTTCATAAAAATAACTTTATTGTGTGAAAATGTACAAAAATTTCCAAAAGTAAACTTAAAGTGTTTCCGGAAAAACTCGTTTCTTGGTCAACCTTATAGGTTAATAACAAATTGGGCTATTCAAATATGAAGCATTTGATCAAAATTCGCTACCATAACGCACTTGCTGCATCCAGAATTTCTTTTCTTACAAACATGCATTATATTTCGATGGAAAATTTAAAAATGCAATAACATAAGGCGTGTTTGATTAAAAAAAAATGTATCAGCAACGACTTATGGGCCACCTGTGATTGTAGAAATATTTTTTTAAGGTGTAGCTCAAGACACCCTATAATTAATATATACAAATTTTTTTCATATCTTGCATAATAACAGATATATTGTGCTTTATTGATTTTTTACGAAAATTCGACAAAAATTATATACCATTAAACGATAAACTCTATAGCTAAGACTACTGCCAAGCATCAGAGAAAGGGTCTATTTGAAATGAATTTTCTGGAAACATTTTAGTAAAATGAAGGACAATAACGGTTGAAACTAAGACTTCTGGGTTTGTAAAACATCCTTCTTGAGACATTTGATATCCATAGCCCGTATTAGATTCAAGTTATTTGCCTAAATGTTGCCGATTTTGACGTTTTAAATCGCAACTTTGACGTTTTGAGGAAAACCCCAATTTATTTTAAACCCGCGTACCAAATTTGGTTGCCCTTACTTTGTTAATTCCAAAGATATAATTTTTTTCGAAAGAAAACAGAAAATTTTCCGGGAAAACCTGGGTAGATTTTCCTGGCTAACGAACTTATCCAAGCCATTTGCAAAAGGAATTTATTCACCAAATTTAATCAAAATCGGCCCCTTATTTTTTGAGTTATCGGTGTGATATATATATATATATATATATATATATATATATATATATATATATATATATATATATATATATATATATATTGCAACTGACCCCGGATATGTGTTCTGAGGGGCCTAATTAGCGCTCATTTGAAGAAATTTTTTCAAAATTCAAAAGTCGGGATTTCCTCATTAGTGTTTTTTTTTATAAAGAAAATTCACTAAAATGACGAAATCTATAGATCCGGTGAAAAGTGTTTCCTTTCATTTGATCACTGCCTACTAACATTTATAAACTTTTTTTTTCCACCAACTCTAGAGATGTTGACTTTCATAGTTCACAATAATAGAGTTTTTTTTTTAATGAAATTTGGTAGGTCACAGTTTTGAAGAATGACAAATGCAGTGGCACGCTTTTTCCCCCTCAAACCAACCCTAAATCTTTTTTATAATTTTTGACACATGAAGATAATTTTAGTAGGCCGTGATCGGCATAGGAAACAATTTTCACAGGATCTATAGAATTCTTCATTTTCTATCTTTTGAGATCTCGATAAACAAAATCGCGTTATAAATGTACAAGTTACAGGGTGTTTCCATATAAGAAGGGTCACACAAATAAGCTTCTCTGAAATGGTTAATAATTCTTCTTTTTTGATGAAATTTGGTATGTACCTATTTCGAGGTATGCCGAATGCAGTGGCGTACTTATTTTCTTCCTAAAAATGGCCCTAACCCTTTTTGAATGTTTTGACAGAAAAAACGCATTAGTAGACCTTTGCCCTGTGACATTGAGAACAATTTTCTCAGCATGTATAGAGTTTTATCTTATATCTTTTAATCTTTTGTTCATCAAAATTAAATTATAAATACGTAAGAGGGGTGTTTCCATCTTTAATCGGCCACATTATATATATATATATATATATATATATATATATATATATATATATATATATATATATATATATATATATATATATATATATATATAAACCTGTCCTACTTTTCCCCTAATTGTTTTTTGATCATTTGTCGTAATTTTATTCTAAAGTAATTATTTCTTAAAACTAATTTCGTTGGTTAAAGAGGTATGATGTGTGGTGTCATTTTACTCGGCTCGATGAGTATATTCCAAATATGACATATGCTCATGCGCAAACACGCGACAGTCTATCTGCCAGGCGACAGCACGGACCCTCATCCACCCAACGAACTGGAGCAGCTGATGGTGGGAAGCAGAGCAGGTGGATGGCAGACCATCAATCGACATGGATGCGAATGCGCACCATGAGTTGTGGGGTAGCTCGGACACAAACTCTAGGGGTGAGGCACTTTTACAATTCTTTATGAAATTTAATTTAGACATATTGAATAGAGGTAATAAACCGATCTTCGTCACAACACGGCGTGAGGAAGTTTTAGATCTAACAGTTTCCACCCAGTTTTTGGATGACTTAAGAGCTGGGCTGTGTCTGGGGAAGTGGGTAGCTCAGACCACAGTTACATCCGGTTTGAAATCGCCAGAGTCGAAAGACAAACGGTATGGTACCGGGACCCCCGCGAGGCGGACTGGGAAGCCTACAGGTCAGAGCTAGCAGTGAAACTGCGGGGAGAGGGGGGGGGGTCTGTTGGGGTTAAGAGTACCATAGACAATTCAATAGACCTCGAGATTGCAGCAGTTCAATTGCGAGACGCAATCACCTCAGACTAACATAGGCTCCCTTAGAACATCCAGGGGAGGCTTTACCAGCTCGTGGGAGGAAACTATGGAAATTTTACTCCAGGCGCACTTCCCGTGCTGTAACATAATAAACCAATCACCTCTGGACTGGGAACACTCAGAAATAGAGGCGCCTTATAGGCGGGCATCTAGAGTAGACTGGACAGTCGCTAAAGAGGTGGTTACCTGGAGCAAAATCAGATGGGCCATAACCATGCTTTAAGCCATACAAATAGCCGGGATTTGATGGAATAATGCCCATCATGCACCAACAGGGGATAGATATACTGGCGCCGGTGCTTACCCTCATTATGAGGGCCAGCCTGGCTCTGGGGTACATTCCGACGGCATGGAGACTTGCCAGGGTTGTATTCATTCCTAAACCCGGGCGTCCAACAGACCAGGCAAAGTCCCTGAAGCCAATAAGTCTCATGTCCTTCTTGCTAAAAACAGTGGAAAAACTGCTCGACCGGCACATTAGGGGCGGTGTACTGGAAGCATATCCCCTACACTGCGGACAATATGCATACAGACCAGGATTCTCAACAGAAACAGCACTGCACCAACTGCTGCTGAAACTGGAGAATACGCTGGAGAACAGGGAGGTGGCGCTGGGGGCCTTCCTAGACAAAGAGGGGGGGCTTTTGGCAACACCTAGTTCGGATCGGTTCTGGCAGCTGTCCGGGAGCGTGGAATAGAGGAGACCTGCTGCAGGTGGATCGGTTCCATGCTCAGGGACAGGGCGGTGTTCACCTCTCTCGCGGGAGGGACCCTGCTTGTGGGGGTCTCGGCGGGGTGTCCGCAGGGAAGCGTTGTCTCCCTTGCTCTGGTGCCTAGTCGTGGACGGCCTCCTGGGGAGACTCGGGAGGGGGGTATGAGGTACAGGGCTATGCGGACAACATTGTCATCATAGTCCGAGGAAAGGTCACACACTCAGTGTGGGAACGCATGCAGACTGCATTGAAAGTGGTGGAAGGGTAGACGGTTGGTCAAGGGCTCGGGGTGAGCCCCGAGAAAGCAACCGTCGTGCCGTTTACAAGGAGGAGGAAGTGCGACAGCCACAGAACTCTCACTCTATACGGTAGGAGCATTCCAATTGCCAGGGAGGTAAAATATATTGGGGTCGTATTGGACTCTAAGCTAACCTGGAATGGTCACATTGGAAAAACACTGCGTAAGACCTTAGCCGTCACTAGGCGGCTATACGGAAAACGTAAGAATTAAGACCTAGTATGGCCCACTGGCTGTACACAAGGGTGGTCAGACCATCGTTAACATACGCGGCACTGGTCTGGTGGCCTAAGGTGACACAATCGAGTGCCATACAAAAACTAGGCAAGATTCAAAGGATGGCTTGCCTAGGCATCCCAGGGGCCATGTCTTCAACCCCAACAGCCGCCATGGAGGTGTTGCTGGATCTGCCCCCCCTACACTTAGTTATTATGGGGGAGGCCAAGCTAGGACTAAACAGACTAGCCTGCAATGGTAGACTGAAGATCCAGGCTTCAGGGGCCACTGCAAAATTCAGGAGATCGTGAGGGAGCTCATCCCTGAAATGAGGTCAGACTTCGCGAGCCCGCGAATCTACAGGGAAAACAACTTAACAGTGGAAAACCCCGACCGCGAGGCATGGCGGGAGGAGACGCCGGGCATACCACGGGACGCGCTCGTCTGGTTCACGGCCGGGATCGTGGGATGGGGGCAGGTGTTTACTCGGAAGGACCGAGGGTAAGTCATAGTATTTCCCTCGGAGCCCATGCAACGGTGTTTCAGGCCGAAATGTACGCCAACCTGCACTGTGTGCGGGAGAACAAGGGGAGGGGCTACACCAACAAGCGGATCCTCATAGCCACAGACAGCCAGGCAGCCCTTAAGGCAGTAAGTAGCCCACGGGTAAATTCCTGGCTGGCGAGTGAGTGCCGAGACGAGACGAGCGACCTGGCTGGGCAGAATGAGGTGACCCTCATCTGGGTTCAAGGTCACTCCGGGGTCAAAGGCAATGAAGAAGCTGACAGTCTCGCGAAGAGAGGGTCAGCATAACCATTTATGGGACCAGAACCGGCTCTGGGCGTGACAAATAGCACTGCCAGGGGAGCCATTAAGTCCTGGGTCAGAAACCAACACAAGGTGTACTGGGCGGACTGTCCAGGGCTCAGACATGGGATGTCAATAATTGACGGACCCAGTTCAAAGAAAGCTGTGGAGCTGCTAAATCTTAGCAGAGGACAGCTCAAAAACACAACAGGTCTCTTGACGGGACACATGGCCGTCAAGAAACACCTGCATAAAATGGGTCAGTTTGAAGGGGACCTCGCATGCAGACTCTGCGGCGAGGGGGAGGAATCAGCCAAGCACATCTTGTGCGAGTGTAAAGCTCTGGACCGCAAAAAACAACTGTTCTATGGTCAGTCTAGACCGGAGACAGAGCAATATAAAACTTCACCTTACCAATCGCTGTGCAGACTAGTTCAAGGCACAGTGATTTTGGAAGGGGTGGAGTAAGACTAAGGGTATGCACAATCAACCAAAGGTTGCAGTGCTATCGGGGCGGCAAGGCCGCGGACGATCCCTGAGGGGAAAAAAATGCGCAAACACAAAATTTTACTTTTCAAGTAAGAGGGTATGTGTGGGGATATATAAATTAAAAATTTGAATTCACCTCAGAAGTGAGCTCCAAAAGTTATGCTGATTCGTGATCACTTGAATTGTTTTTCGAAACTCGTTACCTCCCCATAAGCAAAAATGTTCCTAACTAAAATTATGTTTATAGGCTGTTAAAAATCACAGAATACAACCTTAGTCAAAAGAACCTTAGTAAACTGGCTTACACATTCTCTAGTTTTAATTATTAAACCTGAGTAACAAATTGATTGGATAAACAACCTATAAACAAATATTTCAGAAAATTATATCACCACCTTAGATAAAGTTTATTCGACAGTCATTAAATAGAAATAATTAAATAACCTGCATTATTTATGACATAATAATGAAATATAAATATGACAAGTTTATAGATGACCTGAATGATAAATATTATCTTGAACAATGTTATTATAAGGTATTTAAAAATCAATATAGACATTAAATATTCCTCGAAGAAAAACAATGTACAGAATTTAAGGAACATTCCACAATTCGAATTATAGTTTTAAAACAGTAGGATTTCACCAAGGTTGTAGGGCAAGAAAATTCGTTTTATTTTGCTTATACAGAGTTAACGACTTTCGAATTTTCTAAATGTTTCTTTATTGAATGAGCACGAATTAGAGCCTTTGGCAGCCATTACCAAGGTTCATTCATACACACATACACACACAATATAAATAAATAAATATATACTAATATATATATATATATATATATATATATATATATATATATATATATATATATATATATATATATGCCTTATGGTATGGGGACATTCACCACACTCTGAATTGGTTTTCCCAACCGAACGTAAGGCAATCCTGGGCGGTTTGGGGTATAGAGATGACGACTGTTGTAGCCACTTCTGCAATTGATGAGATATTGAATGAGCACGAATTAGAGCCTTTGGCAGCCATTACCAAGGTTCATTCATACACACATACACACACAATATAAATAAATAAATAAATATATACTAATATATATATATATATATATATATATATATATATATATATATATATATATATATATATATATATATATATATATATATATATATATATATATATATATATGTTCAGAAAGATTTCCGCGGTCATAATTGGTTCTCAGGTTAAACCGCGTCCAGAATTTATGAAAACTCGACGTTTCGGCTCTTGTTTTGGAGCCATTTTCAAGAGGTAAAGGAAATATGTAAGGGCACTCGAAGGCCTCAATCTGCCTACTCCTTAGAGTGGTGGACAAAGTTGGGTAAAGGAAATATGTAAGGACATTCTAAGGCCTCAATCTGCCTACTCCTTAGAGTGGTGGACAAAGGTGGGTAAAGGAAATATGTAAGGACACTCTTAAGGTCTCAATCTGCCTCCTCCTTAGTGTGGTGGAATCTTTTTTAAAGGTACAAGTTCGAATATTTAGCAGTAAAAGAGAAAAGGATGTTATAGCGATACACAATTTATATGTTAATGAATTAAAATGTCTTTATTTACTTTCAAATAATCACCAAATGAAGCTGTCAACATTTATCTCAGGTTTTATTTCTGTAAAAATGAAAAGATAAAGGAAAGGAGTTCTCAATGCTGCCAAGTGCACATTGATTGACTGAAGAGAAAGTCAAAATTATCTTCTAAAGCAGGAAACATTTAAAATATACTACTCATTGCTATTTTACTTCAGTCTTGAATACATTACAAAACTCTCTATACTAGTGATGGGTCGTTATTTAACTGTCTGTTATTTTTAAACGGTTGTCGAGCCGCAACGGTAACCACCAGTTGTGGATTTATAAAAAAAAACAGCTACAAAATAACGCTTTTTACACTAAACTAGAATTCGGACTCGTATCTGTTTCAATTCCACAGCAACTAGGTTCGATGAATAAACATCGGTTTTCATCGGCAACTGTTAAATTTAACTATTTAACGGGATGAATGGACATGAGACTGGGAATGAAATACATATGTATGGGTATGCTATGCAGTATAGAGCAGACTTTACTTCATAACATATTACCTGACACTAACACGTTATTTATTCTAGTGTGTTCGCTCTCGCTCACAGCTTTGGGAATGTAGGATACTATCGATCGACTATCCAGTTCAAAATAACAGCGAAATAACTGAAGCAGTTACTTTTAACGGTTATTATGAAATAACGTAAACGGCTTTAACTGTTAATAGAAAATAACGGGTTTTCCCATCACTACTCTATACATATGACTTGCTAGATTTTCTACCTTTTCTAGTAATACATTTACATTGTTGTCCTGTAAGCCTTTACCTTTTTATACCTGATTTTATGCAGTGTTCTCACTTGCTGTAAGCCTTATCTGTCCGTCCTCATATAATTTTTGATTTTTTTACTGTTTCTTTCCATCTATAGTTATTTTGCTTTCCTAGATTTCTGTCTAGTAACATGTTTAACTACATCTCCAATCATTAGTTTTCTCACTGTGTCAGTAAAAGATACACCCGTCTAATGTTATCTCTACGTTTAAAGTTTTACATACTTGAAAGTCGGATTGTTTTTTATGTATCAACTTACACAGCCAATTCTGATTTTTAAATAAAAGTTATTTTAATACAGTAAAACAGCGATAAACTTTATAATTTTAAATGAACTTTTTAAATTAATTGTTTAGCTTTAAAGTAATTTATAAAAGTTTCTCTATATCTAAAAACAATAATTTTTAAGTTATTTCGAAGTAATTCATAATTTTTTTATCTTGCACAGGCGATTTTAAATTTACATTAATATAGATTCGAATGTAACACATTTCATATTCCAAATAGTGTCAGAATTGTTAAGTAGCAATCATAAAATCAAGAGTTTTTAGTTTTTTAAAATACTGGCAATGAGTTTTGAGCACGTTTGTATATCGTGAATCATGGTAAAAACAAACTAGTTTTAGAAATAGATGATTCAAGTAGGTTATTTCTGTCTTCAAAATTTTGTACACATCTTTAGGATACATTATATACTATTTATAGATATACACTGCAGAATATGTAGAGAATTTTAAAACAGGAAATAGTGACATTTAGATATAAGGGAATGTAAACAATCAAAGTAATAATCAATTCAACATATTTTCGAATAATACTAGATATTCTAAAAATAATTAAGCCTTAATAATTATGATGCATGTAATAGAACAACAAAAGAAATCATTATCATAAAACTGTTACCCAACGATACATGCAAAGCTAAATTTATTAGCGGATTAAATTTCTAAGCAAGAAAAAATTGCCTTTAGAGGCTCAGAAAAGCAGAAGCTAAAACGTATAGCATACAATATGCAGCAACTACTAAGTATTGCTAGTTCTAGATGTAGTTATTTACATATCAAATATACAAGTCTAAGCTAAAATAGAATGCCTATCAATCAAATTCTTACGTTCAGAAGATATGAAAATATCTTTGAATTTAGATCTCTTCTTAATATCCTGGTTTTCTTGCAATTGTCGCTGTGTTTTATACCCTTTACCCACACGAAAAGCAGCACAAAAATAAACACTCAAACTATTTAATTTGACAACAAAACTGAAATAGGTGTTCTTGAATTAAAGGTGTAACTTTTCAATTGATTTTATCGAGAAAAGCGTTTAAAAGATCTCCACACTCTGGACACACAATAAAACGGGCCAACTTTATAATTAAAATTTAGAAAAGCTCCTGATAACTGACTGACTATAAATAATTTGGAGTTGATTATCATGTAAACTATTGAATTTGACAAGTGAACATGTTATAAAGATGTTTTATTCACGTTATCATGCAAATTTACTATGAATTTCGAAAATGCTGTTCTAACAACACACACACTTTGTACAAAAACAAAGTAAAATGTCTTTATTTACCTTCTAATAATCTCTGAATTAAGCTGTCGACGTTTAACTCGGGTTCAGCCATTTTATTTTGTGTAAAAATGAAAAGATAAATGAAAGGAGTACTTAATGCTGCCAACTGCTCATCGATTGACTGAAGAAAGCGTCAAATTATGTCTTAAAAGCGCGGGAACGATTTAAAATACATTTCCCATTTACACTTGAATACCTACAACGGATTACTAATTCATGCGTTTGGTTCTACGCAAATTATAAATTATTGATTTGTCAATTAATTTAAGCATGTAGATGAGCCCGCAACAAGACTATATAACTAATATTACTGTTATAATAAACCATAACACAGTATAATTAGTAGGTATTTTTACAAAATAACAATATTTTATAATAGCCGCGAATATATATATATATATATATATATATATATATATATATATATATATATATATATATATATATATATATATATATACGTACCTACAATTTATTACTAATTACTATTTTAGTGCCTCGACGACAAAAATGACCATGCGAATGCTAGAAATTGTTTAATTTTTAAGATAGTTGCATTCTTTACTTGGACTCGCCTTTAATAAACTGTTTGCCCCATTTCCCTCTTTTCGTAATTAATTCAATTTTTAGAGACTTAATTACAGTGTCGTTTTACACGTTTTTTTTTGTTACAGGAGGGAGAGATGCCTCATGCAGACCTCATTCACGACACCGTAGTGCCGTGGGATATCGAGGTGCTGTGAGACTCGTACTCTTAGTACACCTACTCACTAAAACTCCCACCCTAGGAGTACCGGACCTTAGTCCATACCTCCGTCGGAAAGAATTACACACAATGACTTTTTAGGGAATGAATGTTTCCATTCTGTTTTTTTGCCGCGGGCGCGTTTAGCGGGTAAGTATAAGCTTTGGACGCTTATGCTTGTGTGGAAGTTGCTCGTCGTAGTCGGTGGCACTACGGAGAAGAGCATTTGGTTGAGAAGCGGCTTTTGCCAACTGGGTTGTGGATAGTTGAGTTATAAACTCAAGTATCGAAGGCATTTCCAGATCAGAATGAATCTGACTGTTTCTGACAAACCATGGCGCTCCGGTAACCATTCTCAGAATTTTATTCTGGATTATTTGAAGAGTCTTGATGTGTGTAGCGGCCGCGGTGGCCCATGCTGGGGATGCATAGGTCAAGGCTGGCCGGATGACAACTTTGTACATGAGCAATTTATTGTTCATAGACAATTTGGAATTTCTATTTAGAAGTGGGAACAGCTTCGAGATGAACATCGAGGCTTTCCGTCGGGCGTGTTCGACATGGGGGCGCCATGTTAAGTGTTTCTCGAGGAAAACCCCGAGGTATTTGGCGGAATCTTGCCAGGGAATTAGACGGTTGTCTAATGAAACGTGTTCGTGAGATGTGTGTCTCCTCATGGAAAACAGGACAGCTGAACATTTATCGGGGTTTATGGCTAGAAGGGATTTCCTATACCATGCTTGCAGCTCGGCTACGGCGGTTTGAAGTCGTTCGGTTATTATCCTCGGCTGAGTGGAGCTGCTGAGGATGGTAGTGTCGTCTACGTACAGTGCGTATGTCACGTTTAGGGGGCTGTCGGAATGTCTGCGACAAATATATTGTACAGCAGAGGGGAGATAGCAAAACCCTTCGGGAGACTAGCCGTGGCTGGGTACGTTCTAGATCTGGCTCCCAGATGCTTGACCTGGTACTTTCTCTGTTGCAGGTATGACCTGATTAGCAGAATCAGAGGAAGAGGGTAATTAAATGATAGAAGTTTGTTTAGGAGGCCCGCATGCCAAACCCTATCGAAGGCTTGAGCAATGTCAAGAAATATTCCACCAGTTGACTTCTTTTTATTAAATCCTTCGGTGCTGTTTTCTACCACACGAAGGACTTGGTCTGTGGTGGAGTGCTTGTGTCTGAAACCGAATTGCTCATCCGGGAGGATATGATTTTCTGATTTGAATGAAGCCAGCCTTTTCTGAATCAGTTTTTCGGCGATTTTGCCGATGACTGGTAGTAGACTAATGGGCCTGTAGTTCTGAGGAAACAGCGGATCTTTGCTGGGTTTCGGGATGTTGATAATGTCGGCAAGTTTCCACATGGAAGGAAAATGTTGAAATCGCAGCATGGCATACATAATCGTAACTAGGAATACCACGGCTTTGCGGGGGAGGTTTTTCAAGGCTACGTTGGAGATTCCATCTTATCCCGGACCTTTCCTATTTTTTAATGACTTGATTATTTGGGAAACTTATTCGAAAGTTGTGGGCTCGATAGTTGTGTCTGGAGTGACGCGAAGCGCACTCCTGACGTAGCGGTGCGTTCTTGCTACGTGCGACAGATCAACGTTGTTATAATTCGGGCTGAATTGCAACTCCAGATGATCTGCGAATGCAGTTGCTTTCTCCGCATCCGTGTATACGACACCGTTACGGCCGTGAAGGGGGGATATCGGAAGTTTTTGGGAGCGAAGGGCTTTAGCCATTTGTCAGATGGAATTGTCTTGGGTAGACGGGGTTTGCAGGCGCTCCTCCCAACGATTGTTGCGGAGTTCTTGTAGGGCGGATCGTACTTGTTTGATGAGTCTGTTTGCGTCTCGTTTGTCGGTGGGGTTTCCGGTGCGTTGAGCTAGTCTACGCACGCGGTTTTTTTCGAGTATCATTTCTCTGATACTGGACGGAAAAGGTGGCAGATTGCTCTGGGCGGGGTACGTCCTTGATGCATGTTCGATAGAACATTGAATTTTTGACTGTAGATTATCCACTGCACCCTGGACTTCGGGGATGTTGCGGATAACCGGAATATGGCCAAAGGTATTTTCAAGGTGATCTGTGAAAACTAGCCACAGTATCTTTTTCCTTGGGAGGGCGGGTTCGTCGCTGACGTCGCCGAGCTGCAATATGACTGGGTTATGGTCCGACGAGAGGTTGTTTTGGGTTGTTATTTCATGGAGAAGGTTGGTGTTCGACATGATTACTATGTCGAGCACGTCGGGTCGACCTGCACTGCCGAAGTGTGTAGGTATTTGGGGAGCGTCAACCGTGCAATTTGCATGGTTGTCGACATAGGCTTGGAGGATTTTCCAATTTGTGTTAGCATTACGAGAATGCCAATTGGGGTGTTTGGAATTTAAATCGCCAGCAATTATTATGGACTGGTTGGTATCGAATAAGAGGTCTAGATCGGCGTCTAGAATTCTCTTTTGTGGAGGATTATATGCAGAAATGAGCTTTATTGGGCCTGCAGAGGAAGTGTTGACGACGATTTGAGTAGCCTCGATTTAGGGGCTTTTTACACTCCACATACAAATATGGGCCGCTGCATTTTACGCAGCGGGGGCTCTCCTACAAGACTGTTAGGAGTGACCAAACCTTTGGCAGGGATAGCACTGGTTTGGGAGGTTCTTTTTGTGTAGCGACTCCACCTTGACGATGAGTTTACACACAATTTTAATGCCGAAAATGGACCTTTCGGACTTGGGGAGGTTGGTCATGATGAGGGACATGGGGATTCTCTTGTTGTCCCTACCTCTCCGATGCATACGGTGGACACCATCGGGATGGAAACCCTGTTTGATGAGGTATTTTTCAACCTCTTCGATGGGGATGGTTTCACATACCCCCCTGAGGACAATCCTTAATTGTTTGCCCTCCTGGAGCAGGTAGGAATGGTACTGTAACTGCAGGCTATTCATGATATTGGTAGCCTGTCTGAAGTCGTCAGCAGTTGTCAAGTCAATTCTCATGGAATCTGTGAGATTCTTGGTCTTGACGCAGCTGATATTTTGGCGGGTAAAGTAGCCTGAAAGATAGGTCCACTTTTCCTTGTTGTGGAGGAATATCGGAGGAGGATGGGTGTATTTGGGAGCAGTACTTGCGGTCCGCTCCAGGTGTTGCTTTGCCTCGGAGTCAGACTCGCAAGACATGGATTCGTCATCGGATGGGACTTTCCGATGACGGTTTTTCCTGTTTCTAGGAGATGGAGGCGAAGAAGCCTTGCGCTTTCCAGCTTTCGCGGTTGGCCGGGAAGGGCCGGCTCGCTCGCGCTGAGCAGCGGGAACTGAAGTTGGCAATGTGGGAGGGATCTGGGACGGGGATGGGGTTGGTTCAGCCGCTCTAAGGTCTGGGGACAGGGAACGGAATGGTTCGATTAGCTCCCCGAGTCTCCTTGGGAGATTGTCCAGGGTAGCCATGTTGGCCATGGCTATGGGCAGATGCAGGGGGCTCTTAGTACCCCTCCACCGGGATATACTCTCTTTAGGGTCTCCAGCAACGTTAACCAGGGTAAGGCGAATACTGGATCCAAAAGAGACGAGAAAAAAAGACCGTGAAGTTTACGGTCGGTAACCTATTAATAGACGCACCGCCGTGAAAACGGCAGTAACGTCTGCGGTGAAACTTACCACAGAATCGTTGCTCACGACCCAACGTTTGTCGCGAGTACCGTGTATAGGACACGACACCCGGAACAAAGTAGGCGGAGTCTCACCTCGGCGCTGACTTGGCTGCAGCTGCGGCTGCACGATGAACTAAGCTGGCTCTGCTGGCGCTTCACGGACCTCTGATGGTGCGAGGTCGGAAGACTTCTAGTGACGGACTATAATGACACGTTTTGTACGGCTAAAGAAGGGCACAATCGTCCATCTTCTATACAAGTAGGTATGACGCTTGTATTCTCTTTCAAAGAACAACTTAACCCAAGGAGCAGAAACGAATATGATCAGTGACACATTATGTGGGAATTACATGTATGAGGTGAATGCCAAAATTTCCCGGCCTAACATAGATCCAGGGTATTGCAGCGTGTCAAAATTTGGAAAGACATTGGTTCAAGTATTATTAGCCTTGGAAAAAAATGGATTTTGTGTCAATTGTTTTTTCAGATAACTGATACTTGTTCAGTCCGATGTCAGTAAATCACGAAAATGGAGTGTAGATCTGCTATTAAATTCCTTACTCGAGAAGTCTTCCATCTCAAAGCATCAAGGATCGACTGGATGGGGTGCAAGCGGAAAATTCTCCGTCTTATTGTGTTGTAAAAGACTGATCAAAGCGGTTTCGAATAGGCCAGGAATCCTTGCAAGATGACGCAAGAACAGAAAGGGCGAGGGAAGTGGTGACGGACAACAAGATTGCCCTTGTTGACGACCTCGTATTAAGCGATCGACGTTTGAAAGTGAAACAATTATAAAAATGTCAGGGCTTTCAGCTACAAACGTTTTCAGAATCCTCTACGAACATTTAGGGAGGAATAAAGTTAGTGCAAGGTGGGTCCTCAAACATCTTTCAGCAGTTTACCTTTGTGGAGAAGACCCTGTGGACGTATTGAAGACTATTGTCACAGAGGATAAAACTATGGCTATTTACCATGATCCTTTGTGCAAAATAGGGAGTCGATGGAATGAACGCGTAAAGGAGAAGCACCGCCAAGAACGCGCAAGGTTTGTCAGGTGTCAAAAAAAGTGATGGCTACGATTTTTGGGATTGTGAGAGTATTCTTCTGATAGAGTTTAAATAACGCAACACCACAGTCAATGAGTTATATTATGCGCCACTTCCACATACATTACGACAAAAATTTGGGAGAAAGGACGTGGGAAACTGACCAGAGACGTTCGTTTGCGAGATGACAATGCATTCGGTCACACTGCTGGAATTGTACAAGCCTAAATTCGTGACTGCGATTTCGAACAAATTGATTACGCTCCCTATAGTCCAGATATGACCCCCAGCAACTACTGCTTATTTGTAAATTTCAAAAGGGACCTTCGCGGGTGCCTATTCAGTGACGATGAAGTGTATAGGCTGAAGTCTGGGCACATTTTGGGGACAAACAGAAAGAAGATTTTTTAGGGGTATCGAATTGTTGCTGAAACGATCTAATAAGTGCATTGATGTTAGGGCGGACTATATAGTAAAATACAATTTAATTGCGAGGCTACGCCGTTTCTTCCATAGTCGGGCTGGAAAATTTTGGCGCTTAGCACGATCATAGGTAGGTACTCGTGTCACTTGGTCATTTTGTGAATTATTCGTAAATTTTGCATAACAGATTTTCTTATATAAAACACGAATTTGAATTGGAAGGTCTAAGAGAGCTGGTAATATATGCTCAACAATGCTATACTTAGCCCTATGAAAAGCGAATATGCAGGTACTGTAAATTATTTAGTGAAAGTAATATAATTATTAACCAAAATGTGCAAGCAAACAGATCGGAAAACAGGCATGGAAATGCATGATCATTTGCCCCATCTAGGCATATATTCAGAATTACTCTGTGAGTTTGAACGTGTAAGTCTTTGTTTAAAAATTCCTCCTGCAACGGCTCTAAATAGGTACCAGCATCGCTCGTATCGTTGTCACTCAGGGCACAAGCACTGCTTCCCTTAAATATTTCTAGTAAAATTGTATTTTACCTTTTAAATTATATTTTTCCTTTTATTATGTTTGAATCTAGTTTAATGTAGATATATGGAATATTTATTGTGTTTGGCAAGGTCGCAAATGCCAGACAGACGCGGCGACGCTGCATAATATGCGGCAAATATAAGCGCGCAAATCTGATATCCGGGGGTGGGGATCGCTTATTTCCTACTATCTGTTATATCCACTGTATCTGTATATACCAAAAGCAGTCCGTGTGAAGGTGGTTGTTTTATCTATACAGTTTATATGGTCTTCATTATAAGCGGTTTAAAATCCGTTTACGCGAGTCAGTATTGGTCGGTTGGTCGGCGCGTGATCTCTGAAGTCAGGTGCAATGGAAGTTCTTCTCTCTCGCCCGCCTGCGAGTGGTGCCGTACAAGTTTGTGAATGTGTTTGTGTTATACTTATGTGCCAAATTTAAGAAACAAAAAGTTATTGGTTTACCTTTTCGAGGAAAAACAGAAAATAATAAATGATGCAACCCCTACATTCAAATGAATGAAGGAAATGAAAAGTTTAAAACGCCACTTTAATAGCAGTGTAAAGTTGTTTCCCCTGCACATTCGCGGGCTCGCGAAGTCTGACCTCATTTCAAGCATGGGCTCCTTCACGATCTCCTGAATTTTGCAGTGACCCCTGAAGCCTGGGTTGACCTTCAGTCTATCCTTGCAGGCTAGTCTGTATAGGCCTAGCCTGGCCTCCCCCATAATAACTAAATATAGGGGGGGGGCAGATTCAGCGACACCTCAATGGCGGCTGTGGGGGTTGAAGACATGGCCCCTGTGATGCCTAGGCAAGCCATCCTTTGGATCTTTCCTAGTTTTTGTTTGGCACCGGATTGTGTCACCTTAGGCCACCAGACCAGTGCCGCGTATGTTAACAATGGTCTGACCACCATTGTGTACAGCCAGTAGGCCATACTAGATCTTAGTCCCCACGTTTTTCCCTATAGCTGCCTAGTGACGGCTAAGGTCATGACTGCCTTACCCAGCATTTTTCCAATGTGACCATTCCAGGTTAGCTTAGAGTCCAATACGACCCCAAGATATTTTACCTCCCTGGCCATTGAAATGCTCATACCGTATAGAGTGAGAGTTCTGTGGCTGTCGCACTTCCTCCTCCTCCTCGTAAACGGCACGACAGTTGCTTTCTAGGGGCTCACCTTGAGCCCTTGATCAACCGTTCACCCTTCCACCACTTTCAGTGCAGTTTGCTTGCGCTCCCAAACTGCCTGTGTGACTTCCCCGGACTGTGATGACAATGTCGTCCGCATAGCCCTGTACCTCATACCCCCCTCCCTAGAGCCTCCCCAGCAGGCTGTCCACGACTAGGCACCAGAACAAGGGAGACAGAGCGCTCCCCTGCGGACACCCCGCCGCGACCCCCGCCAGCAGAGTCCCTCCCGCAAGTGAGGTGAACACCGCCTTGTCCCTGAACATGGAACCGATCTACCTGCAGCAGGTCTCCTCTATTCCACGCTCCCGGGAAGCTGCCAGAACCGATCCGAACGAGGTGTTGCTAAAGGCCCCCTCTATGTCTAGGAAGGCCCACAGCGCCACCTCCCTGTTCTCCAGCGTATTCTCTGCTCTGTATGCATATTGTCCGCAGTGCAAGGGATATGCTTCCAGTACGCCACCTCTAATGTGCCGGTAGAGCAGTTTTTCCACTGTTTTTAGCAAGAAGGACATGAGACTTATTGGCCTCAGGCACTTTGCCTGGTCTGTTGGACGCCCAGGTTTAGGAATGAATACAACCCTGGCCAGTCTCCATGCCCTCGAAATGTACCCCAGAGCCAGGCTGGCCCTCATAATGAGGGTAAGCACCGGTGCCAGTATATCTATCCCCTGTTGGAGCATGATGGGCATTATTCCATCAAATCCCGGCGATTTGTATGGGTTAAAGCTGTTAATGGCCCATCTGATTTTGCTCCAGGCAACCACCTCTTTAGCGACTGTCCAGTCTACTCTAGATGCCCTCCTATAAGGCGCCTCTGTTTCTGAGTGTTCCCAGTCCGGAGGTGATTGGATTATTATGTTACAGCCGGGGAAGTGCGTCTGGAGTAAAATTTCCATAGTTTCCTCCCACGAGCTGGTAAAGCCTCCCCTGGATGTTCTAAGGGAGCCTATGTTAGTCTGGGGGTCCTTGGACAGGATCTTGTGTAGTCGAGCACTCTCGGACGTGTTTTCCACTTCCTCGCAGTGCCTCCTCCACGACTCCTTCTTGGCGTCCCTCAGTCTTTTGTTATAGGTCGTTAGGGCCTGTCTATATTCATCCCATGCTCCAGACCTTTTGGCCGCGTTAAACAGCTTACGAACCTACTTCCTCCTTTGCCTGAGGTCCTCGTTCCACCACGGGACGTTCCTGGTGGACACCCTCATTTTCAGGGGGCAGTTAGCGTTATAGGCCGAGGTGATTGCGTCTCGCAATTGGACTGCTGCCTTCCCCTGGTCTAGCGTGACCTCAGGATGGCGTCTGTCAATAACCGCCATCCCGAGGCCCTCCGCAGCCTCACTATACGAGCCAGTCTGCGCCGGTGTTCCGGCCTTGGTCCTTTTGGGACGTCTGTCTGTAGTAGGCGTGCTAGAGCCAGAGCGCGGCGTCTTCTGACTCGCACTCTTCTCTTGCGCTTTTACAGGTGCCCTGGCCCTTTTGGGACGTCTGTCTGTAGTGGGCGTGCTAGAGTTCGAGCGCGTCCTCTTCTGACTCGCACTCCCCTCTTGTGTCTTTACAGGTTTCTCGACCGTCCACGTCCCGGTCGCCATTTTCTGAGCCCTCCGGAACTTCTTTCTTTGCGCCCCGGAAAGACGCTTGGAGTGCCGGGGCAGTCCCTCTACTCTTACAGTAGGGTCCTCACTGGTGGAGGGGCCCCCGGAGTCCGCGGAGCTCGCCCTCCTGCGGTAGGACCCAGCCTCCAGCTTGGGTGTCGGGGACATGTCTCTGGCCGAAGCTACCCCCTGATCCCCCGTATCTACGTTGGTCGTGAGACATCCAGAGTCCGCTGCCGCCCCCTGACTCGTCTCCGTTTCCTGAATAGACTCAAGGCACAAGTCTGTAGCCGGAACCAATCCTCGAGCCCTATTGGTTTTGGTTTTATATGTATTGTTATCTTCATGTTGTTCCAACGAGAATGGGGGAAATACTGTCCACACCATCAGAACCCACTGTGTGGTGCAAGGCAGGTTACTCTGGAGGGTTGCCCGGTACTCCAGAGGTTCCTTTCGCGACACCATCGCCCTGATGCCATCCATCACTAGGCACGGGTCACGTGACACCGTAGATTGGGGGAGTTTAGTTCGACCTCCTTGTCCAGATCCGTCATGTTTAGTTATTAGCAGGGTCACCTCGTGCAGGATGCGGATTTTCACCGCGCATGACGGTCTTGGGGAAAGCTTCATCAGAAGTTTCTGTTGTTATTTCCACTTCCTCAGCTTGCCCCCTGGAGTCCTTTGACCCGCGACTCCTTAACCACAAGAACATACGTTGGTAAAACATACTGATATCCTGTTTACCGTCATATATAAATTTAGTCATTTTCAGTTCCAATTTTTGACAAAAAAAGTGTCACATTGGACCCAGTATCCCTTCTCTTTATCCAATTCCTCTCTTATGTTTCTTTTTTATTCTTTCCGTTTTGTAGCACGTAACAAGCTCTAACATTCCACAATCCCAAAATTTTTGGCTACTGAGTGGAGAACAATATTTCTCATGATAATGGTCTGAGTAGCCTGTCTAGTACGTCTTCTAATACCAGGCCTTGAGGTGTGACGCTAATGGCTAATAACAAATTCTCGGCCGTGCGGTCGTTTCCCGTGCCTTCCGTCGAATTTCTGAGACAGACAGAGAAAAAGAGAGGGAGGAAGAGGGAGAGAGAGAGAGCAATTATGGGATGGAAAGGAAAGCAATGTGAAAATTAATATTAGGTAGTTTTGGATATGTTAGTTTTATATTCTCGAACCCATAGAGGATCAGTTACTACTTTAATTAAATAAAAAATTGGTCTTTCACCAGCTAATGTACAAAACATAATTTGGTTTTTCGATTCAAAAACTTATTAGTTTTCTTGATTTTTGGTTCCAGGAAAATTGTGATTCACCTTAGCAATGTCACACAATTTTTTATAAGAAAGTAACCAATAATCCATAATGTCATTAAAAAATCAAGAATTTAATACGAAATATAAAGTAATTAATAAAACGTCGAAATAGTCTAAAAAAATGTTGTTATAATATAAAAAGTTCGGGACGCAGCAAGTGCGTTACGGTAGTAAATTTTCATTACATCCTTCAAATTTGAATAACTCGATTTTCTATAAACTTAGAAAGTTGAATTTCGGTAAGTAGTAAGGTCTTTCACAGGGAAACATATCCGCCGAATTTAATTAAAGTAGATTTATTATTTTCGGAGAACAAAAATTTTCGAATGAAACCTCAAAATTTCTCATCAGGAAAACCTTGTCCGATTTTCGTGGATAACGAACTTATCCAAGCCATTAATAAATGAAAGGTACTTGCCGAGTTTCATCCTAATCGGTTAATTATTTTTTGAGTTAACGGTTGGATATATATATATATATATATATATATATATATATATATATATATATATATATATATATATATATATATATATATATATATATATATATATATATATATATATATATATATATATAAATTGAAACTAACCCCGGATATGGGTTCTAGGGGTCCTAGTTCACGCGGATTTGAAATTTTGTTTGCAAAGTGTCACCATCGATACCTCTCTATTCGTGATTTTTTTTTTAAATAAAAATTAATTAAAAGCACTGCAGCTTCAAACGCTTGCTTTAGTGTATCAGGTTTTTCTAAAAGTTGTGAGATTATTAAGAAAATCAACAAGTGTAAAAAGTTTTTTCAGTTTTATCAATTCTATCTATCAGATTATGCGACTATTTAGCGAATTTAGCTCTGGTACAAGTAAGGTAAGAAATAATTAATTTTATAAAATTAACTATAGTATTTATGTTTTTGAATATATAAGTACTTGATAATTTTCACAAATGTCAAATTAAACTTTAAAGGTACAGACTTAAATAACGTTCTTATTTCCGACAGCTTGTGACATGAAAATATGAGTTTTTTCTGCTTATATTTTTCTTTAGTTCCACTAGTTCAAATTTTTTTTTCAGTTTTAATTACAGATTAGGTATGAAGTTGATTTATATTTTCAGAAAATGTTTGTATATAAGGTTATTGTAAGAAATGTTTGCGAATTGAGGTAAAAAAAAATTCGAACTATCGTGAAAAAAAATTGTTTAGCACGTGTAACAAAACTTTTTGGAAAACTTTTGTAATAGGGTGCTTATATAATTTTCGTGTAAGGTTATTTAGCTAATCTTTGTGAAAAAATGCCGAGTTTTCGTTAAAACAAATTGTTTGCACATTTTCATTTAACATTTTAAAAAATTATGCCGAAAAGCTTTCTGTGAATAATTATATCCTGGCTGGTGTAGTTTTGTGTAAACTGCTTGGATAGGTACGTTGACCAGGAAAGTCAGACCAGTTTTTTGTTTGTTTATTTGCTTAGTTATTAGTATTATTAAGTTATTTTGATGAAATATGGTACAGTAGTTTCTACTATAAAGTAGTAGCAGTGGTGGGGAGGTCAACGCCAAGCAAGTAGGCTACCATGGGCCCTTTTTGCCAACCCCAGCAACCATGCTCTACTCCTCCTCGGTTTCGTCGCCAAACCGCCTCGACCTCGAGATGACGGTCTTCAATTCGACGGTACTTACCTGATTCCACTGCAGAGTCCTCGATCCCAACAATTCTGCTCGAAGACTCACAAAAGCTCCGCATTCGCACAGGTAATTGTAGGACGTTTCCTCATCCTCGCCGCATTCCTGGCAAATGGGATCCCTCTCTACGCCTATCAATGTGAGGTGTCTTCTAAGGGCGCAGTGGCCTGTGAGCACCCCAAGGATGCGGCGAAGCGTAGGTAGACTCTTTCCGAGTAGCCAGACAGCTTTATCTCTGTCCGGCCCCTCCACGAAGTCCCTCGCCTGCCTGCAGCCACCAACCGACCCCCAGTGCCTCTTCATTGCTTCCTCGGTCCACCTGTCTGAGGCGACAGAGACCGTCTTCCTACTTAATACCTATCGCCGGCTCCGGGCCACAGAACGGCCGCCGGGAACCGAGCCTTGCTAGATTATTTGCCACCCCATTCCCCGCCACGCCACAGTGTCCCGAAACCCACACTAGTTGTACCTCCTTTGTCTTGGCTAGTCCTCTGAGGGCGTCAGCGCACTCCTGAACCAGTGCAGACCTGATTCTGGCCGTGCAGACTCCCCTGAGGACCGCCTGGCTATCCGAGCAGATGTACACACATTTCTCGGGATTCCTCTTTACATCCTGTCTATTGGCCACAGGCAGGATAGCGTACACCTCTGTTTTGAATGCCGTGGTATATGCGCCAAGATTATAGCTCTCGCGCACCCCCAGGCCCTCGATGTATATTCCTGCCCCGGGGGATTGTGGGTCCTCCAGCCGCGATCCGTCGGTGAAACAGACCAGGCTTGCGGGCTGGAATTCAACCTCATTTTCCCTCCACTGATCCCTACTGGGGATCCTGAGGGTGTATGGCCTAGTCAACCTAATATCATCCTCCGCATCCCGCACCTTTATGTCGGGAATCGGAATTTCCTTTTCCACCTCCTTGGCGACTCTTGCATGCCCCATTACTGCTCCCTCTCCGCACCAGTTTCCTGCGTCTCGCATTCTGAGATGCGACGCCATCGCCTCCCTTCTGACACAGATGGGAAGCGGTGGCAGCATCAACAGGACCTCTAGCGCGGCTGAGGGTGTCGTCGTCATAGCGCTTGTGATACCCAGGAGTGCCAGCCTTTGGAGTTTGGCCAGCTTCCTGCTGGTAGTTTGGTTCACACTGCACCACCAGACCAACGCCCCATACATGATTATCGGCCTGACGATCGCAGTGTAGATCCAGTGAAGGATTCGAAGATTAACTCCCCAGGTCCTCCCTATCACTCGACGCAGCTGCCAGAGGGTCGCTACTCCCTTCCTTACAACCCGTTCTATTTGCGACCCCCATGTTAGTTTCGGGTCCAGGATCACCCCCAGATATTTGACCTCCCGCCCTAGAGCTAAAGGTTTTCCAAACATCACGGGCGCCCTAAACCCCCCTACCCCCTACCTTCCTCTTCTTGGTATGCTGCCCTGAGGGCAGCCGCCCTTCACCCCGACGTCCAGCCCCCGACCCCCCAAGGTCAGTATAACTCTCCTGTCCTCCAGCATGCTCGCCACTCAGCTTATTAGGGACCTCGGCGTTCCCTTATCCTGTAGGGCGGTACAAACCGTATCCGTCCTTGCCTTATCAAAGGCCCCCTCCACATCTAAGAACACAGCTAATGTGCTCTCCCCGTAGTATAGGGCTCTTTCCACCTTCCGCGTCACAGCATGGAGCGCCGTTTCCGTCGACTTCCTATAAAGGTTATATTATCTACTAGACTTGATGTCTCTTAAAAAACATATATTTATTATTAAAACACATCTATGAAAATCCTCTACCATAACGCACTTGCTGCGTAGGTACAGATTTTTTTTCAGATAATGTTTGATAATACAGTTCGAAATCCAAGGCTTACTTTTGTGCACGTTATAAAAAGCCTAGTTACGATATTATTTACATTTTAACAGATGTCAAAATTTAAAGTCAAGAATCTGTAAAACAGAACTTCAAATTGAATTCTTGTACTTGATTTTAAACGAAATAAAGTGGAATGGATTCTGAACCTAAAACAGCAGTAGAAGTAGAGGGTGGTGATGCCAAGGGTATGCATATATTCCTAACTTCAAAAAGTCTTACAATCGAGACGTAAATTTTTCTTTGTAAAAAATCATGGAAAAACATAAGTTTTTATTAACACAATTATCTTAATATTTTCAGAGAGTCCATGCGCTGGAGCTTGTATAGACTGCAAATGTCCCCCAAGTTGCACTTGTAGTTGTAAGAAAACTGAAAAAAACGAAAAGGTGGAGACATAAACACCCAAGAACATGTTATCGTCGTTTCCATTTACACAATTTTATTAAGCAAATAAGTTCCTTTATTCTTATTAGCTTAAAAATTTCATGTATTTTTCTTAGAATATTGTAAAAATGTATTTGTCTTATTAAAATATATCTACATTGTATACCTATGTAACAACTTTGGTTGTAAAACTAAATTTATAATTAGTAATATTAATTTTAAGTAAGTATTCTATGATCAAAAGTAAGACAGAAGACTCGTATAAACGAAAAGACATTCCCAAAAGCTCTTTCTGACCAGGATACCGTATGAGACATACGTTTATCCGGGATAATGAATTACGGTCCAAATTTTCAAAATTCTGTATCACAGCGAGCTCCCAGCATCGATCATGGTCAGATTTTATTAATCCTAATTATATAGCTAAGCTATAAAGGGCGTCTGTATACAAAATTAGATCCATATTAATAATTTCGATCTTCTAATTCACCAGCCCGCTATACTAAATGAATATAATAAGTATCCGACGCCTATTAGAGGGTCGCCTGCCGTTTCAAAAAGTAAGTGTGTTTGAAGAGGTAAATATAACCTTTTAGAAATGTCTGTGCGATATACAGATTTTGTATCCGGCGGCTGAAGAGGAGGGATGGAGAAATTTGGTAATGCAGTACTGAATGTGTCGGCCGATCCAGTCCAAGTGTGAGGAGGTCCATTTAAGCGCACACATTACAGAATCCTGGTCTAAAAGAACTCTACAGGAGCTAGCTACAGCCCTCCACAGGGTATAAAACTTGACATGATGAAAGTTTTGCTTCCTCGGATTAACTCAATTTTAAGTTTAATTTTCACAAAACTTGGAATGTCAGCAATTCTAATACACCAGACGATGAACTTTAATGAAATCTGATATTTTTAAATTAATTCAAAAATTTACACATAAAAGTTGCCATCGATTTATATGTATGTAAAATAATTATCTGATTTTTCTCGAGAACCGTACATCCCATCAAACTGAACCAAAAACATATCTTCTTTTCAGAAAACTATAAAAGATTTTATAATTTAATGAAATTCACATCCAAAAAGTTGAGGTAATATCTACCTTCAACCATTCTTTATGTAACCTTTCACTCGGGATATTTGAAATTTCAATAACAAAATCTACTTTAGCGCTAACAGTTTATAAAACATATCAAATTGTATCATTTTAATCTTGTTTTGCTTTGGACATATTAGGAAATAGCATCTTTAGGATTATCCATTTTGAGGTCTACAGCTTCCTTAGGATCGTTTTTCGTGACATGGTTATGGAAAATTTTTCTTATTTTTATGGGTACTTTCACCCTCCGAAATTTTTTACACCATTTTAATAACATTATATATATATATATATATATATATATATATATATATATGTATATGTATATGTATATATATATATATATATATATATATATATATATATATATATATATATATATATATATATATATATATATATATATATATATATATATATATATATATATATATATATATAGTGTCCTATCGGTCTGGGGACAGAAGATAGTTCCTCACTGAGGCCATATTTTAAAATGCTCTTTTCTCGAGGCGATAGGTGTTTTACGAGTGCACATTTTAAAATTGATTCCATTTATACAGGGTGGCTATATACAGAGTGTTATAAACTTATATATTTTTTAAATAGAACACCCTATATTGTATTGCAAATTTGGATTCTCCTCGCTTAAAACATTACCTGAGAGAAGTTTCAGCCCTTTATACAGGATACTTTTAAAGATATGGCCATTTGTTTCTCTGAATCGACATGGATTGATCACCTGGTAACTCCCAAGCACTAACGTAACCAATTATTTTTTATAGCAATATACTTTCGACATGAAGTCTATCTTATTTTCATACCGAGAAGTATCCGTCAAATTAGAAATCATATACAGTATGACCCAAAACGAGAATCGAAAACTGTCTTGAAATTTTCAAATAGAACACCCTATATTTTATATCGCTAGCGGGTAGCCTATTTACTCCTCTATTAATTTTATTAAGCTTTGCCTATACTTAAATCAACTCATTTTAAAGTTATCCTAGGTGTTATCAGAAAATACCCTTATTTCGTCACTTATTTTCATTAATCATCTTGGCTTTGGATATGCCTCGCCCACTAGCTAGCTAATAACTAATTAACTAATAATATTTAGATTTTGATGGATGCAAAACTCTTATTTAATGGTAATATATGAAAGCATTAAAAAATCAAACATTAGGTTCACAAATTTATTAAAACTCATAAAATAATGTCAAAAATGTTTCCGTTTTCCTGAATGCAAATTCGGAGTCGTCGTTCAAAGCTTTCTTTGAGTCTGTTCAACATGACGGGGTAATACTTCTAAAAGCTGGGTGTATTCGATTTTTCATATCCGCAGTTGTGGGCAATTCTTCATATATTTTTTGCTTCACATATCCCCAGAGGAAAAGGTCTATTGGGGTTAGGGCGGGCGATCTTGCTGGCCATCGAATGTTCCCACCTCGACCGATCCATCGATTTCCTAACCAATGGTTTAAGTATTGTTTTACGTCTCGGTGAAAATGTGGAGAAGCACCGTCATGCTGAAAATACATTATTCGACGTGTTTCAAGGTCTACACCCTCCATTATATTCGGCAAATCATCCTCGACAAATCTGCGATAGCGTTCTACATGAAGTGGATCTTCAAAATAGAATGGACCAATAACTTTACCGCCTATCAGGAGGAAAAGTGATATAATGTATATCCATCTACGTACCTTTTTCAGGATTTTATTAACAAAGTTATATTTGTTTTTCAATGGATCTTGTTTAGAATATTACAAAACAATTGTTATGCACAATTTTGCTTTAAAACTTGTGATTTTAAATATATGCTATACTTTATTTTTACGTTTTTTAAGTATTTTCAGAACTACTGGGCTAGTTAAGGTTGACAAGTGCTCTTTGAATTTCAACGGATCGTGTTCAATCCATTGCGAAGCAACATTTTGAACACAAAAAGGATTGTGATGGTCAATATCTAATATACGTACATCTTCGTCCGGTTTTTGTTGTTTCCTGTAAAATTAAGAGCTGTCAAGGACGGGAAAAGCTATTTTTCTAATTTTGCAGCCATGTTGTTATTTTTCCAAAACATTGTTCTGTGCGCAGCTTTACTGAAAAGACATGTTTTTAATTATTTCCCGTGTAAATAGCGGCTGGGTAAAATGAAACAAGCTATTTTTGTATTTGAAAAACCCTTTTGGTAATTTTTATTGGCTTCTTGAATATGTTCCAAAATAATAATTATAAAAAGTAATGATTGTTAATGTCTAATATATTTAATTTCATGTGCCTTTGCACTTTTCCTGTACAGATATTGGGTGGCAGAGTAAAAATTAACCGTTTTTCTGTTCCTTGTAACCTCATTCAACATATTCTGAAACAGCTCTTTGTTCACTGCTTTGTTTAAAGTAGAGTGTATGGGGGCAAATTGTTTTTGTATTGTTTTCTACAATAAATTGATTTTAAGCAAGTAGTACAAGTAACTAATACCCAAATTAAAGTATACCTCAAATCAAAGACTTTTATAGTGGCAGAAATAATGATAAATAAGTGTATTTTTCATATTTACTCATAACTTCACTTCTAGGAATTTCGTTGAAATTTATAATTTAGAAACACACATAAAAAGTAAAAGAATAGCCTTTCTCTGTTTGAAGCGAAAACATATCTTATTAATAAGTATTACCGACAAACAAATATAATCACTACTCTCCTAAGAAAAATAAGGACAAAAAGACTAAAAGTGGAGTGATTAAAATCAATAAAACATACGATGCTACATCTAAAAAACGATCTTGATTAGGACTAGTTCTTTTTCTCAAATTTGGTAGATTTCTAAATAAGTCTCGAGGTCTTGAATAAAATGCCACAATCAATATGTTTCACGAAATTTTCATTTTTTAAAGTACTTAAGAAAGATATTTTGGAAAACTAAGTCACGTGGCCAGTCTTACCACAGATATTGGAAAATGTTTGAAAAAACATATATTCGATCCTAAAATGCAACATTTCTTTTTTCATTGTTATTTTCACGGAGTCAGTTAATGTGTGGTACATGTATTCGGTATAAAATTAAAGCTCTAAGCAAAACCGATTCATGGGTTTGATAATATATTCAGTCATATGTATCATAAAAAGGTTACCTATGTTGTTTTTAATAAAGTAATTTTCATTTACCGTACTTATTTACATACAAATCTTCATATGTTATTATTTTAATATGTACACTCTTAATACTTAAAAACTTGCTTGCCTACGACCAGTTCAGATTAAACATAATTAAAGTCATAGATATTTATTGAAAGATTTAGCATGAATGACGCTTGGGTCCTTCTCCATACCAATCTGGCATAGACGCTCTTTAAACATCACAAAATTAACTGTGCCCCCTTGTATTTCAAAAGATTTATGACAAGATCCCTTTTAACGACGGTATATAGGGACGTTCCAATATTAGAATTCAGTGTAATAATAGGTATATCTCATAATGGGATATACTAGATACTACTAAATATTGTCGTAGGTAAATATTTTAAAAGAAGAAAAGGTTGCTACTTTTGTCTCTTACCACCAGACTTTGGTACTATATCTTCATCTTAATGTAAAATGATCTTACAGCTCACTTATGGTTCTTTTAAAGTATTTCATATATATCTCCAGTGGTGTATTTTTATTCCTAACAGATTCGGTCTGTACAAAGAATAAACTGAACTAGGTGATTCGGGATCTTGGCAAACACCAGTACTGGCAAATTAGAGATAATGCTATTAAATGATGCTAACATTTGGCTATACTAATAACCATTGCAAGCTGCTATACTGGTGTATTAGGAAATACTTTAATATAATTTTGTTTTTGCGATGTTATTGCTGTTGTAGGAGTTTGTCGGTAAGATGTTTCTAGTGTATGACAGCGTCACGGCATGATTTTGTAAATAATGTGAATTTACTGTACCATGCCCTTCCTTTAGGACAAAGTACGCACCCCCTTTCATATTATCAAATAAAATCACGTGCAGAAGCCAATATTGAATCAATAGATTGCAACACAGGATGTAAATACAGAGAAGTAAGCTCATTGTCATTGTTGACATTACCGTCCAGTGACGTCACAGATCATGCCAGAAAAATAGTGGTGTTTGAAATCAATTATGAAATTCGAATTTTCTAACATTTTTTGCATCGTTATTCTTGTAGTATGTGAAATGAAAAAAATATTAAAAATCACCTTTGTCCCCTTAGGATGTCTATCAGATGTGATAAGAAAAAAAACATGCAAATTGTCTATTGGCATCCCTATGCCGCTAAATGCAAAGGTGCATTTTACTATTTATTACTAATATAACCGTGTTATGAGGCGAATTGGCAAAGCGATACAATAGAGGGTTAAGAGGAGACACACACCTCACGAACACGTTACATTAGACAACCGTCTAATTCCCTGGCAAGATTCCGCCAAATACCTCGGGGTTTTCCTCGACAAACACTTAACATGGCTCCCCCATGTCGATCACGCCCGAAAAAAAGCCTCGATGTTCATCTCGAAGCTGTTCCCACTTCTAAATAGAAATTCCAAATTGTCCATGAACAGTAAGTTGCTCATGTACAAAGTTATCATCCGGCCAGCCTTGACCTATGCATCACCTGCATGGGTCACCGCGGACGCAACACACGTCAAGACCCTTCAAATCATCCAGAACAAAATTCTGAGAATGGTTACCGGAGCGCCATGGTTTGTCCGAAACATTCAGATTCACTCTGATCTGGAAGTGCCTTCGATACTTGAGTTTATAACTCAACTATCCACTACTCGGTTCGCAAAAGCCGTCTCACCCAAATGCTCTTCTCCGTAGTGCCACCGACTACGACGAGCAACTTCCACATAAGCATAAGCGTCCAAAGCTTATTATACTTACCCGCTAACCCCCCAGAGGCAAAAACAGAATGGAAACATTCATACCCAAAAAGTCATTGTGTGAAATCCTTCTGACGGAGGTATGGACTAAGGTCCGGTACTCCCAGGGAGGGGGTTTTAGTGAGTACAGTCTCACGGTACCTCGATATCCCACGGCACCTACGGGGCCGTGAATGAGGTCTGCATGAGCATTTCCCCCTCCTGTATCAAAAAAATAAATAATAGAGGGTTAAATCAGAAACAAAAGTTTAACGAATATTACAAGTCTGCCGTTTAATCACTCTCTGTTCCTAATTATTATTATCATTATGCGACTAAAGATTATGTATCAATGCCTTTCAAACCAAACCAACGACCTAAAAGAAGCATATTACATAATGACAGCCAATATCGTTTTATTATGACCCCTTTATTTATTTAATTTTCAAGTTTCTTTTTTGTAGTTCTCGGGTGACTGCTTGGTTCGTGGCTGCTCTTATCTACCACCGTTGTCCTAGTTAAATATATAAAGTATTACTTGAATTTCAAATTATACATCATATGTCGGTAATATGTTATTTTTAGACATCAATCGAACAATCATGTAATAAGTTGAACATAAAACGAAGAGATGAAGCTAATGTAATAGTCTAGTAATTTCTGTGCAATCTGGCAGTCTGTTAAATAGGTATGTTATCAAATAACAAATAATGCTATCTTGTAAGGTGTACCATTTTTATAGTTCCCATCTACGACAAATATACTGTTTACATTTTATCATGGAGTATGTATTAGTGGAAAAAGTTCCTTATTATGAGGTGTTTCTTACGAAGGTGTAGAACGGCCACTAGATGAATATATTTATAAATTTGACTTTCAACTCGAAATTATACATAATTTACGGATTAAACTCGAAATTTCCAATTTAAACATGAAATTATACTAATTTCGAGTTTTAACTCTAAATTAGTATAATTTCGAGTTTAAACATGAAATCAAATACTATATAATGACAATACGAGACATTCCTATGCTTTAGCATTGGTGATATTTATGACAAGTACACTAGGGCCACCTCTCGTGAAGAACTGACAACTGAACAGGCAATTTGAATTGTATATTTACCTGCATATTCTTAATTTCGACAATTGGTTTATTATAGATGAATATAAAACTTGTACATGACAAAACAGTGAACATTTTCTGATTATATAGTTATAAATAGAATTTGTATCAACAATCAGCTTGAAACTTAAATGAATTCAGCAAGAATAATTCTGCAAATTTCTCTTACCCATAATCTTATTTCATCATAATTTAATGTACTACCTTGAAACCGTCGTTAAACTACTATTTCAAGGGTATGTATAGGAATATACTGAGAGCTGTTTCTGAGGATATTAAGTTACAATCTGTACTTACCTATGAATAATTGTTCTAGGTATAAATGGTAGCACAGTACCTACTCAATTTGCTATATCTCTACATGAAAGCTGTCTTTTTAGTCTAATATTTTAAAATATGTAACTGATATATTTAATACATAATTAAGAAATTGTGTAGATGAAAGGTGAGACTAACCCTTACTTCCGTGAATAAATCTATTATAGGGCTGAATCTGCTATTTCTACTTGTCTCTTTAAAAACCTGTCTTGGGACGATAATTAAAAGCCTTTACCAAGTAAATTAATTTTAAATGTGAAAAAATGTGACAATTTATGCCATACTGAAATAAAAAAGGACACAGAAGAAGATAGAAAAACAGTTTTGTTATATCATTTATTATTAATGCAAAACTTTTTTTGCTTTCATATTTCTTTTTTTTATGCACTGGAAGACAAGTTATGATTGAAGCCTTTCAACCATCCGTTTACGAAGTTTATCTATAAATAGGTACATGATGGTAAATATTACACAATAAATTATGTTCTGCGAACTGTGCATATTGGCATAAAAGTGATTCTGATTTTGTCTTCTGCTTCAACAAATTAATTCTTTTGGAAGTGACATTGAAATGTAAAATGCACCTTCTGTCTTCAATACTATATCCAAGTCAGTTCTTTTTGATAACAGTACCCTTTTCTTGCATCTATAATACAAAATTATCGTCAAGCCATGTTATAGTTATTCTTTAATATTAATTATTAGGCGAATTTGTAACAAATTCGCTGGTAATAAAAGAAAACACAAAAAATCATATTCACGTTTCGCCATCCTTTGGAAACCTATGAAATGTCTTTGATAGATTTACCACATTATAATTCTAACAATTATAGATTGCACACACCCAACCACTAACATTCATTGTAAAAAACACAGCTCAAACTTAATTATACACAGTTAAACACCAGAAATTGCTAGTGTTACACGTACTCGAACGACGTAACATCAGTACCATCCGCTAGGGGCGCTGATATTCTTGTCTGTATTGTCATTATAAAGTATTTGATTAAATCATACTAATTTCGTGGTTAAAGTCTAAATTATAAATGGTATGTTGCCTGCTATGTCGATTAGCTAGGTTCTGTGAATTGTTTTGTTGGTATATTACTTGAATAGGAAGTGTATCAATTCTCGAGGTATTTCAAATAATCAAAGAACGAATAGGGTTTAATTTTAAACTTGGTTTGCAACATATAATTTTTTTATTAAATAATATCGATTGAATTTTTTACCGTACAATTGTGCATGATGGCAGATGAGCTCGCATTTTGATATGGAAAATGAATTTTGATCTTAACGAGGCCTTGATAATTATCATTTAAGTAACACCAACCTGGTTAAAATCGTAAAAAAAGCAAAGGAATTCGTCTGTTTTTGTGGGTGTGCGCGCGCGCGTGTGTGTGTAGGTATTTACCATTTATGTATCATTATAACTGAAAAAGTGTTTGACCAATTTTATTTAAAGTCGACATGTATGCTTTTTTTGTAAATAGCTTGAATGAGTCTGTTAGCCAGGTTAACCAATTTTTCCTGGAAAATCTTAGATTTTTTTTATGAAAATGCTTGTATCTTTGGTAATAAGTGAGCTATTTTGACGAAATTAAATTTTGTGCCAAAAAAAGCTGACATATAATCGCCGAGTTCACCAAACGCCAACAGCTGAGTTTCCTCTGCTGACTACCGATACATTTCAGCAGTTAAAGACTGATGAAGAATGCACTGTTGACTTCATGATGAAGAATGACAAAATGGTGTTGTGAGGTTCGTCTCATTCGGCTTTAACAAATCGACAACAGTTGATTTACAGCAGAAACACTGCTGGACTGGTGAAGGCATACCTCAATGATCGTAGTTTGTATTACTATCTCATTGGCATACGTTTACACAATTATTCAACTGTTGTCGCTTCGTGAACTCGGTCACCGTATGGATTATACTAATGTGACATTATGGCTTATGAACAATGATAATCGTAAGTCAACTGAAAAACAACAGAAGAATTGTTGGTATGGCTTATGAACAATGATAATCGTAAGTCAACTGAAAAACAACAGAAGAATTGTTGGTATGGATATAACACTATCGCGACAATTAAGAATACTGTCATCCTTAACTGTCTGAACAATTTGAGGTATATTTAACACGCTGCTTAAAATTTTGTACTGAATAGTTTGTTTCCTGTTTATTTAAAATATTATTAAACAACATGTTCAGTAATGAAGAATATTTTGACATGTTGGAATGTTATATTCGTTGTAACCGAAATACTGAGGCAGCTGCAAAGTCATATCAAAACAACTACCCAGAAGACGACAACAAAACACCAAAATATTTCGCAGGATAGTGACCAATATATTAAACGATGGTAGCTTCCACGCGAAGAAACTACCAATGTCTAGAAATGAAGAAAGAAATAATGCCGTCTTACAGGTTTCAAACGAAAACCCTCCGCAATCTGTTCGGTTTTATGGTGAACAAATTGACGTTCCAAAAAGTACGGTACACCGTGTATTAAAACAAAGTCATTACCATCCATACAAACCCTAATCGCACAAGGCTTAAATGTTGACGATTACCCTTAGCGACTTCAATTCTGCAGATGGTATCAAGGACAATGTCAGCAAGATAAAAAATTTCATTCGAAAATAATATTGACTGATGAATCCAGATTTATAAATTGTGGTGTGTATAATCGCCATAATAGGCATTATTTGGGCAAATGAAAATCCCCATCTAAAGGAAGAAAGACGATTGCAAGACATATTTGGTATTAATGTTTGGTGCGGCTTATTAGGTAAAAACTGTTATTTTTATTTGTCGATTAGGCAGTTAGTTTAAAAAAATTTCAGGTAACTTCATTGTTGGTCCGGTATTTTTTTTAAATAATTTAACTGGGGAAAGGTATCTTAATCTATTGAGAAATGATATCTTACCAACAATTAGAAGAGTTCATGATAATTTGGACGAGATTTGGTACCAACAAGACGGTTACCCAGTTCACAATGCTAGGATCATCAAAGAATTTTTGTACCAAAATTTTAATAATCGTGTCATTTGTAACAATGGGCCGGTTCATTGTGTGTTCGAAGTCCTGATATAACACCCATGGATTTTTATTTTTGGGGTACTCTGAAGAATGATGTGTATAAATTCGATCCATCACAAAATATCAATCAATTACGAAACAGAATCACGGAAGCTATAAATCATATTAACCAAAACACCCTCACCAGAGTTTGCAAGCATATTTCAAAAAGGTTTATAAAGTGTATTGAACAAAACGGTGGCCATGTTGAACAATTTTCTATTTAGTGTATTTTTCAGTTTCTATTTTATTATTTGTTGAGTTCCGTTTCTAATTGTATTGTTTTGTGGAGTTGAAGTTTCTATTTGTTATTGCAAGGTTTCGTTATTAAACTGTTTCACATAATATTACCTAACATTATTACCTAATTAAGTATTGTAAATTAAATCACAATATTTTTTATCGTGAATCATTACGGAAAATTATGTTTAAGCTAGAAGTCTATTGTTAGACTCCATGGCCTACTGCTTTTTGAACACTTTTTTTTTGTCATTTGTTTTCTGGTATTGGATTTCATAGCCTACTATCCTCAAAACGGTTTTTCTCAAAATTGTCAGTGCAATTACAAGATTTCTCAAGCATGTTGTACATAATTGGAAAGCTATTTTTGGCTGCCGTAATAAAAACAAACGTTGATACCTGTAGCTAAAAACAAATGACCATCCAAAGTTGAGAATAGCACAAAGAGATTACTCTGTAAAAAGTGTCCTGATAATGTGCAAGTCTTAGACATGTCAGATCAACGCCTACTTAGATATGGAAGAAAAAAAATCGACAAATTTGGTTTTTTTCTAAATAACTCGAAAACGAAAAGTGGCAGGGCAAAATACAAGTCATATTTGAAACGAGCATAAAATTATACAAAACATTGCTAATTTAACCGTCTCCCTATCTCGAATAATAACGGAGATAGCAATACATTCCCATTCAGTTTGGGACACACTGTATATGTACATACTTGAAACTGCGAAACATCCATATTATATATAGATGTAGATTATAGTTTCTTCTATTGGTTTAATACAATATGTACTCTAGCTTTTTGTTTTGGCTTGTTAATATAAGTAGAGATATTAATTTACAAGGAATAACTTAGTCATTGTTTGCATAATAAATAATGCGAAATTATTCAATAATGCAATTATATATATATATATATATATATATATATATATATATATATATATATATATATATATATATATATATATATATATATACATATACATTCTATTGAGTAAGTACCTGATAAAATAAAAATTATTTTAAGCCCTCTCAGAATCAAAATTCGAAATGCAATACCTACTTGTAACTTGTAACCTTAACATAAATACATGTTAGCTAAAGTTACCGGCACAATTTAATTTTCGTGCTGAACTGGAAACCAATTAACTCTAGTTATAAACTTGCCACTACTGAGTGGGATCCACGAATATGCACATGACAGTTGAATAGTTGTATCAACGTATACGTTCACCAGTCCAGAATAGTTTCTGCTCGAACTCAACTGTTGCCGATTTGTCAAAGCGGAATGACAGGCAAACCTCACAAAATAATGCTTGAAGTCATCAGTGCATGCATCAGTCTTTAACCGCTGAAATGTATCGGTAGTCAGCAGATGAAATTCAGTTGTTGGCGCCTGGTGAACTCAGTCAATTTATGTCAGCTTTTTTGGCACAAAATTTAATTTCGTCAAAATAGCTCACTTATTACCGAAGATCCAAACATTTTCATAAAGAAAATTTAACGTTTTCCAGGAAAAATTGGTTAACCTCGCTTATATATTCATTCAAGCTATTGACAAAAGAAGCATACATGCCAACTTTAAATAAAATCGGTCAAATGCTTTTTAAGTTATATAAGTTATAATCATACATAAATGATAAATACCTACACACACACGCACACGCTCGCGCACGCACAAAGACAGGCAAATTTCTCTGTTTTTCTCAAATTTTAACCAAATTGGTGTTACTTAAATGATAAAGGATTATCAACGCCCCGTTAAGATCAAAATTCATTTTCCATATCAAAATGCGAGCACATCTGCTTTAATGGAAAATTGTACGGTAAAAAAGCAACCGACATTTGTTAATAAAAAAAATTATTAACAAAACCTGTTCCAAATGGTCCAAAAACCCTAAATCCGAAGTTCTATTAATTTTTTTTAAATCAAAGTAATTGTAATCAGAAATAAAATTTAGGTCTTATTTTTTAAAGAGTTTACAGCACAAAAATATGTTAAAAAAAGTCTGGGCGCAGCAAGTGCATTATGGTAGTGAATTTTCATAAGAATGTTTTTAATAGCAAATATGTGTTTTTTTTTAAGAAAGCAGGCATCAAATTTGGTTACCAGTATAACCTATATAGTAAAAACAATGTGCCATGTTTCATCAAAATGACTTTATTGTTTGAAAACGTACAAAAATGTCCGAAAATAAACTTAAGTGGTCCCGAAAAAAACCGTTTCTTGGTCAACCTTATAGGTTAATAGCAAATTGAGCTTTTCAACTATGAAGCATTTAATCACAATTCGCTACCATAACGCACTTGCTGCGTCCAGAATTTCTTTTCTTAAAAACATGCATTATTTTGATGGAAAATGCAAAAATGCAATAACATAAGGCGTGTTTGATTTAAAAAAAAGAAAATTTGTATCACCAACGACTTATGGGCCACCCTGTGATTGTAGAAATAATTTTTAAGATGTAGCTCAAGACACCCTATAATTAATGTATACAATTTTTTTCATATCCTGTATAATAACGGATATATTGAGCTTTATTGATTTTTTACGAAAATTCTACAAAAATTATATACCATTAAACGATAAACTCTGTAGCTAAGGCTACTGCCAAGCATCAGAGAAAGGGTATATTTGAAATGAATTTTCTGGTAACATTTTAGTAAAATGAATGACAATGACGGTTGAAACTAAGACTTGAGGGTCTGTAAAACATTCTTCTTGGGACATTTTCTTTCCATAGTCCGTATTGGATTTAAGTTCTTTGCCTAAATGTTGCCAATTTTGACGTTTTAAACCGCGACTTTGACGTTTTGAGGAAAACCCCAATTTATTATTCTTTAAATGCATGTAACTTTGTATTTTGACCTGCAAAGCTAAGTTTCGGTAGGTAATTTACATATGGTGATATAAACCCGTGTACCAAATTTGATTGCCCTTACTTTGTTGTTTCCCGAGAGATAATTTTTTTTCGAAAGAAAATACAATCTTTTCCGGGAAAACTCTCTCTCTCTCTCTCTCTTAGACCTCTCTGAGGCCTAGGGTTGAACACGCTGAGACCTCACAGACGATCTCCGGCGAGATTTGGGGAGTAGGCAGATTGAGGCCCCGTAATCGAGCTACAACAACCCAACCTACCTTTATCCACCGCTCTAAGGAGTAGGCAGATTGAGGCCTTAGAGTGTCCTTACATATTTCCTTTACCTACCTTTGTCCACCACCCTAAGGAGTAGGCAGATTGAGGCCTTAGAGTGTCCTTACATATTTCCTTTACCCACCTTTGTTCACCACCCTAAGGAGTGGGCAGATTGAGGCCTTAGAGTGTCCTTACATATTTCCTTTACCCACCTTTGTCCACCACTCTAAGGAGTAGGCAGATTGAGGCCTTAGAGTGTCCTTACATATTTCCTTTACCCACCTTTGTCCATCACTCTAAGGAGTAAGCAGATTGAGGCCTTAGAGTGTCCTTACATATTTCCTTTACCTCTTGAAAATGGCTCCAAAACAGGAGCCGAAACGTCGAGTTTCCATAAATTCTGGACGCGGTTTAACCCGAGAACCAAGCATGTCTCATATATATATATATATATATATATATATATATATATATATATATATATATATATATATATATATATATATATATATATATATATATAGGAGTAGGCAGATTAAGGCCTTAGAGTGTCCTTACATATTTCCTTTACCTCTTGAAAATAGCTCCAAAACAGGAGCCGAAACGTCGAGTTTCCATAAATTCTGGACGCGGTTTAACCCGAGAACCAAGCATGTCTCATATATATATATATATATATATATATATATATATATATATATATATATATATATATATATATATATATATATATATATATATATAAATAAATATATAAACATATAAAAATCGAAACTGACCCCGGATATGTATTCTAGGGGGCCTAATTAGCGCTCATTTGAAGAAATTTTTTCAAAATTCAAAAGTCGGGATCTCCTCATTATTTTTTAAAGAAAATTCACTAATAATGATAATGTCAGCATGTCTATCAGTGATAATGACTGGGTCATTATCATCACTTTCACTTTGATATATTTTCTTCGGGAAGATTTAGCGTAGGTATGCAGTTTTCGTCTTAGGTTTCTGTCATTAACAAATACATTATGGTTTAATGCTAAACATGTAATTTCCAATTGTTGCAAACCAAGTATAAAATAAAACTCTGTTAGTTCTTCAATTATTTTAAGTACCTCGAGAACTGAAACACCTCATATTTAAGTAATATATCAACAAAACAATTTACATACCCTGGCTAATCGACACAGCAGGCAACATTCGAGTTCAAACTCGAAATTAGTATAATTCGACCTTAAACATGAAATTAATAATTTCATGTTTAAAGTCGTAATTAAGCATAATTTCATGTTCAAACTGGAAATTATGTTTAATTTCGAGTTTAAACTGTAAATTATGGCTACTTTCGTGTTTAAACTCGAGATTAATATAATTTCGAGTTAAAACACGAAATTAGGTATTATTTATTTATTTATTTATTTATTAAAACTGCTCCACAGATCTCTACAAGATATCGGAAATAGTCAAAACATAAAAAACAGCTTATCAACACTGAAATTTAAAAGTAAAATATTCGTCCACAGAAAAAACGATTTTAAAGCAAGCTTAAATTGCCTGAGGCTGCTCAAATTTTTGACGCTGTCAGGTAAATGATTATATAAGCGTATTGCAGTGTTGCGAGGTGCCCGATTAATCTGTTCGATCCTATAAGGGGGACATACAAATCTTTAGCCTGTCTTGTTTCATACACTGTAATATTACCGCAGGTACTAAAAATTTTAATATTTTCTTTCTGACATAACAAAGCGCCTCAAGCATATATAGGCACGTCACTGTTAAAATGCCATACCGTATAAATAATAATTTTGTGTTGAAATTGCAAATTAAGCATAATCTCATGTTTGCAGTCAAAATTATAAATATTTTCATCTAGTGGCCGTTCTACCCCTTCGTAATTTCTTACAGTAAACGCCTCAATTTAAAAGAAGCCTGGATGCCGCAAGTGCGTTATGGTAGTGAATTTTCATACAAAATGTTTTTAATAGCAAGTGTGGTTACCAGAATAACCTATATGGTAGAAACAGTGTACCATATTTTATCAAAATAACTATTGTTTAAAAAAGTACAACAATTTTTCGAAAATAAACTTTAAATGTTCCCGAAAAAACTTGTCCCATTTTCTTGGCCAACGAACCTTTTCAAGCTATTTACACACCTGCGAAGATATAATTATTCACAAAAAGCTTTTCGTCGACACTTCAAAAAAAATTGTATGCTTGGAAATTTTCACACATTTTTTTAACCCATTATCCCATTTTTTACATTAAATTATTAGACATTTATTATTAATTACCAAAATTTCACAAAAATCTTACAACAAATTATTTCTACGAAACAGAAAATGTTTGCAAAAGCTGACTAAATATTTTACTTTCACATCGTCACAACGTGTGCAAGTATCGCATCTGCGACAGAAATTTCAAAAAAAATACCACTTAAACGTCGTAAAAAGTATCAAAACAAATAAAACATAATTTGGGAACAATTTTTTTTGTCTGCCGGTCTCTCGGTCTGTATGTCTGTATGTCTGCCTGTATGTCTGTCTGTTTGTAGCCACAATAACTTTAGAACGAATTGAAATTTCGTCTTCAAATTACGTATACAGATAGCATTCAACAAGCGAAGGGTTCGAATTCTTTTTGGGTAAAATCACTTTAGGGGGTAGGGGGATGATTTGGTGAAAATTGACGTTTTTTTTTTGTTAAAACTGGAATAATATAACGTTTTAGGATGTATTTATTAGAAAACTTTTAATTTCAGCAAACATCTGGTATTCTGTACTGAAATTAAATTAGGGGTTGAATGTGTGGGGGTGAAATTGTTGACGAAAATTTTGAAATTTTAATTTTTTTCTAAAACGGCGTAAAAAGTCTCAAAGCATATAGAAAACTTGATTCTGGAACGAAATTTTTTTGTCTGCCTGGCTGTCAGTCTGTCGGCATGTAGGTCTGTCTGTTAATAGGCGCAATAACTTTCGAACCAATTGAGTTATCATCTTCAAATTTGGTATCCAATTAGCACCAGACAAAGGAACGCGTCGATTTGTTTTTGGGTAAGAAAACCTAACCTAACCTCACCACCATGCACATCTCTATCAGCATATGCTGATGATCTTAAAAAGGCCGAAAGCAAGACATAAACACTCCGAAACTCAAAATTTTGTGTCGCATGAGAAAACCCTCGTTATCAAAGAAATAAAAAAACTCAAGGAAGACTCTAGACGATGTAACAACCAAAGTTAACCCGGCGACTACCCAAGCACCAGTAAAATTTTTCAAACAAATGAGAAACGGTACTGTGATAATCAAAAGCGACAGTCCCCACAATATTGATAAATTAAGACAACAGGCCACAGAAAACCTAGAAGAAGAATACGACAATGGAATAACTACACAGAACAATCCGAGACTAAAACTTACAGGACTTCCAAAGAATTATAATGAAGCGGAAGAGTTACTCGATGATTTGATGGTTCTGAACACGAATATCAACATAGAAGTTAAAATGTGGCTAACATATACAGTACAATTCACGTAGTCTAAAAAGTGGACCATCTGTGCGGAGACATCAGGATTGCCATTTTCATCAAACTCGTCAACACCAAATTGGACCTTGGTTGGGGAACTTGTTCGGTTTACAAGGATCTTTCCTTTCTCTCCAAGTTTCCCGTTCAATGTGGCACACAATTGAAACGTAACAAACGTTTATTTATTTCGAGCTGGTGCCTTCGCTGACGGCGTGTTTGGCGAGTTCACCGGGCAGAAGGAGCCTGATGGCGGTCTGGATCTCCCGACTGGTTATCGTGGACCTCCTGTTGTAATGAGCGAGCCTGGAGGCTTCGGCGGCGATGCGCTCGAATATGTCGTTGGCGAAGCTATTCATTATGCTCATGGCCTTGCTCGAGATACCGGTGTCGGGGAGTACCCGCTTCAGCACTTTGTAAATGTAAATTGCGTAGCTCTCATTCCTCCTGCGCTTTTAATTCTTGTCCACCTAGGAGATGTTCTGGGCCTTGCCGGCCTTCTTGGCAGCTTTACCGCTAGTCTTCGGTGGCATCTTGACGTACAGTATACAGTACGAAAGTCGGAACAAAAGTGACAATGTTGTGAATATGGTTACAAAACAAAGGAACGCACAAAAGAACAAAAATGCTCATACTGTGCTGGCAGTCACCACAGTATGTACATTTTTGTTCTTTTGTTGATTCCTTTTCAACTGCTCCTACGTGAAAGACAAGTTCGAGCCAACGCGGTGAATATATCACGAAGCAACCAAATGCCCTATATTAAATACGAAAATCAACAAAGCAAGGGAACGTATGAATTATCAAGGCGTCCTCATCTGATATTGTAAGTTTTTCCTGTTCACTTACATACATTACTCCTTCTTCTCTTGCAGTGAGAGCTAAAGAGCCGGAGGAGTAGTAGTATTCATGAACCAAAAAGCCAGTGTTAAGAACACCAAAATATTCAACATCCTTTCTGCAGACAACGTATACCTATATTCGCTTTTCATTAGATAATATCGAGTTTTCAATGCTCGCAATTTATAGATTACAGAATACACTAAATTTCGTAGCAGACCTCAGAGAAACGCTATCTCAAATCGATAATGAAAACTCAGTCATTGTTGAGGATATAAATTTGGACATACTATATGTAACACTCAGCACAGCAAGCATTATCTCAGTCTACTGCCCTAGTACGGTTTTACATCTGTAATAAATCACATAACAAGACCAAACCATGATATCACTGGTGGCACGTGTTTGTATTATATTGTGAGATATCCTGTGATTGTCAAAATAATTTTATAAGATGGGGTTCAAGACACTTTATAATTAACGTATACAATTTCTTCCCGTATCTTGTATAATAGGGGATATATTAAGCTTTACCGTAAAAATGCGTCACCCCTCTCTGTCTCCCTCTCTTTATATATATATATATTTATATATATATATATATATATATATATATATATATATATATATATAAACAGATAAAACTGAAAGTAAACTAGGGATATATATATATATATATATATATATATATATATATATATATATATATATATATATATATAAACAGATAAAACTGAAAGTAAACTAGGGTATGCGTTGTTGCGTTGTTAGGCTAAGTTCACGCTCATTTGAAGAAATCTTTTCAAAATTAAAAAGTGGCGGTGTCCTCAATAGCCAATTAACCAATTTTTTTACAAACATTTGCTAAAAATTATAGACTATTAAACCATAACATAAGATTTAGAGAAAAGGTCTATTTTAAATTAAGTTTCTGCAAATATTTTAGCAAAATGAAGGACGATGACGGTGGAAGCTGACCTTAAGGCTTTGTAAAACACACATCTTCCGACATTTTCTCTACATAACCCCCATTCGCTTCAGGTTCTTTCACTAAAAGTTGCCAATTTTGACGTTTCAAATCGCAACTTTGAAGTCTTAAGAAGGAAAAGTATAAAACTTTCAAAATGATTTCCGATTATTTCTTGACCTTTTTGCGCCAAAGAAACTGCGATCTTACCAAAATCAATTCGAAGCCTTCCTTTGTCGGGTTCTAACTGGATACCAAATTTGAATATGATATCTTAATTCGCCAGAAAGTGATCGCGCGTACTAACAGACAGACGTACAAGCCGACAAACAAACAAAAATTCGTTCCAGGATCAAGTTTTCTATATGTTTTGAGAGTTTTTGCGCTGTTTAAGCAAAAAAAAAAGAAATTTCTGTCACTGATATTTTACCCTTTTGTTGCCCTCCCTCAGGGCTTGCCCGCGGCTTTGCCGCCTCGATAGCACCGCAACCTTTGGTTTATTGTGCATGCCCTTCGTCTTTTTACTCAACACATTCGAAAATCACTGTGCCTTGAACTAGTCTGCACAACGATTTGTAGGGTGAAGTTTTGTATTGCCCTGTCTTCAGTCTAGACTGACCGTAGATCAGTTGTCTTTTGCGGTCCAGAGCTTTACACTCGCACAAGATGTGCTAGGCTGATTCCTCCCCGTCGCCGCAGAGTCTGCATGCGAGGTCCCCCTCGAACCGCCCCATTTTATGCAGGTGTTTCTTGACGGCCATGTGTCCCGTCAAGAGACCTGTTATGTTTCGGAGCTGTTCTCTGCTAAGATTTAGTAGCTCCACAGCTCTCTTTGAACTGGGTTCGTCAATTAAGGACTTCCCATTTCTGAGCTCTGGACAGTCTGCCCAGTACACCTTGTGTTGGTTTCTGACCCAGGACTTAATTGCTCCCCTGGCAGTGCTCTTTGTCACGCCCAGAGCCGGTTCTGGTCCCATAAATGGTTCTGCTGACCCCCTCTTCGCGAGACTGTCAGCTTCTTCATTGCCTTTGACCCCCGAGTGACCCGGCACCCAGATGAGGGTGACCTGATTCTGACCAGCCAGGTCGCTCGTCTCGTCTCGGCACTCACTCACCAGCCAGGAATTTACCCTTGGGCTACTTAGGGCTGCCTGCCTGTCAGTGGCTATGAGGATCCGCTTGTTGTTGTAGCCCATCCTCTTGTTCTCCCGCACACAGTGCAGGATGGCGTACATTTCGGCCTGAAAGACCGTTGCGTGGGCTCCGAGGGAAATACAATGACTTACCCTCGGTCCTTCCGAGTAAACACCTGCCCCCGTCCCACGCTCCCCGCCAGATCCGTCCGTGAACCAGACGAGCGCGTCCGGTGGTATGCGTGGCGTCTCCTCCCGCCATGCCTCGCGGTCGGGGATTTCCACTGTAAAGTTGTTTTCCCTGCAGATTCACGGGCTCGTGAAGTCTGACCTCATATTAAGCATGGGCTCCTTCACGATCTCCTGAATTTTGCAGTGGCCCCTGAAGTCTGGGTTAATCTTCAGTCTACCATTATATTTTACCCTTACGCATTCAACCTCTAATTTAATTTCAGCGCAGAATATCAGATGCTTGATGAAATTAAAAGTTTTAGGATAAACAAATCCTAAAACGTTATATTACTCGAATTTTACCGGAAAAATGTCAATTTTCAACAAATGACCTCCCATTCATTTGTCTTTTGTTCGGGGCGACTAACCGCTAGAGCGGGCGTTGATGTGAATTATCAAGAATAAATGTGGTAAGCAGTGTTTAACAAAGTCTTAAATTTCTGCTTCAACCGCCATTCTCCTTTATTTTACTAAAATATTTGCACAAAAATCATTTTAAATTGACCATTTTTCATGCTATGGCAGTAGTTTAAGTATAGAGTTTGTGAGAGTCGAATATTTTTTTATTCAACAAAAAATCTTTAAAAATAAAAATTTTTGCATAAAAAAATATTTAGTCAGTTTGCGCAGAAATTTATGTTAGTGTTTTCGTAGAAATCATTTTTTTCTGGCGAATTTTGGTACAAAAAATAGTGAAAATTGTTATGTATTTTTTTTTAAATTTTTGTCAAATAGCTTTTTAATCATATCTTATCGGGTGTAGTTTTTATGTGAATTGCTTGAATGGTTTTGTTGGTCAGGAAATCTTGTCTATTTTCGGTAAAATTTTCTTCCTGTTTATTTTGATGAAATGTGGTAGGTATAATACCATGTTTAGTGGCGGATATATGCTTGCTGCCGCCCTAGGCCCTGTCTGATGCGCCGCCCTTTTTGACTAACAAAATTCAATTCATTTTGATTCAATATTATTATTTCAATATAATTTTTATTTTATCGAAATATAATTACAAAACAATACAAATAAAAATTTAACAAACTCTAACGAAATAAATAAGCATTTTTCTTAAATTATAATGTATTGCTCAATTTGTAAATCTCTTCTTTCTGGCGTTCGTCTGTGCAAATCAAATATGTCGTCATAATCGATTTCTTGAAGTAGTTGAGCTTCAATAGACAGTAATGCCAAAGCATTAAGTCTATATTGGCCCATACTTGCGCGTAAATAAGTTTTCACCCTTTTCAAGGTGGAAAAATATCTTTCTCCTGAGCAATTCGTAGCGGGAATACTCAAAAAAACACGTAGAGCAATATCTACATTCGGATAAACATCTCGAAGATTCCGAGAATGCAATACATTGCATATTTCTTGTGCAAAAAGTACATCTTCCGTATTTGTTAAGGAATCTTTGAGTTGATAATGTAAATGAATACATTCATTCCCAAAAGTCTCTTCCAAAGCATCAGGATACTTATTAACTAGTTTATTTGCAAGATTTTTCAATTCATTTGTATCTATTTTAGATGAATTATCAAAAAAATTTAAATTTTCGTAAATCTTTTGATAAGCACTTTTACGTCCGGCCAATTGTACACTCAAAGTATTTAAAATTCGGTAATACACATTGGTGAGAAAATTTACTTGTCCAGATAAAGGTGTTCTTTCATTCACTCGTGATTCATCTGCCTGAATTTTTCTGGTTTTCTTGCGACTGGTATCATAACGATAATAATCTTGAACTCCAGATAGTGATTTCGCTCTTTCTTCATGTTCGGAGAATTGTTTATCTCTCATGTCTTGAAGAAATAATGCCAAAGAACTATAGATTTGCACCACAGATGATAAATCAGCTTGATATTCCTAAAGCTTCCTACTAGCAGCATTAAAACGATATAAAATAACATTCCAAACAATGACTAGAATTTCTGTTTCTAGATGCTGTAATTTTTGCTGCAATCCCGTAGCTTCAGATCGCGTAGTCGGTTTTTCGTCGCTGTTTTGGGCAATAAATACCAGTGCATCAATTATTTCAGGCCAGTCTTTTTCTAACGCATAACAAGCATCATGTTAAGCAGACCAATGAGTTTGAGAAAGACTCTTAAGCCTTAAACTTGTACGCTGCACCAATATCTCCCAACGATGTGTTGATATATTAAAAAAATTATAAAGTTCTTGCAAAGTACAAAAAAATCAACTGATTCGGTTACGGATTCAGCTGCACAAGTTCCTACTAAATTTAACGAATGGGCAGCACAAGGAACATATTCTGCTAATTGATTAATCGTTTTGATTCGTGACTGCACTGCTGAATATTCATTAAAAAAAATAAGAAACAATTTTTTAAATAAATTTTCGTTACATTATTTCGGCTCTAAAATTTTGGCGTTCTGAAAAGTTTGCCGCCCTCCAAATCGTGCCGCCCTAGGCCCGGGCCTCACGGGCCTAGGCGTAAATCCATCACTGACCATGTTTAACTATATAGTTTATAATATCTACCAAATTTGTGGATTGTGAAACATTACTACCATAACTGACTACCATAACGCACTTGCTGCGTCCAGACTTTTTTATTGCAGAATATATCATCCACCTTTGGAACAACAATCAATTGAACTCTTCTTTATATGAATATCAGATAACATTGTTTATGATACAGTCATCTATGATTCATCCAACATTTTTGCTACCTATCTATTGCCCAAAAATAAATGAAAAACATTAATATTACGAACTAATACTTTAAGTTGCACAATATTACAGTTTATTTGATTTATTTTACGACTATTAGTAGAACAGATATAGTAAAATTGTACAAAACTGCAAAAGGAATGTAACATGGATGATGATATTTGATTTTAGATATTTATCCACTGTATGTGTCATCACTCCACCTGCTTCATTCTATTTATCTCTTATCTACGCCTGATAAAAAGTTATTTGTTAGGTGCTAGTTAATAATGAAACGTAATTTAATCTCCATCGAAGTTAGTGTAACAGTCTTTTATATTTTATATGGTGTAGTTTAGGTGAAATAAAACTGCCGTTTTGGCGAAACTCTTAGCAAAATGGAACTCAAGTGTTTTTTTGTGTTCGTGATACTGTATGTGCAAATTCTTGCTCAAAATGACTTTAGTAAAGAGAAAATCGAAGACAATGTAGAAATGCTTGGTTCAGATGACAGTGTGGCGTCTCCTTCTAGATCAGGGGATCAAAATGTAAATCCAGCTAAACCAGAGCAACCAATGCCACAACCCCAACCTCCACCTGCGCCGATTTCACCACAAGAACCTTCTAACAGCGACGGTAAGTACCTACTGTCGAAACCGTACGTAGAACGCTTATCGCATGTTTTCATTTTATTTTTTCGATTTCTATAATTAATCGTTGCCATATTTATTCATCATTGTATTTAGCGTCCATTAGGGGCAATAGTGATAGATTGTTTTTGTTTTACTTGTTTTAGAAGTAGTGGAAATAAACCTAACTGAGGAAAAGCCGTATGTGTACACTGAAAAAGACAAAAGTGGAAAGCTTATAGTTAACTATCCAACAGATTACGGTTAGTTTGATAAGAAATACATTGAGCTTTGTTTTGTTCTGCTTTTGATCATTTTTCTCAAGCTAAAAGAACTTGAATGTAATGTTTTTTTTTTGGTAGTGTGGGGTTGCTGCTTTATAACCATTAAATGCTTTTGTGGAGGGCAAAAAAAAGGGAAATTGTTTATTAAGTAACGCCGTCTTTTATGGGCGTGGCTTTCAGCATATAAAGAGTGCTTTGTAAATAAATATAGCGTCATATTTCCGGTGGATGTTTTTGGATAGTAGTGTTTTTAATATGAGTCATGTTAGATTTATCGATTTACAAGTCATCTAGATGATTCGTATTACTTATATGACTAAACTTCTGGAAAACAAGAACCCCTATGAATAAATTATTGTCCTAATTAACTTAAGGACCGCAAAATATTAATTCACAGAAACGTCTTTTTTATATGAAGTACGAAGTACTTAGGTGAACACCCAAGAAAAAATAACTTTGAAATCCAAGGAGAATAAAAAAAGTCTGCACGCAGCAACTGCATTGTAGTACCGAATTTTTTGATGAAAATTATCTATATTTACATACCTATACCTATATTATATATATATATATATATATATATATATATATATATATATATATATATATATATATATATATATATATATATATATATATATATATATATATATATATCTTGTGTGTGTGAACATGAACAGTGGGACCCATTTAAGATGGAAACACCCCTGTAGCTTTTGTATTTATGATTCGATTTTAATGAACAAAAGATTAAAAGATATAAGATGAAAAACTCTATACGCGCTGAGAAATTTTTTCTCAATGTCACTTGAACAACGCCCCCTAATGCATTTTTGCCATGTCAAAAAATTGGAAAAAGAGCTAGGGTTATTTTTAGAAAGAAATAAGTACGCTACTGCATTCAGCATACTTCAAAATAGATACATACGAAACTTCACCAAAAAAGAAGAATTATTAACCATTTAAGATAAGTTTATTTCTATGACCCTTCTTATATGGAAACAACCTGCAACTTTTATATTTATATCGCGATTATTTTTATCGCGTTCTCAGAAGACAGAAAATGAAGAAGTCTATAGATCCTGTGAAAATTGTTTTCTATGCCATTCGATCACGGCCTACTAAAACTATTTTCGTATGTCAAAAATTATAATAAAGGTTTAGGGTTGGTGTTAGGGGGAAAATACGTACGCCACTGGAGTCGTCATTCTTCAGAATGTAAGCTACTAAATTTCATGAAAAAAGCTCTATTATTATGAACTATGAAAGGCAAGATCTCTAGGTTTGAAGAAAAAAAGTTTATAAATGCTCTGACATATGAAAATGGTTTTAGAAACAATTTTCACGGGATCCATAGACTTCCTTATTTTGTATCTTTTAAGATCTCGATAAAAATAATCTCGTTACAAATTTAAAAGTTACAGGGTGTTTCCATATAAGAAGGGTCATACAAATAAACTTCTCTGAAATAGTTACTAATTCCTCTTTTTTTATGAAATTTGATGTGTATCTATTTAGAGGTAAGCCGAATGCAGTGGCGTACTTATTTTCTTCTTAAAAATAGCCCTAACTCTTTTTCCACTTTTTGACATAGAAAAACTGCATAGTAGGCCTTGGCCAGATGACATGTGGAACAATTTTCACAGCATTTATAGAGTTTCTCATCTCATATCTTTTGACCTTGTGTTCATTAAAATGGAATTATAAATACAAAAGTTACAGCGGTGTTTCCATCTTAAATGGGCTACACTATATATATATATATATATATATATATATATATATATATATATATATATATATATATATATATACATTGTGGAACAGCCAAATGGAATAAATTAAGTAGGTTACTCAATTATTGTGCATATTATAAAAAATCCCGAAAGACGTAAATTTTAGATTAAAAAAATGACATCCTGCAGCGTGAAAACTTCACTCCTTCATTCAAGCCTCTTCGAGTGATAGTTGCAGCTTCAAAATTTTTTATTTGGAACTGGGGGCTTGTGATAAGATCTCTTCATTCTCTATTCAAAAATTCTATGGTTTTAGAATTTATTGCAAAAATTATCAGTAAAAAAAGAAATTATTTTGATTGAAGAACTTCGCTACAACTCACTAAAGAATTAGTGACTAATCACGTTTCATTCCTGATGATGAAAAAAGTCTGGACGCAGCAAGTGCGTTACGGAGGTGAATTTTCGTAAAAATGTTTTTAATAGCAAATGCGAGCAGGCATCAATCTGATTACCGGTATAGCCTATGTAGTAGAAACAATGTACTATATTTTATCAAAATTACTTATTGTTTGAAAATGCACAAAAATTTTCTGAAAATAAACTTCAATGCTGGTTTCCTAGCCAACAAACCTTACGTTAATAGCAAATGGAGTTATTGAAATTTGAAGGATTTAATGAAAATTCGCTACCAAAACGCACTTACCGCGTCCAGATTTTTTTCTTACAAACATGCATCATATTTCGATAAAAAATGCCGAAATGCATTACCGAATTTGTTCTATGAAAATTAGCTAAAAATTATAGACCGTTAAACCATAAACTTACTAACTTACCTAAGCCTACATCGAAAACATCAAATAAAACAGAAAACAAGTTCCACAGACAATTTTATTTCCCCATTATCTGTCTCAACAAATGTCGGTGACCCTCCTCATCCTCTAAGTACCGTGACCAAAGCTCCCCACTTAATTGACCTTGAACCTACTACTTTCACTGACAACGAAGCAGGTAGACGGAACGACATATATAAGACAAGACCCGCAACGAACTGCCAGATTTCTCTGAGGCCTAGGGTTGACCACACTGAGACCTCACAGACGATCTCCGGCGAGATTTGCGGAGTAGGCAGATTGAGGCCCCGTAATCGAGGTACCACAACCCAACCCACCTTAGTCCACCGCTCTAAGGAGTAGGCAGATTGAGGCCTTAGAGTGTCCTTACATATTTCCTTTACCTCTTGAAATCAACCCAACCCACCTTTGTCCACCGCTCTAAGGAGTAGGCAGATTGAGGCCTTAGAGTGTCCTTACATATTTCCTTTACCTCTTGAAACCAACCAAACCCACCTTTGTCCACAGCTCTAAGAAGTAGGCAGATTGAGGCCTTAGAGTATCCTTATATATTTCCTTTGCCTCTTGAAAATGGCACCAAAACAGGAGCCGAAACGTCGAGTTTTCATAAATTCTGGACGCGGTTCAACCCGAGAACCAAATATGTCTCATATATATATATATATATATATATATATATATATATATATATATATATATATATATATATATATATATATATATATATATATATATATATATATATATATATATATATATATATAGTCTACAGGGTAAGCAAAATAAGCGGAATTTTTCTATGTTGCCTTGATATAAAAAGTTTTGATTGGGAAAGTGTTAATTTTTACCCATCCAAGGCGTTCTGTTTTTACCGTTGTATACTCAAATTGATGAGTTAAAATTTTTATTATTGCCTTTCTGAATCCTGCCTTTAATTTTAACTTAATGTAATCATCAATAACACTGTAAGCTTTTTCCTCAAAATTTTTGAAACATACATATTTTGATTATTAGACTATTTAGAATTTCGTCATACAAAATCGGCGAAATTTCATTTAACAAAAAATTTCTAATAGAAAGTTTACGACTTTTGAACTTTAAACATTTTTCTTCAAATTAGAGCAAATTAGAGCCCATAGACTTATGATTACCAATTTTTTTATATGTTTGTGTGAATAAGTTGGATAAGTTTGTTAAGCACACTTGTATAACCCAAATCACCACAACATATTTAAAAACCGGTCACTAAAACCTCCCCAAATCGCTAGTAACCGATTTGGGGAGGTTTTAGTGACCGGCTACCTGCAGAATTGGAGAAGAATACACAGAGTGGCGGATATAAGATATTTAGAATGATTCATCCACTGATGACGCTAACTTGGTTAGTGAAACTATCGTCAGGTTTTTTTTAATGTGTTGTGGTGATTTGGGTTGTCCAAGTGTGCTTATCAGTTCTAATCACAGGTTTCAATATTTACTTAGTAATTTTGCTAACCAGCCCAATGGGACCAGTTGTCCGGAAAAAAAAATGAAGTCTTTAAATTTTTTTTGTATTTTTGATCATATTAATTATTTATAAAATTTTATATACATGCTGCGTTTATAGATATTTTACTGTGTATAAAACCTAAAGCTTGTAGGTTAGTGAAATATTGAGCTATTATATTTAGAAAAATTTTACTTGAATTTCGTCATCATAACACACTTGCTGTGACTTATTTGCATTTCTTACAATGTATTTTAAAAATATACATGGTGTGGTGGTTTAAGGCAACTTATCCATAAATTGCACCCCTGAGAAGTTATAGACCTTCAAAGTAGGGTTTTCCAATTCAAGAAAATCGATACCCATCTCAGTAAACTTAGAAAAGTCTGGAAGCAACAAGTGCGTTATGGAAGTGAATTTTCATAAAAATGTTTTTGATAGCAAATATGTCTCTTTAATGCAAGTCGGCATCAATTTGGTTACTGGTATAACCTATATAGTAGAAACAGTGTACCATATTTTATCAAAATAACTCATTGTTTGAAAATGTACAAAAATTGTCCGAAAATAAACTTAACATGTTTTCGAGAAAACTGGTTTCGTAGCCAACGTACCTTAGGTTAATAGCAAATTGAGTTATTGAAATTTGAAGCATTTAATGAAAGTCCGCTACCAAAACGCACTTACTGCGCCTAGATTTTTTTTTATTACAAACAAGCATATTTCGATAAAAAAATGCAATAAGGGATGTTCGAAAAAAATTGTAGGTATCACCAACGACTTATGGGCCAGCCTGTGGTTGTCAAAATAATTGTATAAGATGCAGCTCAAGACACCCTATAATCAAAGTATACAATCGTTTATCATATCTTGTATAATAATAGTTATATTAAGCTTTACCGTAGAAATGCGTCACCCTGTAGTATATATGTAAAGAGATAACAGTTGAAACTACACCCAGATATGGATCTAGGGGGCCTAGTTTGCTAGTCTCCTCATGAACGAACTTTTTCTATGAAAATTAGCTAAAAATTATAGACCGTTAAACCATAAACTTAACTAAAACTACTGCCAAAGCATCAGAGAAAGGGTCTATTTGAGATTAATTTTCTGGAAATATATTAGTAAACTGAAGGACAAAAACGGTGGAAACTGAAACTTGAGGGTTTGCAAAATACTCTTCTTGCGACATTTTCCTACATAACCTTATTGGTTTCAGGCTCTTTGCCTAAATGTTGCCAATTTTGACGTTCCAAATCGCGAATTCGACGTTTTGAGGAACACCTCATTTTTTTGTGCCTATAACTTTCTAACTTTCTCGTCTTTAAACTTAGAGACCTAACTTGGTACTTGGCTCCCTCTTTATAATACAAACATGCTCACCAAATTTGGTTGCCCTTACTTTGTTATTTCCGGAGATAAATCCGAAATAAAACATAAAATTTTCTGGGAAAACCTGGACCGATTTTCCTGGCTAACCAACTTATCCAGGCCACTTGCAAAAGGAAGGCAGTAATCAAATTTATTTAAAATCAGTCCATTATTTTTTAAGTTATCGGTATCGGTGTGACACACACACTATATATATATATATATATATATATATATATATATATATATATATATATATATATATATATATATATATATATATATATATATATATATATATATTATAATACGACCCTGGATGTGGGTTCTAGGGGGGCTAGCTCGCGCACATTTGAAAGAATTCTTTTTAAATTCAAAAGTGGGGATCTCCTCATTAGTGAAATACACACGTTTTGAGTGCACCATTCGATGGTAAGTAGAGTTCAATTGATGCGTTTCAAAGGGTTGAATAGGTGTTATGCACCCTTAAAATATGACACATTTTCTTTGACCTGTTGGCGAATTTATTAAATTTTATTGCATTATTGCATATCAAACTTGGCAATCAGCAAACAAGTGTGAATAAGAATAATGGATTAGAAAAACAAACAACTTAAACAACCGAAATAAAAGATTTGTTACGGATAAGTTATAGAAATTGTTCAAAATGATCACCGTTTTCTCTCACAAATTAATTCTACGTCGACTATTGAAGTCCTTTCCAATAGCGGCAGATTATTTTTTATAAAGTTGCACTTATTCTTAATGCGATTCTGTAATTCTCCTCGGGACGCAACTGGCAAAGAATACACAAATTATTTTAGCGCTCCCCAAAGAAAAGAGTCACACTTGCTGCTGTCTGGTAATCATGGGGGCCAAATTTGTGGGAAATTATTTCCTCGTCCAATCCATTTATTGGGATACTGTTGGTTTGAAAATTCTCTGACAATATTACTATAATCAGGCGGTGCTCCCTCATGCATAAACCAAAGTCCCATGACTAGTAAATCCGGAAGAGAAATTTGGAGAAACTCCAAATGACTTTGGACATTTAGTCGATTTGGTAAAATAACTGCACCAATTAGATACCGATCAATAATCCCGATCCAAACATTTATTTTAAGCTCGCGAAATGTTGAGGAATTACTTAATGAGGGTTTACATCAGAATACTCATGAGAGCTATGTAAATTTGTAATGCCTCTGCGGGTGAAACAAGCCTTATCAATAAAGATAATTTGCTTCTGAAAATTAATGTCTTGAAGTAAAATAAACTGACAGAAAGTCACGAGCTTAACCAAATCGTCCGGTAACAATTCTTGGACTATTACGTCTCATAACTCGGTGCATAGAAGTTTGCGGTATAACAGTTTGTCAAGTAAATTTGTAATACTAATATGCCGTTCATTTTCAATTGTATTCAAAATAAGTTCTACGTCCTGTCCTGTGCCCTGATTGCAATAGCACGTTCTCCGGTGTTACGGAAAAACTTGCCTTTTTCTGGAGCTCGTCTTCCCACACAGCACATGGACGTCCATTAGATATCCAATGGATATCGACGATGGATATCCAGGACATCCAATGGATATACATGTATATCCAATGGATATCTAATGGACATACATATGTCCTCCAATATCCATCAATCTGGATATCCATGTGGATATATAGTGGATGTTGTATGGATATACACGTGGTCACCAAATGGATATCCATTATACATCTAATGGATATTGTATGGATATACATGTGGTCATCAAATGGATATCACTTTTACATGAAATGGATATTCGATGCTAACCCACCACCATTCTCTTTCTAACCTCATCCCCTCAATGAAACACTAATATAAGCAAACAAATATTTTATTGTGTTTTAAAATCATTTAAATAACTTTATTTTCTTGGTCTATGATCTAGCTCAGGTCTGCATTCTTGCTGTAAAGAAAACAGACACTGCTTATAATCAAACTCATAAGACAAGCCAATAAATAATATAATATGAACATATGTTTATAAATATTACTTTAATTATTACCTATAGCTATAAGTACAACAGTTTAGTGGTTACTTCAAAACAATAGGTAATAGTTATTAATATTTAGTATCACGACGGAACAGACTATATACCCAATAGTTTTAATTACCCTTAAGTGATCTACTTTCATAATCTACCGGAAGTGCCCTGCTTCTAAGTAAAGATAAGGAATATCCACCAGTAAAATGAACAATTTTACATACACATGAACTTTCGTTATATAACTGGCCAATTTTCGCTGATTTCAATACGAAGTAAAAAATATTTACTTAAATCTAGAAGATATTTGTTTTCTAGTTCATGTTCACTAGCCATGTTATTATCAACCAACGTGATCTTTACAGCTATAAATAATATTAGTATTTACGTAAATAGGTATAAAATATATATTCCCAACTAAAAAGTTTAAGGTTCTGTACTCACCTGTAAATTATTTACTAACTGGAAATCACAACAAAACTTACTAATAAAAACAACACACACTTTATTTGTAGAAATATCTCAATCCTCTAACTCTAGTTGTAGGTTTTTGTTCATTTTTCATTTAACAGTTGATGCAAAATGGCAAGATGTAATTCTAAATTTTATAACCTCAACTTTAGTCGAAATTACTTCAAACTTCAAACCAAACAAATGCGAACGGATTTTCGTCATTGTAGCCAAAAATTCAAGCATCCAATGCACCAAGGTGAGTTATTAAATGATCCCGCGTTTATTGTTCTGGAAAACATTAATGAATAACAATATGATAATAGATTCTTCTCACGAAATAACAGACATAAACAGTAATACTCTCTGTATTGAAATAAAAATAATTATATTATAAGGTTATAATCGCAATGAGAATTTGGATGGATATTTATTGTTGGCGCTAGTTTTAACACTTTCCAGTAATTCTTGTGCTAAAACAAGTTAGTTTTCTTCCCTTATCTTTTACAAACGTAAATAACGGTTTCAATAATTTATCAATGTTGTTTCCTGCTGATGTGAACATATTAATTAACGGAACATCAACTGGATGTCCAGTGGACATCTAATAGATGTCTTCTGTATATCCATGGTATATCCAATGGATATCCGTTGGATGTCTGATGAATATATACATACTTGAATAAAGTATATACACCCAGAAATTCTACTGCATCCTTGATTAGATTTTAATGAATAATAAATGCTCATATGTTCGCGTTAGTTATGTTTTATTCACCTTTTTCTACTCTAACAATATCCTTTGGATGTCCATATGATATCCATCATGGTCATGGACGTAAAATGTATATTATGTATATCCAATGGGTATCCATTGGATGTCCTGTGCTGTGTGGGTTTCAACATTGGAAAACGTTTCTCTATGAGGACCACACGATTAGGAAATCTTCTCCGTTGTTCTTCAACACTTTTTCTACAGATTCCTCTACAGCAACGTAACACAATTTGTCCGCAAAATTAAAGCTTTCCGGACATTTTCAAAACACTAAGCAGATAATTACTAAAATTAAATAACTCTAATTCCCGATTGTCAAGTTTGACGTATAATTTCACGGGCAACTATTAAATTTTCGATGATTTTCAGTTATATTAATGAAATGCGTGCTTTAGTTGTTCAGGTTTTTATTGTAACGACAGAGTTGTATGAAAAATAACGTGGGTAAAAAGTTTTATAATTAAATTCTCCATAATAATTTTTTTTAATCTGCCAACAGGTTAAAAAATTCTGTCACATTTTAAGAATGGATTACCCCCATTCAACTCTTTGAAATGCCTCAATTGAACTCTACCATCGATCAATGCTCTTGTTGGTAGGCTCAAAAGTGTACTAAATTGGGTTTTTCTAAGTTGAAGTATTGAGATATTGATTTTATTAGAATTTTTAAACCCCACGTTGAAGGCCTATAACTTCATAACTTCTCAAGTGTGCAACTTAGTATAGGGGTAAGCTGCGTTAAATCACCATATTTAAGGTTCCTCTACATGCCTTGCTCTGTGCTGGTTCTTATGCGAAACACCCTGTATATTTACGTGATTAGTTCAGGAAATTTCAATATGAAATTTTTTGATGGGCTTATAAAATGATGAACATAAATTTTCTATTCATTAATTGTTGTTGCTCTTACTTGGTGAAGCCCGTCCATACTAAATACAGACGCAGGGACTATTTCTTTGGCTTCACAAATTTTTGTCTTTAACAGAGAAGAAAATAAATATTTGTGAAGCCAGGGAGATAGCATCTACATCTGTATTTATCATAAATTTTCTTCTGATTTTTCCCCCAACTGAATAATTTTAAAATGATAGCCATTTTATTAAGACCGTCACGCTTATCTTATTCATAAAAAATTCGGGACGCAGCAAGTGCGTTATGGCAGTGAATTTTTATTAAATGCTTCAAATTTGAATAACTCAATTTTCTATTAACTTAAAAAGTTTAATTTTGTAGTAAGGTCTTTCCTGAGGCAATATAACCACCAAATTTAATTAAAATAAGTTTGTAATTTTCGGAGATAAAAATTTTTTTCGAAACAAAATTCAAAATTTGAATAACTCAATTTTCTATAAACTTAGAAAGTTGAATTTTGGTATGTACTAAGGTCCCTATCAAGGCAATATCTCCATTAAATTTTATTTAAACAGCTTTGTAATTTTCGGAGGAAAAATTTTTTTAAAAAGAAAACTCAAAACTTTCTGGGAAAACCCTTCCGGATTTTCCTGGATAACAAACTCATCCAAGCCATTAATAAAAGAAAGGCACTTGCCGAGTTTCATCGAAATCGGTTAATAATTTTTTGAGTTATCAGATGGATACCTATATATATATATATATATATATATATATATATATATATATATATATATATATATATATATATATATATATATATATATATATATATATAAACATATAAAAATTGAAACGGACCCCGGATATGGGTTCTAGGGGTCCTAGCTCGCGCCCATTTTAATAAAATTTTTGCATTTTTGCAAAGTCTCACCATAGATACCTCTCTATTAGTGATTTTTTTTAAATAAAAATTCACTAATACAATTAAAAGATAAAGTCGCTTCAAAATATTTCTCGTGATGCTAAAGTCATTAATTTTAAAACGTTGTTTACTTTTTCCGAAAATGTTTCTCTTGTGTTAATCGTTAACAAAATCAAAAGCAACATTATTCAAGGACATGAAACAGATATTCAACAATAATATCATAAGATTGTCCAAAATTAAGTCGGCTTGGTTCTAATAACATTATCTAAGGGCGTCGAACAGATATTCAGTATTCAGTAAGGCTGAATGCACCGTCAGTGTTATTATCAGTTTTATTTAGACATTTAACCAAAATGTTCTAAATTAGGAGAAAATAATGTTTGCCACTAATGGTTAACGAAGGTTTAGATAACCCAGTTTATATCTTATTTACCTACGTTCTAATCTGGGCCATGATAAGATACGATACTACAAAATAAAAAGTCCGAATAAATGTAAGCAAAAGTATAATACCTACATTAATTACTTTCATTCCTCCACATCTGTAAAAAATCTAGGATGCATTCTTACATTTTCGAACGCTAAATTACCAGTTTAAAACGTCAACCGATGTCCACTATCATTGTTTTCTTGTGAACCAAACATACAAAAAAAATTGTTTATATTGGGATTGATTTAAATTACTAGAATTATTATTGTTGATATACAGAATTGCGGATAGAGGACAAGTCCTATGATGGCCATAAAAGTTAATAACTCATTGTTTATATGCATTTGGACTATATGTAATTAATAAATTCGTATTCTTAGTTAATATTTAAACAGGTCGATTTTTTGTGAATTTTCATTAAGAAAAAATTTACTAATAGAGAGGTATCGATGGTAGGACTTTCGAAAAATGTCTTCAAATCAGCGCGTATTAGCGCCCCTATAACCCATAACCAGAGTCAGTTAAAAAGTTTATATATATATATATATATATATATATATATATATATATATATATATATATATATAACATCGGCCTAGGGTTCAAACACACTGAGGCCGTAGAGACGATCTCCGGCGAGATTTGGCGAAGAGGTAGATTGAGGCCCCGTAATCGAGTTCATGTCCTTACATATTTCGTTTACCTCTTGAAAATGGCTCCAAACACAGGAGCCGAAACGTCGAGTTTTAATAACTTCTGGGCGTGGTTTCACCCGAGAGAACCAAGTATGTCCCACATTAAAGACCGCGGAAATCTTTCCGAACATATATACATACATACATACATATATATATATATATATATATATATATATATATATATATATATATATATATATATATATATATATATATATATATATATATATATATGTTGTTAATGTTTTATTTTTTATGTATTTTATTAATGTATTTATTACATGTATATTATTATATGTATTGTTAGTAAATATTAGTGTATATTGTGATTAAAGTGACCAGGTATCATTGATTTGTGTGTGTTTTGGTTTTCTTATGTGTTGTTTAAAGTATGTATACCCGTTTTATGTTTTTTAATGTAGCACTCTGTATTCCAGAAAATATAACGATTAAATAAATACACTTCTGATATCAATCAAACATCAATTACCTGATTATAACATATCATACACCTACCTGAGATGTTGCTGCTCAGTGGTACTCTCAATTTATACAGATAGTGGTTTCAACATGCCCTGCAGATAGTTAAAAATAAAACACACCTAGCGCCAAAATCTCTGTTTTGTTTTAATTATTACGAAATTCTCCATTTTTATTTTTATATTATTCTTTCGTTGGTTTCAAATCTATTTATTAAATCATTAATACTCTATTTGAATTAATAATCTAACAGTTTATTAATCTCTTTTTTTACAAAATTTTTATATTTTCCCTTAACAATAATTTTCTTATAATAAATTTTTGATTAACTGGAATTCATTAACGAATCTATTTCTCTTTATGCATTATCGGCCTTTTAAATCAAACGTTTTGATAAATTACTTATTTTAAAACATACAAAACAACTATGTTGTGTTATAAGAAAATTTTGTTTACTTATTTATATTTATATTATCATTAGGTACCTCCTAATTTCAAAACAAGCTTATTCAACACATGTCACGTCTACCAAAATTCAATTTGCTTCTATGTTTACTTGTCCATGTTATCACGACCCACATCAGTATAGGACGCCATCTGCATTTGTGTAAGAACTAAAAATTGGATCAATCACCTTTAGCGACTTCGCGATTGGCAATGTGGTTTCTTTTTACGTGAAAACTAGTTTAATTCTCTAATGTCAATTATAATGTTAGGTTAAAGATGCTATACATGAGTTTGTTTTACGTTTCACAAATAAATATGTTGTTTTTAGTGCTAAAACCATTTACTTTTATAGCTGGATTAGTATACTCGTGTCACAGTGATATAAATATATTTGCTACTCACTATTTCATCGCACAGACGTCACAATTTACGTTCTACAGGCCCCTTGATACAGACCTTGATTTGCTGAACACTTACTTACTTTTTAATTGAACTTTCCATTACATTTTTGAAGAGCGGTGTGGCGGTGGGTCCGACCGCAGTGTTTCCGCTAACACTACTCTGTGTTTCTGTGTAAATACTCTTGACAGTTGAAAGTTATGTTCTGCGACAGCCAGCTGTCAAGAGCTACGGCAACTAAGAAACACCAGGCGATTTCTCTCTTTTAAGAGTTAACCTGATCAAAACAACTCACTGGAAAGTTTTATCTGTTCACACTCTTTTCGAGTCATGTGTAGTGTAACACGTGTAAATATTTAGTGCATAAAATTTAGTCAATTTGTGAGATAATAAAGTTATGTTAAATGTTTACCTATGGATTTAATATCACCATCCCAGGTAATCAAGTTCAACAAGTGCGAGATGTAATTAACATCCATAAGCGGGTTTTACAGCGTATTGCTTGCTTCAATGCTTACCAAACAAGAAGGATTTCACTGTTTTGAAACAAATTCCCCTAGATTTTCGCTTTTCGTCTGTCCATTGCCATGGGTAGAATGCAATCCAGGTAACTATCTGAAGGAAATTTTTAAGCTGTCATAGTCAAATTATTAATATTCAATATTATGACCTTTTCCTTTTTTTTAACTTTATTTTTTCGTCTAATGACTTTTCTTATGCAAATTTTCTACCTGTCATTGTATTCTGTACTAAATATGAACAGTCTTGTGGAAATTTCTTTTGAATATAAATGTTTTTTAATGTCTATTTTCCTTGCTCAAAATTGGCGTGAGTTTGATTTTTGTATCGTAATATTCAATAAAACTTTAATTCGTTTAATTTTTAAGCACTTTTAGATCTCATTTGCACCCAAATGGCTTAGCTTCTGTCTCTAGTTATGTTTTTGCAGTAACCTTAACCTCATTTGACTGGTATAAATATAAAATGTGCCTTCTCTTTGATAATTTTTACATGTCACATCAACATTTTATAATTTTAATTTACTTACTACAAAACTTCTACGACAACTCTCTTACAATATAATTTATATTTATATGTTTACTTAACCTATATTTCAATGTGGCTAACAAGTTTTCAGTCTTATTATTTGTTATTGTCCAACATTTGTGACCACATATAGTTCACTATTACAAATTTTACACCTTATTTTAGTCATTTATTTCACTACTTGTGCATATATGATCTGATTTGTATATTTGGGACTACCGTTGTTTTGACCCACTAAATAAATTCAAAGACTGTTGTTCTACTATCTGAGTCTTTTCGGTATATGATATGTTTACTTCACAATATGCATTGTAAGTCACACTTTTCGACCCTGACATTATCTAGAATTGCCATATTTTCTTAGTTTACAATTACTTTATGATCATTTAATGTATTTCGGTTTGGTTTTTGTGTAGTGCATGTTAGTTCGTCTTACTCATATAATATTTTAGTTTGCTTTAATTTGGGTTCAGCTATAACATAGCAATATATATATATATATATATATATATATATATATATATATATATATATATATATATATATATATATATATATATATATATATATATATATATATATATATATATATATATACGGGGTGATTGCTGAGAAGCGCTCATTAGAAGTTTAAAAACTTCTCATTTCATTTGAGGGCTACAAAATTGTATTCGGCCATTTGAAAATATTCTCATTCAGATCAAAATAGTTGCATTTGTCTAGCGCTTCCGGCTATACGGAAATTTATTATCAACTTCGTTATTTTAAATAAAAGACCCTGTATATTTTTACATTTTCAGAATGTCGATCCAATTTGGGATAGATTTTATGTAGTACTCTCTACACCTAGCGTTATTAATTTTGTAAATATTGACGATTTTCGAAAAATATACCTTATCGCAGCTCTTTTTATCTTTTTATAATTTGATGTATCTTTGTCAAGTGCGAACCTAGGAATTCGGTTTTTGGGCAACAAATTGCTGGTGATTATGTCTGGTAAAATCATTGGGATGAAAATCTGTTTTTTTATACAGGGTGGCGTTCATCACCTGACAAAATCTGGAAATTCAAGCAGGCATAGCTTGATTTTTCAAATAGAACACTGGTATATTTCCATTCCAAAACGTTCTACATATATATCTCTGCATCTTCTTTTAACTATGTCTTAAACCTAAATACCATACTTTCTGAGATATTTATTTATTTAACCGAACCGTATCGACCGCTATGGTTAATAGATGTGTGTAAGGGTGATTAATGATACTTATAGATTATATGATAAGTGTTAGCTTGAAACCAAAGCAACTGCCTAAGAATCTGAATTGCAAATATATTCTTCCTTAAGCTGGCGGCAATAAAACACACGATCTTGCGATTGAGAGCCAGATACTTTATCCAACACTCCGACGGGGAAGCTATTTTGGTATTTATACATGAGTGCGTGTATGAAAAGAGTAAGCTTCTGTTGGAATATCAGGCAAGAAAAATGAGATTTGACAGCAGTAAAAATTAGTAACTTGCTTTTTGTATAAGTCGCGATGGGAAGCAGAATACGCTACAGTACTAAAGATATCACGAATATATTCATTATCCTGAGACCAGTGGTGATGTCATTCGTGGACAATCTGTCGGAAAATACATCACTCATTTGTTGGTAGCAGATAGATGGGGCTCCAGCGGACAATACCATAGTAATAGTAATAGTAATATAGGTGTGTATCATCAGTTGAATGGTATATTTACTGGCAGATGGATTTGAAGGAAAGGTACTCGTCACTGGCCAACAAGATCGTCGGAGTTGACACCGTGTGATTTTTATATGTGGAGTCTATAATAAAGTTCAAGGTTTCTGAGGTGTATGTCCAATCTAAAGAGGAACTAATCCAACGCATAACGCAAGCTTTAACCAAGTGAGATCCAGACGAGATACGAAGAATGAGCAGCGCTGGAGTACATTTGTAAATTTCAGAGTGTTTGAATCAAATCGGCGGTCATATTAAACAATTCTTTTAATTTTTTCAGTTCGAGTTCACTTCAGAAGTTGTTGTCTTTTCTCTGTTTTCTGTGTATAATCTAATTTGGTTTAACTTTACTCTAGAAATAAGAATTCAATTCATTCAATGTCAATGTAAATATGCTGTCCAGTGAGATGATCAGAAAGCCATGTAAGGTTTGTTATGTTATGATCCCTACGCCCTTGTATTTCCTAAAATGCTGTTAGGTAGGGATGCAACATTTACTAGTAGCTGTGTCTTCGTGTATCAAACGGAAACTGGCTCGCTGCCACTCACTTCACCCTTTGCAACCACTCACTATCTCTGGATACGTCTGAATGTTAAGTTGGCCAGCTATATTCTAATAGAGCTTATGCAGAAATTTGACACACTGATGCGTGACATAGATAATGGCTTTTGGATAACGATTAGTCTTCAAGCAAACGTGGAAGACATGTGGCGACCAATCCAAATCCTTAAACTTTGCAGGTCTTTGAAGAGCTGTTCATCTACTCAGTACGAGAAGTCGATCACACAACGTTTGAGCGTATAAAACATTGCCACAATTTAATTGATATTCAACAGGAGGTTGTTAAGGGAGAACCAGTGTTTCTAGTCTTAAACATTAATAAACAGATTGAAAAACAGAGGCCCCAACACATATCCCTAAGGAACACCCGACCCAGCCTAGATCACAATATAGCGGTAGCAACGATAACTGACAAAGCTAACACTATCGCGAAGATAGGATTACAAAAAGTTCAGTAGGTTAGATAAGAGACCCATGTTATCGAGTTTCCTCAAGAGAATACCGCCATCCAGCCAGTCAAAGGCCCTGGAAAGGTCTAAGTTGATAACATCCGTCTGTGACCCGCTCTCCCTCGTATGAGAGATTACGCAGATTAGGTTACTGGTAAAGGAGCGGCTCATAACAAAGTCATACTGGGCGCCGATAATAATAAAATGTTTTCAGCAAACGAAATTATCTCATTTAAGATAATCTCAAACACCTTCGGAAAATTATCCATTATAAAATCAGCACCCTTTGAAACAGGTATCGATTTCGCCTTCCTCTATGTGATAGGAAACGTGGATGATTTCAGCGAGATCTTAAACCGGATCGTCAAGGGATGAACAAGTATGTGAGTGGAATCCCTAACCAGAAAACCTTTAATTTGGTCAGATTCCGGTGTGTGTTTTGGTTTGATTTTAAGCAAAAAAATCCGACACGTGCCTGTTATCCCAATCAATCTCAGCACTGTAATAGAGGTAGAGGACACGACCACGCCACTAGACGTACCTGTACAAGGGCGTTGAAAAACTCCCCAAAGGCATGCACTGTATCCGAATCACTTTCAATGATTTCTCCTATATATAAGAGCGCAAAATGAGCAGACTGACTTTTTTGTAGGTTGGCAAACCTACAGAAGTTACTTGGATTAATATGAGTATTTTCCTCTGCCCTGTCCTTATCCTGCGACTGCTTAGCCGCAGAAAAGTCCATGGCAAGTTTTCTAAGTCTTTTGAACCCTTTATAGTGTGCGAGATCATTTGATCTCTGGAAGCGTTTCCAGGCGTTAAATTTCTTTTTGTATAACTGATAAATTCAGAGTCCAACCAAGGCGGGTAGCAGCGACCCACTCGCAAACGATACTGGGCACGTAGATATCAATTGATTGAGTACAATAATGCATAGAATTAATGACACACTTTTTTGACAATTGAAAGCTGGGTAAGTAGAGTCCAGTCAGTTATAGGGAGGTGATTATATAAACCAACAAAATTGGCTTTGCGAAAAGAGTTCTGGACGATGCAGGCATACCCACAGCGCGTCTACGTATCGGACGTTCAACTGTGAGTGTTGTCTCAAGCGCAGGTTGATGACCATTTAATATCTTCTCAATCGATAAATCCGGGGAACGTTGTAGACAACCTTTCACATTAGTGAAAACACGGTCAAGAAGTATGTCGTTGGTATTTGTGGTCACATTCAATTCTTCTAATCAGGAAAGGCATAATGCGCAGTTTATTGGTAGTTGGAGCTATGTCCAAATGAGCTTCCTACTACGGAACATCGAAGTCACTTAAAATCAATAACTAGGAATTTAAAAGAAATTCGCAGACATACAAGGTACCAAGAAACACGTTGAAAGCAAAATCAGAGATTGTCGTCTGCTACCAAAGTAGATGCATCTGCCTATTGTTGCTATGCAGGGAAATCATCAGCCTTTAGTTTGTCTAATGCCATTTTGTAGGAGGAGAATTCATTATAACTCTACGCCGAATGACGCTAAGATCAGTTTTATGCTTTTATTGTAATTTGAGCAGTTGATACAAGATAAGAACTCGCTTTTGTAATCTTTAACTTCATGAGAATCACCGCACCTAGGACAAACAACTCTTATCAGACTCGCCCTTAACTTGCAGTGTGATGAAACAAACGAATTACATCTATATCAGCGTAAAACGTCTACCGCATCACAAACTGAACAAGACTCCAAACCCACTAAAAGATGTCCAACGTTTATAGCCCGGTTGTAAGCTGTGTGGTCCACTTATATCACTGCCTGGTACACATTTTTGCTTTTCTTTAGAGGCTTTATAGAGATAATCCTACAAGTATCAGATTGGAAAAAGATGCTATTATTTTGTTTTATAATATATTTATATAGAACATCTGAGAGAAATTCCTCCGACATGCCAACAACTCTAAGTCTAGCCCAAACACTCTTATAAGCAGTATGTTATCAAATAGTATGTGGCAAAAACGGTCCAACTGCTCCTCCACGCCACGTCGGTTAAGATAGTGTTCAAATCAATAGAAAAAACCTCACCCAATAGGTCATATTTGGTGATTTTGTTTATTTTACACCTATTTCGAGGCATTGATTCATAAGCGACGGTTAAACAAATATTTTAATCGAACAACAGGGCATAGTTATCAAATTTGGAGAGCGGAGACAGGTACTCGATAACCGTGATCAGATCAGAGGTATTAGTTATCTTTTTTGTTAGCATTGCTAGGAGACTTCTAATTAGAAAATGGTATTTCTTTGCATTTTCTTAACACAAATGAATTTTACTTTTAGACAGGTTGCGACTTTAAAAGAGGCTGCGGGAAATAAAACGTTTAAGTGTTTAGCATTGGCTGAAAAGTGACAGAGATTAAATATAGACACAAAACATATATTCATACTTTGTGGGTGGTAACTCATTGAATTAATTAAAGACATTTATAATATTCATTTATGTTCTTTATGTTTGAATTCTAAAGAAAGAGAAACAGATAAATTAAATAATTCATTTTGATGTACGAAATCTAACGAATAATAGAAAAATATTATCACATATGACTATGATTCATATTAGGGAAAGAAATTAATTATTACTTGGATATTGAATGGTAAATGTATGCAATAGCTATCATTATGTACACGTTTATACATAGTGAGCGGCAAAGTTATAGAATAAATTCATTAAAATTTGAGCGATTTGTGTTTTGACGAAATCCCCGAACACGACAACGCATTTAAAGAGTGGAAAACATAAACTTAATTCAAAACAACAATCAAACGATAACGAATAAGATAAGATTATTTCCTGTAAATAAAATGTTCAAAATCCACAAGTAGATACTAATCAATAATACAGAAGAATCAGGTGTACGTCATTGTTAAATGAACGTTATTCTTAATAGCATAAATCGCCTTTGAAAGTTAATCAAGTATGCCATATTTAAGTGAAACCTAGCGAGAGAAATTTAAATTCTTGTTGTATGCGGTGATAAAACCAGAACACAGCAAGAAGTGTGCAATTTCTTTAATGCGAAATATAATAATAATAATAACACGCATTTATTGAGAAGGTTTCACTCCATACAGAAAAATACAAATAAATATACAATAATGAACAATTTACACACAAAAAATCTCCCCCAACAAATGGAGAGAAAAAAACTTCCTAAGTCAAAGACTTGTTGGCAGTATAGCAAAAACAAAACTACAGAAACAACACAAAAATTTCTATCATTTCTACAATATGCTTCCCTCCAAAAAAGTCACTGATTAAAACATCGTAACGCATCTACTACACAAAAACAAAAAAGCATATATGCACCTTAAAATACTAACATCTAAAAAAACTCAGTTTCCAGTCTCCAATCACAGCATACATGCCTCAATACCGATATCCACTCCGATCTGCCCATCCCCAGTTCAAACACACTGTTCCCTCTCCACTCAAAAAACAAATAAAGAAACACCGATACTTACGCGACCAACCACACACACCCCCACGCACACACACACGCTCGCACACACACAATACCACCGACTCATGCAGGAACCCGCCCGCGCCTGCCCTCTTGTTGTCAATTTCTTCTAAACAAAGAGTGAATGGCACTTCTAGGCGCATGAAAAATCCAGCTCTTCAATCGTTTCTTAAATAAATTCAAAGAAGTGTGTTCTCTTATTTCAGGAGGCACCGAATTATAAACCCTTACACATAGGTAAGCAAACGATCTCTGCGTAACTGCCTTCCCCACCTTTTGCGTTTTAAACGAGTGTGTGCTATGTCTAGTAAAATGTGAATGCTCTATTATTGTAAGACTCTCCCGCTGGGCATGCTGAGTGTTTGCAACCGTAAAGTAAAATAGCTTCCTAATATCCATTAAGAAAGTGTCCTTGTATAGACGATCACTAGGGTAAGCATAATATTTACCATGTACCACCTTAACAATACGGTTTTGGGTACTTTGCAAGAATCTGAGATGGGACTCAGACGCACCGCCCCAGGCTATTATGCCATAACATAGAACACTCTCAACCAATGCATGATATACAGTACGCAGATGTTTATTATCCAACATTTCCTTAATAAATCTCAATTTATACAGCAATACTCTAAGTTTTTTAACCAATTTTTGAATATGGAAATCCCATATCATATGGCAATCCATATCAAGGCCCAGATAGGATACTTTGCTCACCTTTCGTATTGCCAAATAACTACCAACACTGATTGTATCATAAAAGGGCAAACAGTGGGCGTAAGATGAGAAAGGGACAATCACGGTTTTTGAAAGGTTCACGGTCAACCATCTATCAGAAAACCATGCCATAATCACCTCAAGATTCCTATCAACTAGTTTTTTAGGGAACACCAACTGTCGGCCGTATAGAAAATAGCAGTATCATCCGCGTACCCTACCACTTTGCCCATACAGCGCAATTGTAAAAAAAAATATCCAGATAGACGTATCATTCAATCCACAGTGAGTAAATTCGAATAGAAATTCAGTGAAACTGGACATGCTAAATAGATACAAAGTTCAGGGGGTCCTAAGAAAATTGATGAAGAGGTAAAACTTGATATTTTGTTAAGTGTGGGTGAGAATCCTCATGTTCCATCTCGATCAATTGCAGCAGACTATGACATTTCCCAACGATTAGTATTACGTGCATTAAAATTAGAGAATTACCATCCTTACAAAATACAGTTGGTGCATGAACTTAATGAAGATGGACCTAACCGACGAATGCCTTTTTGTGAAATAACGCAAGATTTATGCAACCGTAATCCAAGCTATATTTTCGGACGAAATATCATTTTGGCTAAATGGAACAGTGAATAAACAAAATTGCATGTATTGCAATAAGGAGAATTTTCACTGGATGACTGGAGCACACACACAACACCCCCGTAAAGCTAACGTGTGGGCAGGAGTAGCCCACGATAGAATCATAGATCATTTTTTCTTTGACGAAACTCTCACTGGGCAGAGATATCATAATTTTCTAAGGAATGAGCCTATTCCTGCTCTTGCTGCAAGTTTTGAAAATGAAGATGATCATGATTTACCAAGTGGTGATATTTGGTTTCAACCAGACGGTGCACCTCCGTACTTTGCACGTCCTGTTCGCGACTTTTTGAATGAATTCTTTTCTGGCAAGTGGATAGGAAGGCGAGGACCAATAGAGTGGCCTCCAAGTCCCCAGATCTTACGACGCTAGATTTTTTATGGGGGTATTTAAAATCAAAAATATATGTTAGCAAATCAAAAAACCTATAATATTTGAATAATTGAATTAGGTATGAATGAGTCGAATTAGGCTCGCGTCATTCCGATTGTGCAAAAGGAATGTGTCAACAGATTTGCTTATTGTCAAGAGGTCGGTGGATTGCATTTCGAACATTATATTTAAAGAAAACAATACTTTAATTTGCTGACTAAGAGCCTTTATCTTTTGATTGTTGTTATGAGTAGAGTTTATGTTTTCCACTCTTTACATGACTTTCATTCGAAAATTTAACAATGTGAGGTATCAAAATTTTAATGGAAGGTAATGTGTAGACAATTCAATGATCTATAAAAATTGAAATTTTTACATTTAACAAAATGTCAATAAGGTCATATTTGAAAAGCAGGAGTGGGAGAAATGTATATTTTATGCAAAAATGTGTATTTTTCAAAACTAGAGTTGACATGCCCGAGCATTTCGTCAAAACACGAATCGCTCAAATTTTAATGAATTTATTCCATAATCTTTCCGCTCACTGTATATGTACCTGGAAAGAGATTGTCCAACTTTAAATATCTATTCCTTCATTTCTCCATAAATTGTCAGTTTCTACATTTTCTTGCCATAATCATGTGGGTATTTATTGTGTCAGTGTAGATGATAATATTAATATATTAATAATAATATATATTAAGAAATCAATAAACAATTGGAAGGCTGCCCTTTTACTTGACTCTTCAAATACCTCTAACCCACTTAATCCGCTAACTACCATTAGTAAAGTACCTGACTTAACAAACCTCACAAATCCCACTAATGATATTGATAACGAGTCCGGTAAACGCCATGCTATAAATAATACAAGACTTTCAACGAACGGTCAGATCTCTCTTAGGTCTACGGTTCAACACCCTGTAACCTTCGCGACGATCTCTAGTGTGATTTGAGGAGTAGAAGCAGCGCTGCTAAATAAACTTCCGGTCTATGGCCTACCACCAAAACTTTGTACCTGGACAGCAAACTTCCTCTCCAACCGGAGCATTTCTGCTGTTGTGGATGGCCACTGCTCTAAACTGTATCCAATTAATGCAGGAGTCCCTTAAGGTTCAGCTTTAGCCCCTACTTTGTTTCTTCTCCACATCAATGACCTCCTTTCTAGCACATCCAACCCAGTTCACAGTTACGCGGACGACAGCACCCTCCACTCAAATATACAATATTTTAAGCCTGTCTATTTAGCCCAAATAGATGAGAATCGCAGACTCATGGAGGGTTCTGTCTCTGTGGATCTCCAAAAAATATTAGACTGGGGAAGTAAAAATCTTGTACAAATCAACTCCACCAAATCTCAGTCTTGGTTTCTATCCCATAAGAGATACACCACCCCTAGACCCATCACAATGAACAACCAAGTTATTCAAAGTAATGAGTCCTTTTCACTTGTTGGCATTTCTGTGGATCGAAATCTCAATTGGCACCAACATGTCACATGGTGACCTCTCTCTCTTTTTTATAGACATATGCACGGGCACTGCTCAGATGAGCTTTCTTCCATAGTTCCTCCACCTGCTGCCCCCAACAGATCTACCAGGAAAACAGAGCGAATGCATCCTTTTACTGTCCAGGTCACCAGACATAGAACATCTTGTTATGCCCGCTCTTTTGTCCCGAGGACTTCCAAGTTGTGGAATTCCTTGCCGGCACATGTTTTTCCTTCTCCTCCGAACCTTCAAACCTTCAAGTCCAGAATTAACAAGTTGCCTCTTTCCTTCTTGTCGACACCCACGATACGACAGTATTTAGGCTGTGAGCCCTCGTGGTGTGTTGCTGAAATAAAAAATAAAAAAGACACATTGGGGCCCCGTAATCGAACTACAATAACACAACGTACCCTTATCCACCGCTCTAAGACTAGGTAGAGTTGGGCAGTAGAGTTCATTTGCTTTTATATTTCCTTAACCTCTTGAAAATGGCTCCAAAACAGAAGACGAATCGTCGAGTTTTAATAAATTCTAGAAGCCGTTTAACTCGAGAACCAAATATTTCTCAGATGTATGTAATATAACTTAACAAAATTGCAATACCATTTTTTTTAGGAAGGATGGGTAATATTATTTTGCTGCTTTTGTACAGAGGTGTATTGTATGATTGTTGGGAATATAATTATTGATTGAGATGCATCAAGCTTTTGCCTGTTGCACAGCTAGTAAACTTCTGACACCATTTTTATTACTTATGTACCTCTCAACATTAGAAAATTTTAATGTGTTGTAGATCCCATGACATCAAGGTACGCTCCTTGGCAGGAAGGTCAACGTGGTGGCAGCGGTGCTCCATATACCATCGCGGAAACTCGACTCAAAGAGATACGTAAACTTTTCATGTACCCATATTTCGATTTGGGAGGCACAGCAGATAATGAAGGGGACTTTCAAAGAGCTATACAGGCATCCACCTCACAAGTTCACAAAAATTTGAACTTTCAGTTACCCTTTTTCGGATTCAGGTGAGTTTATTTTATTTTAATTATAGTATCCGGAATGTGGAAGCATACAGAATAGGCCACATAACCGGAATTCCTTGTTAAGCCTTTATTTTTATAAATATATAAAAATTATTCTACTTTTTTTTTGATTTGGAAATACCTACATAAATTTATTTTAGTCTATAATAGGTGTTTCTGTACGGTTTATAACTTAAATATTTTACACAGGTATTACAGTTAGCCTAAAAGAACATCCCAAAAAAGTGGATAATCCAGCGCTAGTTACTCACATGTTGAAAAAAATCGGGACGCAGCAAGTGCGTTATGGTAGCGATTTTTCATTAAACGCTTCAAATTTGAATAACTCATTTTGATATAAGCCTAGAAAGCTGAATTTTGCTATACAGGATGGTCCCCCGGGAGGTCCCACGATCGATTGCGGGAAAACTATCAATAGGAAAAACCTGAAAATTTGATATTACACTAAAGTCGTTGGGCGCCACAGGTTAGAAATATTTGCAAGATGGCGGCTTTTCCGGTTATACCGGAAGTAGATGTCGATTTGCTTATTTTAAATAGAACATCCTATATTTTATTGCAGTTTCGGATTCTACAATAAATTCTGAACACTTTTTATAAATAATGTTCTATACCTATCATCAACCGCCCAGAAGATATTTAGACTTTAAGATAAAATTTGACATTTACGGCCAGTCATAAAGATACCGATATTTTTATAATAAGAACATATTTCGTTAGGATTTTTAGAATTATGCTGAAAGATATTTCACTTCATCTATTTCCACATCTAGACTAATGATAGAGTATACAGAATGTCTAAAAAAAATTCTTGAAGTTTGCAATGAGAAATTGCAAAAATCTCGCGTTTTTCAAATTGGAACCCCCTTTTTTATAACACTATCGTGTTAAGCTCAAAAAATCACTGATACTTTGTATGTAATTACCTATACCTAAATCAAAAGGTTTTCATTTTATTTTGAAAAAACTCATTTCAAAGCCTGATATTTTGATAAATTTCCTACCATAAGCGTTAGCCATGGAAAGTAAATTGCCGAGTGTGTTTCTCTCGAAACTCTGACAGTTTGTTGATTAACTAGCTAATAATGGCATGGTTAAATTACACACACGAAGATTATTTAAATTTTATTTACTATTTATGGACAATGTAATAAAGTAATTTCGCGAACGTGTGATACATTTGCTGATAGATATCCAGATAAACAAAAACCGTCACATGAAACCGTCAAACGAATAGTAGACAATTTCAAAAACTGCGGATCTGTCAAGAAAAAGGTGCATAGGGCTAAACCCGTTGTTGACAACAAACTAACCGAGATAGCAATTTTTAGGTATTTCGCCATATAACCTTATATAAAACCATCAAACAGATAATAGAAAATTATAAAAAAAACAATTCACACACAAAATGGACTGAATAAAATGAAACAAAAATTAACGTCCTAAGTGTTCAAATTGACGACCTCTGGCGTCAAGACATTTTTCACACCTACGTGTCAATCCCTCATGTGTGGCCCTTCTTATTGAATCCGGATCCAATTCACCAAATGATTCTCAAACCCGCTGCATGCAATCTTCTTTAGTAGAAACTCCAGTGTTGTAGATTTTATTTTTTATAGTACCCCATATAAAAAAATCGAGAACAGATAAGTCAGGCGATCGAGGCGGCCAAAGGTGTGGCCCATTGTTGGCAATCCATTGGTCAGCAAATAGAGATTGTAAAAGATTGTTAACCAGGTGACCATTATGAGGAGGGGCCCCATCATGTTGGTAAAATATTTGCTTATATTTATTCAAAGGAAGGTTGTCCAAATAAGTTACTTCCAAATTTTGCACAATTTCCAAATAACGCTCACCTACAAGTAAATAAATAATAATAAAGTATTTTATGAAGTTCGGATTAATTCTCACCATTCAAATTATCGTCGTATATTTCTAGGGCAACAACGCCGTCATTCCTTATAGCACAATAAATATTAAACTGCCAGCTTTCCTGAAAATGTCCTTCCCTAGAAGGATGAACATTGGTGTCACTCCAATAGTGAAAATTACGACGATTGAAAAGTTCATTTTTTGAAAATTTTGCTTCATCCGTCCATATGATGTTATCTAAAAACAGCTCGTTTTCTTGCAATCGCATTAAAATAAATTCACAGAACTCCACCCTTCTGGAAAAATCAGTTTCTTTTAAATGTTGCACAACTGAAAAAGCATAAGGATATGTTTTCGTAAAATTCGCAGAACGAAGGTTTTGGACAATCCTGACTCCAGTGCTACTTGCCTCGTTGACTTTGTAGGGTATGCGGCAAAATATCCCAAAATTGCTATCTCAATTTGTTCGTTGTTACCAAATTTTATCAAAATAACTTAGTTATTTTTCGACATACAATTTTTTCTCAGAAAAAACATTTTTTTTAGAAGAACTGGTTGGGCGGGCTCGTTAACGAACTCGTCCGCCATTTAAACAATCGAACAAAATGAAGAAATGTGCCAATTTTCATTCAAATCAGTTTAGTATTTTTTGAGTTATCGCTCGTATATATATATATATATATATATATATATATATATATATATATATATATATATATATATATATATATAATTTATTTGCTGAAAATTATACATATGTCAGCTCAAGAAAGTCCTAGGGCTTGTATAGCAGTTAATAACAAAATTTAATAAAAATATTCCAAAATATATTTGACACCTTCCTTCTAAAACATCACTTCCAATTTTGACATACCAAATAACATAATCTTCTCAATCTATTTCCCATCTTAATGTATTGGTCAATATTTTTATTTTAAAGCATTCTTCGCAATATATATATATATATATATATATATATATATATATATATATATATATATATATATATATATATATATATATATATATATATATAGTGTGTGTGTCTAAGATAAGAAGGACCACAATGGGGATCTCCAAAACGGTAGCAGATACAGACTTGGTTAAATGAGAGAAAAGTTCTCCGAAAATTTTTCTGGCTTTTGAGAAATTTTAAAAAATTTGGATTTTTCGATTTTACATATTTTTTTCTGTCCTTAATGGTGGACACCAATACCGGTGACACTTCTCCACATCAACTTTTCATTTTGTGTAACGTAGCATTGCTAATTTCTGAATCCAACGTTTGCGGGAACGATTACGGGGTATTCTATTCAAGAAACTAATTCAAGATGGCGCTTCTCCGCCATTTTAGTGAATTTTTATTTAAAAAAATTCACTATTAGAAAGGTATCGATGGTGAGACTTTGCAAAAAAAATTTTAAATGAGCGCGATTTAGGACCCCTAGAACCCATATCCGGGGTCAGTTTCAATTTTTATATGTTTATATATATATATATATATATATATATATATATATATATATATATATATATATATATATATATATATATATATAATATATATATATATATATATATATATATATATATATATATATATATATATATATATATATATATATATATATATATATGTATCCGTCTGATAACTCAAAAAATAATTAACCGATTTCAATGAAACTCGGCAAGTGCCTTTTTTTAATTAATGGCTTGGATGAGTTCGTTAGGCAGGAAAATCGGAAGGGTTTTTCCGGAATAATTGAGTTTTCTTTCAAAAAAAAAGTTTTCTCCGAAAATAACAAAGTTGTTTTAATGAAATTTACTATATATGTTGCCTTGGGAGAGGACTTACTAAGTACCAAAATTCAACTTTCTCAGTTTATATAAAATTGAGTTATTCAAATTTTAAATTTTCTTTTGAAACAATTTTTTTTCTCCAAAAATTACACCTTATTTTAATGAAATTTGGTGGATATCTTGTCCTAGGAAATACCTTACTATCTATCATTTAAATTTGAAGCATTTAATAAAAATTCACTACCATAACGCACTTGCTGCGCCCGAGTTTTTTTTACTTCCAGCAGTCCTTTCTCATTAAAATCGTAGGGTTGTACATCTTATTTGAGCCGGTTGCGATATACCAGGTGGTTCAAAACCTAGTAGGGGGGCAGGCTTTAGACGGGCACTATATATATATATATATATATATATATATATATATATATATATATATATATATATATATATATATATATATTTACCAATGCTTGTTTACTATGTCATGCCTTTTGTTTTAGTGTGGGACTCCCACACAGGCTGTGGGCGCCAACATGTGATCACAAAGATATCTGTTTCTGTCGGGTCGGGAAGAAATGTGACTTTCTGGTATTCACGCAGAAAACAATTCCCTTATCATGTTTTCTTTTCCTTTATCTTCAGAGCTTCCAATTTCTAACCATTTCCTCTGTCTTATATCTCCCCACTATCTAGTGGCCATAAAGGAAGGATGGTGGTAGATCTTCTGAAACAGGAACTTAAGACTTTGTGAAACATATTTCTTGCAACAAACTGCATCTGCTCCAGAATATTTGTTTAAAAATCGACAACTTTGACATTTAATTGTGACAAAATAAAGATTTGCTTCTTCCCTTGAGATTTGTCAAGACTTACCGACTTACCAAATATGGTAGCGAACTTAATTCATTATCGTTTTTACCTTGCAAAATATTGTTTCTAAAAAGTCCAGACCCAGTACGTGCATTATGGTATCGATTTTAGTTTAAACGTGTGTGTATTTTGTTTGTTTGTTTATCGTCGGTCTATGTCCGCGACTATGGCCAATCACCGACACCAGGGAGCAGTTTTCACCTCATTAATTTAAAAATGTTGCCGAACTCTTGCCTTTATGTAATGCAGGGATCTTTATCGTACCAAACATCGCATGGACACGGCAGCGACGGCTTTATGCCGCCTCCGTAGAGCGGAACGTGCGAACTTTCAACTTGCTTAAATACAATGCAGCTACATCGGTTGATGTTAATTTACAGTATGTACTGAAAAAGTGAAGGGGAAATCCTGGGAATCTAACCCAGTACCCTTCGGTTAAGAGGCACACGTTCTTACCACTGAACCACTTAATTTCTTATTAGCATAAAAACTTCCATTTTGATCGTAATTTACTTGTATTAAGGACATATGTACCAATTTCATCAAAACAGCTTTGTTATTTTCGGAGTTATACATTTTAAAGATTTTGTTATTGTTAAAAACTAGTCCAGTTGGCTGGTTAACGAACTCTGACAATAGATCATGACCTCTCTATTGGTGCATTTTTTTAAATCAAAGTTTGCAACAATGCATTAATGCGTATAAAAACATATAGTGTTTAACATAATGAAGTTGGGGTGTTTTGACCACGATCTGTATACAAAATTTAACAGATCCATTAATTTTTGCATGCTTTGTTATACAATTTTAAAAAAGTGTTTATAGCTGTAAAAACGAAAACCTAAAAAGGTATTTTTAGAAACGACCAATTTTCAATTTCACCTCCAGTCAGAACAGAACAATATTTTAAAATTTTGTTTATAAAATCATAAATATCTCCAAAATGGAGCCCATGATTTCTACAGTAGTTTTTAGCTAAAGTAGCTGGTGACAGAGATTCTATAGGGATATCAAATTTCGGATGATGACCTGTATATTTTAATTTCTACGACGGATTTACTAACTAAGAACGAACCTTTTTATGTTTCAGGTTTAACTATACACGCATCTCTTTGAATGGTTACTTGGAGTTTAGCGATCCACCTGGTACAATATCCGACTATCCCTTGGTCTTTCCCATAAAGGATTGGCCAAAGAAAAATGATCCATCATTTATAGGTATCTTCTACAGTAAATGTAGGATAGGTAGCTTAAGAGCTGAAGATATCGATAAGAGAAGGCCTGGTGTGTATTTCAGAATGGAACGAGATCTTCGGAACAGAGTTGACAGGATGGGAGTCGAGTTCAGAGAAAGGCTTAAATGGGATATTAGAGAAGGTGTTATAGGCGCTGAAGCCTTCGATCCCAAACATGCATTAGTTGTTACTTGGAAGAATGTCAGTTTTGCTGGTGGAATTGCAAACTCTCTCTATGTGGTAAGTATTATTTTTATTATTTATTTATTTATTTTATACACTAGTACCCTATAAAATAAACCAAATTTGAGTAAGTAAGCAAGCAGTTGTGAGTTGCAGATAATATTGTGAGATCATCTTTTGGTAGCAGGTACTATGATCGTCCGCTGTACATAATATTAAAATATAAGAAATCATGCAATTTTAATGGCAAACCATTAATCAAAATCGAAAAATGAATCCTAAAAAATAAACCCTGATGAATCTTTCGCTTGCGCAAAATATATCAATGCCACTCGTGTAGTCAATGATGCAAGACTAAATCGGTGACCACTCAATAATGCGCCTTTGATGACGTGGCAGGTTGAAAAGCCGTAGATGTCGCTACTGTATTTGGAGAATGTTCAAATTTATACTAGACAAAAGCAAAGGATTTTCAAGAACTCCATGAGAGCGTCTTGGAGAACTCAAAATTCGGCTTGATCCGATATTTTGGAGAAAGCTATCATCATCACCATAGGAAAGGGAGTTTATAAGGAGAAAATCCACCACGTCGTTAGTAATGAGAATGCCGAAGGTAGGTCAAATAATCGACTCCCGAGGCACTCATAAGTTTGTATATAATCACGGGAATAGTATCCCCTGCATTCCACATAGTAGTTCATTAGCTTCAAATAAGCAGCAATTAAGGACACTAAACCAGCTGAAAAACCTACTCTGTCCAATTTCAATAAAATAACTCCATGTACATGACATCAGCTTGAGCATGATCCTCCAAGGCGTCAGCAACGGACTGTGTAAATGTTGCTGTATTTGTTAGACTGGGGGCAATGATTGACTTTGTCTGAAACGACAGATATTTATGTACATAGAGCTTATAAAAATTAACTACAATTAATACTGAACCATAGTTGATAATGTCACTATGCGTTCCAGACTTATATATATATATATATATATATATATATATATATATATATATATATATATATATATATATATATATATATATATATATATGTACCTCTTTAGATATCTGCGACAGAAAAGTCAAAAATTGCTTAGGGTTGATTGAAATATCAGAATAGTTGGCCTGCCTGTAGATTTGCTTTTGCAAATACAGTGTTTTTCCTCATATCGTTTAATAAGGACCAATCTGTGGTTTTTTAAAATGTTGTATGGAATGTTATCCTTGGGAAAAGCTTCAGAATATTGCTCGATGCATGATTGTATCGAATAAGACGAACTTCCATTTGGATTTCGTGTACCACTGCGAAAATGGGCCATTAAAATAGAGGCATCCTGCTCCGGTGTGAAAGGTATCTTTACAATCAAGTCTAAAAAAATTGAACAAATAAATGAACATAACCTTAACATACGCACACTTTTAACTTACGTAAAAACGCAATGAAAATGCTGAGTTTTGATAAAAACTGTTTATTTTTATTGTCCAACAGATAGAAAATTATTTGAAAAAGGTAAACACTGGTCGAACTTGAAAAATGCACAATATACATACAAAATAACCGGTGAAAGGGGAAATGAGTGCCAATGGACTGAACTGTCAATTGTCAATTTAGTAACTTTAGGATCCTTAGTCTAATGTTTTTTTTTGGTTACTTTTTGACTGCCAACTCATAAAATCCTAAGAGAGAGACAGAATCCGGTCACGTGGGACTCGGGAATTAATATATATATATATATATATATATATATATATATATATATATATATATATATATATATATATATATATATATATATATATATATAGGGTGGCGCATTGAAAACGAAACAGACCGATTTGTGTCCAGATACATTTTTTTAAGAAACGCTGAAATACGTCAATTTTAATATTGAGGGGGACATGTTTTGACATAAAACTCAACTTTGTCACATCAACCCCTTAAGGGTGGTGATAACAACCCTTATATTTTAAATGGTGAACATGGGTCGAGTGTTACATCATTTGAAAGCTCTTTCTTTTCTGAATTCAGCGCATTAATTTTTTTTGAATTTCTATCAACTCGTTTAAAAATTATTCACAGTTGAAGATGCAAAAACGCATTTCACTCATTCTGATAAGAAATGTGCTGATAGTCAATGTTTTGTTGGTTTGTAAACAAAAAATTGACTATCAGAATATATCTTATCGGAATGAGACAAATGCGGTTTATTATTTCAGTTTTTCGGTCGGTTTGATACTTGATAATACTACTGAAAATTAATTTCACAATGGTGTATTCTGTAGAAGAAAGAGTTGAAATAATTACTCTTTTTTTCAAAAATGATGACTGTGCCAACCCTACCGCAAATTTGTTTAATGAACGACATCCGAACATACATGTTAACTGAAAATACATTTTGGAGTTAGTTGCAAAGTTTCGACAAAGTGGTTCAGTAGGCACCAAGAAATCGGGATACTGAACGTGAATTTCCGGTTAGAAATGAGACTACTGAAATTGAAGTTTTAGGACAAATTGCTGCAGACCCAACTTTGAGCACGAGAAAAATGGCCACTGTTTCAAACAGCAAAAGAAGAACTATTCAGCGAATATTGAAGCATCATAAATTTCACCCGTATAAAATTTATCTTGTACAACAACTGAATGAAGATGATTTTGATCGGCGGCTGGAGTTTTGTGAAGTTATGACTGCACGAATAGCTGATAACGGGAACTTTCTGTTCAATATCTGTTTTTCAGACGAGTGTACGTTTTTATTAAACTCTACAGTCAATCGTCATAATTGTCGTTATTGGGCAGATAATAATCCAACAAATTTTCACGAAGTCCACACTCAAACTCCACAGAAATTGAATGTCTGGACTGGCATTTTTGAGAACCGGTTAATCGGACCAATCTTTCTTGATTGAAATTTGAGTGGCGAAACGTGTTTGGAGTTACTAGAAGATATCGTTTACCCTCTACTAATTGACATTGTTGAAAATGATGATCGCTATCAAGAAAATCAATTAGTGTTACAACAAGATGGAGCTCCTCCGCATTTTTCACAATGTGTTAGGGAGTTTTTGAACAGAGAGTTTCCAGGACAATGGATTGGGCGTAGAGGTGCTATTGGGTGCCCCCCTACATCACCGTATTTAAGTCCTTTAGACTTCTTTCTATGGGGCCATTTAAAGAGTAGAATTTTCGCAACAGAACCGGAGTCTCTGGAACAATTACAACGACGCATTGTTGAAGAATGCCGTCTAATAACTCCACAAATGCTCCAGAATGTCAGAGCTCGTTTTCAACAAAATTTATACTTTTGTATGGAAGCTGGTGGTGAACAATTTGAACACTTACTTAACTGAATAAACATTTTTGAACGTTTGGTTTTGTTTTTTAGTTTTTTTTTAACAAAAAATTGACTAAGTAGTGTATTTCTTATCACAATTAATGAAATACGTTCTTGCAACTCCAAATGTGAATAATTTTAAAACGAGTTGATAAAACTTCCAAAAAAATAAGTTTGCTGAATTCATAAAAGAAAGAGCTTGCAAATGATGTAACACTCGACCCATGTTCCCTATTTAAAATATAAGAGTTGTTATCACCACCCTCAAGTGGTTGCTGTGACAAAGTTGAGTTTTATGTCAAAACATGTCCCCCTCAATAGTAAAATTGAGATGTTTCAGCGTTTCTTAAAAAAAAAATTTCTCTGGACGCAAATCGGTTTGTTTCGTTTTCAGTACGCCACTCTGTATATATATATATATATATATATGTATATATATATATATATATATATATATATATATATATATATATATATATATATATATATATATATATATATATATATATCACACGGATAACTCAAAGAATAATGGGCCGATTTTGATGAAATTTGGCACGTACCTTCCTTTTGCAAGTAGCTTGGATAAAATCGTTAGCCAGGAGAATCGAACCATTTTTTCCGGGAAAATTTTAGGTTTTCCTCGAATAATTTTAGTATCTCCAAAAATAACAGCGCTATGACAACCAAATTTGACGTGTACGTTTGTACTATCAAACTTACCCTACGCACCAAAATTCAGATCTCTAAGTTAAAACAAAAAAAGTTATAGGCATTAAAAAAAAGGGGTGCCACTGGTGATCAGAGGAAAGCACAAAACAAAATATTTTATAAGATTAACAAAACCAATTGAATATTACATACAGCGGTTAAGTTTTCTTGGTGCAAAAGTGTCAAGAAGTAGCAGAAAAAATATTTTGAAAATTTTATAATTTTTCTTCTTGAAACGTCAGAGTCTCGCTTTTAAACATCAAAATTTGGAATATTTAGACAACGAATTTGAAACAAATACGGATTATGTAAGAGAAAGGTCCTAATAAGTGTGTTGCACAAAGACTTAATTTTCAACTTCAACCATCACTGTCATTCATTTTACTAAAATATTTTCGGAAAATCCATTTCAATAGACCCTCTTTCTGATGCTTCGGCAATGGTTTCCGCTATAGAGTTTATATGGTTTAATGGTCTATATTTTAGCAAATTTTTGTCGAAAAAAATCGTTAGTAACAAGACTGCGACTTATGAATTTTAAAAAGATTTCTTTAAATGAGCGCGAACTAGAACCCCAAAAACCCATATACAGGGTCAGTTTCAATTTTTGCCTGTTTACAAATATACAGGGTGACGCATTTCTAGGGTAAAGCTCAATATATCCGTTATTATACAAGATATGAGGAAAAGTATATACGTTAATTATAAGGTGTCTCGAGTTATAACTTGTCAACATTTTTGACAATTACAGAGTGGCCCGTAAGTCGTTGGTGATACACGCTTTTTTTTAATAGACCATTCCTTATGTTGTTGCATTTTTGTGTTTTTCATCAAATTATAATGCATGTTTGTAAGGAAAAAAAAAGATATCGTTCATCGTTTTTGAGTTATTTCAATTATTTGCAACTTTTCACGTTTTTGGCACATATTTCAAACGCATATCACAAATTATGATATGGCGTTTTTAACAATAGATAGCGCAGTCCGATGGAAGTGACGCATTCAGAGAGCTTTTTCTTTATATTACTCGTCGAAAAAATCGAGCTGCCGTATACAGGTACTCTCAAATGGTGGCTGAATTTGAAAAGTTTTCGCTGAAATGTTTTGAGTGTTTCTGTAGAAATATTTTTTTGTAAGATTTTTGTGATATGTTAGTAATAAATAATAAATGTTTAGTAAGTTATTTAAAAAAAAAGTTGTCGAATTTGTTTGAAAAATATAATTTAGTGTAACATTACTGAATGCAATTGATGTAAAAGAAATTATCATATATTTTTTTCAATTTTGGTCCTAAAGCTGTTTGTGAATAATTATATTTTGACACATGTGTAAATAGCTTGTAGAGGTTCGTTGGCCAGGAAAATCGGACCTGTTTTTCTGGAAGTTTTGACGTTTATTTTCGGATTTTTTGATTAGAGTTTTGACTTTGAGAACTGGCTCATTCAGTCACTGTCAATCTTTAAAATGAACAAGGATGCATCTGACCTTGCTTTTCACAATGGCAAAACCTATCTTAAAAATGTTAATCTAACAAGCTCTTTAACTTTTTTCTTTTATCTTCTTTTATCTCCCTATACACTTGCTGTTTACTAAAAATATATACTAATATTAAAACTTACACACATATCCACCCACACACGTACACAAGCGCATATACACTCAAGTATACGCACCCACGTCAATAGACTTTATACGTCCAGTACTTAACACTAGGTGCAGGACAGAAAATGCACATTATTTCTTTATGTGCACATACACACACATACATATGCATGCACACATCTACGCTACAAGTTGTTGTAGGAGAAACACTGGGACACTTTTCACATCAATGTAGCCTGTCATGGTGACTTTTTAACATACTAGGGAGGCTGCGATCAAAAGAGGTTAACACAAGGAAAGACACAAAGAAACTTACTTTTATCTTTCTGACTATACATTAATCTGCTAAGTTTATTTAGTATCCCTTAAGACTATATAGTATATTGCCACTAGTACAATATTTATTGGAACAGTCCAATTTTCAGAATATCATCTTTTTACTAAGAGCTATATAAACCTAGCTAGCTAACTTAGAGTCTTTAACAAAACATATGAAAGCTACCATGACACTTTTATTACAAACAGCTTCATACATAAGTAATGTCACATCAAGTGGAAAGGAAACATTGTATTGTATCAAATGACAAAATAATATTTTTCTTTGTTCATGATGTATAATACAGGAAAAAATCAAATTATTTAAATCATCTGGGCTGGTATTGTCGCATGAGCAAAATGGATTATCTTCAAGTTTTATTTTATACAAATGATACTTAAAAGCACCATGGCCTATGATTATTCTGTTAAGTGTCGTAGGCAATTGCCTAGGAAGCAACAGCTCTTTGTAATTGGGTTGTTTTGTTAGATTATGGACGATACTACCGAAGTGCTTGTTACAGCTACTTTTCAACTTATTCCAATGATCCTGCCATCTTATATTACACACATGTTTTACTTGCGGAAGTAGATCTCTGTTACTGTAAAAGTCATGTTTACAACCTGTTATCGTTGCTTTTTTAGCAAAATAGTCGGCCTTTTCATTACCCTCAAGCTTTGAGTGCCCTTTTACCCATATGAAAGTAACTCTTTTGTGCTGTTGTTCCAAGACATCTAATTGATAAGCAATATCACATATTACCCTGGACCGATATATAACATTTTGAAGATTCGATAGAGTTCTTAACAGTGAAAGGGAATCGGGGAAAATTTTTGTACTTTTTGAAACAACGAAGCTATTTTAATAAAATATTAGTACGTTGTTAGTACTATATAGGTTATACTATCAACCAAATGTCCTTCTTGTAAAAACAAGACATATTTTCCATTAAAAACATTTTTACGAAAATTCGCTATCATAACGCATTTGCTGCGTCCCGAACTTTTTAGTTTTATATTGCCGTGTTTTGAGATTTGAATATATTCCATTTGGCTTTTCCACATACTTTATAACGTAGTTTTTTCAGTACTTATCTTCAGAATCAAAGTGCAATGGTTTCGTAACACTCGCTACGCGAGCACAGACAAATTAAACAAATTATAACATCTGATTAGGAAAAATTATAAGTTTTAGTTGTTCTGATGGCTTCAGTCGTTCGTTAAGTTTTTTGATACTATTTTCTTCTCCTTGTAGACCAACACGTTTCAAATGGTATTAGCCACTGACGAAGTCCTTAGTTACGTCATATTCAACTACCTTGACCTACAATGGACGAGTCATACAGAGGCAGGCAGTGACACTCTTTGGGGTGAAGGTGGTATTCCAGCCTTCGTTGGATTTAACGCCGGCAACGGAACCAGAAGCTATGAGTACACACCCTACAGTCAAAATTCCGTCATAAGAGATCTGTCAGCTACTGGTTTTGCCAATGGCTTCCCAGGAAGGCATATATTTAGGGTAGATGAGAACATATTACCAGGAACCTGTAATAAAGATATAGGTTAGTATTTGATGTTTAATTAACTTATAATAATCGAACAAATTTATTGTACCACCAACTTGCGAGAAGTAATAGTATTCCTTTTTCTGTGACATTAATTTTAATTTTAATCTATATATATATATATATATATATATATATATATATATATATATATATATATATATATATATATATATATATATATATAGAGGGTGGCGCATTGGAAACGAAACAGACCTATTTGCGTCCAGAGTATTTTTTTAAGAAACGCTGAAACACGTCAATTTTAATATTGAGGGTGACATGTTTTGACATAAAACTCAACTTGGTCACATCAACCCCTTAAGGGTGGTGATAACAACCTTCATATTTTAAATAGAGAACATGGGTCTAGTGTTACATCATTTAAAAGCTCTTTCTTTTCTGAATTCAGCACACTAAATTTTTTGGAAGTTTTATTAACTCGTTTAAAAATTATTCACAGTTGAAGATGCAAAAACGCATTTCATTCATTCCGATAAGAAATATGCTGATAGTCAATGTTTTGTTGGTTTGTAAACAAAAAATTAACTATCAGAACTTTTCTTATCGGAATGCGGTTTATTATTTCAGTTTATCGGTCGGTTTGATACTTGATAGTACTACCGAAAATTAATTTCACAATGGAGTATTCGAACAGATATGTTAATAGAGTTACATTTTGGAGTTAGTTGCAAAGTTTCGACAAAGTGCTTCAGTAGCCAATAAAAAACAAGATCCTGAACGTGAATTTCCGGTTAGAAATGAGACTACTGAGATTGAAGTTTTAGGACAAATTGCTGCAGGCCCAACTTTGAGCACGAGAAAATTGACCACTGTTTCAAACATCAAAAGAAGAACTATTCAGCGAATATTGAAGCACCATAAATTTCACCCCTATCAAATTCATCTTGTGCAACAACTGAATGAAGATGATTTTGATCGGCGGCGGGAGTTTTGTGAAGTTATGACTGCACGAATAGCTGATAACGGGAACTTTCTGTTCAATATCTATTTTTCAGACGAGTGTACGTTTTTATTAAACTCTACAGTCAATCGTTATAATTGTCGTTACTGGGCAGATAATAATCGAAGAAATTTTCACGAAGTCCACACTTAAACTCCACGGAAATTGAATGTCTGGACTGGCATTTTTGGAGACCGTTTAATCGGACCAATTTTTCTTGATATCAATTTGAGTGGCGAAACGTATTTGGAGTTACTAGCAGATATCGTTTATCCTCTACTAATTGACACTGTTGAAAATTATTTTTGCTATCAAGAAAATCAATTAGTGTTTCAACAAGATGAAGCTCCTCCGCATTTTTCACAACGTGTTATGGAGTTTTTGAACAGAGAGTTTCCAGGACAATGGATTGGGCGTAGATGTGCTATTGAGTGGCCCCTAGATCACCGGATTTAACTCCTTTAGACTTCTTTCAATGGGGCCATTTAAAGAGTAGAATTTACGCAAGAGAACCGGAGTCTCTGGAAGAGATACGACGACGCATTGTTGAAGAATGCCGTCAAATAACTCCACAAATGCTCCAGAATGTCAGAGCTTGTTTTGAACCAAATTTGTACTTTTGTATGGAAGCTGGTGGTCAACAATTTGAACACTTACTTAACTGAATAATCATTTTTGAACGTTTGGTTCGGTTTTCTAGTTTTTTTAACGAAAAATTGACTAATTAAGAGCATTTCTTATCACAATGAATGAAATACGTTCTTGCAACTCCAACTGTGAATAATTTTTAAACGAGTTGATAAAACTTCCAAAAAAATTAGTGTGCTGAATTCAGAAAAGGAAGAGCTTGCAAATGATGTAACACTCGACTCATGTTCCCTATTTAAAATATAAGGGTTGTTATCATCACTCTTGAGGGGTTGATGTGACAAAGTTGAGTTTTATCTCAAAACATGTCCCCCTCAATATTAAAATTGACGAGTTTCAGCGTTTCTTAAAATCGGTCTGTTTCGTTTTCAATGCGCCACCCTATAAATATATATATATATATATATATATATATATATATATATATATATATATATATATATATATATATATACTCTTCCGTTAAAATTATACATTTCATAATTTCTTGCAGATGGGGCTAACTTAAAGCTTGTCTTTGCACCTGAAAGTGGTAACATGTTGGGGGGATCTATTGTTAATATAACTGGACCTTGTTTTGAATTAACGGATCGAATAACTTGCAAATTCGACATAGCTGAAGAAGTTAATGGTGTAGTCATAGATAAAAACAGGGCACTATGTGTCCAACCACGTTTGTATGCAGAAGGATACGTCGGTTTGGAAATCGCTGTTGGTCCTGGAAAATACAAATGGAAGGGAAAATACTTCGTGGGTAAGTATCTATAGTTACTTATTTTAGTAGATTAAGATTCTTTGACACCTGGGCGAGAAGATTATTATCCTTGCAGCTACGACGCCTTCGACGATTATTTAGATGGGACGTTCTGTAGGTTACCTGTATACCTATATTGTCGAGATTTCTGTGACTAATTATATGAATAGACTAGATAATTTTGACAAATAATAGTTTGGTATTAGTTTCAAAAGTGATTAAGGGAAAATTAAAAGGCTTTCACTACCAGACAATTGTTTTAGTGAATTTTTATTTTTAAAAATTCACTAATAGAGAGGTATCGATGGTGAGACTTTGCAAAAATTCTTTCAAGTGAGTGCGAACTAGGACCCCTAGAACCCATATCCGGGGTCAGTTTCAATTTTTATATGTTTATATATATATATATATATATATATATATATATATATATATATATATATATATATATATATATATATATATATATATATATATATATATGTATCCAACCGCTAACTCAAAAAATAATGATTAACCGATTGCGATGAAACTTGGCAAGTGCCTTTCTTTTATTAATGGCTTGGATGAGTTCGTTAGTCAGAAAAATTGGACGGGGTTTTCTGGGAAAATTTTGAGTTTTCTTTCGAAATTTTTTTTTCCTCCGAAAGTAACAAAGCTGTTTTAATGAAATTAAGTATATATGTTGCCTCAGGAGAGATTGTACTGCGTACCAAAATTCAACTGTCTAAGTTTAGAGAACATTGAGTTATTCAAATTTTAAATTTTCTTTTGAAACAATTTTTTTTCTCCAAAAATTACAAAGTTATTTTAATGAAATTTGGTGGATATCTTGTCCTATGAAATGTCTTACTACATACCAAAATTAAATTTTCTAAGATTATAGAAAACTGAGTTAATCAAATTTTTATAGCTCACTGCAGTGTTAAAATCAATAGTATTTGCCTCACTATGTTAAACACGTGCGTGGGAGACTGACCGAATTCATTCCCAGTTGCTTTGATCTACTCATATTCTCTGAACATGTTAAAAGACGTGGTATCTACTTCATTCCAAGTCACTATTAACCGACTATTTATGAAATCAAATAAGTAAAGTAAATCGATTGTCATAAAATATGTAGTGTATTAAGACTAAGGGAAAAAGAAATAAAGCATATATAACTGTGCACATTTGATTATCGGCGCACACCTAGCTTACTAGGAGAAATCGCCACTGCTTGAGAGAGGTATTGTCACAGCATAATATCTTATTAAAGTTCATTTGTAAATAGGTTTAATTTTTACATGTTTATATATATATATATATATATATATATATATATATATATATATATATATATATATATATATATATATATATATATATATATATATCCGTCTGATAACTCAAAAATAATTAACCGATTTCGATGAAACTTGGCGAGTGCCTTTCTTTTATTAATGGCTTGGATGAGTTCGTTATTCAGAAAAATCGGACGGGGTTTTCCGGAACAATTTTGAGTTTTCTTTCAAAAAAAAATTTTTTCTTCGAAAGTAACAAAGCTCTTTTAATGAAATTTACTATATATGTTGCCTCAGGAGAGATCTTACTACGTACCAAAATTCAACTTTCTAAGTTTAGAGAAAATTGGGTTATTCAAATTTCAAATTTTCTTTCGAAAAAAATTTTTTCTCCGAAAATTACAAAGTTATTTTAATAAAATTTTGTGGATATCTTGCCTTAGGAAAGCCTTACCACGTATTAAAATTAAACTCTCTAAGTTTATAGAAAATTGAGCTATTCAAATTTGAAGCATTTAATAAAAATTCACTACCATAACGCACTTGCTGCGTCCCGAGTTTTTTCTTAACCCGGGGTTAAGAATAAACAATTGTCTGGTAGTGAAAGCCTTTTAATTGTTCCTTAATCATGGTGAACCCAAACGTTATGACGTTCAGAAATAATAGTTTCAAAAATGTCACAGTTTTGTTTCCAAAGTCAATGACTTGCACTAACAAAAATTGTTCGATAACTAGCAAAAATTTGCTTTGTCAAAGCACAAAATATCATATGAAGGGTACGGGAGGATAACCACCTATATCCATTATTATTGTAATTTCTGTATTTGCGTCACCTTACGATAAATTTTCCACTCTTTCTAACAAGTACATTAGTCAGGGGAAGAACCAGATAAATCACAAGTTACAGTTAATCTAAATAATCATCTACACGGGAAAAAAACAGACTAAATCAGCGCGGTTCAGGTAAACACTAAGCTAAGTCCGCAAAATCTTAATGATGCTGGGATTCGGTTTAACATTCTGTCATCACTGTGTACGTATTTGTGTTAAAACGTTTGTTACAGTATTGTATTGTAATTTATCTGATTATTGTAATATTATATCAAGACCTGTAATACAATGACATTGTGTGATGATCATGACAGTGATGGAAAAGGTGTGGGTAAAAAACAAAAAATTCGGGACGCAGCAAGTGCGTTATGGTAGTGAATTTTTATTAAATGCTTCAAATTTGAATAACTCAATTTGATATAAACCTAGAAAGTTGAATGTTGTCATATAGTAATGACTTTCACAAGGCAACATATTCACCAAATTTCATCAAAATAGCTTTGTGATTTTCAGAGACAAAAATTTTTTTCGAAAGGAAACTCAAAATTTTCTAGGAAAACCTTGTCCGATTGTCCTGGTTAACAAACTTATCTAAGCCATGATTAAAAGAAAGATTCTTGCCGAGTTTAATCAAAACCAGTTAATAACTTTTTGAGTTATCGTGCGGAGACATATATATATATATATATATATATATATATATATATATATATATATATATATATATATATATATATATATATATATATAATATATATATATATATATATATATATATATATATATATATATATATATATATATATATATATATATATATATATATATATATATAAATTGAAACTAACCCCGGATATGGGTTCTAGTGGCCCTAGTTCGCACTCATTTGCAAAAATGTGTGCAAAGTCTCACCATCGATACCTCTCTATTAGCGAATTTTTTAAAATAAAAATTCACTAATAAAACAAACCAAACAGTATATCCCTCGTGCTTTAAGTAACCTTATTATGACAAGCAGATACACCATTTTAACGTTTTAAATAAAGTGGTTGAAGTATTTTACATAATATGTTGATAATTAATTAATTTATAGAATATAACATGATCATTTTCAAACACTCTCCCAGTATACAACACAATATTACTCCTCAGTCAATAAATTAACTTTTTTCATTATGCTTTATCAAAACTACATTTAGTAAATTTTAATTTTACACTACAATAACGACTTGTTAATGCATTCTCCAGAGCACACAGAAGCACAGAAACGAGATAAAGTTATGAGCAAAATATATAGTAGAAACAATGTGCCATATTTTGTCAAAATAAGTTATTGTTTGAAAATGTACAACAATTTTTCGACAATATACCTTAAACTTTGGTTTTCTAACCAACAAATGTTAGGTTAATAACAAATTGAGTTATTGAAATTTGAAGCATTTAATTAAAATTTGCTACCAAAACGCACTTACTGCGTCCTGATTTTTTTTTCTTACAAACATATTTCGATAAAAAATGTAATAAAATAAGGCTGTTCGAAAAAAATTTGTAGGGATCACCAACGATCGACTTGTGGGCCAGCCGGTGATTGTTAAAATAATTTTATAAGATGCAGCTCAAGACACCCTATAATTAACTTATACAATTTTTTCTCGTCTCTTGTATAATAATAATTATATTCAGCTTTACCGTAGAAACGCGTCACCCTGTATAATTTCAGCCCTTTTGTAAAACTTCGGACCTTTATATGTGTTGATAAACATAACAAACACTGTTTAATCCACCCACTAACATTAATAAAGGAATAATTTGCACTTGTATATAAAAATTTCCCAAATGACACAAATAATTCGTCGACTCAAACAAATAAAAGACCTCTCTATTGGTGAATTTTTTTAAATAAAAATTCACTAATAAACATACTATAAACGATCTCATATCATACGGTAAATGTCAGTTACAGCGTCTAACAGACCTGCGCAATTCCGTTACCACGGCAACAACATACTAGATCTCGTATAACTTATTGACAATGAAAGGCGGTGATTTAAACATAAAGGTTTCAAATTTGAATAGGTCAATTTTCTGTAACCCTAGAAAGCTGAATTTTGGCACTTTCCCTAAGCAATATGTACACCAAATTTTATCGAAATATCTGTGTAATTTTCAGAGAAAAATTTTTTTTTCGAAAGAAAACTCAAAATTTTTCCGGAAAACCTTGTCAGATTTTTCTGGCTAACGAACTCATCCAAGCTATTAATCAAATAAAGGCACTTGCCGAGTTTTATCAAAATCGGTTAATTATTTTTTGAGTTATCGGTTGGATACATATATATATATATATATATATATATATATATATATATATATATATATATATATATATATATATATATATATAAATCGAAACTGACCCCGGATATGCATTCTAGGGGCCCAAATTCGCGCTCATTTGCAAAATTTTTTGCAAAGTCTCACCATCGATACCTCTTTATTAGTGAATTTTTTTAAAATAAAAATTCACTAAAATTCACCCTACCAATTGCTGTGCAGACTAGTTCAAGACACAGTGATTTTGGAATGGGTGGAGTAGAAAAGACAAAGGGTATGCACAAAAAGCCAAAGGCTGCGGTGCTATCGGGGCGGCAAAGACGCGGACGACCCCTGGGGGGGAAAGAAAATGTAGGGGTGAAGTTTTCACGTGGATGTCATTTTTTTAATATAAAATTGACGTGTTACGGTGTTTTCTACAAATATGCGCAATAATTGAATTTATTCCACTTGGCTATTCCATGTAGAATTCATGTCTTTAAACGTAGAAGTAATATTTTCTATCTATAAAGATATGTAAAATTAATATAAAAATTTTGATTAAATTTGGTCTCCAGATGATTCAAAATGGTCATTTTTGGATACATTACATGCTTGTTAATACTGTAAATATACCCAATTAACAATAAAAAATTACAAAAAAAAAACAATGAGATCATTGCTATCCAATTCCCAAACAATTTTATCACCTGAGAGTATAAATTTGATTGATGATGCAAGCGAAACCTATAATTATTTTCATGGTACATTATATAATAACCATTCGTTATTTAAATATAAAAATACGTAAAATATGAAAAATTGCTTGCCTTTGAAATTCTTACTTATGTTTATAAATTAATTTCAGAAACGCCAGCAACAGCTGCCCAGAAAATCTTCTTTGATGACAAAAGCTATATGGAGCCGAATCCCAGGGAATTCAGGATCACTTGGGTCAACACGAACTTGACTACCAATGAAAATGCACCTGTTCGTATTTCACTGTGGGGATACCGGGAAACGACTATTAGACCAGAATTTGTATACATTACAACTCTTGCCGAAAACGTCCAGAACAATGGCGAATTTGTGATAGTCCCATCTCAGTACCGCAACAATGAAGATGGTTACAACAGCTATATGAAATTTGGTTTTATACAAATTAATCTAACCGAATCTGTTACCGTGGGTACCAACAATTTTAAACAACCAGTAACACCGTTAATCTGGAGCCCACCAATTCCATTAGGCTGGTACTTTGCTCCCCAGTGGGAACGGCAATACGGCAAAAGGTGGCCGGAATATTTATGTGATGAATGGTTAAGAAATGATAGGTATTTGAAGAACTTCGCTCACGAATTACCACAATGTCCATGCACCTTGGAACATGCCCTTGCAGATAGAGGGAGATACATGCCAGATTATGACTGCGATAAAGATCTCAATAGAAGATGTTATTACCACAAGGAAGCTATACATTGTGTGAGAACGGGATCACCCTCGTAAGTCTTTTAGAAATATTATTTACTTTCATATTTGCACTAGAGAATGTCCGATCAGTAATGGATAATGCTGTAACGGGCAATAGAATAACTTATGAGCTTATCATATCTATGAACACATTATAGCCTTAGTAGAAGTCTACCGGTTTTCGAGTTTTTTATTTACATTTTTTCAAATTTCTACACAGCAGATACAGGGTGGTCCCACGTAGATTTTCCAGTATCCGTTTCTGGAGTACGGCTCACAATTGAATTCTGAAAATTCTCGCACGTGGGTTTCTCAAAATTTCCAGTTGACTAAAAATATTGACGCTAGTATGGGACTTCCGGTTATACCGGAAGTATACGTCAACTTTCTTATTTCAAATGGAAGATGGTGTTTTTTATTACGGATCTAGATTGATCGTCAAATTTTATGGTAGCTTTTATTAACACATTATGTCATTTTTCTCAACCATTTTCGAGAAATTTGACTTTTTTCAAAAATTTCTTAAAAAACATTGTCACATTTACACACCTGTATCTCTCTTATTTTTCAACCTGAAAAGTTTAAATTTTAAAGTGCAAATTCTAAAATGCCACAAAATATTTGGATTTTGCTAAAGCTAGTACAAGCTAGACATGGTGCTCGAAATAGACCGTTCAATCGTGACAAATTTAAAACCTAATAACTCTCTTATTTTAAATAAAACACCCTCTATTTTATAACGTTAGTTCATGTACTTTTTATTGTTCTTTCTATTGGTATTACCATTCCCTATACCTAAGTCCAACCGATTTGAAGATATTCAAACATTCTTTGCGATATGAAATAATTATTAGTTAGTTTATCAGGTTGCCTAGGAGATGAAAATTTTAAACGTCATCCTCCAACATAAGTAAAATATGCGACGACTTTTGAATATAACACAAGTTTATAACCGAAGGAATATACACCATTGGGCAGATAAAAATCCTCATATCACACGAAATTCACATTTTCAAGTGAATTTTAGATTGTTGTAAATATTGTTCTGCATTCTGCATATAATTCTTTATCAGATTTTTGTTTGATAAAATAAAAATAGCGCAGTGCAGCAACAAAAAATGGTTGAAGCTGCGATCATTCAAAGCATTATAGAGGATAAGAGGTCCTTTATAAAGAAGGAAAAGACGGAATTCGGTTGCTTTCCATCTTTTAAGCTCCTTAAATGACCTTGGTTTTCAGGAAAAATCTGAGGTACTATGTGACTGAAAATGTGTTATCATATTATTAAATTCTCTTAATTTCGTCTGTGACAACTTAAAAGGTGCAACTCCATCGATATAGTAATGCGTTAACAACCTTCTGGTGACACCTAGAAATATCAAATGCATAGGATCAAGTGGAAACTGCGTCACCATTTTAACTGGTATATTTAGAAGGGAGGATCTGCATTTTATATAGTTTCTATCCTCTGAATAAAAATCACAATCTTTCCTTGGCTGCGTAAGTTCAGAATTAACAAAAAAATTAGTACGGTAATTTTCATAAACTCCAATAATTTTGCACCTTTCACATCCATGCTTACTAGTGTGAGAAACAGTTTGCTTAAGATAAGCACGAGAGGGAGCATCACAAAGGAAACATTGTAGGTCAAAGCCAAATTTTGGTTTTGGTAAATGATACGTTCTGATTTTAATTGACGGACCTCCTCAATAAAATCCCTGAAATATATACAAATTGGATCTGGTTTACCAACTCCCGAAAATATTGCAATAGTAAATGACGTCTTATCAACAAAAGTTTTGCACAAACCTAATATAGGGTAAAATTTAGTAGAACTACTTTTAAATAGAGGGATGCCATCAATATTAATTTGTATTTGAATTATGTCACCCTTTTCAGTTAATCCGCTCCTTAGTTTATTTAATAAATTTGGCTTTATGCCAAAATAAATCATTTCTCCGTTATTTAACTTGATTGTTTGAATAGTTCGAGGGGTTGACATAAGTGTTCTATAATCTAGTGGTAAGAACTTGAAATGAGGATGCATAATTTTTAGTAACTGTGTTACCGCATTAGCTGTAATGTTGTTAGTGCAAGCCCATTCTCTTAACATATTTTTTAACAAAATTTTTTCGTCAGTAGCCTCATCACATTCTGTATCTGAACTTAGTTCCTCATGGTTTCTGTCATCTAATAAATTATTTATATAAATGTTAGGTGTGTGATGAGCACCATTTGCATGTAAATCTAAACCATCACCCGATAAAATATTTCTGTTATCGTAACTGACAGTGGTGACTCTAGCCTTGTCACTGCATTAAAATTTACTTGCACAACTTTTAAAAAAAAATCAAAATGTTGCTTTGTTCTGCGTTGAATTTGGCTCTTAGATACTATTTTGTTTTTTGCATAGCTACTTATAATTTACTAGTTACGGATTCGTAGGTGTGTATAGGTACGATATCGTTTTTTGATCTGAAATGTGAAAAATAAATATGTGTTATTTATAGTAAAACAAACGTTTTTTGTGTCAAGGAAAAGTTATATATATATATATATATATATATATATATATATATATATATATATATATATATATATATATATACAGGGTCATTGATGGTCGATGGTAGGTTAGACGTTTATGGAGAACGGGACATAGGATTAATCTGAAAATTTGGATACTGCCATAAATAGGCACGACCTGTCTTTCTAAAATATTTTTATTTTGGCGGTGTTGCCGTTTCTACTAAAAAGTACTAACAACTTTCTTACTTTTAATGAGACACCCTGTATATTATTTTGTTTTTAGAATTGAAATTTCTTTATGATAATTTTTTATTAATAGTTTTCTATACCTATCTAGATCGGTTTTCGAGATAATACTTATTCAATTATTTTTTTCTCAGAAAAATGGTCCCACTAAAATTTTAATTTAGCTGCTATTTGAATCCATAGAAGGCTGAAATGTCGCCCACAGTTTGGAAAGCCTGGTATTTAATAGTTACCTGAATAAATTCATTTTATGTTATACAGGGCGGTTTAAAATGGATGATTTTAACGTGACACACAAAAAAGGCCGACACCTTATTTTTTCAAATAGGACACCATATATATTCTTTAAAATTCTGAAAGGCAATTAAATTTCCTCCAAATTGATGTATCATAGTGGTATACCTAGCTCGTCAAGTTTTGGAAATAATCGCAATAATTAATGAAAAACACATGATCTTTACATAATTTGCATTAGTTGGTCATGGAACGCCATCTGATTTAACAATTGCTTAATTGTTTACTGTGTTTGACAGACGCCGAAGTTTTAAGATTCACTTGCGATTTTCCACTTAATATTTATTTGAAAACAAGTTAAGGTGGAGCGAAATAATTACTCAAATGAAGTTTTGATGACACTATTTATTCTTCATGGACAATGTGACAAAATTGTAGCAAGAACATGTAAGAAATTCAATGAAATGTATCATAAATTGCAACCAATGAGCGAAAGATAGGTTATGCGAATACAAGATATTTTTTTCAATTATTATTTATTATTAGATTCTAAACATTTTACAACAAATTCTCAAAATATCCCCCATTAACTTCTAAGCACTTCAAAATTCGGCGATGTACACCATCAGTTGTCGCTTTATGTATTTCATTAGCATCTAGTTGGTCGATGAAATTCATCACACGTTGACATATCACCTCTTTACTGTCCACGGGTGTCTGGTATACCTTTTGTTTTAAAGTACCCCAAAGGTAGAAATCGAGGGGTGTAAGGTCGGGGGACCTTGCAGGCCAATCTCATGGGCCCAAACGCCTAAACCAGTGGTCATCAAATATCTGAAACAGCTCACGTGTTACCTCGTGCGTGCAATGTGCGGGTGCTCCGTCCAACTGGAACCAAGAAGTACGGAAATCTTCTAATGTTAAATTTTCCAACAAATTTGATACTACTGTCCTTAAAATGTGAAGATATTGATTGCTATTTAATGGCTCATTGTAAATGAAAAATATTATTTGGTTGTCTTTTAAAAGGCAAAAAACATTAAAAGCATTTTTTTCTTGAAAGCCCCTCTGCTTGACCATGCGTGGATTTTGATCGGCCCAAAAATGTAGATTCTTTCTATTGATAATGCCTTCTCTCGAAAACTTGGCTTCGTCTGTCCATATTATTTTTCTCAAAAAGTTAGGCTCCTCTTCAATGCGTATTAGGAGTGTCTCACAATGTTGAATGCGACGTTGGTAATCATCTGGTTTCAGGTGTTGAAGTGTTATAAATATAAAAGGATGCATATTGTGATTGGCCAGAATCTTTTGCACCGCATAATAAGTTACGCCTAAATTATATGCTGCACTTTGGATGGAAGTTTGTGGATATGCGTGGAAATAGGCTAAAACGTCGTTCACTATATTTTCTTCATTCGACGTTACAGGCCTTGGCAAACTTCGAGTTGCCCCCAGTTTTGAACCATAATTGATAAAATTATCTTGTATTTGCATAAACTTTCTTTCGTTCATTGGTTGCAATTCAGGATACATTTCATTGAATTTTCTACATGTTCTTGCTACAATTTTGTCACATTGTCCATGAAGAATAAATAGTGTCATTAAAACTTCATTTGAGTAACTATTTCGCTCCATCTTAACTTGTTTTCAAATAAATATTAAGTGGAAAATAGCAAATGAATCTTGAAACTTCGGCGTCTGTCAAACACAGTAAACAATTAAGCAATTGTCAAATCACCTGGCGTTCCATGACCAACTAATTCAACTTATGTGAAGATCATGTGTTTTAGTAATTATTGCGATTATTTCCAAAACTTGACGAGCTAGGTATACCACTATGCTACATCAATTTGGAGGAAATTTAATTGCCTTTCAGAATTTCAGCTAATATACAGGGTGTCCTATTTGAAAAAATTAAGTTTTGGCCTTTTTTGTGTGTCACGTTAAAATCATCAATTTTAAACCGCCCTGTATAACATAAAATGAATTTATTCAGGTAACTATTAAATACTAGACTTTCCAAACTGTGGGCAAAATTTCAGCCTTCTATGGATTCAAATAGCAGCTAAATTAAAATTTCAGTGGGACCATTTTTCTGAGAGAAAAAATAATTGAATAAGTATTATCTCGAAAACCGATCTAGATAGGTATAGAAAACTATTAATAAAAAATTATCATAAAGAAATTTTAATTCTAAAAACAAAGTAATATACAGGGTGTCTCATTAAAAATAAGAAAGTTGTTACTACTTTTGAGTAGAAGCGGCAACACCGCCAAAATAAAAATATTTTAGAAAGACAGGTCGTGCTTATTTATGGCAGTATCCAAATTTTCAGATTAATCCTATGTCCCGTTTTCCATAAACGTCTAACCTACCATCGACCATCAATGACCCTGTATATATATATATATATATATATATATATATATATATATATATATATATATATATATATATATATATATATATATATATATATATAGGTATTGTGAAAATTGAATTGGGGAAAATAAACATATATATCGGAATTTATAAATGCTAAACTCATAGCTGACCATTGTAATAATCTCATTCGAAAGTTTGGTTCATGAACAACCAAAATACAGGATAAATTTGGAACGAATTAAGATATACTTTTCAAATTTGGTATACAGTTAGCATCCGTCAAACTAACAGTTCGGATTGTTTTTAGGTAAGATCGCTCCAGAGGGTGGGGAATGAATGGGGCTTGATTTGATGAAAATTGACATTTTTTCGTTAAAACTCGAGTAATATAACGTTTTAGGGTTTTTTTATTAGAAAACTTTTAATTATATTATGCTGCAAATTGAATTACAACTTCCACATAGTTGTGATAATTTACTCTCTTCAGAAACACATTCTCATAGAATGAATTTAGGGCCCATGACCTGACCACAAAGGAAATATTTGTATTTCTGTACCCACAAAATTTTAAAACATTAGGTTACTCGATTTTTAATGAAAAAATTTCAATTTTCGCCAAATCACCCCACATTTTTACCCTACCCCGATCTTACCCGAAAACAATTCGAAGCGTTTCTTTTGTCGGGTTCTAACTGGATACCAAATTTGAAGATGGTATCTCAATTCGTTCGAAAGTTATTGCGCCTATTAACAAACAGACGTATATGCCGACATACAGACAGACCGTTCGTCCGATAGACTGACAAACAAAAAAATGTTCCTTCCAGAATCAAGTTTTATATATGTTTTGAGACTTTTTACGCCGCTTTAGCACGAAAATGCGTATTTTTTTCAACAATATTCCACCTCCACACATTCTCCTAATTTAATTTCAGCACAGAATACCACATGTTTGATGAAATTAAAAGTTTTCTAATAAATAAACTCTAAAACGTTATATTACTCGAGTTTTAACGAAAAAAATGTCAATTTTCACCAAATCACCCCCCAATCATCCCCTACCTCCTGGAGCGATTTCAACTAAAAACAATCTGATCCCTTCGTTTGTCGGGTACTCACCGCATACCAAATTTGAAGATGATATCTCAATTCGTTCGAACGTTATTGCCCCTATACTAACAGACATACATACAGGCTGACAGACCGACCGAAGACCGACAGACAAAAAAAATGTCGTTCCAAAATCAAGTTTTTTGTAGGTTTTAAAATTTTTACACCATTTTAGGAAAAAAAATGAAATTTCTGTCAGCGATATTCCACCCCCACAAATTCAACCCCTCATTTAATTTCAGCACAGAATACCAGATGTTTGGTGAAATTAAAAGTTTTCTAAGTAAAAAAAAAACCTTAAACGTTATATTACTCGAGGTTTAACGAAAAAATTTCAATTTGCACCAAATCACCCCCCATTCATCCCTTACCCTCTGGGGCTATTTTACCCGAAAACAATCCCAACCGTTAGTTTGTCGGATGCTAACTGTACACCAAATTGGAAGACGATATCTCAATTCGTTCTAAAATTATCGTGGCTACAAACAGACAGACATACAGACCTACAGACAAAAAAATGTTTGTTCCCAAATGATGTTTTCTATATGTTTTGACCATTTTTACATTTAAGCGGAAAAAAATTTTTGAAATTTTTGTCGCCGATGCGATACTTCCACACGTGACGATGTGGAAGTAAAAGGAAATTTTCATGTAACACTTTTTTATATTTGTGAAAAATTTTGTGTGCATTGGCAAGTTTTTCGGGAACATTTTAATTTTAATTTTGGATAATTTTTACACTTTTTCAACCCATCTATTATTTTCATAAAACATGGTGCATTATTTTTACTATAAAGGTTATAGTGGCGAACACATAGTCAAACAAAATGGACGTTGAATACCTGGGAATACCTATCGGTGATTATGTTATAGGACTACATTTTTGTGAAGGACGTATAAATCTCAAGTTTATTTGGAATTTTTACAAAACAACGTGGAGAAATTACAGGAAGATATCCCCAGGGACATTAGAGACAGAATGTGGTACCTACAAGATGAACACCTGTTCACCATAGTGTAGCTATTCGCGAACATTTAAACGTTACTTTTCCAAATTGCTTTATAGGAAGAGAAGGACCTCATGAATGGCCTGCCAGAAGCCCCGATTTTACTAAAATGGACTTTACGTTTAAGCGAAAAAAATTTTTTTGAAATTTTTGTCGCCGATGCGATACTTCCACACGTGACGATGTGGAAGTAAAAGGAAATTTTCATGCAACACTTTTTTATTTTTGTGAAAAATTTTGTTTGTATTGGCAAGTTTTTCGGGAACATTTTAATTTTAATTTTAGATAATTTTTACATATTTTCAACCCAAAATTATTTTGATAAAACATGGTGCATTATTTTTACTATAAAGGTTATAGTAGCAAATACATAGTCAAACAAAATGGACATTGAATACCTGGGAATACTTATCGTTGATTATGTTATAGAACTACATTTTTGTGAAGGACGTATAAATCTCAAGTTTATTTGGAATTTTTACAAAACAACGTGGAGAAATTACAGGAAGATATCCCCAGGGACATTAGAGACAGAATGTGGTACCTACACGATGGACCATCTGTTCACCATAGTGTAGCTATTCGCGAACATTTAAACGTTACTTTTCCAAATTGCTTCATAGGAAGAGGAGGACCTCATGAATGGCCTGCCAGAAGCCCTGATTTGACTAAAATGGACTTTACGTTTAAGCGAAAAAAAAAAATTTGAAATCTTTGTCGCCGATGCGATACACGTGACGATGTGGAAGTAAAAGGAAATTTTCATGTAACACTTTTTTATTTTTGTGAAAAATTTTATGTATATTGGCAGGTTTTTCGGGAACATTTTACTTTTAATTTTGGATAATTTTTACACTTTTTCAACCCAAAATTATTTTGATAAAACATGGTGCATTATTTTTACTATAAAGGTTATAGTGGCGAACACATAGTCAAACAAAATGGACGTTGAATACCTGGGAATACCTATCGGTGATTATGTCATAGGACTACATTTTTGTGAAGGACGTATAAATCTCAAGTTTATTTGGAATTTTTACAAAACAACTTGAAGAAATTACAGAAAGATATCCCCAAGTACATTAGAGACAGACTGTGGTACCTACAAGATGAACACCTGTTCACCATAGTGTAGCTATTCGCGAACATTTAAACGTTACTTTTCCAAATTGCTTCATAGGAAGAGAAGGACCTCATGAATGGCCTGCCAGAAGCCCCGATTTTACTAAAATGGACTTTACGTTTAAGCGAAAAAAATTTTTTTTAAATTTTTGTCGCCGATGCGATACTTCCACACGTGACGATGTGGAAGTAAAAGGAAATTTTCATGCAACACTTTTTTATTTTTGTGAAAAATTTTGTTTGTATTGGCAAGTTTTTCGGGAACATTTTAATTTTAATTTTAGATAATTTTTACATATTTTCAACCCAAAATTATTTTGATAAAACATGGTGCATTATTTTTACTATAAAGGTTATAGTAGCAAATACATAGTCAAACAAAATGGACATTGAATACCTGGGAATACTTATCGTTGATTATGTTATAGAACTACATTTTTGTGAAGGACGTATAAATCTCAAGTTTATTTGGAATTTTTACAAAACAACGTGGAGAAATTACAGGAAGATATCCCCAGGGACATTAGAGACAGAATGTGGTACCTACACGATGGACCATCTGTTCACCATAGTGTAGCTATTCGCGAACATTTAAACGTTACTTTTCCAAATTGCTTCATAGGAAGAGGAGGACCTCATGAATGGCCTGCCAGAAGCCCTGATTTGACTAAAATGGACTTTACGTTTAAGCGAAAAAAATTTTTTTGAAATTTTTGTCGCCGATGCGATACTTCCACACGTGACGATGTGGAAGTAAAAGGAAATTTTCATGTAACACTTTTTTATTTTTGTGAAAAATTTGGTGTGTATTGGCAGGTTTTTCGGGAACATTTTAATTTTAATTTTGGATTATTTTTACCCTTTTTCAACCTAAAATTATTTTGATAAAACATGGTGCATTATTTTTACTATAAAGGTTATAGTGGCCAACACATAGTCAAACAAAATGGACGTTGAATACCTGGGAATACCTATCGGTGATTATGTTATAGAACTACATTTTTGTGAAGGACGTATAAATCTCAAGTTTATTTGGAATTTTTACAAAACAACGTGGAGAAATTACAGGAAGATATCCCCAGGGACATTAGAGACAGAATGTGGTACCTACACGATGGACCATCTGTTCACCATAGTGTAGCTATTCGCGAACATTTAAACGTTACTTTTCCAAATTGCTTCATAGGAAGAGGAGGACCTCATGAATGGCCTGCCAGAAGCCCCGATTTGACTAAAATGGACTTTACGTTTAAGCGAAAAAAATTTTTTTGAAATTTTTGTCGCCGATGCGATACTTCCACACGTGACGATGTGGAAGTAAAAGGAAATTTTCATGTAACACTTTTTTATTTTTGTGAAAAATTTTGTGTGTATTGGCAAGTTTTTCGGGAACATTATAATTTTAAATTTGGATAATTTTTACACTTTTTGAACCCAAAATTATTTTGATAAAACATGGTGCATTATTTTTACTATAAAGGTTATAGTGGCCAACACATAGTCAAACAAAATGGACGTTGAATACCTGGGAATACCTATCGTTGATTATGTTATAGAACTACATTTTTGTGAAGGACGTATAAATCTCAAGTTTATTTGGAATTTTTACAAAACAACGTGGAGAAATTACAGGAAGATATCCCCAGGGACATTAGAGACAGAATGTGGTACCTACACGATGGACCATCTGTTCACCATAGTGTAGCTATTCGCGAACATTTAAACGTTACTTTTCCAAATTGCTTCATAGGAAGAGGAGGACCTCATGAATGGCCTGCCAGAAGCCCTGATTTGACTAAAATGGACTTTACGTTTAAGCGAAAAAAAATTTTTTGAAATTTTTGTCGCCGATGCGATACTTCCACACGTGACGATGTGGAAGTAAAAGGAAATTTTCATGTAACACTTTTTTATTTTTGTGAAAAATTTGGTGTGTATTGGCAGGTTTTTCGGGAACATTTTAATTTTAATTTTGGATTATTTTTACCCTTTTAGCGAATTTTTTTTAAAAAAATTCGCTTATGGGGAGATCTGTGTTTATATATATATATATATATATATATATATATATATATATATATATATATATATATATATATATATATATATATATATATATATATATATATATATATATATATATATATATATCCGACCGATAACTCAAAAAATAATGGACCGATCTTGATAAAATTTGCAGAGTACCTTCCTTTTGCAAGTGGCTTGGATAAGTTCGTTAGCCAGGAAAATCTGACCAGGTTTTCCCGGAAAATTTTGTGTTTTCTTTATAAAAAAATTCATATCTCCGGAAATAACAAAGTAAGGGCAACCAAATTTGGTACGCGTGTTTGTATTAGTGAACTCTGTACCAAAATTTAAGTCCATAGCTTTAAAGACAAAGAAGTTATGGGCAGTTAAAGCAATAAATGTAGGAGTTTTCCTCAAAACGTCAAACTCGCAATATTAAACGTCAAAATTGGCAATGTTTAGGCAAAGAATGTAAAACAAAAACCATTTGTGAAAAGAAAATGTTGCAAGAAGATTGTTCTGCAAACCCTTAAGTTTCAGATTCAACCGTCATTGCCCTTCATTTTACTAAAACGTTTACAGGAAATCCATTTCAAATAGACCCTTTCTCTGGTGCTTTGGCTGTCAGTTTAGTTAAGTTTGGTAGCTGTTTGGATATTTATTTGTAGGTTTAGTGAAATTTATGGTTTAACGGCCTATAATTTTTTTAGCTAATTATCGTGGAACAAATTTGTTAATGCATTTTTGCATTTTTTATCGAAATATGATGCGTTTATCTTTAAAAAAATCTGGACGCAGTAAGTGCGTTTTGGTTGCGAATTTTCGGTAAATTTGCAGTTTAGCTCCCGAACGCTTTTCAAAACACTGTTTTCAGAAACCTGCCTAGAGCCCCCCCTGGATCCACAAACCCCAAGAAAAATTTGTTGTTCACACTCCCCAAGGAAGTTACGGGACCAGGAGTGAGTAGGGGTGCATAATTTTTTTAGCTAATTTTTTTAGAACAAATTCGTTAATGTAATTTTGCATTTTTTATCGAAATATGATGCGTTTATAAGAAAAAAATCTGGACGCAGTAAGTGCGTTTTGGTAGCGAATTTTCGGTAAATTTGCAGTTTAGCTCCCGAACGCTTTTCAAAACACTGTTTTCAGAAACCTGCCTAGAGCCCCCCCTGGATCCACAAACCCCAAGAAAAATGTGTTGTTCACACTCCCCAAGGAAGTTACGGGACCAGAAGTGAGTAGGGGTGCATACTTTTTTAGCTAATTTTTGTAGAACAAATTCGTGAATGCATTTTTCCATTTTTTGTCGAAATATGATGCGTTTGCAAGAAAAAAATCTGGACGCAGTAAGTGCGTTTTGGTAGCGAATTTTCGATAAATTTGCAGTTTAGCTCCCGAACGCTTTTCAAAAAACTGTTTTCAGAAACCTGCCTAGGCCCCCGCCCCTCTGGATCCACAAACCCCAAAAAAATTTCTTGTTCACACTCCGCAAGGAAGTTACGGGACCAGGAGTGAGTAGGGGTGTATAATTTTTTTAAACTAATTTTCGTAGAACAAATTCGTTAATGCATTTTTGCATTTTTTATCGAAATATGATGCGTTTGTAAGAAAAAATCTGGACGCAGTAAGGGCGTTTTGGTAGCAAATTTGCGGTAAATTTGCAGTTTAGCTCCCGAACGTTTTTCAAAAAACTGTTCAGAAACCTGCAGGTGAGGTCCTAGTAATGTCTCTGAAAACAATTTGTTGAAAAGCGTTCGTGCGCTAATCTGCAAATTTACCAAAGTTTAATTAAATCCTTCAAATTTCAATAACTCAATTTGCTATTAACGTAAGCTTTGTTGGATAGAAAACCAACATTTAAGTTTATTTTCGGAAAATTTTTGTATATTTTCAAACCATAAGTAATTTTGATAAAATATAGTACATTGTTTCTACCACATAGGCTATACCGGTAATCAGATTGATGCCTGCTCGCATTTGCTATTAAAAACATTTTTATGGAAAATCACTTCCATAACACATTTGCTGCATCTAGACTTTTGAAAAATGTTTATATATTTTCAAACAATAAATTTGTTTCAATGAAATATGATACATTGTTTCTACTATATAGGTAACCAAGTTTGATGCCTGCTTTCATCAAAGAAAAACATTTGCTATTAAAAATATTTTAAAGAAAATTCGCTACCATAACGCACTTGCTGCGTCCCGAGATTTTTTCAACCTAAAATTATTTTGATAAAACATGGTGCATTATTTTTACTATAAAGGTTATAGTGGTGAACACATAGTCAAACAAAATGGATACCTGGGAATACCTATCGGTGATTATGTCATAGGACTACATTTTTGTGAAGGACGTATAAATCTCAAGTTTATTTGGAATTTTTACAAAACAACGTGGAGAAATTACAGGAAGATATCCCCAGGGACATTAGAGACAGAATGTGGTACCTACACGATGGACCACCTGTTCACCATAGTGTAGCTATTCGCTAACATTTAAACGTTACTTTTCCAAATTGCTTCATAGGAAGAGGAGGACCTCATGAATGGCCTGCCAGAAGCCCTGATTTGACTAAAATGGACTTTACGTTTAAGCGAAAAAAAATTTTTTGGAATTTTTGTCGCCGATGCGATACTTCCACACGTGACGATGTGGAAGTAAAAGGAAATTTTCATGTAACACTTTTTTATTTTTGTGAAAAATTTGGCGTGTATTGGCAGGTTTTTCGGGAACATTTTAATTTTAATTTTGGATTATTTTTACCCTTTTTCAACCTAAAATTATTTTGATAAAACATGGTGCATTATTTTTACTATAAAGGTTATAGTGGCGAACACATAGTCAAACAAAATGGATACCTGGGAATACCTATCGGTGATTATGTTATAGGACTACATTTTTGTGAAGGGCGTATAAATCTCAAGTTTATTTGGAATTTTTACAAAACAACGTGGAGAAATTACAGGAAGATATCCCCAGGTACATTAGAGACAGAATGTGGTACCTACAAGATGAATACCTGTTCACCATAGTGTAGCTATTCGCGAACATTTAAACGTTACTTTTCCAAATTGCTTCATAGGAAGAGGAGGACCTCATGAATGGCCTGCCAGAAGCCCTGATTTGACTAAAATCGACTTTTTTGTGGGGACATGTTTAGGAGCAAGTGTACAAAACTCCTACAACTACGAAAGAAGACATGAAAAACCAAATAAGTGAACCTTTTCAGATTACTGTAGCCATGTTAAAAATGTCAGTAGGTCATTTGAGAATCGTCTACACATATGCATAGACGTATTAGGATGGTAATTTGAACGGTTCTTATTAATAGTCATACTTATTTCATTAGATTAGATTCAAAAGACCTTTTTTTTTAACGTTTTCAGCAATTACAATGTAGGTATCTCATAAATAACTTATTTTCCTGTTCCTGTTCTTATATATTAATTTTTTATTGAATTTTCTTAGAAAAAATCATCACATCGATAAGTAAGAAAATAATGGGCCGATTTTGATAAAATTTGGCATATACCTTCTTTTAGTGAATTTTTATTTAAAAAAATTCACTAATAGGGAGGTTTCGATGGTGAGACTTTGCAAAAATGTTTTCAAATGAGCGCGATTTAGGACGCCTAGCCCCCTTATAAAAAAATTCTCCATGCAGCAAGTGCGTTATGGTAGTGAATTTCTTAAATATGTTTTTATTGCAAATATGTCTGTTTTCTTTTTATTTAAGAAAGCAGGCATCAATTTTGGTTACCAGTATAACCTATATAGTAAAAACAATGTGCCATGTTTCATAAAAATAACTTTATTGTGTGAAAATGTACAAAAATTTCCAAAATTAAACTTAAAGTGTTCCCACAAAAACTCGTTTCTTGGTCAACCTTATAGGTTAATAGCAAATTGGGCTATTCAAATATTAAGCATTTGATCAAAATTCGCTACCATAACGCACTTGCTGCATCCAGAATTTCTTTTCTTACAAACATGCATTATATTTCGATGGAAAATGCAAAAATGCCAGAACATAAGGCGTGTTTGATTAAAAAAATAAGAAAATTTGTATCACCAACTACTTATGGGCCACCTTATGATTGTAGAAATATTTTTTTAAGATGTAGCTCAACACACCCTATAATTAATATAAAATATATTTTTTTCATATCTTGTATAATAACGGATATATTGAGCTTTATTGATTTTTTACGAAAATTCGACAAAAATTATATGCCATTAAACGATAAACTCTATAACTAAGGCTACTGCCAAGCATCAGAGAAAGGGTGTATTTTAAATGAATTTTCTGGAAATATTTTAGTAAAATGGATAATGACGGTTGAAACTAAGACTTCAGGGTTTGTAAAACATTATTCTTGAGACATTTTCTTTCCATAGCCCGTACTAGATTCAAGTTCTTTGCCTAAATGTTGCCAATTTTTGACGTTTTAAATCGCAACTTTGACATTTTGAGGAAAATCCCAATAAATTTTTATTTAAATGCCTATAACTTTTTTGTCTTTTGATCTACAGAGCTAAATTTTGCTAGGTAGCTTACGTATAATGATATAAACCCGCGTACCAAATTTGGTTGCCCTACTTTGTTAATTTTGGAGATATAAATTTTTTACAATTTTTTTCGAAAAAAAACTCAAAATTTTCCGGGAAAACCTGGGCCGATTTTCCTGGATAACGAACTTGTCCAAGTCATTTGTAAAAGAAAGATACTCACCAAATTTAATCAAAATCGTTCCTTAATTTTTTGAGTTATCGGTGTGATACATATATATATATATATATATATATATATATATATATATATATATATATATATATATATATATATATATATATATATATATAAACATATAAAAATTGAAACTGACCCGATATGGTTCTAGCGCTCATTTGAAGAAATTTTTTCAAAATTCAAAAGTCGGGATTTCCTCATTAGTGAATTTTTTTTAAGAAAATTCACTAAAAACTATGGTAAATAAATTGGGTACACAAGTTTATGACATTAAAAGTCTGGTCGCAGCAAGTGCCTTATGGAAGCGAATTTTTATAAAAATATTTTTAATAGCAAATATGTCTCTTTAATGCAAGCAGCCATCAATTTCGTTTTCGGTATAACCTATATAGCAGAAACAACGTGCCATATTTTATCAAAATAACTTATTGTTTGAAAATGCACAAACATTTTCCGAGAATAAATTTAAATTGTTGGTTTCCTAGCCAACAAACCTTAGGTTAATAGCAAACTGAGTTATTGAAACTTGAAAAATTTAATGAAAATCTACTACCAAAACGCACTTACTGCGTCTCGATTTTTTTTTTCTTACAGACATATTTCGATAAAAAATGCAAAAATGCAATAAAATAAGGGTGTTCGAAAAAAATTTGTACGGATCACCAACGACTTGGGCCACCTGTGATTGTCAAAATAATGTTATAATATGCAGCTCAAGACACCCTATAATTACCTTATACAATTTTTTCTCGTCTCTTGTATAATAATAATTATATTGAGCTTTACTGTAGAAATGCGTCACCCTGTATATATGTAAACAGAAAAAACTGAATGTAAACCCGGATATGAATTCTAGGGGGCCTAGTTTGCGCTCATTTGAAGAAATCTATTTAAAATTCTAAAGTCGCGGTCTCCTCATAAATTTTTTCTACGAAAATTAGCTAAAAATTATAGACCGTTAAACCATACACTTAACTAAAACTACCGCCAAAGTATCAAAGAAAGGGTCTATTTGAAATGAATTTTCTGTAAATATTTTAGTAAACTGAAGGATAATTGAAGCTGAAACTCAAGGGTCTGCAACACTCTTCTTGAGACATGTCCTTTACATAATCCGTATTTGTTTCAGGTTCTTTGCCTAAATGCTGCCTTTTACGTTTCAAATCGCGACTTTGACATTTTGAGGAAAACACCATTTTTTTAACGCACATAACTTTTTTGTCTTTAAGCTAACAGACCTAAATTTCAGTAAATAGTGCACACATTATAATACAAACACGAGTACCAAATTTGGTTGCCCTAACTTTGTCATTTACGGAGATATAATTTTTTTCCGAAAGAAAATACAAAATATTCTGGGAAAGGCTGGACTGATTTTTCTGGCTAACGAACTTATCCAAGCCACTTGCAAAAGAATGGTACTCAGAAACATATATCAAAATCGGCCCATTACTTTTTGAGTTATCGGTGTGATATATATATATATATATATATATATATATATATATATATATATATATATATATATATATATATATAAACACATACAAATTGAAACTGACCCTGGATATGGGTTCTAGAGGGCCTAGTTCGCGCTCATTTGCAGAATTTTTTTTTAAATTCAAAAGTCGGAATCACCTCATTAAGGAATGTTTTAAAAGAAAATTCACTAAAAAGACATATTTGTTATTAAAAGCATTTTTATGAACATTCACTACCATAACACACTTGCTGCGTCCAGACTTTTTTTATTTAAATAGAAGGTAACAAGAGTTATACTTTCGATAAGCTTAATTCTGAGATAATTGTTGAGAAACTGAGAAGTTACTTACCATGGGTAGATAAGTAGCGGAATATAGCAGTAGGAAATACCTACCTATAAGTACATCTTTGCAAATAAAAGGTTGCTCCTGCATATATATATATATATATATATATATATATATATATATATATATATATATATATATATATATATATATATATATATATATATATATATGAACGGTTTCACCAAGTCAGAGTGCCCATTACCAATAGAGTAGAAATACTTGTTAGTTGTTAGTGTTCAACATTTACGCTGGTATCTACGTATCAGCTAAACGTACATGGAATACATTGTCCGAGTTCACTAGGCGCCAACTGTTGAATAAATGTGTAAAGGTATGTGTTCACCAGTCCCCTAAGCTTTTGCTGAAACTTAACTGTTGTCAATTGGCCAAAACGGAATGACAGACAAACGTTACAAAATAGTGCTTGGAGTCAACTGTGCGTTCATCAGTCCCCAAACGCTGAAATGTTTCGAAAATTTATATAAGTTCAAAGTTCAAACCTGCAAGATTAAAGAAAGCAGAAAAATTCACTGTACAAATAAGCGCGAATACTTTGTTACAGTGATGTCACATATTTAGATATCACATGAAGAGTTTTAATATCAACATAGGTACCTGGATGAAATAAAACGTCACTAAACAAAAACTTAACAAAAAAGTAGGTTATATTTATAATGAGCAACATTTTAGATAAAATATGTTCTAACAAGCCTTTCAATTTATGTAATTTTGATCACAAAATTCCATTATTTGCAATGTATATATATATATATATATATATATATATATATATATATATATATATATATATATATATATATATATATATATATATATATATATATATATATATATATATATATATATATATATATATATAAAGATTAGAGCACGCCACTAAATATGTTTTGATTTAAATAAAACTTAAGCGAATAATAAAGAAACTTAACTCTCTACAAAATAATTAAATAATTCTGTAGACAGGTGGACAGTGTAGAATAAACTTTAAGATAACTAACCTGTTGCATATCAGCCCTTTTTGTAAAACTTCGTACCTTTTTAGCTATTGACAAAACATCACAAACACTGGTGTGTCCACCCACTAACACTAATAAAGTCGTAAAGAATAATTTGCACTTGTATATTAAAATTCCCAAACAACACAAATAATATGTAAAATAAAACTGAAAACATAAACGATCTAATAATGCACGTCAACTAATAAAACTGTTAGAGCGTGTAACTGACCTGCGCAATGATATCAAATGTTCCGTTGTCAGGGTAACAACACAACCACTAAGACATACTAGATCTCATATATAATCTCATATATTATCATTGTTAATAAAAAACTGTCTGATATTAAAAATAAATGCTTCTAATTTGAATAGCTCAATCTTCTGTAGACCTAGAAAGCTGACTTTTGGTGCGTAGTTAGCTCTTTCCCAAATCAAATTTCATCAATATAGCTTTCTAATTTTCGCAGATAAAAGAAAACTCAGAATTTTTCCGGAAAACCTTGTCCAATTTTTCTGGCTAACGAACTCATCCAAGTTATTAATAAAAGAAAGGCACTTGACGAGCTTCATCAAAATCGGTTAATTACTTTTTGAATTATCGGTTCGATATATATATATATATATATATATATATATATATATATATATATATATATATATATATATATATATATATATATATATATATATATATATATATATATATATATATATATATATATGTATATATAAACATATGAAAATGGAAACTAACCCCGGGTATGGGTTCTAGTGGTCCTAGTTTGCGCTCATTTGAAAATTTTTTTGCAAAGTCTCACCATCACCTGTCTATTAGTGATTTTTTTAAAATAAAAATTCACTAAAAAGAAACTATAAGGAAAACTTAGAATTCTATGTTACAGTAAAAAAAAGTTATAAAAAAATATTTGGTGCCAGATCATTTCTATGAAAAACCATAACGCACTTGCTACGTCCAGACTTTTTTGTGATATCAAATGATTTCGTGAATTATTTATCAGAATTAATGAAACTGAAATGTTTTGATTCTATGTGAAAATCATGGCTACTAGGACTGCTTAAAAACAGAAGATGATAATTTAACGTTTCGTTATGGAAAAGTAAAAGTATCTCTGAAAATATCAATTTCAGGGATAGGGCATAGTTTACAAAATGTAGATACTTGATGTATCTACATTCGTAGTGTATACAGGTGTTATATTTGAAACAATTTAGAAACGCTTTTTGAAATGTACTAAAGTGGCGCTTGTGTAAAAATCAGCCTGTATAATATAATCAATATTTGGTGATTGTGTCACCTAAGTGGCTACATAACTGCAACATATGTTTTTACTATTTACTCGTAGTACTTACCCAGAGAATTAATTTGTTCCCTAGTGTCGACCAAAATGTTTATATATATTTTTTCAAATAACTCGGCAACACCGCATCAAAAACCAAAAACGTCGGAAGACTTTGGAAAGATCTTTTTATGCTGAATCCCAAAATGTGAAAATATACAAGGTGATCTATTTAAGAAAAATGTTCTTAAAAGGGATCCGCTGTAATGAATCCTCCTGTATATTTTGAAATAATTTAAAAATGATCGCCTTCCGATACCAAAGCACTTCCATAAAAACATTATTTCCTAATCTTTTTAATAAGTCCGGTATTGACTTCGTGGCACTATTAGAACGACGTGTATATTGTCCCCTAAGGCTACATACATTGCTTATAATTTTCCTTGCAATTAAAAATAAAATCTTTGTTTCAGTATGGAAGGCGCGGAACAGCAATGTTGCTATGACCGTCTCGGCAACCTTATGTTATCCTATGACCAGCAGTGGGGTTCCAGCCCCCGACGAAGCCACAATCTGGGTTACGTACCATGGAACGAAGCCACCAAAGTACCAACTCTATCACAGTGGTATCACGACATGGTACCCAAATTTGTTTGCTGTTTATGGCAAAAAGAACAAGCTGTCGGTTGTGAGACTCTTAGATTCGAGAGGAGACCTTCACAAGATTGTGTTGCCTATCAAGCACCTGGAATAGCTGGTGTATTTGGTGATCCTCATATTATTACTTTCGATGACATCCAGTACACTTTTAATGGAAAGGGTGAATTTGTATTGTTAAGATCTGAGAAAAAACCTCTGAATGTTCAAGGAAGATTTGAGCAAATGCCAATGAATGCATATGGGGAGGTACGGGCTACGCAGCTTACTTCAGTGGTGGCCAAAGGTAACAGCAGTACTATTATAGAAGTGAGAAGAAGACCCAAAGAAGCTAGATGGAGGTACAGACTTGATGTTTTGGCAAATGGGAAACGTATCTACTTTGACAGACCTTCGCTCAAATTTCAACACTTTCCAGGTATAGTATATACTATATTAGTTCTTTGATTGAATATCAGTTTTATTTTTCTTAAACGTCGGTCTATTTCGGCGACTATGGACATTCACCGACGCCAGGGAGTTTTACCTCGTTATCCTGGAAATGTTTCTGAACTCCTGCCTTTCTGTAAGGGGGTAGTGATCTTTAACGTGCTGAACATTGCATGGACACGGCACCGACGGCTTTACTCCCCCTCGAAAGGGCGGAACGTGCAGACATTCAACTCGCTCAAATACAATGCCACAACCTTGGTTGATGTTAAAGTTACAGTATGTACTGAAAAAGTGAAAGGAGCACCCTGCGATCGAACCCAGTACCTTTCGGTTCAAAGGCACACTTTCTTGCCCCTGGACCACCGAGGCTTTGAATGTCATATTGTAGTAGTTATTCTAAATTAAGGTGTACATAATAGAAATATATAACATTAAATGACCAGAGAATGATTGTAAACAATCTACATAAAGTAAATGCACGTCTATACACCATGTGTTCTCAAACACACGTCAATAGGTCAAAGAGTAGTTACGCAATAGACTAAAAAAGTCTGGACACAGCAAGTGCGTTATGGTATTATATTTATTATGGTATCATATTTTTGTATAACTTTTTTTTTCTTTTAATATAGAAATTTAAATTTTGAGGTATTGTTTACTTTTAGTGAATTTTCTTTAAAAAACATCACTAATGAGGAGATCCCGACTTTTGAATTTTGAAAAAATTTCTTCAAATGAGCACTATTTAGGCCCCCCAGAACACATATCCGGGGTCAGTTTCAATTTATATATATATATATATATATATATATATATATATATATATATATATATATATATATATATATATATATATATATATATATATATATATATATATATATCACACCGATAACTCAAAAAATAATGGGCCGATTTTAATTAAATTTGGTGAATAAATTCCTTTTGCAAATGGTTTGGATAGGTTCGTTAGCCAGGAAAATCGACCCAGGTTTTCCCGGAAAATTTTGTGTTTTCTTTCGAAAAAATTTATATCTCCGGAATTAACAAAGTAAGGGCAACCAAATTCGGTACACGGGTTTATATCATTATAGGTAAGCCAGCTACCAAAATTTAGTAGGTCAAAACACAAAAAAGTGATAGGCATTTAAAAAAAATTGTGGCTTTCCTCAAAACGTCAAAGTTGCGATTTAAAACGTCAAAATTGGCAACATTTAGGCAAAGAACTTGAATCTAATACGGGCTATGGAAATACAATGTCTCGAGAAGAATGTTTTACAAACCATGAAGTCTTAGTTTCAACCGTCATTGTCCTTCATTTTAATAAAATATTTCCAGAAAATTCATTTTAAATAGACTCTTTCTCTTTTATCGTTTAATGGTATATAATTTTTGTAGAATTTTCTTAAAAAAATCAATTAAGCTCAATATATCTGTTATTATACAACATATGAAAAAAATGTATATATTAATTATAGGGTGTCTTGAGCTACATCTTAAAAAATTATTTTTACAATCACAGGGTGGCCCATAAGTCGTTGGTGATATAAATTTTCTTTTTTTTTTTTCAATCAAACACGCCTTATGTTATTGCATTTTTGCATTTTCCATCGAAATATAATGCATGTTTGTAAGAAAAGACATTCTGGATGCAGCAAGTGCGTTATGGTAGCGAATTTTGATCAAATGCTTCATATTTGAATAGCCCAATTTGCTATTAACCTATAAGGTTGACCAAGAAACGAGTTTTTGCGGGAACACTTTAAGTTTACTTTCGGAAACTTTTGTACATTTTCAAACAATAAAGTTATTTTGATGAAACATGGCACATTGTTTTTACTATATAGGTTATACTGGTAATCAAATTTGATGCCTGCTTTCTCTTCTTCACATATTTGCTATTAAAAAATATTTTTATGAAAATTTATTACCCTAACGCGTCCAGAGTTTTTATATCATAAACCTACCTACCAAATTTGGTTACCATAGCTCTTTTATTTTTCGAGATAAATTTTTTTTTCGGAAAAAACTCAAAAATTTCCCGGAAAACCTTGTCCGATTTTCCTAGCTAACGGACTTATCCAAGCCACAGGGTCCTCGAGGTGCAAAAGTTGAGAAAATGTTAATTAACCACCTCTGAACAACATCCCAAAGTTTCATTACTTTCGGACCTTTTTCTATCAGAAACTGCCTGTCGACAGAACTATAATACCGTTGATAATCAATGTATCTCGTATACGACTGTAAAGAAAAATTTGATTGCGTGCTTTAAAAGATACAAACTTTTCATGCAAGATGAAGAACGGTCGGGGAAACCGATTTCTGTGTCCGTTGTTAATAATATCGATGCATGACACGACATAATATTATCAGACCATCAAATTGAGATAAAATTAATAGAACAGTGAGTATCAATTGAATGCATTTATCATACAGTTCAGGTCGATTCCGACATGAAAGAAAATAATTGCAAAACGGAAAATTTGTCAAATATAACATTATGTTATTACTTTTCTTATTATGGTTTATGTAAAAATTGACAGCTTTGTTTGAATTCCAGTAGAATTAAATAAAGAGACTAGATAAAAATATCAGCTATAGAAACAAAACTAATTATTACAATTATGACAATTATTTTAAAAGCAGTGAAATATATTATGAACTAGCTGACGGCAGGCTTCATCCTGCCTATCTTCTTCTGACGTTGTGAATTGACAAAAGTGATAATTAATTTACTTAATGGAACCAGTTAGTTATCCTTTTTGTGATATTGCTGCTTGGTAGTAAAATTAACCATACTGAGATTAGCGGTGTCACCACCCATACTTAAGGAAGCGTGAATTTTGCGCGTACGTCGATCGACATTTCGACGCCTCACTTGTTACACTTTTCACACACTGAACTATTGATTTGAATTCAATCTTTTCGCAAAATATTAATTTTCAATGCGGAACCTGTTGTTACGAAAACTTGTCACGGAATGTCAATTATTTTTCACTGAGTATTAATTTTCAATGCGGACCTTTGGAAAACTTTAGAACACTTGTTACCAAATGATGAAGAACGCCGCAGAATTGTCAAACTTAACGTCACATGCCATATATTGATTTCGAAACTAATTTTAGGAATTGCGAACGATTTTCGAACAAAATGATTTAAAAATCATATGAGTTGTCTGATTTCAATTGGGAACATGACTTTCCGAATTTATCAATTTTCCGAGTTATTCACTCCTATTTTACCATTTTTCTCTTCGAAAGGTCATTGTGAAACAATAACATATTCCCACACAAAAATACGGTAAGAGATTTTTTGAATTTTCCGACTTTTCCGGTAGATTTTCCCAAAATTTTATTTTATACAAACCTTGTCCTGACAATTTGGAACACAGCAATAAAACATCAGTCAAACCGGTCGTGCCGTTCTCAAGTGAAGATGTACATAGATGTGTATACAACAGACCAGTTTGTTGTGTAGGGGGATAAGTACAATGTGAAGAACTAAATTCATCACAATACAGTTTTTACCCCTGACTATCGTGTCGCTAACAAAGTTAGCGTCATCAGAGGGATGAATAAACTAAGTTAACAAAGACAAGAACTACTATTTATATGTTAGTTGCCAAGCAGTTGCAAACAGGATCCTCTAGGAAGGTATGCAGAGAGACGCCCGCCGTTGAGTCTTAAATTCCTGTAATAAAACTGCATAACTGCATTTGTTATAGTGTGTGGCGTTATCAAATATTCCTTCTAAGAAGGACACACAGGTTATTAAGATAACAGTTAGAAAAACGGACTCCATAGAACCGTATCTACTCTATTCATCGAAACATTTTTGTTCAACATTCTAACGCTATATATATATATATATATATATATATATATATATATATATATATATATATATATATATATATATATATATACACACTTTCGTAAGCATCTAACTGACACGACTGCCTGACATTTTTAGTGAATTTTCTTTAAATAATTCACTAATGGGGAGATCCCGACTTTCGAATTTTGAAAAAATTTCTTCAAATGAGCGCTATTTAGGACCCCTGGAACCCAAATCCGAGGTCAGTTCCAGACTTTATATGTTTATATATATATATATATATATATATATATATATATATATATATATATATATATATATATATATATATATATATATATATATATATTTATGTGTCACACCTATAACTTAAAAAGAATGGATTGATTTTGATAAAACTTGGTGAGTACCTTTCGCAAGTGGCTTGGATAAGTTCGTTAGCCAGGAAAATCCGCCGAGATTTTCCCGGAAAATTTTGTGTTTTCTTTCACAAAAAAATCGAAAAAAATGTATATATCCGGAATTAACAAGGTAAGGGCAACCGGGTTTATATCATTATAGGTAAGTTACCTACCAAAATTTAGCTCTGTAGGTTAAAGAACAAAAAAGTTACAGGCATTTAAAGAAAAATAAATTTGGGTTTTCCTCGAAACGTCAAAACTCGCGATTTTAAACGTCAAAATTGGTAATATTTAGGCAATGAACCTGAAACTAATAAGTCCTAGTTTCAATCGTCATTGTCCTTCATTTTACTAAAATATTCCCAAAAAATTTATTTCAAATAGACCCTTTCTCTGATGCTTTGGCTGTCGGTTTAGTTAAGTTGATGCTTTCGCTGTAGGTTTAGTGAAGTTTATGGTTTAACGGTCTATAATGTTAGCTAACTTTCGTAGAACAAATTCGTTACTGCATTTTAGCATTTTTTATCGAAATATGATGCATGTTTGTAAGAAAAAATCTGGACGCAGACAAATTTTCATTAAATCCTCCAAATTTCAATAACTCATTTGCTATTAACGTAAGTTTTGTTGGTTAGGAAACCAACATTTAACTGTATTGTCGGAAAATTTTTGTATGGACGCAGCAAGTGCGTTTTGGTTGCGAATTTTCATTAAATGTTTCAAATTTCAATAACTCAATTTGCTGTTAACCTAAGGTTCATTGGCTAGGAGACCAGTTTTCTCAGAAACATTTAAAGTTTATTTTCCAAAATTTTTTGTACATTTTCAAATAATTATTTTGATAAAATATGTTACATTGTTCCTACTATATATGTTATACCGGTAACCAAATTGATGCCTGCTCGCAGTAGAGCGATATATTTGTAATTAAAAACATTTTTATGAAAATTCACTTCCATAACGCACTTGCTGCGTCCAGAGTTTTTTATTTTTTTTTAGCTCGAGATTTATTTTAATCTACATGATGATTATTATCCCAAATATATTGAGCAATACATGATTTATCAATAGTGCCATATGTCATTTGAGCTAAATGTTCTTTAAATTTAGTTTCAATAGTTCTTTTAGTTTGCCCAACATATTTAGGTTCACAATATTTACAACCTATTTCATAGATTCCCGACACTTCTGTGGTTATATCCTTATCCTTTGGGTAACCTATCTAGAAATCTACTTTGTATACATTTTTATTAAATACTACAAAAACATCTTCCACATAACGAAACCATACTCTGTGCCATGGGTTTGTTCAAAAAATTGATTATCAAATTGAAAAATATTCTGATTCTTGCAAAGATTTGTTAAATTTATATATTCTTTGCAGACCTCTTCATCTACGTTGTTCATTTTTAACAAATGGTCCAAATACTCTGGCGTTTCTTTTATGGGAACACTGGGAAACAACGAGGTCACATCAAACGACATTAAAACCTCACCTTCAACCAACTTAATATGTTTAACTTATTAAATTGAAGTGAATTTGAAACTGAAAAACTTTTTTTGTTTGATAGGCAAGTTGTAATTAAATTTAATTAATAAAATTAAAAATATCAAGTTGGTTAGAGGCGAGGTTTTAATGTCGTTTGATGTGATCTCGTTGTTTCCCAGTGTTACCATAAAAGACACGCTAACGTATTTAGACGATTTGTTAAAAATGAACAACATAGATGAAGTGGTCTGCAAATAATATATAAATTTAACAAATATTTGCATTAATCAGAATATTTTTCAATGTAATAATGAATTATTTGAACAAACCCATGACACAGCAATGGGCAACCCCCTTTCCCCATTCATTGAAGACCTTTTCATGAGTAGATTTGAAACAGACCCAGCAAACGAAAATGACTATCTTCCTAGAGTCTGGTTTCTTTTTGCGGACGAATTTTTTGCAGTATTTAATACAAATTTATGCAAAGTAGATGATTTTATTGCCAAACTAAACAGTAACTTTTGATTCCATTAAATTCACACATTAAATAGAAATTAATAAAAAATTACCTTTTCTTGATGTGTTAGTCATTAAAAATAGAAACACTTTGGAATTTGACATCCACAGAAAGGAAACCACTACTGTGAGTTACATTTCGATTGACTCGCACCATAGTTTTCCACAAAAAACAGCTAGTTTGAATTCTCTAGTTCATAGAATTTCCATTAAAGAAAAAAAGATACAACAGATAACTTGATTATATTAAAATTGTAGGTAAGTATAATGGTTACTCTGTCTGCTTAGTGGATAAACTGGTGAATAAACATAAAACAAAGAAAATGTTAGCAGAATCTACGACTTTCAGAAAAGATAAACCAGAAAAAAACCGTTGTCTGTTTACCATTTGCACGGCGAATTACGAGACGTTTTAATATCATCTTTTAGAAAGCCAATTTACAGCTAAAACTGTCTACAAAATATACACAAAAATTTGTATGTAACGTAATGATAAAGATAAAACCACTGGGGGAACTGTTATACACTGGCAAATTAATAATACGCCATATAAAACTGACCCACTTCATTTCTTGCCGCTTTGGCGAACTGAGTGGTCGTTAGTTGAGTAAACTCGAGTATTGAGCCAATTTTCAGATCAGAGTGAATCTGACAGTTTCTGACAAAGCATGGCGCTCCGATAGCCACTCTCAGATTTTATTCTGGGTGATTTGAACGGCATTGATCTGTGTGTGTGTCGGCCGTAGTGATCCATGCGGGAGATGTATAGGTCAAGGCTGACCGGATTATGATTTTATACATGAGCAGTTTATTGTTTATAGAAAATTTGGAGTTTCTGTTAAGAAATAGAAAGAACCTGGAGATGGAAATCAGAGCTTTCTGTCCGGCATGTTGGACATAGAGGCGCCATGTTAAACGTTTGTTGAAGATAACCCCGAGGTATTTGACGGAGTCTTGCCGGGGAATTAGACGGTTGTCTAAGGACGTGTGTTGTAAGGTGTGTGTCTCCTCTCGTGGAATAGTACTGCTCTGCGCATTTGTCGGGGTTTTTGGCTGAACATGATTTCTTGGAGCTGTCTTGCAGCGCGTCTACGGCAGGGTCTGTATATAGTCTAAGAGCCGGAGGTGAAAAAATTCTCTGAATTTACAAAAGCTGACCTTTTGATAGTTAATTAGGTACGGTGTGCACGTACACATATTCTGGTCAGTCGAGCGAATCTTAGAACAGGTGCCACAGGTGCGCCAACAAAGATGTCGTTTTTACCGGGGTAATAAAATGAATTTACAAAAACTGATAATTGTTGTACAGATTCTATATTGCATAACAATAAAAGTTATGTCAGTCAGTCAGCTGCATACGGGAACAGAGCTGGTCAGTCAGTTCGAATGTGTGTATGAAAAATAAATAATGTGCAATTTATTTACAAAGCTTGGAAATTTTTTGTGGGTATATATTGATCTATTAAACATTAAAAAAATAGTCAGTTAACTGTTTTGTGGAACAACGCTGGTCAGTCAGCGAAAAAAGATATAAAAATTTCGTGCGCTCCGGCGGCGTTACAGGCGGAATGCTCGCTCTTCTCCTACCATTATTATTATTTAAAATATCAGAAAACTATGTGAAATTATAAGTTGTAATTATAAATTAGTAATTTATTGTTTTATTAAAACATATAAGTATATTAATAAATTACATAATTTCACTTTTTTTTAGATAATCAATCAGAATCTCAGTCAGAAATATCAGACTTAGATATTTCAGATCACGAAAGTGAAACTCGTGAATTCGAAGATTCAGAGGAAGAATTGGATTTTCAATGTGATTGAAAAAAATTATGTTTTAATATATACATATATTCTTTTTATAGAATAATCATCAACTATGCGTTTGTTTTAATAGTTAATTTTTTAATCTTTTTTTCGTAATGTTATCCCGTTACACTTTATTAAATAAATAAATAATCTGTTAATATCATTTATAGCGAGCATGCCGCCTGTAACGCCGCGCACGAAATTTTTATATCTTTTTTCGCTGACTGACGGGCGTTGTTCTACAAAACAATTGATTGACTATTTTTTTAATGTTTAATAGATCAATATATACCCACAAAAAATTTCCCAACTTTGTAAATAAGTTGCATATTATTTATTTTTCATACACACATTCGAACTGACTGACCAGCTCTGTTCCCGTATGCAGCTGACTGACTGACATAACTTTTATTGTTATAAAATATAGAATCTGTATAACAAATATCCGCTTTTGTAAATTCATTTTATTACCCCGGTAAAAACGACATGTTTGTCGGCGCTTTTGTAAATTCAGAGAATTTTTTCACCTCTGGCTCTCCGTCTAATACCATGCAATGTTGGGCACGTTAAAGGCCCCCACCCTCATTAAAGAAAGGAACGTATTTGACACAATTTCCAGGAAATTGAGGTTAAATTCACGTCGGTGTTTGATCATAGTCGCGAAAATAGATCAACGTTGAAAAGAAATAAAAAAATTTTTGAAATTGTATTGAACTTAAAATTGATAAATAGGTTTACTTAAGCCATAATGTGTACATATTTAGATATGTAGAAACACCTAAGACAGTAATGAAATTTGATCAACAATTTATAATGTATATTATTTTTCAGGTGTCACTGTTTACACTCCAACTTACGTACTAAATCAATCTGAAGTTATTATGATGTTTGATACTGGAGCTGGTGTAGAAGTACTTGATAATGAAGGTTATATGTCAGTGAGAGTATACCTACCATGGGGGTACATTGTAAGTTTGAACAGATCATAGTGACGTATTAAGAAAAACGACGTTGTCCAGTTAAATAAAACTTGCACAGTTATAATAAGTGCATATTAGAGGTAAGTACACTTTGATGAAACCAAGGTTACCACAATCGTCAGAATTAAAAATACAAAGTTGGTGAAACGATCGTCAGCTGTAAAAATACACGGTTGTGGTTAGGTGAGTTTTACCAAAGTGTACTTATTAGTGCTGGCAACAGGTTCCAAAAATGTCACGTTTTTTTTCTTTTGGTGAATTTTCTTTAAAAAAATCACCAATTTTCATAAAAATAACTTTGTAATTTTCGGAGAAAAAAATTTTCGAAAGAAAATTTGAAATTTGAATAACTCAATTTTCTATAAACTTAGAAAGTTGAATTTCAATACGTAGTAAGATCTCTCCCAAGGCAGTATATATAGTAAATTTCATTAAAACAGCTTTCTTACTTTCGGAAAAAAAATTTTTTCGAAAGAAAACTCAAAATTATCCCGGAAAACCCCGTCCTATTTTTCTGGCTAACGAACTCATCCAAGCCATTAATAAAAGAAAGCCACTTCATTGAAATCGGTTAATTATTTTTTGAGTTATCAGACGGATACATACATACATACATATATATATATATATATATATATATATATATATATATATATATATATATATATATATATATATATATATATATATATGTATATATATATATATATATATATATATATATATATATATATATATATATACGGGTCCTAATTCCCGCTCATTTGAAAAAATTAAAGTCTCACCATCGATACCTCTCTATTACTGAATTTTTTAAAATAAAAATGCACTAATATTTGGATTAAAGGATAAGCAATGTTTTTTTTTGGCAATGCATTTTTAATCCTATAGTGTTGGAACGGGACCTGCTGAACTTAGTATGATATCTTAGGCAACACACAATACACAACATATAAAACCATTGTGTACTTTCTTATGTGTGCTCTATGTAATGTGTCGCAGTTTGGACGTCAGTTTACAATGCGAGAAATCTTAATATAGTACATGTAAAGGATTTTAGCCATAGATAAAGCTTTTAAGGGTCAAAGTCGCAGGTAACCAAATATAAACAAGATATCCACCCAATTTCATTAAAATAGCTTTGTAATTTTCGGGGAAAAAAATTTTTTTTGAAAGAAAATTTAAAATGTGAATAACTCAATTTTCTAGAAACTTAGAGAGTTGAATTTTGGTATGTAGTAAGACCTTTCCAAATGCAATATATGTAGTACATTTCATTACAACAGCTTTGTTATTTTCGGAGAAAAAAATTTTTTTGCAAGCAAATTCAAAATTTTCCCGGAAAACCCCGTCCGATTTTCCTGGATAACGAACTCATCCAAGCCATTAATAAAAAAAAGGCACTTGCCGAGTTTCCTTTAAATCGGTTAATTATTTTTTGAGTTATCAGACGGATACATACATATATATATATATATATATATATATATATATATATATATATATATATATATATATATATATATATACATATAAAAATTGAAACCGACCCCGGATATGGGTTCTAGGGGTCCTAATTCCCGCGCATTTGAGGAAATTTTTGCAAAGTCTCACTATCGATACCTCTCTATTATTGAATTTTTTTAAATAAAAATTCACTAAAAGTTAGTGGTGTTTCCATCTAAAATGGGCCACACTGTATATATATATATATATATATATATATATATATATATATATATATATATATATATATATATATATATATATATATATATATTATGATTTAATTTATGGAAACTCACTAATACAACGCACTTTCTGTATTTTTTTAGAACCAAACACGAGGCCTATTAGGAAACTGGAGCTTTGACCAGACAGACGATTTCACCTTACCAGATGGTACCAAGGTTGCCAGCATTGCAGAAAACGCCAACGACTTCGAAAGAATATACAGAGACTTCGGGGTCAAATGGATGCTTTCAGATGTGGACGAACCTCTTATAGGAAGCGCTATGTTCCATCGAGAATTTGGTAAAACAGCGACTAACTATAATAACAGATCCTTCATCCCAGTATTCGAAACTCGTCCTGAAGAACTCATACCACAGAATAGGTCTACATTCAGAGATGAAGCTTATAGGTTCTGCGCTTCTAGCAATAACTATCAATGTCTCTATGACTATTCTATGACTTTGGACAGGGATCTTGCCCATTATACTTCAAACTATAAGGCTTCAATTACAACGCTTAAAGAAACCAATAGGAAGAGAGTTATTTCTTGTGGTGTACTGGAGACTCCCAGGTTTGGTAGAAAGAGCAATTTTTTCTTCACACCTGGTACAAAAGTAATGTTTGAGTGCGACGAGAATTTTGTTTTGGTTGGGGACCAAAGAAGAGAATGCATGCCAGATGGTAATTGGAATGTTCCAGAATATGGTTACACGGAATGCTTGCGTAAGTAGATATTTAATTTACAATATTGTAAATACAATATATAATTGTTGATAATTATAAAAAAATTAAATGATTATAACTATACATAAATTAACTGAATAGTATCATCGTAAATTATATTTAAAAAAATGACGATAACATATATAAATTAATGTCTTAGTGAATTTTCTTAGAGAAACTCACTAATGAGGAGATCGCGCCTTTTGAATTTAAAAAAATATTCTTCAAATGAGTGCCAACTAGACCCCATAGAACACATATCCGGGATCAGTTTCAATTTTTATATGTTCAAATATATATATATATATATATATATATATATATATATATATATATATATATATATATATATATATATATATATATATATATATATATATAGTGGCCCATTGAAAACGAGCTGGCAGCCGTAACTGCCAGGAAAATATTTTGTCGAAAAAAACCTGAAACACGTCGAGTTTGCTTCTAAGGGGGCAACTTTTGCCGCAAAAAGTATAGTGGCTTGGATAAGTTCGTTAGCCAGGAAAATCGGCCTTGTTTTCTCTTGTTTTCTTTGGGAAAATTTTATATCTCAGGAAATAATGTTAGGGTAACCAAATTTGGTACGCTGGTTTAACTTATAAAAGGTAAAATACCTACATACCAAAATTTAGATCTGTAAGTTAAAAGGAAAAAAGTCGTGATTTGAAACGTCAAACCTGTCAACTTTTTGGCAAAGAACCTAAAAGGAATACGGGTTATGTAGAGAAAATCTTGCAAGAAGAGTGTTTTACAAACCCTTAAGGTTCAGCTTCAACCGTCATTTTTCTTTATTTTACTAAAATATTTCTAGAAACTGCATTTCAAATAGACCCTTTCTCTGATGCTTTGGCAGTAGTTCTAGTTATGAAGTTTATGCTTTAACAGTCTATAGGTTTTTGCGAATTTTAGTAGGAAAAATTTGCTATTGAAAAGAATGCGACTTTTGTATTTTGAACAGATTTATTCAAATGAGCGCAAACTAGGCGCACTACAACCCACGTCCGAGGTTAGTTTCAGTTTTTATCTGCTTAGATATATACAGGGTGATGCATTTCTACGGTAAAGGTCAATATATCCGTTATTATACAAGATACGAGAAAAAATATTATTCGTCGAAAAAATCGAAATGCCGTATACAGTGCGCTCTCAAATAATGACTGGATTTAAACAGCCGTAACTCAATTGTTTTAAATGGAACATCCTTTATTTTGTTTTTCATAAGTGGGGGGCATAATAATATAATATAATAATGTTTAATAAGTTATTGTAAAAAACTGTTTTCGGATTTTCGTAAAAAAATTGTTTGTAAATTTTCATGCAATTTTTTTTGGGGGGTTTTGTCAAAAAGTTTTTGGGATTAATTAGCTTGAAGAAGTTCGTTGGCCAGGAACTTTTTGGGAACATTTTAAGTTTATTTTCGGAGAATTTTGGTACTTTTTCAAACAATAAAGTTATTTTGATGAAATGTGGTACATTGTTTCTACTATATAGGTTATACCAGTACCCAAATTTGATGCCTGCTTTCATTAAAAAAGACATTTTTGCTATTAAAAACAATTTTCGAAAATTCTCTACCATAACGCACTTGCTGCGTCCAAACTTTTATAAATTGACTTATCTTAATTGAAATTGTAGTGATGATGAGCTGGAAGTTCTCAGGTCCTTCTTCCTTCCTATGTTGTTTAGACTTCTTTCGTAGGAAGGGCATTCGGCGATGCTGTGTTTAGTGATAGGTGGTACTATACTATTTTTAAGATGAGTTTCTTGGAGGTCATCGGTGAAAAGTCGTTTATTATAAGTTTGAGTGATTCTATATTATAACCATTTAGATTCCACTGCAAAAGAATTGTATTACCCATTTTATTTATCCAATTACGATTGAGAGTTACCACTTTCGGTTCCGGATGTTGATTTGGTGACTCTCTCTATTGTATTATCATTAGCCACAATTTTTTTTCGGTGCCTGGCAATTTTTTTTCTTAGTTTGGTTAACCTCGATTTTAAAGTTTTATTATGGTTGTGATCGTTGGCAAGTATTAAAATTTGTTTAATTATGAAAGCATCATCTGTACAATTTTTCACAACAGAACTAGATTATTTTGAGTTTAAGGCATTATCTCGAAAATCACAGATAGCAGCAAAGTGTAAAGGGAATGGCGGAGATCTTGATTATGTTTTACTTTTGTAGAGTTCTAATGCTGCTTGAATATTTTCTATTGTTACTTTTTTACGACTATATGGGACTTTGGGTTTGGTAAAAATGGTCTCCCTAATGTTCCAAATATGCGTCTGCTTATTAAATATTGTCATCAGAAAGTTATGTCTCTGAATATGTCCAATAAATCTGCAACCAAGATTTTTGACCTAAAAAGCCACATATGTCAGAAACTATGACAGATACGTTATGACAACTGGGTGTTTTGTTTGTATAATTTTCTAAGAAATTTAAATATAAAATTCAACATGGGTAGTCTCATTTCAAATAAGAAAGTTGAATCGCGCTTCGCTACTTTCGGACACGCCTGTAAAGTTGAAAATAACCTTGGCTGGTGCGCCTGGAGGAATCATTTCCAATGGTTGAATCATTTTTCTATCTTGAACGGTTACAAGTTATGAACCGATCCTGCACTGCTGACCTGACTCACCCTGTATAGATACATAAACATATAAAAATTGAAACTGACTCTGGATATGTGTTCTATGCGGCCTAGTTGTCGCAAATTTAAAATAAAATTTCAGAATCTAAAACTCCCAATTGGTCAATAACGGTTTTTCTCTACAAAAACTCGCTAAAAATGACAAAGACAAAATACACAGATCGAAAGACTAATAAAACTATTTTTTAAAAGGTGAGAGACGAGATATGCTTTTTTTCCCTCAAGGCTCGTCCGCGTCTTTGCCACCCCGATAGCATCGCAGCCGTTGGCTTATTGTACATTCTTTTTGTGTTTTCTACTACACCCATTCCAAAATCACTGTTCCTTGAACTAGTCTGCACAGCAATTGGTAGGGTGAAGTTTTATATTGCTCTGTCTCCGGTCTAGACTGACCGTAGATTAGTTGTCTTTTATGGTCCAGAGCTTTACACTGGCAAAAGACGTGCTGGGCTGATTCCTCCCCCTCGCCGCAGAGTCTGCATGCCAGGTCCCCCTTGAACCGCCGCATTTTATGCAGGTGCTTCTTGACGGCCATGTGTCCCGTCAAGAGTATTGTTATGTTCTTGAGCTGTCCTCTACTAAGATTTAGTAGCTCCATAGCTCTCTTCGAAATGGGTTCCTCAATTACTGACTTCCCATGCCTGAGCCCTGGACAGTCTGCCCAACCTTGTGTTCGTTTCTGACCCAGGACTTAATGGCTCCCCGGGCAGTGCTCTTTTTCAGGCCCAGAACCGGTTATGGTCCTATAAATTGTTCTGCTGGCCTCTCATCGCGAGACTGTCAGCTCCTTCATTGCCTTTGACCTCCGAGTGACACGGCAACCAGATGAGGGTGGCCTCATTCTGCCCAGCCAGGTTGCTCGTCTCTTCGCGGCACTCACTTACCAGCCTGGAATTTACCAGCGGGCTACTTAGAGCCTTAAGGGCTACCTGTCTGTCTGTGGCTATGAAGTTTGGCTTGTTGGTGTAGCCCCTCCTCTTGTTCTCCTGCACACAGTGCAGGATGGCGTACATTTCGGCCTAAAAGACCGTTGCATGGGCTCCGAGGGAAATACTATGACTTACCCTCGGTCCTTCCGAATAAACACCTGCCCCCCGTCCCACGCTCCCCGCCGGATCCGTCCGTGAACCAGACGAGCGCGTCCTGTGGTATTCCCGACGTCTCCTCCCGCCATACCTCGCGGTCTGAGATTTCCACTGTAAAATTGTTTTCCCTGCAGATTCGCGAGCTCACGAAGTCTGACCTCATTTCAAGCATGGACTCATTCACGATCTCCTGAATTTTGCAGTGGCCCCTGCAGCCTGGGGTGATCTTCAATCTACCATTACAGGCTAGTCTGTATAGTCCTAGCCTGCCGCCCCCCCCCCATGATAACAAAGTGTGTGTGTGTGTGTGTGGGGGGGGGGGGGACAGATTCAGCAACACCTCCATGGCCGCTGTTGGGGTTGAAGTCATAGCCCCTGTGATGCCCAGGCAAGCCATCCTTTGGATATTGCCTAGTTTTTGTTTGGCACTGGATTGTGTCACCTTAGACCACCAGACCAGTGCCGCGTGTGTTAACGATGATCTGACCACCCCGGTGTACAGCCAGTGGGCCATACTAGGTCTTAATCCCCACGTTTTTCCATATAGCCACCTAGTGACGGCTAGGGTCATAACTGCCTTACGCAGTATTTTTTCAACGTGACCATTCTAGGTTGGCTTAGAGTCCAATACGACCCCAAGATATTTTACCTCCCTGGCCATTGGGATGTTTATACCGTATACAGTGAGAGTTCTGTAGCACTGCCACTTCCTCCTCCTCGTAAACGGTATGACAGTTGCTTTCTCGGGGCTCACCTCGGATCTCTGGCCAACTGTCCACCTTTCCGCCATTTTTAGTGCTGTCTGCATGCGCTCCCGCACTGACTGTGTAACCTTTCCTCAGACTATAATGAAAATGTCGTCCGCATAGCTCTGTACCTCGTACCCCCCTCCCGAGAGCCCCCCTAGAAGGCCCTCTACGACTAGGCACCAGAGCAGGGAAGACAAAACGGTCCCCTGCGGGCACCCCGCCGCGACCCCCGCCAGCAGGGTCCTCCCGCGAGTGAGGTGAACACCGCCCGTCCCTGAGCATCAAACCGATCCACCTGCAGCAGGTCTCCTCTATTCCACGCTTCCTGACAGCTGCTAGTACCGATCCAAATGAGGTGTTGCTGAAGGACCCCTCTATGTATAGAAAGGCCCCCAGCGTCACCTCCCTGTTCTCCAGCGTATTCTCCAGTTTCAGCACCAGTTGGTGCAGTGCTGTTTCTGTTGAGACTCCTGCTCTGTATGCATATTGTAATGTAGTAAATATGCTTCCAGTACACCGCCCCCAAAGTACCGGTCGAGCAGTTTTTCCATTGTTTTGAGCAAGAAGCACATGAGACTTATTGGCCTCGGGGACTTTGCCTGTCTCCATGCCCTCGCAATGTACACCAGAGCCAGGCTGGCCCTCATAATGAGGGTGAACGCCGGCGCCAGCATGTCTATACCTTGTTGGAGCATGAGGAGCATTATGCCATCAAATCCCAGAGATTTGAATGGCTTGAAGCTGTTAATGGCCCATCTGATTTTTCTCCAAGTAACCACCTCTTTAGCGACTGTCCAGTCTACTCTAGATGCCCGCCTGGACGGCGCCTCTATTTCTGAGTGTTCCCAGTCCAGAGGTGATTGGTTTATTATGTTGCAGCCGGTGAAGTGCGTCTGCACTAAAACTTCCATACTTCCCTCCCCCGAGCTTGTATAGCCTCCCGTGGATGTTCTAAGGGAGCCTATGTTGGTCTGAGTGCCCTTGGACAGGATACTGTGTAGTCGAGCACTCTCGGACGTGTTCTCCACTTCCTCGCAGTGCCTCCTCCACGACTCCTTCTTGGCGTCCCTCAGTCTTTTATTATAGGTCGTTAGGGCCTGTCTATATTCATCCCATGCTCCCGAACTTTTGGCCGCGTTGAACAGCCTACTAACCTGCGTCCTCCTTTGCCTGAGGTGCTTGTTCTTCCACGGGACGTTCCTGGTGGACGCCCATATTTTCAGGGGGCAGTTGGCGTTATAGGCCGAGGTGATTGCGTCTCGCACTTGGGCTGCAGCAATCTCGAGGTTTATTGAATTGTCTATGGTACTCTTAACCCCCCGCAGTTAGGTCTGCCCTGTAGGTTTCCCAGTCCGCCTTGCAAGGGTCCCGGTACCATACCGTTTGTCTTTCCACTTTGGCGATTTCAAACCGGACGTATCTGTGGTCTGAGCTACTCACTTCCCCAAACACAGCCCAGTTCTGAACAAAGTCACCCAGAAACTGTTACATCTAAAACTTCCTCACGCCGTGTTGTGTCGCAGGTCGGTTTATTACCTCTATTCAATATGTTAAATTTCATAAAGAATTGTAAAAGTGACTCATCCCTAAAGTTTCTGTCCAAGCTTCCCCACAACTCATGGTGAGCGTTCGCAACCATGCCGATGATGGTCTGCCATCGACCTGCTCTGCTACCCACCATCAGCTGCTCCAATTCCTTGGGTGGAGAAAGTCAGATAGGCCGATCCGACAGTAATGTCCCTCGGTCCATCCGCTCCTCCACATCGGATTTTGATCGTTGCCAGATCCCTGGAACAGAAATTCATTAAAGGCAGAAACTCTATCCCTTCACTGACAAAAATGTAGGCCCTCGGGTTCTCGCTGAATCTGCTGTAGATGAGCTTTCCAGCAGCTCCGCCGAGTCCCTTGATCTCTCCTTTATAGAAGTACGGTTCCTGGATGAGGACCACATCCGTGTTCTTCAGAGCCATCGGTAGTCCGGCCGTGGCTGCCCTACTGTGTTGGAGGTTGACCTGTAGGAAGCTAAGTCCCATCAACCCCCGGTTGTTTCCCCAGTGAGCGGAATCTAACCCTTCCCAGGCCCCAGAATGCCTTGAAGGAACCTCCTTCAAGGGCTCTGTAAGACGCCTGGTCGATCGTAAAGGCGAGAGTCTGCCCTTTCTCCTCTGTCTTCCTGCTTAGAACCGACCAGTTTTGTGTCCCCCAGTTCATGGTTTTGGACCTTCAGTTTTCTAATCATCGTCTCTTTGGGGACGGTGTCAGGGATCCGTACGAGGACCTTGTGTCTCTTTGGGAGTTCCTTGGACTCGACGGCTCTCGATTCCGTCCCCTCCTAAATCCGACCGAGACCCCCGATCGTTTTCCGCAGCCAGTCTCGCGACCGCGTGCCGGCACAGGTTATCCAGAGGATGCCTCCCACCAGGCGCGCCCGGTGGAACTGAGGCGGACTCTCTTCTTCTTGAAAAGAGTCCACCGCAGCTTCCACCGCAGCCAGGATCAGGTCCGCCTTCCCCCTGGTCTAGCGTGACCTCAGAATGGCGTCTGTCAATCACCGCCATCCCGAATCCCTCCGCAGCCTCACTATACGAACCAGTCTGCGCCGGTGTTCTTGCTCTGGCCCTTTTGGGACGTATGTCTGTAAGAAGCGTGCTAGAGCCCGAGCACGGCCTCTTCTGACTCGCGCTTTCCTCTTGCGCCTTTACAGGTGCCCTGGCCCTTTTGGGACGTCTGTCTGTAGTAGGCGTGCTGGAGTCCGAGCGCAGCCTCTTTTGACTCGCACTTTCCTCTTGCGCCTTTGCAGGTTTCTCGACCGTCTTCAACAACACTTACTAACACCAAAAAATTATTTTCTTCATTGCACACATTTTTCCTTCGTGAGGTTTTTTCCATCCACATGACCAGTACGTTGAAAACGCTCTCTAAGTTTTTCAAATACCAGTCGTCTAGGATGACGTTCCTCAGAGTGTCTTGGCGCGTAAATTTTAGATGATAGCAAACGATTTGTTTTACTTTCGCCAATACATTAAATGATTTTAATTTGTTCTTCCAATGTAAAATTCATTTTCAAAAACAGATTTTCCTACTTCCGTGGCAATAAATGAATGGTACAATTACGTTTAATTGCCAAATGTCAGATGGATTAATTGTTCCATGGCAAACTTTCGTGAAAAATACCTCCAGGTGTACTCTTTACACATAAATTGTAATATTAGCAGAACTATTGATTGTAAACCTAAGATACTTCTCACAAAAATTGAAGGCTTGTTATTAGGGGATTCCACAAAGACATAATATACAGGGGATGCAATTTAAAAAAAAAATAGTTTTACAACATTTTCGAATCGCATATTCGAAACATAGTGTCCCCTGGAATATTCCGGTAAGCGATCTGAGCCATTGATGACATTTCTTAATTCCTTTTGTATCTAAGAGGGAATATATAACAACAAAGTAAAGACATTTATGTAAGTTATTGAAAACAATTGTAACAATTATTCAAGAAATACAAACATTTTCAATATTTTGTCACATCGCCTCTTGCAGCTGGATCCTACGTGCCATGCGTTCTATGCACCTAAAAAGATTTTTCTATTATTCTTTTTAACCATGATGCCACACACTGGCGAGTCTCTCCATGAGCTGCTGCTTATCGGTTACAATATTTTTGGAGACTTTCCGTTGTGTGAGCTCCCAAAGATTTTCTATTAGGTTGAGATCTGGGGGCAACTCTCCATCCCCAGCCAATCCACCCCAAAACGTTAATTTTTTTATCATCCAGGTAAGCTGTTACCTCTTTGGTCTTATGGCAACAGGCGAAATTAAGCATAAACCAGATTTACTCATTCTGAATCATTCCTCTACTTGAGGTAACATTCTAGTTCTGATAACGTCGATATATTGGTCTTGGCGCGTGGTTCCCTTTGCAATGTAAAGGCGGCCAGTGCCTTTTCCAGATATAATGGACCAAACCATAACTTTTAATGGATGTTTCACTTTTTCGACTATGCCGTCTTCATAAAACTTCTCACCAGATCGTCTCCGAACAAAAGTTCACTTGTCTGCTAGTATCTCGAAAGTCGACTCGCCTGAGAAGCAAACCTGAAAAGTTAAGACAGCGATCAATTTTCATTAATGATATTGAATATTTACAAGCATTGCGTTTTTCCAATCGTCTGATCTCAAATGACGATGCTTCCTAGCCCATTGTAGTCGCTTTTTCTTCATGGCTTCTGTTAATCTAGGCCTTTTCACGAGCCTGTAGCATTTGAACCCTTGCTCCGCCAAGCGTCATCTTTGAACTGTTCGTTCGGATACGTTGATTTCAGCTTGCTGCACTAGCGGTAAGCACCTTTCTACCTTTTTTCGATTCTGTAGACAAATGTCTCTAATTTTTTTGGCACCTCGTGGTGTTGTAAGCGGTTTCTGGCCACACTTGTTAACTCGATTCGTTCCCACAAACTAATTTTTTTCCGTCCTTCCCCGAATTGGATTAACAGTGGCCACAGAAACATGAGTCAGGGCAGCTATTTTTCTTTGAGAATATTGTGTATTTTTCAGAGGAGCCAAAACTTATGCTTGTTTTGATGGCAGAATGTCATTGGCTTTTCCCTTTTCCCTTTTGGAATGAACTGCCCATGTTAGGAACAAAATACATTTTCCCAAAAAATACAATTTGATAAATAAAAATTACTTGGTTTTGCCTAAAATCACTACAAATAATACTAAAATGGAGTTACCGTAATTATTATGAACTAAAATGTCTTTCAAATCACAAAAAGCATCTACATCACTCCTACTAATATCATAACCAAATTCATTGTAGCGTAAATGACACACTAATGCAGCATCTCTAACGGTTTTTTGCAGAATAAACTCCTTTTCTCTCCTAAAATGAATACAGAAGGAATAGGCAACCTGTTATGCATAAATCTGTAACAGCAGCTGCCTATATCCACCTTCAAATTGATCATATCTTCAGATATTCACCAAACCCCACGAGATGCTAAAATCCATGGGTGGCTCCTTGCAGTTTATGCTCACATGACCTTGATGTATGCCAGGGTTGGTTTTCCTTCTTTTAGCTTATAATTAGGCAAACTTGTGTCAGGGCAGGCCAGCAAGGTTGGTTAGGCAGGATTCTTTTAAAATTGCAACTCAGCTAGGTCGTAAAACGTAGAATTCTGATCAAACTGTAAGGAGCCGCCAGTGGCTTTTAGTATCTCGTCAAAACTCGAAGTGTTTCTACAAAATTGGACACCCGCTCTATAATCGTCTTTTCCGATTTAGCCAACAAACGCACGAATTTAGTCTTAAATGTCAAAGAATTCGCTAGGAATTATTTTTTCTAGGGCGTCTAAACTTTGGAACGAATATATTTCATATAAAGTACTTTATCAATCTCGTTGCATAGTCGTCATACTTAGCGTGATGTTTACTTTTATTATGGCACATATTATGATGTAATAATTGATTAAATATTTTTACTCTAGGTCAGCAAGAATATTCCGCTCAGCATGCAGCAAAAACATCAGGAATTGTGTTTGCTATTTTATTACCAATCGTCATCTTAATCGCATACTTGGCATACCGCGCTTTTAAAGGTTACAATAAAGGCGAATCCAAATCGTGGCAATACAGTTCTAACAACCTATTCAGACCTGCTAGTAAACTAAGTCTCAACAGAAGACCTTTAAGTCCAGAATCTGAAAACATGTCACCACGAAGTCCAACTTACAGCGAAAAGTTGGGCAGCACAGGAAGTCTCGTTAAAAGACCGATAAACTATGATGGCTCGTATCGAACACATGAGCCACTAAGCGGTCGCTCTGACTCGGATTTCGAAGAAAAACCGCTAGATCCCAATGATCCAGATTTCGAGCCAGGTAGCCCGCCATCCAGCGTTATTTATACCGAGCCATTTTCTAAATCTAAGCCTGATTTGGTGAATTTTGCTTCATCTAGTCCAACTTCCAAAGCAAGACCTATCAGTTATACATCTGATAATTACGCAAAACCTTACAAAAACCGAATGAGCAGCCAAAGTAGCATTATCACTGATGTTTAGTTACCGTAACATGTGGAATAACTTTTTTTTGTTACTTAGAATACATTGAACGAATGTAAACCTCTCTAATTTTGTTAAAATAATTCTGCTAGTGGATTTTGTTATGTGGAATATGTGTATAGTACATTGTTAATGTATAAAAATAAGATTAAAATAAATTAAAGTTTAATTAAAGATAGCTGTGAACGGCAAAACAGTCTATTCTACATGTTATGGGTAACTGATAACACTGTGATTTATTTTAAATAATCTCAAATTGCGTAGTTTATATTTTTCCGCTGTTGCTGCATGTGGAATGGATTATTTTGCTGACTTTTATTTGAGTTTTAACCCTTCCTCATATTTATGAATGAAATTGTAAATAAAGGGGTTAGTTAATTTTCTCTTAACTGCCTTATCTGTGGGTAAGTACCTACCATTTTATCTAGTGTTTTTTTTTAAATTATAGTGCTGAGGTGCAAAAATATATTGATCTAGCTTTATCAAGTTATTCTAAATGGAAAGGAAAACAAATTTTATGTCCACTTTCTTTGTGATCACTTGGCATAAACAAACTTCAGCCTGACTTAACCTGACCATATTATAAATTTCCTGAAAGCAGTAGTACCAGGGAAACTTTACTGGGACATAGGAACTCGAGGCGCAGCGAAAGAGGGAGTTCAGTTGAACAGACAATTACTTAAATTTTTATTTCTGAAAATTTTTAGCTGGTTGAAAATTGTGGGACGCTATTATAATCATTATATAAAGGTGTCCCATAAGTAATGGTATACCGAGCAACAATAAAGGTGTCCCATAAGTAATGGTATACCGAGCAACAATAGATCTTTGATGGCGTAACAATATAACGATTGAAGTAAGACCAGATAGCCATCTCGGTGTGGAACCAGGTAGTATATTGTCACGACAGCTTCAGTTAACACAAAATGTTATAAATGGAGACTGTGTACAACCAACAATTTTGAAAATTGTCAAACCTGCCCCATTTTCTTCCCTAATACCAGGACAATGTACGCAAAGCTAGATGTATTCTCATCATAATTAGAAACGCAGGCCGGTTTCGCTCTAATTAGAGCTCCCCAGTGCGCCATACCAATTACAGCGGGAACACCTATAAAGTAAGACGGCTTAAGGTAGTCAGCCTCTAATATTGTGAGATGAACAACAAGGTCGCCATCTCGGTGCGGAACTAGGTAGTAAGGGCTGACAATTTTCAAAATTATTGTTTGGTTGGTTGTACAGAGTCTCTTTTTATAACATTTTGTGTTAACTGGACAACGTACTACCTGGTTCTGCATCGACATGGCGACCCTGTCGTACATCTCCCAATGTTCTACGAGGCTAGCTACCTTAAGCCGTATTACTTTATAAGTGTGTTCTCGCTGTAATTGGGATGGCACACTGATGAGCTCTAATTTGAGCAAAACCGGTCTGTGTCTCTAATTATAGTGAGAATATATCTAGCCTTACATACACTGTCCCAGTATTAGGGAAGAAAATGGGCCAGGGCTTACAATTCCCAAAATTGTTGGTTGGTTGTACACAGTCTCTACTTATAACATTTGTTGTAAACTGGAGCTGTTGTGACAACATACTGCCTGGTTCCTCACCCAATTGTCCGTAATAAAAAGATAGGTACACGTGGTTAAAAAAACTCCTTAACTGATTTTTCTCTGTAGTTTTATCAATTGTTAACAAAAGACACAAAAATTGACAAAGTTTGGTTTTTGTGGTGGAAAATTCATTTCATTCTCAGTTTTCCTATTATAGTACTTAGAGTGTGCTTTGAACCCTTTAGCTCTCACTTTGAAATGACAAAACTTTTTTAAATTTAAATTCAATTTTATTATTTTATTAATTATTTTCTAGGTCAGCAGGAGTATTCTCAACGTCAAGCGGGGATTGCAGCAGGGATTGTTTTGGCCATCATGATACCCATAGTTCTCTTGTTCGTTTATGCTGGTTATAAGTTCTTCCAGAAGAGACAAAGTGAAAAAGAAGAAGATGAAGCGCAACATTTCGCCTTTGAACAACAAAAGAAGTAAGTCAGTTCCGCAAATATAAGAAAGAGAGAGAGAGAGAGAGAGAGAGAGAGACGGACGCATGCATCCTCGTAGACTAGTACGTAATTATGCACGCACGGGATCAATAACACACGCACACTCGCGCACACACACATTCATACCACCTGAATTTTAGAATTTACTTTAATTTGAGAGCAGAACGTCCTAAAATGGATTTCTGTGTAACTTTTTGATACGACGATTTGAGAGAAGAATTTCCCGTTACAATGCATAATACAGGATGGCCACTTGAAAACGAAACAGGAGAGTTTTAGGTCACTTATCGTGATTTTGTTAAAAATCGCTCAAAGAAGTAAAGTTTTCTCTCACGGCGGTAGTCTTCTAGGCTTATTTTCAACATCGCAGGACCAACCCTTTAGTGGTGGTGCGATCCACCTCCGAAATATTAAATGACAAGGGAGGTTAAGTAGCATATCATTTTAGATATTTTCAACGGTGCCTTATTTTTAAATTTGAAGCAGGTGCTTCTGAGATATTGGCTTCTGAAGGCGGGTAATTTATTTATCAAAAACTAACATGACAATTTATCAAATGTCCAAAATTTCGACCATCAGCTTCCATACAATAGTACAAGTTTTGTTCAACTCGTTGGAGGACATTCTGTAACATTTCTGAAGTGATTTGGCGGAATTCGTTTACGACGCGCTGGCGTAAATCTTATAAGGAATCGGGCTGAGTAAAATAAATTTTGCTTTTTATTAGACCCCACAATAAGAAACCTAGGGGTGATAAGTATGGCGATGCTGGCGCCATTCTATGGAACCTCTTCTCTCAACCCACCAATCTAAAAATCTGTGGTTGGAATATTGTCCAACAGGCAAAGCGTAGTGTGGAGGAGCTCCACCTGCTTAAGTACCAAATGATGTGTGAGATAGTGCTCATTATTCTCGATAATATCAGTCAAAAGTCAATCAATGCTGTTTTCCAACAACTCCAGGCAGTTATCTCCAGTCAGATTGTCAGGTAAGAAAAAAGGACCAACAATATGTTCACCAAAAATTCCAGCCCAAACATTGAGTTTCTCCAGTTGTCATGTATGAATCTCGTGAAATAATCTGGTGTTGGATCGGCCAAATAGCTACAATTATGACGATTCACGGTATCGGTTATCAAAAACGACCACTCATCCCAAAAACAAGTATTAAAAAGAAAATTCGAATCATTCACCACTCATTCACTTATCACTTGGTAGTTCGTCCAAAACCAGATTCACTTGCCAGTTGCCTCGTACTCGACCTGACCTGACCAGTTCTACCGCTTCTTTTCTTTCCGCGTCTCTCTTTTTATTACAAACAGACCCGGTCTCTTGAAACTTTGCCACTAACTCCAAAACATACTTTCGATTAACATGCTTATCTAAATGTTATTTATCAAATAGGGTGTGTGGTGAGCTTTAAATGAGAATGTCTGAATAATTAGCAGCTGAGTTTCCATACGGTTTTTTGTGATTATAACGTGTACATAAAAGTTTATTTAACAACAGTGCAAAGTAAAGCTGTCAGGTCTACAATTTGATGTAAGGTTTTAGGTAAAACCTATAAAGTATAGTAAACTGGTCGTTGATTTTCTTTTGACTGCAGAATAGGTATGAATATCTTGATCACCTCAACAATATTCGATAGCTGGTGATTAAAAATATACTAGAGGTGTTAAAGCTGTCCATATACTACCAAATTAAAGTACTTGCAATAAAAATGTCAGTAACAAATGAATAGATTTTAAGTAGGATTGAAAAAAGTAAGACCGAGATAAAATATTACTTGGATTGTAAGCTTTTAATGTTGGTTGAGAAATTGGGAGAGGCGCAAGCCAAAATAAAGTTGTTGGAACAGGTATAACAAGCATTTGCGGGAATTAACAAGGAATATTGAGAAGACAGTGAAAAGAAAAACCATTATCATACGGGGATTAGAGTCAGAAAACTTTAAAAAGGAGCAGTTATTGAAACTGTTTCAGGAACAAATAGTAACCAGACTGGAAGTAGAGATTACTGAGCGAGAAATCGCTGATATTTATACATTGGGCAAGGGCAAGAATAGGCCAATCAAGATGGAGTTTTTATCGAATATAAGAAAAGAAGAAATTTTAAGACGTTCGAATAAGCTAAAGGGATCAAAATACATACATTGTACAGGAGTGGACTGGGGAACAAAAGAAAGATCACAAACTACTACGACATCACCTAAAATTGGCTAGGTCAAAACATTATAAAGCATATATACATAGATTTCGCCTTTTGGTCAACAGCGACCAATTGAAAGTAATAGAACAAGCAAAAAAAATCTAATAGTGCACCAGCGACTCCAATTCTTTGCGAGCATTCGCGAATGTACGAGGGGTCTGAAATCATTGATCCCAAAAATAAAACAGTTTACTACAATCTACAAGTTTTGACAGCTTTAGGTGACCACATTGTACCAAAGGCAGTCAATAGAGTAAGCGGTGGTATTGGATGGGAAACACTGAACAGAGCCATTGGAAAGGGAAACAAGAACACTACCGAAAGCTTAAAAGGTAACTGAGGAGAGAATATTTCACAGAGGGTGTTGAGAAACAACTCAAAACAGAGAACACAAAAGTTTGCTAGGTCAGCTGCTTCTACGGTGCCTGCAAATAAGAACTTATAAATACAGAAGAGTTTGGTGGGGTGTGAAAATTATTTTTTGGCTAATATTAAGTTAACCGCTTAGATCAGTATATATATTTTTGTATAAGTTTATTATGTTAAGTTAGTGAAAAATCTTGTACATATAATAAGTGTACCGCATTTCGTTGGGTTGCTTTTTTTGGGTTCATTCGTTGTTCTTCATCTTTTGTCACTATGTGAAGATTGACACCTGTGATAAGCACTGATAAGTACACCTGGAGAACCAAAATCACCACAACATATATTTTTAAAGACCTGACGATCGTTTCACTAACAAAGTTTGCGTCATCAGAGGATGAAAAATTATGTTCATAACTTTAGAATCTTTTATCTTCTGATGATGCTAACTTTGTTAGTGAAACGATCGTCAGGTCTTTAAAAATATGGGTTGTGATGATTTAGGTTCTCCAAGAGTACCTTTTGTATTGAAGAATTAAATCGTTGTGTTGATATGGAGCTTTTTGTAGATGAATATAACTATGCTCCTTTTAACACATTAGAATTGAACACTGTGGAGGAAAGTAATAGGTGTTTCTCCCAAATAACGGGTTACTCACAATTCAGACTGTTACACCAAAATATTAGAAGCGTTGCTAGGAACCATGATCAACTAGAAATGTACCTGAGACAATTTGATTTTGACTTTGATTGCGTGGTATTTACCGAAACATGGAGGTCGTTGGACACTGATTTAGTTAGGCTTGATGGATATGAAATGTATTACATCGGGGGCACTTTAAATAAAGCGGATGGTGTTATAGTATATGTGAGGGATACCATTTATTCGCATTATGAAAACATCAATCTTGTTGAAGCAACTATTCTAAAAATTAAAATACAGTCAGTGGACAGAGACATTTTACTCGCTTGTGTTTATAGATCAGCCCACTTGTGCTTATAACTTTATGAATGAGCTGCGGACCTATTTAAATAATATGAAAAAATATTCAGTCTTTGTCACTATATAGTCGGTGACAATAACATAGACATACTTGCAAAAACTGACGTGTCATTTGAATATCTAAGTTTGCTGGGAAAGTTTAACTTTGTAATGAAGTCCGATTTATTGCGGTTATTTGAATAGCTAATAAATCCTTTAGGCCGTGTAAATAACGGATATTTGCTAGGCAATGAATCTAACTCATTTTAGGTACACTTTAAAGTATGAAAAGTCGTCACAAGCGAAACGCGGATTTTGTAGGATGGAACGCACAGCGCCGGTCTGACAAGCGCGATGAGAGTCATTCTGGGTACGTCACGGGGGCGCATGTCAGGTAAGCGAGCAGAGAAACGAAAAGCGATCAGAGAGAAGCCTTCAGCCATCGCCCGCGTCAACAGGTCACCGTCGGTGGTACGTGTTTGTAATTTTAAAGCGTTAGTTAGGTGTAATACCTGGGGGAGATTATTTCGCTGTGCTACAGAGTAGTGGAAAAACAGCGTGTTAGCCGTTTAATAGTAAAGAACGAGAGTCTATGAAGACTGTGTTCTGTTTAGGTGTAATACCTGGAAATATTATTTCGCTGTGCTACAGAGTAGTGGAAAAACAGCGTGTTAGTCGTCTATTAATAAAGAGCGAGAGCCTAGGAAAACCGTGTTCTGTAAAAGAATAAGTTTACAAGGTTACTTATAACTTCGGGAAACGTGCAAAAGTATAATTTGTAAACTGGTAAACTTGTTTGTGTTTTATTAATGCTGTTCTATGTGAAATATTAACAGCGGGTTAAGATTTCACGCGTATACAGAGTGTACGGTACTTGGTAGTGATAAAACTAGTCACGGTTACCCATTTAAGGGAGGTCGAAGTAAGGTAAATAATTATACCGTATTGTAGTGGAATTAGGGTGTTTTAGCGAATCAAAGTGTACTATACAGGGTGGACTACGCTTGTTTGGAGGGACGTTATGTCCTCTGAGGAAGCATGGCTCTATTCTGGAGGGTATGCACTCGCTAAATCCGGTTGTTTGGAGGGACGTTCGGTCCTCTGAGGAAGCATAGCTCGATCCAGAATGATACGTAACCGCTGGAGGGCACTGTCAGCCTTGAAGGGTGTTCGATAGGAATAGGGAACCAGTTACCCGGTGGTATTAGTTAGCCAGTTAGAGTGCTATGCTAACGCTAATACCGTGCTTTATGTAATATTAGTACAAATGTTATTTTAATCGACTATCCTTGTATTTTTAAATATTAACATATTTGTGTAAATTCCACAAGATTGTCTTATCAGAGATAACGTTATCTGACCTGAGATATGTGTCCCTGTATTCGCATGAATTGTAGCGAATTTTTGGTTTTAATTATTTTATGGATTTTTATTGTTGTCGATTTCATTTTGTAAATATGTTAAATGTTATTAGAGGTTTTTATGAAATTAGTTGCGTTTCACTGCACTGCCTGAAAATAATTGCGCTAGTGTAGGTGTGTTTAAGCTAGAATCCTGTGACGGATTGTCACTAGCTGAAGTATGTCGTAATCGATATTTACCTGCTTAGAATATTTCTGCTTTCAACTTTGTAAGTTAGTGAAAACAGCCATTATTCGGGAGTGAGTAATTAAAGCCTACTTATCTCCCGATAACTCTACTGGATGTAATAACTTTCGACCCCTGGCAATGATTTTCGTCTCCACTCGAGTTACCCTAGGACAAGGCTGTTATGAAACAGTAACTTTGTGGTGTTCTACGAAGGCCTTAGCAGAAGTCCTCACGGGGATCTGACCTCGTCCTATTCAATAGGGAATAAAGATGGCGCCCGAGGATAGTTTAGCTTAGAATGTTTAGGTCACGCCCGAATGACGGATTGGCAACTTATCCGTCGGGCCTCTGCTTAGCCGATGTACATCACAACTTTACCTCATTAATAAATAAGGTGCCTAGGCCACCAAAAAGCTGCCTTGATCACATCTTTGTGAGCACAAATTACTTTGACGTTGAGAATAAAATGTCAGCTATTGTATTAGGGTCAAACATAACGGACCATTTTGCTACAATTAGCGTGTGTAGCTCGGAAGGGCAGGACGGGATGGAAATTCCAAAGGGTACATTAAAGAATTCATTAACTATGGGAAATAGAATGAGAGGATATCGGAGTTTTGCTGGTCCATATTTTATGAAATAGAGGACACATAGAATGCCTCAAGCTTTATATATATATATATATATATATATATATATATATATATATATATATATATATATATATATATATATATATATATATATATCTGTGTGTGTGTGTGTGTGTGTGTGTGTGTGTGTGTGTGTGTGTGTGTGTGTGTGTGTGTGTGTGTGTGTGTGTGTGTGTGTATTCAAACAATTAACAGGGGAGTGCACATACAAAAAGCATACTAAACACAATGACAGAAAAAGAAAGCCATGGATTACGCAGGGTATAATGAAGTCAATAAATAAAAAGGGCACAATGTACAAAAACTGCCTGCGGAATCCAAATGACAGTTTATTAAAGCAAAGCTTTAACATGTATAGAAACAAACGTAATGACCTCATTAGAATGGTAAAGCTAAATTATCAGAAAAAACTAGTTGAGACTAACAAACATGACAGCAAAAAAATATGGAGAACTGTAAATAGTATAATAAAAAAGGGTGACAACACAAGTAGAAGTATAAAATGCATTAAAAATAAAAGTGGTATATTGGTCAGTGAGCCTGCAAAAGTATGTAATGAATTTTATGGATACTTCTAGAATATTGGTAATGAACTGTTTTCCAGAATACCTGGATCAAACTCGTCTCCACCACAGCGTGAATCTGTACCGTACTCCTGATTTATTGCACCCATATCTGAAACATACATAATTACATTAATAGATACTCTAAAACCAGGCAAGTCGACGGGACTGGACGCCATAAGATCGGCGACTTTGAAAGAAATAAAACACACTATAGCTTCACCTTTATTTAATAAAATAATATCATCTGGAATGTGTCCAAATGAATTTGAGGTAGCGATAGTGAAAGCATTGTAGCAGAGGAGCGATAGTAATGACATGTCGAATTATAGACCAATGGCGTTGATTTCAGCAGTCGCTAAGGTGTTTGAAATGGCAATAAAGAATATGTTAGTGAATTATTTAGATAAACATAGATTACTGCCCCCTTTCCAATATGGATTTCGACAGGGACAAGTACTAGAGATGCTGTAGCGGTACTTACAAAAAAAAAGATCTTCTTGATAAGGCATTCGATATGCTTTGTCACCGTGAGCTATTGAAGTCGTTGCATCACATGGGAATGAGAGGAAAGACCTACGATCGGTATCATCTTATTTTAGTCAGAGAGTCTAGATAGTTATGTTTGGGAATGCGACGAGTGAAGAGCTGGTTGTTGAGTATGGTGTTCCACAGGGAACGGTTTTGGGACTAGTACTATTTCTAATGTTTATTAATAGCATATTACATTAAGAAGGAAGGGACAATTAATAATTTTCGCCGGCGATACCACTCTTTACTATAGAGCCAAATCGTAGAACTCACTTAAAGACATTGCCAAACAAGATCTTAAAACAAATTTTTAGGGCCTTCACTGTAAGAAGTTAACAGTAAAAGTCGATAAAACCGATTTTGTTCCGATCGAGGATTTCTCATTTCGACTCTTTAACTGTTTCAAATGCAAACTTTTGCTACACTATTCAGAGAAAAGATAGAAGTAAACACTTGGGAATAACCATTGATATGCATTTAAAATAGTGTCTACATATAAAGAGTAGAGCTGGTTTATTGCAGACATTTTTATTTAGAATTAAATACTTAATAAACGTTTTGGACGTAAAACAGTTGAAAGTTACATGTAAGTCACCAATAGAGTCACGAATTAATTATGGACTGTTGATATGGGGCGGTGCAGTGGATACTCATTTGAAAAAAATTGAAGTCTTGCAGAGACGTTTTTTAAAGATAATGTATTTTAAAGATCACACCTATCCATCTACGCTTCTCTATCACGAAACAGATATTTTTGACGTAAGATCGCTTTATTTTAGAGCTCTTATAGCCTTCCACTACAATCGTCGACATGCATTGCCATACGTTACCCATGACCGAGATATCAGATCCAGAAGTCGGAATGATGCTAAAGTTCCATACTTTTAGGGGACTGTTTGCCAGAGAAGTTATGTATACTTGTCTCCACGGTGTTACAATTTTTCACTACCTGAAATCAGAAACATAAATACTGCAACACGATTTAAAGAAAAGGCAATGAATTCTTACTTACCGTGTGTGTGTGTGTTTTTTTTTTTTTGTTTCTTCAACGTCGGCCTATTTCCGCGACTATGGCCAATCACCGACGCCAGGGAGCAGTTTCACCTCACTATTCTGGAAATTTTGCCGAACCCCTGCCTTTCTGTAAGGAGGGTGGGGATCTTTAACGTGCCCAACATTGCATGGACACGGGACCGACGGCTTTACGCCCCCTCCGAAGGGCGGAACGTGCAGACATTCAACTTGCTCAAATGCAATGCCAGAACCTCGGTTGATCTTAATGTTACAGTTTGTACTGAAAAACTGAAAGGAGTACCCTGAGATCGAACCCAGTACCCTTCGGTTCAGAGGCACACGTTCTTACCGCTGAACCACCGAGGTTCTTATACTTACCGTGGATAGGGCGAGAATACGTGGCTTGTTCGACATAACAGACATATAATGATGATATGATCTTTTCGGCTTAAATTTGGCTTTTAGTTTTGATACAATTTTGAATTTGATTAGATTTTGAGTTGTATTTAATCTGTTTTATCCTGGTTTGTGTTTTTTAGTGAATTTTCGTAGAAAAAATTCACTAATGGAGAGATCCCGACTTTTGACTTTTGAAAAAAATTTTGCGCGAACTAGGACTCCTAGAACCTATATCCGGGGTCAGTTTCAATTTTTATATGTTTATATATATATATATATATATATATATATATATATATATATATATATATATATATATATATATATATATATATATATATATATATATATATATATATATGTATCACACCGATAACTCAAAAAATAATGGGCCGATTTTAATAAAATTTGGCAAGTACGTTTATTTTGTAAATGGCTTGGATAAGTTCGTTACTCAGGAAAATCGGACGAGGTTTTCCGGGAAAATTTTGAGTTTTCATTCGAATAAAATTCTTATCTCAAAAAGTAATAAGCCGATTTTAATAAAATTTGGCATGTACCTTCCTTTTGTAAATGGCTTTGACAAGTTTGTTAGTCAGGAAAATCGGACGAGGTTTTCCGGGAAAGTTTTGAGTTTTCATTCAAAAAAAAATTTTATCTAAAGAAAAATGAGCAGATTTTGATAAAATTTGCCATGTACCTTCCTTTTGTAAATGGCTTTGATAAGTTAGTTAATCAGAACAATCGGACGAGGTTTTCCGGAAAAATTTTAAGTTTTCATTCGAAAAAAAATTATATCTCCGGGATTAACAAAGTAAGGGCAACCAAACTTGGTACGCGAGTTCATATCATCATAGGTAAGCTACCTAGCTCTGTAGGTTAAAGGACAAAAAAAATTTATCTTAAAAAATAAAAAATCTATGATAACCAAATTTAGTAGGTAGGTTCACGATATTAAAATTTAACTATACGCCAAAATTTAGATTTCTATGTTACAAGGAAAAAAAGTTATAATAAAATATTTTGTGCCAGATCATTTCTATGAAAATTCACTACCATAACGCACTTTCTGCATCCAGGCTTTTTTCATTTATCTCATTTGATTGAATTATAATGATTAGTTGGTCAATTGGTTAAATTCTTGTGGAACGTGCTATGAAGTGAATTTGTTTGGTTGGCGTGTATTTATTAGACAGATAATAAGAACAATTGTAATCAGACCTAAATTATAATCCGAAAGGCCATCAAATAACTACGAGGCCCCTTTCTTATCCTAAGGAGTCACTTTCTCAGAACCCACTGCTTCAAATTTGAAAATAAGATACCGTTGAAAATAGATTTACACCAGTTCTAAAATGATGTGTTACTTGACCCCCTTGTTATTTAAGATTTGAGGGGTGGATCACACCATCACTTAGGCGGTTTTGCGATGTTGAAAAAAAAGCCTAAAAGTGTTTTTCGTTGAAAACAAAATTTACCTGTTTTTCAACAAAATTGCGATAAGTGCCCTAAAACGCGCTTGTTTCTTTTTTGTTAGTGAATTTTTATTTAAAAAAATTCACTAATAGAGAGGTATCGATGGTGAGACTTTGCAAAAATTCTTTCAAATGAGTGCGAACTAGGACCCCTAGAACCCATATCCGGGGTCAGTTTAAATTTTTATATGTTTATATATATATATATATATATATATATATATATATATATATATATATATATATATATATATATATATATATATATGTATATATGTATGTATCCGTCTGATAACTTAAAAAATAATTAACCGATTTCAATGAAACTCGGCAAGTGCCTTTCTTTTATTAATGGCTTGGATGAGTTCGTTAGGCAGGAAAATCGGACGGGTTTTTCCGAGAAATTGAGTTTTCTTTCAAAAAAAAATTTTTCTCCGAAAATAACAAAGCTGTTTTAATGAAATTTACTATATATGTTGCCTTGGGAGCGGACTTACTAAGTACCAAAATTCAACTTTCTCAGTTTATAGAAAAATGAGTTATTCAAATTTTAAAGTTTTTTTTTGAAACAATTTTTTTTCTCCAAAAATTAATAAGTTATTTTAATGAAATTTGGTGGATATCTTGTCCTAGGAAATACCTTACTACCTACCAAAATTAAACTTTCTAAGATTATAGAAAACTGAGTTACACAAATTTTTATAGCTCACTTCAGTGTTAAAATCAATGGTATTTTCCTCACTATTTTAAACACGTGGCTGGGGGACAGACCGAATTCATTCCCAGTTGCTATTGATCTACTCATATTCTCTGAATATGTTTGAAGATGTGGTATCTACTTCATTCCAAGTCACTATTAACCGATTATTCATGAAATCAAATAAGTAAATTAAATAGATTTTCAAAAAATATGTAGTGTATTAAGACTAAGGGAAAAAGAAATAAAACATATATAACTGTGCACATTTTGATTATATTTTAGGTATTTTAAATGACGAACCCTTATATCCTATATTTAACTTTGTTGGTATAATAATTAAAAGCCATTTTATCTTCAGTTGCCGGATGGTCCAACAATAAGTTAAAATAGCGTCTATAGTGACCAAAGATGCTAAGAGTAAACGATTAAGAAAATAGTGTTTCTGTATATATATATATATATATATATATATATATATATATATATATATATATATATATATATATATATATATATATATATATATATATCTGTGTGTGTGTGGAAAACGCTGTATAACATTAGTTAAAAAATTGGAATACCTACTTATACCATAATTTGTTTTTTACAGGCATGCGCAAGCAGTAGCTGCTAAAAAATTAACTGCGGGCGAAATGTATGATGATGACGATGACCAGAGCAGTATTTTAACACCACCGAAAGAAACAACAGTTTATTAGGAATAAGGTTATAGTTAGTGCAATATATTTAAATGTTTTTTACTATTTTTGTGTTAAGTGACATATTTCATTAGACATAGCTGTTTTGTAAATTTTATTTTTATTTTTAGAGCAACAGTAACATCTAGCCAAGTAAAACGTCTTCTAGACATTACAAAAAACAAAACGTACAAGTAGGTACCAAAGTTACATTGGAGTGTAATTTTAAAAATAAACCTATTTACAAAATTCTTTCATTTGTCTATAATGCGTTTAAAAACCATGCTTTTTTGTAAATTAAACTACACTGAAATTGAATATTCAAGAACTTACAGGTAATACATATATACAGGATGGCGCATTGAAAACGAAACAGACCGATTTGCGTCCAGAGAATTTTTTTTTTTTTTAAATTTTGACATAAAACTCAACTTTGTCACATCAACCCCTTAAGAGTGGTAATAGCAACCCTTATATTTTAAATAGGGAACATGGGTCGAGTGTTACATGATTTGAAAGCTCTTTCTTTTCTGAATTCAGCACACAAATTTTTTTGGAAGTTTTATTAACTCGTTTAAAAATTATTCACAGTTGGAGTTGCAAGAACGTATTTCATTCACTGTGATAAGAAATGCACTAATTAGTCAATTTTTCGTTAAAAAAACTAAAAAATAAAACCAAACGTGTTCAAATTGTTGACCACCAGCTTCCATACAAAAGTACAAATTTTGTTCAAAACGAGCTCTGACATTCTGGAGCATTTGTGGAGTTATTAGACGGCATTCTTCAACAATGTGTCGTCGTAGTTCTACCAGAGACTCCGGTTCTGTTGCGTAAATTCTACTCTTTAAATGGCACCATAGAAAGAAGTCTAAAGGAGTAAAATCCAGTGATCTAGGGGGCCACTCAATAGCACCTCTACGCCCAATCCATTGTCCTGGAAACTCTCTGTTCAAAAACTCCCTAACACGTTGTGAAAAATGCGGAGGAGCTCCATCTTGTTGAAACACTAATTGATTTTCTTGATAGCGATCATTTTCAACAATGTCAATTAGTAGAGGGTAAACGATATCTTCTAGTAACTCCAAATACATTTCGCCACTCAAATTTCCATCAAGATAAATTGGTCCGATTAAACGGTCTCCAAAAATGCCAGTCCAGACATTTAATTTCTGTGGTGTTTGAGTGTGGACTTCGTGAAAATTTCTAGAATTATTATCTGCCCAATAACGACAATTATGACGATTGACTGTAGAGTTTAATAAAAACGTACACTCGTCTGAAAAACAGATATTGAACAGAAAGTTCCTGTTATCAGCTATTCGTACAGTCATAACTTCACAAAAATCCAGCCGCCGACCAAAATCATCTTCATTCAGTTGTTGTACAAGATGAATTTTATACGGGTGAAATTTATGATGCTTCAATATTCGCTGAATAGTTCTTCTTTTGATGTTTGAAACAGTGGCCAATTCTTTCGTGCTCAAAGTTGGGTCTGCAGCAATTTGTTCTACAACTTCAATTTCAGTAGTCTCATTTCTAACCGGCAATTCACGTTCAGGATCCCGTTTTTTGTTGGCTATTGAAGCATTTTGTCGAAACTTTGCAACTAACTCCAAAATGTATGTCTCTTCGGATGTCGTTCATTAAACAAATTTGCGGTACGGTTGGCACAGCCATCGTTTTTGAAAAAAAGAGTAATTATTTCAACTCTTTCTTCTACAGAATACACAATTGTGAAATTAATTTTCGGTAGTACTATCAAGTATTAAACCGACCGATAAACTGAAATGATAAACCGCATTTCTCTCATCCCGATAAGAAATGTTCTGATAGTCAATTTTTTGTTTACAACCCAACAAAACATTGACTATCAGCACATTTCTTATCGGAATGAGTGAAATGCGTTTTTGCTTCTTCAACTGTGAATAATTTTTAAACGAGTTGATAAAACTTCCAAAAAAAATTTGTGCGCTGAATTCAGAAAAGAAAGGGCTTTCAAATGATGTAACACTCGACCCATGTTCCCTATTTAAAATATAAGGGTTGTTATCACCACCCTTAAGGGATTGATGTGACAAAGTTGAGTTTTATGTCAAACCATGTCCCCCTCAATATTAAAATTGACCTGTTTCAGCGTTTCTTAAAAAAATTATCTGGACGCAAATCGGTCTGTTTCGTTTTCAATGCGCCACCCTATATATGCAAATTCACACCTTTTCTTAGACTTATGACAAGTAAGTTTAATTCGCTTTCTCATTATCAGTACCTGTTCAAAAGAATGGACAGGGTACGTTACAAGGTGTAGCAACCCGTACACCTTTCTGTATGCAGAATTACATAATTGTCGAAATATGGCCCACTTAAAAGGAAGGAAACAAGTACCAGAGTTGGGCTCAGATGTAATCATGAAAGGTACCCATTTCATCTTAGTCAAATTGGTGTCTGCGACAATGCTATTTTGAATGTGATGCAGAGACGGACATACTGCTTGCTTCTGTATTTTATACGGGAGCAAGAAGAGAGTTCTTTAGATTATTACAATTAATGATTATATCTTATCCTTTCAACATAACTCACTTGCTAAGTTTTAAATGTAGAGGAACTGAGCGCCCCGTTTGGTTTTTTGAAGATAAACATTTTAGAATTGCATTAATAGAAACTACAAGTGCACTGACAAATCAGTTCCACATCATTGTCATCATCCTTTGAAATTAAATTATCTTCCTTTCCCTCTGATGAAGTTTCTATTTTCTACAAATTTAGTTTTTTTGCACCCATGGTGTTTTTCTTTTGATCTGATTCTTCCAGAACCATCCTTTTATTTCCTATTGTCTTATTTATTTTGCTTGTATTTGCTATTGGCGATTGTGGGTCTTGTTTGTACGGAGATGATGTTATGACATGCGATTTAGACGCTTTTCGTTCTCTTGTAGATATTATTTTTTAACATATGGAACGGGCCTGATATCAAATGGACTGATACATTTTTAAGGAGCTCTTGCTGTGGTTAATGGAGAAAAATCAGAAATCTTGGAATTGTAAGATTGAAGACCTGAAGAGTCATCTTTGAGAACAGGAGAACTAACATTTTGTCGAAGTTAGAATCGGGATCTTTTTAACATCCTGTGGTTCAATAAGTGGAGGCTTGCCATAACCTCCTTGTGGTTCATCCTGATCTTTGCGACTTTGAAATGTGCTGCACTTTTTAGTTAATTTTTATTAAAAAAAATTCACTAATAGAGAGGTATCGATGGTGAGACTTTGCAAAAAAAAATTTAAATGAGCGCGAATTGGTCAGTTTGAATTTTTATATGTTTATATATATATATATATATATATATATATATATATATATATATATATATATATATATATATATATATATATGTGTGTGTGTGTGTGTGTGTGTGTGTGTGTGTGTGTGTGTGTGTATGTATGTATCCGTCTGATAACTCAAAAAATAATTAACCGATTTCGATTAAATTCGGCAAGTGCCGTTCTTTTATTAATGGCTTAGATGAGTTCGTTGGCCAGGAAAATCGGACGGGGTTTTCCGGAAAAATTTTGAGTTTTCTTTCAAAAAAAATTTTTTTCTCCGAAAATTTCGATAAAATGTGGTCTACATATTGCTTTGGGAAAGACCTAACTATGTATCAAAATTCAGCTTTCTAGGGTTACAGAAAATTGAGCTATTTAAATTTGAAACATTTATGTTTAAATCACCGCTTATATGAGATCAAGTATGTGGTTGCCGTTGGTTAGTCAATGAAATTTGCTATTATTGTCATTGACTCATGAAATTCATTTTTAAGATTCAGAGAAATGTTAATAACACTGAATTCACTGATTTTTAATCATTGGCAGCATTTACGATTATATATAACCCTATTGTAATTTATCATCATTTATCACCTCTGTAGTATAATTATTTTTTTCCTTACAACTCGCATCGTTTTTAGTCAATTGTTGTTATTAATAGTCAATAGTTTCTTCCCAAAATTTGCTCTTACCGAACACACATGGCTTCCATTGACTTCTGCTTCTGCCGCTGTTACAGTCTTAACTCTTAACATGTTGCTTTGCTTACGCTTACTGCTATACTATTAGTGAATTTTTTATTAATGGCTTGGATGAGTTCGTTAGTCAGGAAAATTGGATAAGGTTCTCCAGGAAAATTTTGAGTTTTGTTTCAAAAAAAATCTATTTCTCCGAAAATTACACAGCTTTTTTAATGAAATTTGGTAGATATGTTGCCTTGTAAAAGACCTTACCACACACTAAAATTCAACTTTCTGCATTTTTAGTGAATTTTTATTAAAAAAATTCACTAATAGAGAGGTATCGATGGTGAGACTTTGCAAAAATTCTTTCAAATGAGCGCGAATTAGGACCCCTAGAACCCATATCCGGGGTCAGTTTGAATTTTTATATGCTTATATATATATATATATATATATATATATATATATATATATATATATATATATATATATATATATATATATATATATATATATATATATATATATATATATATATATATATATATATATATATATATATATATATATATATATATATATATATATATATATGTATCCGTCTGATAACTCAAAAAATAATTAACCGATTTAGATGAAACTCGGCAAGTGCCTTTCTTTTATTAATGGCTTGGATGAGTTCGTTGGCCAGGAAAATCGGACGGGGTTTTCCGGGAAAATTTTGAGTTTTCTTTCAAAAAAAATTTTTTTTTCCGAAAATTTCGATAAAATTTGGTCTACATATTGCTTTGGGAAATACCTAACTATGTGCCAAAATTCAGCTTTCTAGGGTTACAGAAAATTGAGCTATTCAAATTTGAAACATGTTTAAATCATAAGTATCTGGTTGCTGTTGGTTAGTCAATGCTTTTCTTATTGACTCATGAGATTCATTTGTAAGTTTCCGAGAAATGTCAATAATACTGAATTCACTGATTGTTAATCATTGGAAGCATTTACGATTATATATAACCCTATTGTAATGTATTATCATTTATAACCTTTGTAGTATAATTATTTTTGCCTTACAACTCGCAGCGTTTTTAGTCAATTGTTGTTATTAATAGTGAATAGTTTCCCGAATACACAAACCTTCCATTGACTTCTGCTTCTGCCGCTGTTACAGTCCTTTTATTTAGAGCTAGAGTTGTAACCATTGACTATCTATATACGAATAGACTGGGCACACAGCCGAATTGTTTGAAGCCAACATTCAAGGGACTCTATGTTTACATCGGTCCTCTGCTCTGATTGGGTGGTGGCTAACGCGTTGCCGCTATGTAATAATTCATCCTTAAATCGCCGAATATGATGACAAGGAAGTCATTGAGGATGACAAATTTATTACTTTTCTGTCACTTAAGACATTACACTTTCATTAGGGCTTATTTATGAATGTAAAGATGTACTAACATATATTTTCCTTGGTTTCTCCCTTCTTTATGTAAATATAACCAGAAAACTCAGCCCATTATTTTAAATCGTTTTCCTGCTGCATGTGAAGTATCTAGATTTTTATTAATCCTCAGTTGTGGCTTGTATTTGTCTGTGAATAGTATGCAAGTATACTGAGAGTTTATTTTTATGTGTTACCTTGATTGGCAATAAAGATTTTGAATTTTGTTTTGGCAAAATGGTGAAAAGGTGTATTGTTTGTAGAAGATTACCTGGGGATGTGGCAACGGTGTCTCTGCATACGTAAGTACCTTGCTATTTGCTATTTTCAGCGGCGGCACGTCAGTTTGGCACTATTTTTAGGTTTCCATCTATTAAAGAAATGAGAGAAAAATGGTGCGCAGCCTTAAGTATAAAAACGGATACGCTGCCGAAATATTCTTATTTATGTTCTCAGCACTTTAATGAAGACTCTTTTAGTGAATTTTTATTAAAAAAATTCACTAATAGAGAGGTATCGATGGTGAGACTTTGCAAAAATTCTTTCAAATGAGCGCGAATTAGGACCCCTAGAACCCATATCCGGGTCAGTTTGAATTTTTATATGCTTATTTTTATATGCTTATATATATATATATATATATATATATATATATATATATATATATATATATATATATATATATATATATATATATATATATATATATATATATATATATATATATATATATATATATATATATGTATCCCTCTGATAACTCAAAAAATAATTAACCGATTTAGATGAAACTCGGCAAGTGCCTTTCTTTTATTAATGGCTTGGATGAGTTCGTTGGCCAGGAAAATCGGACGGGGTTTTCCGGGAAAATTTTGAGTTTTCTTTCAAAAAAAATTTTTTTTTCCGAAAATTTCGATAAAATTTGGTCTACATATTGCTTTGGGAAATACCTAACTATGTGCCAAAATTCAGCTTTCTAGGGTTACAGAAAATTGAGCTATTCAAATTTGAAACATGTTTAAATCATAAGTATGTGGTTGCTGTTGGTTCATTCATCAACCTTCCATTGACTTCTGCTTCTGCCGCTGTTACAGTCCTTTTATTTAGATCTAGAGTTGTAACCATTATACAAACAGTGTTTTTTAACCACGTGGCTGGGCGACTGACCGAATGCATTCCCAGTTGCTGTTGATTTACTCATATTCTCTTAATATGTTTGAAGATGTGGTGTCTACTTCATTCCAAGTCACTATTAACCGACTATTTATGAAATCAAATAAGTAAATTAAATCGATTGTCATAAAATATGTAGTGTATTAAGACAAGGGAAAAAGAAATAAAACATATATAACTGTGCACATTTTGATAATATTTTAGGGTGCTTGAGAGAGGTATTGTCACAGCATAATATCTTATTAAAGTTCATTTGTAAATAGGTTTAATTTTTATATGTTATATATATATATATATATATATATATATATATATATATATATATATATATATATATATATATGATAACTCAAAAAATAATTAACCGATTTCGATGAAACTTGGAAAGTGCCTGTCTTTTATTAATGGCTTGGATGAGTTCGTTATCCAGAAAAATCAGATGGGGTTTTCCGGAAAAATTTTGAGTTTTCTTTCGAAAAAAATTTTTTTCTCCGAAAGTAACAAAGCTGTTTCAATGAAATTTACTATATATGTTGCCTCAACCTTACTACGTACCAAAATTCAACTTTCTAAGCTTAGAGAAAATTGAGTTACTCAAATTTTAAATTTTCTTTCGAAAAAAATTTTTTTCTCCGAAAATTACAAAGTTATTTTAATGAAATTTTGTGGATATCTTGCCTTAGGAAAAACCTTACTACGTATTGAAATTAAACTCTCTAAGTTTATAGAAAATTGAGTTATTTAAATTTGAAGCATTTAATAAAAATTCACTACCATAACGCACTTGCTGCGTCCCGAGTTTTTAGAAAATTGAGTTATTTAGATTTTGAGTTTTCATTTGAAAATATTTTTTTTCTGCAAAAATTACAAAGTTATTTTGATGAAATTTGGTGAATATGTTTCCCTGGGTAAGGCCTTACTATTCACCAAAATTCAACTTTCTAAGTTTGTAAAAACTTGAGTTATTCAAATTTGAAGCATTTAATAAAAATTCACTACCATAACGCACTTGCTGCGTCCCGAGCTTTTCTGAGCTAAAATTGGTACGGCGATGAAATCAGCATCAGAAAAAGTGGGTCTATCGCATGGCCAGACACCTGTGACTTTAAAACCATTAATAGCAATTTCTGCCGTCTGAGAGTTAAGAAAAGCTCTGGTAAGTCAAACTGCTTTAAAGTACTGTTATTATATCGTACCCACAGCCTGATTTCCACACTGTAGTATGCCTTTAGTGGGTCCCATGTAAGTTCTATCTAAAGCTTGTAACTTGTGGGTAGAGTGAAGTGGGAGCGAGATAATTGAAACGTGATTTTTCCTTGCCAGGTTGATAACGTCTATCTTGCGGGTATGTCTATAATGGCCATCTAAGACAAGGAGAACTGGAGAACCTTCACTTGGTTTAACAAATTTGATAAAATATTCGAACCATTTCATAAATCGGGTATGCTATACCCAGCCGCTGAGATGTACCTTATAAACACTTCCAGGAAGTGCTCCATGCAGCAGCTGATCGTTTCGATTTTCTCTCTAGAAAATCAGCATCGGTGGACGTGCTGACCTACACTCATAACAGATATCAATGTCACCAACGATCCTCCTTCCACAGAGGTTATTGAGACTATATATTTCTTTCGTTTTCGTCCTATTACTTTTGGTATTTTGTTTGGATCCATGGATAAACCAGTTTCGTCTACGTTAAACATTCTGTGTGGTCCAAAATTATGTTTTTTATACTCGCCCTCCAAATTATCAAAAAGTCTGTTACATTTTTATTTTAAAAATTAAAAACACTGTCGGGTAGAAAATTCTTTAATTCTTGTTTCTTTAAAACCCGGACTTATTGACGTTTAGAAATTAGTATATCACCTTGAACTCGAGTCAGACTCCCGTCAAGATACACGTGTGACCTCCAAGTCAAGTCAGACCCCATCCAGATCATTTTTTTATATATTTAAAGCTTAGGTTAGGTCAGATCAGGTTGTATCCTTCTCCCAAACTTTCTATGTAAATACCCATATAGCACAATATATTCTCAGAATATTTGTTTCGGAATGTTCTAATAACATTTACGGAATTTCAAACTGTATCTTGAATATTCTGAGTACATTCATTCAATCACATCCTAAGAAAATTCCTCATCAATATACTGAGAATATTTGAATAGATCATTATTCAGAATATTCGGTCAGAACGTGCTTGATATGTCCTTATAATATTGTCACATTTGTCTATGAGAATTAAGTTTATGGACTTTGTTTATTCTATGGTCAGATGTTAATTATAAAGTGTGTTGGTAAGAGCGAACACTCTGGAATTATATTTCTAGAAGAGACCAGAAGTGACAGGTATAGAAAAGTGTAGAAGGTCTAGAATCTCTATGGACAGTATAACCCATACAGCACAAGATATTCTCAGAATGTTCTCACAATGTAGGAAAATTATTTTTTCAGAATATTTGTTTCGGAATGTTCTAATAACATTGTTACCAATCTTCCGTTTTGCTGTTATAGCGTAATAAAAATAATAACAAAACAATCTAAAAATGAAGTTAATGTGAATCTTGAATAAACATCAGGCTATCTCAGGATGGTTCGGGTTGAACGGTTTTCTTTCAACTCTGGTTGTATATTTATGGAAGGAGCATTAATTCAATAAACAATTTATAAGTTTATTCACGACACGGCTGAATTAGAAAAATTGATATGAAGGTGCTAGGTTAAGTTTGGCCTAAAAGTAATTGTTACAATAACATCAATGGCAGGATGGACAGCAAAATGCATCAACTCATAAGCACGTCCAGTATACTAGCCTAAGCTTTAAATGAGGAGCAAAAAGAAATTATAGGACCCGTAGAACATGTAATAAAACATTGACCAAAACAATTCACTTACTAAATTAAAGTTTTAGTTTTTCTTTATTAGAAAATAATAAAATAGATAATATACCTATATAAATATAATACGTGCACAAATTAACATGGAAGTGTATAAATATTTAAATTTAAAATTAAAATATAGACATTGTATGATAATATTTTGATAAGGTATCGATTTTTAAACCTGGTCAATTTAAAACAAATGTATTATATCTGATAGGTTAATGGTGTATTGAGAATTATTAACTTCGTAAATTTGGAATATCAATAGTTATTATAATAGTATGAGTTAAGGGTAAGCATCGAACAATATTATCTTTCTCGTAATTGGCTGCCAAGAACGTTCATAAAAATTATTACAGAAGAGCTAAAAAAAGCTTATAGATTAAATAAACAAGACTACCTAACATTTAATATTTTTTGCGGAGGTTTACATTTAAGCCGTGACGTATCTCCGAATAGTCAACTTGAATGGTGTGAAGTGTATTTAATTCACTAGCATAATAGTCCACAAAACGATTCTCATTACTCCTGCTAATCCCATTAAATTCCGGGACAACGTAGTCGATATAAAATTGAGAGGTACTTATCTTAGGAACCAATCCTGGACAGTGCCGGGTAGTCCACGAGATCTAAATAGCATCTGCTAGCTAATTGCTGGACGGGAAGATCTCTGGGCCAAAGGTCCTCACTAATACCTGGGGGTGAATGGTTGGGGTGAAATCTCGTAACCTGCTGGGTGGTTTCGGCCAACGTAACTCGAAATGGCGCAGATTTCGGAGCCTTCTGGACAGAATACGGATTACTCCCACGATTACTCACTCAGAAGCAAACATCAAAAGGGCCACTTCAAGCAAATCCTGTGAAAATGCAATGGCGGTCGTAAGGAATATGCGATAACAGAAAACTTAAACATTATAACTTACCAACTGCAGAACATAACAGCCAGTCACAACAATTACCAATTACCATAAACTACAATGATTTTACACATAACCGTTGTCTAAAAAGACACAATAAAATACAACAGCTCACAATAAAATCTGCAGATCAAAAATGGCAAACGGACAGTTCTCGTAAGAAAAACGGGAAAAGCAGCATAGAAAAAAACCGTTCGAAGTAGAGTTTCGAAGAGAACTTGACATGATGAACTCTGATTATATAACAACGCGATATTAGGCCGTAACAACATTTATGGAATTTCAATCTTGAATATTCTGAATACATTCATTCAATCACATCCTTAGAAAACTCTTCATCAATATACTGAAAATATTTGAATAGATTATTATACCGAATATTCGCTCAGAATGTGCTTGAGATGCCCTTATAATATTATATAACTTTTAAATTTAATGAAAAAGATAGATGATGATTACGGTATAGTGATGAGAATTATAATAGTAACTATTTAGCATATTTGATTCTGTTACCTGTCTATGGTAAACATAGCGGTGCTATCGGGGCGGCAAGGCAGCGGACGAGCCCTGAGGGAACAAAAAAAATGGTAAACATATCCGAAGTTGTATATTCAGGCAATCCATTCTTTAAGCATAGAGCGCATGTTCATGCCGCCGGGAAGTGAACATGGCAAGATGGCTGCTAGACGTAAATAAAAAGTAATGTCAAATGAATGGTCTGTGGTCAACGTTGTATAAGGTTCTATTCTAACATAATTAATTAAAAATAATAATGTGACGTGAACACGGAGAACAGTGCGTAATTGCAAACATAGATCCAGAGTACAGAAGCAACTAAAACATGGTGTGAGGTTATGAAGAACTAAGACGCACCCAGTAAAGAAATAAGTTTTAAAGCACCTCCTGTAGTTCACACTGACGATGGGTTCGCCAATTTTGCTTGAGACTGGATCATCTTACGAATTAAGTACACCTACATTGTATAATATATAATTTAAAAATTATGTTATGTCCAATAGTACCTAAGTCATGCAATATAAGCCACTAGCACAGTGTTATGTGGATGAACTGGAAAAGTGCAAGAATACTGCAGAACTATATAATTATCTAAGCAACATCTCAGGCTTTTTACTTCTGTGGAAGAAGTTAATGCTGTGAGAAGTATCACTATAAAGTGCAGAAAATGTGGATGTGAACATATGGTAGGAAGATGAACTGTGTACAATAAAACTTGCAATTTATCATATACGGAATCATTTTTCCAAAGTATGCCTCTACAATCAGAATATCCATGCTGTTAGTGACAAACATTGGGCATTGGGTATTGAAATAGCTTTAGAAGTCAAAATCAACTCCGCGGGAGCAGAGCAGAAAGCAACCATACAAGGAAGGGTCAAAAGGAGTTTTAGTTGTAGTTTTGTGTAAGTGCAAGTGAGTGTGATTTTGTGGCATATTCTGTCCAATTTAGTTGTATTCTATAAAGGTGTAAATACTATTGCGTAATGCAATTTCTTTAATGCCACACTGAAAGCCTGTATGATCAATAGTGTAGCCAAATTTCAAGTTACTTCAGTGGGGTAACCATGATTATTCATCTCGGAAACTTTGTATTTAGCTATTATATTTTCTGGCAACTTCAAGAACTGTATCGTTATTTATTCGATTCTTATGTTATTGAAATTTTAATTGTTTTATTAATATTTTATTCAGGCATTTCTTTGTATTTGTTATGAGTACATACTTAATCTGAATAAATGTGCAATACTCGAATTGTTGACTTATTACGTATCTGAACTTGAGTTTACAGTGGTGTGTGTAACCACTGGAACAAAATGGTAACCTACACAAGGGTGAGTGATTGAAGTTCAAATTCTAGCCTGTTGGGCTTGCTTATACGAAAATATATAAAACTCGGGACGCAGCAAGTGCGTTATGTTAGTGAATGTTTATTAAATGCTTCAAATTTAAATAACTCAATTTTCTATAAACTTAGAGAGTTTAATTTTAATACGTAGTAAGGTCTTTCCTAAGGCAAGATATCCACAAAATTTCATTAAAATAACTTTGTAATTTTCGGAGAAAAAATTTTTTTCGAAAGACAATTTAAAATTTGAATAACTCAATTTTCTCTAAACTTAGAAAGTTGAATTTTGGTACGTAGTAAGGTTGAGGCAACATATATAGTAAATTTCATTAAAACAGCTTTGTTACTTTCAAAGAAAAAAATTTTTTCGAAAGAAAACTCAAAATTTTTCCGGAAAACCCCGTCTGATTTTTCTGGATAACGAACTCATCCAAGCCATTAATAAAAGAAAGGCACTTGCCAAGTTTCATCGAAATCGGTTATAAAAATTAAACCTATTTACAAATGAACTTTAATAAGATATTATGCTGTGACAATACCTCTCTCAAGCACCCTAAAATATAATCAAAATGTGCACAGTTATATATGTTTTATTTCTTTTTCCCTTAGTCTTAATACACTACATATTTTATGACAATCGATTTAATTTACTTATTTGATTTCATAAATAGTCGGTTAATAGTGACTTGGAATGAAGTAGACACCACATCTTCAAACATATTAAGAGAATATGAGTAAATCAACAGCAACTGGGAATGAATTCGGTCAGTCCCCCAGCCACGTGGTTAAAAAACACTGGCTGTATGAGTGGTTACAACTCTACCTCTAAAAAGACTGTAACAACGGCAGAAGCAGAAGTCAATGAAAGCCGTGTGTATTCGGGAAGAAACTATTGACTATTAATAACAACAATTGACTAAAAACGCTGCGAGTTGTAAGGAAAAAATAATTATACTACAGAGGTGATAAATGATAATAAATTACAATAGGGTTATATATAATCGTAAATGCTTCCAATGATTAACAATCAGTGAATTCAGTATTATTGACATTTCTCTGAAACTTAAAAATGAATTTCATGAGTCAGTGACAATAAGAGAAGCATTGACTAACCAACAGCAACCACATACTTGAACTATGATTTAAACATAAATGTTTCAAATTTGAATAGCTCAATTTTCTGTAACCCTAGAAAGCTGAAGTTTGACACATAGTTAGGTCTTTCCCAAAGCAATATGTAGACCAAATTTTATCGAAATTTTTGGGAAAAAATTTTTTTTGAAAGAAAACTCAAAATTTTCCCGGAAAACCCCGTCCGATTTTCCTGGCCAACGAACTTATCCAAGCCATTAATAAAAGAAAGGCACTTGCCGAGTTTCATCGAAATCGGTTAATTATTTTTTGAGTTATCAGACGGATACATATATATATATATATATATATATATATATATATATATATATATATATATATATATATATATATATATATATATATAAACATACAAAAATTCAAACTGACCCCGGAGGGTTCTAGGGGTCCTAATTCGCGCTCATTTGAAAGAATATTTGCAAAGTCTCACCATCGATACCTCTCTATTAGTGAATTTTTTTAATAAAAATTCACTAAAAGGCCAGTTAAATGGGGGAAAATCAGTAAATTTTGAACAAAAATCCAATATATCATATCTTTGCTTTTTGTTAATTTCTGTATCCTTCAAAAAATGTATACAGGTGTTTTGCATAAGAACCGACACGGGACAGGGGCATGTAGGTAAACTTAAAATATAGTGATTTAACGCAACTTACCCCTATAATAAACTGCACCCCTGGGAAGTGATAAGCCTTCAAAGTCCGGTTTCAAATGAAAAAACATCAATATCTCTGTAAAACTTTAACTTGGGGTCAAGGAGTAGCGGGCCAAAGGACTCCAGGGGGCAAGCTGAGGAAGTGGAAACAACAACATAAGCTTTCGATGAGGCTTTCCCCAAGACCGTCATGCGCGGTGAAAAGCCGCATCATGCACGAGGTGACCCTGCTGATAACTAAACATGACGGATCTAGACAAGGAGGTCGAATTAAACTCCCCCAATCTACGGTGTCACGTGACCCGTGGGTAGGGATGGATGGCATCAGGATGATAGTGTCCTGAACGGAACCTCTGGAGTACCGGGCAACCCTCCAGAGTAACCCGCCTTGCACCACACAGGGGGTTCTGATGGCGTGGACAGTATTTCCCCCATTCTCGTGGGAACAACATGAAAATCATAAATATATATGGAACCAAAACCAATGACGCTCGAGGAGTGGCTCCGGCTACAAAATCGTGCCTTGAGTCTATTCCAGAAACGGAGACGAGCCAGAGGGCGGCAGCGTCCGGGGACTCTGGAGGTCTCACGACCGACGTAGATACGGGGGATCGGGGGGTAGCTTCGGCCAGAGACCTGTCCCCGACACCCAAGCTGGAGGCTGGATCTCACCGGAGGGCGGCGAGCTCCGCGGACTCCGGGGGCCCCTCCACCAGTGAGGATCCTACTGTAGGGGTAGAGGGACTGCCCCGGCAGTCCAAGCGTCTTTCCGGGGCACAAAGAAAGAAGTTCCGGAGTGCGCAGTAAATGGCGACCGGGACGTGGACGGTCGAGAAACCTGTAAAGGCGCAAGAGGGGAGTGCGAGTCAGAAGAGGACGCGCTCGAACTCTAGCACGCCCACTACAGACAGGCGTCCCAAAAGGACCAGGGCACCAGTAAAGGTGCAAGAGGAGAGTACGAGTCAGAAGACGCCGCGCTCGGGCTCTAGCACGCCTACTACCGACAGACGTCCCAAAAGGACCAAGGCCGGAACACCGGCGCAAACTGGCTCGTATAGGGAGGCTGCGGAGGACCTCGGGATGGCGGTGATTGACAGACGCCATCCTGAGGTCACGCTAGACCAGGGGAAAGCGGACCTGATCCAGGCTGCGGTGGTAGCTGCGGTATACCCTTTTCAGGAAGGGGAGAGCCCGCCTCAGTTCCACCGGGTGCGCCTGGCGGGGGACATTCTCTGGATAACCTGTGCTGGCCCGCATTCGCGGGACTTGCTGCGGAAAACGATCGGGGGCCTCGGTCAGATTTGGGAGGAGGCGAACTTGACAGCCGTCGAGCCCAAGGAACTCCCAAAAAGACGCAAGGTCCTCGTACGGATCCCTGACACCGTCCCGCATGAGACGGTGATCAATAGACTGTAGATCCAGAACCCTGAACTGGGGACACAACACTGGTCGGTTCTAAGCAGGAAGGCAGAGGAGAAAGGACAGACTCTTGCCTTCTCGATCGACCAGGCATCTTACAGAGCCCTTAAAGGAACCTCCTTCAAGATATTCTGGGGCCTGGGAAGGGTGAGCTTCCGCACACTGGGGAAGCAATTAGGGGTTAATAGGACTTAGGTTCCTGTCAAACTCGAACAGAGTAGGGCAGCCACGGCCGGACTACTGATGGCTCTGAGGAACACGGATGTGGCCCTTATCCAGGAACCGTACTCCTATAAAGGAGAGATCAAGGGACTCAGCGGAGCTGCTGGAAAGCTCATCTACAGCAGATCCAGCGAGAACCCGAGGGCCTGCATTTATGTCAGGGAAGGGGTAGATTTTCTGCCTTTAATGAATTTCTGTTCCAGGGACCTGGCAACGATCAAAATCCGATGTGGAGGAGCGGATGGGCCGAGGGACATTACTGCCGTGTTAGCTTATCTGCCAGGGGACAGCACGGACCCTCCTCTACCCAAGGAATTGGAGCAGCTGATGGAGGGTAGCAGAGCAGGTGGATGGCAGACTATCATCGGCATGGATACGAACGCGCACCATGAGTTGTGGGGAAGCTCGGACACAAACTCTAGGGGTGAGGCACTAACACAGCGTGAGGAAGTTTGAGATCTAACAGTTTCCAGCCAGTTTCTGGATGACTTTGTTAAGAACTGGGCTGTGTCTGGTGAAGTGAGTAGCTCAGACCACAGATACATCCGGTTTGAAATCGCCAAAGTCGAAAGACAAACGGTATGGTACCGGGACCCCCGCAAGGCGGACTTGGAATCATACGGGGCAGACCTAGCAGTGGAACTGCGGGGGGTAAGAGTACCATAGACAATTCAATAGACCTCCAGATTGCGGCAGCCCAATTGCGCGACGCAATCACCTCGGCCTATAACGCCAACTTCCCCCTGAAAATATGGGCGTCTACCAGGAACGTCCCGCGGTGGAACGAGGACCTCAGGCAAAGGAGGATGCAGGTTCGTAAGCTGTTTAACACGGCCAAAAGCGGGATCATGGGATGAATAAAGACAGGCCCAAACGACCTATAACAAAAGATTGAGGGACGCCAAAAAGGAGTCGTGGAGGAGGCACTGCGAGGAAGTGGAGAATACGTCCGAGAGCGCTCGACTACACAAGATCCTGTCCAAGGGCACTCAGACGAACAATGGCTCCTTTAGAACATTCACGGGAGGCTTTACAAGTTCGGGGAAGGAAACTATGGAAATTTTACTCTAGACGCACTTCTCCAGCTGTAACATAATAAACCAATCACCTCCGGACTGGGAACACTCAGAAAGAGAGGCGCCTTATAGGCGGCCATCTAGAGTAGACTGGACAGTTGATATAGAGGTGGTTACTTGGAGTCAAATCAGATGGGCCATTAACAGCTTTAAGCCATACAAATTCTAGGAATTTGATGGAATAATGCACATCATGCTCCAACAGGGGATAGATATACTGGCGCCGGCAATTACCCTCATTATGAGGGCCAGCCTGGCTCTGGGGTACATTCCGAGGGCATGGAGAGACTGGCCAGGGCTGTATTCATTCCTAAACCTGGGCGTCCAACAGACCAGGCAAAGTCCGTGAGGCCAATAAGTCTCATGTCCTTCTTGCTAAAAACAATGGAAAAACTGCTCGACCGGCACATTAGAGGCGGTGTACTGGAGCATATCCCTTACACTGCGGACAATATGCATACATAGCAGGATTGTCAACAGAAACAGAACTGCACCAACTGGTGCTGAAGCTGGAGAATACGCTGGAGAAAGGGGAGGTGGCGTTGGGGGCCTTCCTAGACATAGAGCAGGCTTCAGCAACACCTCATTCGGATCGGTTCTGGCAGCTGTCAGGGAGCGTGTAATAGAGAAGACCTGTTGCAAGTGGATCAGTTCCATGTTCAGGGACAGGGTGGTGTTCACCTCTCTCGCGGGAGGGACTTTGCTAGCGGGGTTCGCAGTGGGGTGTCCGCAGGGGAGCGTTCTGTCTCCCTTGCTCTGGGGCCTAGTTGTGGACGGCCTGCTGGGGGTGCTCTAGGGAGGGGGTATGAGGTATAGGGCTATGCGGATGACATTGTCATCATAGTTCGAGGAAACGTTACACAGTCAGTGGGGCAGCGCATGGAGACAGCACTGAAAGTGGTGGAAGGGTGGACGGTTGGTCAAGGGCTCCGGGTGAGCCCCGAGAAAGCAACCGTCATATCCTGACGAGGGGAACGAAGTGAGATCCACAGAACTCTCACTCTATACGGTAGGAACCTTCCAATGGCCAGGGAGGTAAAATATCTTGGGGTCGTATTGGACTCTAAGCTAACCTGGAATGGTCATTTTGAAAAAATACTGCGTAAGGCAGTCATGACCTTGGCATACACTAGGCGGCTATAAGAAAAACGTGGGGACTAAGACCTAGTATTGTCCACTGGCTGTACACAAGGGTGGTCAGATCATCGTTAACATACGCGGCACTGGTCTGGTGGCCTAAGGTGACACAATCCAGTGCCAAACAAAAACTGGACAAGATCCAAAGGTTGGCTTACCTAGGCATCACAGGGACCATGTCTTCAACCCCAACAGCCACCATAGAGGTGTTGCTGGATCTGCCCACACACACACACACACACTTAGTTATTATGGGGGAGGCCAGGCTATGACTATACAGATTAGCCTGCAATAGTAGACTGAAAATCAACACAGGCTTCAGGGGCCACTGCAAAATTCAGGAGATCGTGAGGGAGCCCATGCTTGAAATGAGGTCACGCTTCGCGAGCCCGCGAATCTGCAGGGAAAACAACTTTACAGTGAAAATCCCCGACCGGGAGGCATGGCGGGAGGAGACGCTGGGCAAACCACGGGACGCGCTCGTCTGGTTCACGGACATATCCGGAGAGGAGCGTGGGACGGGGCAGGTGTTTATTCGGAAGGACAGAGGGTAAGTCATAGTATTTCCCTCGGAGTCCATGCAACGGTCTTTCAGCTCGAAAATGTACGTCATCAGGCACTGTGTGAGAGAGAACAAGACGAGGGGCTACACCAACAAGCGGATCCTCATAGCCACAGATCGCCAGGCAGCCCTTAAAGCCCTAAGTCGCCCACGGGTAAATTCCTGGCTGGTGAGTGAGTGCCGAGACGAGACGAGCTACCTGGCTGGGCAGAATGAGGTGACCCTCATCTGGGTGCCGGGTCAGTCGGATGTCAAAGGCAATGAAGAAGCTGACAGTCTCGCTAAGAGAGGGTCAGCAAAACCATTTATGTGACCAGAACCGGCCCTGAGCGTGACAAAGAGCACTGCCAAGGGTCCATTAAATCCTGGGTCAGAAACCAACACAAGGTGTACTGGGCGGACTGTCCAGGGCTCAGACATGGGAAGTCAAGAATTGACAAACCCAGTTCAAAGAGATCTGTGGAGCTGCGAAATCTTAGCAGAGGAATATAACAGGTCTCTTGACGGGACACATGGCCGTCAAGAAACACCTGCATCAAATGGGGCGGTTCGAGGGGGACCTCGCATGCAGACTCTGCAGCGGGGGCGGGGGGGAGGGTCAGCCAAGCACATCTTGTCCGAGTGTAAAGCTCTGGACCGGAGAAGACAACTGATCTACGGTCAGTCTAGACCGGAGACAGAGCATTATAAAACTTCACCCTACCAATCGCTGTGCAGACTAGTTCAAGGCACAGTGATTTTGGAGTGGGTGGAGTAAAAAGACTAAGGGCATGCACAATAAACCAAAGGTTGCAGTGCTATCGGGGCGGGGAGGCCGCGGACGAGCCCTGAGTGAGGGAAAAAATACTTTAACTTAGAAAAACCAAGCTTAGTACCCGTTTTGAGTGTACCAAGAGTATTAACCAATGGCAAGTAAAGTTCAATTAAGGCATTTGAAAGAGTTGATTATGGATGATGCACCCTTAAAATGTCACAATTTTTTAACAGATTGGTGGATTTAAGAAAATATTTCATTTTATGAGGAATTTATCTCTAAAACTTTGTTACTCCTGTTATTTCAAAAAACTTTGTTGTTTTTAAGAAAAACACGAATAAGTAAAGAAACATATTTTAATCAATCTTACTAAAAATCATCGAAAATTAAGTATTTGCCAATAAACTTATGTATAGGTAAAATTTTACAATCAGGAAAAAAGTGTGAATACGTATAGTTTATTAAAAAACAGACAACTCAAACAGCAAAAATAAAAAAATTGCTATCGATAAGTTATAGAAATTCTTCAACATGATAATTTCACAGGCATCTATTGAATTTTTGATGATTTTAAGTAACATTAATAATATATGTGTCTTTAGTTATTCGGGTTTTTCTTGAAAACGACAAAAGTTTTTTGAAAAATGATAAGAGTAAAAAAGTTGTATAATTTACTTCCCCATAAAATGAAATAATATTCTTTTAGATCCGCCAATAGGTTAAGAAATTCTGTCACATTTTATGGGTGCATCACCACTATTCAACCCTTTGAAATGCTTCAATTAAAGTGTACTCACCGACGATTAATGCTTCTGGTACACCCGAAACGTGTACCAAATTTCGTTTTTCTAAGTTGAAGTATTACTGAGATATGGTTTTCTTTTTTTCGAAATTTAAATCCCCACTTTGAAGGCCTATAACATCTCAGGGATGCATCTTAGTATAGGAGTAAGTTGCGTTAAATCACCTTATTTTAGGTTCCCCTACATGCCCCTACTCTGTGTCGTTTCTTATGCGTAGCAGCCTGTATATCTTTTTTAGAAACGCAATGTTCCCATGTATGAACATTTTGAGAAGATTCATTGAATGTTCGTGGAACATTTTCAGAACATACTGGGAGCTCCTAAGAATATTATAAATAACATTCTAAGAACCTTATTAGTATGACAAAATCTGTCCCATTCTCATGTTCATAGAAGTTTTTATGAACATATATTGTACCTTGTGAGAATGGTCTAGGGATGTTTGAATATTGTTTCGAAACATTCCTGGTATATTCTCAGAATGTGTCTGTGCCGTCTGGGTATTAGGTCATGAATCATGTCATGCATCAGCACTAGGGAGTTGGCACACTATTTACAGGACACCTCTCTCTCCCTTATATATATATATATATATATATATATATATATATATATATATATATATATATATATATATATATATATATATTGTACACAACAACTTAAGAGTGTACCTATATACCTACCTACCTATAAGTAAATATTGAGACTTTGCAAAAATTTTTTCAAATAAGCGCGAAGTAGGACCCTTAGAACCCATATCCGGGGTCAGTTTCAATATATATATATATATATATATATATATATATATATATATATATATATATATATATATATATATATATATATATATATATATATATATATATGGATGTATCTAACCGATAACTTAAAAAATAATTAACCGATTTATATATGACACTCGGCGAGTGCCTTTCTTTTATTAATGCCTTGGATGAGTTCGTTAGCCAGGAAAATCGGAACGCAAAATAGAAACGCAATGTTCCCATGTATGAACATTTTGAGAAGATTCATTGAATGTTCGTGGAACATTTTCAGAACATACTGGGAGCTCCTAAGAATATTATAAATAACATTCTAAGAACCTTATTAGTATGACAAAATCTGTCCCATTCTCATGTTCATAGAAGTTTTTATGAACATATATTGTACCTTGTGAGAATGGTCTAGGGATGTTTGAATATTGTTTCGAAACATTCCTGGTATATTCTCAGAATGTGTCTGTGCCGTCTGGGTATTAGGTCATGAATCATGTCATGCATCAGCACTAGGGAGTTGGCACACTATTTACAGGACACCTCTCTCTCCCTCTATATATATATATATATATATATATATATATATATATATATATATATATATATATATATATATATATATATATATATATATATATATATATATATATATATATATATATATATTGTACACAACAACTTAAGAGTGTACCTATATACCTACCTACCTATAAGTATATATTGAGACTTTGCAAAATTTTTTTCAAATAAGCGCGAAGTAGGACCCTTAGAACCCATATCCGGGGTCAGTTTCAATATATATATATATATATATATATATATATATATATATATATATATATATATATATATATATATATATATATATATATATATATATATATGGATGTATCTAACCGCTAACTTAAAAAATAATTAACCGATTTATATATGACACTCGGCGAGTGCCTTCCTTTTATTAATGGCTTGGATGAGTTCGTTAGCCAGGAAAATCGGACAAGGTTTTGCGGGAAAGTTTTGAGTTTTCTTTTGAAAAACTTTTTATCTCCGAAAATTACATTTTAATAAAATTTGATGGATATGTTGCCTTGGGAAATACCTAATACACACAAAAAATCAACTTTCTAAGTTTATAGAAAATTGAGTTATTCAATATTGAAGCATTTAATGAAAATTCATTACCATAACGCACTTGCTGCGTCCCGAACTTTTTTTAATATCTGTTTAAATAAATTTATGTAGAATTCTCATAACGGAGAAATTCGTTTATTGCAGTTTAAGCATCGACAAATATTTATTTTTCCAAGATATGGGTAATAATATACAGTGTGGAACAGCCAAATGGAATAAATTCGATAACGGATAAATGAGGGCGTGTTGGGAAAAACGCTTGGACACGTCGATTTGTATTTTTAACTGCGCATCTTTTTCAAGAAAAAAAAATTATATAGGGTGCGTCATGTGACAGTGGCCAATACCCACTTTCTTATTTTAAATACAAGCCCCTGTATATTATTAATTTTTTGGATTCTTCAGAAAATTCTAGACATAATTCATGTACAATATTCTATACCTATCTTCAACTGTTTCGGAAATATTAAGTATTTTCAGATTTATTACAAAAATTAACATTAAAAATAGAAAATTATTTTATTTCACAAATTCGCTACATTGCATTCAATACTTATTTCCCATTCAGCTCTTGATAATGAGAAAGTAAGCAAAAACCATTCCTGCGTTTCTTTTTACTGATATGAAATGAAACAAAAACAAAAACAGTTTTCTTTCTGTTCGTATAAAACTCGTAGCCTTAGCAACTTGTTGTCTGCCTGCATGACAGTAGTGATTAGTGTCAGTGCTATTGTCGTTTGAATTTCGTTAACTGTACGTAATAATATCAGAAAAATGGTTCATTTAACAGAAATGCACAAAATAACCATTCTACAAATGATTGGTTATGGAGATAACACACGGACACATATGGAAGTGTCTCGCTTATTTCACGAAAAATTTCCAAATTTGCCGCCTGTATCCCAAGGAACAATTAGCAAAATAGAAAAGCAGTTTCGCGAGCTTGGTCATGTGAGACAGATAAAAAAAGTAGCTGCCAATGCAGTAAGTGATGATACGAAATTGGATATTACGCTTGAGTTTCAAGAAAACCCACATACTTCTGGTCGACAAGCAGCCCAACTATTCAACGTTAGCCACACAGCAATTTTTCGAACATTAAAGCAAAGTAAAATGCATCCCTATAAAATGATACCAACTCAGGAGCTCATGGAGGACGATTTCGATAGGAGAACGTATTTTTGTGAACAAATGATGGCAATGTTAGATAACAATGTGATCCAATTAGAAGATGTTTTGTTTTCTGATGAGAGCACATTTACACTTCACGGTCATGTTAATCGTCAAAATTGCCGCTATTGGTCTAATGAGAATCCTCATTGGATGAGAGAGGAACATACGCAATATCCTGAAAAAGTTAATGTTTGGGCAGGAATTGTTGGAAATCATATCGTAGGTCCCTTTTTCATTGATGGCAACTTGAATGGGGATAAATATTTAGAACTGCTCCAAAATAATGTCGTGCCAACTTTGACAAACTTATATCCAGATCCAGCAAACCCACAAGTTCCTGCCAATAAAATATGGTTTCAGCAAGATGGAGCACCGCCCCATTACCAAATCAATGTCCGGCAGTACCTGAACCAAATTTTTCCAAATCGGTGGATAGGGAGGCACGGATCGATAGAATGGCCAGCACGATCTCCTGATCTGTCGCTATTAGACTACTTTTTGTGGGGATATGTCAAAAGTATTGTATACAAAACTAAGCCCCTCAACTTAGATGACTTAAAAAGACGAATCACGCTTGCGATTAGATCAGTCACGCCTGAGATGTTGAGTAATGTTAGAAGACATTTCTATACCAGATTAGCATGTTGCCAAGATGTTCGTGGCGAGCATTTTGAACATTTACTACATTGACATTAATTTTTTTTTTGTTTTTTTAAATTATTAAGAAATAATCAGTATTTCTTATTAGAATTTGTGAAATAAAATAATTTTCTATTTTTAATGTTAATTTTTGTAATAAATCTGAAAATACTTAATATTTCCGAAACAGTTGAAGATAGGTATAGGACATTGTACATGAATTATGTCTAGAATTTTCTGAAGAATCCAAAAAATTAATAATATACAGGGGCTTGTATTTAAAATAAGAAAGTTGGTATTGGCCACTGTCACATGACGCACCCTATATAATTTTTTTTTTCTTGAGAAAGATGCGCAGTTAAAAATACAAATCGACGTGTCCAAGCGTTTTTCCCAACACGTCCTCATTTATCCGTTATCGAATTTATTCCATTTGGCTGTTCCACACTGTATAACGTAATAAAAAGATACCGGTACGATATTACGTAGGTATATATTATATACGTTTTGTAATTTTCGTATATATATCTAAACTTGAATCATTGATATTATTTTACAATTTTAGGTATTATGTACATTTGTTTGTATTAACTAAAATTATTGTCATCTTAATTATATTGATTATATCTGCGTTTTATGTTTATTGTTCGTTTTATTTTGCTAATCCACTCGTATGTGATACACGTGTTTGCAGTATGTTTTAATATTCGCCAGGAATCAATGAAACATGTAGGCGTTAATATCCAACTATCTACGGTGTAATTACCTAAAGCGCATTTTCAGGTCATTAACTTTCAAAAATATCACTTTTGTACATGCAGGTTTTAAAAATAGCAGCAATATTCGCGGGAGGAAATGATAAGTCTGTTTAGGAAGTTTAGATTTGACACTGGCTATTGGCAACATATCTATTTAATAGAAGGTCTAGTTTCATAATCAAATCAGCATCCATTTTTTTCAATATTTTAATAATAACCGCCTTATACAAAGTAATAATTATTAAAAAATTATGTATATCTATAATTTTACTATAAAGCATTTAAATTTGTGAGAAATCTAATATATTTATTAGATTATTGTATAAAGGCAGACGTGTGAAAGTCGGAAGTTGTCGACAGCAAGCGACCCTGGCGACACTGACGACACTGACGAACGACAGTCAGTCAGTGCTCCTACAAACAACAAGCAAAGGCCTGTAAGTTATTTTGTTAAAGTATTATATAGATTGCGAATATTAAATCAGTTTAATCTAAAACGTTATTGTGTTGTAGTAGTTGTTATAAGTGGTAAGTTGTTTTGCTGCGTTTATTTTACAATTATCCCAAATTCAAGACTTATGAAGCTCCATACTTGCGAAATGAAGGTTCACTTCTCTCGTTATAGACAATGCGTCATGTCCAGTTTTCTGCAAGCAATGTAGCTTCAAAATTCTCGAAAGTTTCTGATATGATTCGCAAAATTTACGACTTAATTCGTTCTGACTGTGACTTTTATTTATTAGATATCGATATAAGTTATTAATTTTTAATGGTCACAAGCGTGTGCGGTCGAGGGGCATTAGTTTTATATTATTTATTTTAATGTTTGTAATTTGGATGTAAGGTGTTTTTATTGTTTAATGTTAATAATAACATAAGTACTTGTTTTTAAAGGCGTTATTTTTTGTTAAGAGTAAAGTGAAACGTTGAGAACAGTGTCGCAGTGACAGCGGCCAGCAATTATCGCTTCTGATTCTGAGAAATTAGAAGTAGCAATTTCTCGTATACTAACATACTCTGCTTGCATTATTGTTTTGAAATACTAGGAAGTATTAAATATTTGTAGTTATCAAGCTCGAATGAATAAATATGACTCACTCGATTTGACGGACATTGTAAATATGATGATAAAATTTTAGCTTTGTTCTCGTTCTAAAATCAGTGTTTACGTTTTGAGTTGTGAAATGCTTTAAGATTACTGGTTCCTTTGTCTGTACACCTGCCATTGTAGAATAACAAAGGTCGACATTGCCATGAGACATCCTTGGTATGTGACAGGGGAACCTTGAAAAAGTGTATGATCCCCCTCTTTTTGAAGTCTTGTGTTTGATGTCACTGACCCTGGGTGTCTATGCAAGGGCTTACGGAATCGCTGATCTGTTATGGGATCTTTGCTCTTAGAACTGAGTTGCCAGACCAGAAATAATGAACCTGTAATTACCGAAAAACGTCATTTATATTCTGAAACTTATTTAAAATACAGTACAGGAGATGTTAACAGCCAAAAAAAGTGGGACGGCGTGAACTTCTTAAAAAGTTTATTTTTTACCAAAACACAGTGGCGAGTGAACTGAGGAAGTTCAGATCGCCTGGTAGTTTTACATTTATGGTCGCTTCGCCAACAAAGTGGTGTTCCTCAGAAGTTAAATTAATATTCAAGTTTAATTTACCCCCTTGTTTGTTGACTAAAGGATTGTTAAGTGTAGCATTAATTTTGATGCTTCTTTTGTCAGTTCTGATCACAGGTTCCATTTGGAAATCCGTTTACGACTTTCTTCCAAGACTAGTTTGTTTTTAACGATCACTATGGCCCATGGTAAAAATGGCAAGTTTGATCTCACTAATTATCCTGTAATTTCCAGTCTAAAGTTTTATTCACAGTTATGTCTAGTGCTTATGAAGAACCTTAAAAAATATTGCTGCAAATTGAATCATAACTTCCACATAACTGTGATAATTTATTCTCTGCAGAAAGACATTCTCATGGAATGAATTTAGGACCCGTGACTTGACCACAAAGAAAATATTTGTATTCCTGTACCCATAAATTTTGAAATGTTATACCGGTGAATTTTCAATTACGTTATACCTATTACTCGAGTTTTATTGAAAAAATGTGAATTTTCACCAAATCACCCCTTATTTATCCCCTACCCCCTGAGGCGGTGTTACCCAAAAACAATTCCAAGCGTTCCTTTGTGGGATGCTAACGAGATCAAATTTGACCACAAAGAAAATATTTAAATTTGCAGATTAGCTCCCGAACGCTTTTCAAAAAACCGTTTCCAGAAATCTGTCTAGACAACCCCCTCCCCGGATGCACAAACCGAGTTATTGAAATTTGAAGGATTTAATGAAAATTCGGTAAATTTGCACATTAGCTCCCGAACGCTTTTCAAAAAATGTTTTCAGAAACATTAGTAGGACCTCACCTGGGTGCACAAACCACGAGAAAATTTTCTTGTTCACACGCCCCAAGGAAGTTACGGGACTAGGAGTGAACAGGGGTGCTGGGCGGGGTAGGTAGTGAAAAAGAAATATGAGCAGAAAATACAAAGAAAACGGACTTGAAAGCTGTCTTTTTCACAGTCTTGAAGTCATATCCCCCCTAAACCCTGCCCACCCCGCACAGCACCCCTATTCCCCCAGGTGCCGTAACTTCCTTGGCGGTATGAACAAGACATTTTTCTTGTGGTTTATGCAACGAGGGTGGTTGTATGCACGCGAGAGGGGAAGGAAAATCCCCACGACGAAATACACCACACCACCCACCCCTGTCACAGCTTGGACCGAGGGAGTCCTGCTTCGTCGTAGGAATTTTGGTTCCCCTCTCGTGTGCATACAATCACCCTCGTTGTATAAACGAACAAATTTCTTGTTCATACCCCCCAAGGAAGTTATAGTGGTGCTGTGCGGGGTAGGCAGGGTTTAATGGGGCTTCAAATAGACAGCTTACAGGCAGTTTTCTTCGCATTTTGTGCTCATATTTCCTTTTTGCTACCTACCCCGCCCAACACCCCTATTCACTCCTAGTCCCGTAACTTCCTTGAGGGGTGTGAACAAGAAGTTTTCCTTGCAGTTTGTGCATGGGGGGGGGGGGGGTCCCTAGTAATGTTTCTGGAATGAATTTTTTGAAAAACGTTCGGGAGCTAATCTGCAAATTTACCATTTGTATTCCTGTACCCATAACTTTTGAAACGTTATGTTAGTAGAGTTTTATTGAAAAAAAATTCATTTTTCACCAAATCACACCTTATTTGGCCCCTATCCCCTGAAGCGTCCTTACCCAAAAGCAATTCGAAACGTTCCTTTGTCAGATGCTAACTGGATACCAAATTTGAAGATGATATCTTAATTCGTTCGAAATTTATTGCGCCTATTTATGAGACAAACGTACATGTCGGCAGACCAAAAAAAAATTCGTTCCAGGCTCAAGTTTTCTCTATGTTTCGAGACTTTTTACGCCGTTTTAGCAACAACAAAAAATTCGAAATTTCCGTCACCGATATTCCAGCCCACACATTCAACCCCTAATTTAATTTCAGCACAAGATACCAGATGTTTAATGAAATTTAAAGTTTTCTAATAAACCCTAAAATTACTCGAGTTTTAACGAAAAATGTCAATTTTCACCAAGTCATCCCCCTATCCCCTAAAGCGATTTGACCCAAAAACAATCCGACCCGTTTGTTTGTCGAGTGCTAACTGTATACAAAATTTGAAGACGATCTCTCAATTCGTTCTAAAGTTATCGTGGCTACAGACATACAGACAAAATAAAATCCTTCCCAAATCATGTTTTCTATACGTTTTGGCATTTTTTACGACGTAAGCGAAAAAAAATTGTTGAAATTTTTGTCGTGGATGTGATACTTCCACACGTGACGATGTGGAAGTAATTAAGCAACCTAAGTGAACGACAATACGGCTTTTATAAAAACCGATCTACGGGTAATATTATAACGTCACTTATTTTCGTCTTTAAAAAATTTGGAGATCATGAAGTTTTCTTTGATATTTCTGAAGAATTCGCTCGGGTCTGATATGCGGCACTCCGCAATAGAATTTCATCACACGTATTGGCTTTCAAATTCTGCTTATCGTTGTTTGGATGTTTGATTTTCTGAAGAAGCGCTCATTTTGTGGTGGTTATCGATCGTGTTTCATTTATTAGAAACTAACGCGGATGTTCTACAGTGTTGTATACTTGTATTTGACGTTTTTGACACATGGTTAAAATAGGTTATATTGTAAAGCGCCAGTTAAAGCTGGTTTCGAGTATACAGGTGCTCCCTAAGTAAGTGCCAAGACAAAGCTACCTTTTTTAGATGGAACACTCCGTATATTATTACATTTTTCGGTTTTCGAGATAAATCTAAATCCATTTCATATACAGTGTGTCCAAGATAAGGGGGTCCACTATGGGGATCCCCAAAACGGCAGCAGATACTATAAAGGCAACTTGTGTTCAGAATTTTATCAAAGTGGCTTTATTATTTTCGAGGCTACAAAAATGTTCCTGAAGCAAATAAAAATTTATGTATGACTGATGAGTCCTAACAAGGGCGAAACCGGTCTATGTCTCCTGTTAGACATCGTACCACAAGTCCCGGCAGGACTGACTTTATTATTTTCGAGGCTACAAAAATGTTCCTGAAGCAAATGTAAAATTTATGTATGACTGATGAGTCCTAACAAAGGCAAAACCGGTCTATGTCTCCTGTTAGACATCGTACCACAAGTCCCGGCAGGACTGAATTGATGTTGGCTAGCAAGTGACGTGATTCAATCCCCGTCGTGTCTTAGCCAACGAATGATTCGCTCAGGCTGACTGAACGAACTTATCCAGGCTATTTACAAAATGAAAGATACCTATCAAATTTGTAATTTTCGCTTAGTTAATAACTTAAATAAGTTAGTTAGCCAGTCCAATCAAACCGTTTCCTCTAAAATTGTAGTTCCGAAACTAATTTTGTTATTCTCCGCGATTTTTTTTTTAATTCAACAACACACCACGAGGGCTTACAGCCTAAATACTATCGTACCGTGGGTGTCGACAAGGAGGAAAGAGGCAACTTATTAATTCTGGACTGGAAGGTTTGGAGGTTCGGAGGAGAAGGAAAAACATGCCCCGGCAAGGAATTTAACAACTTGGACGTCCTCGGGACAAAAGAGCGGGCATAACAAGACGTTCCATGTCTGGTGACCTGGACAGTAAAAGAGTGCATTCGCTCTGTTCCCCTGGTAGATCTGTTGGGGGCAGCAGGTGGAGGAACTACGGAAGAAAGCTCCTCTGCGCAGTGCCCGTGCAGATATCTATAAAAGAGAGAGAGAGAGGTCACCAACTGCACGTCGGTGGGCAAGGGATGCCAGCCTTTGGGTGAGGGTAGGGTCACCAATGAGACGTATAGCTCTTCTGAATGGAGTCCTGGATAGAGAGTATAGAAGCGGCAGCAGCACCCCAGATGTGGGAGCAGTATTCGGGGTTTGGCCTTATTTGTGAAGTATATAAGGTATAGAGATTAGCTGGTGAAACTTATTTGCGAGCCCGGAAGAGGAAACCTAATTTCTTAGCAGCCGCTTTTGCAATTGATGTGAGATGTTGGTGCCAATTAAGATTTCGATCCACAGAAATGCCAACAAGTGAAAATGACTCATTACTTTGAATAACTTGGTTGTTCATTGTGATGGGTTTAGGGCTGGTGTATCTTTTATGAGAAAGAAAGCAAGAGATTTGGTGGGGTTGAATTGTACAAGATTTCTACTTCCCCAGTCTAATATTTTTTGGAGATCCACGGAAACAGAACCCTCCATAAGTCTGCGATCCTCATCTAATTGGGCCAAAGGCTTAGAATATTGTATATTTGAGTGGAGGGTGCTGTCGTCCGCGTAACTGTGAACTGGGTTGGATGTGCTAGAGTGGAGGTCATTGATGTGGAGAAGAAACAAAGTAGGGGCTAAAGCTGAACCTTGAGGAACTCCTGCAATAATTCGATATAGTTTAGAGGAATGGCCATCTACGACAACAGAAATGCTCCGGTTGGAGAGAAAGTTTGCTGTCCAGGTACAGAGTTTTGGTGGTAGGCCATAGGCGGGAAGTTTATATAGTTGAAATAATTTTATGAAAATTCTCTGCAATAACAGTCTTGCTGCGTCTAGACTTTTTCGTTGGCATTAATTATTTCTAAAATTCATTTATCTTTCATACCTTGCTTATTGTCGAATACTTTTGAAGATAGTCAAATTATGAAATGTTGCTGCTGTATTATATTGTACCTACTGTACTCGGTTTTTGTAGTTTATATATTTCCAACAAACATTATTTCATTTGCCGGCACCTATTATCTGAAATGAGACAACTTTTTTTTTAGCGCATACCGAATAATCACTATGTTTTTAACAGATTGCTTTTCGTTATGCGAAATAACGTTCAATGGCCAATAATATTTTAATGTTCACTGCGTACCTGCTACACGTGACCTTTAAAATGCAAAACTGGTAAAATGTTATCACACTTTTATCAGTACTATGTTTTTTAGTCAACAATTCAGGTAAATGCGTTGTTAAATAGGTACATAAGGAGTGAAATTTCAAGAATGTCCAGACCCAAAAGTGAGTTATGAAGCGAATTTAAATAAAATTCTAATTTTATATACCTAATTCCCCATTCACTTAGGAGTTTACATTTGAGTACATAATAGTCCTTATAAATCAAATCAAAATTTATTTGTAGTAAGATAAAACTTGTTGCCAGAGTTTGGACGACTTTACCTAAATAGTTATTCTAAAATTACAGAAGTTTCGTTTTCAAAACTTAGTCCCAACCTATTTGTTTGTACCTGACAAGAGGAAGGCCAGGCCATCCTAATCTTTCAAGGTTTTTACTGTCGAATTTCGGACTGGTTCGTAGACCCGACACTTACATTACAGACGGTCAAAATTAATTTTGTGATTAATATCGTTAGCTGTTAACTATATATAATATGTATACAGGTGTCCCAATAGTGTGTAATTCCTCTATACATACCTAACCCTTAGAGCTAGCCAAAAAAACATTCAACAAAATTTTCTTGTGATTATCTAAGCTATATCGAGAAAATGTATTCAGCTTTGTGAAACTTCCGGTTGCACCGGAAGTAGCTATCAACTTCGTTATGTTAAATGGAATGCTATCCTTTTTATTCCATTTTTTTATAGAGATTAAAAAATAAGTGTGACTTTGTGTAGCATTCCCAATGGCGATCTTTGCTATACTTATGTGAAAATATTACGCCTTTCTTTTTAGCCACTTTTTTTTAATTCGCTTATGAGGTCTGTGTTTATATATATATATATATATATATATATATATATATATATATATATATATATATATATATATATATATCCGACCGATAACTCAAAAAATAATGGACCAATCTTGATCAAATTTGGTGAGTACCTTCCCTTTGCAAGGAGCTTGGTAAGTTCGTTAGCCAGGAAAATCGGACCAGGTTTTCCCGGAAAATTTTGTGTTTTCTTTCTTAAAAAAATTCATATCTCCGGAAATAACAAAGTAAGGGCAACCAAATTTGATACGCGTGTTTGTATATGAACTCTGAACCAAAATTTAGGTCCCTAGCTTTAAAGACAAAGAAGTTATGGGCAGTTAAAGAAACAAATTTTGGAGTTTTCCTCAAAACGTCAAACTCGCAATTTTAAACGTCAAAATTGGCAATGTTCAGGCAAAGAACGTGAAACAAATACGGATTGTGAAAAGAAAATATTGCAAGAAGAGTGTTCTGCACACCCTTGAGTTTCAGATTCGACCGTCATTGCCCTTCATTTTACTAAGATATTTACAGAAAATTCATTTCAAATAGACCCTTTCTTTGATGCTTTGGCTGTCGGTTTAGTTAAGTTGATGCTTTCGCTGTAGATTTAGTTAAGTTTATGGTTTAATGGTCTATAATTTTTTTAGCTAATTTTCGTAGAACAAATTCGTTAATGCATTTTTGCATTTTTTATCGAAACATGATGCGTTTGTAAGAAAAAATCTGGACGCAGTAAGTGCGTTTTGGTAGCGAATTTTCGGTAAATTTGCATTTTAGTTCCCGAACACGTTTCAAAAAACTGTTTTCAGAAACCTGCCTAGGACCTCCTCGGGATCCACAAACCACAAGAAAAATTTCTTGTTCGCACCCCACAATGAAGTTACGGGACCAGGAGTGCGTAGGGGCGCTGGGCGGGGTAGGTAGTAAAAGGAAATATGAGCAGAAAATTCGAATAAAACGGGCTTGAAAGCTGTCTTTTTCACATCTTGAAGCCATATCCCCCTTAAACCCTGCCTACCCCGCATAGCATTATTATTAATAGTCTTTATAAAGGCAACATGTGTATCAACTAACTTTATTTTTGGAGATACCGGCCGTTAAATATTTAATCAAGCTTTGTGAAACTGGGCAAAAGAGAATCTAAAAGTAATAAAAGATGTTAAGACAGCCAGGGCAGCTAAACGCTTCCGAACGTGTTTGTTTATATATATATATATATATATATATATATATATATATATATATATATATATATATATATATATATATATATATATATATATATATATATATATATATATATATATATATAATTCAGCACCCCCGCCTATGTATAGTTTATTGATCAACCACTTTAGAAGAGATGGCGACAAAAACCTGGCAATAAAGATAACGGAATTCTGCTAGAGGGACTTTCCGGTGACAAAGGGAGTGAAAATTTGTTTAAACTACCCTCAAGTATCTTAAGGTCCAGTACCTGCTCAGAATATAAACACAGTTGTGGTCGCCAAACGTTTATAATTTTTCATCCCCTGATGACGTTAACTACTGGTGGAACGATCGTCAGGTCTTTTTAAACAGTTTTGTGATTTGGGTTCTCAAAGTGTACTTATCAGTGCACATCACAGGTTTCAGTCTTCACTTAATTGTCAAAGCCTTTGCTATAGTCCAGAAAAACCATACAGAGGCACCAATGCCTGATCATAAGATCTGTATACACAGCTTACCCAGCGACCTGGAAAATCGAGAAAACCTGGATAAATCAGGGAAATGTGAAATACTCCCTAAAATGTCAGGGAAATTTGTGATTTTACTCAAATGTCATGGAAATCATTCAGTAGACCTGGAAATTATATATCTGTAAAATTTCGTCACTAGCAGATGCATTTTTATTATGATTTCATATATATTATATGAATTTTCTCATGTGAATAGTTTTCTCATACCTAGGAGAATATATCTTGATAACAATGCGTCTTACCTTGGGTACCAATATCACTTGAATCCGCCAATGAACGTAGCGTATGCCACATCATGCGCCGATCTAAATAGCGTTTTCTTCATCTATCTCAAACATGGCTCATATGTACATTTCACTGGGAGTGTTCTTCCTTGAATGCATAAAATGCAAAATGCGTTTTAGGTATTGGTTGGGTAGAGCTGTGCTGTGAATGTTTTTATTTTATTTTACCCTTTTTGATCATGTTGAAAGTTGCAAAATATTTGGCATTTGTATATGGCCCATGTAAGCAGTATTTTTGTTTCATTTTTTCCAGCGCATTTTCATAAATAAAATATCGCTTTTAGAGAGGTAGCGAGTTTCCAATTTTCAAAAAAAAAAATTAATGGGCGCGAATCTGAGATTTTGGAACCCATTTCCGAGGCTTATCCAAATTTATATATACGAACAACATGGTCTGCAAAGTTTCTACGCCACCTAGAGACTTCTGGTTTGTTCCATCACACTGGAAAATTCTTTCCGGAGGCTAAGTTCGTCGGCCAGTTATGAAAGTCAAGTTATTCCATGAAAAAATTGCAAATTTTCTTCTAGAAATTGCTATCTATATATTATAAATTTAACGGAGTTAAGCATAGTTTTAATGATGTAAGTTATTTATTTCGAGTATTATGAAATTTGTACTCGATGGGCCTGGAAATGTCAGGGAATTTGATTTTTGATTTCTGCTGGCTACCCTGAACAGGGTGTACCAACCAAGATGCAAAGTTCGATAACTCCTTTGTTTTTATAAATATCAAAAAAGTTTCCAAACAAAAGTGGTAGAGGAAGTAATGGCGCAAAATTTAAAATTACTTCGAAATATACAGGTGTTTCGTGTCTCAGATGCGAAGCAAACCTCTGTTTTGTTTTAAATTGGAACACCTATATATTACTTAAAACTCAGAAAACCCACATTTTCCTAATTCTTTTAATATAGGATTTAAATACATTATACAGGACATTTCAAAAGATATGGATTGTTTTGTGTTAAAAATTGTATGCAAATCACCGCTCTGTAAAACAATACAGTATGTATAAGGAAATTGTGTGTGGTCAGTTTCAGAATATAATCTAGTATCGCTACTTATCGTTATTTATTTATTAGTTTGCGGTTTGTATACATGGTGACTCAAAGCTCGGATGTTTCATTTTCTTTCTTAATTTAAATGGAATATCCTGTATTTTATATCACTAATGAGATCCTCTAATATGATTGTTAAGGGTTACCTATACCTAAAGTGAGTAGTTACCCGGATATGTTCACATATTTAATAGTCGTGATTTAAAATCTAGGATACTGATGTTTATCTGGTAGTGGTTGAGTTTCATTTTTTTATTTTTTATTTCAACCACACACCACGAGGGCTTACAGCCTAAATACTATCGTACCGTGGGTGTCGACAAGGAGGAAAGGGGCAACTTGTTAATTCTGGACTTGAAGGTTTGGAGGTTCGGGGGAGAAGGAAAAACATGTACCGGAAACGAATTCCACCACTTGGAAGTCCTCGGGACAAAAGAGCAGGCAGAACAAGATGTTCTATGTCTGGTGACCTGGACAGTAAAAGGGTGCATTCGCTCTGTTCCCCTGGTAGATCTGTTACGGGCAGCAGGTGCAGAACTATGGAAGAAAGCTCCTCTGAGCAGTGCCCGTGCAGATATCTATAAAAGAGAGAGAGAGGCCTCCAACGGCACGTCGGTGGGCAAGGGATGGCAGCCTTTGGCTGAGGGTAGAGTCACCGATGAGACGTATAGCTCTATTCTGAATGGAGTCCAGGATAGCAAGTGTCGAAGCGGCAACAGCACCCCAGATGTGGGAGCAGTATTCGAGGTTTGGTCTTATTTGTGAAGTATGTAAGATATATATATATATATATATATATATATATATATATATATATATATATATATATATATATATATATATATATATATATATATATATATTAGCTGGTGAAAAGTATTTGCGAGCCCGGAAGAGGAAACCTAATTTCTTAGCAGCCGCTTGTGCAATTGATGTGAGATGTTGGTGCCAATTGAGATTTCGATCCACAGAAATACCAACAAGTGAAAAGGACTCATTACTTTGAATAACTTGGTTGTTTATTGTGCTGGGTCTAGTGCTGGTGTATCTCTTATGAGAAAGTAAGCAAGACTGTGATTTGGTGGGGTTGAATTGTACAAGATTTCTAATTCCCCAGTCTAATATTTTTTGGAGATCCACGGAGACAGAACCCTCCATGAGTCTGCGATCCTCATCTAATTGGGCTAAAGAGACAGGCTTAAAATATTGTATATTTGAGTGGAGGGTGCTGTCGTCCGCGTAACTGTGAACTGAGTTGGATGTGCTAGAGAGGAGGTCATTTGTGTGGAGAAGAAACAAAGTAGTGGCTAAAGCTGAACCATCCACGGCAACAGAAATCCTCCGGTTGGAGAGGAAATTTGCTGTCCACGTACAGAGTTTTGGTGGTATGCCATAGGGCGGTATTTTTTTAAGCAGTGCTGCGAGCCAGACCTGGTCGAATGCTTTGGATATGTCTAGAGCGGCAATCTGGGATTCAGCGTGTGGTTCCATAGGCTTGTTCCAAGAATGGGCGACAAAGGAAAGGAGGTCGGCTGTTGATCTGCGCTGACGGAATCCATACTGCGTGTCGTGGAACTGTGTTTTTTAAGAAATTTTAGTAATTCGGTGTTTATATACTTTTTCATCACTTTAAGAGACGACTGAAAGGAGAGAAATAGGCCTGTAGTTGCTAGGAAGCGCTTTGGACCCTTTCTTGGGGACGGGTTGTACTCGAGCAGTTTTCCAGTTACTAGGGATTATGCCTCTATTGTAAGATGTCTGAAACAGACGAGTCAGGACAGGAGCAAGTTCTGGTGCGCATTTTTTGAGAACAATTGCTGGGATCTCGTCAAGGCCAGAGGCTTTCCTGGTATTAAGAGAAGGGAGCATCTTTCGTACCTTTTTAGTTTTGAAAGTGATATCCGACATTTTATGCGCGACATTGGGGACTGTTGGTGATTGCACATTTGGAGGTGGGCTGAGAGTAGAATTGCCGGCGAACAACGAGGCAAAAAGTTCAGCCTTGCCCAGGGCGGTAGAAACAATTTCATCCCCTGGAACAAGAGGTGGGAACGTGCTCTTGCAGAAATTATTCCAAATAGATTTAGCAAGAGCCCAGAAGGGTTTGCTGCCGCTGGAGCTTAAGAGGACTTTGTTTTTGATGTGGTTATTAAACGAGTTTTTTGTCTCAGAAAGAATGGGGACATATCGGTTTCTTGTGTCGTTAAATGCTTGACGGTTTTCTTGACTGGGATTGTGTAGAAGCTTTTTGTGAGCTTTGACCTTTTCAAGTCTGGCCTTGTCACAGGATTTAAAGACTCAGGGCTTTTGAGTGGCTGCAGAGGTTTTCTGTTACGTGGAATAAATAACTCCATGCCAGCTTGGATAATTTCGGTGACGTATTGTGAGATATCAGAGGGGTCAGGATGAGAGAAGCAGACAGACGCCCATGGAAATTAGGAAAAGTCCCAGTTCGCGGAGTTGTAGTACCAAACGATAAATTGTATTGAAAATTTTGCTCTTGTTTGAGATTTTGACATACAAGTTCCTTAAAAAATGAAACCAATTTATCAATGCAACCTTTTAATGGAATATGGGAACAATAACTATAACAATAATAACACAAGACTAACAAAACAGCAAAGACTAACTCAGAAATAGTAACATTAAATTAATCACATTAGGTTTTCAAAGTGACCCCAACCAACATCAATACAATAGTGTAGTCGATTCTCAAATGACCGACCTACATTGCGCAGAATAGTAGCATTGACATTCCTGAATGCTTTTGTAATTCTGGGTTTCATATCTTCTTCGGTTGTTGCGGGTTTTTTAAATACCATACCCATAACATGGCAAAGTGTGGCGAAGGCAAAGTGAGAAATATAATCCTAACGTACACAGAACCTCGGTAGTTCAGGGGTAAGAACGTGTGCCTCTGAAACGAAGGGTCCTGGGTTCGATCCCAGGGTACTCCTTTAACTTTTTCAGTACAAACTGTAACATTAACATCAACCGAGGTTCTGGCATTGTATTTGAGCAAGTATAATGTCTGCACGTTCCGCCTTTCGGAGGGGGCGTAAAGCCGTCGGTCCCGTGTCCATGCGATGTTGGGCACGTTAAAGATCCCAACCCTCCTTACATAAAGGCAGGGATTCGGCAAAATTTCCAGGATAGTGAGGTGAAATTGCTCCCTGGCGTCTGTGATTGGCCATAGTCGCGGAAATAGGCCGACGTTAAAAAAAACACACACACAATCCTAACGTACATAATAAGTGATCTTTACGTCAATTAGCTTATGCACCTTATACCTATCAGATGATATAATCCGTTTTTAAACTTTTGTCTTAAATGATTGAGTTGACTGTTGATATGTCAAATTCAACAACTGCATAATATCTACTGATAAACACCGAATTATCAGCGTCTACATTTCCAAACAATGTGGTCATTGAATGTTTGGGGTGGAGTTTTAGGGGATCGCATAATAGGACCACACTTTTTTGAAGGAATAGTAAATGGTGCAGTTTATTTGGGCTTTCTTTAAAATCATTTACTGTCAAGTTTGGTTTGACAAAATTAGATTTATTAATTAACGGCTGGAGATACGCGGATGAAATTTTGTAGGCGTTACTGCCATCGAGGTAGCAAATTTTGCAAAAAAAAAATATGATTTTTATTTTGACAGTGGCGTCTATACTAGCACATTACTGGATATTTCTAAATGAAAAAATTGTTACGCCACTGCTTTTTCTTAAATTAAAAATCAATTTTAAATTCCCCGTTCAATTTGTGAGAAAAAAGCTATCTTTCGATATTTCTGTACGGCGGACTGTTTTTGAGTAAGAGTAAAAAATCAAAAATAATTAATAATCAAACTGTAACAGAAAAAACAACAGATTTAACGACAAACAAAGTAAAATAGAAATTTAAGTTACAGAAATTGCTCGAAATGTAATTCACCCACCTCAAATAATTTTCGGCATCGTCTAATTAATGAATTTATCGCAGCTGATACTTCATGTGGATGTTGCCGCATATCATTACAGGCTTGCTGGTTCCTTAAAACTGAATCATCTCTTGTTAATACTGGAGTAGCGTAAAGTTGGTCTTTGATATTTCCCCAAACGTAGAAGTCCAGTGGATTTAAATCCGGTGACCTACGTTGCCAGGCCGCTGGTCCAATTCCATTGACCACATCATTATTCATGTAATTCCTCGCTAGCCGGCCAATCCAACGTTGAGGATAATTGTATTTAGCCATCCTCTTACGGCTACTCCAAAATGTGTGGGCTCCAGCCAGTTGTATCCAACTTTAATGTCCTAAGTTAAGGGATAAATCCTCAATGTAGTCCTGTAAGTTATACACCCAGTATTTTCTTAGCGAAGCATTTCGAGAATATAGTTCATAAAGCAAACTCATATTCAATTCTCTATCATTCCCTGATTTTTTCGCATTGAAAACCGGACCACCCTGTATATGTGTTATATACCTACCGTTGAACACACTTGACCTGCCTTATATAAATGTGTATCTTAGGGGCCAATAAAGTTTATTATTATTATTATTATCATTATCATTATCATTTTTAGTGAATTTTCTTTAAAAAATTCACTAATGAGGAGATCCCTACTTTTGAATTTTGAAAAAATTTCTTCAAATGAGCGCTAATTAGGCCCCCCAGAACACATATCCGGGGTCAGTTTCAATTTTTATATGTTTGTATATATATATATATATATATATATATATATATATATATATATATATATATATATATATATATATATATATATATATCACACCGATAACTCAGAAAATAAGACGCTGATTTTAATTAAATTTGGTGAATACCTTCCTTTTGCAAAACGGCAGAGTTTATCGTTTAATGGTATATAATTTTTGTCGAATTTTCGTAAAAAAAAATCAATAAAGCTCAATATATCCGTTATTATACAAGATATGAAAAAATTTGTATATATTAATTATAGGGTGTCTTGAGCTACATCTTAAAAAAATATTTATACAATCACAGGATGGCCCATAAGTCGTTGGTGATACAATTTTTTTTTTTAATCAAACGCCTTATCTTATTGCATTTTTGCATTTTCCATCGAAATATAATGCATGTTTGTAAGAAAAGAAATTCTGGATGCAGCAAGTGCGTTATGGTAGCGAATTTTGATCAAATGCTTCATATTTGAATAGCCCAATTTGCTATTAACCTCTAAGGTTGACCAAGAAACGAGTTTTTCCGGGAACACTTTAAGCTTACTTTTGGAAATTTTTGTACATTTTCGCACAATAAAGTTATTTTGATAAAATATGGTACATTGTTTCCACTATATAGGTTATACTGGTAACCAAAATTGATGCCTGCTTTCTTAAAAAGAAAACACACATATTTGCAATAAAAACATGTTTATGAAAATTCACTACCATAACGCACTTGCTGCGTCCAGAGTTTTTAAATTATGGTCAGATTGCATTTGGCCTGACATACATTGTCCCTGTTGAAGGATAGGAAGTACAGGGCTGACGATTTACAAAATCGTCGGTTGGTTGTACACAGTCTCTATTTACAACATTTTGTGTTTATTGGAGCTGCCGTGACAACATACCACTTGGTTATGTACCGAGAGGGCGATTCTGTCGCAGAGCCCACAATGTTTCCCATATTTGAACCTTCACCTAATGTTTTGCATGACCTTTGACAGCGCACAAAACGATTACAGGGTGCTTCTTCTTTCTTCTTTGGGTGCCATCTCCACTAATGGAGGTAGCGACTACAACAGCAAACTCCTCTCTATCCTCCTCCGCCGCTCTCAAGTCCTCAAAGCTCAGACCCGTCCAATTTCTTATGTTTCTCAGCCATGACAGGTTCTTTCTGCCTACACTTCTTTTCCCCTCTAATTTACCTTTAATTATGAGCTGGGGGATATAATATTTGGGATTGCGCAACAAGTGGCCCAGATATGCTGTCTTCCTTCGCTTGACAACCTGGAGAAGCTCTCTGTCTCTGTTCACTCTGCGTAAGACCTCTTCATTTCGCACTCTTGCTGTCCATGGTATTTTTAGTATGCGCCGATAGACCCATCTCGAAAGCTTCCAGTTTATTCATGCTCGTTATTTTTAAGGTCCATGTCTCTACTCCATACAGAAGGACTGACCATATGTAGCATTTTGCTAACCTTAACCTTAGGTTTATGTCGAGATGCGAATCGCAAAGAAGTCTTCGTATTTTTGTAAAGTTGCTTTGGCTTGTGCAATTCTAGAATTTATTTCCTTTTCTGGGTTTAATTGGCTGTCTATCCAGCAGCCCAAGTATTTATAATGGTTGACGTGTTCTAATATGTTATTATTTATAATCAAGGTAGGTACATTCTATCTCCTCTGCATTACCATTAGTTTCGTTTTCCTCTCGTTGATCCGCATTCCAAATTCCGAACATGTCTGATTTAGGTGATCTAGAATATTTTGTAAGCCGGTATCCGTATCTGCCATTAATACGTGTCGTCGGCGTATCTAATGGTGTTTATCCGAACGCCATTTACTTTTATACCGTCATTAACTTTCTCAAGAGCCTTTTTGAACAGAAGCTCGGAATACAGATTAAACAACGTGGGTGACAATACGCATCCCTGTTTTACTCCTTTCCCAATATTTATGCTGTTAGAAGTTTCGCCCTCTATTCGAATTTTGGCCACTTGGTACCGGTATAAGTTTTTGATTAATGTTAGTTAAGCTCTTGCCATCTAGACCTATATTTCGTAGGGCGTCTATCAATTTCGGATGCTTCACTCCGTCGAAGGCCTTCTCAAAGTCGACAAAACAGAGAAAGATGTCCCTGTGTTGATCGTAACACTTCTGGCACAACACTTGTAGGCTAAACAGCGCTTCTCTTGTCCCCATATTATATTATATTAATATTTATGGGTGTTCCCCCTATCTGCAGCAACATACATCGATCCGACATCGGCACAAAACTTGAAACTGCTCTGCTCAACTCCGCGCTCAGTATCACACCAACGCCATTATAGTGCTTCGGGTTCTTGTTACCGGAGTAATAGAACGTTTTGCCCATGACTGATCCAGTCCCTGGCCATCTCACCTCGCTTATGCCCAGAATTTTCACTTTCAACCTATTCATCTCCTGGCAGACGTTAGCTAGTTTTCCAGCCTCGAATAAACTCGTCACATTCCATGTTGCAATTCGACACTCTGTCTTGAGTGGTCTGAATTGGTTTAAGTTAGCTTCTAACCGTTTATGTTGATTCCTCCCGGTGATTCTTAGCACCCCCTGGCCATCTAAGGTCTGCCGGGGACTAGGGGCCATTGTATTTGTTGTACTTGCCATTGTAATATTCTTAGGAAATAATGAGGTGGTTTCCCCCTTGCCTTCCTCATCACTGTGCAGACACCTTTCTGTGGTTGCCACTCTGTCGTCTGTTGTCTAATTCACAACCAATTAAGTGTATCTAACTCATGCCTGTGATCAGTTCTGAAGCAGCCAGCTGCCGCTGTTCAGTGCTAGTTTTGGTCCACCCCGAGTATTCCATTTCCTCGGTACCACCCAAATCTGGGAGGCGTTCCCCTATCCGCCACCTGGGGAGGCGCCCGATGGAGGACTAGCAACCCCACGCAGGTTACAGGGTGCAAATGTTGGAAAAGTTTCTGGTTTGGTGTCTTACTAAATGTTAGAACGTCAGCAAGATTAAGTACACTTTGAGAACCCAAATCACCACAACATATTTTAAAAACCTGACGATCGTTTCACTACATAATTTTCCATCCTCTGATAACGCTAACTTGGTTAGTGAAACGATCGTCAGGTTTTTTAAATGTGTTTTGGTGATTAGGGTTCACCAAGTGTACCTATTAGTACTCATCACAGGTTGTAATATTGACTTAATCTGCAAGTTTCCAAGTACAAATGGCACGCATCTGTTTATTCAACCAAATACTAATAAATCTACTAAAAAAACCCTCCACTCAAATATACAATATTCTAAGCCTGTCTCTTTAGCCCAGTTAGAGGAGGATCGCAGACTCATGGAGGGTTCTGTCTCCGTGGACCTCCAAAAAATATTAGACTGGGGAAGTAGAAATCTTGTACAATTCAACCCCACCAAAACTAAGTCTTGATTTCTTTCTCACAAGAGATACAGCAGCCCTAGACCCATCACAATGAACAACCAAGTTATTCAAAGTAATGAGTCCTTTTCTCTTGTTGGCATTTCTGTGGATCTAAATCTTAATTGGCACCAACATGTTACATCAATTGCAGAAGCGGCTGCTAAGAAATTGGGTTTCCTCTTCCGGGCTCGCAAATACTTTTCACCAACTAATCTATATACCTTATACACTTCACAAATAAGGCCAAACCTCGAATACTGCTCCCACATCTGGGGTGCAGCTGCCGCTTCTACACTCGCTATCCTGGACTTCATTCAAAAGAGAGCTATATCGGTGACCCTGCTCTCACCCAAAGGCTTCCATCCCTTGCCCACCGACGTGCCGTTGGTGACCTCTCTCTCTCTTTTATAGATATCTGCACGGGCACTGCTCAGAGGAGCTTTCCTCCATAATTCCCCCACCTGCTGCCCCCAGCAGATCTACCAGGGGAACAGAGCGAATGCACCCTTTTACTGTCCAGGTCACCAGACATAGAACATCTTGTTATGCCCGCTCTTTTGTCCCGAGGACTTCCAAGTTGTGGAATTCCTTGCCGGCACATGTTTTTCCTTCTCCTCCGAACCTCCAAACCTTCAAGTCCAGAATTAACAAGCTGCCTCTTTCCTCCTTGTCAACACCCACGGTACGATAGTATTTAGGCTGTAGCCCTCGTGGTGTGTTGTTGACATTAAAAAAAAATTACTTTTACCAGTTTGTTCTAAATGTTCTGCTATCACAGCTTCCATTCATTGCCTTTAAAAGTCCATATTATATAGTGCAGTGCAATAAAATTGTATTGTTCTTTATTTATTAAAAAAATGCTGACCTGTACACTTAAAGAAGGTCAAATTTTGTCACGTGCCCGACACTGGCTATTTCTTGTGTTTATGTATAACGATATCAGACTTTTTAGACCCTGAGTCGATATAGGAAACGAAACAATCATGACACACATAAACTGCATTTCATAGTCATTAGACATACGAGGAGGTGTTGAAAATTACTTAGCCTACAGTATAGCAATTATGTTTTAAAACAAAATGTTATTTATACATCATCAACTCCGGTAAGGCTTGCGCATTTAGCAGAATATACACGAAGCAATTCTAAACACTTCGAGGGAAAAAAAAACGTTAGGTGATACTGCAAATGAGTGGCAAACTAGTTAGAATAAATCGACTCCTGGTAGATGAAGTTTACTATATATGCACTTTTATACTATTTTTACGCTGTGGAAATTTGTATTTACGTTGTGGGAATTTGTCGTTGCCAAGTTATTGAGATTGGTTCGTCTCAGGTCACATACGATAAGTTTAAACTAGCATTGTATATTTTGTTGTTGTTGTAAAAAGTCGCCAGTGCCCAGCCAGCTAACACATACTTTGAGCTTGTTCTATCTTAATTATGTTAAAGCTATGGTCAAATAATGTAAATCACTACTACTTATGCTCATCAATTTTCATATTTTCATATGAATGTATCAAAACTTTATATGATTAATCTGGGTAGTTTTAATTAATTTTTTTAAATTCATATGTCAAAATTACCTGTTGTCAGCCATATCAATTTGTCACCACAGGCAATGCTTTTATAAGGTAAATCATACTAAAATAATTGTTTACTATAATTTATTTCATACAAAATAAATGTAGAAAATGATAAAAAATTAATTTAAGTAAATCCCCATTGACAAAAACATTTATCTTACACATAAACTTAAATGAAATAAACACAATAAGAGACGCTGGTTACAAAAATCGCAAATAAATTCAGTCTTCAATATGAAAATAATTTGATCCTTGAAAGCACGTACACTTAAGATGGTACCACCTAGAACACTGATCACATCCAACGTTTTTTAGATGGTTTTCCTCAGTGTCACTGTATAAACCGTCATTACAAACCGCACATTTTTCTTTCGCCAATAAGTCCTCCTTTTTTTCACTGGCGTAGGAAAGAAAATATGTTGTTTTAAAGCGCCTCCACTGGTTTTTGAAACTTTTGATGTAGCTACAAGTTGACATCATTGATTGCATTGACTTCATTGTTTCTACAGTTTGGCATTGCAGGTGGCTCTGGGTTACGTGGTTTTTTGCTTCGGCTATAGTTTTCTTTAATGTAACATCTTGTAAAATATAATTTTTTTGATTGGATGATTTTTTTGTGGAGTTTCATGATTTACTATTTTATTTTCATTACTGCATATCACCTCGGCTATTGCTTCAGTCTTATGGTTGTTGTCAGAATTTGAATGCGACTCTTGATTATTTTCTGATACCTGAACTGTCTGCTTCAAGTTATCTTCTGCGGTATTTTTATTATTACCGTTTATGTCTTCAAAATCTACTATTGTTTTATTTGCGATTGTAACAATATTGGTTTCTCTATTAATACCCGTGCTAGCATTCTCATCTTCTTTCAGATATTCATCGAACTTAAATATGACGACATCCCTTTCAGGTAAATGATTAGCCTGTGCTAAAGTACCATCAGGTAAAACTTCGAAACTTTCTGCTTCTTCAGTCATTTGTTCCCTAATACTTCTTAGTTTCTTTAACGTGTCATCTAAATTCGTAATACCTTCGGCATTAAACGTACCCTTTAACTTTGTTAAAACCATTTGGGTGATATCTAATTCATCCATGGTAATCTCTGGTATTTGTTGCAGATTTTCTGTTGGTACTTCTTCATGTAGCAACATCTCAGCTTGCAGGTCTTCAATCGTATTCTGTATACACTTGGAATAATCCACGGCTTCCGGGTTGAAAGGGAAAAGCCCACATTTTCTAAAGCCGTTCCTAATCGTTTCAGGCAAATTATCATTGTCTAATACGGTCCTTAAAAGTGGAGAAAAAGTAACTTTTGTTAAAACGCAATCAACATTTTCCATGTTTGCTTGCCAGGCTCTAACAGTCTTCTTCTAATCTGTTTTAAGTGGCTTGAAGACACTCACATTGGCTGGCTGCATCAAATGGGTAGTGTTGGGTGGAAGTGCGTACAATATGATTCCATGAGTATGACAATATTGAGCTCCATTGGTAAGTGTGACTTATGTCCGTCTACAAACAACAGCACAGGCTTGAGAACATTGTTGTCTTCAAGCCACTTATTCACACCATTTGCCAAATACTCAAAAAAAATATTCTGTTTTCATCCAGCCGGTGTCCGAACGCACTAAGAACCATTCACGGGGCACACTCTCGACAATGGCTTTGTTGGGCCTAGTAAATGGAAATGCCACCGTTGGTAGGAGTGTTTTTCCATCAGCTAAGAACACCAGCAGCACTGTGATGGTTTCCTTTTCATTGCCCCTTTTCAGCTCGTATATGTTTTTGTATCCTTTAGGTGCCAAGATCTTTCCACTTTTGGGGCACATGGAGAAACTTGTCTCGTCTTCATACGGGATGGGTTCTCCAAAATATCCAGAGCTTCATGTTTTTCTAGGAATGTATGTAACTCCCTGAACCATTTTTATACACTCTTTGGTTACAACACACCTTGCTCTAGTAATACAGATTCTCGAAGTGCTAGCCTCGGGTGTCTTTTTAGAAACGAACTGTACCATTTCTGACCGGGTCTGTTATTCTTAAATGGTGTTTTGCGTCCGCTGTCTGCTATAATTGATTGCACGGTGTTTAGCAAATCGCATCGCTTTTGTGGAAAACCACATTTAGCCTGTTTAATTAGCCAATTTTCTATTTCTTTTTCATTGCTGAGAACAGTCGCTGGCCCCATTTTCCTAGGACCAATTTTGACTCTGCCGTGAATACGGTCTTGAAGTGTTCCTCTGGGAACGCCAAATTTTCTGCTTACTTCTCTTATATGTAGATTTTCATTTCTAATGGCATTTAGAGCACTTGCCAAAGCTTCTTCCGAGTATTTATGTATTTCGTGACTTTTATATCTACCCATAGTTATCCTAAACAAAGAAATAAAAACCGATAAGCTGCCATACACAATAGAAGCGGCTGAATATAGGGTTCAGCAGGTCCTATCTTCGGCCATCTCGAACCTCAAAATATTTAGGTGGCTGACTACTGGATTTTTTACAGTTTTTCAATGTATTTATACTGACATCCGTATTTCAAAAGTGACATCTATTTAATGTGTATATTAGGATCACTTTTGCAAATTTTGTTAGAATTCCAGTTGTCAGCAACGCGGCTGAAGATAGAATTTTGCTAAGATTGAAACGCCAGTACTCAGCACCCTATAAAATTATATGAATTTGAAATTTTTGAGGTTAGATAGTCACGCGTAACCAAGCCAATTTCTAAGGGTTTCTTACCTTATGTGAACCTTTGAAATATAGCACACTCGTAACGGTTGCACATAACAGATTTATAGGTTAACTGCACAATGCATTGAAACAAATTTGGCGGGAAAGTGGCTGAGTACTGGACATGAGAGTTTTAAATGCTAACTGTATAGGTTTTCTTATTTTTAAACTTTATGTGTGTAAGTGGCTGACTAATGGAGGTAGCTGGAATTAGGTGACTTTACCCTGCATGGTTTTTGTCCTTTCCTCGGTTTTCGCCTACATTTTTTGGTCTGGTCAGGTCGTTCAGGACTACTTGGTAGAGTGTTTTGTGCATAAAGGACAAGAAAAATGTTGTCCCTTCAACCCCGAAACAAGCCGAGCTACCTGGAGCAACTAGGCGTGCTGGAGGGGAAATAACATTACTAAGAGGAAGTGTTGAAGTCAAACTAAGCTATTTTTATCGATTTTACTTCTATATTTCCCTCCCCGCCCAGCACCCTATTCGCTGCAGGTCTCGTAACTGTTGGAGGGGTTGATTCGCAACATTTCTTTTGTTACTTATGTATACAGGGGTACTTTTAAGCGCGTTTTTGGAAACAGATTTCAAAAATCGGGTGTGCCACTCATCTGCATAATTACCAAATTTTGTATTCCTCAACGGCACATATGACTTTCTCTTTAACTGTTTTTTTTTTAGCTTTAGGAATAAATAATAATCTGGTGGTCCTAAATCCAGAGAATAGTGAAAATTCGCGCACCTCGCGATCATAGTGCGAAGTTACACCGTCCTGTTGCGGTGACATTTTGACGTTCCTTATCAGTAAGCTGTTGAATGAGATCGGACAAAACCTCAGTAAGGAACTGGAGATAGTGCGTTATGGTAGCGAATTTTGATTAAATGCTTCATATTTGAAAAGCTCAATTTGCTATTAACCTATAAGGTTGACCAAGAAACGGTTTGTTTCGGAAACAGTTTAAGGTTACTTTCGGAAAATTTTGTACATTTTCAAACAATAAAGTTAGTTTGAATAAACATGGCACATTGTTTTAACTATATATGTTATACTGTTAACCAAAATGCATGCTTTCTTTAAAAAAAACGCATATTTGCTATTAAAAACATTTTTATGAAATTTCACTACCATAACGCACTTGCTGCTTCCAGACTTTTAGATTATACGCGAAATTTTAGACACATTTTATGCATAATATCCTATGCCTAAGTCCAAGTGTTTTTGACATATATCAAATTTTTTGTCAAAAATTACGTTTGCAGGCCTAAACATACCGGTCAATTTCTCCTATATGAAAGCCTTTATCATTTCATTGGATTTAGTTTCCTTGTAGCAGGGATCTACTTTAGTGGCTTGTGGTGTTATTTTGATAATAAATTAATACATGTAATCAAAAACTCATTAAAGATTGATTTGAAGAAATCGTTAAAAATCTTTTGTTTTTATTTTGAAAACGCCCTATTTTTATAATTTTATCTTATTCAGAATTAAAATGAGGGTGACTTTGTGTAAGGTTATATATACCTAAAAGTTGTAGTTTTCGTTGGCAATTTAACAATTTTATACTGTAAAAATGTTATACGGCTTTATGTTTTGTTGTTACCGTGGCTAGTAACAGACAGACCGATAGACTGACACACCGACAGACAAAAAAGATGTTCCCAAATCATGTTTTCTGTATGTTTTGAATTTTTCTTCGTCGATGCCATACTTCCACTAGGGTTGCCAGATTTTTAAAAATAAAAAGCGGGAGGCGAAATGAGGTGCGCCGGCAGGCGCAAGGCTATAGCGCCCCAGGCGAAAAATTTTAAAATTTTCAAGCTCACTCGTTTTCCTGGCACTTCGGAATTTTAATGATAAATTCACTTCTACAAAAATAGTGACTTTCACAATAATAAATTTTTGAAATTTATTATCTCTGTAATAATAATAACAAAAGTATAAAATAATCTTGGGGTAGCAGTTAAAAAACTAGTTGGCCTAAAGTGGAAAAGAGATAACTCTTTGCTATTGTCGAGCTTTCGGAAGTATTTTATTACTTCTTAAAGACATCTACAAGATGATAAATTTTACATAATGTAAAAAATAATTGTAATACTTACTAACTTGAGGTAAAAAAAGTAAAGTAAAAAAGCAGAATGATCGATTTCTATTTCTATTTATAGATCATTATGCTTATACATATTATTCTATGTGTATGTTTAAAAAAATATAACGGACAAAAGCTCTACTCTGGGCGATTCTATGAATATTTTGAACTTTCTCCTACTCTACTCAAAAGACTTTTTCCATATTTCTTCAAAAATTTAACAAACTCTTGGCAAGTTTCGGTAAAGTTATATTTAATCATTAACTCTGACTCCAAAGTTTCCATGGAAAGAGATTTTCTTTATATTCTCCATACTACAGAAATCAAACTAAAAATTCGCATTGGAGTGGGGAAGAGAAAAAACGCGGGAACACATTTGTAAATAAGTTGGTGACTTATAAGCTTTGAAATAATTAACCCATTGTTGGTCAATTTCATAATCTGCAAAATTTTTAGGCGGGTTGACTAAAACAAAGCCAAATTCACAAATTCTTCAAATAATAGGTCAACATTAACAGCAATTTTAAATTCTTCCGCAATTTTTAGAAAATCATCCATTTTTGGGTTGCACCTTAAATCCATTGCTCTCAAATATATAAATTTATTCCTGTCAGTGAAGTCATACCTGAAATAATGAGTTTCATTACAGAAAATGATTCCGAGAATAAATTGAAACTGAAACAAGTCTCGAATTTCAATATCTACTCACCATTTTTCTAGGTACTCTATGATTCTCTCGATCAAAGAATTAGTGGCGATTGGTACCATATTTTATATAGGATGGACAAGATGACCGACGACAGCAGCGAGAGCGACACGTATCATTCGCGTGTACCGGTATGTTACCTTACCGGTACCGGTCGGTACCCACATTTTTTATACCTTACCTGAATAATTTGTATATATAAATTTTATAAATTCGGAAGTAGTCGGGAGAATCGGGAGCTTTAAATGGAAATCGGGAGTATCTTGGCTTAGTTTCAAAAGCGGAAAGGACAGTAAGAAATCGGGAGGCTCCCGCCTAAATCGGGAGGTCTGGCAGCCCTAACTTCCACACGTATCGACGATGTGAAACTAATTAGTTTAGAACATAGATACACAAGATAAAAACGTTTTGATGTAATTTAACTTAACTCCTATACTAAACGTCACCCTATCGGCATACCACCCTCTTAATTTAAATTATAAATATATAATAAAGGATTCAGGAGGGTGGTATTTTGCTAAGGGTAGGCTTTTATATAAAAGTGGGTTGGGTTGGATCAGTTCGTTTTTTCTAACCGTTTCAACAGCTGGTCAGTAGTGGGATGAATGTTAAAACAGTCTGAAATGACCACCCTCTTCATTTAAATAATAAACATACAGATGCGGGATTTTTACCCTCGATATCATTGGGAACTTTGAAACCGTAAGAGATAAAAACCTGTATAAAGTAGACAAAAGTTGCACAATTACAGGGGCATCGAAGCTTCTTACAAATTTGAAAAAAAAAATGCATAGCTTCCTAGACATACGCGAAACACCTAAAACTGTCATTTTCTTCTTTCTTCAATATGTCCAAAACTATGTTGCCTATCAACTTTAACTTTTGTGCAGGGACATAATTAGCTATTGAGGTTGCCACGGTAATCTTACATTTTTTTGTACTAGTGTCCCATTTTGGTTGCAATTGCTGGGTATCTCGGTTATTAGTAAAGCTGAAACCTTGCGGTTCTCGCGAAACTGAGCAACCTTTTTTTTTGTGGAACGAAAGATGCCGCAAACAAAATTGTCATAGGCCTCTTAGTTACCGAGCTACATGACGATATTGAAAATATTGCATTTTCAGGTACCCCTTTTATTTTAGTTGTCTGACAACTTGTTAAAAAGGTAAAAATTCTGGACGCAGCAAGTGCGTTATGGTAGTGAATTTTTATTAAATGCTTCAATTTTGAATAACTCAATTTTCTATAAACTTAGAAAGTTTAATTTTGGTATGTAGTAAGGTCTTTCCTAAGGCAACATATACACCAAATTTCATTTAAATGCCTTTGTAATTTTTGGAAAAAAAATTTTCCGAAAGAAAAATCAAAATTTGAATAACTTAATTTTTTATAAACTTAGAAAGTTGAATTTGGATACGTAGTAAGGTCTCTCCCAGGGCAACATACCCTTTAAATTTTATTTAAACAGCTTTGTAATTTTCGGGGAAAAAATGTTTCCCGGAAAAGCCTTTCCGATTTTCCTGGCTAACGAACTCATCCAAGCCATTCATAAAAGAAAGGCACTTGCCGAGTTTCTTTGAAATCGGTTAATTAATTTTTCAATTATCGGATGGATATTTGAAAAAAATTGTGCAAAGTCTCACCATCGAAACCTCTCTATTAGTGAATTTTTTAAAATAAAAATTCACTAATAAAACAAACCAAACAGTATATCCCTCGTGCTTTAAGTAACCTTATTATGACAAGCAGATACACCATTTTAACATTTTAAATAAAGTGGTTAAAGTATTTTACATAATATGTTGATAATTAATTAATTTATAGAATATAACATGATCATTTTCAAACACTTTCCCAGTATACAACACAATATTACTCCTCAGTCAATAAATTCACTTTTTTCATTCTGCTTTATCAAAACTACATTTAGTAAATTTTAATTTTACACTACAATAACGACTTGTTAATGCATTCTCCAGAGCACACAGAAGCACAGAAACGAGATAAGGTTATGAGCAAAATATATAGTAAAAACAATGTGCCATATTTTATCAAAATAACTTATTGTTTGAAAATGTATAAAAATTTTCCGACAATATAACTTAAACGTTGGTTTTCTAACCAACAAATCTTAGGTTAATAGTAAATTGAGTTATTGAAATTTGAAGCATTTAATGAAAATTTGCTACCAAAACGCACTTACTGCGTCTTGATTTTTTTTCTTTTCTTACAAACATATTTCGATAAAAAATGCAATAAAATAAGGTTGTTCGAAAAAAAAATTGTAGGGATCACCAACGATCGAATTGTGGGCCAGCTGGTGATTGTCAAAATAATTTTATAAGATGCAGCTCAAGACACCCTATAATTAACTTATACAATTTTTTCTCGTCTCTTGTATAATAATGATTATATTCAGCTTTACCGTAGAAACGCGCCACCCTGTATAATATCAGCCCTTTTGTAAAACTTCGATCCTTTATATTTATTTATTTATTCAATATGCAAATACACAGTTTATAAACCATTTACGTATATATGTGTTGATAAAATATAACAAACACTGTTTAATCCACCCACTAACATTAATAAAGGAATAATTTGCACTTGTATATAAAAATTTCCCAAATGACACAAATAATTCGTCCACTCAAGCAAATAAAGAACATAATATAAACGATCTAATATCATACGGCATACGGTAAATGTCAGTTGCAGCGTCTAACAGACCTGCGCAATAATAATCATATGTTACGTTACCATGACAACCACAACTAGATCTCATATAAACTATTCAATGAAAGGCGGTGGAATTAAATATAAATGTTTCAAATTTGAATAGCTTAATTTTCTGTAACCCTAGAAAGCTGAGTTTTGGCACGTAGTTAGGTCTTTCCCAAAGCAATGTGTACACCAAATTTTATCGAAATATCTTTGTAATTTTCGGAGAAAAAATATTTTTCCGAAAGAAAACTCAAAATGTTCCCGGAAAACCGTGTCAGATTTTTCTGGCTAACGAACTCATCCAAGCTATTAATAAAAGAAAGGCACTTGCCGAGTTTTATCAAAATCGGTTAATTATTTTTTGAGTTAGCGGTTGGATATATATGTATATAAATATATATATATATATATATATATATATATATATATATATATATATATATATCGAAACTGACCCCGGATATGGGTTCTAGGGGCCCAAATTCGCGCTCATTTGCAAAAATTTTTGCAAAGTCTCACCATCGATACCCCTCTATAATTTTTTTAAATAAAAATTCACTAAAAACAAATCCTTTTGGAACTTTTTACGTAGAATCTAGTAACGTAGTTTTTTTTTCATATATTACTGTTTTTTAAATATTGACCGATGTTTGCTTTTTTAAATGGGACACCTGTATATTTGTCAAGAAATTAATTTGCATTTTCACAAGGTTTTCAAAAATATAACATTGTGGATCTATTTTAATAAACAAGGAAAAAACTTTAATTGTCATAATTCACAATCAAAATTTTGCAGTATGCTATGCAAATAATGCTGCTGTTTGTCGTTAACTTGGAAGCAAGTCACAGTTCCCAAAATTTGTTGTATGCCGTGTCACTGCTCGTCTTAATTGTATAAATTTAGCGTTTCATATTCAAATTTGGCTGTTTTTTTGTATTTGTTGTGTGAAAGTATTGTGACTGTGGCAGTAAACCAAACATTCGAACATGTTGAGAAATGCTATATGTCAGCTTGTTTTATATTAAGTAATGAAATTGTTGAAGCGTCATCTGGGCTGTACTTTAACAGGTAAATAGTTCGTTTTCAGTTATGTTTAAATACTATTGCTTCATTTGTATTTAGATATCCAGAAAAGAGGCAACCCAATACATCCACTTTTTACCGAATAAAAAAGAATTTACTTGGTCACGGATCATTTAACAAACCTCGTTCAAAAACATATAACAAAGAAAATTGAGAGGCTGAGGAAGTCACAGTTTTGCATAATGTAGAATCCTGCCCTACAAACTCCTGTAGAGCCGTTGAAAGGAGCGTAGGGATTCCAAAAGCTAAAGTTCAAAAATTCTAATAAAACGCAAATACCACCCATACAAATGTAGTCTTGTCCAGCATCTACACCCTAAGGATGCTCGACGTCGCGTAGTCTTCTGCAATTGGTATCGGAACAGATGTGATATGGTTGGAGATTTTGTAATGAAAGTTATATGGTCAGACGAAGCTCATTTTAGTAATTCTGGTATACTTGATAGGCACAATAACAGATCCTGGTTCCAGGTAAACCAACACCAAATGTTTCCCAGAAGACAGCAGTGCACGTTTGGTCTAAATATGTCTTGCTTCATATTAGGAGCACAGATAAAGTTTTATATATTTGAGAGAAACCTGACAGCCAAACGCTACGTTGAAATGTTAGAGACAGCTTCACCTGAATGGCTCGATGATGTTCCAGCGCATGTAAACGAAATTAATTTTCCCCAGAACGGGGCGCCTGCACACAATCCTCAAATGGCGAGGTTATTTCTGGAGAATAATTTTCCAAATCAACGGATCGTAACCAATGGTCCTATAAGATGTCCCCTTTGGTCCCCAGACTTGTCTATATTAGATTTCTTTCCATATTTCTTCTAATATTCGATTAATCGATGAATGGCTACTATGTAATGTTGTAGCTGCTTGTCGATTCGAAGTACATGGGTTTTCCTCAAACTCAAGCCCTACATCCAATTTGATATAATTACTCAGTAAATCAGAAGTTTTTTTTTTGTATCATCTTACATGTCCAAGTTCGCGAAATTGCTTTTCAATTTTACTAATTGTCCCTTGTGATATAGGCGGCAAATCGGGATTTTTTTCAATTGGCGAGCAAACAACAGAACTGTGATCGTGTTTATCTCCGTAACGAATCATCTGTCGAATTGTTATGGTGTAATTGCAGTATCTCAAATATTGTGCATATTTTTTTTTAATCTATGGACGCAGCAAGTGCGTTATGGTAGCGAATTTTCTTTTAAAAATTTTTAATAGCAAATGTCTTTCTTTGATGAAAGCAGGCATCAAACTTGGTTGCCTATATAGTAGAAACAATGTATCATATTTCATTGAAATAAATTTATTGTTTGAAAATATATAAACATTTTTCAAAAGTCTAGATGCAACAAATATGTTATGGAAGTGAATTAAAAACGTTTTTAATAGCAAATGCGAGCAGGCATCAATCTGATTACCGGTATAGCCTATGTGGTAGAAACAATGTACTATATTTTATCAAAATTACTTATGGTTTGAAAATATACAAAAATTTTCCGAAAATAAACTTAAATGTGGGTTTTCTATCCAATAAATTTTTCTTTAGGTTTGTGGATCCATTGGGGGGGGGGGGGGGTGTTGATTCTCAGTTATCTGAAAACAGTTTTTCGAAAAACTTTCGGGAGCTAAACTGCATATTTACCGAAAATTCGCTGCCAAAACGCACTTACTGCGTCCAGATTTTTTTCTTACAAACGCATCATATTTCGACAGAAAATGCAAAAATGCATTAACAAATTTGTTCTATGAAATTTAGCTTAAAAAAAAAATGCACCCCTACTCATTCCTGGTCCCGTAACTTCCTTGGGGGGTGTGAACAAGAAATTTTTCTTGGGGTTTGTGGATTCAGGGGGGCCCTAGGCAGGTTTCTGAAAACAGTTTTTTGAAAAGAGTTCGGGAGCTAAACTCAAATTTACCGAAAATTCGCTACCAAAACGCAATTACTGCGTCCAGTTTTGTTTCTTACAAATGCATCATATTTCGATAAAAAGATGCAAAAATGCATTAGCGAATTTGTTCTACGAAAATTAGCTAAAAAAAAATTAGACACTTCTACTCACTCCTGGTCCCGCAACTTCCTTGGGGAGTGTGAACAAGAAATTTTCCTTGGGGTTTGTGGATTTGGGGGGGGGGGTCTAGGCAGGTTTCTGAAAACAGTTTTTTGAAAAGCGTTCGGGAGCTAACTGCAAATTTACCGAAAATTCGCTACCAAAACGCACTTACTGCGTCCAGATTTTTTTTCTTACAAACGCATCATATTTCGACCAAAAATGCATTAACGAATTTGTTCTATGAAGTTTAGCTAAAAAAATTCTACACCCCTACTCACTCCTGGTCCCGTAACTTCCTTGGGGAGTGTAAACAAGAAATGTTTTGGGGGAATATGGGTGCTGTGCGGGGTAGGCAGGATTTAAGGGGAATATGGCTTCAAGATGTGAAAAAGACAACTTTCAAGCCCGTTTTATTCGCATTTTCTGCTCATATTTCCTTTTTACTACCCACCTCGCCCAGCACCCCTATTTTCTCCTGGTCTCGTAACTTCCTTGGGGGTTGTGAACAAGAATTTTTTCTTGGATTTTGAAGATGGGGGGGGGGGAGTGGCGTGCTAGACAGGTTTCTGAAAACAGTTTTTTGAAAAGCGTTCGGGAGCTAATCTGCAAATTTACCGAAAATTCGCTACCAAAACTCGCGTCCAGATTTTTTTCTTATAAACGCATCATATTTCAATAAAAAATGCAAAAATGCATTAACAAATTTGTTCTACGATAATTAGCTTAAAAAATTATAGACCGTTAAACTATAAACTTCACTAAACCTACAAATAAATATCCAAAAAGCCACCAAACTTAACTAAACTGACAGCCAAAGCATCAGAGAAAGGGTCTATTTGAAATGGATATTCTGTAAATATTTTAGTAAAATGAAGGGCAATGACGGTTGAATCTAAAACTTAAGGGTTTGCAGAACACTCTTCTTGCAACATTTTCTTTTCACAAACGGTATTTGTTTTAGATTCTTTGCCTAAACATTGCCCATTTTGACGTTTAAAATTGCGAGTTTGACGTTTTGAGGAAAAATTTCTTGCTTTAACTGCCTATAACTTGTTTGTCTTTAAAGCTAGGGACCTAAATTTTGGTACAGAGTTCACTCTTTATAATACAAACACGCGCGCTAAATTTGGTTACCCTTACTTTGTTATTTCTGGAGATATGATTTTTTTTATAAAGAAAACCCAAACTTTTCCAGGAAAACCTGGTCCGATTTTCCTGGATAACGAACTTATCCAAGCCATTTGCAAAATGAAGGTACTCTGCAAATTTTATCAAGATCGGTCCATTATTTTTTGAGTTATCGGTCGGACATATATATATATATATATATATATATATATATATATATATATATATATATATATATATATATATATATATATATATATATATATATATATATATATATATATATATATATATATATATATATATATTAGTGCCTCAATGAAGAAATTGACCAAGAAAATGCATAATATTCAACACATTCGCACACTTGGCAATGGTAGTTACCTTTAAAATACTTTTTCCAATTTCGGATTTTAGCGAATTTTAAAAAAAAAAGTATTTTAAAGGTAACTACCATTGCCAAGTGTGCGAATGTGTTGAATATTATGCATTTTCTTGGTCAATTTCTTCATTGAGGCACTAAAATATGATAGTGTGCAGAATTTCCTTAAAAATACACTTCAAGTACCCACTATTAAAATTTCTACCGCCGCCTATGTTTCCAGGAGAGATTCAGGAGCTTAGTTTTTCGCTGTTTCAATAATTGAGAAGGTAAATACTACAATTGTGGGTGAGGAAATAATTAAATTGAAATACTTTTTTTATCTGCAGCATTCTTAATAAGTTGTTGCAATTCTTCATGTTATCTAAGTGTGATAACGATTTATTGAGAAACTGACCTTTAAGTGTTTATTGTCTAGTGGAAGTCAGTATTGTTTATTTAGTATTTGTTGTTTAATTTGTTCAGTGCAATGATTACGAATGTGTAATATGGCAAGGACAGTGCCTTCATACTGATTTGCGTTACAATTTACGTTTGAATGACAATAAAATTAATTGTTAATTGTAGTCAAACATATTACATGATAATTAGCTCTATCGCGAGAGGTAGATACATACTTTATAACAAAAAAAAAGTCTGGACTCAGCGAGTGCGTTATGGTAGTGAATTTTCATAAAATTGTTCTTAATACCAAGTATGTGTGTTTTTTAAGAAACCAGGCATCAAATTTGGTTACCACTATAACCTATGTAGTAGAAACAATTGCCATGTTTCATCAAAATAACTTTCTTGTTTGAAAATGTACAAAAAATAGACGAAAATAGACTTAAAATGTTGGTTTCCTAGCCAACAAACCTTAGGTTAATAGCAAATTGACTTATTGAAATTTGAAGCATTTAATGAATATTCGCATCTCCAACGACTTATAGGCCACCCTGTGATTGTAGAAATATTTTTTTAAGATGTAGCTCAAGACACCCTATAATTAATGTATACATTTTTTTTCGTATCTTGTATAATAATGGATATATTGAGCTTTATTGTTTTTTACGAAAATGGTAAAAATTATACCATTAAACGATAAACTCTATAGCTAAGACTAATGCCAAAGCATCAGAGAAAGGGCCTATTTGAAATGAATTTTCTGTAAATGTTTGAGTAAAATGAAAGACAATGGCGGTTGAAGCTAAGACTTTAGGGTTTGTAAAACATTCTTCTTGAGACATTTTCTTTCCATAGCCCGTATTAGATCCAGGTTCTTTGCCTAAATGTTGCCAATTTTGACGTTTTAAATCGCAACTTTGACGTTTTGAGGAAATCCCCAATTTATTTTTCTTTAAATGCCTATAACTTGTTTGTCTTTTAACTTAGAGCTAAATTTTGGTACGTAACTTACTTCCAATGATTTAAACCCGCGCGGCAAAGTGGTTGCCCTTACTTTGTTATTTCCGAAGATATAATTTTTTTTCGAAAGAAAACATAATTTTCTGGGAAAACCTGGACCGATTTTCCTGGCTAACGAACTTATCCAAGCCACTTGCAAAAGGAACGTATTCACCAAATTTAATCAAAATCGGCCCATTACTTTTTGAGTTATCGGTGTGAAACACGCGCGCACGCGCATATATATATATATATATATATATATATATATATATATATATATATATATATATATATATATATATATATATATATATATATATATATATATATTTACAGGGTAGTTCAAATTTGGGATCTTGTAAACGGTAATACGAGGATCGTTAAATTGGGGCAAAGTTGCGCGTTTCTATGAAGATCGATTATGTGAAAGAAAGGTACCATTTATAGTTTTTTGGTTATTCGAGAAAAACGAACATTTTCATTTTTAGTGAATTTTTATTAAAAAAATTCACTAATAGAGAGGTATCGATGGTGAGACTTTGCAAAAATTCTTTCAAATGAGCGCGAATTAGGACCCCTAGAACCCATATCCGGGGTCAGTTTGAATTTTTATATGCTTTTATATATATATATATATATATATATATATATATATATATATATATATATATATATATATATATATATATATATATATATATATATATATATATATATATATATATATATATATATATATATATATATATATATATATATATATATATATATATATATATATATATATATATATATATATATGTATCCGTCTGATAACTCAAAAAATAATTAACCGATTTAGATGAAACTCGGCAAGTGCCTTTCTTTTATTAATGGCTTGGATGAGTTCGTTGGCCAGGAAAATCGGACGGGGTTTTCCGGGAAAATTTTGAGTTTTCTTTCAAAAAAAATTTTTTTTCCCGAAAATTTCGATAAAATTTGGTCTACATATTGCTTTGGAAAATACCTAACTATGTGCCAAAATTCAGCTTTCTAGGTTTACAGAAAATTGAGCTATTCAAATTTGAAACATGTTTAAATCATAAGCATGTGGTTGCTGTTGGTTAGTCAATGCTTTTCTTATTGACTCATGAGATTCATTCATCAACCTTCCATTGACTTCTGCTTCTGCCGCTGTTACAGTCCTTTTATTTAGATCTAGAGTTGTAACCACTCATAGACTCATACAAACAGTGTTTTTTAACCACGTGGCTGGGCGACTGACCGAATTCATTCCCAGTTGCTGTTGATTTACTCATATTCTCTTAATATGTTTGAAGATGTGGTGTCTACTTCATTCCAAGTCACTATTAACCGACTATTTATGAAATCAAATAAGTAAATTAAATCGATTGTAATAAAATATGTAGTGTATTAAGACAAGGGAAAAATAAATAAAACATATATAACTGTGCACATTTTGATTATATTTTAGGGTGCTTGAGAGAGGTATTGTCGCAGCATAATATCTTATTAAAGTTCATTTGTAAATAGGTTTAATTTTTATATGTATATATATATATATATATATATATATATATATATATATATATATATATATATATATATATATATATATATATATATATATATATATATATATATATATGATAACTCAAAAAATAATTAACCGATTTCGATGAAACTTGACAAGTGCCTGTCTTTTATTAATGGCTTGGATGAGTTCGTTATCCAGAAAAATCAGACGGGGTTTTCCGGAAAAATTTTGAGTTTTCTTTCGAAAAAATTTTAACAAAGCTGTTTCAATGAAATTTACCATATATGTTGCCTCAACCTTACTACGTACCAAAATTCAACTTTCTAAGTTTAGAGAAAATTGAGTTACTCAAATTTTAAATTTTCTTTCGAAAAAAATTTTTTTCTCCGAAAATTACAAAGTTATTTTAATGAAATTTTGTGGATATCTTGCCTTAGGAAAAACCTTACTACGTATTGAAATTAAACTCTCTAAGTTTATAGAAAATTGAGTTATTTAAATTTGAAGCATTTAATAAAAATTCACTACCATAACGCACTTGCTGCGTCCCGAGTTTTTTTTTTGCGAGCGAATACCGAAAGAACTAGACTTTCTTTACTATGACATTATTAGGACACTTTTTTATGGGCCACCTAAATCTGTCATATTTTCCAATGCATTCTTGATGCAAGAGACTTAAGAATACTTAACTTGATTTTTCTTTTGGGCGCCATATTGGATTTTCTGATTTTTAAAAAGTATTTTTTGCTGATTAGAATGATATCACACGATACGATATTACCTTGTATCAAAATTTGGAAAAAGTCGTTTCTGCGAAGGGTTCTTTGGAAGGGACGGCAATAAATTTGTTTAACGATCTAAATATCGGCGATTCAGCCAAATTTTGATGTTTATAGTATTTCTGTACATTGTCTCTGTGGCATTTATTCGAAAATCATGAGTTTTCCAAATAAAGAAAACCGAGACATTATAAAAATATATTACCAAAATAATAGAAACAGTGAGCACTATTAGTCACGAGAACAACGGGATCAAAACAGAGAAGTGAGAAACCAAGGGCCTTTTGGTACAATGCATCCTCAATGACCAAATAATAATTGTAGGAGGGGAATGGGCTCTTTATCTTGACTTCGTGGAACGTGATTTCCATAATTATTTGGAGAACATTCCTTTGGTCCAGCTTCCCGGTTTATGATTCCAACAAGATGGTGCACCGTCTCACAATCTTAGAGCCGTAAGAGACTTACTTAGTGCTGAATTACCAGGCCGATGGATTGGTAACTGTGGAGTCGTTAAGTGGCCGGCAAAATCTATTACAAACACATTTGTTTGCGCTTACTTTGTTATTTCCGGAGATATAATTTTTTTCCGCAAGAAAACAAAATTTTCCGGGAAAAACCTGGGCGATTTTTCTGGCTAACGAACTTATCCAAGCCACTTGCAAAGGAAGGTACTCAGAAAATTTGAACAAAATTGGTCCATTCTTTTTTAAGTTACGGTGTGACACACACGCACACACATATATATATATATATATATATATATATATATATATATATATATATATATATATATATATATATATGTGCGTGTGTGTCACACCGTAACTTAAAAAAGAATGGACCCTGAATATGGGTTCTAGGGGGCCTAGTTCGCGCACATTTGGATTTTTTTTTCAAAAGTCGTGATCTCATAAGTGAATTTTTGAAATAAAATTCGCCAAAAACTATAAATGACACCTCAAATTTTCTTTCAGATAATTGATCACCATAGAAACGCGCAACTGTCCCAATTTAACGATCCTCGTATCTCTTACCGTCCTGCATAGACCATATACCATATCTAGAGGTAAATCTTACAGAAAAGCCGCTACATCTTCCATACGTAGATTATTCTGCCTATTGCGGAGGCTATCGAAGAAATGTGGCTCAATAAGGTTTGTCCCAATTATTTCAGCCCAAACATTTATCGCAAAATGGTGCGGGTTGTCCACTGATCTGCAAAAGTTCTGATTTTCTGTAGCGTAATAATAAAAGTTGTGCCCGTTAACCCTACCACAACTTGAAAATGGAGATTCATCACTGGACATCGTGTAATTAAAAAAATATCACTTTCATTGCAGTGGCCTACTGCCCACTCGCAAAAACTCAGGAGGCGACTTCGAAAATCTGCATTCGTCAATGCCTGCTGCAACTTCATTTTATTTTCTCAATGTTCTGTTCACTGAGGATTTTGATATATCTAATTCTTCGGCAACTTTCCTCGCGCTTTGTGCGAATTATCTAATGTCGATGCAACAATACAAAATTCATTATCTTCATTGCCACTTGCTTTCCCTTAGCGTGTCCACATTTTATAATTGGCTTTAGCAGTTCGCAAAAAACGGTCCAGCAGTTTGACGAAACATTTTGCCTGAGGATGTCTTCGGTTCGGATATGTTTCTGCGTACACTAGGGATGCTATAAAACAATTTTGCTGGCATTGACCTATAATAAGTGTTGTATCAACTATTTGTTCAGTATTGTAATTAATTTTTAATTAAATAACTCAAAAGTTAGAACATATGACTTGGCTCAAACACCTGAGAATCAAAAATAGTTATAGCTTTGGTTAGGTGACGTTTATCTGGTTATCTCGCAATAAATATCAATTGTTCCATTCTCTGTACCTCCTGTATCTGACAGAATACAGTTTTTACAAGCGAAAGTAAAACAAACCATTATAACTCCAAAACTAACAACTATAGTTATAGGGAAACCCATACTACCACGATGCAGAATTTAATGGTCTGCCTGACCAATCCATAAAAAATAGGGTGTATTTGACAAACACAAGTTATACCACTCCGTCGGTGTTTGACTCCAGGCAGTGTCATATACAATTTCGCTCCCGAGAAACACCCAAGCGAAGTCTGTTGTCCGTTTTGAAGCTCACAGTGGCGATCTTAATCTCTAGGGTTTATTTCAATCCCCATAGATCTCAGCCCTTGGGTTCGTCCGAATCCGACGTCCGCCAGCGCCCACTCAAGGCGATATCACACGGAACTCCGCTTTTGACTCCCGTTAGTTGGCTCTCTTACGACATACAGGAGATGCCTTGGACCCATTCTTTTTATTTCGTTCCTTAGCTTACATAGGACCATTTGCACCTTACGTCTTTGTTTAATCTAAGATGTTCATGATCTATAACAAAAATACGCTGAGCGACGCATGACCTGCTGTTTCATACCTTAGCGGTGTAAAGTATTCTTTAAATTTTATTTTATAAGCCTTTTGCTTTGTCCGATATATTTAGAACCCCAGTTTTCTTTCATTTCATAAGTACTTGTCTTCCTTGACTTTTAAATACTTCTATTTTTATCTTTCGGAATTTCTAATATAGTTTCTAATGCATTTTTCTGCAGAAAATGTGGCTTGCAAATTTACTTTTCTAAAGATATATTCAAACCTCTCTTGGATTACGGTTCAAAAGGTAAACCAAACATAATTGTTTGTCCTGTTTTCTCAGAAAGTTTTAGACTATTTTATTATTTACAGTCTTTGAGTGGTCCAAGTCTAGCTTGAAAGATTTGCTTTTGGTTAATGACGTGTAGATGTTGAAACATTCAGGGCAAAACCTTACCAAACAATTAATTATGAAAGTAAATGCCAACTGCATCAACATGCAGTCTTTGTGTGTATGAAACATACTCTTTCCACAGGCAACATGCTGCCAAAAAAGATGTCTGTTTACAGCCTCTAATTATAGCTCTTAAAGTCTGGCCTCCCTCCGAAGCAACCTTCAACATAAACGTTCTGATCTGCTACTTCATGAACTTTTATCAGTGTTCCGTGTTGTGTGAGCCCTCTTACAGACAACCACTTGTATGTTTGTAAGTGCCTTACTTCCTAGGGATGTTGGGGGTATACTTGAAGCAGGTTCGATCTCAAATACTGACCGGATATCATTATCCAGTTGGCACAACCTCTCTACTATCAATTTTATCACTTCAAATGAGCAATGAATGACTGCGAAGGTAATGTGTTGACCATCAACTTATTTGAATCAGACAACTCTTCATTCCAGAACTGACCAGCTTCTTTATATCAGCTGCGAAGAATCTGTCTCTCTTGTAGCATCCTAAATGCGCCATTGCTTCTCATTACCCCCGATCATACAGCTCCCTCTAGGGCATAGATGTGTTATGAGTCACTTGCCAATTAGTTGTGCGCCGTTTTGTGACCTTTAAAGTCATTCCCTCTTTATATGGAATGTGAATATTCCCAACCTAGCTTCATCCCAGTATCTTTTGTAAATTCCTGCAATAGCGCGAGAGTATATTGGAATTCGTTTTGCCACAGCATAGATTTTTAAGTGACCTGTACAAAACAGATGGCCGATGTTGTGTCGTCTATTTTCAGGTGTCCACAAAGATAACCACAGGTATTTCTTACTCAGCAGCAACAGTGAGATGAAAGTGAAAGAATTTATAACACACACACACACACACACACACACACACACACACCCCTCCTATAGGGTATTGTTTATGAAAGGAATGTGCGATTACTGATTTTTATACCAAACCGCAGTGATGTATATGTAAGGAATTTGCAGTTACTGATTTTTATAATAACCCGAGGTTTTCTTTATATATGGAATGTGTTGGTACTAATTTTTAAGAACCCAAATCTTCGACAATGACACAGTCATAAAATGAAATAATTAATATTAATAGTAGTAGTAGTAGTACTAATATCATGATGCATAATTTATTTAGCTAAGATGTTGTCTTTTGTTGCAGTGCACTGACAAATAAAGGCTTGCTGCACTGACTGAAGAAACATTGACATAAACCATATCATCATAACTGTCAACGAAGTCAACCACCCTCCCAGCACAGTACCGCAGACACTCACTTTCCCGTCCCGACCACACACCCACACAACGGAGAGCCCCAGGCAAGCGGGGCCGCAAGCTCGTGTCTCGGGGGGGAAGGACAACGTTCCCCCCGCCAAGCGACGCTGGGTCCCTCCATCAACATTAAGACACCGTCTAGAACAAGATGGTGGTGTTTCGGCGAGCGCGGCGGCTGCAGCAGCAGCAGCTGCGTTACAGGAAAACCGCAACGATCTCGTGTTCCGTAAGGTGCGCGGCATTCTCAACAAGCTCACTCCAGAGAAGTTCCAGAAGCTGAGCGATGACCTGCTGCGAATCGAACTGTCATCTAGTGTCATCTTAAGAGGTAGTGTTTGTGTTGTTAAATATGTGCACGAAGATATGTTATATAGGACATGGTGGTTGGTAGTATTGGATCTGTTATTGACACATCGGAAAGGTCGTTTTATTTATATTCATGTATCTGATAATGGCTAATGAATTCTGGCCCAAAGAAATTGAAGTAGACCACGCCAGACTACTAGTTGTTGATAAAAAAACTTCCTTCTTATTTTACTGTCTATAGAAGGTGCTTGTCACTATGAGTTTGTAAATGAAAATGACAGTTGTCAATTAAATTTAAAACAAGCAGAGTTGGTACTATCGAAATGTGGGGATCTCGGAAACTGTAAGAGACATGGTCATTTAAATGCGACAAAGTATGTGTATTTTGGCCTCTAACAATCTGGTGAAAGCAGATCTGAAATATCTTTAACCATCCCTGAAATATTCTTGAAAAAAACTGAAATTCAAAGTTTTGGCTGACTTGCTTTAATTTTTTGCTATAGCGTCTTTATTTCTACAAATAATGTGAAGAAATTTGGTAAGTTAGCCTAAGTGACCTATAGATATAATATTGAATTTAGATTTTTTAACCCCTTTATAATTTTCAAACTACAATGGTCAAGTTTTCTTGTGGCTGTCATATTACATTTTTTACTTGTACAAAAACAATTTAGAGAAAATTTGACATACATGTCATTTTTTATGTTTGGGGGGATCAATTTTGGCAAGCAATTACCGAAACATTTTTAAATGGCAATGGGACTCACGGGATATATCTATTAAAATGCCTAATCGTTCTCTATACAACCTCGTACTTTTTCCGATAATCGCTCATGTAGTCTTCCAAAAACTGATAACAACACAATTACTTTATTTAAAGCGAGTACACGACATCAAAATTTATTATATATTATAATCATACAGGAAACAATACAAGCCACCAATATGTGAAACAAGTAATAGATAAATTTCACCTTACGGGTTCCCCTCAAAATTAAAAAAACATGTTTTCATCAAGTACAAAATGAAGCGGTTGAAGTTGCAGTTTTGGGCCACTTTAACATGGACAACACTCAATCAGTTTAAAGAAATTATCTCAACCTTCTGGCATATCTTGCAATAGTGTTTATAGAACTTTGAAGACTCCCAAATTCCATCTATTCAAAATATGGTAGAACAAAGCTGATTCTGATCATCACCTCCAATTTTGTGAATATTTAGCGAACATTTCCACTTACGGCTGCTGAGGTGTTGCACCATCTAATCGAAGTTGCTTTCTTGCTTAAAAGCTCACAGTGAAGGTCTCAACTTCTAGCGACTATTCTACCTCTCTATCTCAGCCTTTCTCTGAATTCGTTTAGACCTGAGATCTGCCAGTGTTTGACTCAACGCCGTATCACATGGAATTTCACTTGTCCATTCAAAGCTTACAGTAGGTGTCTCAACCTCCAGTAGTTAGGTTAGGTTATGTCGCAAGTGGGCTATTTCAGTCCCTCCACTGCGTGCGTCGTTAAGGCCTATTGTAGCTCATGCCCAATTGTCTTATATTTCAGTCATCAAGTCCAACCTCTAGCAGAAGTCGAAATTTTTTTAGGGCAAAAGTGGATCCGGATCTTCTGGTGCAAGTTGGGTCTTCCAAAGGGCGGGGGTCTGGTTCTGTTCGCTGCTGGGCAATGCACATGCTCTATTGTTTCGTCACGCTCCATACACAGTCGGCACTTGGTTTTTTGTCCAAGTTCTCTGCAGGTGGTGGCGCAGAGGCGGCAATGTCCTGTATACAAGCTGACCAGAATCCTCACATGTTGCCTGTTTAAGTCTAGAAGTTTTTTGGCACTTGACCCTGAGAGGCCCTTTATGAAGGGCTTAGAGTGGGCTAATCCTGGCAGATTTTGCCATTATTTGAATGTCTTTGCATCCATCCAACCTCCAGAGGTTATTCCAACTCTCTAGAAATCTCAGTCTCCCGTATGTTCGTCCGGCCTGGCATCTCCTAGTGCTTGACTCAAACCGGTATCACACAGAACTCCGCTCTAGTTAGTCATCTCTTATGACAGGGAGGGGATGCCTTGGACCCAGTCTTTTTATTCTTTCCCGGGTCCACAGGGTCTAACTAATCGGTTAACTATTAAGACAAAATATATTATACATGTTATATATATATATATATATATATATATATATATATATATATATATATATATATATATATATATATATATAAGTAAATATGCACAATTGCCTATATTGGAGCAATGTGAATCTTCAACTTGTTTAGTGAGACACGCGCTCAATACCTCCAAAAATTTAATACTTGGATCGGGATTTTAGAGACCATCTTATTGGACCTTTCTTCATTGAAGGCAACCTGAATCGGGATCGACGATTGCCGAAATTTTAGAAAATGGCAACGAATTAGCTTTCCATTGTGATGGTGCACCTCCATATTTTGATGTTTGCGTATGACAATATTGAATGAACCTTTACCAGGAAGGTGGATTGATAAAAGGTGTCCAATTAAGTGACCTGCTAGATCAGCTGATCTAAGTCCGTCTGATTTTGTTTGCAACCCACTAAGTGAGTTTGAACACTACATAACGGCTCTGAAACCATTCAGGATTCCAATCAAAACTAACTGAAAGTCTAAAATCATTAGTGTTTAGATGTTCAACTGTTTTATGAAATTTTGGTAGTTGAGGGACCTCAAAAAAGAAAAAAAAACACCATCTAAAGGTTCTAAAAGGAGCTGCAGGAATTTTCATATGAATTTCTGTCTCTTAAAATATTTTCTCCCTAGTTACCTTCTCTTAAATTTGATATATAACTTACACAGGGTGTTATTGTGCTATCCTATAAAAGAGATGTACTTCTTTTATGCGTACTATTAAAGTGGTCATTTATGCTAAATTACCAAATACCATTGAAATATTATTTTTCGTGAGCAGCATTTCTGTTTAATAATTTGGGTTTTCAAATATAGTTTCTTAGCTCTGAGGTGTTATGAGGAAGGCTATGGTAATTACTTATTCAAAATCTTGCAGTGCTGACGGAAAGATGAAGTACTCAAAATATCACTTTGTAAAGAAACTTATATGTAACTATTGTGTAAAACCTGTTAATAGATTATTGCAATATCTTTGAGTTATAATTTTATTTTACAAAATAGGGTATTCAATGTGTTTCTATCGGTTTGAAAGATTTTGTTGCAGTCCGGATATGTAAGGACATTACTTATTTGAACATTGGACATGACAAATTGTTTGGATGAGTTTCAGTATCTCATCCAGGCTAATGAAATTTGTAGTGTAAAAGCTTCCCTCTTAATAACCATAGTGGTTGATGGTGGTGAAAAAATACTTAAAATAAACAGCTAAAAATTCTTTCAATTTATCAAGCCCAGGTATAATAAATACATGCGCGCGCGCTCACACACACACACTAACATATATATATATATATATATATATATATATATATATATATATATATATATATATATATATATATATATATATATATATATAATCTGACATTGTAAATTATGAATGCTGGTGTTAGGTTGATCTTTTGGGAGAGTCGTTCATATTGTGAATTTTGCATGAAGCAACTAAAAATATAGACATTTTTCTTGTTTATTTTAACGACTTGGCAGACATTTTTTCAGCAAAACATGTCAAATTTCTTACCAGTTTAGGTGTTCTTCTTCTTCAAGTGCCGTCTCCTCTTAGAAGGTTGGCTACCATCATGGCTACTCTCACTTTTGATGCTGCAGCTCTGAACAACTCAACGGAACTACAGTTGTACCATTTTCTCAGGTTATTTAGCCAGGAAATGCGTCTTCTTCCTCTGCTTCTCTTTCCCCATATCTTTCCCTGCATAATATACTGCAACAATACATATTTCTCTCCTCTCATTACGTGGCCCAGATATTGCAGCTTCCTTATTTTAATTGTGTTCAATATTTCTTTTTCTTTTCTCATTCTTCACAGTACCTGCTCATTTGTTACCATGTCTACCCAACTTGGCCTCAAGATCCTTCTATATGACCACATCTCAAATGCCTCCAGTCGATCACTTATATCTTTCTTTAACGTCCATGATTCCATCCTATATAGCAACACCGAGAAAACGTAGCATCTCAATATTCTGACTCTTAAGTTGTAAGTTAAGATCTCTACTGCATAACACGCTTCTCATTCTGTTAAATATGGTTCTGGCTTGTCCAAAATAGCGTCGATAGTACACATCCTTGCCTTACACCATGTTGTATTTTTACTTCTTCTGAGAGTTCATTGTCCACCTTGATATTAGCCGTCTGGCTGTAGTATAAATTATTTATTATTCTAATATCTTTCATGTCTATATTTTTACTTTTAAGTAACTGAATGAGGTGGTTGTGGCGGACTCTATCAAATGATTTGTTGTAGTCAAGGAAACAGACATAAATCGGCTGATTGATGTCCATGCATCTTTGAGTCAACACATTGAAGGCAAACAAGGCTAATTTCCTAAAAATTCTCTGGTGTATTATCTTTAGGAATATTTTGAGAGCGTGACTCATTAGACTGATGGTTCGGTGGTCGCTACATTCTTTTGCATTAACCTTTTTTGGTAATCTAATGAAGGTTGATCTAAGCCATTCACGGGGAATGATTCCTGTGTTGTATATTGTGTTAAATAGTTCCACCAATATGTCCATTTGATCTTCTGTGATTAGTTTAATTATTTCTGCCGGAATTTCATCGGGTCATGGAGCTTTATTAGACTTTGCCATTTTTACCGTGTGCATTACCTCTTCCTTTGTTATTGTTGGCCCCAAATCTCCTTTGTCCTCTTCTACTATTTCTTGTTGTCTGTCATCGTCGAATAGTTCTTGGATATACTCCTTCCATCTTGCCAGCTTCCCTGCAGTGTCTGGGATTATTTTACCATCTCTGTCCAGCAAAACATTGCTTTGGTTTTTCCTTTTTATACCAGCCACCTCCCTAATTTTTTTATAGAGGTTAAGATCATCGTGTTTCATTGTCAAATCTTCTATCTCCGCACATTTTTCTCTGTACCACTTTTCTTTGGCTTCACATATTCTTTTTCTTATCTCACTATGTATATGGTTATATGCATTGTTGTCTCTGTTTTTGTTGTTCTTCTTTCTTCCATTAGTTTTAAAACTTCGTCAGTTATTCATGGTTTTTGTTTGTGAACAGTATTATTTGTTTGCAGTAACTCTTTTGTTGATGTCATTATCATCGTTTTGATGGTATCCCATATTATGTTTGGATCTTCATTCGGTTCAGCTCTCATCTTACCCAGTTCGTTGTTAATATTCTTGGTCAATTGTTCTCTCATTATTGGGCTTTTAAAGTTTAAGGTTTGTAGATGTTTTTTGTTTTGTTGGGATTTTGGCTTCTTCAGTCGTACTCTGAGCCTTACTAGTACTGGATTATGATCTGTTGCTGCATCTGCTCCAGGATAAGTCTTATCCGACATTATGGAGTTTCGGTACCTTTTATTAATTAAGACGTAATCAATTTGATTCCTAACTACGTGTTTGGTGTTATCAGCAGGTGATTTCCAAGTATAAAGCCTCCTATCAGGCAGTTTAAAGTATGTGTTTGTAATCACCTTGTCTTACTCTTGACAGAACTGTGTCGATCTATCCCCCCTTTCATTTCTTGTGCCCAACCCAAAATCACCAATAAGATCTTCTACTTTCCCCTTTCCAACTTTCGCGTTGAAGTCTCCCATTATTATCGTTATATCCCTGTTCTTTGTGACATCCAGAGCTTGTTCAATTTTATTATAGAATTGTTCTATTTCTTCTTCACTCTTATCGGAAATGGGGGCGTATACTTGAATGATGTTAAGTATTCTTTGGGTTGTTGTTGCTCTTGTCATCATTACTCTATCTGAGATGGGGAGGAAGCCAGTTATAGCTTGACAAAAGTTACCTTCCACTACAATCGCTACTCCGTTTCGGTGATTTGCGTCGTTGTGACCCGAGTAGTAAATCTTTGGCTGATTAATCTTCATTTCGCCTGAATTAGGCCATCTAGTTTCACTGAGTCCCATTATGTTCACATTGAGTCGCTGCATTTCTTGAAGCATGTTGTGAATTTTACCTGCTTCGAACATGAATCTGATGTTCCATGTACCGATCCTTATGTCTCTTTCCTTTTTCTTATCTGCATTCAAAACTCCCCCCCCCCCCCCCGAGATACGAATAGGGGACTAGAAACTCCGGAATTTTTCGCCTTGAACTCAGCCATGTTGATTAACTAGGAATATCCATTTGGATCTTTACTGCAGTGGTTTTCCATTGCCTTCTGCATCTTCCTGCCGTTCACCATTCATTGGTTTCTCCGCCTTTAGAGATGATTTCTTATCTCAAGGGCAAGAAGGTGCCCTATCTCTTAGTAGAGTTGGTTACGTATATCGGTAACTGTTCGGACAGTGCTAGTTTTGGTCCGCCCCGAGTATTTGATTTCCTCAGTACCACCTATATCTAGGAGGCGTTCCCCTATCCGCCACATGGGAGGCGCCCGATGGACAACTAGCAACCCCACACGGGTTTAGGTGTTAATACTTATAAAAAATGGTTTAGATGTTTATTTTTAATGTTCTGTTCAGATTCATTCTTACCATTTTCTTTTTAATATATATCTTGTTTCTTTTGATACTGGTAAAATTCCTACAACACTTCCTACAACACCAAAAAATTGTTCTTCAGGAAATTGTAGCCATTGTGGGCTTTATAAAAAAGTTGTCTTACAATAAAATCTCTGTTACATATGATTATGTAATTTCCGAGAGTGTATCAAACCACTTGCTTTCAATTTGTGTATCAGTGAAATCTGTAGTGTTTCGCCTTTTTCAATTTTTATTTTTGTAAGTGGTTTAAAGACCAAACTTATGAGAATTGCAGAAGAATCTTGATGTCTGTTAACTGGACCGCTACCAATACTTCTAAATTTGATGAAGCCCTTTGACAACTATTATTGCCACTAAAAATTTTAAAATAACATTTTAATGGGGGGATTTGCCTAATATTCTATTATTCTGTTCAGCACCCTAGTGTTGCGATTTCTGAAACGAGAAACTTAGAGAGGTGAAATCTGGTTTTAATCTTATTTTCACATTACACTTTAATTAGGTGGCATCTAATTTCTTAATTTTTATTTTTGCAAGTGATATAAAGATCATACTTAGAATTGCAGATGAATCTCGATGTCTATTAGCTGGTATGCTACCAATACCTCTAAATTTGATGAAGCCCTTTGACAACTATTGCCATTAAAAATGTCAAAATAACATTTTAATGGGGGGGATTTGTCTAATATTTTATTATTCTGTTTAGCACCTTAGTGTTGTGGGTATCTGAAACGAGAATCTGGTTTTAATCTCATTTTCACATTACACTTTAATTAGGTGGCATCTAGGTCTCTGAACATTTGGGTTTTGTTATATATCAAAAAATATTTTACTGTGTAGTCTCAAAACCAAACTACAATGAACTGATGATTTTAAGCTTTCAAATCAGTTTTGAATTGACTACTGAATGGCCTCCGGGCTGTTCTGTCATGGTTTCAGTTGATGGATTGCTAGATGTTTCGCCTGGCATCTTCAATAGCTGGACTGAAACTGAAGAAGCCAGCAGCTATGGTTGGGAAATGTCTAGAAAACCTCTAAGTGACTTTGACTAAGGCAGAACAGCTCTAAAGCCATTGCATCGTTTTTTCCTAATTATAGACCGCCGAAAGGTCTGATTAAAGTATACAGAAAATGTTTTTAAAACTGGTTTAGGCTGGGGTATATGAAAGGAATACAAATAGGGAATACATTCTTTGTGTCTGCTTTAGTTAGCTCTAATTTCAATTCTTTATATTTGTTTAATGGTAAGGTACAGTGTATCCCATTTTAGAAACTATTTAATTCAATGTTGGAATGTGTAGAACCCTAATAACTGAAATATTTAAAACACCATTTTGGAGCATAAATTATGGTGAGAATGAACCTATCATCGTGATTTTAAGATTCTGAATATACTAAGGCGGTTCCTTATGTACTGACCTATTTGTAGGTACTCTATAGTTATATTGTAAAATTAAAATTTTTTGATATTCCTGTCAAAGTACGATGTTTTTAAGTCAGATGTGATCAATCTGCAGAAGCTTAAGTGGGGTGATCACTCATTACTCTCAGTTGAAGATGCATAATTGTGGAGAGAGTGGGTAATTAAGTACTTGGAAAAAAATCTTGAGTACAGCTTAAATTCACAAAAACCTAAGGGTAACTGCCATGTCTTGTAATAATAGTAGTAGTTCATTATTGCATGTAACAAATATGTACAAAGGGATCATGTATAAAACTTGATTTGATACAACTTAATAAAAATAAATAGTTTTTATCGAACGCAATCCAAATATAAAGCTAATCTAATGCTTGGTTATAATTATCGACGGAGAATGTTTCACCTTAATGATTGTGCTCTAATTATGAACTTAGTCTTATAACTTAGTTCTAACTATACAGGAATCATCTTTGGCCACTTTAACAGGTATGTGTAGGGTATCCAATACCGGGATGCCCAAATTTCGAGATCTCAGGATTCCCGACTTATTCTGAGGTATTTGACTGCCGGTATTTATTGCCCAATACCGAAAGTTTTCGGTGTTCTCGGGTCTGACGATAACTTACTTGCAATACCGAAAAATTCAGCATATTCGGTATTTTCGATACTTTCGAGATTCCTTTTATCTACGTCGCATCGGTGACCAATGACGCGAGATGTGGTGGCCTGACGTACGAGTTACAGCATGTTACATGGGAGCTGTATGAGCTTGCACTGGGTCTGATTGATAGTTTAGACGTTAACCTGTGTTCAGTTATCACTCGTGCGTTTTTGTGTAATCTGAAAGTCGAGAATTCTAAGGTGTTTTATTTCTTAATTTATTAATGGTACGTTTGCATCATGATGTGTTCTTATTATTGAGGTAAAACATAAAATGGAAAAGGCTCGGACGAAAGTGCATTTCACGTAACGAAAAAAGGGCCCACTGCACACAATGTAAAGCAATTTTAAAAACAAAATATGGGTATACAAGGGGTTCACTTGGCTAGTAAACATCAGATTAATCTTTGGGGCAATACTATTAATGAACCCTCAACTTTAAAAACTGTACAACAAAATTAAAAAAAAAAAAGACGAATCAATCCCTACCGAATATGAAAATTCACTAAAACAAAAACAAGAACTGACAGATTTTTTTTCTTTTGAAGGGAGACAAATCCCTGAAAGCTGTGCTTGCTCGCATGAAAACAAAATTATTCCATCTGTCCATCACTCTTTGTATTAGAGAATGAATCTGAAATTTCCAGATCCCGATATTTTTGGTAATGAATACGAGAACACCAAAAACTATTCAGAACCTTATTTTTCAAATGTTTTTTAAGTGTATTTTTAATATATTATTTTCACCTGGGGGTAAATGGCTCCAAGTATATACTGCCTTGTATCCGAAAGATATTTAGAATTTCTGGAGTATCCGCTTATGCATTTCATTTCCTCTGATTTTATCATGCAAATACTCTGGTGTTTCTACAAGTACAGTTCTTTTAACTAATATGGAATAACGGGAAAAAAATCTTTCGTTCACCTTTGATAACTGGATGTCACTAAAGGCTGTTGTGGGATGACCTCTACAGCTAACATTTGCAATATATCGAATACAAGAGTTTTGAATCTTTTGTAACTTATGTTTCTTATACTATCAAACATGGGCCATACACTAAATCACGATAATTAAGGTGAGATGGTACCAGCGGTTCTGTTGATAATTTTGTTTGCCGATTTAACAGGGATTTCAGCTATTAAATGTGCTTGCTCAGTAATTGTTGACACATGTTCTGTAAATCTGAACCTATTGTCTAACATAACTCCGAAAGTTTGGTCGTAATTGTAATATTGTAATTCAGTTTTGGAAAGATGCCTTACAAAGAGGAACATGCCAGTGGTCCTACCATAATGGCCACTAGTCAAGAAAATGTTAAAATAGTCCACGACTATTATGTGATTCATTAGGATGAGGCAGATAGCAAAAGAAAAACTCTTGTCTTACCATACAGTATACAATATCCTATGAAAACATTTTGATTGGAAAAAGTATTTGTAAAACAGGTTCCAGGAATGGCAAAATCGCCAAAAGAGGAACCATGTTTTAATTTTTAACAGTTATTAAACAGGTACAGAGCAGACAAGAGTAACTTTATTGGACGTTTTTTAACTGTTGATGAATCTTAGGTTCATCACTATGATCCTGAGAACAAATGGCAGTGTAGATATAGGTGTGCGGGTGTGCTTACAGTGACTTCCTGCCCCCTCAAACTTAGGTTTTCAGTCATTTGAAGGAAAGCTGCCCACTATTTTCTGAGCTGTTCAAGCTGTCATTTTGGTTGATCATTTGAAAAAAGGCTTCACGATAAATAGTACAATGCCAATTTTATAATTTAAGTTCCATGAAGCCATAAAATGAAAATGTCACGGAGATTTGAAAAAATGGTACTTTCATCAAAAGAATGCACAAAGTCACAAGTCAGTAAGTGTAACGTTTGCCATAAACGACGCTGGGTTCGAACTATTAGAACATCCATCTTGTTCGCCAGGTCTGGCACCAAGCGACTACAGTCTGTTTCCAAAACTCAAAGAATACTTGAGGGGGAAGAGGTTTTTGGCAGATAATGAAATTGAAGTGGCTGTAAATGAGTGGTTTAAAGAGTTCGAAACATCTTATTTACAAAGTGAAAATTGGAACCTGTGATGAGCACTGATAAGTACACTTGGAGAACCCAAATCACCACAACACATTTTAAAAAACCTGACGATCGTTTCACTAACCAAGTTAGCATCATTAGAGGATGAAACATTCTTCAGAAGTGTGTACTTATCTTATTTACAAGCTGCAAAAATGTTAGAGCATCATTGTGAAGTGTGGGCGATTATGTTAAAAAATAAAGATAATTAATGCTCCTAGCGGAGGGACTAGCTCGCTTTATAACCTAATCTAATACCCCCCTGCAGCGTAATAGAATTAGTGATTGGCTACTACACAGGGTGTTTGCATTCGATTCTCAGTACTGGTAGTTTCTACACTGTATGTTGGGTTGGGTCTCTGCATTGTCTATTCTAAAGTTAGGTCTGGTGATCTCACTGGTCAGTGTATTGTATGTCTTCCTTCTCTTTCTTCAAAATATGTGCTTTATATCTAAGTAATCTTACAGTCTTTATAAAGCTTGCCTCTTATGTTAGGTAAAAATTTCGGAGATAGTGTTCTAATTGAATGTGGTGTTTTTGAAAATCTTTACTCTTAATTTTGAAAAGTTTACTTATCAAAAACTTTAAAGAAATAAAATCTGTGATAACATTAACTGCTTATACGGTTACTTGTATCCATTTATTTAAGAAAATGAATCATTTAATAGCTCTATCAAATATAGCTCTAGGCAAACCTTGCTGACGTATGTTATTTATTAAATAATTAATATTGTTGCTAGGTGTGATCCTGCTGATATTTGAGAAGGCCCTCGATGAGCCAAAGTACTCGTCTATGTATGCACGACTGTGCAAACGGCTGGCAGAGGAAGCACCCAACTTTGAACCAGTCGAATCACCGTGCACGTTCCGCACTCTGCTACTCAACAAGTGCAAAGATGAATTTGAGAACAGGGCAGCAGCCCTGGACCAGAGCCGCATGGAAGTGCCAGTTGCAGATGACGATGATGAACGAAGACAGCTTGCCAAAAGAAAAATGCTGGGCAATATCAAATTCATTGGTGAACTGGGCAAACTGGATATACTGTCGGAATCAATACTGCACCGATGTATACAGGTTGGTGGTTTTGTCTTTCTGTTAAAAAAGTATGTAAACATCATTGGAATATGCTATAATAATGATAATTTAAAAAACCAGAGCAATAATGCTATAGGATGTGTCTTATATACATAGTAAAATAAAAAACTCTGGGCGCAGCAAGTGCGTTATGGAAGTGAATTTTCATTAAAATGTTTTTAATTACAAATATATCCCTCTAATCGCGAGCAGGAATCAATTTGGTTACCGGTATAACCTATATAGTAGGAACAATGTAACATATTTTATCAAAATAATTATTTGAAAATGTACAAAAATTTTCCGAAAATAAACTTTAAATGTTTCCGAGAAAACTGGTCTCCTAGCCAATGAACCTGAGGTTAATAGCAAATTGAGTTAATGAAATTTGAAACATTTAATGAAAATTCGCAACCAAAACGCCCTGGCTGCGTTCAAACAAAAATTTTCCGAAAATAAAGTTAAAAGTTGGTTTCCTAACCACAAAACTTACGTTAATAGCAAATTGAGTTATTGAAATTTGAAGGATTTAATGAAAATTTGCTACCAAAACGGAGTTTTGGTAGCAAATCAAGATTTTTTACGGAAATTCGACAAAAATGATATACCATTAACCGATAAACTCTATAGCCAACACTACTACCAAAGCATCAGAGAAAGGGGCTATTTGAAATGAATTTTCTGGGAATATTTTAGTAAAATGAAGGACAATGACAATTGAAACTAAGACTTCAGGCTTTGTAAAACATTATTCTTGAGACATTTTCCTTTAATAGCTCATATTAGTTTCAGGTTCATTGCCTAAATATTATGAATTTCCACGTTTTAAATCGTGACTTTGACCTTTTGAGGAAAACCCAAATTTATTTTTCTTTAAATGCCTGTAACTTTTTTGTCATGTAACCTACAGTGCTAAATTTTGGTAGGTAACTTACCTATAATGTTATAAACCCGCGTATGAGATTTGGTTGCCTTTACTTTGTTAATTCCGGAGAAATAAAATTTTTTTGATTTTTTTTCGAAGGAAAACACAATTTTCCGGGAAAACCTCGGCGGATTTTCCTAGCTAACGAACTTATCCAAGCTGCTTGCGAAAGGAAGGCACTCATCAAGTTTTGTCAAAATCGGTCCATTATTTTTTTAGTTATAGGTGTGACACATAAATAAATATATATATATATATATATATATATATATATATATATATATATATATATATATATATATATATATAATATATATATATATATATATATATAAAGTCTGAAACCGACCTCAGATTTGGGTTCCAGGGGTCCTTATTAGCACTCATTTGAAGAAATTTTTTCAAAATTCGAAAGTCGGGATCTCCTCATTAGTGAATTTTTTTTTTTTAAGAAAATTAACTAAAAAACAATAGCAACAGGAGTTTAAAATTATTTGTCATAATACAAATAAATATTAATGACATAAACTTGACAAGGTAGTTGCTAACACCAGAGAAACATAGCATTTCGATAATTATAAACTCATACGGTAGTAAATGATTATATTGCTTGACGCCCAAAGAATAATCTTTATACAGTGTCAATTAGTAAAAAGGAAGTTAAATCTGAATTGCCCCCTGTATAAGCATACATTTCTGAACGAAAAAAAATATTTGACTTTTTTTTAATGTGCATTTCATAAATATATATAAGGAAGGGGATTTTAAAATCCCAAACTGCTTATAAAAATTATTATTTTTTATAGGAACTCATCCATTTGCGCCGTGGCGACGACCCCTCCGAAGATTTCGAGTGCCTGTCTCAGATCATGCGCACCTGTGGTCGCATCCTCGACACGGATAAGGGCAAAGGGCTGATGGACCAGTACTTCCACAGGCTGTCTAAATACGCCGAGAACCAGGACCTACAACCTAGGATCAGGTATAAATTTAAAATATAGCAAAAAGCACTTTTCCTTTAGTAGGTACCAAAAAAAAAAAAAAAAAAAAAAAACGGTTGTCCAGATACTCTTGAAGGTTGCATGAAAAAATACCTGCTTTACTGTTAATACCCTTAAGGTAACAAATGTTGAATAATGGCAACTTGCAAAATTAACTATTTTGTGGCCCTAAGATAGATTCCCCTTTTTTGATCAGATTTTATTGGAGACCTGGCATACCCATTGTTTGTTTTTAATTTATCTTTGAAAACTAACACTTTTTTTTTCACAACACCCCACGAGGGCTTACAGCCTAAATACTATCGTACCGTGGGTGTTGACAAAGATGAAAGAGGCAATTTGTTAATTCTGGACTTGAAGGTTTGGCGGTTCGGGGGAGAAGCAAAAACATGCGCTGGCAAGGAATTCCACAACTTGGTGGTCCTCGGGACAAAAGAGGGGGCATAACAAGATGTTCTTGGTCTGGTGACCTGGACAGTAAAAGGGTGCATTCGCTCTGTTCCCCTGGTAGATCTGTTGGGGGCAACAGGCGGAGCAAATATGGAAGAAAGCTCCTCTGAGCAGTGCCCGTGCAGATATCTATAAAAGAGAGCGAGGTCACCAACGGCACGTCGGTGGGCAAGTGATGGCAGCCTTTGGGTGAGGGTAGGGTCACCGATGAGACATATAGCTCTCTTCTGAATGGAGTCCAGGATAGCGAGTGTAGAAGCGGCAGCAGCACCCCAGATGTGGGAGCAGTATTCGAAGTTTGGTCTTATTTGTGAAGTATATAAGGTATAGAGATTAGCTGGTGAAAAGTATTTGCGAGCCCGGAAGAGGAAACATAATTTCTTAGAAGCCGCTTCTGCAATTTATGTGACATGTTGGTGCCAATTGAGATTTCGATCCACAGAAATGCCAGCAAGTGAAAAGGATTCATTACTTTGAATAACTTGGTTGTTTATTATGATGGGTCTAGGGCTGGTGTATCTCTTATGAGAAAAAAAGCAAGACTGATTTGGTGGGGTTGAATTGTACAAGATTTCTACTTCCCCAGTCTAATATTTTTTGAGATCCACAGAGATAGAACCCTCCATGAGTCTGCAATCCTCATCTAATTGGGCTAGAGACAGGCTTAGAATATTGTATATTTGAGTGGAGGGTGCTGTCGTCCGCGTAACTGTGAACTGGGTTGGAGAGGAGGTCATTGATGTGGAGAAGAAACAAAGTAGGAGCTAAAGCTGAGCATTAATTGGATACAGTTTAGAGGAATGGCCATCCACGACAACAGAAATGCTCCGGTTAGAGAGGAAATTTGCTGCCCACATACAGAGTTTTGGTGGTAGGCCATAGGCCGGTAGTTTATTAAGCAGCGCTGCCTGCCAGACCTGGTCGAATGCTTTGGATATGTCTAGAGCGACAATCTGGGATTCACTGTGTAGTTCCATAGACTTGTTCCAAGAATGGGTGACAAAGGAAAGGAGGTCGGCAGTTGATCTGCGCTGACGGAATCCATACTGCTTGTCGTGGATTATACTGTGTTTTTCAAGAAATTTGAGTAATTCGGTGTTTATATACTTTTCCATCACTTTAGAGACGACTGAAAGGAGAGAAATGGGTCTGTAGTTGCTAGGAAGTGCTTTGGATCCTTTCTTGGGGACGGGTTGTACTCTAGCAGTTTTCCAGTTACTAGGGAATATACCTCTATTGTAAGATGTCTGAAACAGACGAGTCAGGACAGGAGCAAGTTCTAGTGTGCATTTTTTTGAGAACAATTGCTGGGATCTCGTCAAGGCCAGAGGCTTTCCTGGTATTAAGAGAAGAGAGCATTTTACGTACCTTTTTAGTTTTGAAAATGATATCCGTCATTTTATGCGCGACATTGGGGACTGTTGGTGGTTGAACATTTGGAGGTGGGTTGAGAGTAGAATTGCCGGCGAACAACGAGGCAAAAACAATTTCATCCCCTGAGACAAGAGGTGGGAACGTGCTCTTGCAGAAATTATTCCCAATAGATTTAGCAAGAGTCCAGAAGGGTTTGCTGCCGTTGAAGCTTCAAAGGGCTTTGTTTTTGATGTGGTTATTAAACGAGTTTTTGCCTCAGAAAGAATGCGGACATAGCGGTTTCTTGCGTCGTTAGCATGACGGTTTTCTTGGCTGGAATTGTGTAGAAGCTTTTTGTGAGCTTTGACCTTTTCAAGTCTGGCCTTGTCACAGGATTTAGAGAACCAGGGCTTTTGAGTGGCTGCAGAGGTTTTCTGTGAACGTGGAATAAATAATTCCATGCCAGCTTGGATAATTTCGGTGACGTTTTGTGAGATATCAGAGGGGTCAGGATGAGAGAAGCAGACAGACGCCCATGGAAATGAGGAAGAGTAATCTCGCATTTTGTCTCAGTTCGTGGAGTTGTAGTGCCAAACGATATGTGGGTGTGATGACTGTGTGACCTCGGGTTGCATTGCACAGGAAGCAGTGACCATGCTGTGGGCTGAGCGACCCAGGGGTGCGGTGACTGGTATCTTATAGCAGTCAGGATTTGTAGTAAGAAGCAGATCCAAGGGATTTGAGCTGTGTGTTGGGATGCGAGGAGAGTAAGTAGGTTGCTGAACCATATTGGCTTAAGAATTGCTAACTGCAAAGGCCTCTGCTGCTCTTCCTTGTGGATCGGTTTTTGAAGATCCTAGCCATTCCTTATTATGGACATTAAAGTCACCAAGAATAGTGACCTTGCAGGAAGGATATTCAGAAATCAGATGGTTGGTTTTTTCAGAAAGGTAGTCAAAGAGCTGGACAAAGTAGTTGTCAGAAGGTGACCGGTAAATACAACAGATGAATTTAGTTGCAGCCCTGAGAGAGAGTTTTATCGATAGTATGTCTTTTCTTCCAGCTTCTAAATTGGGGAGTCTTACTATCAAGTAGAGGAAAATTCCACTACCACCTACCATATTGCAAGTATACCACACCAGCCAACTATTAAAGAGCTGACCAGCTGTGGAGTGCTGTTATGTTTTCTTTCATTCTCAAAATTGGTGATTTTTGGAAAGTTGAGTAATCAATACTATCATTTCGGTGATTCAGCAATTGGAGTTGTAATTGCTCTAACTTGATTTAATCAGTCCATATTAAATACAGACTCAGGGCATATGGTTTCACAGTAACTTAAGTGAAACTGGTTGCAAGGAAAGCCTCTTTGTTTTCAATCGAGTTATTGCTATATGTTTGGGTTATAGGTTCATGTTGAAAGATGTCATAGACCTGAGAACAGATGGCTGGGTACCTCGCAAGGCTACAGTGGTGGAGGGGCCCATGCCGATACATCAGATCAGACCAGCAGATGATGACCGCACAATGTCAGCCTATCGCACCAGGGAACGCAACCATGATCGAGACACCGATAGGTAAGTCAATACTTTATTTTCAAATTCTATTTGCAACTCTATAGGAGTTATTTCCAAAAATATGCTTTCAAGAATCTTGAAAGCAAACAACTTAATGTTGAAAATTGATTAAAGGTAAAGTATATTCCTAAACTACATCAGTTGAAGAGTTATTACAATGAATATGCAAAGAGAAATAACTCTTTACATGTGTGTAAAGAAGATAAACTTTCTAGTTTAGGTGGGTTAGGTTAGGTTTGATTGTGAGTGGGCCATACTGGTCCCTCCACCGCGACCATAAGGTCTATTGTGGCTCACGCCTAATAGTCTATATTTCGCCCAACAAAGCCAGCCTCCTGCAGAGGTCAATAATCTTTGTGGGCGAAAGTTGATCCAGATCCTCCGAAGCAAGCTTTATCTTGCCAAAGAGCAGGTATCTAGTCCTGTCCGCTGCCGGACAGGAACACAGTACGTGCTCTGCTGTCTCGTCACTCTCCATACACAGCCGGCACTCGGTCTCCTGACCGACTCCAATACGGTGCATGTGGTGACGCAATCGGCAGTGTCCTGCATACAGGCCGACTAGAGTACTCAGTTGTTGTCTGTTTAACTCTAGAAGTTTTTTAGCCCTTGACTCAGACAGACCATTTATGAAGGCCTTAGAGTGAGCTAATCCTGGAAGATTTTGCCAATACTGGATTGTCATTCTTTCTGTTTAGGTAACCAATGCGGCGAAGTAAACACTATATATTGAGTTTGATCATGGAGGGCAAAATGTAAGGAACCCAAACTAAGATGGAAATTGTTGTCGAAGAAGCTTTAACAATAGACAACAGGCATCTATTGTCTAATTTATTTAGATAAGCCGTGAATAAAGTAATTTGGGACAAGATGACTGCCAGCATCCACTGAAAATATATCACTGGCAGAAGAATGTCTGTTACGTACAGCCCACAGAACAAATCATAAACTTTTGACTTTTTAGGGAAAGTCTTGTAGAAAAAAGTGTGGTGATTTGATACAGCAGCTAAATCAGCACTCTTTTAAACAAAACAAATTTTTATTTTCTGAAAAAGTACAAGTTTTCAACATTTAATTGAAACTGATAAGATGAGGATTACCAAAGGCACATGGGCCTGGACAAAGCAAGCTGGTATTTGATGACCAAAAACATCCAAATTTTAGCTTCATGGTTGATTTTATATTATCATCCATGGTATTTTACCTGATAGGCTTGAGAGTTGTAGTGTGGAGCATGCACCTTTATCATTAAGAGCAGGATTCAAAGTGGTAGTTGTAGAAATCTCCGTGTGGGGGGCTACTGTATCAATACTTGAATATTTTTAAATTATTAGCATTGCTCAGAACCATGAGAAATAACCTGTTAATTCAATAGGTATTAACTCCAATCGCCTAGTAACAAAGATTTATGAATGAAAGATCAATTTACATTGTGTGTATCCTAGGTTGCTAGGTGACGCATAAATTACTTAGCAACGCGAGCCGTAACTTAGTAACCTACATTCCTTTGTCAATTTATAAAGATGCATATTATAATATTATCACTGGATAAACTCATTTTAATTCTACACCGCGAACAAGAAATTTGACATCCCTTCCTTCAAATCTGACAGTAATCGGAACCAATCAAATACGACGAAACATGTGGCGCGAGTTTTAACCTTCTCATAATAAAGTTCGAAGAGAGAAAGCAGAGATTTACTGTTTATAACTCTGAGCGATTCCATAATGTTTAGTATCCTGTAACCTGTAACTAATAAGTAGGTATTCTAATGCTTGTAAATTTTAGTTGTTATTATTAAGGCGTCAAATTAATTAATTAGAAAAAAACCTAAAACAACGTTATAAACATTACATTTCCCTATTCTAGTTCATAATCAGATGGATTAAATGTAAGCAATACCCTTTTACCCTTATGTAGTATGTAGACATCAGTTTTAAACGAGGTTGTACTCTAGTGTTTGATAGAATATGTGTTATATTTTAGTGAATTTTCTTAGAAAAAATTCACTAATGAGGAGATCTCGACTTTTGAATTTTGAAAAAATTTCTTCAAATGAGCGCGATCTAGGACCCCTAGAACCCATATCCGGGGTCAGTTCCAATTTTATATATATATATATATATATATATATATATATATATATATATATATATATATATATATATATATATATATATATATATATATATATATATATATATATATATTGTCACGAAGTGACGTAATTGCCATTAGAAATCTAATTAGTTAACGGGGAAATAGATCCGTACCATCTGTATTTAATTTAAATTATTTTTGTTATTAAAACATTCAATAAAGTATAATTTCAAGAAAACGTCGCGTGATCGGAGGAAGGGTAAGGAGTATAGCGGGTTGGGGTCGCCCAGGCGCACCTCGTTGCGCATAGATTGAGAACCGTGCGAGAGCCAGGAGATCGACTGTAACGCGCTCGACAAGGGAGTTCTTTTTCGGCAGTCGCAGGGGCCGTCACGGAGAGTGGCCAGCCACCGTCCAGGTCTCGTCTAGAATTTGGCGTGTTTCTTTTTGGCTTTGGGTGCGTCGCGTCGACGACGGAACCAGCAGGCCGGCCGTCGGAGGGTGAGGAGCTTACCACCCCTATTCGTGATACCGTCCGTATAACTCGCGAATATTTCAGTTTCTGCCTCTGGTCTCTAATAAATTGATTTGTTGTCAAATAAGTTAGTTTAAACGTGGGGTATGCCGGGAGAATCCCTTGTGTAAGTATTTCTTTGTATATATTTTGTAAATATTGCCCCACCAATACTGTTGTAAATAGACTATTTGTTTTATACGGTATTTCATTTAAAGCTTCCCAACCAATCCACCCCAACATAACGCAACATTCTGATCTCTAATATACAGGCCATAATTAAGGAGTCCTGAGGGACTTCGCCTGAGGACTTAGGTGAACCCTGTCTCCACTGAAGTTTACCCCGGGTCCGTGTAGCTGTAAATAGCAACCGAGGACAGATATATAGTCCTGAGGGAGCGCAGCGTCTTCCTTTAAACCCACGCTGCTGGCGCCTGAGCAAATCCCGTAAATAAAGCCGTATTGATAAGGTTATCCCGTGGGAACCTCCCCATATTAGGGAAAGATAACCTTATCCCGATTTGACCCCTCACTATATATATATATATATATATATATATATATATATATATATATATATATATATATATATATATATATATATATATATATATATATATATATATATATCTGTGTGTGTGTGTGTGTGTGTGTGTGTGTGTGTGTGTGTGTGTGTGTGTGTGTGTGTGTGTGTGTGTGTGTGTGTGTGTGTGTGTGTGTGTGTGTGTGTGTGTGTGTGTGTGTGTGTGTGTGTGTGTGTGTGTGTGTGTGTGTGTGTGTGTGTGTGTGTGTGTGTGTGTGTGTGTGTGTGTGTGTGTGTGTGTGTGTGTGTGTGTGTGTGTGTGTGTGTGTGTGTGTGTGTGTGTGTGTGTGTGTGTGTGTGTGTGTGTGTGTGTGTGTGTGTGTGTGTGTGTGTGTGTGTGTGTGTGTGTGTGTGTGTGTGTGTGTGTGTGTGTGTGTGTGTGTGTGTGTGTGTGTGTGTGTGTGTGTGTGTGTGTGTGTGTGTGTGTGTGTGTGTGTGTGTGTGTGTGTGTGTGTGTGTGTGTGTGTGTGTGTGTGTGTGTGTGTGTGTGTGTGTGTGTGTGTGTGTGTGTGTGTGTGTGTGTGTGTGTGTGTGTGTGTGTGTGTGTGTGTGTGTGTGTGTGTGTGTGTGTGTGTGTGTGTGTGTGTGTGTGTGTGTGTGTGTGTGTGTGTGTGTGTGTGTGTGTCACACCGATAACTCAAAAAATAATGGGCTGATTTTGATAAAATTTGGCATGTACTTTTCTTTTGTAAATAGCTTGGATAAGTTCATTAGTCAGGAAAATCGGACGAGGTTTTCCGGGAAAATTTTGAGTTTTCATTCGAAAAAAATTCTTATCTCAAAAGTAATTAGCCGACTTTAATAAAATTTGGCATGTACCTTTCTTTTGTAAATAGCTTTGACAGGTTTGTTAGTCAGGAAAATCGGACGAGGTTTTCCGGAAAAATTTTGAGTTTTCATTCGAAAAAAAATTTTATCTCAAAGAATAATAGGCCGATTTTGATAAAATTTGGCACGTACCTTCCTTTTGTAAATGGCTTTGACAAGTTCGTTAATCAAAAAAATCGGACGAGGTTTTCCGGAAAAATTTGGGGTTTCCATTTGAAAAAATTTTTTATTTAAAAAAATAAAAAATCTATGATAACCAAATTTGGTAGGTAGGTTTACGATATAAAAAGTAAACTATACACCAAAATTTAGATTTCTATGTTACAAGAAAAGAAAGTTATAAAATATTTTGTGCCAGATCATTTCTATGAAAATTCACTACCATAACGGACTTGCTGCGTCCAGGCTTTTATATTTGACGAAGACATAATTAACATATATTGTAACAGGCATCTTTTTTATTTTATTTCTTTTTATTGCACCTAGAATTTTAAAAGTTTTCCAATGATATTTGTTCGAAAACGTGTTAACGTTTTGGCGCGTATGCAGTCAATACTTTAGAGTCAGATGATTATAAAACCAACCTCATTGGCATAACTACTCTAACAATATTTGTAGCTGTTTGTTTTTAATTTTTGGCACGAAAATACATTCGTTATAAGTTTTTTTGCAAATATTTATAGACAATTCTGTATATACACTCTTGTTTCACTTATTTTTTAAACCCATTTATTTTTAAATTGGCGTTGATCTAAAATCAAAGAAATTTTTCTTGGCTTATTATAGTTAGGATATAATTTGTTTAAAAATCTATTTGATGAGGCACTAAATGACTTGATTTCTGCATTTCACTCAGCCCGATCTTCATAAGCAATACAGCCCATTTGTCGAAACGTCGAGATATCAATAATTTCAATAAATTTTAAGCGGGTCCGCCACAGAACCTACACTATTTCACACATTCAAAACGGGAATATATATATATATATATATATATATATATATATATATATATATATATATATATATATATATATATATATATATATACTGCTTCGTCAGTCACTAAAAGGAAGAATACAAGTAAAAATTCAATAATTATTATAGAAAGGTACAAAATACTTTCTCAATTTCTTGTAAGTTGTTTTGTATATTCCTATATTAATTATTGTATCGTTACATGTACCTATTCTTTTCAGTGATTGGGGAAGCAATAAACTAATTGCGAAGGCTTTCAAAAATAATTTTTAAATATCTGATACTCGCCAGTGAATAACACAATTTATTTCCTAATATAAAATTCAGCTACAAAATATCTCATTAAATATATATATATATATATATATATATATATATATATATATATATATATATATATATATATATATATATATAATAATCTTTATTTCTCATAATTATACAGCATGTCAATACATATAAGTCGCTGACTTGTGCAGTATTTCGACATAATTTTACCAAATGTCATTCCAAAAATGTTTGACAGCTATTCTCTGAATAACATACTTCAAATTTTGACATACCAATTTTCAAATTTAGATCTGCCTCTTTCTTTCTCCATCTAAAATTTCACCCAAAACCTTTACTACCTCGTATTCGTTTCCATATAAAAATACTTCACAACAAGCAACTTTCTTTTCTGTTCCATATTTTTGCCAAAATAACAAATTTTTTGAAGAGCCAAGTTACATTGACTTTTGCAATTGAGATAACAATTATATTATATATATATATATATATATATATATATATATATATATATATATATATATATATATATATATATATATATTGAGGCCTTAGAGTGTCCTTACATATTTCCTTTACCCACGTTTGTCCATCACTCTAAGGAGTAGGCAGATTGAGGCCTTAGAGTGTCCTTACATATTTCCTTTACCCACCTTTGTCCACCACTCTAAGGAGTAGGCAGATTGAGGCCTTAGAGTGTCCTTACATATTTCCTTTACCCACCTTTGTCCATCACTCTAAGGAGTAGGCAGATTGAGGCCTTAGAGTGTCCTTACATATTTCCCCTACCTCTTGAAAATGGCTCCAAAACAGGAGCCGAAACGTCGAGTTTCCATAAATTCTGGACGCGGTTTAACCCGAGAACCAAGCATGTCTCATATATATATATATATATATATATATATATATATATATATATATATATATATATATATATATATATATATATATATATATATATATATATATATATATATATATATATATATATATATATATATATATATATATATATATATATATATATATATATATATATATATATATATATATATATATATATATATATATATATATATATATATATATATATATATATATATATATATATATATATATATATATATATATATATATATATATATATATATATATATATATATATATATATATATATATATATAGTTGAACATGTGGTTATTATCTTAATACTGATCATCTGCATAATTACCGTTAAATATCTTTTACTTGCATAAAAGAAAGAAATTAGTTTTTGTGGATTATATTCATTACTGCATCCATATGCACCAGCAAGATTAACCATGTTTAAATCTAAAAAAAGCAAAGGTCCAACCGCTTAAGTCGCGGAAGCAAAAAAAGTCTGGACGCAGCAAATGCGTTATGGTAATCAGTTTTCATTAAATGCTTCGAATTTGAATAACTCAATTTTCTATAAACCTAGGAGGTTGAATTTTGGCACGTGGTAAGGCCTTTACCAAGACAACATATTCACATAAATTTCATCAAAATAGCTTTGTAATTTTCGGAGATAAACATTTTTTTCGAAACAAAACTAAAAATTTTTCCGGAAAAGCTAGTCCGATTTTCCTGGCTAACGAAATCATCTAAGCTATTGATAAAAAAATAGATTCTTGCCGAATTTCATCAAAATCGATTTTTGAGTTATCGTGTGGACACACACACACAAATATATATATATATATATATATATATATATATATATATATATATATATATATATATATATATATATATATATATATATATATATAAATTGAAACTGGCCCCTGATATCTGCCCTATGGGTCCTATTTCGCGGTCATTTGAAAAAATGTTTGTGAAGTCTCACCAGAGATACCTCTCGATTTGAATTTAGTTAATTTTTCCTAATAAAAATTCACTAAAAGGAGAAACGGATCGGGCCGGAATCGAACCAACATCATCCGCTTGACAGGCAAAGTACTCCTCCAATGAGCTTCCGACGCTTCGTAATAAACGAATTCTTTACGTTGTATTTACAGATACGGCACCTTACTGTCAGGAAATTGGTATCAAAATTAAATGTAAGTGGCTACTAATGGCATGTGGTCTCTGTTCATTATTTTAACAAAATAATAATTTTAATGGCCTAGTTGCGATAATGTACATAAGTGCTTCTTATTTTTAAGTTTAAACATACAAAAAACAAACTGGTTTGAAATCATTTCCATAGAAACGCGTGAGCCAATTTTGTTTACAATATTTATTTAATTTGCGTAACCTTAAAGATGATTTGACACATTTATGAATGAAAATGAAATGCGTTCCTGGAATCACATTTTTAGTGCGCCATCTTTTAGAAAATAGCTGGTCTACGGATGGTGCCGAAACGCGCTAGTTTGACACGACATATTGACTAAATAATTAAGGTATGTCATATTTTACATTTCACTTTGCATTACGTTTTTATTTGGAATCCAAAAGACCTGAAATTTAAGAAACTTATTCTTGGATACCTAATCTAGGCCGAGAGTGATTTTGAGCAAATTCTGTGACAAAAAATTGTCAAATCATGGTTTGGCAAAAACGTATTTTCGTTATAAACGGGACATTTGCTTACAAAAATCTTTATTGCCTTCCTCAAACCTTAATCTAGCTATTATGTACTATATTTTCAGTCTAAGGCTTTAATTGGGACAGTTCAACAAGCTACAAATATAGTGTATTTTAAACATTTTATTGAACCCCCCTCTTAATGAGGTCAGGTCAGGTCAAGAACAAAGCGTTTATTTACATTCAGTTTAAATCTGAAGTTCTCTGGACTTTGAACTTGTAGATGGCTAATCTTTAGTTTTTTTTTTTTTTTTTTTTTTTTTTTTTTTTTTTTTTTTTTTTTTTTTTTCATATATATTTTATGATCTAGCTATATGTCCTGAAAATGCTAAATGCTTAAATACATTATTATTATCACATATTGTATGCTTGTGTTCTTGTACAGGTCGAATGTGACGGAACTGTTCAGACACCCGATGAAGACACGCAGTGGCTTTGACGACCTGCTTACTGGGCTTACTCTGGCGCCGACAACACCTACATTTATACCATCTGGACCATATGGTCCAAACAACGGTTTTTCAGGCGGCGGCAATCAAAGGGACGGCGGCGGCGGCTACCGTAATCAGAGATCAGGAGGAGGAGGAGGCGGGTACTACAATAATCAGCGCGGCCAATATAAGCACAACCAGAACAACACCAATCTACAGTACAGTCGTAAGTGATTAACCTATTAGTTTGCTCACAAAAATTTAGACCTCGTTTGTTTTCAAGTAGCAAGATTAGTTGGAAAATTACAACTGAACGTTGTAAGGTATTACAACTGAAGGTTGTAAGGTATTACAACTGTACGTTGTAAGGTATGGTTAAGTTTAGGTGTGAAACAATCAATATAATCATGAAATCAGGTCAGTCTAATAATTATTGTAGTCAAAAAAAAAAGGGGGGGGGGTCATAATTGCTATATGAATCACAAATTAAAATTTCTAAATTTTGTTTTATGACCTTATGAAAAGGTTATATAAAACTGGTTCAATGTGCGATTCTTGTGGTACACCAGGAAGAACTTCGATTTTAATTGATCAAAGTCTGTTCTTGTTTAAACTATATAATACCCTAAAATCATAGATTACTTTTTTTTTAGCAACATACACTTTTTCCTTAACTTTTAGCACCCTTATTTAAAAGGGCATTGACTTATATGGCACTCGATATTATATTTTTCACACATTTCTAAGAACGAGGGCGGATCCTGACCACCAACTGATGTTAGGGCTAGTAACCATTAATATATATTTAGTTTTCAAAATAACCACCTGTAACTCTAACACACTTCTAACGATGGTCTAACATTTTTACAGCTTCTGCAACACTGTTCTTCAAACCCCTTATTTGCAGACACTGCTATTATCTCGTCAAAAAGGATTTTTTAAGTTTTGGAAACAGCCTGTAGTCGCTTTGTGCAAGATCTGGCGAATAAGGCGGGTGCTCTAATAGTTCGATCGCAGTGCTGTTGATGGCAGACATTACGATAACTGTGGTTGGTGCATTATCTTGATAAAGGGTACCTTTTTTCACAACTTTCCCAATGTTTATCTTTTATGGTTTCACACAACCTAATTATTAATCTAATATAGTACTGGCCATTTACTGTGTACCTAGTATATATCTTTTTCAAATTATCAGTCAAAATGACACCTTGGGTGTTCCACAAAACTTTGAGAATCACCTTTCCTGCAGAGAACTGAACTCTAAACTTTCTACGGGGCGGGGAGCCACTGTGTCTCTGTTCCATATCTTGTAATTTACTTTCAAGTTCGTAGTGATGAACCCAGGATTCATAGACTGCTTCAAAACTACCAGTAAAATTACTCTCACCTGCTTTGTACCTGTCTAATAACTTCCTGCAAATCAACACATGGTTTATCTTTTGGTAGTTTGTTAACATTCACATAACTCATCTTACCGACAATTTTTTTTATATCAAACTGTTTCTATAGAAAGTTGTACACCATATGGCAAGACGAGCTTGTTTCTGTTGAGCATGTAACACAGGGTGATGGGCTTTTTCAACATTTTCTTGAGTAGTTACTGCTTTGGGAGTGCCACCAGCATGTTCATCTTTGCAAGAAGTTCTACTATATCAAAATTTCCATTGCCAGCATTTGACTAGATCATAAAATATGACAGTTTCCCAGTTTTCACTAACTCTTTCTGCTTTTTTTTACATAATCCACTCTCTGTTGGACTCTTTTATTGTAACTATAGAGTACCTAGAAATACTTATTATGTTTGGCTTTCACGACCGGTGTTAATGCCGAATGAACGCCGGGCTGTTTTGTCATGGCCGAACTCAATGAGTGAGTTACTAAATGTCCATAGCTGCTCACTTCTTCAGTACTTGGACCTTTCTAATACCTGTGGATGATGCAATATCCTCTATTGATTGGGTGACACACACATACTAGGCAGTGATGTTGCCGTTGACGTGTCCAACCAATGATGTTGCGGATGACATCAACATTATTGATTTTTGCAATGGTATATACACATCATGTTGCCAAAGCTCATGTAATTCTTTCCATTGCTAATTGTCAAGTTCGACTCAACTTAAAACCATTGACCACCATCTTGGTTGAGGTTGTTATGTCTCTGTATTTGAATCACCTCCTTCCCGATGAGCTGGTGATATCTCTTTACTCTGGCAACGATGTCCATTTTGTCAAATAGTACTACGGTTTTCTGAAATAGCATGCTCAGCTAATCCCAACTTTTTAGGTTGCAATAACTGTAGTGGTCATTGATGCTCCATCTCCTCGTTTTGCTGGTTCTTGGTGTTTGTCCTATGTGTACTTTTCCACATTCACATGAGGTCATTTCATCTAGGGAAAAAATTCGAGGTCATTTCATCTAGGGAAAAAATTCAAGAAAATTTTTAGAATTAATGAATATTTTCACTTGCAGTCATGTTTAAAGGGGCTAAAACGTTGAGCTCGTGCAAATGCAATAATCCAGATTCTAATTTGCCACAACTGTCCAAAGGCTTTTTTTATTTTGGTACTTGTTTTTAAAAGATAAAAATAAAGGCCATTGGTGTATTCATTTAAGAAGTAGGTAGATAATTGATTTCTAGTGAATTATATATAATTGTGGGGGTTTAGTTTTCATATTATATCTACAATCTGGTAGTTATGCACATAAATGCACACATTTTGAAGTACTGTACCTTTGTCATATCAACATATAAGATTGCAGTATTTCCTGTATTTGCAGTTACTTGGTATTGTAGAAACAGAGCTTTCATTGTTGTAAATTCATGTGGTTTTTAAGGAGGAAAATGAATACAAGGACATACACAAATTTACCTGAAATATAAATGTTAGGCTAGGTGCAATAAGTACTTGAAGTGCATCTTATGCTCAAAAGTACACTTTCTCTGATACCTATTCCGGCACACAAAAATGGAACGTAAAGATATACAAATTATGTAAATAAACCAAATTAAATTTTGTCATGCGTTTATTGTGTTCTCATCAATTCAATAATCGATATATTTTACCCTTGTCATAAAAATACAATTTTATATAATTTAAATAAAAATAGTATAAAGAATGTGCTGTTTTTGATATCACAAAAAGTTCCCATGGCACTTGACTTATACTACTAGTCTAAGAGCCAGAGGTGAAAAAATTCTCTGAATTTACAAAAGCTGATTTTTTGATAGTTAATTAGGTACGCTGTGCACGTACACATATTCTGGTCAGTCAAGCGAATCTTAGATCAGGTGCCACAGGTGCGCCAAGAAAGATGTCGTTTTTACCGAGGTAATAAAATGAATTTACAAAAGCTAATAATTGTTGTACAGATTCTATCTTGTATAACAATAAAAGTTATGTCAGTCAGTCAGCTGCATACGGGAACAGAGCTGGTCAGTCAGTTCGAATGTGTTTATGAAAAATAAATAATGTGCAATTTATTTACAAAGCTTAGAAATTTTTTTGTGGGTATATATTGATCTGTTAAATATTAAAAAATAGTCAGTCAACTGTTTTGTAGAACAACACCCGTCAGTCAGCGGAAAAAGATATAAAAATTTCGTGCGTGCCGGCGGCGTTACAGGCGGCATGCTCGCTCTTCTCCCATTATTATTATTATTTAAAATATCAGAAAACTATGTGAAATTATAAGTTGTAATTAGTAATTTATTGTTTTATTAAAACATATAAGTATATTAATAACGTTAACAGACTATTTTATCTTTATTTAATATAGAGTATATAAAAATTAAATTATTACTGAAAATATACATCCTTCTCGAGAATAAAATTTTATGTGAATATATAACTATTGTAATAATTTTTGATAAATATTCTACACCATCTATTAAAGATTGCGAACATGTATTACGAAATACGTTGGAAAAACGAGACTATAAGATCTCCGGGCCTGAACAGAAGAGGCCTTCAGATTTTTCAAAAGAACTTCGCAATTTGAAATTTAAAGAAGCCTTCGTAACATTTCTAATAGATCATTGGGCTAATAATGATTTAGCGCCATATTTAGGCATCAAAACGGTTCAAATAAATTTTGATAAATGCTATCAGTATGAAGTATCTGATGGAAAAATTATTAAAACAGTACTAGAAGATTTTTGCTGCACACCGCACGAGGAGGCAGATACTAAAATAGTTTTGCATGTTTGCAACATCGTAATAGGTTCTAATATTTTAAGGTGTTCAGATACGGACATACTCATTATAATGTTAGGAAACATGGAAAATTTACTATCTGCATCAAAGGTTTGGATGGAAGTTGGGTGTGGGCCCCATAAAAGAATAATCAATGTCTTCAAGTTAGCAGAAGAATTGGGATGTATGTAAGGCACGGCCAGGTATGCACGCTTATACTGGATGTGATTACAACTCAGCTTTCTATAAAAAAGGAAAAAGAAAACCTCTGCAGATATTGAAGTGAAATTTAGATTTTCAAAAAGCTTTCGCCGATCTCAGCGGCATTACAGAAAACAACAAGAATGCAGTGTTTCAGAAACTGCAGCAATTTGTTTGCAATATATATATGGATTTAAAAAATTTTTTTTTTTTTTTAATTTAATATTATTGGCTGCGGCATCTCAGGCCATTAGCACATTCTTTCCCATCATTCAATATTTTTTTTAAAATTTCCAGACAGAGTCAACTTGGCTCGCCCGGGAATCGAACCCGGGACCTCTCGCTTAGCAGGCTGGCACCTAGTCACCTGCGCCACGAGGGCGTCGATTTAAAAAATTAAAAACAGTTAATGAGGCACGATTTGTCATGTTTTCAAAAGCATACATTTGTAGTTCCAGCAATGTTGATGATACATCTAAAATTGAAGTTAAAAATATTGCGGGTCGAGTTTGCCGCCGTGTGAGACTGAGTTAATGCAACACTTTTTAAGACCCGCTTACATCGCCAACATTTGGCCAAATGCCCATTACAAAATAATAACTGAACTATTACCAATGGATCACGGCTGGAAGAGTAGTGACAATGTTTATGAATCTCATTGGTTTGAAGGTGATCAGTTACCCCAGCTAATCAACGACGTCGTCATTCAACCCGCACAAGAAAATTTAGGTTTGTGAATAATACTATTGCTAAATTGAATTATTATAAGATTGAAATTACATAATTTCACTTTTTTTTATATAATCAATCAGAATCTCAGTCAGAAATATCAGAGTTAGATATTTCAAATCACGAAAGTGAAACTCGTGAATTCGAAGATTCAGAGGAAGAATTGGATTTTGAATATGATTGAAAAAATTATTTATATGTGATTGTCTGTTAATATATATATATATATATATATATATATATATATATATATATATATATATATATATATATATATATATATATATATATAATCAAAAAAATACCAATTAATAACTTATAATTACAAATTATAATTTCACATAGTTTTCTGATATTTTAAATAATAATAATGGGAGAAGAGCGAGCATGCCGCCTGTAATGCCGCCGGCGCACACGAAATCACGAAATTTTTATATCTTTTTTCGCTGACTGACGGGCGTTGTTCTACAAAACCGTTGACTGATTATTTTTTTAATGTTTAACAGATCAATATATAACCACAAAAGAAATCCAAACTTTGTAAATTGCACATTATTTATTTTTTATACACACATTCGAACTGACTGACCAGCTCTGTTCCCGTATGCAGCTGACTGACTGACAACTTTTATTGTTATACAAGATAGAATCTGTACAACAATTATCAGCTTTTGTAAATTCATTTTGTTACCTCTGTAAAAACGACATATTTCTTGGCGCACCTGTGGCACCTGTTCTAAGATTCGCCTGACTGACCAGAATATGTGTACGTGCACAGCGTACCTAATTAACTATCAAAAAATCCGCTTTTGTAAATTCAGAGAATTTTTTCACCTCTGGCTCTCCGTCTGTACACTGTCAGCTTCCTAATGACTATCTTCTTTACAATATTCCACACTTTGTTCCCGACTTACTTTTGGAAGTACCTTTAGCGGAATAAATATTATATCTGCTTTCTTATTTTATACCGTTTTTGATGTTCAAAATGAATTTTGCTCTGCCAGTAAAAAATAATTGAGATAGTGTGTTTCCACTTTTCTTAAGGATTCTTTTACACACTACTATTCCTAGCGGGGCAAAATATTAATTAACTTCCCAAAAAAGTCAAGGATTCTTGATTAATCTCAGAGTTTGGTCAAGACCGTAAGCAGAATAATCAAAATCATGAGCTGGCATCTCCCAGACAAAATGACCTATAGTATCTGATATTCCTGCGGTGCGAAGAGGGTTCATTGGTATCTTTACTGATCTAAGCATAGCACAGATTTATGTTGTCAGCATAAAGACAGTGTCAGTATCGTTCTTCAGTAATTTTGTTACCTTATCTGTGGTATATATGGCAGGAATCCTTCTGCTTTGTTCTGCTATCTGTATGTTCTTCAGGCATGGCAGTTTTTCTGTTGGTCTGTCTTGAACATATGGCTCTTTCAATGTTGTTCTTGTTGTATCCATTTTCTTCCAGGGTGTATTTCAAGTTTTGTAATTCAGTATGGAGTTCTGATTTATCTGCAGTTGTTCTGGCTCTTTTTACTAGTGTTTGAATTATTGTACACTTCTGCCTCTGATGATAATTAGATTGGCCTGCAGGTATCTGTCATTGGATAAGCTTTCAAAACACTGAATGTTCTACCCATAAATAATTCAGGTGCAGAGCATATGCCCTTGTGAGTTATATGCGTGCTGTTTTAATATGACTTTTTTTATGTGTGGTGAAAAGTTATTTGTAACCAAACATACTTTTTTTACCAGGAAAGTGAAAAGATAATCACAATTCAGTGAACGGAACACCAATAAGAAACCACCATTTATACAGGGTATTACAATATATTGGGCTACCCTATATTAACGATATTGTGAATTTCATTGTGTAAAATAATGTGGTTTTTCAACTTGAACATAACTTTGATATGTTCAAAACTAGGGGAAGCTTTGATATTTCGAACCGAACCTTCGTATCAAGAAATAGTTCTGCTAGGCAATGTTAACCCATTTATGGCCAAGGTATCAAATAAAATTCAGAGTTTAATGCGTTTTATTTTTTTGATAATAATGAGATTCCTGAACATAAAACTGGAAGGATAAAAATTATTTTTTTGTTAATTAAAGAAAACCCGACTGATGCGTAAAAGCAACACTGGCCAAATATGTGAAGCATAAATCGTAACTAATACTAATACTAATACTATAACTATATACACATACATCATTTTTTGTGAAATTCTTCAAAACAGTTGGCGTGAACATGCACATTAATAATAATAATAATAATAATAATATAATAATAATATTTATTCTGGCAAAAATTACACAGCCTTGTCAAACAAATACCAAATATAAGATTATAGAACTAAAATTGTGAAATAAACATCAAAAACAAACAAAAATACAAAAGACAAAAGAAACAAATTTACACACATAAAAAAATGGCATCTTATGTTGTCTCTAGTGGCTCTACTCTATCCACTCAATGTCCATATTGAGGTATTAACTTAAAGAATAAAATGCATACTTCATAAGAGTGTTTTTCACATTTCTCCTAAATTCTTATGTTTTGATCTTATATTCTGGGGGATTTTATTGAAGAACTTGACACCCCAGCAATTCACCCCGGTTTCAGCTCTTTTTATTCTATGATAAGGAATGGATATGTTCTGTCTGCCTCGGGTACCATATTCGTGGTAATTACCGTTTTGGTTGTAGTCCTCTTGATGTTGGTAAGTATATAAGACACTTTCCAAAATATATGCTGAAAAGATGGTAAGTATGCCTGTCTTCGTGAATAAGGTTCTACAACTTGTACGGCTGTCTACAGAACAGATTATTCTTACTGCAGCTTTCTGTTGCAGAAATATTTCAGACACTCCAGGGCTACTCCCCCATATTAGGATACCATAGGTAGCCCTACTTTGGAAACATGCATGATAAGCTGTCAACACTGTCTGGTAATTACTGATGTTCATCAGACGCCTCAACAGATACAGACACGACGCCAATGTGCATTGACCAGTGAAAATCTGATTGTATATATACACCAAGAAATTTCACAGATTGTTTTTGTCTTGGTTGCGTTTGGTGGGAGCTGATATTCAAGACTTTTGTTTTGTTTACATTGAGTTTCAGTTTATTATTTCTAAACCATTCTCCTGCTTCCGACATTGTGATATTTCTTCTCTCATTAAGTTCAGCTTCATTTCTGCCAATGTTTACAAATGAGGTATCGTCTGCATAGAGAGAAACTGCATCAGACGAAACGTTCTCTGGAAGATCATTTGTGTATATAATGAATAGGAGAGGCCCTAGCAGCGAACCCTGAGGTATACCGCATGTTTGTGTCTGCCAACTCGAGTACTGTCCATTTAGCTTCACTCTTTGGTATCGGTTGGTAAGGTATGACTTAAAGAGCCTCAGTGGCAAACCCCTAATGCCATAGTGTTCTAATTTGGTTAGTAATATCTCATGTGATACTGTGTCAAATGCCTTATGTAAATCACAATATATGCATTGTGCCATATTGCCAGAGTCCAGCGCCTCACTTAATTTATTTGTTGTGTTTACCAGCGCAGTGACTGTTGATTTACCTCCATTACACTTACTACACATATATATTGTTGCACTATGGCACACTTTACATCTTTTTCTAGCTTTTGATGCTTCCTGAATTATCACATGATCGACTTTATCAGTACAAATCTCACTTGGTATTCTATTAGGTACACGGACTGCAGACTCATTGCTTTCTCGACTCTGGATTTTTAAGAGCCGGTAAGCAATGTACGACCTGAAGTCAAGTTGTGACATCTTTTTCGTTGATAAAGTTGAAAATCTTCCAGGCATTTACAACAGAACTATCAACAGCATTAGAAAATAGGGGCCACCACCATTTCTTTCCTAAGATTCTAGTGCGATAATTTGCTATTGCATTATCATGTAAATCCACCCCTCCCATGAATTTGTTGTACTGGGAAATCACTGCTGGCTGATTTATATTTTCGATTTTATTCTCTTTCCTATTATATCGCTTTACTGTACTCATTGGCTGGAGGTTATAACAGTTGCTTATTACTGTAAGAACAGAATTATCGTTCCATGTAAGAAGATATATACCAGGTTCTGCATCATAAACGCAGCTATGTGATCCACGATGTTGCTTAGAAATTATTTCGTTTGTTTCCAGCGGACAAGCTAGTGTTCGGTTTTCGCTATTGTACCAGTAGCGAAATATCCTTTGTCAATAAGTACAGAAATTAATTTGTAGGAGGAGAAAAAATTGTCAAATAATATTTTGTGTGCAACATTATCTTCAACAACTGATAATAAGTTCAGAACAACTTGGCCTCGTTAACCAAGTAAACTTTTTTCTGAAGATGCACCAGCATATGGAATAAATTGAAACAGGTAGCCCTCAGAGGAACGAAGACACCATAACTTGAAGCTGAACCTGACAGGCTTGCCTTTCAAATACATCTTCAAGAATGTCTTCCAAAATAGGGTACCATTTGCTCGTCTATGGACAAACTATTCGAAAAGACACCAAACTGCATACATTTCTTATCGAGGAGGTGGAAAAATGGCCTAAGCTTAGCATACTTGTCATTCATATCTAGTTTGTTATTGTCACATAGATGGATGTTTATTTTTATGCTTCTAAATTTATTTTAACTCGTGCAGTCTTTTACAATTTTCAAGCCATTGTCCTCTTCTGTAGACCAATGTAAGTCAGCTTGTGGTAGAGTATGATATCCAGATAAAATTATGATGCCTAGAAACTTGAGCAAATTGTCTTTGCCGATTCTAAAATCATGTCTATTATTATCCCGGGCATATTTCTCACTATAATTTATTATATTACAGAGCATTACTTCATCAAAATACAACAACAAAATCTAGAGGTGTTTTGCGATCTAATTCATTTTTTAGCTTAGCAATTTTAACTTTTTCTTTGCTATCGAAATCTCTATTAGAATCAAACACATGTTCTCCGGCCTTCCAGATTGGTTTTTGATCAAGACCTTTATTACAGGGTAACAACTTTTTACGCTTCGCTACTAAATATTTATTGTCTGAGTCATCATAAATCAAGTCGTTGTTGCCGTATGAATTTTAAAGGTACCGGCAATGTGTGGGTTTTCAGGTACTTTCTCACAGTGTTTTTCGAAATCTTCTTCGTCAGTTAGTTCGTCAACATCTGGCGGTATGTAAACTGCACCTACATTATTGTCTGTATAGAAAATAAAAATGTGGATTACTTTACAGACTAATTATAAAGATAATTTTATTTTACCTCGATCATCTGCTAATTCATATACTATCTCCTCTAAAGCTAGTTCTAATTCTCTTTGTGTCAGATACCTTGGCATTTTCACCCACACAAAAATATCACTTTACAACACAAATGTAACGTAACACCCTCTAGAAGCAAACTAAATTCTGAATTCTGAATACATATTCCACAGCATGCTAAAGTTGACTGTTTCGGCCACTGATGCGCCTACGCATCAATCATGTTTGTGTGTTTTGCAGGTGTTTTTTCCCAAGTTTGTTACAATTTTGTTGCTGACTATTATTTGTTTGTTCCTCCTATAAGTTGCGTACAAGATTCATTACAATCCAATTTCTTCCTCATTTGTTTGCCTTTTGTAAAAATATATACATATGTACCTTGTCAAGCATTCTAATTTTAGCTTATTAAAAAAAATTCCCCTTTATACACATTTTATGATTTTTGTATCATTTATTTTTTAACTGGTCTTAGCATGCTTGCAGAACATTGGTAATGTGCAAAATTCACCTTTGCTTAGCTGGTAGCTCATAAAAAATATAAAAAAAATTCTCATGCTGATGCGTAAACGCATCAGGGGCTGGAAATGGGTTAAAGTAATTTAAAGTTCGAAATATGTAATTCTCCAAAATAGTTGAAGTTCGTTGCTCAAAAATACTTCGAAATTTAACTTTACAGGCATTCAATGCTGCTAAATGTAGCAAATAATTGTAACTCGTAGCGGTGCTTTATACACAGTACCAGCCCCATTGAGTGTGTAGTGTAATTTCAGTGGATTTTACTCGTAAGTAATTTTGGCAGTTGGTGGGACACCTCGAGACCTGACAGAGCAATTTAAGAATCACAGAATTATTTTTTATACATCCTAACATTCCAATGACTTACAACATTATGATGGCAGTGTTTGGAAGCGATCAGTAACGTACATTTTCAGAATTCATGACTATAATTGCAGTGTTCTGGAAACAGTAGAGTAACATGCTTAATTTCACAATGAACAGACAGTTAAATATTCACAATCAGGAGACAGTTGAAATTTTAAGTCGTTATTATATACTTAACATGTTCACTTTTAACCCCCTCAATCTAACTGACTGCTAAAACTACCTAGCTAATACCAAACAACAAAAAACATTTATAATTGAGCTTTGTTATAGATGTAGAAATCTAAAAAAGCTTTCAATATACCTTTTTGTATTTTTGATTCAACTTTGACCCATCTTCAAAAAGAACAACATCCACTGGAAGTCATTTTCACCGAATCCACCAAATTTTGTCAAACATTTGCTTTTTGTAAAAAGAATAGGGATCTTCTAGTACCAAATATTCTGTGGTACTGTCTACCTAAATTTTGTATCTAATAAAATGATATAGGAACATTGAAGACATTTGGTTCGAAGTTTGACTGTGAAACTTAAACATACTATTACCGAGATCCAATGTTTGAATAAACATATTTGCTTAGGTTTGTTCATAGTTCGGTTTGAGAAAAACATGGATTCGCACACCTAAAAACATATTTCCAGTTATTACCTCATCACTGTTTCTAATTGATTTTTTCCAGAATCCAACAAAGATCTAGCACCTAGATTCAAGAAGAATTTGATATTGTCAAAGGAACAAATACAAGATGTTGAATTAAGGCCAAACTCTATGCTTTTCAACAAGGCCTCAACTGTAAAAGCTAACAATCTCATGAACACAAGAAATCTGGAGCCGGCATTCACAACCACAACGCAGAGCCCCAAACAACAGCCTACACCATTACACAAAGAACCACTGCCAATCAAACAAGCTTCTAGTGAAAAACCAAAACAATCGAAAAAGGACAAGGTAGGTGTGAGAAAATTTAAAAGTTTTGATGAATGTTGCTAATATTGACTGCATCTTATATGCAGATGACTAAAAAAATAATTTTAAGGTAGGAATCCTCTGCTAGTGTCACTTTGTATTTTTTTTCCTAGCTATATTATTGTATACAATCTTTGAATGGATCTCCATAGAACCTAGTATCTTAAATTCTTGGCTGCAAAATTAATTGAACTCAACTGATCTAAATACATTAGGATTTTGCGCACTTGCTGATTTTTTTTGTGTTGAAAATTGTACCACCTATTACACTGTTTTGTAAATAATTTAATTAAAATATATGTATATTTGTTGTAGGGACCAAACAAAGAAGAAGTACTCAAAAAGGTTGCTTCTTTATTAGATGACTACTGGAAAGGTGACATTGATCTCAAACAAGCTGTGAATTCGTACAGGGAGCACAAAGTTCCTGAAAAGTTTGCAAAGGATGTAATTCTCCATGGTCTGACCCTTGCAATTGATAAATTGGGTTAGTAAAATTATTTTTTCAGTAAGATCTTTTTGCCATCTTGTACCTAAAATGTTTAAATGAAACTGCTGTCAAAAAGGTTTGCAACTTGACATAAACAACATTTTTTATAGATTGAAATACAAATTGGTGATGAATCCTAAAAACAAGTTTGTGCAAGGAATGGTGCCATGTGGTTTTTTTTTTTTTTTTTGTTCCCTCAGGGCTCGTCCGCGGCCTTGCCGCCCCGATAGCACCGCAACCCTTGGTTGATTGTGCATACCCCTAGTCTTACTCCACCCATTCCAAAATCACTGTGCCTTGAACTAGTCTGCACAGCGATTGGTAGGGTGAAGTTTTATATTGCTCTGTCTCCGGTCTAGAGTGACCGTAGATCAGTTGTCTTTTCCGGTCCAGAGCTATACACTCGCACAAGATGTGCTGGGCTGATTCCTCCCCCTCGCCGCAGAGTCTGCATGCGAGGTCCCCTTCGAACCGCCCCATTTTATGTAGGTGTTTCTTGACGGCCATGTGTCCCGTCAAGAGACCTGTTGTGTTTCTGAGCTGTCCTCTGCTAAGGTTTAGCAGCTCCACAGCTCTCTTTGAACTGGGTCCGTCAATTATTGACTTCCCATGTCTGAGCCCTGGACAGTCCGCCCAGTACACCTTGTGTTGGTTTCTGACCCAGGACTTAATGGCTCCCCTGGCAGTGCTCTTTGACACGCCCAGAGCCGGTTCTGGTCCCATAAATGGTTCTGCTGACCCCCTCTTTGCGAGACTGTCAGCTTCTCATTGCCTTTGACCCCCGAGTGACCCGGCACCCACATGAGGGTCACCTCATTCTGCCCAGCCAGGTCGCTCGTCTCGTCTCGGCACTCACTCACCAGCCAGGAATTTACCCGTGGGCTACTTAGTGCCTTAAGGGCTGCCTGGCTGTCTGTGGCTATGAGGATCCGCTTGTTGGTGTAGCCCCTCCTCTTGTTCTCCCGCACACAGTGCAGGATGGCGTACATCTCGGCCTGAAACACCGTTGCATGGGCTCCGAGGGAAATACTGTGACTTACCCTCGGTCCTTCCGAGTAAACACCTGCCCCCGTCCCACGCTCCCCGCCAGATCCATCCGTGAACCAGACGAGCGCGTCCCGTGGTATGCCCGGTGTCTCCTCCCGCCATGCCCCGCGATCAGGGATTTCCACTGTGAAGTTGTTTTCCCTGCACATTCGCGGGCTCGCGAAGTCTGACCTCATTTCAAGCATGGGTTCCTTCACGATCTCCTGAATTTTGCAGTGGCCCCTGAAGCCTGGGTTGATCTTCAGTCTACCATTGCAGGCTAGTCTGTATAGTCCTAGCCTGGCCTCTCCCATAATAACGAAGTGTAGGGGGGGTAGATCCAGCAACACCTCCATGGCGGCTGTTGGGGTTGAAGACATGGCCCCTGTGATGCCTAGGCAAGCCATCCTTTGGATCTTGCCTAGTTTTTGTTTGGCACTGGATTGTGTCACCTTAGGCCACCAGACCAGTGCCGCATATGTTAACGATGGTCTGACCACCCTTGTGTACAGCCAGTGGGCCATACTAGGTCTTAGTCCCCACGTTTTTCCATATAGCCGCCTAGTGACGGCTAAGGTCATGACTGCCTTACGCAGTATTTTTCCAATGTGACCATTCCAGGTTAGCTTAGAGTCCAATACGACCCCAAGATATTTTACCTCCCTGGCCATTGGAACGCTCCTACCGTATAGAGTGAGAGTTCTGTGGCTTTCACACTTCCTCCTCCTCGTAAACGGCACGACGGTTGCTTTCTCGGGGCTCACCCCGAGCCCTTGATCAACCGTCCACCCTTCCACCACTTTCAGTGCAGTCTGCATACGCTCCCACACTGCCTGTGTGACCTTTCCTCGGACTATGATGACAATGTCGTCCGCATAGCCCTGTACCTCATACCCCCCTCCCGAGAGCCTCCCCAGCAGGCCGTCCACGACTAGACACCAGAGCAAGGGAGACAGAACGCTCCCCTGCGGACACCCCGCCGCGACCCCCGCCAGCAGAGTCCCTCCCGCGAGTGAGGTGAACACCGCCCTGTCCCTGAGCATGGAACCGATCCACCTGCAGCAGGTCTCCTCTATTCCACGCTCCCGGGCAGCTGCCAGAACCGATCCGAACGAGGTGTTGCTAAAGGCCCCCTCTATGTCTAGGAAGGCCCCCAGCGCCACCTCCTTGTTCTCCAGCGTATTCTCCAGTTTCAGCACCAGTTGGTGCAGTGCTGTTTCTGTTGAGAATCCTGCTCTGTATGCATATTGTCCGCAGTGTAGAGGATATGCTTCCAGTACACCGCCCCTAATGTGCCGGTCGAGCAGTTTTTCCACTGTTTTCAGCAAGAAGGACATGAGACTTATTGGCCTCAGGGACTTTGCCTGGTCTGTTGGACGCCCAGGTTTAGGAATAAATACAACCCTGGCCAGTCTCCATGCCCTCGGAATGTACCCCAGAGCCAGGCTGGCCCTCATAATGAGGGTAAGCACCGGCGCCAGTATATCTATCCCCTGTTGGAGCATGATGGGCATTATTCCATCAAATCCCGGCGATTTGTATGGCTTAAAGCTGTTAATGGCCCATCTGATTTTGCTCCAGGTAACCACCTCTTTAGCGACTGTCCAGTCTACTCTAGATGCCCGCCTATAAGGCGCCTCTATTTCTGAGTGTTCCCAGTCCGGAGGTGATTGGTTTATTATGTTACAGCCGGGGAAGTGCGTCTGGAGTAAAATTTCCATAGTTTCCTCCCCCGAGCTTGTAAAGCCTCCCGTGGGTGTTCTAAGGGAGCCTATGTTAGTCTGAGGGCCCTTAGACAGGATCTTGTGTAGTCGAGCACTCTCGGACGTGTTTTCCACTTCTTCGCAGTGCCTCCTCCACGACTCCTTCTTGGCGTCCCTCAGTCTTTTGTTATAAGTCGATAGGGCCTGTCTATATTCATCCCATGCTCCCGACCTTTTGGCCGCGTTAAACAGCTTACGAACCTGCGTCCTCCTTTGCCTGAGGTCCTCGTTCCACCATGGGACGTTCCTGGTGGACACCCTCATTTTCAGGGGGCAGTTGGCGTTATAGGCCGAGGTAATTGCGTCTCGCAATTGGACTGCTGCAATCTCGAGGTCTATTGAATCCCTTATGGCCCTCTCAACCCCCCGCAGTTCCACAGCTAGGTCTGCCCTGTAGGCTTCCCAGTCCGCCTTGCGGGGGTCCCGGTACCATACCGTTTCTCTTTCGACTTTGGCGATTTCAAACCGGATGTATCTGTGGTCTGAGCTACTCACTTCCCCAGACACAGCCCAGCTTTTAACAAAGTCACCCAGAAACTGGGTGGAAACTGTTAGGTCTAAAACTTCCTCACGCCGTGTTGTGACGAATGTCGGTTTATTACCTCTATTCAATATGTCTAAATTAAATTTCATAAAGAATTGTAAAAGTGCCTCACCCCTAGAGTTTGTGTCCGAGCTACCCCACAACTCATGGTGCGCATTCGCATCCATGCCGATGATGGTCTGCCATCCACCTGCTCTGCTACCCACCATCAGCTGCTCCAATTCGTTGGGTGGAGGAGGGTCCGTGCTGTCCCCTGGCAGATAGGCTGACGCGACAGTAATGTCCCTCAGCCCATCCGCTCCTCCACATCGGATTTTGATCGTTGCCAGGTCCCTGGAACAGAAATTCATTAGAGGGAGAAACTCTATCCCTTCCCTGACAAAAATGCAGGCCCTCGGATTCTCGCTGGACCTGCTGTAGATGAGCTTTCCATTAGCTCCGCCGAGTCCCTTGATCTCTCCTTTGTAGGAGTACGGTTCCTGGATGAGGGCCACATCCGTGTTCCTCAGAGCCATTAGTAGTCCGGCCGTGGCTGCCCTACTGTGTTGGAGGTTGACCTGAAGGAACCTAAGTCCCATTAACCCTTAATTGCTTCCCCAGTGGGCGGAAGCTAACCCTTCCCATGCCCCAGAATGCCTTGAAGGAGGTTCCTTCAAGGGCTCTGTAAGATGTCGGGTCGATCGAGAAGGCGAGCGTCTGTCCTTTCTCCTCTGCCTTCCTGCTTAGAACCGACCAGTGTTGCGTCCCCAGTTCAGGGTTCTGGATCTTAAGTCTGCTGATCACCGTCTCCTGCGGGACGGTGTCAGGGATCCGTACGAGGACCTTGCGTCTCTTTGGGAGTTCCTTGGGCTCGACGGCTGTCAAGTCCGCCCCCTCCCAAATCTGACCGAGGCCCCCGATCGTTTTCCGCAGCCAGTCCCGCGACTGCGGGCCGGCACAGGTTATCCAGAGGATGCCCCCCGTCAGGCGCGTCCGGTGGAACTGAGGCGGGCTCTCCCCTTCCTGAAGAGAGTCCACTGCAGCTACCACCGCAGCCTGGATCAGGTCCGCCTTCCCCTGGTCTAGCGTGACCTCAGGATGGCGTCTGTCAATCACCGCCATCCCGAGGCCCTCCGCAGCCTCCCTGTAAGAGCCAGTCTGCGCCGGTGTTCCGGCCTTAGTTCCTTTGGGAGGTCTGTCTGTAGTAGGCGTGCTAGAGCCAGAGCGCGGCGTCTTCCGACTCGCACTCTCCTCTTGCGCCTTTACAGGCACCCTGGCCCTTTTGGAACGTCTGTCTGTAGTGGGCGTGCTAGAGTTCGAGCGCGTCCTCTTCTGACCCGCACTCCCCTCTTGCGCCTTTACAGGTTTCTCGACCGTCCAGGTCCCGGCCGCCATTTTTTGCGCCCCCCGGAGCTTCTTTCTTTGCGCCCCGGAAAGACGCTTGGACTGCCGGGGCAGTCCCTCTACTCTAACAGTAGAGTCCTCACTGGTGGAGGGGCCCCCGGAGTCCGCGGAGCTCGCCGCCCTCCGGTGGGACCCAGCCTCCAGCTTGGGTGTCGGGGACAGGTCTCTGGCCGAAGCTACCCCCTGATCCCCCGTATCTACGCCGGTCGTGGGACCTCCAGAGTCCGCTGCCGCACCCTGGCTCGTCTCCGTTTCCGGGATAGACTCAAGGCTCAAGTCTGTAGCCGGAGCCACTCCTCGAGCCTCATTGGTTTTGGTTTTATATGTATTTATAATCTTCATGTTGTTCCCACGAGAATGGGGGAAATACTGTCCACACCATCAGAACCCCCTGTGTGGTGCAAGGCGGGTTACTCTGGAGGGTTGCCTGGTACTCCAGAGGTTCCGTTCACGACACCATCGCCCTGGTGCCATCCATCCATAGGCACGGGTCACGTGACACCGTAGATTGGGGGAGTTTAGTTCGACCTCCTTGTCTAGATCCGTCATGTTTAGTTATTAGCAGGGTCACCTCGTGCGGATTTTTACCGCGCATGACGGTCTTGGGGAAAGCTTCATCGGGAGTTTATGTTGTTATTTCCACTTCCTCAGCTTGCCCCCTGGAGTCCTTTGGCCCGCGACTCCTTAACCCCGTGCCATGTGGTACTCCAGTTGTAACTAACGTGGGATATAACATGTTCTATTTATATAGGACTAAATAGATTGTTCCAACCTGCTTCTATTTAATTTACATATTATAGTTGATTGATTTTTAACATACCTGCTTCTAACACATAAGCGAATTCTAGCACTCGAATATCTTACTCCTGTAGAAGAAAATTGTTCATTTGTTGTAACATTCTTCTATTATGTGTGTTTTTTATGATTGTCCCAAAAAAAAAAACAGAAACAAAAAAATGTTCGTAATTCTCCAAAATAAATCAAAATTGAACTTTACAGGCATTCAATGATGCCAAATGTATCAAAATTTTAACTATGTAGCAGCCGCTTAAACTGTTTTGGTCTCATTGGTAGCGTAATTTTCAGGAGCTTCAATCATGTGTATTTTTTACAGTTAAAGTGACACATCTGGACCTGACAGTCATTTAACGATCACAAGATAATTTTGCACAACGTACAGTAATGTGACGCACATTGAGATTAAGTTGCTGAAGCGGGTTTGGGCATTAAAACACAGAATTGACCAATTTATATAAAGACATAATGAAACTGTACCGCCTGCACATCTCCAGATTGTGCAGATTAAAGTAAAGAAATTTCCTTGATTCAAGGTGTGCCATGTGTCTGATAAGTAGGAGCCCACACAACTAAGCCATATTTAAGCTTGGACCTAACCAGACTACAAAGGGTTTCAGTCAGGGAGAAATTTTTGATATTTCTTATTAGAAACCCAAGAGTTTTATAAGCAGAACTAACGTCTCTTCATAGTGTGGTTTAAAAGATAGAGTACAATCAGAAACAATTCCAAGGTAGACTGTCCTGGGCCAACTAAGTGCAAGCCCCCTTAAATTGTAACTGAAAGTAGTTGGGCACGTATTTCGAGTAAGGTATATTACACAACATTGGAAACATTCATAGAACGACTAATCTGAGAAAATCATTCATCAAGGACTTTAAGACATTTCTTGAGCTGTAAAGAGGAGACGTGTACGAACCTTCGAAATTGCGAATAGAACCCAAACCGAACCTTCGGTTCGAAAAAGTGTAGGTAATTCGAAGTTCGAAATACCTAAAACTCCAAAATAGTTCGAAGTTTGTTGCTCAAAACTACGTTGAAGTTGAATTTTACAGGCATTAAATGCTGCCAAAGGTAGCAAAGTTGTAACTCGGTAATGGCCCTATTAACTCAGTTGCAGCACTTTAAACCCAGCATTGATTCCATTGAGTCGGTCGTGTAAACTTCTGTGTAAATAAACTTTTATGGAAACTTCACTCATGCGAATTCTGACAGTTGGTGGGTGATGAGACCTGACATAGCCATTTAACAATCACATAATTATTGTTTTATATATCCTAGCATCCAAGCAGGTTTTTCGGTTACAACATTATGATGGCATTGTTGGAAAGTGAAACCTGCAAATTTTCCAATTTTTTTTTTTTTTAAGAACGGGCATATTGTACATAATTAAGTGTATACTACAATATATCTATAATTTTTATCTAAGGAAATGATATATGTACGTTAAAGAATTTTGGTTAGTTTGATGTTCGATTTTAAATTTTTAAGAAGTTTGAAGTTCGACTCTGAACCTTAGACATACTATTTCCGAGGTTCGAAGTTTGATTTGCTTGGAAGTTGAGGATGCAGCAAGTGCGTAGTGGTGAATTTTCATAAGAATTGTACACTATTAGTAAAATATATTATGAAAACTAATTATTTAAACTTAAAAGGACCTTGGAGATCAGTTCTAGAGTCCCAGTTAGTGATTATTTGAAAAAAATTATATTTTCTATGGAGCTAGGAAATTAAAATTTGGTAAATATAATATGTAAGTACTCCAAGTCTCTTTAAAAAAATTATGTTACAAATTTTAAAAAAATTATCAGTTACAAAGGTAATGTACCTGCAAAATTATAAATATGGCAGGTATTTTTCCTTGTTAATTGCTTGGATGGTTTCATTTTAGTCAACCCAATCAAACTATTTGTTGCAAACAATATACAACAAAAAAGGTTTTTTAAAACAAATTTGTAATTATCCGCGAAGCTCATTATGTTATTTTTCTTTAATGTAGTACCTACCCTGCGTTTACATAGGTTTTACTATGGTTCAAGATTGAAGATTCTAGCTTAATGGGAAATTTATTGAGTTAGCGGATTTCAAATATTTTTACGAAAATTCTCTACCATAACATACTTGCTACATCCAGACCCTTTTCAACACTTATTTACTGTTGCTGTATCCATACTTTTTGAAAATGATAAAATATTGCAGCTTACTATGTAAGGCTGACAGACAGGGCAACCTCAGTCATTTTTGGAAAAATATTTTTAGAAATGAAATGAGAACAGTATAAGAATAAATTGAAAATCTTGGTTCGCTGCTTCGTCGCGAGGGTTCTCCTTCCCCAGAACAGAAGTCTAGGCTATTCCAATTCTTGAGTTTTCAAACCAACCAACTATGCGGTTTGGAATTTACTATGCACGCATGATCCAGATTGATGGTTGGTTTTAAACATGTCAATTTTTATCTTTCATTGTTTCAAGTCTGGAGATGATTTAACATAAACAAGTCGACTGGTGCAATATTTCTTGACATTGCTCAAGCTTTCGATAGGGTTTGACATGCGGGCCTCCTAAACAAACTTCTATCATTTAATTATCCTCTCCCTCTGATTCTGCTAATCAGGTCATACCTGCAACAGAGGAAGTACCAGGTCAAACATCTGGGAGCCACATCTAGAACGTACCCAGCCACGGCTGGTCTCCCGCAGGGTTCTGCCATCTCCCCTCTACTGTACAATATATTTGTCGCAGACATTCTGACAGCCCCCCTAAACGTGACATACGCACTGTACGCAGACGACACTACCATCCTCAGCAGCTCCACTCAGCCGAGGATAATAACCGAACGACTTCAGACTGCCGTAGTCGAGCTGCAATCATGATATAGGAAATCCCTTCTAGCCATAAACCCCGATAAATGTTCAGCTGTCCTGTTTTCCATGAGGAGACACACATCTCACGAACACGTTTCATTAGACAACCGTCTAATCCCCTGGCAAGATTCCGCCAAATACCTCGGGGTTTTCCTCGACAAACATTTAACATGGCGCCCCCATGTCGATCACGCTCGAAAGAAAGCCTCGACGTTCATCTCGAAGCTGTTCCCACTTCTAAATAGAAATTCCAAATTGTCCATGAACAATAAGTTGCTCATGTACAAAGTCATTATCCGGCCAGCCTTGACCTATGCATGACCTGCATGGGCCACCGCGGCCACAACACACATCAAGACTCTTCAAATAATCCAGAATAAAATTCTGAGAATGGTTACCGGAGCGCCATGGTTTGTCCGAAACAGTCAGATTCACTCTGATCTGGAAATGCCTTCGATACTTGAGTTTATAACTCAACTATCCACAACCCAGTTCGCAAAAGCCGCCTCACCCAAATGCTCTCCTCCGTAGTGCCACCGACTACGACGAGCAACTTCCACACAAGCATAAGCGTCCAAAGCTTATACTTACCCGCTAACGCCCCCGCGGCAAAAACAGAATGGAAACATTCATACCCTAAAAAGTCATTGTGTGAAATTCTTTCCGGCAGAGGTATGGACTAAGGTCCAGTACTCCCAGGGAGGGGGTTTTAGTGAGTACAGTCTCACAGTACCTCGATATCCTCACGGAACCTACGGTGCCGTGAATGGGGTCTGCATGAGCATTTCCCCCTCCTGCATCAAAAAAAAGACTTAGTCAGCTGTGAACTATATCAATAGATAATTGCAAAAGGCTATGTGTCTTCCTTTATGTAATTTGTTTTAAACGTTTGTCCACATTTATTGATTTACATTGTTTTTTATTTTCTTCCAGATGTAGAACAGGAAAAATTAGTCAAGCTGTTGAGTAATTTGAAAGAACAGAGTGCGGTCAGTGGCAACACAGTTCAAGAATCTTTCAAGTCATTCTGCACTGTGCTAAATGAACGTGAGAACGAAATTGCAAAGGCGACAAACTCTGTTGCTGTTATTCTGGCAGCAGCACTTACAGAACACTTGATATCCTTATCAGAAGTGGCCTCTCTGACTGACAATGGAGCTTACTATCCCCTTTTCCTGCTCATTTTACAAAACTTACAAAGGTAAGTAATGTGTTGAAGCACTAAAGATGTTTGCCTTTTTATACAGTGTGGAACAGTCAAATGGAATAAAATCAGTATCTCAATTATTCTGCATATATATATATATATATATATATATATATATATATATATATATATATATATATATATATATATATATATATATATATATTTAAACTACGCAACACTCTTAGCATCGCTGGTGAAAATTTGATGTAACGTTCGATTGCCGTGATCAAGTTGAAGCCTGTTAAAAGCGTTTGCAAGCTCGATCCTTTCAGTATTAGCCTGTTGTTCTGGAAAACGTCAGGTAATTTACATAAATTTTATACAGGGTATGTGAAAACTGGAACCTGTGATGAGCAATAATAAGTACACTTGGAGAAAACCCAAATCACCACAACACATATTTCAGAGACCTTACAATCATTTCGTTGACCATGTCAACATCTTCAGAGGAAGGAAAATTCTAACATTAAACTACTAACTATCGTGTATTTATATCGCGTCTAGGTAAACGAACTAGTCCGAAGTCAAATTGTCTTTGAAGAATTTGTTTGTTTATTGTGTAGTGAAACTACGAGGTCGAAGACCTGCTTTAATCTTCTGGTCGACAAATTTATGAGCCCTTATCTAATATAAGTATAATAGGCTTAAAGGAACAGTACCGAGTTATTTAAGGAATCTGCATGTTCCCTTTCTGTCTAGAAATTTACTATGTGGATATTGGATCAAGCCGACAAGCACATCTGGCGCGTCAAACAACATAACCTCCGCTCATCTTTTTTAATTAGAAAACTAAACCTGGGTGTGGCTCAAAATGTTAACTCTAACAAAGGATAAATAATTCAACTAAAATACTACATAAAAGCTATATTTATATTGATTTTAATTCTTCGTGACAGTATTGATATTGACTTCATAGATACAAAGAAAACGAACGGGTCTTTAAGTCGAGACAAGCGTAGAGATTGTTATATGTATAGACCGGCCGAGTTATTGACAGTAATTTATTATTCTACCAGACAATTAGGAAGTGTTTAAGCGGTCAAATGCAAAGTGAAAATAAAGGGCTTGAAATTAAAGGTGCTGCATGATTCAATGAAGTTTTGTTCTTAATCGATCTTAATATAAAAATAATTTCTAATGAATCAAGCATAGTTTGATGTCTAACATTTTTGACAAGTTTCAAATTTTCTTTGTCAATGTGGTGATAATTATCCCATATATGTTGTGCCACACACAATTTGTCCACTGTACCATATCATAAATGTGCGAGATGTTCACGAAATCTGGTGGCTATGTTTCTCCTAGTTTGACCCACGTATTTAAGATTGCAATCGTTGCAACTAATTTCATAAATACCGGACATTTCAGTGACTTTTTCTTTGTCTTTTGTATTGCCCAACAAGTTTTTTAAATTACTTTTCGTCGAACTGTAACGAAGAATTAAATTTAATATAAATATAGCTTTTATGTAGTATTTTAATTGAATTATTTATCCTTTGTTAGAGTTAACATTTTGAGCCAAACAGCTGGGTTTAGTTTTCTATTAAAAAAGATGAGCAGAGTTGATGTTGTTTGACACGCCAGATGTGCTTGTCCGCTTGATCCAATATTCACATAGTAAATTTCTAGATGGAAAGGGAACGTGCAGATTCCTTAAATAACTCTGTACTGTTCCTTGAAGCCTATTATACTTATATTAGATAAGGGCTCATAAATTTGTCAACCAGAAGATTAAAGCAGGGCTTCGATTTCGTAGTTTCACTACACAATAAACAAACGATCGTTCTTCGACGACAATTTTACTTTGAACTAGTTCGTTTACCTAGACGCGATATAAATACACGGTAGTTAGTAGTTTAATGTTAGAATTTTTCTTCCTCTGAAGATGTTGACATGGTCAACGAAACGATCGTAAGATCTCTGAAATATATGTGGTAATTTGGGTTTTCTCCAAGTGTACTTATTTATACAGGTTGTTGAAAACTTTGAAAATGTTTGAAACTGTCAAAAAGCTTCCGTTTAAAAAATAAACAATGATTTCTTGAATTTCAACTGAAAACATGTTGAAATAGGACTCAACCTGCAGGATGGTTTTTGAGTTTTCCCTTTATCCTTTCTATTTAGAGGATGATTACAAAAAATAACTTTTTTTCGTTTGGAAACAAGCCGCTTGTAATTGAGTTTTTTAATGACAATTTTCGAGCTTTGCAGACTACAGACAATTTTTGGTGTCCACGATGAATGGTTCTTTCATAAGCAACTTGATTTCCAGTCAGTTCTGCTGTAAAACAAAATTTTTAAAACGATAAGATTTAGATCACTATTGATGTCACACTGTGTGTAGTAATAGTTAATTCTGCGTCAATTATGTTAACTGAGCCTTTCTGCCTGAAGATTTGGCTTCAATATAAGCTCCCCATTAGGAAAATCGGTTGACAAGTAAATAGGTTATACCCGAAAACAAAAAAAGCTCTTTTTGTATTCATCCTGTAAATAAAAAGGATAAACGGAAAATGCAAACACCAAATTGTAGCTTGGTTCCTATTTCCGTATGTTTTTAGTTGAAATTCAAGATTTTTTTTTCAAACTGAATCTTTTTGACGGTTTAGAAAACTTTCAATCTTTTGTTCAACACCCTGTATGAAATGTATGTGAATTACCTGATGTTTTACAGAACAACGAGCATGGATTGTGCTTACAAATGCTTTCAACAGAGTTTAATTTGATTGCGGCAATCAAATGTTACATCAAATTTTAAAAGGGCAAAATTTTTGGGAGCGATGCTTTTTCACTGCTGTGTGTTACACAACCTGGTATTAATTTAATCAGATCATCGATATTGCCAGAACTGCATAAGTTTGCTTGCTTACGAAGCTCTGTAATAAATTGTTCCAGGCTTAGTTATCACTTTGCCCTGTATCTGTTAAAAGTTAAATTATGTTTTGGTAAGAAATTGTTGTAAAATTTCTCGATTACTACTTTCAATTTGTCTCTTGCATTCTCATCTAATTGGAAAGTCTTATAAATGTTTTACATCACTGCACTTGCAAAATGTAGAATCTAGACATATTTGTTGTTATACCCATAATTTTGTGAACCATGTTTACTATGTTTATTTTTTAGGAAATGGGGTAAAACAGAACTGACTGAGGTTTTCAACAAGAGCAAAATCAACTTGTTGACCCAACTGCCTGAAAGCAACAAGACTAAGGAGAATCTCTCGGAAGTATTAGAAGAACGTGACCTGACTTTCCTCTATCCACTGTTGCGTATACAAGCCGAGCTATCCAAACAGCTACAGGCCGATTCTAATCCGCAGACGTTCTATAAGTGGATTAGAGAGAATCTGGATACGACGAGCTTCTCGGATCCAGGTTTCATTAACGCACTCATGACTGTGCTCCTCAAATATATCACGCAGGTTAGTTAGTTTATATTTGGTATTTCCTTAACAATGTTCAGCACAATTTATATTTCAGTATTATTTATTTATTTATTTATCACTTTAATGCTCAACAGGCTTACACCCAATTAAAGAACAAAGAAATTTACAGATATTATGTGTTACAATCATTGCAAGATATCAAAATGTAACTGTTTCTTACCGTGGTTGACAGATCTTTAGAAATTTCATGTAATTAACCTTTCATGTATAAACATCTCAAATTTTCACAACCTCTGATAATAAAGAAAACATTTTATATAGTTTATTTTATCAGTTAGTTAAAGAATACCGTAATCCATAGCTGTATTTAATACCTGCAAATTTTGACTTGCCCATTTCTCATGATTTTTAATTTATCCCTCGAATCCTAATTTACTCTATCCGACAACGTTGTTAGACTGCGTTCGTGCTGGAGTTCCGCTGTCGTTTGTTATTCTGTGGTAATGTCATTTATTGTCAATCAAATTGAAAATTTAGCCTCAAATTTAGGTTTTAGACATGATACAATTACTAGAGAGATATGATAATGCGGCTACCTATTTTTGCACTGTCACACGCATCAGACATGGGGTGAGTACAGTCGCAACATAATAATATATTATGTTGTGGTACAGTGAGTTTGACATTTCATCACATCTCATCTCTTAGCAAATTACAAAACTGTTGTTTTTTATTAGATTTTATAAATGTATTTCACTCATTTTTGTGTGCATACAGTTAGAAGTATTTTTTTGTGATCAGAATACTACTGTGACATGATGATATCAAGTTTATGACTGTTCACACTCTCTAACATCTTTACTTTTCATGTTTGTATTGCTACGATGTTAATCAAGGCCCCCCTTAATTATACTTATCTGGCGGTGCTAGGCAGGGAGAAGTATGAGCAGAAAGACTTTGAACAGAAGCATTTTTTACATTTTGCAGCAATACCTCCTTTAAACGCTGTCTACCCCGCACAACACCCATATTCGCCGCAGGTCCTGTAACTTTCTTGTGGATTGTTCCCAAGACATTTTTTTATGTTCAGCTTTCTAGTGTATTTTTGGATGAGTACATTTCCTGTTGCCCGAGCATTTGTATATTCTACATGTACCAAGTTTTCCTGTGAAGAAATGTATTAGTATTTATCTTATTTGTTATTGCAGGAAGCAGCCGCAACTGCTAACAATGATGAGAAGCTTTTAATTGAGAAAGAAAAGTCAATGCTGGAACTTTACCAGCCAATTTTGAGAGCATTCCTGCGTGAGAAGCATAGTCTCCAACTTGTGGCCCTGTACTCACTGCAGGTGCACTTCTTTTCTCTGGGATTTCCACAGAAACAACTGCTCAGGTGGTTTATGAATCTGTACGATTTGGAGATTGTAGACGAGGAGGCGTTCCTAACATGGAAGGAGGATGTCACAGATGCCTACCCAGGAAAAGGACAGGCACTGTTTCAGGTAACATATTAAGCTATTTAAAAAGAAACTTTATACTTGAATTTTGTAGTATATTTCAGAGAAAATTAAAGAAGCCAAGCTGCATTGAAGATTTCAAAGCTTTTCACGCTATTCTTTGTACTGCATTACTCAGTAAAGTATGTTTGGTCTCCTATTTTGTGTTTTATGGGTATCAAGCTTCCTTTGTCGACACTCTTTCCATGTTATTTTAACGGGAGCATTTGTGTTATTCAATGTTACAAATGATCGTTAAAGTTTGTTGCAGTATTGTCAAAGGAAATGCAGCTTAAATTATTTTTTGTGATTTTAATTACCATTTGCTCACTTAGCAGACAACTACATATCCAATAACAAGGTAACACATAATTACAAAAATCAAATGCATAACTAACAGCAAAATGATGATGGCTCCTCCTTGTACAAAAGATTCCGGAGGTAAAATACCCCTCCATTCGGATCTCCAGGAGAGGGGTGTACAGGGGGCGCCAGCATCAAGATTTAACATATCCTTCTCGAATATATGTGGCCTAAATTCTAACCTGAACTCCGTCCACTATTTCTTCCAGGCTAATAGGCCCCAACTCCTCTTCCTCACCGAAACTCAAATCAGTGCCAAAACAGCCACTAATCACCTTAATTTCCCGGGGTATGAGCTCCTTACTTCCTTTAGATTACATGGAGGCGTGTGCACGTACGTGCGTAGCAATCTACCCTGCACCAGACTCCCCAATTTAGAAGCTGGAAGAAAAGGCATACTATGAATAAAATTCTCTCTCAGGGCTGCAACTAAATTCATCTGTTGCATTTACCGGTCACCTTCTGAGAACAACTTTGTCCAGCTCTTTATCTACCGTTCTGAAAAAACCGACCATCTGATTTTTGAATATCCTTCCTCCGAGATCACTATTCTTGGTGACTTCAATGTCCATAATAAGGAATGGCTAGGATCTTCAATAACCGATCCACAAGAAAGAGCAGCGGAGGCCTTTGCAGTCAGCAATTCTTTTGCCAATATGGTTCAGCAACCTACTTACTTTCCTCGCATCCCAACACACAGCTCAAATCCCTTTGATCTCCTTCTTACTACAAATCCTGACTGCTATAAGATATCAGTCACCGCCCCCCTGGGTCGCTCAGACCACGGCATGGTCACTGCTTCCTGTGCAATGCAACCCAAGGTCACACAGTCATCACACCCGTGCATCGTTTGGCACTACAACTCCGTGAACTGGGACGAAATGCGAGATTACTTTTCCTCATTTCCATGGGCGTCTGTCTGCTTCTCTCATCCTGACCCCTCTGATATCTCACAAAACGTCACCGAAATTATCCAAGCTGGCATGGAATTATTTATTCCATGTACACAGAAAACCTCTTCAGTCACTCAAAAGCCCTGGTTCTCTAAATCCTGTGATAAGGCCAGACTTGAAAAGGTCAAAGCTCACAAAAAGTTTCTACACAATCACAGTCAAGAAAACCGTCAAGCATTTAACGACGCAAGAAACCGCTATGTCCGCGTTCTTTCTAAGGCAAAAAACTCGTTTAATAACCACATCAAAAACAAAGTCCTCTTAAGCTCCAGCGGCAACAAACCCTTTTGGACTCTTGCTAAATCTATTGGGAATAATTTCTGCAAGAGCACGTTCCCACCTCTTGTCTCAGGGGATGAAATTGTTTCTACCGCCCTGGGCAAGGCTGAACTTTTTGCTTCGTTGTTCGCCAGCAATTCTACTCTCAACCCACCTCCAAATGTTCAACCACCAACAGTCCCCAATGTCGCGCATAAAATGACGGATATCACTTTCAAAACTAAAAAGGTACGAAAGATGCTCTCTTCTCTTAATACCAGGAAAGCCTCCGGCCTTGACGTGATCCCAGCACTTGTCCTCAAAAAATGTGCACCAGAACTTGTTCCTGTCCTGACTCGTCTCTTTCAGACATCTTAAAATAGAGGCATATACCCTAGTAACTGAAAAACTGCTCAAGTACAACCTGTCCCCAAGAAAGGATCTAAATCGCTTCCTAGCAGCTACAGTCCTATTTCTCTCCTTTAAGTCGTCTCTAAAGTGATGGAAAAATATATAAACACCGAATTACTAAAATTTCTGGAAAAACACAGTCTAATCCACGACAGGCAGTATGGATTCCGTCAGCGCAGATCAACTGCCAACCTCCTTTCCTTTGTCACCCATTCTTTGAACAAGTCTATGGAACTACACGGAGAATCCCAGATTGTCGCTCTAGACATATCCAAGACATTCAACCAGGTCTGGCATGCAGCGCTGCCTAATAAACTACCGGCCTATGGCCTACCACCAAAACTCTGTACGTGGACAGCAAATTTCCTCTCCAACCAGAGCATTGCTGTTGTCGTGGATGGCCATTCCTCTATACTGTATCCAATTAATGCAGGAGTTCCTCAAGGTTCAGCTTTAGCCCCTACTTTGTTTCTTCTCCACATTGATGACCTCCTCTCTAGCACATCCAACCCAGTTCACAGTTACGCGGACGACAGCACCCTCCACTCAAATATACAATGTTCTAAGCCTGTCGCTAGCCCAATTAGATGAGGATCACAGACTCATGGAGGGTTCTGTCTCCGTGGATCTCCAAAAAAATATTAGGCTGGGGAAGTAGAAATCTTGTACAATTCAACCCCACCAAATCACAGTCTTGCTTTCTTTCTCATAAGAGATACACCAGTCCTAGACCCATCACAATAAACAACCAAGTTATTCAAAGTAATGAGTCCTTTTCACTTGTTGGCATTTCTGTGGATCCAAATCTCCATTGGCACCAACATGTTACATCAATTTCAGAAGCGGCTGCTAAGAAATTAGGTGTCCTCTTTCGGGCTCTCAAATACTTTTCACCAGCTAATCTCTATACCTTATATACTTTACAAATAAGACCAAACCTCGAATACTGCTCCCACATCTGGAGTGCTGCTGGACTCCATTCAGAAGAGAGCAATATGTCTCATCGGTGACCCTACCCTCACCTAAGGGCTGCCATCCCTTGCCCACCGACGTGCTGTTGGTGACCTCTCTCTCTCTCTCTCTCTCTCTTTTATAGTTATCTGCACGGGCACTGCTGAGAGTAGCTTTCTTCCATAGTTCCGCTACCTGCTGCCCCCAAAAGATCTACCAGGGGAACAGAGCGAATGCACTATTTTACTGTCCAGGTCACCAGACATAGAACATCTTGTTATGCCCGCTTTTTTGTCCCGAGGACTTCCAAGTTGTGGAATTCCTTGCAGGCACAGGTTTTTTCTTCTCCCCCGAACCTCCAAACCCTCAAGTCCAGAATTAACAAGTTGCCTCTTTCCTTCTTGTGGACACCCACGGTACGATAGTATTTAGGCAGTAAGCCCTCGTGGTGTGTTGTTGTAATAAAATAAAAATAGGCAGAATCACATCATGTTTGACACATCATATAAAATAAATAACAAGTCAGCAATAATTACAAATATTATAAACAAATCAAAAAAAAAAATCCAATTCAAAAGTGAAAAAAGTAATTCTGTCTCTGAGCACATTTTTTAAAAGTTGATAGACTGGTTAAAAAATATCAGTTTTCAGCATTGGCACAGTGATTGTAGAATGTTTAATGAGATATAAGCCTTTGGCCTCTCAGCCCTACGACCGCAATGAGTCTTTTGTGTGTGACTGTGTGTCCAATAACAAGATAACACACAATTACAATAATCAAATGCATAATTAACAGCAGGTAGAATCACATTATGTTTGACAAATCATATAAAATAAATAACAAAGCAGTAATAATTACAAATATTATAACAAATAAAAAAAAACAATTCAAAAGTGAAAAAAGTCATTCTGACTCTGAGCTACACGTGGAGAGACTGGTTAAAAAATATCACAGTTTTCAGCATTGGCACAGTGATTGTAGATTGTTTAATGAGTTATATAAGCCTTTGGCCTCTCAGCACTGCGACCACAAAGAGTCTTTTGTGTGTGACTTTTTCCTAATAGTTGCACAAAAAGTTCAGAATTTTTATGTAGTCTGCTTTCTTTTTGGGGTCCATTTTACCTATTTCCTGTGGTGTTAAGGTCACGCCTTATCCATTTTCATAAGGTGATAACCTTACTGGATTCGAGTGTCTTTTTGGAAAATGTATCTCTGAGAATAGTAATGATGTTATATCAAGTTATAGGCATTTATTAAAACAATATTTGGCAGATTATTTATATGAAAATTCACTACCATAATGCACTTGCTGCGTCCAGACCTTTTTTTCCTTCTGGGATTCAAGCGGCTGTACCCTTGCATTTTTTAAACTTAAAAATGATTAATTTTGTTGCTGTGTATGGATGCAGTAATGAATATAATCTACAAAAAGTAATTTCTTTTTTGGGCAAGTAAGAGACATTTGACAGTAATTATGCAGATCAGCGGCATACGTGATTTCTAAAAAATGTTTCGAGAAACACGCTAAAAGCACCAAACTGTGCATAAACAACAAGAAAGATGTTGTGGAGTCAACCCCTCCAACCAAAAGTTACGGGACCCGGGGTGAATAGGGGTGCTCGGCGGGGAAGAAAATATAAAGGTAAAATCAACAAAAACAGCTTAGTCTCTATAAGCAGCCTTTTTCACTTTTTGTATCAACACTTCGTCACAGTTTTTCCCCCCATCGCGCGTATTTGCTCCAGGTTCCCCAGCTTTTTGGGGGTTGAAGAGAGCATTTTTCTTGTCGTTTATACCCTAAACACTACAAAGCAGACCTGAACGCCCTGACCTGACTCTGGCCTGAACAAAAAAAAAACGTAGGAGAAAACCGAAAAAGCACAAAAACATGCATTTTGCAAAAAATTCTTATAATTTTTTTTTAATGCTGCTAATTATTCCTCAAGGCAGGATCAGTGGGCTTTATCCTGAATTTCTATAACCTACACAAACAAATTTTGTTAAAAACTGAGAAAATATGAAAAAGCAAAAGCAACTACTTAAAAATAAATCCCCATAATTGTAAAGATGTTTTATACTGCTAATAAGTATTATTTTAGACATTTACAATAGATACCATTTTTAGGCATGTCATTCCTTTCATCAGTGACTAAAATTTAAAATTAAAGCAGATGGAATAATACCCTTCTACCCTTATGTAGACATCAGTTTTAAACAAGGTTTTACTCTAGCTTTTGTTCGAATATGCATTATACAGGGCTTTCTTTAATTCCCGAACCCCACGTGACCGGATTCTGTCTGTCTCTCTCTCTCTCTCTCTCTCTCTCTCTCTCTCTCTCTCTCTCTCTCTCTCTCTTAGTGGAATATGATTTTATGAGTTGGCAGTCCAAAAAGTAACCAAAAAACCACTAGACTAGGGACTCTAAAGTTACTAAATCAAATGACAGTTCAGTCCATTGGCGTTCAATTCCTTTTGACGGTTATTTTGTATGTATATTGTGCATTTTCCAGGTTCGATCACCTTCTTCAAATAGTTTTCTATCTGTTGGACAATAAAAATAAACAGTTTTTATCAAAACTTAGCATTTTCATTCTGTTTTTATGTAAGTTAAAAGTGTAGGTATGTTAAGGTTATGTTGTTGATGATATTCAACATCGCATGGAACGAAGCCCTACCAAATATGTTCGTCGGTAATCTGCCCAAACAGGTACATATTTGTTACATGTTACACAATACACATTCCTACAACCGTAAATTAGAAGTTTAAATGATGGGACCTCAATTTGTTTACGTACATTACAAAATTTGGATATCTATTCAAAATAAAAGTAATATTATATTGTTTTTAATTTATTTTTTTAACAATCAATAACAGTAAACCATACATTTAATTATTTATTTATTTATTTATTGAATACATGCCCAACAGGATAATCCCATTAATAGTGCACCAAACAAAAAGAACAATATGAACAAAAAATACTTCTAAAACAAAACTAAAATACTCTGCAAAACATCACAAGGCAGAAATTCCACAAAACAGTACATATAATGACCTTAATAACTGACAAAGTAAGATATAGCCACCCTACGAATAACTGCAGCCTTATCCGAAAAAAAGTCACACAAGTTTGCAATATTATTAAAGTCAGAGCTCATTGTGTACACAGGTGACTTCATATACGAGTTAGTCCATGAACAGACTTACTGTTAAAAATATTAAATAATAAATACATTTAAGACATTTACTGTTTCACATTATTATAATTTTTATATTTTTTATAAAACCCCAAATGAAATATGAGACGACACTGGCATCTTAGGGATTTCATTAATTCAGGTTGGACAACCGTGTATGCCGGGTTGCCTAACTTAAACGGTCACGTGGGGTTCGGGAATTAATGAAAGCCCTATATATTGTATCAGAATAGTATACTATGTAATAAAATTCTAGAAAAAAAATGCATATTCTAGCAAACGCTAGAGTATAACCTCGTTTAAAACTGATGTCTACATAAGGTGTTACCACCTTCAAACAAACACTTAGAAACCAGAACCGTGGTATATGTGATTGACCTCAGCTGGAGATAGATCTGCTCAATGGTGAGGTCACGATTGCCTATTATAACACCCTACACTAAAATAGCTATCTATCAGATTATCATATTTATTAAGATTATCAATACTTTTAGGAGGTTGGCAGATCTGGATGTAGTTGGATACTCACGTTATTTCTTTGTTTGTTTCGCACTGCTTGGAGTCCTATATTTATGGGCGCCCCAGATTAGTGCCAGGTAATCTGGAAATTTAGATATCTAGGTAATCGCCAGTAAGAATGAATTGTTTGCGCTGACGCCAAAAGAAAGGAGAACTTAGGGAGGAATTTCTCTTCAATCAAACAGATATGTTAATGTAACAAAGTATATAAATTTATTCATATAAATTAAATTTGGAATAGAAAACAAAGTGAAATAATAATGGTCGGTAAATCTCAAATAAGCATTAATTGCACACAAATAAAAATCAGATAAACAGCAAGAACTACAAGAAAAAGAAATTATCAATTCACTTACATATGACAAAACAATAAGATAAAGATGGTTACATGTTACTAAAATACTGATGTTAGCCACTTGAGCTTTATATGTAAGATGAAATACTGTATTTTACAGCTAAAAAGCAAACACAAATTATTAGGCAAACCACTTGACGTCTGTCAATCAATTTGATTAATTTTTCAATAACTTTAACTGGCCAGTTCTTTGAGTGGGGCTCCAAAAAAAGAATATATAATCCTACGTGAAATTTCTGCATTAATTATTGAAAATAAGAGATATTGAAAAGAATGTACATGTTAGATATTTCACAGACAAAATTTACTAATTACAATTTCAAGAACTATGTGTTTAAATTTACAGACAAAATTCAACAGATTAAACAGGAAATTTGCAGTCATTCTTATAGCATCCCGCTGACACTGTTCAAGTTCGAATTTGTTTACGTTATTTTGGAAAGTTCAAGTTATGAGGCTTCAGATATTAGATTGCTTGCATGAAAATTTCTACCGGCGCAGAGAAAAAGAGTTACACGAACTCACCCAATTTTCCTGTATAGAGTTACCTGATGACCCTATGAAAGTGCCTTCCAAGTGGGATCAACTATGAGCACCTGAGACAGGTTCACAGACTCCAATTTGGTTGGTGGACTTATTACCCCAATATTAGGAAACCATTTGACAACTATGTCGATGTTCTGAATTCGCTTGACGGAAACTTTGCAAATCGCAATTTAAAACGTGAATTGGTCCAAGTGAAATTCACTGCCAATTGACTCAAACTTCGGTAGTAACCAGGAAGTCTTTCTGATTAAGGCAAGAAATCAACAGGTTGGAACAAAAAATCACAACTTGACTCGCGTTTTTATGCTAAATATGATGTTTATTTAAACTCGAAAACCGTTTAAATTACTTTAAACAATTACTGACAATAATCATTAGGTAGTGCAGATAACAGAAAGGATTTTATCATCCCCTTTTAAGATAATTTAATAGCCACCGAAACTAAGAGGTGTTTATTCGACAAGCGCCAGGCAAAGACTCTGCTAACGTGTCGAGTTCTGCAATTCCTAACCGCTGCATGCAAAAATTCTTACCGTGACCGTTGGTGGCTGTGCGCGAGCTCTTTCGAGCCTCCATTCTTCGAATGACATAAAACGAGACCTCCAATCGGTGGCGAAGTCACGACATCTCTTATACACACCTCCACAACAATGGACTCATCCGTTCGTTTGGTAACCGATTTTCTATATTTCATCATAATTACGTCAGCTTCTGTTATTTACCTAGAATCTCAGGACAATAGAGATATTTATTTTCTCCAACAAAAAGGCAACGTTATTCAATATTTAGATTTCGACGTATATTATAGGGAATTCTGTGCGGTTCTTAGCGAATTTTCATCCAAATTATTTTGAAACCTGACATTTAAAATATTTATTATAGATAGGGTTTTTGGTATTATTTAGATACTTGGGAGCTTTCTAAGGGTGTTTTGAACCAGTAATGATTCCAGATAAGAAGTGAATCGTTACAAAGGGTAGAGGAGTATTGTTTACATTTAATCCATCTGTTTATGAACTGCAATAGGGAAATGTAATATTTATAACATTGTTTTTTGTTTTTTTCTAATTTATTAATTTGTTTAATAGATGGCTTAATAATAACAATTAAAATTTATAAGCATTAGAATACTTATTTCATTACGGGACACTAAACATTATGTAATTGCCCAGAGTTATAAACATTCAATCTCTGCTTTCTCTTTTCAAACTTTATTACGAGAATGTTGAATCTCACACCACACGAGTCGTCTTATTTGATTTGTTCCTCTTACTGTCAGATTTGAAGGGACGGCTCATCAAATTTATCATTTACGCTGTAGAATTAAAATAAGTTTATGCAATATTATATGAATCTTTGTAAACTGGCAAAAGGAATATGGGTTACTAAGTTACGGCTCGCGTTGCTAAGTAGCTTATGTATCACCTAGAAACCTAGGATACACACAATATAAATTGCTTTCGCATTCATTAAACGTTTTTTACTAGACGATTGGAGTTAATACCTATTGAATAAACAGGATCTCTCATGGTTCTGAGCAATGATAATAATTTTAAAATATTCAAGTATTGATACAGTAGCCACCCCCCCCCCCCCCCCCATGGAAATTTCTACTAATAGTACTTTTGAATCATGCTCTTAATGTGCTGCGTAAATTTATTGTACACTTTACATTGCCAAGAACGTAATATTTATATTATATACATGTACATCGTGTATGTTGTATTTAACAGGCTGTATACTTTGTAATGACAAACAATTAATGCTTTGCTTTCAATGTTAATCATGTATAATTTTAATTACAGGTAAATCAATGGCTAACATGGTTGCAGACAGCATCTGAAGAGGAGGAAGAAGGTGACGATTAAATGTCCCTCATTTTCCCGAATTCGTGATAATGTCACTTAGGAAAAAATTATTTTAATTTAAGTTATTGAAAAAGAAAGTACACACACACACACAAACACATACACAAGCAAGAAGGACGATAGTCCAATGATTTTGTTTCGTTTTGGTGTATTGACTGTGGTTTTCAACCTGGAGTATTTTCAAACTTAAACTCTTGTGTTGCGGTTTTGCAATTTTATGTACTTGTTGAATGGGGGGCCCTATTAATCGAGACGGGTCTCTTGCTAATTAAGTTACTAGTGAAATTTCTTAAACTTATTTTGTAATTTTTATGTAAATCGTATAATATAATTTACATGAATGTTTAGTTGAAATATGAAAGTAGATCTGTAAGTTTATATTTGCATGAGTGCTGTCAAAATTTATTATGTAAAATTTTTATTATTATTATTTTCTTATATATTGGAATGTACTTTTTCCTGGCTTCTAGGGCATCAAATTCTTAGATACTGATAATGTGTTCTTCATATCAATTATGTAAGCTGGACTCCAATAATAATTAATTTCATTCTAAAGTATTTTTGTTACAGATGTATTAGTTTAAATTTTCCTATACACTTAGATTAGTCAATGTGTCTCGCATTATAAGATATTTGAGAAGTGTACTGTGAACTTTACGTTAATAAACATTTGGTGGTGTTTTGCTATCAATAACAAGTTTTACATGTTTAAATTTATCAATTTTTTTCCAAACACCATATTATAAATAATTTACTGTTATGTAACTAAAAATTTGGTTATTTTTATTTTTTGAACTGTATCACACGATCAACTTTATGTAAAATCAATACATTTTATTTAACAGTAAGGTGTTTTATTCAGAAGGTAATAAGTACATTTGTTACCTCCTTCAAATAAATGAACTTTTACCATCAATATGATGTAAGGTATTATGTAGTAAGCAGAAAAGCTGTTATCTAAAGATTGACCTCAATTGGATCTAAATCCGGTTGGTAGTGAGGTCACCATTAGCTGTTGAACCCTAACCTAATGGATCTACCTATCAGATTTTATTATTTGCAAGATGAGTAGTGGCGTGCGGTCCATGGAAGCAAGGGAAGCATTGCTTCCCTTAAAATAACTACTACATACCTACTAAAAAATAATTTTTATTAAACCGCAATATTTAAGATCTCTTTTGTATTTTAAATATTAAATTTCAAATTCTGAAACTAATTTAATTATTAAAATTTTTAATTTGCAAGCTCACACACATAATTATTTATTATGCATCATACTGTACTTGTTTGTATATGCGCTCTTAGCAAGGACGTCGTCGCAGTAAAAGCTACCACCAACGACCAGCATGAACCTGATACTACGGGTGGATGCAATGACTTCAGTTAAATACACCTAGTCAGTAGACCACTTGAGGAGAAACGCTCGACGTGTATTTTTAGAACGTATTTTACCGGGAAGACCCACTACACATACAAAGAGAATGCTTCGCATTATTTCGTAGATATAAGCAGTCGACTAAGTTAAATACATTGGCATTTTATGAGTATTAATATGGCTACAAGTACATCAGCTTTTAACAGCGGAGACGGCGGGGGTGGGGATTTACAAACAAGTGGTAATAATAACTGTGATTGTGTTGTGTGTTTTTTGATGACCAAAGGATTTTCAGCTTTACCGTTTGCTGAAAAACTTGCTATTATTAATAAAGGTAGGCCGAAACCTACTCTAAAAAACTTAAATACAAGAATTAAAACATGTATTCGACATTTCAACGCTGAAAAAACTTATAAAAAATATGAATGGTTAACGGGTTGTGAAAACAGGAATAAACTGTTTTGTTGGCCTTGTAGTCTATTTGTGACTGAAAAGGGAGTGTGGAATAAAAGTGGGTTTTCCGACTTTAATAATCTACATAAAGTAGTAAAAAGACATGTTGTGTCTAAAGCACATTTACAGAGCATTTTAAAATTGTCTTTGGAAAAACGCGAATTCAATAGGCCGTTGACAAGCAGATAGAAATTAGTCATCGCCAACACAATGAATTGGTTGATAAAAACAGAAACATATTAAAAAGACTTATTGATGTGTGTTTTCTTGGTCGCAGCATGAATTGGGCTTCAGAGGTCATGACGAAACAACTACATCTGCAAATAGAGGAAACTTTCAAGACCTAGTTTCTTTAATAGCCAAGTATGACATTTGTTTTAAAAATCACTTGGAACAGCCTAATGTTTTTTGCGGGACATAAAATCGCATTCAGAATGACTTAATTTCGGCCGCTGTCACTATTATTTTGAACAGAATTAAATCTGAAATTAAACAGACTCATTTCATTGCTATTGTTCTAAATGAAACCACATATGTAACTAATTTAAGTCAACTATCTGTAGTAATACGCTACGTAAAATGGATGGGAGTGTACAAGAAAGATTTTTAGGCTTTAAAAATGTGACAGAAGATCGTACCGCAAACGCTGTATATAAAATTGTGCCTAATATTATGAAAGATATTGAGGAGGCTGATAATAAATTAATTGCCCAAAGCTATGATGGGGCTGCTGTTATGGTAGGAGGTCTTCAAGCTAAAGTGCGGGAAACGTTCTCCAGTGCTTTATGTGTACACTGTTGTGCTCATAAATTTAATTTAATTTTATCCCAATCTATAAATCGTATTAAAGAATGTAGTGTTTTTTGCTACCCTAAGTGGAATGGCTGCTTTTTTTTCCAAATCTATTAAGCGCACACAAGCCTTAGACTAAAATTGTTAAAAAACATTTACCCAAAGTAGCTGCAACGCGATGGAACTACAACGGCAGGCTTGTGTTAACTATATTTGAACAGTGTGATTCATTAATTGAACTTTTTGAAAATATGGAAAATAGCAAAAATTGGGACGCAGAAACAATAAATAGTTCTAGAGGATTTTTGGATGGTTTGAAAAGAGACTTTAATTTTAATTTTTTACTTAATATATTTCCGGAAATATATCTGTTTTCAGATAATATATTGAACATATTGCAATGTAAAACAAATGACAATGGTTTTTGCCTGAAAAAAATTAGTGAATTTAAATCCATTATAATTCAAAAAAGGAATGAATTTGATAAGTTCTGGAAAAAACAATGGAATTAGGAAAACTGAACCACGAAGAAAGCGTCTGCGCACTGATAATGTGGGAGACCTTCAAACTTCTTATCGCCGCCTTTTCTACGAAATCATAGATCAAATTCAGCAGCAAATTAACTGCAGATTTGATCATCTCAGTGACCTGAAATTTCTTGAATTGTGTAATTTTGGAGGATTTAAAGGGATACCTTTCCCAGAAGATTCATTCAAATCATTATTTCACTACTATGGACATTATTTTGACAACGCCTTATTACGATCAGAACTTACAGTCATTTATGAAACCGATGTTATTGACACAAAAACTAACGCGAGTGAACTTTTAACTTTCTTAAAACAATCAAAATTGGAAAATGCATATTCTGAAGTGTTCAAATTATGTGAATTAGTATTAACAATTCCTGCTACTAGTGCATCTGTAAAACGAAAATTTTCTACATTGAAACGTATCAAGAGTTTTATTAGGAATTCAACAGGACAGGAAAGACTTTCTCAAATTTCAATTTTGTCAGTTGAAAATAACCTCGTCCAGGAAATGTCCCAGAATCCCACAGTTTTATGACGACATTATTGACGAATTTGCCAAAAACGACGGAAGAATTGAGTTACACTACAAATAGATAAGTTGCTGAGAATTGCTTCCCTTATTTAAAATGTCACCGCACGCCCCTGAAGATGAGAGACACTGCTAGGGTCACAAGATGTTAAGAAATAAAGCCTACTACTTACCTAGTTCTGAGTTGTTCTGTCAGACGTCCCATATTTATTGGATCTCCTGAACAGAACCTGGTTATTTTTAAAACGGTAGTAGATATCTCGGAAAAAGGTAGTCAGAATTATCTATTGAATCGCCGCCAAATATAAGAAATATTGGTTAGGAATTACTTTTCAATTAAACAGATATGTTAATGTAACAAAGTATTAAATTTATTCATATAAATTAAATTTGGAATAGCAAGCAAAATTAAATAAACATGGTTGGTAAATCTCAAATGAACATTAATCATACACAAATAAAAATCAATTAAACAGCAAGAACTTCAAGAAAAGAAATTATCGTGTCACATACATATAACAAAATAATAAGATAAAAATGGTTGTATGTCACTAAAATATCAATATTAGCTACTTGAGGTATATCAAAAGTCAAATGCTGTATTTTACAGCTCAAAAGAAAACACACATTAGTAGGTAAAGTATTTGACGTTTGTCAATCAACTCTGTTAATTCTTCAATGACTCGACTGGCCAGTTTCTTGAGTGAGCCTCCATAAAAAAACATTCCTATGTGAAATTTCTACATTAATTATTGAATGAAAGATATTAAAAAGAATGTACAGGTTAGATATTTTACAAACGAAATTTGCTATTTACAATGTCAAGAAATATGTATTTAAGTTCACAAAATTGACAAAATTCTAAGATTAAACAGGAAATTTACAGTTATCCTTACAGCACCTCCCTGACACTGTTTAAGTTCAAGTTTGACTACGTTATTTTGAAAGTTCAACTTGTAGGGGTTCAAGTATTCGATTGCTGCTTGAGAAATTTTGCTGGTATATAGAGATAGGATTTATTTCGACTCACCAAAACCTCCTGCATTGTGTTACCTGATGACCCTATGAAGATGCTTTCCAACTGGGATGAGCTATCAGTGCCTGACACAAGCTCACAAACTTCAATAAGAGAGAGAATAATTGGTACTTCCCATTAACGGTTATTGGGCTAGTGGATTTTGTTGTTCAAATACTAGGAGACAGTTTATCCCCTATGTCGATACGCTGAATTACTTTGACGAAAACTTTTCAAACAACAATTAAAACATAAACTGGCTCAAGTGAAATTTACTGCCAATTGACTCAAAATTCGCTAATACTCAGAAACTCTTTCTGATTAACGTAAGAAATACACCAGCTCGAAAACAAAGGATCACTATTAACTCGCGTTTTTATGCTAAACACGGCGTTTATTTAAATTTAAAAGCCGCTCAAATGACTTTAAACAATCACTGGCAATTATTATTAGATAGTATGGATAACAGAAAGGGTTTTATCACCCCTTTTTAAGATAGTTTTTAGCCAGTGCAACTAAAAGGTGTTCACACGGCAACGTGCCGGCTTGGACTCCCCGGAGCTAACGTCTGTTTCTCTCGAGATTCAAATTCCGTTTCCCTTAACACCTACATCCCTCGCCTATAGTTCAGGACCTTCAAGGTTAATTTCATGACAAAATTGCAGATGTAGTTCCGACTCCACTTAACATTGATAATGGACTCATACCTTCAAGGTTAAGTTTAAGATGAAATAATAATTTGTTCCAGAACATTCTCAATGGATATCTTGTTTACTTTAATGTCCTAGGAAAATGCGACAGACTATTTACTAACAAAACCATATTGCGTCTAGATATTTGAATTTTAACGTACACATTTAAAATGCAGTACGGTGTTCAGGGTAGTTAAACATTGGCGACTTTTCATCAAATAATTTTTTAAGTCCAAAACTTGAAGTATTTAATATCGATAGGGTTTTTGGTCATTATTGAGATACTTGGGGGCTTTCTAAGTGTTTTTAAACCAGTAATGATTCCAGATAAAAAGTGAATCGTTACACATTTTAAGAATCCAAATCACCGTAACGCATGTTTTGAGACTTGAAAATCGTTTCTCTAACAAAGCTAGCATCATCAATGCATGAAAAATTGTAAACTACTTAAAACTAAAGATCACCTTTTATACTACGTCTTAGGTAAAGACCGATAAAGAGAGGGATGAAATCCCTGGCAAATTTTCTGTGTATTGTATTTTATTTGCTATTTGAGAACTTCCATTATAACTTTAACCGCTGAGTTTCGGAATATCTTCTATCTGAAAGAGGGAGTGCAAACAAAAGGTATAAATCATTAGCAGGGCTCGGTTTAAGGAACTTTTGTTTTTTTGTCTTAGAAATATAAAGACTTTCATACGCATATAACTTCACTGTCATTTTTTATATGTTTGTTAGACAACCAGCGAAGTTAGATGCGTACGAAAATATTTATATTTCTAAGGCAATAAAAACCAAAAGTTGCTCATACTGAGCTCCGCCTTTGATTTATAGCCCTTTGTTTGCACTCTCTCTTTAAAATAGAAGAGATTCCGAAACTCTGCAGGTAAAGTTATAACAGTAGTTCGAAAACGTTGTCCGGCAATTAAAATACATTACACAGAAAATTTGTCTGAGATTTCGTCCCTCTTTACCTAAGACATAGTATTAAAGGTGATGTTTAGTTGTAAGTAATTAGATACTCAATAAAAGGCTTCTGATCCAGACTGCAAAATTTTATTGTTAAACTCTATTAATTTGCCCCTGAGGATGGCTACTAGGTAGCCGAAACGCGTAGGGTTTAACAATAAATTTTTGCAGTCTAGATCAGAAGCCTTTTATTGAGTATCTAATTATGTCTATCCCAGACCATGTGACGTTTAGGAATGAAATAGTTGTAAGTAGTTGAGAATTTTTCATCCTCTGATGACGCTAACTTTGTTAGTCTTTAAAAAGATGTGTTGTGGTGATTTGGGTTCTCCAAGTGTACTTATTAGTGCTCATCAGAAGTTCCAATCTTCACTTAGTTACAAGGTAACCTAAGATTTTTCGTTAATTTTCATTTTTTTTTAAATTAATTTGGAGGGATCGGGATGGTTGGACTTTCGGAAATGTATATACATGAGCGTAATTAGACCCCCTAGAAACCATATCTAGGTTAAAATTTTTATTTGAATATGAATAATATGAAGACCCAATCCTTAGAGCAGGGAGAAGGGTAGGTTGGGTTGTTGTAGTTTGATTCCGGTGCCTCAATCTGCCTACTCTCCAAAACTTGGTTCTTAGATCTGGATGTGTTTAATGCTAGACTTAAGAGGACACTAGCTGCCGCTTGATCGTGTTGTTATTTATAATACGTCTATATGGGTCATTATATGAGTCATCAGTCGGGCTGGTAAGATTTACTGTGTCTGGTACCAGAATTACAGTATCTCAACCTGATTAATGACTGATAACGACTCAGCTGAGAGTTTACTACAGAATATAATGGAATAGCTTAATTAGCCACAAGATCACATACAAAAATAAAATATATTATCCTCGTGTGAGGATGGTAGTGTCACATTTTGGCGCAATGGCAGAATGTCTGTGACAAATATATTGTACAGCAGAGGGGAGATAGCAGAACCCTGTGGGAGGCCAGCCGTTGCTAAGTAAATTCTAGATCTGGTTCCCAGGTGTAACGGCTCTCGAGCGACGCTCAAGGTGGTTGGAGACTTCTCTGAAGATAGACGGCTCGCGACCAACGCTTGTTACGAGTACCGCAGTTAGAACCACGCACTACTACAGCAACAGGGTGAATGAAGTCTTCTGTACTTACAATCAATAGAACACTGTCTCTGCTAGTTGCGACTGGACCGCGAACACATGAGCACTACACCGAATACCGACCGAACACACACACACACAAATATATATATATATATATATATATATATATATATATATATATATATATATATATATATATATATATATATATATATTTATTAACATTAAACCTGAAATAAAAAACTTAAAAACTAGGCAACAAGTCTATGGAACAACACGGTGAATCCCAGATTGTTGCTCTAGACATATCCAAAGCATTCGACCAAGTCTGGCACGCAGCGCTGCTTAATAAACTTCCGGCCTATGGCCTACCACCAAAATTCTGTATGTGGACAGCAAATTTCCTCTCCAATAGGAGCATATCTGTTGTTGTGGATGGCCATTCCTCTAAACTGTATCCAATTAATGCAGGAGTTCCTCAAGGTTCAGCTTTAGCCCCTACTTTGTTTCTTCTCCACATCAATGACCTCCTCTCAAGCACATCCAACCCAGTTCACAGCTACGCGCACGACAGCACCCTCCATTCAAATATACAATATTCTAAGCCTGTCTCTTTAGCCCAATTAGATGAGGATCGCAGACTCATGGAGGCTTCTGTCTCCGTGGATCTCCAAAAAATATTAGACTGGGGAAGTAGAAATCTTGTACAATTCAACCCCACCAAAACTAAGTCTTGCTTTCTTTCTCACAAGAGATACACCAGCCCTAGACCCATCACAATGAACAACCAAGTTATTCAAAGTAATCAGTCCTTTTCTCTTGTTGGCATTTCTGTGGATCGAAATCTTAATTGGCACCAACATGTCACATCAATTGCAAAAGCGGCTGCTAAGAAATTAGGTTTCCTCTTCCGGGCTCGCAAATACTTTTCACCAGCTAATCTCTATACCTTATATACTTCACAAATAAGGCCAAACCTTGAATACTGCTCCCACATCTGGGGTGCCGCTGCCGCTTCTACACTCGCTATCCTGGACTCCATTCAAAAGAGAGCTATATGTCTCATCGGTGACCCTACCCTCACCCAAAGGCTGCCATCCCTTGCCCACCGACGTGCCGTTGGTGACCTCTCTCTCTCTTTTATAGATATCTGCACGGGAATGCTCAGAGGAGCTTTCCTCCATAGTTCCCCCAGCTGCTGCCCCCAGCAGATCTACTAGGGGAACAGAGCGAATGCACCCTTTTATTGTCCAGGTCACCAGACATAGAACATCTTGTTATGCCCGCTCTTTTGTCCCGAGGACTTCCAAGTTGTGGAATTCCTTGCCGGCACATGCTTTTCCTTCTCCTCCGAACCTCCAAACCTTCAAGTCCAGAATTAACAAGCTGCCTCTTTCCTCCTTGTCAACACCCACGGTACGATAGTGTTTAGGCTGTAAGCCCTCTTGGTGTGTTGTTGAAATTTAAAAAAACAAAAAAAAATTTAAAATTTAAAAAATCTTTAATTAAAACTAAGTAGTCGTAAATAAACTGCGACACAGCACTGACGCAGCCATACAATTCCAATCGCTTGGGAAATTAGCAGTATATCTTGAATTATATAAGCCATTGTACAACCAAAGTACAAGCACCGTAAAAGGCAGGTAATGCCTTGCGTAATACTGACGCCACTGGGGAGATGTGCTTCACAGGATAGGTTTGAATAATAACATTGCCAATGGAGTCTTAAAAAATCTGAAAAGTAAAAATAAAATTTAAGGCAACCGTAGTAACAAGAAATTTAATAACACCATGTTTAAATCAATAGTGAAATGATGTTATTTATATTGGGGACAGGTAAATTGAGTAACCGCGGTACATGTACACTCACAATATACATACATTCATATAAATTACAGAAGATAACATTCAAAAGTAAAAATAATAATGTCAAACATCTTACCGAACATGTAGAGATCTGGTATCCGGTAGAATTTCTATGTTTTGGATTATAACTACACGAGTTCCAGTATGGTTTCTAATCCACAAGGATGGAGACCTGAAAAAGATAACTAAAATCGTGGCATATCGTTCGGCCGACAGATAGTCTAGTCGACACTACAATAGAGCAGGGGTTCAACCGAGGATACTGCTTTTTTCAGTATTTGGGCGACTGGCTGAAGTCTAATATGATGAGTGCGTATCGTTCGACTGACAGTGCCTACATGTATGCAACTCCTGCATATACCAATTCAGTTAGGTTGACGTTCAATCATTTATTGGTTAGGTGTATTTAATCGCGGTAGTCTTTAAGTTTATGCAATAGGCAATTTGCTTAACACCTTTGTATACATAGTATTTTTTTTTTTTTGTTCCCTCAGGGCTCGTCCGCGGCCTTGCCGCCCCGATAGCACCGCAACCCTTGGTTGATTGTGCATACCCCTAGTCTTACTCCACCCATTCCAAAATCACTGTGCCTTGAACTAGTCTGCACAGCGATTGGTAGGGTGAAGTTTTATATTGCTCTGTCTCCGGTCTAGAGTGACCGTAGATCAGTTGTCTTTTCCGGTCCAGAGCTATACACTCGCACAAGATGTGCTGGGCTGATTCCTCCCCCTCGCCGCAGAGTCTGCATGCGAGGTCCCCTTCGAACCGCCCCATTTTATGTAGGTGTTTCTTGACGGCCATGTGTCCCGTCAAGAGACCTGTTGTGTTTCTGAGCTGTCCTCTGCTAAGGTTTAGCAGCTCCACAGCTCTCTTTGAACTGGGTCCGTCAATTATTGACTTCCCATGTCTGAGCCCTGGACAGTCCGCCCAGTACACCTTGTGTTGGTTTCTGACCCAGGACTTAATGGCTCCCCTGGCAGTGCTCTTTGACACGCCCAGAGCCGGTTCTGGTCCCATAAATGGTTCTGCTGACCCCCTCTTTGCGAGACTGTCAGCTTCTTCATTGCCTTTGACCCCCGAGTGACCCGGCACCCAGATGAGGGTCACCTCATTCTGCCCAGCCAGGTCGCTCGTCTCGTCTCGGCACTCACTCACCAGCCAGGAATTTACCCGTGGGCTACTTAGTGCCTTAAGGGCTGCCTGGCTGTCTGTGGCTATGAGGATCCGCTTGTTGGTGTAGCCCCTCCTCTTGTTCTCCCGCACACAGTGCAGGATGGCGTACATCTCGGCCTGAAACACCGTTGCATGGGCTCCGAGGGAAATACTGTGACTTACCCTCGGTCCTTCCGAGTAAACACCTGCCCCCGTCCCACGCTCCCCGCCAGATCCGTCCGTGAACCAGACGAGCGCGTCCCGTGGTATGCCCGGTGTCTCCTCCCGCCATGCCCCGCGATCAGGGATTTCCACTGTGAAGTTGTTTTCCCTGCACATTCGCGGGCTCGCGAAGTCTGACCTCATTTCAAGCATGGGTTCCTTCACGATCTCCTGAATTTTGCAGTGGCCCCTGAAGCCTGGGTTGATCTTCAGTCTACCATTGCAGGCTAGTCTGTATAGTCCTAGCCTGGCCTCTCCCATAATAACGAAGTGTAGGGGGGGTAGATCCAGCAACACCTCCATGGCGGCTGTTGGGGTTGAAGACATGGCCCCTGTGATGCCTAGGCAAGCCATCCTTTGGATCTTGCCTAGTTTTTGTTTGGCACTGGATTGTGTCACCTTAGGCCACCAGACCAGTGCCGCATATGTTAACGATGGTCTGACCACCCTTGTGTACAGCCAGTGGGCCATACTAGGTCTTAGTCCCCACGTTTTTCCATATAGCCGCCTAGTGACGGCTAAGGTCATGACTGCCTTACGCAGTATTTTTCCAATGTGACCATTCCAGGTTAGCTTAGAGTCCAATACGACCCCAAGATATTTTACCTCCCTGGCCATTGGAACGCTCCTACCGTATAGAGTGAGAGTTCTGTGGCTTTCACACTTCCTCCTCCTCGTAAACGGCACGACGGTTGCTTTCTCGGGGCTCACCCCGAGCCCTTGATCAACCGTCCACCCTTCCACCACTTTCAGTGCAGTCTGCATACGCTCCCACACTGCCTGTGTGACCTTTCCTCGGACTATGATGACAATGTCGTCCGCATAGCCCTGTACCTCATACCCCCCTCCCGAGAGCCTCCCCAGCAGGCCGTCCACGACTAGACACCAGAGCAAGGGAGACAGAACGCTCCCCTGCGGACACCCCGCCGCGACCCCCGCCAGCAGAGTCCCTCCCGCGAGTGTGGTGAACACCGCCCTGTCCCTGAGCATGGAACCGATCCACCTGCAGCAGGTCTCCTCTATTCCACGCTCCCGGGCAGCTGCCAGAACCGATCCGAACGAGGTGTTGCTAAAGGCCCCCTCTATGTCTAGGAAGGCCCCCAGCGCCACCTCCTTGTTCTCCAGCGTATTCTCCAGTTTCAGCACCAGTTGGTGCAGTGCTGTTTCTGTTGAGAATCCTGCTCTGTATGCATATTGTCCGCAGTGTAGAGGATATGCTTCCAGTACACCGCCCCTAATGTGCCGGTCGAGCAGTTTTTCCACTGTTTTCAGCAAGAAGGACATGAGACTTATTGGCCTCAGGGACTTTGCCTGGTCTGTTGGACGCCCAGGTTTAGGAATAAATACAACCCTGGCCAGTCTCCATGCCCTCGGAATGTACCCCAGAGCCAGGCTGGCCCTCATAATGAGGGTAAGCACCGGCGCCAGTATATCTATCCCCTGTTGGAGCATGATGGGCATTATTCCATCAAATCCCGGCGATTTGTATGGCTTAAAGCTGTTAATGGCCCATCTGATTTTGCTCCAGGTAACCACCTCTTTAGCGACTGTCCAGTCTACTCTAGATGCCCGCCTATAAGGCGCCTCTATTTCTGAGTGTTCCCAGTCCGGAGGTGATTGGTTTATTATGTTACAGCCGGGGAAGTGCGTCTGGAGTAAAATTTCCATAGTTTCCTCCCCCGAGCTTGTAAAGCCTCCCGTGGGTGTTCTAAGGGAGCCTATGTTAGTCTGAGGGCCCTTAGACAGGATCTTGTGTAGTCGAGCACTCTCGGACGTGTTTTCCACTTCTTCGCAGTGCCTCCTCCACGACTCCTTCTTGGCGTCCCTCAGTCTTTTGTTATAGGTCGATAGGGCCTGTCTATATTCATCCCATGCTCCCGACCTTTTGGCCGCGTTAAACAGCTTACGAACCTGCGTCCTCCTTTGCCTGAGGTCCTCGTTCCACCATGGGACGTTCCTGGTGGACACCCTCATTTTCAGGGGGCAGTTGGCATTATAGGCCGAGGTAATTGCGTCTCGCAATTGGACTGCTGCAATCTCGAGGTCTATTGAATCCCTTATGGCCCTCTCAACCCCCCGCAGTTCCACAGCTAGGTCTGCCCTGTAGGCTTCCCAGTCCGCCTTGCGGGGGTCCCGGTACCATACCGTTTCTCTTTCGACTTTGGCGATTTCAAACCGGATGTATCTGTGGTCTGAGCTACTCACTTCCCCAGACACAGACCAGCTTTTAACAAAGTCACCCAGAAACTGGGTGGAAACTGTTAGGTCTAAAACTTCCTCACGCCGTGTTGTGACGAATGTCGGTTTATTACCTCTATTCAATATGTCTAAATTAAATTTCATAAAGAATTGTAAAAGTGCCTCACCCCTAGAGTTTGTGTCCGAGCTACCCCACAACTCATGGTGTGCATTCGCATCCATGCCGATGATGGTCTGCCATCCACCTGCTCTGCTACCCACCATCAGCTGCTCCAATTCGTTGGGTGGAGGAGGGTCCGTGCTGTCCCCTGGCAGATAGGCTGACGCGACAGTAATGTCCCTCAGCCCATCCGCTCCTCCACATCGGATTTTGATCGTTGCCAGGTCCCTGGAACAGAAATTCATTAGAGGGAGAAACTCTATCCCTTCCCTGACAAAAATGCAGGCCCTCGGATTCTCGCTGGACCTGCTGTAGATGAGCTTTCCATTAGCTCCGCCGAGTCCCTTGATCTCTCCTTTGTAGGAGTACGGTTCCTGGATGAGGGCCACATCCGTGTTCCTCAGAGCCATTAGTAGTCCGGCCGTGGCTGCCCTACTGTGTTGGAGGTTGACCTGAAGGAACCTAAGTCCCATTAACCCTTAATTGCTTCCCCAGTGGGCGGAAGCTAACCCTTCCCATGCCCCAGAATGCCTTGAAGGAGGTTCCTTCAAGGGCTCTGTAAGATGTCGGGTCGATCGAGAAGGCGAGCGTCTGTCCTTTCTCCTCTGCCTTCCTGCTTAGAACCGACCAGTGTTGCGTCCCCAGTTCAGGGTTCTGGATCTTAAGTCTGCTGATCACCGTCTCCTGCGGGACGGTGTCAGGGATCCGTACGAGGACCTTGCGTCTCTTTGGGAGTTCCTTGGGCTCGACGGCTGTCAAGTCCGCCCCCTCCCAAATCTGACCGAGGCCCCCGATCGTTTTCCGCAGCCAGTCCCGCGACTGCGGGCCGGCACAGGTTATCCAGAGGATGCCCCCCGTCAGGCGCGTCCGGTGGAACTGAGGCGGGCTCTCCCCTTCCTGAAGAGAGTCCACTGCAGCTACCACCGCAGCCTGGATCAGGTCCGCCTTCCCCTGGTCTAGCGTGACCTCAGGATGGCGTCTGTCAATCACCGCCATCCCGAGGCCCTCCGCAGCCTCCCTGTAAGAGCCAGTCTGCGCCGGTGTTCCGGCCTTAGTTCCTTTGGGAGGTCTGTCTGTAGTAGGCGTGCTAGAGCCAGAGCGCGGCGTCTTCCGACTCGCACTCTCCTCTTGCGCCTTTACAGGCACCCTGGCCCTTTTGGAACGTCTGTCTGTAGTGGGCGTGCTAGAGTTCGAGCGCGTCCTCTTCTGACCCGCACTCCCCTCTTGCGCCTTTACAGGTTTCTCGACCGTCCAGGTCCTGTCCGCCATTTTTTGCGCCCTCCGGAGCTTCTTTCTTTGCGCCCCGGAAAGACGCTTGGACTGCCGGGGCAGTCCCTCTACTCTAACAGTAGAGTCCTCACTGGTGGAGGGGCCCCCGGAGTCCGCGGAGCTCGCCGCCCTCCGGTGGGACCCAGCCTCCAGCTTGGGTGTCGGGGACAGGTCTCTGGCCGAAGCTACCCCCTGATCCCCCGTATCTACGCCGGTCGTGGGACCTCCAGAGTCCGCTGCCGCACCCTGCCTCGTCTCCGTTTCCGGGATAGACTCAAGGCTCAAGTCTGTAGCCGGAGCCACTCCTCGAGCCTCATTGGTTTTGGTTTTATATGTATTTATAATCTTCATGTTGTTCCCACGAGAATGGGGGAAATACTGTCCACACCATCAGAACCCCCTGTGTGGTGCAAGGCGGGTTACTCTGGAGGGTTGCCTGGTACTCCAGAGGTTCCGTTCACGACACCATCGCCCTGGTGCCATCCATCCATAGGCACGGGTCACGTGACACCGTAGATTGGGGGAGTTTAGTTCGACCTCCTTGTCTAGATCCGTCATGTTTAGTTATTAGCAGGGTCACCTCGTGCAGGATGCGGATTTTTACCGCGCATGACGGTCTTGGGGAAAGCTTCATCGGGAGTTTATGTTGTTATTTCCACTTCCTCAGCTTGCCCCCTGGAGTCCTTTGTCCCGCGACTCCTTAACCCCGTATACATAGTATACCTATGATTAAGTTAAAAGAACCCTTGTTTTGGATATATGAAACCATTTTAAAGCAAACCTAAATAATAGCCAAACTAAGATCTTTTCAGATATTTGAAAAAAAGGCACCTAATAAGAGTTATCAATTTACAGTAAAAAAATATTGAGGCAGCAAGTGCGTTTTGGTAGCGAGTTTGTTGTGGTAGCGAGTTTTTAAAAAAATTGGTAATCAAATAGTAAATAAAAGTATTAGAAAGTGTTTCATTCATTTCAAATCTTAATTCCTTCCCATTCCGCTGGAATCTTCAAAAATCTTGATACATATTTAGTAAGCCTTCAGAAAAGCACACACAAAGTGCGCTATGGAAGTGAGTGTTCATATAAATGATAATAAATTTTGAAAAATATATTTGCAGTAAATAAGCATTAAAAAATAATATCAAAGATCAAATTGTTTTAATGAAAAAATTGAATAAAACATATCATTCGATATTTTTACGACAATAACAGAACTGCCTGTCATTCTCCATAGTTTCTTTGAGTGTGGACATTGTAATTCAGGCTTACAACTATTTATATCATCTTCAAAAACAACAATTTATCCATAAATATATTTATTTATATCTAACTCAACAATTTTTTTTACACAAATAACTTTAAAGGCATGACCACATATTCAATCTCCAATGATTTTTTCTTCATTGCCTATATATATTTATAAAAAGTGAAGTACTTAGCCTTCTGCCCTCCACCATAAATTTTCAATTGTGCAGCTAATTATAAAATGTGAAAAAGTAGATGCCATCAAAGATAACTTTCTTGAAAAGCAATACTTAATAATATTTGGCTTCACTTTAAATCACATTTTTGTAATTAAAATATGGAATAAATCTTATACCAATCGATTTTTTTAAAATTAGAAAATGACCTTTTCATTAGGGTGAGTCAGGATTGAGTTTCATACATATTTACATATATAACAATCAATTACCCATAAGTATGTTTATTTGTATGTAATAACTCAACATATTTTTTTACACAAATAACTTTCTTATGTAAGCCATTTTAAACATATAAAGAGTGTGTATTGCCCCGCGCGCATATAAATTGGCATTTTATTTCAATTTCGCTTATATGTCATGTTTTGCAACAATATGAAGCAGAGATCAATATAACGCTTCAGTCAGTCGGCCAGACAAATACTGAAAAAAGCGGTATTCTCGGTTGAAATGGCGCTCTATTGTAGTGTCAACTTTACACGTGGCGTATCGTTGGGCCGACACATCTTAAGTCGACACTACAATAGAGCGCCTAGACATACTTGATTCTCGGGTTGAACCGCGTCTAGAATTTATGAAAACTCGACGTTTGGGCTCCTGTTTTGAAGCCATTTTCAAGAGGTAAAGGAAATATGTAAGGACACTCTAAGGCCTCAATCTGCCTACTCCTTAGAGCGGTGGACAAAGGTGGATTGGGTTGGTTTCAAGAGGTAAAGGAAATATGTAAGGACACTCTAAGGCCTAAATCTGCCTACTTCTTAGAGCGGTGGACAAAGGTGGGTTGGGTTGGAGGACATTTCTCTTGTGGTTTGTGCATCCAGAGGGGGTCCTAGGGATATTTCTAAAAACAGTTTTTTGAAAACCGTTCAGGAGGTAATCTACAAATTTACCCGAAAAAGGATTGTCCGACAAAGTACTACACTGATGAAGATACGAGAATATATGAGACCGGCGATTATCCAACATCCGATGAAGAGGACCTGAGTATTGAAGAAGTTTGGAATGATTTACCCTGCCATCAACATCCAGAGAAATGAACACAACTACACAAGGCATCACATGTATCATCATAGCCTTCAACTTCTCAGCAGTCGCCCTCTGGACAATTCCCAAACACTCGAAGCATCAACTGGGCGGATCTGAGAGGCAACCAACAACATTTCCAGTTTTCAGGATCTGCTGGAATAGACCCCACTATTAGTGGAATGCTGTCAATGGCTGAGCCTATCGATTATTTCACATTGTTTCTTACACCAGAAATTATAACCATCATGCTCGATGCAACAAATTTATATCCCACACAAGTTTTAGCGAGAACTAATGTGGCCGTTGGATCAAGATAGCATGACTAGAATCCCACTGATTCAGATTAAATGAGCCGTTTCATAAGTTTGATTGCCGAAACGGGATATATGCTTTTGACCTTCTCAAAAAAGTTAGCCACGTAACAGGTTTGAGATTCTCCTAAAATTCTGGCATTTTGCCAATAACGACGAGGCCGTTCCTGGAAATCGCATCTACAAGATAGAGTGTATACTTGAGAAATTTATTACCAGCTTCCAAAATTCGTATATGCCAGGAGCAAGAATTTGCATAGACGAAACAATGGTACCCTGGTGGGGAAGGGTTAGTTTTCGTCAATATATCCCCATAAAGCGGCATCGCTATGGGGTTAAATTGTACAAACTTTGTACAGGTAAGGGTTACACCTGTAATATGTGCATTTATATTGGCAAAGATTCGACAGGTGGTCAGGTTTCCGCTTCCGAAAATGTAGTGGTAAAACTGGTGAAATACCTGCTGAATGATGGGAGGACACTATACATAGACAATTTTTATACTAGTGTGCCCTTAGCACTAGGACTTTGGGCAAAAACACGTCCTTGGGACTCTCCGAAAGAATAAATTCATCCCGGATGAAATAAAAAAGGCTAAACTGCAAAAAGTCGAATAATTGCTAAGAAATCCGAAGAAGAAATCACTTGTCTGAAATGGGAAGACAAGCGTGTTGTATTTATGCTCACAACTTGCCATAACGGAAGTTACAAAACCGACATGCGTTTTTGATTATGATGATAGTAAGCTTTCTAGTAATGTCAGTGGCCAACTCATATAATACATCGTTGCGCAGATGTACTAAGTGGTACAGAAAACTTATGGTGGAGGTAATATGGGGCACTGCAGTCGTGAATGCTTATTACCTGTACTCCCTGAATACTGTGAATCCAACTAAGTTTACAATTACAGAGTTTCGAGAAAAAATAGTGCAATCATTGCTGGGTGCTACAAATCAAGTTAATGTTTCCAAAGAGAAACTCATCATTGTATAAGTCATCATGAGAAAAGAAGAGGCCGCTGTTCAGAATGCTACCAAAAATATGGCAAACATGGGAAAATCGTAGATGGACAAAAGAAAATGGCATCACAAGCTTCTACAGTTTGTGACACATCTCCACTGTTCATTTGTAGAGACTGTTTCCATAAAATACACTGAACTTAAGGTTTTATGAGTTTTTTTAACTTATGAAAGTTAATAAATATATATGGGCTATCCACTAGGCTATGCTTTACCACACCTGTAAATTTTCCATTACGGCTTGTAGAGTCAAAATAGGCAGGAGGCCACAATTCGCAGTAAAAACTTACATTGTCAGGCTGCAATTCTTATTTTATAACATAAATGTATATAGCCATGTATCAAGTTTCAATATAAGAGTGTGCTAGGCAACTATTACTTGGTGTATCATCTATGATACACTGGGCTGGTGCGGTTATGGCATGAGTGTATCATAAATCACCTGGCAGCGAGAGTGTTAAATAATAACAACCATATTTTATTCTTTTAGGCAACTTCAAAATATGTTCCTATGCAAATTCTAAAATAAACAATATATATATAGTTCTGAAGGAACCTATACCCAAATTTTTAGTATGTATTTAAATTACATTGTTAAGGATGGCATGCATTACTCATCAACTTATCAAATAGTTGGTTGATACATGATATACGTACATATCTACGTTTTACTCGACAAAATTTATTGAACTTCCCTTTTTACCATTCTATTTCAAACATTCTCCATGACGATACTAATGTAACACGACTCTTCTTACCTTCCTGTTTTATACTGTGTTCACGTTTATTACTACGTGTAGACCTGTTTATTTTTGTGTTTCTTTTTATTTACAATTACACACAAAAATTGTTATTTATTTTTATATACAAAACTTGCAATATAATATTACTTTAAGTAACGTTGCGATTGATAATTTTATTAATCGCAGTAATTTCTTTTGGTTATTTAAGTAGTTAGGTGATTTTTTTTATTAATGAACTAGGTTTTATAAACCGCCCAACGTTTGGGGTGCCAATTACATTAATCCCCCTTTATGGTTTCATATGTTTAATTATCTGTTGTTGTTTTTAAAAGATCCCACCTGTAGATATTTAATATTTACAAAAGTGTTCCGCGTTTAGGGCGTAAATTATTTTATTCCTTATATCTTTGTTGTTATTATATATAAATGATATAAATTGTGTATACATTTCTTGAAAACCCCTACGTTTAAATGAGGGCCTTAATGTATATGTGTTATATGTGTATATTATCTTTTGCATGTGTTGTTTATGCTAAATGTATACTTTGTGAGTGTATTACGTGATGCCGCATTTATTTTTATGTATTTATCTTGTATTTATGGATTTTAAATGTGCCTGTATGAAATCTGCTTGTCAATGTTTGAAAATCATAAAATATTTTTATCATAGTGAAATGCATAAATAGAAAGTTTGCTCAAATATTAACGCTCTGTAATAAAATTCACATAAACATACACATATATCATTCAATTACCAAATTTTATTCTGTTTCAGTCTAGCCCATACTCTTCATCTTAATGGGTCTGGGATCATTATAAAACCTATGTAAAGTTTGGTTTCTGAAATTGCGATCCGTCCCGTTAAAATTTAGTTTTCTGAATGTTTTTTTAAATTAAGCGTGAATTATGAAATTTTTAAATAAACAGTTTTTATTTTAGGACAAACAAATTTGCAAGTTTTTAAATAACATAAATAGTTTCCATTTTTTAAAACAAAATAAATATAGGTAGTCTATATGTTTGTGAACTTATTTTTATACTGGTTTACCGGTTATATTCTTATCTTTTATGAACTAAGTTGTTGCGAGAGTACATCCAGCCCTGGGTTCAGCAAATTGCCAATAGGAAAGGCAGAACTTAAAATCTTTCTTTCACTTTTATAGTCGAATTGAGGTAATCGTGATGTTAGTTTTATTTCAGCCAGCATACCTTACAAATAAATTATCAGAAGAAGTGATAACCAGTGAATGAAAAAACATAATATAATTCTAAAATACAATTGCCCCTATTTTAATTTTCCGCATTTCCATTGGCTTTTTTTAGTCCCACCTAACAGAGCTCAGGGTTGGATGTACTTATACACTAAATGGTTAAGGTCATATTTTGTCATATATTCTATTCTGCTATTCACGGAATATTCTGTCATGTCACTTGTCTTGTCATTTGTCATCGATATAGAGCTGAGAACTGTCAAAACAAAAGTTGACACTGGTATAGATATTGATATTGTATATTATATTAGATGTTTAGATGTTAAGTTAGTAACATAGATTGATTTTATAGAATATACCCTAATTCTAATATAAAGTGCAGAAATTACTTTGGCGGATAGAAATATAGGAAAACACAATTTTGTAACATTGTAATTTATTTATTAAACGTGTTGCCGGTGAACTAATAAAGCTCTGCCTCCGTCGGCTGTTTGGCAATCAGGTAAGGTAATTAAATTTATAGTTTATATTGTTTTTTATTTTATATTAAATTGTACCTTCGTCATTGTCCTTCATTTTACTAAAATATTTGCAAAAAATTCATTTCAAGTAGACCCGTTCTCTGATTGCAGTAGTCAGGGCCGTGTCTAGAAAAAAATTCTCCCGGCGCAAGGTTCGATTCTCCAAAATTTCTTGAGCCAATCCTCCGGTTTTTTTGCTTTGATTCGATAAAATCAACAAACCTTTCTTCGATAGAACAATTTCCAGTAATTTCGGTAATTTTGTCATACCTTATGATCTGCCTCATCTGTTCTTTTTGGACTGTGTCTGGGGTACAGTCGAATGAGATGGAAAAATATTTAGCTTTGTGAATCTCTCTCACAATGACTTTCTTTACATCACTGGCAAGAAGATTTATCCCTTCGTTCTGAATTTTGTTTGAAAAGTATGATGTTTTTCCTAGATGTTTCACCTTCATAGCCTTGATGTGGCAGCGTATTTCAGGATCATGCGATTAATTTCATAGTTTTCAGAAAAGTACCGCAATCAGGATCATCGATATCATTCGAAGAGCCTCTCAATGCTAAATTATTTTCACTACAAAAAAGTATAGCATTAATTACTGCTTTCAGAATGTTGCGCCATTTACTTTGACAGTTTGTATAGACTTCTAATTCAGATCAAATTACTTAGGTTATTATTCTTTCCAGCGAATGTATGAATTCCTGTGCTCATTTGAATTTTCATGGTCTGAAATTTTGGGATATAGTTTCTTCCAGTTGGAAAACCCATATTCTGGGTCAGCCGGTTTCGGAAGACGAACAGAAAATGTTTCGAATAACAAACACGGAAAGCAAAATACATACATTTTTTACGCTGTAGAGAAGCCAATCGTGTTTAACAGTTTCTCCGTTAGGTATAGTTTTTTGGAACCATCTTGCAGAAAATCTCCGTCCTTCTTTATCCGCGGATTGCGAATAATTGGCATGTTCATCTTGTTCAGTACCTTTTTCTACCAGGGCAGCAATAAAAGAATGATTGCAAGGATGCTTCCATGTCGCTGGATCGGAGTCGAGTACTGCCTTTAAATGGCTTGTTTTATTTTATCATCTGAAGCTGATACAGTGTTTGGTTCAGTAGCAGTCGCTGCATTACGCTGGAGCAATTCCTCTTCTTCATCTTCAATGGCCAATCCTTCTTCGGTGGTGCTATTGTGTTCCTGGATATGTTTTCTGTTGTCTTCCTGAATGGTGGATGTAGTAGAGCAGCCTGCATCTGCGCTTTTTTCTTTGGACACTGTCAACCATTTCTTCCACATATTTGCGAGTTGCTTGCTTTTTCTTCCCATGTCTTTTTCAGTTTTCGAGAATGCGCCCCTGACTTCTTTGGCATGTTAATTCCTGAACATAAACATGGTTGTGGAATAGTTATCAGAGAAGAATGCTCTATTTCTTCAACAAGTGTAGATAATACAGTATAGCCTCGACCATCTGGCTCAGTTGAAATGACGATCAGCATTTACTGAATTAAACTGACTGAATCATACACGACACAGATTAAAAGTCAAAGTGATTGACAATTAATGGCACATGGATAAAGTAGATAATAACAAAACGTCTGTAAATAAATCATCACGAACAAGCACTGCTTAGTACACAAGATAATGTTAAGTTGTTAGACGTGGGGTTGGATTCTTAGCTAAACCAGAAGGCCTATTTTTTATCTAGCAAATAAACTATCAGCATTTAATTATGCTTTGTGTGCGCTGTCAAATTCCAGTAGTTGCAGTGCTGTCCTTGAAACATATTACGCATATGTAAACTCAAAGCTTTGACATGGGGTTATATTTTGGGGGAATTCCATAGAATTTAATGCTAGCTCCCTTATCATTTTATTAGCCATTAAGATCATTTTAGTTATAAACTCGAGTTAATTACTTCATATTCCACGTATTTCAGTTCTAAACATATCCAACACATAAACCTTTGTATTGTGAAAGAAGTTACTAGAACATTTTAAACAAACGATCAACCTCAAAAAATCGATAAAAAGATGCCATCTCTTTTATACCCCATTTAAAAAATACAGTAGAAGCTCGATTTTTTGAAGTAATGTGGACCAGACCTACTTCAGATAATCGAAATGTTAATTTGGGATGGGAAATTTATAAGAAACATTTTATTATTTTTACATACTTGTATTATACAGGGTGGCACATTGAAAACGAAACACACTGATTTGCGTCCAGAGAAATTATTTTTTTAAGAACCGCTGAAACAGGTCAATTTTAATATTGAGGGGGGACATGTTTTGACATCAAACTCAACTTTGTCACATCAACCCCTTAAGGATGGTGATAACAACCCTGATATTTTTAATAGGGAACATGGATCATTTGAAAGCTCTTTCTTTTCTGAATTCAGCACACAAATTTTTTTGGAAGTTTTATCAACTCGTTTAAAGATTATTCACAGTTGGAGTTGCAAGAACGTAGTTCATTCATTGTGATAAGATATGCTCTAATTAGTCAATTTTTCGTTTAAAAAAAAAACTAAAAAACAAAACCAAATGTTCAAAAATGTTTATTCAGTTAAGTAAGTGTTCAAATTGTTGACCACCAGCTTCCATACAAAAGTACAAATTTTGTTCAAAACGAGCTCTGACATTCTGGAGCATTTGTGGAGTTATTAGACGGCATTCTTCAACAATGCGTCGTCGTAATTTTTCCAGAGACCCCGGTTCTGTTGTGTAAATTCTACTCTTTAAATGGCCCTGTAGAAAGAAGTCTAAAGGAGTTAAATCCGGTGATCTAGGGGGCCTTTCAATAGCACCTCTACGCCCAATCCATTATCCTGGAAACTCTCTGTTCAAAAACTCCCTTACACGTTGTGTAAAATGCGGAGAAGCTCCATCTTGAAACACTAATTGATTTTCTTGATAGCGATCATCATTTTCAACAATGTCAATTAGTAGAGGGTAAACGATATCTTCTAGTAACTTCGAATACGTTTCGCAACTCAAATTGTCATCAAGAAAAATTGGTCCGATTAAACGGTCTCCAAAAATGCCAGTCCAGACATTAAATTTCTGTGGAGTTTGAGTGTGGACTTCGTGAAAATTTCTTGGATGATTATCTGCCCAATAACGAGAATTATGACGATTGACTGTAGAGTTTAATAAAAACTCGTCTGAAAAACAGATATTGAAAATAAAGTTCCCGTTATCAGCTATTCATGCAGTCATAACTTCACAAAACTCCAGCCGCCGATCAAAATCATCTTCATTCAGTTGTTGTACAAGATGAATTTTATACAGGTGAAATTTATGATGCTTCAATATTCGCTGAATAGTTCTTCTTTTGATGTTTGAAACAGTGGCCAATTTTCTCGTGGTCAAAGTTGGGTCTGCAGCAATCTGCCCTAAAACTTCAATCTCAGTAGTCTAATTTCTAACCGGAAATTCACGTTCAGGATCCCGTTTTTTGTTGGCTACTAAACCACTTTGTCGAAACTTTGCAACTAACCCCAAAATGTATTTTCTGTTAACATGTTTATTCGAAAATCGTTCATTAAACAAATTTGCGATACGGTTGGCACATTCATCGTTTTTTAAAAAAAGAGTAATTATTTTAACTCTTTTCTTCTACAGAATACACCATTGTGAAATTAATTTTTGGTAGTACTATCAAGTATCAAACCGACCAATAAACTGAAATAATAAACCGCATTTCTCTCGTTCCGATAATAAATGTTCTGATAGTCAATTTTTTGTTTACAAACCAACAAAACATTGACTATCAGCACATTTCTTATCGGAATGAGTGAAATGCGTTTTTGCATCTTCAACTGTGAATAATTTTCAAACGAGTTGATAAAACTTCAAAAAAAATTAGTGTGCTGAATTCAGAAAAGAAAGAGCTTTCAAATGATGTAACACGCGACCCATATTCCCTATTTAAAATATAAGGGTTGTTATCACCACCCTTAAGGGGTTGATGTGACAAAGTTGAGTTTTATGTCAAAATATGTCCCCCTCAATATTAAAATTGACGTGTTTCAGCGTTTCTCAAAAAATATTCTCTGGATGCAAATCGGTCTGTTTCGTTTTCAATGCGCCACCCTATATATGCGTGAGTAAATTAATAAAACTTAATAAAGTGTAAATAAAAAAATATAGAAAAAATCTGCAAGGTACAAAAGTCCCTACATATTTATTATGTACTTACATTTTATACATATGCATGTAACCATGCATATGTATAAAATATTATGTATGTGTCAAGAAGCGATAAAGATTACCCTGTAGTAATTTGGTCTCGCAATTCTTGGTTGCGTAATCCCTCCATCTTTTGAATAATAGCACATCAGTGGCGCTGGCACTCGGCTGCTGTTCTATGTAAAGTAGTGCCTTCTTGAATGCATTTTTGCCTTCAATTGAATCGTTCCGTCCTCTAGCAAGAGCCATTAGAAGTGTCGGTAATTTCTTCCTGCTTATCACTCTCAAACCACTGAATAAAATCTCTGGTGATTTTCTCATATCCATCTATGGCACGCATCATTTCAAACATGTTGTCTTCAGTTTGAGGAGATGCTTCTTTTTCCTCAAATATATTTTCCTGGTCTGTAATTTTGGACCAGGATTTTTGTAAAGTGGACGTTTTAACTTTATTTCACGAGTCTGCCATTCAGTATACTACACCTTTAAGGTTAATTTTCTTCAAATATGTTACTAAGTCGCATTTTATCACTTTCCATTCTTTCTGAAATGGATTCGATTCTGTATTGCCGTGTTAATTTTCTAATACCCTCTGGTCCATGGGCTGAACTAATGAAGTTATATTTGGAAAAAGAAATATTGCTTTAATATTGCCACTGGAGTCCTTGGTAGCTTGGATGTGAAGGAACGTTGCCATGCAAAAAAAGTGCTTTAAGTGGCAATCCATACTTTGCTAAAAATGTTAAAACGCTTGGCACAGACTGGTCAAGGGACCACTCTTTAAATAGTGTGCTATGCATCCATGTGTTTTTGTAATAAACCAGCAATGTGCTCTGGCGCTATATGCTTGAAAGCACGAGGTTTGGCCGATTATTCCAAACACGATACATGAGTGGAAGTTTATGTCTACCAGAGTAATTGATGCATGCTAAACCTGCAATGCGTTTTTTGGACTACTTGTATCCAGGAGTTGATGCTTCGGTTTTGGATGCCAAAGTCTTTGAAGGAAGCATCTTATAATTAAGACCTGTTTCGTTGAAGTTGTATATCTAGGCTGGCGTATAATTTTCCATGACAACAATCTCTTTTAATCTTTGCTTAAACTCGGTAATAACCGCAGAGTTTGCAGGCAGTTTTTCTCTGCATATTCTCAATTCACGGATTACATGCCTCCTCTTCCATCGCCCCAACCCACTGTCACTTGCTGTGGATGTTCCTGGATACTCTAAAAGGGAAAAGGGCATCATTTCAGTTCACTGTAGGGCCTTATTCTGAAAAATCAGACTTGATATGGGCACCCCTAGTTCTCGCTGGCTGGTAAACCACAAGTACAAGCTTTTGTCGATTTTCTCACATTTTGCTGATTTAACTGATTTTCATGTAGATGATGGAGAGAGTAGAACATTGCACCATTCTTCAAGCTTTTACCGTTTTCCCCCAGTCGGAAACAGTGCTCATAGCAACACAAAATCCAGAAGCAATTTCCTCTAATCATTGTCTAGACGGTTTAATTGCCTTCAATTTAAATTGTTTTTGTCTCTAATTGTTGAGAATACATACATATGTTAATACATACATGCATAACTTATCAATTTAATTGTACACAAAGATTATTACCGCATATAAATGTACAAGCACGTGCATTCTTGTCGGAACTTGAATAAACAGTCCGGGAGGTAGTACGTTTTTTTTTAATACCTCAGGGCACGTCCGCGACTTTGCCGCCCCGATAGCACTGCAGAGGTAGTACGTTAGTACATATTAATAAATGCACAGTAACCATGGTGGTGAGACATTATTCAGATACTCGGGTGGTAGCTATCGAATTATTTCGGATAATGCGGTGGATTTGAAATAGGTGTTTGTTTCAGTTAATGCGGCGTTCCGGTTAAACAAGCTCCGGATAATGGAGCTTGTACTGTAACTTATTTACTACCTAAGAAATTACTAGACTGATCTAGAGTATTTTACACCAGAAATAACCTGTTTTTTTCTCGTGCCTTATCTACTTATCTTTCTCATGTCAATACTGCAGCCTGTCTCGTTTCTCTGTTGCATGACATGTATGATATGTGACTGAGATAAACCGAATGTCAGTGTTACCTCTCCCACTCGCTTCTGGGTTGCAGATAGTGTACAAGTACAACTTGGAGGGCACTTCACAGTTAAAAGCTGTCCAAAGCAGTTTACTTCACTACCTAGTGTCGAAATTATCTAGGGCCCTTAACGTTTTTATTCTTTAAAGATTATCTAAGTGTCGTGAGGTCTCCCTATTTATTTATTTATTTATTTATTTATTGAATACATGCCCAAGAGGATAATCCCATTAATAGGGCACCAAACAAAAAAATATATATGTAACAATATGAACAAAAAATACTTATAAAAACAAAACTAAAATACTGTACAAAACATCACAAGGCAGAAATTTCACAAAACAGTACATATAATGTTCCTAATAACCGACAAAGTAAGAGATAGCCACCCATTCGTAGGGTGGCTATCTCTTACTTTGTCGCAGCTTTATTCAAATAGAAGTCGCACAAGTTTGCAATGTCATTAAAGTCTGAGTTCATTGTATACACAGGTAATTTCATATACAAATTAGTCCTTGGTATTGAAGGCTTAAACACTCTCACCACTCTAGATGCAGCCCGTGGAACTGAGAAATTTAATTGCATCAGTAAGTCTGGACAATCAACTTTACCATGAAACGAGTTATGCAGGAACATCACAGATGCACCTATTCTACGCGAATACAAACCGGGTACGCCAGCTTGCATCAGAAATTGGCCATGATTGCATCCTCTCTGTGGGTAGGTACCAGATTCCTTATATACAAGGTGTCTTAAAAACTTACGCTGGACATCTCCCAGAGCACCAGTATGAACACTATAAAAAGGATCAGAAACCAAGCTACAATATTCAAGCCTCAATCGAATGTAGGCAAAATAGAGAATTTTCAAGCTATCCCAACTGGAAAATGATCTGCCATTCCTCATAATGAAACCCATCAACTTCAAACAGGATGCTGTGATTGTTTGAATATGTCCATTGAAACTTAAATGTTCATCATATACAATGCCAAGATCCTTGTGCGTTTCAGTCCTAGCCAATGGTACAACACCCACTTTCTAGGGAAAAGCTATGCGCTGGTTTTTCTAGTGTATATCATCACTTTGCACTTCGAGACATTTAATTCAAGTCTGTTCTCAACACACCACAGCTGCAAGTTGTCAAGGCCCACTTAGAGTCTTGAGCAGCCACCAATATCATAAACACTGGAGTATAATTTGAGATCATCAGCAAATGATAGATGATTACCAGAAATTACAGAGCTTATGTCGTTGATAAATAACAAAAAGATGAGTGGGCCAAGATTGGAACCCTGTGGAACTCCGGAACTAGCAGTGAAGGGTTCAGACTTAAATCCATTATAAAAAACATATTGCACACGGTTAGTCAAGTAGGATCCAAAGAATGCTATCAGCCGTCCATCAAGGCCCGCCAAATGCAGCTTTTACAGAAATGTTGAGTGGTCAACACGATCGAACGCTTTGGAGAAGTCTGAATAAATGACATCCACCTGACCCCGTCCATCCAAAGCTCCACTTACATACTGTGTGAAGAGGGATAAATTGGTCAGTGTTGAGCGCCCCTCCATAAACCCATGCTGGTATTGTGACAAGCGATACTTCACGGCAGGATAAATACGCCCATACACAACTGCCTCAAAAATCTTAGCAAAATTACATATGATAGCTATAGGCCTGTAGTTGCTGACCCTCGAATGATCCCCATACTTGAAAACAGGACAGATCCGAGCAACCTTCCAAACCTCAGGTAAACAATGTGTGGACAGCGAGTTAAATACAGCATGTGCGCAGTCCTTAATCAAAAAGGATGGCACCAAATCTTGTCCAGCAGTAAACTTGTTCTTGAGCTTCTTGATGGCTTTAAGAATTTCCTTATCACCAATCACTGCCACACTGACTGCCATATGCTATGGTCCGGAGGTATCCACTGGTTCAGTGATGTATTGAGGACGTAACACACTTTTAAAATAGTTTCCAAAACAGTTAATAACTGTTTGAAGCTTATTATCAACCATGCGATTTTCGTCAGACACAGTACTTGGAATGTTACTTGCTCGCCTCCTTTCTTGTAAGTGAGACCAATATCTAGAGGGATCAACCGCAAGAGACATACTCAGCATATGCCTCTCATAGCTTGTTTTTAACTATAGATCTAAGAAGACTATACTCTGCATAATCACTGTCACGTTAATGCCTCCTATATCTTGCATAGCACCTCTCCTTATTCTTTAATTTATTTATTACTTCATTAGTAAACCAGGGAGGAAATTTTCTAGGTGACCTCTTGCACTGAGGAACATGTTCAAAGATACTGTAAAGTCTGCCATAAAAGTAACTACAAGCGTCATCAGCGGTAGTAAAGGACTCCAGTTGAGACCAATTTTCACAAAGTATTGCAACATACAGTACAGGGTAATTGGCCTTTCGAAAGTTGTAAGATACCTGATTGTTACATCGAAAGTATTTAGGACCATTGTAATTCTTCGTGAATTCTGGAAATATGCCTGAAGCACGGTGATTGCATCCTCCGGCACTAGTGGAAGCATATCATGGAGAACTGAGCAATTACAACTGGCAAACACAAGGTCAAGCAGCCTATTGTTTCTATTGGAAATATTATTAAACTGTGACAGATTTAAAAAATTAGAAAAATCATGGATAGCTTTGGTTTTAAATTCAGTAATTTGTCCATAAATAAGCTGAGGTGTATTAAAATCACCAATAATAAGCAAATTTTCCAACAGCAGAATGACCGACTGTTCCAGCACATCAAGGAAAAGTTCAAGTGCACTGCTGACACATATGGTGGTATATTATATATATATATATATATATATATATATATATATATATATATATATATATATATATATATATATATATATAAACCACATGAAACACAATCTGATCCAAAGTGCACCTGCACGCAACAATATCAATAACAGGTATTGCCTCGAGAATAGCAAATAAATCTACTTGAGCCACTTGAACATCACAATGATTTTCCAAAAGTACTCCTTCACCAGATATCTTGGTACTAACATCCACTCTTCTATCTGCCCTAAATACACTGTATGCACATGGGAAAAGCTCGGAATCACCAATGTCAGACTGTAAATTAGTTTCACTAAGAGGAATTATGTTGAATTCAGACAACTGGCACAAGCCTAGATAGAAATCTTCTGTTTTAATATGTAAACCCCGAGAATTCTGGTAATAAATTGGTATCTTATGTTGGGCTGATCTAGTTTAAAGAAGCAATAGTCGGAACACCGTTAGCATATTTAATCTTGAGTTTTACTTCACCATCATCCACCCTTCGCTTCAATTCACTGGCCACAGACTTGGAGTATGCACTTTGCGTAGGGGCTCTGTCCTGCCTAACTCTGACAGTACGTGCTTACCTATTGAAGATAGGTAAGCACATTTGAAGTTCTCAATCGCCATCGAGGTGTTTTATAGCAATTTTTTAAAATTAAACAGGGAGCACCCACTGCCCCTCCCTTTCTCTGATACCAGCCAAACTAAAGTACTCTTGAACCCCCACTGCATACCAACAATTTGTTAATTTTCATGGATACTGTCGTTTCCCGCTTTGTCAATAATTTTACTTAGCCTGGATTCCCTGGAGCGTTGAATGGCAAACGACCAGGGTCCAGGTGACTCGGTTAACTTGTTGAATATGCTGAAGGTATCGATGGATCGGTTTTCAGCTATTTTCAAGACCAAGATTGGATGACTACTCTTTTAATTTACTTCTGTTTTGTTTCAAAATTTTTGTAAGTAACAAACACTCCAACCAAAATTTATTAAAAAAAATCTGTCATGTAAATTTAACCTGTTAGCTGCATGTGGGCCACAAAATTATAAATTTGAAAAATCTAAGTTGGTCTAATTAAGTGCAGATATCAATTTTGCAAATTGAAATGTAGGAAAAAAACAATTTTATAACATGACATTTATTTAAATACAGACCTGGAGACTATTTCTCTGGCTTCACTAATATTGGTTTTCTTTTCTGTATATGAAGGAAGTAGCCAGCGCCTAAGCTAATTGGAGCAGGTGGCCCTTCTGAATTCTAGATGTTCTTCAACGTTTCTGTGACCAGTTCCGCTGCTTGACAGCATCCTCAGATAGAAGAAAATTTAATTAGTATGAAATCACGACAACTACAAATATTTGATGTTATGTTTTTATTAAAAAATTCTTTAAAAATGAAAATAAAATAAAAATGATGGATGACGTCTGCAAAATGTCTACGTGATATATGTCAGTTTTATTTTATTTCATTTTTATTTTTAAAGAATTTGTTGATCAAAACATCATAACATAGCAATGGATCTTTATTTGTAGCTGTCATCATTTCGTATTAATTAAATTAGTTTCTTTTGTCTGAGGATGCTGTCAAGCAGCGTAACCGTTCACAGAAATATTGAAGAACATCTAGAATTCAGAAGATCCACTTGTTACAGTTAGTTTACATGGTGGCTACGTTCTTCAATTACAGAAAGAAACAATATTACTGAAGCCAGAGAAATAGTTTTCACGTCTGTATTTCACCAAGTAACGGCATCAAAAATTTATGGATGTAATTTATTTGTTAATTTTATTAACTAAAACTTCCGTATTTACAGATAGGACGGGAGGACATGGCTAGTAGTGGAAGAGAACCTGAAAATGATGGTAGTCGTCAAAACACACCCACGGGACATGTAAAACAAGAGCAGGAGATCTGTGAGCTTTACTTTAAACGTATTAAAGTTGAAAAAGACAGTGATGGTGTATCTACTGACCAAAAGTTTATACTTTTACGTGATTTGGAACATGATATGAAATCAGATCTGCAACCAGATGAATCTTCAATAAAATTGGAAATAGAAGAGCATGATTTAGATAATTTTCTATTACATCAAGATTTAAAAGAAGAGTACTTGATAAAAAATGAAAGTTCTACTAATAATCACACTCCCGAGCCTAATTTAGAAAATCCTTATGAGTGTTCATCATGTGATTTTGCAACTGCTTACAAACAGCAATTGTTAAATCATATTAGGTCAAAACACACAGGAGAAAAGCCTCATCAATGTTCGTTATGCTATTTTGCAAGTGTAAAGAAAGAGCGTTTGTTAACCCATATTAAGTCAAAACACACAGGAGACAAGCCTCATCAATGTTCATCTTGTGAATATGCAAGTGTTTACAAACAGGCATTGTTAAATCATATTAAGTCAAAACACACACGAGAAAAGCCTCATCAATGTTCATCATGCGATTATGCTAGTTTGCAGAAAGTTAACTTGTTAAATCATATTAAATCAAAACACACAGGAGAAAAGCCTTATCAATGTTCATTATGTGATTTTGCAAGTGTGTACAAAGAGTATTTGTTAAATCATATTAAATCAAAACACACAGGAGAAAAGCCTCATCAATGTTTATCATGTGATTATGCTAGTTTCCAGAAAGTTAACTTGTTAAATCATATTAAATCAAAACACACAGGAGAAAAGCCTCATCAATGTTTATCATGCGATTATGCTAGTTCGCAGAAAGTTAACTTGTTAAATCATATTAAATCAAAACACACAGGAGAAAAGCCTTATCAATGTTCATCATGTGATTATGCAAACGTTTACAAACAGCGACTGTTAATTCATATCAAGTCAAAACACACAAGAGAAAAGCTTCATCGATGCTCATTATGTGATTTTGCAAGTGTGTACAAACAGTATTTGTTAAATCATATTAAATCAAAACACACAGGAGAGAAGCCTTATCAATGTTCATCATGTGATTATGCAACTGTAAAGAAAGATAAGTTGTTAGTTCATATTAAGTCAAAGCACACAGGAGACAAGCCTTATCAATGTTCATTATGTGAATATGCAAGTGTTTACAAACAGGCATTATTAAATCATATTAAATCAAAACACACAGGAGAAAAGCCTCATCAATGTTCATTATGTGATTACGCAAGTGTAAGGAAATATAGGTTGTTAGATCATATTAAATCAAAACATACAGGAGAAAAGCCTTACCAATGTTCATTATGTGATTTTGCAAGTGTGTCCAAAGAGTATTTGTTAAATCATATTAAATCAAACACACAGGAGAAAAGCCTCATCAATGTTCATTATGTGATTATGCAACTGGGTGTAAAAAGTATTTGTCAAATCATATTAAGTCAAGACACACACGAGAAAAGCCGTATCAATGTTCATCATGTGTTTATGCAAGTACTTATAAACATCACTTGTTAAATCACATTAACTCAAAACACACGAGGAAAAAATGTTCATTATGTGATTACGTAAGTGTAAGGAAATACAGTTTGTTATCATATTAAATCAGAACACACAGGAGAAAAGCATTAGCAATGTTCATTACGTGATTTTGCAAGTGTGTACAAAGAGTATTTGTTAAATCATATTAAATCAAAACACACAGGAGAAAAGCCTCATCAATGTTTATCATGTGATTATGCAAGTGTGCAGAAAGTTGACTTGTTAAATCATGTTGACTTGTTAAATCCCTTGTTGACTCGGCAGCATGTTCATGGAACAGAAAGCTATCCGGGAGGGCGTCCCCAGGTGTAAAAATATATTTTAATGTTATTTAAATTTATAATTAAAAACATTTCTATGACAATTTGCTACCACAAATTAGAGTAATTTTTATGTAGTTAAGTAGGTCACATAGATGTAATCGTGGACATTGAAATCATCATCACTTCACATGTTTATATAAACAATACGCAAGTTTGCTGATGGCAGCTTGCAATACTATATGACTTAATTTATCGTATTGTAAGGAAATATAGGTTGTTATATCATATTAAGTCAAAACACACAGGATAAAAGCCTTAGCAATGTGCCTCATGTGATTATGCAGGTGAACTGGTATCGAGACCCTGATGTCGAACCAATAGAGATGGCAGAGTTGAGCAGATTACAAGAAACAGCTGATGATTCCTATAGCCCATAGCTAACCAGAGGAAGTCGTCCCTTGTTGACTCGGCAGGATGTTAATGGAACAGAAAGCTATCCAGGAGGGTGTCCCTAGGCGTAAAAATATATTTTAATGTTATTTAAATTTATATTTAAAAACATTTCTATGAAAATCCGCTACCACAAATTAGAGTAATTTTTATGTAGTTAAGTAGGTCACATAGATGTAATCGTTGACATTGAAATCATCATCACTTCACATGTTTATATAAACAATACGCAAGTTTGCTGATGGCAGCTTGCAATACTATATGACTTAATTTATCATATTGTAAGGAAATATAGGTTGTTATATCATATTAAATCAAAACACACAGGAGAAAAGCCTTAGCAATGTGCCTCATGTGATTATGCAGGTGAACTGGTATCGAGACCCTGATGTCGAACTAATAGAGATGGCAGAGTTGAGCAGATTACAAGAAACAGCTGATGATTCCTATAGCCCATAGCTAGCCAGAGGAAGTCGTCCCTTGTTGACTCGGCAGGATGTTAATGGAACAGAAAGCTATCCAGGAGGGTGTCCCTAGGCGTAAAAATATATTTTAATGTTATTTAAATTTATATTTAAAAACATTTCTATGAAAATCCGCTACCACAAATTAGAGTAATTTTTATGTAGTTAAGTAGGTCACATAGATGTAATCGTTGACATTGAAATCATCATCACTTCACATGTTTATATAAACAATACACAAGTTTGCTGATGGCAGCTTGCAATACTATATGACTTAATTTACCGTATTGTAAGGAGATATAGGTTGTTATATCATATTAAATCAAAACACACAGGAGAAAAGCCTTATCAATGTTCATCCTGTGATTATGCAAACGTTTACAAACAGCGATTGTTAATTCATATCAAGTCAAAACACACAAGAGAAAAGCTTCATCGATGTTCATTATGTAGTTGTGCAAGTGTGTACAAACAGTATTTTTTAAATCATATTAAATCAAAACACACAGGAGAAAAGCCTTATCAATGTTCATCCTGTGATTATGCAAACGTTTACAAGCAGCGATTATTAATTCATATCAAGTCAAAACACACAAGAGAAAAGCTTCATCGAGGTTCATTGTGTGATTATGCATGTACAAACAGTATTTGTTAAATCATATTAAATCAAAACACACAGGAGAAAAGCCTTATCAATGTTCATCATGTGATTATGCAACTGTAAAGAAAGATAAGTTGTTAGTTCATATTAAGTCAAAGCACACAGGAGACAAGCCTTATCAATGTCCATCTTGTGAATATGCAAGTGTTTACAAACAGGCATTGTTAAATCATATTAAATCAAAACACACAGGAGAAAAGCCTTATCAATGTTCATTATGTGATTATGCAAGTGGGTGCAAAAAGTATTTGCCAAATCATATTAAGTCAAGACACACACGAGAAAAGCCATATCAATGTTCATCATGTGTTATGCAAGTGCTTATAAACATCACTTGTTAAATCACATTAACTCAAAACACATGAGGAAAAAATGTTCATTATGTGATTACGTAAGTGTAAGGAAATACAGGTTGTTAAATCATATTAAATCAAAACACACAGGAGAAAAGCATTATCAATGTTCATTATGTGATTTTGCAAGTGTGTCCAAAGAGTATTTGTTAAATCATATTGTAAAGGAATCGTAGGATAATTATAGGGATAAAATCGTCGAACTAAGCACATATGTAGACATAGATAACGGTATATTGGTAACGCCTGGGCAAGGCTGAACTTTTTGCTTCGTTGTTCGCCGGAAATTCTACTCTCAACCCACCTCCAAATGTTCAACCACCAACAGTCCCCAATGTCGCGCATAAAATGACTGATATCATTTTCAAAACTAAAAAGGTACGAAAGATGCTCTCTTCTCTTAATACTAGGAAAGCCTCTGGCCTTGACGAGATCCCAGCAATTGTTCTCAAAAAATGCGCACCAGAACTTGCTCCTGTCCTGACTCGTCTGTTTCAGATATCTTACAATAAAGGCATATTCCCTAGTAACTGGAAAACTGCTCGAGTACAACCCATCCCCAAGAAAGGATCCAAAGCGCTTCCTAGCAACTACAGGCCTATTTCTCTCCTTTCAGTCATCTCTAAAGTGATGGAAAAGTATATAAACACCGAACTACTAAAATTCCTTGAAAAACACAGTCTAATCCATGACAGGCAGTATGGATTCCGTCAGCGCAGATCGACTGCCGACCTCCTTTCCTTTGTCACCCATTCTTGGAACAAGTCTATGGAACAACACGGTGAATCCCAGATTGTTGCTCTAGACATATCCAAAGCATTCGACCAGGTCTGGCACGCAGCGCTGCTTAATAAACTTCCGGCCTATGGCCTACCACCAAAACTTTGTACCTGGACAGCAAATTTCATCTCCAACAGGAGCATATCTGTTGTTGTGGATGGCCATTCCTCTAAACTGTATCCAATTAATGCAGGAGTTCCTCAAGGTTCAGCTTTAGCCCCTACTTTGTTTCTTCTCCACATCAATGACCTCCTCTCTAGCACATCCAACCCAGTTCACAGTTACGCGGACGACAGCACCCTCCACTCAAACATACAATATTCTAAGCCTGTCTCTTTAGCCCAATTAGGTGAGGATCGCAGACTCATGGAGGGTTCTGTCTCCGTAGACCTCCAAAAAATATTAGACTGGGGAAGTAGAAATCTTGTACAATTCAACCCCGCCAAAACTAAGTCTTGCTTTCTTTCTCACAAGAGATACAGCAGCCCTAGACCCATCACAATGAACAACCAAGTTATTCAAAATAATGAGTCCTTTTCTCTTGTTGGCATTTCTGTGGATCGAAATCTTAATTGGCACCAACATGTTACATCAATTGCAGAAGCGGCTGCTAAGAAATTGGGTTTCCTCTTCCGGGCTCGCAAATACTTTTCACCAACTAATCTCTATACCTTATACACTTCACAAATAAGGCCAAACCTCGAATACTGCTCCCACATCTGGGGTGCAGCTGCCGCTTCTACACTCGCTATCCTGGACTCCATTCAAAAGAGAGCTATACGTCTCATCGGTGACCCTACCCTCACACAAAGGCTTCCATCCCTTGCCCACCGACGTGCCGTTGGTGACCTCTCTCTCTTTTATGGATATCTGCACGGGCACTGCTCAGAGGAGCTTTCCTCCATAATTCCCCCACCTGCTGCCCCCAGCAGATCTACCAGGGGAACAGAGCGAATGCACCCTTTTAATGTCCAGGTCACCAGACATAGAACATCTTGTTATGCCCGCTCTTTTGTCCTGAGGACTTCCAAGTTGTGGAATTCCTTGTCGGCACATGTTTTTCCTTCTCCTCCTAACCTCCAAACCTTCAAGTCCAGAATTAACAAGCTGCTTCTTTCCTCCTTGTCAACACCCACGGTACGATAGTATTTAGGCTGTAAGCCCTCGTGGTGTGTTGTTGACATAAAAAAAAGGTTAATTCACAAACATAACATTTAAAAATTATTATATAACTAACAAAATGAAAGAACTTACGTAGATACTGACATGATGACTATTAATTTTAACAGTGTTTATTTTTACATAATTAAATTATAAGTATCGCAGCGTTATATTTTGAAGCAATCTAATTTTAACCGACTACATTGTAGAAGCTTATTTAATTAACTATCTCTCTTACTAAAATTAATCTCCTTTATATTTACAAAACAATAACACATTTTTGATTCTTAACCTTCTGATCTGCTGACTCCATCAGTTTTCGATACCTTGTACGTTTGCTAATTTGCGTTTGTTTATTTGTTGACATAACAAATGCAATCGCATCAATGCCAATGTTATCCATACAACGTTGACCTCTAATTATTACAATATTTACATTCCTTAGTTTAGATTGATTTCTTAATACTAATTTCACTTGTGATTTTACTGATCTTACTAGTTATGTTTTTTATACGTTTCTACTGCCCTTCTGTAATTGCCATGGTTCTCCGAACACATATTAAATCAAAACACACAGGAGAAAAACCTCATCAATGTTTATCATGTGATTATGCAAGTGTGCAGAAAGTTAACTTGTTAAATCATGTTAAATTAAAACAGACAAGAGAAAAGCCTTATAAATATTCATCATGTGATTATGCAAGTGTGAAGAAAAGGCAATTGTCCAATCATATTAAGTTAAAACACACAGGACGGAAGTCTTATCAATGTTCATCATGTGATTATGCAAGTGTGGAGAAAAGGCAATTGTTAATTCATGTTAAATCAAAACGCACAGGAGGAAAGTCTTATCAATAAGCCTCATGTGATTATGCAGGTGAACTGGTATTGAGAAGGCCTACCCCGATGTCGAACCAATAGAGATGGCAGAGTTGAGCAGATTACAAGAAACAGCTGATGATTCCTATAGCCCATAGCTAGCCAGAGGAAGTCGTCCCTTGTTGACTCGGCAGGATGTTCATGGAACAGAAAGCTATCCGGGAGGGCGTCACTAGGCGTATAAATATATTTTAATATTACTTAAATTTACAATTAAAAACATTTCTATGAAAATTCGCTGCCACAAATTAGAGTAATTTTTATGTAGTTAAGTAGGTCACATAGATGTAATTGTTGACATTGAAACCATCATCACTTCACATGTTTATATAAACAATACGCAAGTTTGCTGATGGCAGCTTGCAATACTATATGACTTAATTTACCGTATTGTAAGGAAATATAGGTTGTTATATCATATTAAATCAAAACACACAGGAGAAAAGCCTTGGCAATGTTCATTATGTGATTTTGCAAGTGTGTACAAAGAGTAATTGTTAAATCATATTAAATCAAAACACACAGGAGAAAAGCCTCATCAATGTTCATCATGCGATTATGCAAATGTGGAGAAAAGGCAATTGTTAATTCATGTTAAATCAAAACACACAGGAGGAAAGTCTTATCAATGTGCCTCATGTGATTATGCAGGTGTAAAGGAAAGGCAATTGTTAAATCATATTAAATCAAAACATGACAGAATAACTACACTAGATACCTATGTTAATCTTTTGTTAGCTCAATACTAAAAAAAAAAAAAATTTATTCTATTAACTAGACACAACAATAATACGCAATTGCAATTTTACACTTACTTGTCAACAACATAATCTGTTCTTCTTTAGTGCTGCCAACCCTCTTAATGTGTTCTCTCTGCTCTTGTCTCTTCTTCTTCCTTTGTCATTCCTGAAGCTAACATTTGGCCAACCTGTTTTGCAATTTTTGTTCTCAAAAATCGAACTCTGTAGTCCTTTAAACGAAGTGGCAGTTTTCTTGTTCCCTTGGTACGTCCAGAAGCATCCTTCTCACATTTGACAGTGGATGATTGCCCATCCTCATCTTCTATTTCTTCACTTTTACCAGTAACTATTTGCTCTCCCTCATACCCATCTTCACTGTATTGATTTGGGTCATCATCGCTATCATCCTCGCTATTTGTATGGGATTCGTCGGCAGACTCTTTATATCGCTTCGTTGAGTTGACAGCTATTACTGCAGGGAAGAATTTCTCTTGAGGAGTAGACCAGCCGAGGCTGTACCAGCCGTCAGACGGATGGCGCAGCCGAGCGGTCTCTTCGAACTGTCCTGCTCTCACGACGGCGGCTCGCTGTCCCAGTCGTGTCTGGTGGCACAAGTCTCTGGCATGTCCTCTACCTTGCATCTGGGGGAGCTTCCGTTTTTACCATCACCATATCTCCAGGATGATAATTGGCTGCTTCTGCCCTTTTATTATATCTTAATCGTTGGTTTTATTGATCTAATCTAATCCGTTCAGTCGCTGTCGTTCTCGGCTCTTCTCTGTTGCAGGTTTCCTTTGTTGTCTGTAATTCATCATGCAACAGGTCGCCATAAATGTTTCTTGGTTAATCGGTTAGCGTTTAAATCTTGCACTCTACCGATTTTACTGTTATGTATATATGATTGTCACTTATGCAGACAACACATTTAGGTACGCAATTATTGCAATATGTCTGGTTTTCAATATACAGTTTTCTCTATCCGTGTATACTTTTACAAATTCAACATAATTGGAGGGAATGACTCATGTTTCTTAGGCCCTTGGTTCTGGCAGGTGTGGAATTTTAAGATCTGTTAGACATTCATCTTGCAGAGTGTTGGATTTCTCTCCGAACATTCTGAGCGTTTGCCCTCTGCGAACCAGCACAATGTGAGGCTGTTCAGTAAATAGTAGCCCAATCAGCAGAGGTACCCATTGTGCACCATCAGACGATGAACACCTTGGTTTGTGTGCTAGCTTTGTCAACAGAAGTTACCACATCTGCCTCTCCAAATGTTTGGATGGTGCCTTTTCCAAAACCCCGAATGCATACTGGAGACTCCAGTCTACTATATTGAATAGCTAGCTCTTCAGCATTGAACTGGTACATCATAACACTCCTTTCCTAAATCAACATAGGCCTTTATTGGTTTTCCATCTACAGAGGCTTTCTGGAAATACTTTAGCTTCCTTTCTCCTGAGTCAGATTTGGCAATATTCGCATTCTGTTAAGATCTATATATTTCATTGCGCATGTATGTTGATTGAAGCTCTCACTGTCAGTATTTTGAAACGTGTCCGTATTTTTTACAACGAAAGCTCAATGGCTTATTCTGTTTATTTCTTGGAAGTAAAAAATTTGCTCTTAATCTGGCTGTAGTGTTGCTGTCAATATTGGTTTCTGTAATTTCCTTTTCTATCATTGCACTAGGTTTGAATCTGGTGGGGTAATTCTTTCCAGCCTTTTCTTCTCCACATTCTCATAACTGTGTATGTCGTGTAGTAGCTGGATAATTTCTCCATCCTCCTTTGCTAACATAGCATCACACAGATTACGAGACCAGATTCCAATCAAAACTTCCTCCTTGATCTCCTCAAATTCCAACTGAAAGTCTTTACACAGTTGCATCTTCTCATGAAAGTATTTGTCCACTGTTTCATTTTTCTCTCTAGCATCACACAGATTACGAGACCAAAGTCCAATCAAAACTTCCTCATTGATCTCCTCAAATTTCAACTGAAAGTCTTTACACAGTTGCACCTTTGTATGAAAGTATTTGTCCACTGTTTCATTTTTCTCTCTAGCATCATACAGATTACGAGACCAAAGTCCAATCAAAACTTCCTCCTTGATCTCCTCAAATTCCAACTGAAAGTCTTTACACAGTTGCACCTTCTCATGAAAGTATTTGTCCACTATTTCATTTTCCTCTGTACTTGTTCCGCCATTCTCCTCCCTTTTGTGGTTTTGCTTACGTTTACCACAAATGTGTCCTTGAATTTAGCTATAAATTTATGCCACGTTCGGATATCATCTTTGTTTTTTGTTTGTTTGTTTGTTTTTTATTCCTTAGGGCTCGTCCGCGGGTTTGCCGCCCCGATAGCACTGCAAACTTTGGCTTATTGAGCATATCATCTTTGTTACTCGTGTACCAATGAGAAGCACCTTCGACAAGTCTTGTTCTGGCTGTTTCCAACATATAATTGTCTGATAAGTCATCTAGAGTTTTGATGCTTTCCAAAACGTGAATCCATTCTTGGGCTTTAGCACATACTCCATCAAATGTTCGAACTGTTTCCAACATTTCTGGCAAAACTGGTATGTTCTGAGCTGAATTCGTGGACATGAACTAAGTCGGAGTGATTCTATCCAAAAGCTGTGCAAAAAATTCATCCCGTCTTCTTTTATCTATATCATTTGATCAATATCTCTGTTCATGTAAAACTGATTCGTTTGCTTATGTATACGTGGTAATTATTGAAAATTGCCGCACAAACTGCTCCCTCGAGCTGTTCTGGGTGTCACTGGATTAGGATCATGTGGATCATCTCCTCGTTGTCCCTCAGCGTTCATCACATTATGTTCAGATATTTTTTTGAATTTATACGACACTGTTCAACTTTATTGATAATTTTTCTGTATCACCGCTTGTCTACGATTTGTATCTCTATGGAATCGGTTTCAGCACAGAAGGCCTATAATTTCTCAAGGGTGCAACGTATGGGGTCAGTATGGGGGTGAGTTGCATTACATCACCATATTTTAGGTTCTCGTACATGCCCCTGCTATGTGGGTTCTAATGCGAATCACTATATATATATATATATATATATATATATATATATATATATATATATATATATATATATATATATATATATATATATATATATATATATATATATATATATATATATATATATATATATATATATATATATATATATATATATATATATATATATATATATATATATATATATATATATATATATATATATATATATATATATATATATATATATATATATATATATATATATATATATATATATATATATATATATATATATATATATATATATATATATATATATATATATATATATATATATATATATATATATATATATATAGTGTCCCAAGCTGGATGGGAATGTATTGCTATCAACATTATTATTAGAGATAGGGAGACGGTTCAATTCGCAATGTTTTGTAGAATTTCATGCTCGTTCCAAATATGACATGTATTTTGCCCTACCTCTTTTCGTTTTCGAGTTATTTTGAAAAAAACAAAATTTGTCGATTTTTTTTTTCTTCAATATCTAAGTAGGCGTTGATCTGACATGTCTAAGACTTGCACATTACCAAGACACTTTTTACAGAGTAATCTTTTTATGCTATTCTCAACTTTATTTTGTCATTTGTTATTGAGCTACAGGTATCAACGTTTGATTTTATTATTGCAGCCATATTGGATTTCTTGCTCATGTGATAGCCTGTGGAAAGAGCTTTCCAGTGATGTACAACATTCTTGAGAAATCTTGTAATTGCACTGACAATTTTGAGAAAAACCGAAGTCTAACATGGAGTCTAACAATAGACTTCTATTTTTAACATAATTTTCTGTAATGATTCTCGATAAAAAATATTGTGGTTTAATTTACAATACTTAATTAGGTAATACTGCTAGGTAAATATGGATTTATCAGTCCATATTATTTTCAAATGAAAATTTTCATCTTGCTGACATTGTCATTGATACCATCTGCAGAATTGAAGTCGCTTAGGGTAATCGTCAACATTTAAGCCTTGTACGATTAGGATTTGTATGGATGGTAATGACTTTGTTTTAATATACGGTGTGCCGTACTCTTTTTTGACGTCAATTTGTTCACCATAAAACCGAACAGATTGCCAAGGGTTTTCGTTTGAGACCTGTAAGACGGCATTATTTCTTTCTTCATTTCTAGGCATTGGTAGTTTCTTTGCGTGGAAGCTACCGTCGTTCAATAGATTGGTTACTATCCTGAGAAATATTTTGATGTTTGGTTGTCGTCTTTCTGGGTAGTTGTTTTGATATGAATTTGCAGCTGTCTCAATATTTCGGTTAGAACGAATATAACATTCCAACATGTCAAAATATTCTTCATTACTGAACATATTGTTGAATTATATTTAAAATAAACAGGAAACAATCTATTTAGTACAAAATTTTAAGCAACATGATAAATACACCTCAAATTGTTCAGATACTTAAGAATGACAGTATTCTTAATTGTCGCGATAGTGTTATATCCATAGCAACCTTTCTTCTGTTGTTTTTCAGTTGACTTACGTTCAAAAATCAAACAATTTTCAAAGGTGTCTTCATAAATCTGCTTTTTATCGAGTTCTGTTAGTAAATTAAGTTATTTACTAGGTTTACCTACTTAATTAAATTATAGCAATTTTTTAGGATAATGTTGTAATGTAAAATATAATTTGTAATAATGGGCTGATTCATTGGTGTGCTCAAAGTTCCTATTTTTTTATCGTTAATCATTACGGAAAATTATGTTAAAAGTAGAAGTCTATTGTTAGACTCCATGGCCTACTGCTTTTTGAACACATTTTTTTGTCATTTGTTTTCTGTTATTGGATTTCATAGACTACTATTCTTAAAACGGGTTTTCTCAAAATTGTCAGTGCAATTACAAGATTTCTCAAGCATGTTGTACATCATTGAAAAGCTCTTTTCACAGGCTATCACATGAGCATTAAATCCAATATGGCTGCCATAATAAAAACAAACGTTGATACATGTAGCTCAAAAACAAATGACAATTCAAAGTTGAAAACAGCACAAAAAAATTACTCTGTAAAAAGTGTCCTGATAATGTGCAAGTCTTAGACATGTCAGATCAACGCCTACTTAGATATTGAAGAAAAACGAAAACAACACATTTTGGTTTTTTCAAAATAACTCGAAAACGAAAAAGGCAGGGCAAAATACAAGTCATATTTGGAACGAGTATGAAATTCTACAAAACATTGCTAATTTAACCGTCTCCCTATCTCTAATCATAACGGAGATAGCAATACATTCCCATCCAGTTTGGGACACACTGTATATATAAACATAAAAACACCCTGTATTTATATATCTTTTAAAAAATGTTCTTATGAGTTTATGTGTGGATATTTTCAGAAGATTTATTAAATTAATCGTGGAACATTTTCAGAATATATTTGGAGCTTCTAAGCACATAAATAATGTTCTGAAAACCTTATTAGCATGTTAGAATCTGTCCTATAGAGACTGTATACAGCCAACGATTTCGTAAATTCTCAGCCCTGTTACTTTATTTCCTACTACAGGAACAAGGCTGTGTTTGGAAAGAAAGTAACAGAGCTGATGATTTACGAAATCATTGTTTGGTTGTATACAGTCTCTATTTATAACATTTTGTGTTTATTAGAGTTGTCGTACAGTTCACAATGTTACTCATATCTTGCCAGCGGGCCTTAATATTTTCATCAGATTTAACATCAAACAGAAGTTAAGTGTGCCAGTCCGGTGTGGTTTGGTCTGTTTGTTTTGGATGTAACAGTAATTTGTGTTAATGCTGCTACCCTAAATAACTATACTTTTATTGTGTTGTTATTTATTGTTACTAGTGTTTACTTGTTGTTTTCTACTCAACTTTGGGCTTGCTGTTTGTAAATGTAAATAAATAAAATGTGTAATTAGAATTACTGAATATTGTTTCAATAAAATGTTCAACTTAATAAATATTCAAAATGTTCTAGTAGGCTGGCTACCATAGCCGTATTACTTTATAGGTGTGTTGTCGCTGTAATTAGTATAGCGTACTGACGAGCTCTAATTAGAGCAAAACCGGTCTGCCTTTCTAATTGGTGGTGAGAATACATCCAACCTTACATACATTGTCCCAGTATTAGTGAAGAAATGGGCTAGGTACATACAGACTTGGAGACTACTTCCCTGGATTCACTGTTGGGTTTCGTTTCTGCAAGTGAAGGACGTAGCCAGCGCGTAAGCTAACTGGAGCAAGAAGCCCTTCTGAATTCTAGATGTTCTAGGATGTTTTTCAACGTTTCTGTCAAGCAACGAAACTAGTCACAGAAACGTTGAAGAAAATCTAGAATTCAGAAGGGCCCCTTGCTCCAGTTAGCTTACACGCTGGCTACGTCCTTCACCTACAGAAACGAAACCCAACAGTAAAGCCAGATAAGTAGTCTCCAAGTCTGTATGTAGTATGTGCCAGTTTCACCAAGTAAGGGCAACAACAATCAATGAAATGGGCCAGGGCTGGCAATTTACAAAAATTGTTAGTTGGTTGTATACAGTCTTTATAACATTTTGTGTTGATTGGAGCTACCGTGGCACCATACTACCTGGTTTTAATACTAAATTGTCTTGCTGTAATTAGTATACCACACTGATGAGCTCTAATTAGAGCGAAACCGGTCTGCGGTTCTAATTATGGTGTGAATACATCTAGCTTTACATACATGTCCCTATATTAGGGAAGAAATGGTCCAGGGCTGTCAATTTACAACATTGTTAGTTGGTTCTACACAGTCTCTATTTTATGATATTTTGTGTTATTTGAAGCTGTCGTGACAACATACTACCTGGTTGCGCACCGAGATGGCGACCTTGTACATCTCAATGTTCTCAAAGGCTGGTTACTATGGCCGTATTACTTATAGGTGTGTTCTCGCTGTAATTAGTATACCGTACTGATGAGCTATAATTAGAGCAAAACTTAGGTCAGGTCATGACCTGACCTCACCTGACCAGAAACGGAAGAAAGCACAAAAACATATATTTTACAAAAAATAAATAAAAAGCAATGTTAGTTTAAACTTACTGTATGTAACCAGTGACGAACTAGTAGTGTCAATAACTCTGCAACGACAAATTCCCACAACGTAAAAAAAGTATCGAAGTGCGTATAAGGTAGTACATTTTATCTATCAGCAGCAGGGGCGGCTCCGCAATAAGTGCGCCTGTGCGCGCGCACTGCCGCCTGCCGTGGAAAAAATAATATTTTTGCTATGGTATATTTTAATAAATTTTTATTTACTTTTTTACCTCCTGCATTCGACAAACAAAATTAGTATATCGAGGATCGCAGAGAGTCGGCAGCCATTAATACAGAATCAGAAAAGTAGTGTTAATCGTTGCAGACGTTATATACATCCATATCCATATAAAGCACTCGGGCGGCGGTGTGTATTTTTCGGCGCTCTCGTGAAATGCGATACTTCAGTGCGAGTTTCAACTTTCTAAGTTCGTAGAAACTTGAGTTATTCAAATTTGAAGTATTTAATAAAAATTTACTACCATAACGCACTTACTGAGTCCCGAACTTTTTTTCTTGCGCACCCCCAATGCATTAAGGCACGAGCCGCTACTGTTCAGCAGTAGAGGTGTCCAAAACTAGTGTGCCGCTCATCTGTAGTATCAGTCTTATTTATTTATTTCTAACATCTATTTTTATATTTAGATATTCCATGAAAGTGATGTTACAAATAGGTAAAAAACGATTTCTTTCAGAATTAAGCCATAATAAAAAAGTCTGGACGCAGCAAATGCGCTATGATAGTGAATTTTCATTCAAATGTTTTAAATAACAAATATGTTTTTTTTTTAATAAAGCAGACATCAAATTTGGTTACCAGTATAACATATATAGTAGAAAAATGTACCATATTTCATGAAAATAACTTTAATGTTGGAAAATGTACAAAAAATTTTCGAAAATAAACTTAAAATGTTCCCGAAGAAACTAGTTTTCTGGCCAACGAACCCTTTAGGTTAATAGCAAATTGAGCTATTCAAATTCGAGGCATTTAATAAAAATTCGCTACCATAACGCACTTGCTAAGTCCCGAATTTATTTTCTTACAAACATGCATTATAATTTCATGGTCGAAATTCTATACATTGAAGGTCAGCTCAGAACTGATACTGACCGGGGGAATCCGTCTGTAAAATTAAAACAAATCATTATTTATTCTATTTCAACTGAATAGATTTTCCTGGATAACAAACTTATCGAGGCCACTGGCAAAAAGGTAATCACGAAATTTGATCAAAAGCGGCCCATTATTTTTTGAGTTATCGGTGTGTTATATATATTGAAACTGACCCCGGATATGTGTTCTCGGGGGGCTAATTAGTAGTCATTTGAAGGTATTAATTCAAAAGTCGGGATCTCCTCAATAGTGAACTTTTTTAAAGAAAATTCACTAAAATGAGTACAATTAAATTTTGACTTGATTTAAGGGTAATGAGTAAGACAAAGATAACATCACCTTTTATACCCCATCTCTTTCTGTTAGAAATTTAACCCAACTGCCATTCATTTGGGTTCTGTTCCAGTTCAATGTGATAATGCATTGTATTGGAATGGACCCGGCTGTGCTTTCAATATCGACTTTCGGAACATTTAGCATCAGTGAGATGGACAATAATACGGGTGGTTATCTCTGTCGCACGCAGAGAGTGATAAGGCTCATTTGTGAAGAGTACGTTAAATATTCCCATAAGGTTAATGAGTAAGACAAAGATACACCTCCCTTTTCCCCATCTCTTTCTATCAAAAATTTGCCTCAACTGCCAATCATTTGGTTTCCCTACCAGTCCAAGGTTGTAGAACTCCGACATGCATTGGGATTGAGACAAATTTTCAACAGAGAGATAGGGTATAAAAGGAGATCCTGTGTTTGTTTACTCATTAACCTTATGGCAATAAGTAACTGTTCCTTTTTTATTATTTTAAAGCTATAAAGATTATTGGTGTTAGCAAACGTTCTAATCTACTGATAAACCAAAACTAGGTAGAAAAATTAGAAATTTATACAAATATCACAAATGATCCTTATGTGTGGGTGTGACAGAGATAACAGAAAATCGACATTGAAAGCACTGCCGAGTCCCTCCCGGTGTAAGTTACAATTTAACGTGATAAGGAGATACATAGAGAACTATATTTTTCTATGGTAAGTTGTGATGACTTTTTAAAGCTCACGTTGGCTCTTCTAAGAATTGACAGTTGTTGTTGCGTCGTTGCTGCGACGCCATATTTATTGTAAAATCGTTTGACGTAGCACTGTTGTCAGCTTTCTCTGTGTTTATGTAATTTATATTGAAAAATTTGCTTTGAACGTTCCGCGGATGGGCCAGAACTAATGCTGTACAAAGATTGGTGAATTTAATAAGTTTTCCAGGGGTATAGCAGCCCTAAGATTTTATTTTTAACTTGTATAACATCTTACTTATGAAGCAAATAATCGACCTTGAAACGGCGTGAATCGCTGTGGCTGCAGAGACGAATCCGGTGTTCGCTGGCGGCATGTTCAAATAGTTGTCTTTCAGGTGAACCAAATATACATAGTAAATGTCGATTAATTATGGAAGTCCCTGAAGCTGCCAAGGAAATTATTGGAAATTCAGTGATGTCAGATATTCCGCCACAATTTTTAATTCATCGGTTACCCGAAAATGGACAGTTACTGGGCCCAGAGTTGCTCCAAAGTCACAATGGACTTGTTGTAGATTTGGGAGGAACAGATTTTATACCTGTAAATTATACATCAGAAGATTTGTTAACACATGATATAACCGATGAAGACAGAAATTTGGCTGCAGCCTTGGTTGCAGTACAATTTAGTCAGCAGCAGAAACAGCAACAATTACATGAAAGTTCGGTACAAGCCATTCCTCCTTTGGCACCTGCAAATGCTTTAGGTAATTTCAACAAGTATAAAAAACTTTAAAAAACTATCTTCAATCTGGGTTTCAGTAGTAAACATCGCTTTATTGCTTCTTGATGTCTTGAAAAAAGAGACTAATAATGTGGCTTATAGCAGTCTTAAAGCCAGGTTCACAAAGATGTGAACTGTGAAACGTATTGGTTCATTTAAAATAATATCAGGATATTATTTAAAATGTACCAATGGGAATAAGTTTTGCAATTCATGAAAATATGAATCTAACTTTATAGTGCTGTGTTATTGTTAGTGAACAGGCAAGAACAAGATCAGGTTTACCTATGTCTTATTATGTACTATGTACCTACTGTGTTTTATTTTCATATTTAATTCTTATACTTCTCTCCCTGCTGTTTATAAAAAGGCAACACTTCATCCTTATTCATAAATCACAAACAAGGTCTAGTCTATTTATGAGCATTTCTCTATTTATAATTTACCTGTAAAATATTTTTATATGACCTTTGACAACTCAAACTAAATGTCAACAATAACACAGTACAGTTGTAGGTGAACAACAAATACCATGTAAAAATTTATCCTGAACAGTGCCATCTAACAATAGTGGAAATAACACCATTTGAAATAATTTGGTTGTCATTTTGAATACACTTTATTATATTATTTAGTTAGTTTCTAAAGATATATTAATGGAGGGTAAGTTTGTGTCTGTGCCTGTGTGAGGGAACCATTGGCTTTGGAATGCATAGGCTACATTAGTCACAGACACAGACATGTTTTTGACATGACTATCACAATTAATCAGTACTGTTTCCCAAGATGTGTTTTTTGTGTTCTAAATAGTTTGGAATTTTAATTAGTATAATAATAATTTATTATTTTACATAATAGCAGCTCTTACAAAACATAAGTTATGGAGGTTATAACTAAACTAGAACCAAAAACTGCATAACAATAGAATAAAGTTCATGTATTTGCATCTAAGTGGCATATTTCATAACTTATGAAAAAATACCTTTTGATGTTTGACATGTTCAATTTTATTTTAAAAAAAATTGGAATTATTATATCATGTTAATGAATTTAAAAAGGATATTAAATTATTCGTGCCTGAATAGTTGGGTAGCCTATTCCTTTTGTTATAATAAAAGGTCAGTAATGTAAGGCACAAGTTAAACACTAATGAAACCAGTATGTAATGTACAAGGAATACACAGTCATAGGGTAAAGTCATAAGCAGGACTGTGGGTCAAGTCCCAAGGCATAAACTAATAAATTACTTGAAGTGTATAAAAATAATGGATGTGTTAGGCTTATCCATAAATAAAGGCAATGACTGGATGTTATATATGGAAGAAATAATGGAAATATACCAGTGGTTTGGTATAGCAAAATCTGAAATATCTGGTTTGGAAAATCTAGTATTAAGTATTTTTAAATGGAATCATATTTAAATTATGTCAGTTTATAGACCACATGGGACTTATTGTATAGACATACTGTTAAATTTTAGACAAAGTATATTATTTAGATCATTTTGATTGTCGGTAGTAAAGAGAAAGTTTAATAATGAAGGTGAATTCTAACTTATGTTTTCCTTAATCTAAGAACCCAGTGGGCATAGAAATAATATGTGTGTACTGTCTTGTTTTTTTTTGTTTTTGTTTTCTATATCAAGATGTGTGTACCTACAAAATGCGGGGAAAAATGTGTGGAAAATGTTTCAAATGTATATTAAATATGTCACTAATTGTGACATTGGACAATGTTAAATTGCTGTGTATTATTTTTAAGTAATGAACCTTTCACAATTGTCTACTGAGAGGATCTCATACCCTGGTCATGCCAACTTGAAGGTCAACATTTTTAGCGGAGCTTTGCTCTAAGACCCTTCAAATAATACCTTTCCAGCTGAAATAAAATATCTATCTGCGATTTGTTACCAATGTAACATGTTAGAAACATGCCTAAAACAAAGTATTAATACTCAGTGACATGTTATTGGTCTCATAACAGGGTTATTATAACCTTAATGTAATTTAATATGCATGCTTTGTTTCCTTTTTGTTGATATGTTGACATCCCTTTCCCTAAATTTATTTTATTATACGTTATTAAGTTAGGTCACTGTCATCAAGCGATATCTTTATTAAATTCATGGTCAGTCAGTTATGCTAGCTGTATAAAACAAGAATCCAGCAATTACAATAAATGTTTAGTCTGCCATCTCATTAAACTGTAAATAAGTTGTCAACTGAAATGAGCAGGTTGTAGGTTTTTTTTTGCTTCAGAGACATAAGACATATACAGTTCTTTGCATAACAAGGGTTTTGTTAATCTCATCATTTTGTTTTTTAATTTATCAAAATGTGTGTCAGATTTAAATTTACATACCAGCGCTATCTAGTTTTGCAGACCTTTTATCTTTTTTTTTTGTAAACCAAGATAAACAATTTTGTGAGTTGATTATCCCTGTGTTGTTACTATTATGTATTCCATTAACCATGCCATCTGGTGAGCATTGTGTGAAAACAGTCTGTAGTTTTTTGAAGCTTTAGAAGTAAAAAAGCACATACAAGGCAATAGCTACCTTGTTTTAAACAAGGAAACTGATTTAATGGATTCCTCTTTCTTAGAAATTCTTCTTTGTGTGTTTTTTTTTTACTTTTAGAGATAACGTATGACACTTTTCTTTGCATAACAGGGGTATTGATGATCTCATAGTTTTACAAAGCATTTGATTGACAGACATTCTTTGTATGAGTTAATGATCTATGTGTAGTTACTATTATGTATTCCAACCACCCCATCTGGTGGGCAGTGTGTGAAAAATTAGACTCATGACTCTGTTGCTGTAAATGTTTTCGGTCACATCAGAGTTATATTAACTTCATTATTTCATTTAATATTCATGCTTTCTTATGCTTTTCAATATTACATTGACATATTTTCCATGGTTCCTTTTCTCTTATATTTATTTCACTGGTTATGGTCAGATTAGATTGGCAAGGTAGCTTTCTTTTTCAAATTCACGTTCAGTCAGTTATGCTTATATACCTACTACAAATATATTTGTAGCTGCATAAAGCAGGAAAATTCAGCAATTGCGACTTAATTTGCAGTGTTCTAGCTTGCCCAATTATAAATGAATCATCACCATGTTATGTAACTGTAAAATAAGCAGTTTGTAGGTTTTTTACTTTTATAGATCTCATTTTTTTATTTTATGAAATGTGTCAAATTTAAATGTACTTGCCAGTGCCATCTAGTTTTGGAGGCATTTTAATTAAGCAAGTAAAATTATTTGCTTGATTAACAATCCCATCTAAGAGCATTGTGTGAAAACAGTCTAAAGTTGTTACACCCACCTCTGTGTTCTCATTCTTTCCTGTTTACTATCTGATTATAATTACATAATAAAAAATGTTTTTAGATAGTTTTAAGAAATACCTTTCAGTTTCAGACACTAAGGTTCTTTCGGAACAGCAACAGCAGATAATTCTTTCTGAGAAAAATTCGCAAGGATACTTACAGATTGTCAGTACAGATAATATGTACATTGAGAAGAATACACTTCCTAAGCTGTCACTTGAAAATGATGAAGGGGAACTATGTACAATTAAATTGGAGGATGATTTGGAAAAAAGGGAATCTGATTCTGAAATTAGGTAAGTTAAATTAAAAAACTGCAGAACATGTGTTTTTAGTAGTAATTATTTCTTACCTAATACTAAACTGACAATAACCTTCAATTACTTACTTGGCATACTTTTCTTGTAAGACTTCTAAATTGCATAACATCCTGGTGTCACATTCTGTTACATAGATAGATAGGTGCTTTATTGTCCAAAGATAAAAATCTTATTTACAAGCAAAGTTAACATATAAAAGTAAAAGTTGTCAAAATATAAAAACACAAAAATATAAGTTCACAACAAATAGTAGTATAAATGCATAAATAACTAGTATAACTATATACAAATAACAATATGAAAAACAATATAAACATAAATACACAGCTAACCAACAATAAAATAAAACTCCCAAACAACATTAATCGAATCTGTCACATTGGTGCATCATTACAAAATTTATTTATTGAATAATAACATTTTGCAATTAAAAATTCCTTAAGTTCTTTCCTAAAACTTTCAATGTCACCAATCCTCCTCAAGTTTAGTGGTATCTGGTTAAATATCTTCTTACTATTATATATTAATGACCTCTTTAACAATGATGTGGACAGTATAGGAAGAGGAATGCAGTTATTTTGTCTTGTATCACGAGAAGACACTGACCTGATTTCATCTTCATATTTTTCATGCATGAGGCATGCAGTCTCCAAAACAAACAGAGACGGTAGGGTCAATATCCGCTCAGAAACAAATAAAGGTCTACAAGAGTCACAGACACTAACCCCACACAAATATCTGAGGGCTCTTTTCTGCAGAATAATTACAGAATTGAAAAGATAACCTGCGCAAGAGCCCCAGTAACAAATGCCATGCCTTAGATGGGATTCCACAAGTGAGAAGTAAACACTTCTAGATGTACTCTTGTCCAAGCTTTTTGAAACAACTTTTAGTGTGTGACAACCCGATGAAAGCTTCTTATATAGATGATTTATATGTGTTTCAAACATTAACGATTGATCAATGTATAGTCCCAGAAACCTAACACAGCTCTCCTTTCCAAGTTCCTCAGCTGCCAGAGTCACAGCAGGCAGACTACATTTGAAATGCATGATATTAGTCTTAGAGACATTTAAAGTTAACAGATTTGAAATGAACCAGTTTTCTATCATCTTCATATCCTCTGCCACAGTGCACTCCAGTGCTCCAACACTATCATTACTCCACAAGATGGTTATATCATCAGCATAGATAGTAATATGACCCTTAATTTTCAACATACACAGGTCATTAATATAAAGTAAAACAGCAGTGGGCCAAGAACAGACCCCTGCGGAACACCATGGTGAATATGTTGGTACCCAGAGCTAATATGACCAAGTTGAACACTCTGCTGACGATCAGATAAATAGGTCATCAACCATTCAAGCAAAGTCCCCCTAAAGCGATAAGTAGGAAGTTTACGTAACAGCATCTCATGGTCAACACAATCAAATGCTTTAGTGAGATCACAGAACAATGCCGCAGCTACCTGATTGTTATTCAGTGAAAGGTACAGATTTTTCTTTCATTTATGTTGCAAATATCACTATGTAAGTCTGCTATGTTTACCTGGTACTCATTTAATTGATCCACGAATTTGTTTTCTGCTTCAAATACCTTATCTTCAAACTTTTGTGTTCTACGCTTCATTCTACTCAAAAACATATCTTTCTCCCTTATAACAGCGTTCAATATGGAGGCCTCTGATGAAAGATTATCTACTTTCTCGTGATATGTAGCAGTCATCTCTTCCATTTCTAAATCTTTTTGGCTGGTCCTGTGTTCTAAACTACTTATTTTTTCCAAAAGGATCTCTTCTCTACTCGTCCACTCATTCTGAATCCTCTGGCAGTCTTGTGAGCACATTATTGCAAAGTTCTTGTATTTCTTGTGAAACAGCTAGGGTGGAAAACATTATGACATCCTATACAAAAGTAATTATTGAATTCCTTTCTACAGCATCTGATTTTTGAATCCATTTCTGCTGAGTCCAACACTGGCACTTGGATAAATGATTCTTTATCACCAATGAGTTTTTGCACCCACTGATAAGCTTTATAAACATTAAATTTTCAAATTAAATCTTATTTGTATTGTTAGATTCTTCATTTATCAAATCTGTATCAAAAGCACCTAATCTATCACTAAAAGGTCCACAAAAACAGCAACAATACAATATAAATTTCAATAATACTGTCAAATTAAAATCCACAAATTTCCAGCAAACTTCAGAACAGAAATACACGTGCCACTTCATAAAAATAACATATAAAAATAACAAGTTGATTAAAATTGATGAACATGGAATCAGGATAGGGTTCCTTCGATTATTTAATAAAATTTGGTAATAGGGATAGCATGCTGATTAAATATCGTTAGACACCTGTGTAATAATAATGTATTAAGGTGTTGCATTATCTAATACAATAGTGTGTGGTAGCATACCCTCCTAAGTCCCGAACCTATATTTAAAGTAGTATGAAGTTAATATTTGGAGGTTTTGTTCCTTTTGGTACAAAAACGTCACTGAATTTTTTGGCAAATTTTTATTCCACGTACACAGAAAAACTCTGCAGCCACTCAAAAGCCCTGGTTCTCTAAATCCTGTGACAAGGCCAGGCTTGAAAAGGTCCAAAGCTCACAGAAAGCTTCTGCACAATCCCAGTCAAGAAAACCGTCAAGCATTTAACGACGCAAGAAACCACTATGTCCACATTCTTTGTGAGGCAAAAAATCGTTTAATAACCACATCAAAAACAAAGTCCTCTTAAGCTTCAGTGGCAGCAAACCCTTCTGGACTCTTGCTAAATCTATTGGGAATAATTTCTGCAAGAGCACGTTCCCACCTCTTGTCTCAGGGGATGAAATTGTTTCTACTGCCCTGGGCAAGGCTGAACTTTTTGCCTCGTTGTTCGCCGGCAATTTTACTCTCAACCCACCTCGAAATGTTCAACCACCAACAGTCCCCAATGTCGCGCATAAAATGACGGATATCACTTTCAAAGCTAAAAAGGTACGAAAGATGCTCTTTTCTCTTAATACCAGGAAAGCCTCTGGCCTTGAGGAGATCCCAGTAATTGTTCTAAAAAAATGCACACCAGAACTTGCTCCTGTCCTGACTCGTCTGTTTGAGACATCTTACAATAGAGGCATATTCCCTAGTAACTGGAAAACTGCTCGAGTACAACCCGTCCCCAAGAAGGGATCCAAAGCGCTTCCTAGCAACTACAGGCCTATTTCTCTTCTTTCAGTCATCTTTAAAGTGATGGAAAAGTATATAAACACCGAATTACTGAAATTTCTCGAAAAACACAGTCTAATCCACGACAGGCAGTATGGATTCCGTCAGCGCAGATCAAGTGCCGACCTCCTTTCCTTTGTCACCCATTCTTGGAACAAGTCTATGGAACTACACGGTGAATCCCAGATTGTCGCTCTAGACATATCCAAAGCATTCAACCAGGTCTGGCACGCAGTGCTGCTTAATAAACTACCGGCCTATGGCGTACCACTAAAACTCTGTACGTGGACAGCAAATTTCCTCTCCAACCGGAGCATTTCTGTTGTCGTGGATGGCCATTTCTCTAAACTGTATCCAATTAATGCAGGAGTTCCTCAAGGTTCCGCTTTAGCCCCTACTTTGTTTCTTCTCCACATCAATGACCGCCTCTCTAGCACATCCAACCCAGTTCACAGTTACGCGGATGACAGCACCCTCCACTCAAATATACAATATTCTAAGCCTGTCTCTTTAGCCCAATTAGATGAGGATCGCAGACTCATGGAGGGTTCTGTCTCCGTGGATCTCCAAAAAATATTAGACTGGGAAAGTAGAAATCTTGTACAATTCAACCCCACTAAATCACAGTCTTGCTTTCTTTCTCATAAGAGATACACCAGCCCTAGACCCATCACAATAAACAACCAAGTTATTCAAATGAGTCCTTTTCACTTGTTGTCATTTCTGTGGATCGAAATCTCAATTAGCACCAACATGTCACATCAATTGCAGAAGCGGCTGCTAAGAAATTAGGTTTCCTCTTCCGGGCTCGCAAATACTTTTCACCAGCTAATCTCTATACCTTATATACTTCACAAATGGTGAATATGTTGGTACCCAGAGCTAATATGACCAAGTTGAACACTCTGCTGACGATCAGATAAATAGGTCATCAACCATTCAAGCAAAGTCCCCCTAAAGCGATAAGTAGGAAGTTTACGTAACAGCATCTCATGGTCAACACAATCAAATGCTTTAGTGAGATCACAGAACAATGCCGCAGCTACCTGATTGTTATTCAGTGAAAGGTACAGATTTTTCTTTCATTTATGTTGCAAATATCACTATGTAAGTCTGCTATGTTTACCTTGTACTCATTTAATTGATCCACGAATTTGTTTTCTGCTTCAAATACCTTATCTTCAAACTTTTGTGTTCTACGCTTCATTCTACTCAAAAACATATCTTTCTCCCTTATAACAGCGTTCAATATGGAGGCCTCTGATGAAAGATTATCTACTTTCTCGTGATATGTAGCAGTCATCTCTTCCATTTCTAAATCTTTTTGGCTGGTCCTGTGTTCTAAACTACTTATTTTTTCCAAAAGGATCTCTTCTCTACTCGTCCACTCATTCTGAATCCTCTGGCAGTCTTGTGAGCACATTATTGCAAAGTTCTTGTATTTCTTGTGAAACAGCTAGGGTGGAAAACATTATGACATCCTATACAAAAGTAATTATTGAATTCCTTTCTACAGCATCTGATTTTTGAATCCATTTCTGCTGAGTCCAACACTGGCACTTGGATAAATGATTCTTTATCACCAATGAGTTTTTGCACCCACTGATAAGCTTTATAAACATTAAATTTTCAAATTAAATCTTATTTGTATTGTTAGATTCTTCATTTATCAAATCTGTATCAAAAGCACCTAATCTATCACTAAAAGGTCCACAAAAACAGCAACAATACAATATAAATTTCAATAATACTGTCAAATTAAAATCCACAAATTTCCAGCAAACTTCAGAACAGAAATACACGTGCCACTTCATAAAAATAACATATAAAAATAACAAGTTGATTAAAATTGATGAACATGGAATCAGGATAGGGTTCCTTCGATTATTTAATAAAATTTGGTAATAGGGATAGCATGCTGATTAAATATCGTTAGACACCTGTGTAATAATAATGTATTAAGGTGTTGCATTATCTAATACAATAGTGTGTGGTAGCATACCCTCCTAAGTCCCGAACCTATATTTAAAGTAGTATGAAGTTAATATTTGGAGGTTTTGTTCCTTTTGGTACAAAAACGTCACTGAATTTTTTGGCAAATTTTTATTCCACGTACACAGAAAAACTCTGCAGCCACTCAAAAGCCCTGGTTCTCTAAATCCTGTGACAAGGCCAGGCTTGAAAAGGTCCAAAGCTCACAGAAAGCTTCTGCACAATCCCAGTCAAGAAAACCGTCAAGCATTTAACGACGCAAGAAACCACTATGTCCACATTCTTTGTGAGGCAAAAAATCGTTTAATAACCACATCAAAAACAAAGTCCTCTTAAGCTTCAGTGGCAGCAAACCCTTCTGGACTCTTGCTAAATCTATTGGGAATAATTTCTGCAAGAGCACGTTCCCACCTCTTGTCTCAGGGGATGAAATTGTTTCTACTGCCCTGGGCAAGGCTGAACTTTTTGCCTCGTTGTTCGCCGGCAATTTTACTCTCAACCCACCTCGAAATGTTCAACCACCAACAGTCCCCAATGTCGCGCATAAAATGACGGATATCACTTTCAAAGCTAAAAAGGTACGAAAGATGCTCTTTTCTCTTAATACCAGGAAAGCCTCTGGCCTTGAGGAGATCCCAGTAATTGTTCTAAAAAAATGCACACCAGAACTTGCTCCTGTCCTGACTCGTCTGTTTGAGACATCTTACAATAGAGGCATATTCCCTAGTAACTGGAAAACTGCTCGAGTACAACCCGTCCCCAAGAAGGGGTCCAAAGCGCTTCCTAGCAACTACAGGCCTATTTCTCTTCTTTCAGTCATCTTTAAAGTGATGGAAAAGTATATAAACACCGAATTACTGAAATTTCTCGAAAAACACAGTCTAATCCACGACAGGCAGTATGGATTCCGTCAGCGCAGATCAAGTGCCGACCTCCTTTCCTTTGTCACCCATTCTTGGAACAAGTCTATGGAACTACACGGTGAATCCCAGATTGTCGCTCTAGACATATCCAAAGCATTCAACCAGGTCTGGCACGCAGTGCTGCTTAATAAACTACCGGCCTATGGCGTACCACTAAAACTCTGTACGTGGACAGCAAATTTCCTCTCCAACCGGAGCATTTCTGTTGTCGTGGATGGCCATTTCTCTAAACTGTATCCAATTAATGCAGGAGTTCCTCAAGGTTCCGCTTTAGCCCCTACTTTGTTTCTTCTCCACATCAATGACCGCCTCTCTAGCACATCCAACCCAGTTCACAGTTACGCGGATGACAGCACCCTCCACTCAAATATACAATATTCTAAGCCTGTCTCTTTAGCCCAATTAGATGAGGATCGCAGACTCATGGAGGGTTCTGTCTCCGTGGATCTCCAAAAAATATTAGACTGGGAAAGTAGAAATCTTGTACAATTCAACCCCACTAAATCACAGTCTTGCTTTCTTTCTCATAAGAGATACACCAGCCCTAGACCCATCACAATAAACAACCAAGTTATTCAAATGAGTCCTTTTCACTTGTTGTCATTTCTGTGGATCGAAATCTCAATTAGCACCAACATGTCACATCAATTGCAGAAGCGGCTGCTAAGAAATTAGGTTTCCTCTTCCGGGCTCGCAAATACTTTTCACCAGCTAATCTCTATACCTTATATACTTCACAAATAAGAGCAAACATCGAATACTGCTCCCACATCTGGGGTGCTGCTGCCGCTTCTACAATCGCTATCCTGGACTCCATTCAGAAGAGAGCTATACATCTCATCGGTGACCCTACCCTCACCCAAAGGCTTCCATCCCTTGCCCACCAACGTGCCTTTGGTGACCTTTCTCTCTTTTATAGATATCTGCACGGGCACTGCTCAGAGGAGCTTTCTTCCATAGTTCCTCCACCTGCTGCCCCCAACAGATGTACCAGGGGAACAGAGCGAATGCACCCTTTTACTGTCCAGGTCACCAAAAATAGAACATCTTGTTATGCCCGCTCTTTTGTCCCGAGGACTTCCAAGTTGTGGAATTCCTTGCCGGCACATGTTTTTCCTCCTCCCCGAACCTCCAAACCTTCAAGTCCAGAATTAACAAGTTGCCTCTTTTCTCCTTGTCGACACCCTTGGTACCATAGTATTTAGACTGTAAGCCCTCGTGGTGTGTTGTTGAAATAAATAAAAAAGATACCCAAAAGTACAAAAAAATACATGTCCAATAAATTAGACATCAGGATGAGATCACTACTAATTATTACGTACAAGAAAACTTCTAAAGCAATTATTACTGCACGTTAGACACAAAAATGAGTTGCATTTTTCGCAATAAAATTTTGTCTTTAATTTGCAACCTGGATTTTTTATCTCTCTGTGATTGGACCTTCGACAGAAATCTTAATGCCTAAAGTTTTAATTTCTGCAGTTGCTCACAGTAAATCAGTGTATGCATGTGCTCTAATGTGTTGATCTCTGGAAGGTGCGATGACAAAATTATTCTGTTCAAAAGTTGCAATATAATTGCCAGCTTTCTAGATTATCTTAGCCTAGGTAATGGTGGTCTATGACTCATTTCTGTGGACAATTTGTCGATGAGTTCCTCATTTTCTTGCGTACCCTCTATGTGTTCTTCTTGCTCAGTATGTACAGGTTACAGATTACTACTGTCAAACAGGATCTCGTTATTTTCCGTAACCGCTATATTATTAATTTTATCTTCAATTTCCTGTCTGATGGTATTCAGTCTCGTTTGTGGAATAAGGTTATTTCTAAGTATGACACGATACTGATCCGCTACTCTCTGTTGAGACCTGTATGTGTAGGTACATTCTGATAAATTCCGTGTGAAGTTGTTGCCTATATCCGGTCGTCTGTTGTCCGAGTTGTGTTACTCTGTAGTGAATGCGATTGTTTCATTCCTATCCATAGTCCATTTCATGCGCCGTCTTGGTAATCCCATCTGGGTGAGCGCTGGCAGATTTTTCTGTGCAGCATCCTCAGTGGGTGGAGCTTTTGGTCTTACTAGGCTCTCCTGCTGTTGATTTTGGGCTGTATTTTCTTGCATGACGGGCCCGCCTCATCAGCACACCGACGTCCCGCATGCTGTCATGTACAGCGCCGGCTCCAGATATGCCCTGGCGAACCCCAGGCAGCGGCATTTTTTCGAGGCTTTGGTTTTGCTCCATTTCCATGGATGTGCCACCAATTAATCCTGGTGGCCCAGGTAGGGAAGAAGAAAGGAGTAAGGTAATATGGTTAAGGAAACAGAGGGTAAATAGGACAGCGGACAGCTGGTGTCGCTGGCTGTACCGTCTACGTTGTTAGGAGTAGCGGTGAGCACACTGCTAAAAGCAGTACACCCACTGGCCAGACAGACCTGTGACCCTTGGCAGGGGCCCTTACAGGGTGCTACCATCCGGGCCAGACGGACCCTGCTTTCTTAACGTGGTTGTTACTCCACCCCCTCCTCCTTTCTCACCCGGGCTTGGGACCCGCAATGGCGGAGTTTTATTATTATTATTATTTTTATTATTACACATAAGTCTACACTGATAAGTTCCAATAATTAATAGGTTTATGCTTATTTTGAACTTAATTAAATACAGATTTATTTAATGCGTTTTTGCTTTAGTAAAATTTCTGTTAAAATCTTTTAAAAAATCTAATAAAGAGACTAAAATTTTTTTAAATGACACAAATTAGAGCCCTTAGAACCCATTTTAGGTTTACACAGCCGCACGTGTGCATACAAGCATGAACGCACGTGTGTGTGTGTGTGTCTGAGTTTGAAAAATAATGCACCAATGTCAATCAAACTTTTTAGGTATGTTCTCTTTAATTATATTGGATGACTTAGTTAACCAGCCCTATCCGACCAGTTTTTCACACAAAAAATCAAAGTGTATCCAAAAATAATAAAGCTATTTTGATGAAATTCAATATATTTGACTGATAGAAACATGCACATATCTAGATTAAAGTTTCTAAGATAATAGAAATGCAAGTTATTAGAGAAATAAATTCGCTGCCATAACGCACTAACTGCGTTTGACTTTTTTAGAACACTATTTTAAAAGGTCAGAACGATAATGAATTAAATTTTCTAAAATAGTCGTCTTGACAATCACAAAGCAAGAAGCAAACGTTTATTTGATCACATTTAAATGTCAAATTTGACTATTTTTACACAAAGATTCTGGAGCAGATGCAGTTTGTAGGGGATTAGTGTTACATGAAATGTGTTTCACAAAGTCTTGAGTCTCTGTTTCAATGGTTACTTCATTTAATTAAAATGTTTGCAGAAAATGTAGCTTAAATAGATGATTTTTGCCTGTTTGTATATGGAGCTATGTAACGGGAGAGTTCCTGAAGGGGTGACTGGTTGTAAAAAGTGAAAGTGCACATTAAACGAACGAATATTCTGAAGCACATATGGCTTCTGGAGAAAGAAATATTCTGACATTTTTGTTTGATAAACTCTAAAATTTATGTTGAAATTGTTCTCTCTTTTAATTTGTCTTAAATGTTTGCAAAAATTTCACATAGAGCTTTTTGCCAGCCTCACATGGAGAGATACAGTTTTCGATGGGTATCAAAAGTCTGGACATGGCAAGTGCGTTATGGTAGCGAAATTTCATTAGGAATGATTGTTTAGATGAAAAAAGTGTTAGTCAAATAGTAAATAAGTATTAAAAAATGGTCTGAGTGCAGCAATTGCGTTATGGTAGCGAATTTTCATAAAAATGTTTCATATCATAATAACTTAATTTTCCATTAAACTAGAATTTTGATACATAGATAGTAAAACCTATATAAAAGCGGCACGAGTACTAAATTTGAGAGACCTCTATAAAAAAAACACATCGCAAGGTCGTTGGAGGGTTGATGCCAAAGCGATGATGCTTTTGGCCGATATGGCCGGGCATTGGCAGGTTGGTAATTCTGCCACTAACGTAATCCTCCCCAGGGAAACCGGACGACCTCCCTGTGTATAAATGCCTCTCCATGGGATGCGGGGCTCTTCCGTGGAGGTTAACCACAATTTTCCCCAGCTGCTCGTGGGATCAGAATATGAACACGATAGACACAGACCCAAACGAGATGGGTAATAATACTCTCTATCTCCAGGCAACTGGAGAACACATAGAGGTAGAAATGGGGGTTGTCCCCTCTCTTACCGCCAAACCGATGGGAGGGGGGTCGAGAGTCATCCTCTCCCTATCCTCCAAAATTCTGTCCTCCGATGAGGGGCGGAAGCTCCTAAAATCTCCCATGCGCCACTCGGAGGAGCGAAGAAAAAAACAACGACTGCCTGGATCCGCAAGGAGACAGCCTAGTCGTCCGCTCAAGGCGGGGGTGCCATATACAACCGCCTTGAGTCAGGTACTAACGGAAGTCGGGTCCCGACGGGCTCGGGTGGGGGTTGAGGGCTCTGAGGGTACGATAAAACGATCAGGGGAGTCTGATGCCGCTACTATGGGCTCCGTCAGCGGAAAGCGACTCCGGTCGGACGGCAGCACACCACAACAGAGGGCAAAAAAGCCCCGAGAGGGTGCTGTCAGGAAGACATTCAGTGAGGCGACTGGAGGGGTGGGAGTGGGCATTATCCACTCTGATTATCCCTCCTCCTCACTGTATAATGAAGCGGGCCCTTCCGAGAGCGGGGGGGATCAATCCCCCGGCTATTCCCTCGGGAAGTGGCACCGCAGGGGAGGAATCAAATCCACCAAAAAAATGGATCCCAATAGAGGAGGTGGCAGGACACATCCTTCCACCAGACCTATTAGGTGCATACAGGCAAATTTGCATCATGCTAAGGCAGCGACATACCTCCTTAGCATGAAATTAAAGGAGGAGCAGATAGGCATTGCTCTTCTCCAAAAACCCTGGACCGCCAGGTCAGACCGATCCAAAGGGCTGGGTAACACTTCTGGTAAGATAGTAGAGGTGGGCTCTGGTACCAACCCCAGAGCCTGTATCTGGATCCGAAACAACTTGCAGTATTTTACACTATCAGAATACTGCACCAAGGACATGGTAGCCATCCATCTCATGATCACAACCGGGGGGACCAGGGGGACCAGCCTGTTCGGCCTATTTCCCTGGAGACAGAGATGCAGTACAACCACCTCCAGCAGAGGTGCGGAAATTGATCACCTACTGCAAGAGGAACAATTATCACCTTGTAATGGGGTGTGACGCGAACTCCAATCATCTGGTTTGGGGGAGCACATACACTAACAGACAGGTGAGTCACTATTTGAATACATATTAGGGGAGGAGCTGGTTGTCAACAACATAGGCTCGGAACCCACCTTTCTAACGGTCAATCGAAGAGAGGTTTTAGATCTTACGATCAGCTCAATGCTGTTGAGCTTCAAAATCCTCAAATGGAGGGTGTCGTCTGAACCCTCATGTTCAGACCATGCCCACATCCTATTTGAGATTGAAACAGGCCCTAGATCTGTGCTGGAGTATCGCGACCCGAGGAGGACAGATTGGGAGGGTACAAGCAATCCCTCGCCACCCGACTTGTGTCCGCTATCCCCACAGTGATCGTGAAGAGATTGAGATTGCGGCAGAACAGGTAAGGGATGCTGTGGTCTCAGCATATCACGAAAATTGTCCACTAAAGTCAAAAAAAGATAGTTGAGGATCTACTTGGTAAGAGATGCTGTGGTCTCAGCATATCACGAAAATTGTCCACTAAAGTCAAAAAAAGATAGTCGAAGATCTACTTAGTGGAACAATAACCTCAAAAAACTACGAAGAGAAGTGAAATGTCTCTTCAAACGTGCTAAGACAATAGGCAACTGGGAACAATATAAATCCGCTCTAACACATTACAACAAAGAGATAAGAAAGGCTAAGAGGGAATCCTGGAGGAGGTTCTGCGGTGACATCTCTAATTTGCCCAGCAGCGCCAGAATCCACAGAATTCTCTCACGCGACCGTGTCCAGGAACAGGGATCGATAAAACGACCAAATGGCTCCTTTACTGAATCACGGAAAGAAACGTTATAGCTCTTAGCACACACACACACTTCCCAGATTGTCTGATCCTGAGCGACCAAGATGTCCGGCCAGCCGAGGGTCGATTTAAACGCCCTCGGAGGGAGGACTGGCGGGTTGCTCGGAGAATAGTTACGGCCTCGGCAGTGGAGTGTGCTGTGAAACATTTCCAGCCATTCAAGGTGCCAGGGGAGGATGGGGTGGTACCTGTCCTTCTACAAAATGGACTGGAGATTCTCCTACCTTTTCTAATCAGGCTGTGTAGAGCCAGTCTGGCTTGGAACTATATTCCATCCAGCTGGACGGTAATTAGGGGGGTTTACATTCCCAAATTGGGACGTAATGACCTCCTACCCACATCACTGACACCTCTCAGTATTACATCATTCCTCTTGAAGGGATTAGAAAAAATATTGGACGGACACATTATGGGAAGAAAATTATTAGTCAACAACCCCCTTAATACCCACCAGTATGCCTACCAAACTGGCAAATCTACTGAGTTTGCACTCAATAACCTCGTCGAGGAGATCACACACTCCCTGGGTAACGGGGAAGTGGCGGTGGCTGCATTTCTCGACATTGAAGGAGCATTCAACAATGCATTACCTATCTCCCTCTCCGAAGCCACTATTGCTAGAGGGATGGAACCTACCATTTGTGGCTGGATCGGAAGCATGCTCCACAATCGGACTGTTATTACCTTGCTGCAGGGGGAGGTGGTCAGCTTCAGGGCTGCGAGGGGGTGCCCTCAGGAGGGAGTTCTATCCCCCCTGCTGTGGTCTCTCTTTGTGGACGATTTGCTGGCTATCCTCGGACTGTGGGAGGTTGAGGTCCAGGCGTATGCTGGTGATCTAGTCATAATGGTTAGGGGCAAATATGAGGAGGAACCAGCAAGTACTCTTCAGGAGACACTAAATGTAGTAAATGATTGGTGCCGGAGGGAACAGATGTCTGTGAACCCCCGCAAAACGATCATTGTTCCATTTACCAGAAGAAGAAGGTTGAACAAATTAAAACCACCTATTCTTATGGGGGAAACGATTCCAGATAAGAAGCTCAACTGGAACATACAGTTAGAGAATGTAATCCGCAGGGCTAAACTGTCCCTGAGGACATGCCGGAGAATCTGTGGAAACAACTGGGGAACAAACCCCCAACAAATGTACTGGCTCTATGTAGTGGTTATCAGATCAATGATAACATATGGAGCCATAGTTTGGTGGCCTAAGGCACTTCGTGGTATCACGAGGGCCAAACCGGCTCATCTACAGAGCCACGCCTGTCTGATGATAACGGGAGCGAGAAGCACCGCACCATCAGCCGCTCTGGAGGTCCTCCTTAATATTCCACCTCTTCACATATGGTGGGAGAGGGTGGCGAGGTGGACAACGTACAGATTAAAACAAACGGCCGACAGTATGCTGAAGGAAATCAGTCTGGGAGGGTCCGGACTCCTTGATGACATTGAGGGTCACGGGATTCTGGGAATGGTCTCCGACTTGATGCCTACAAAGATCAGTAGAGATTTGCCTTTCAAGACCGTCCTCCCAGAAAGGGAGGACTGGGAGCTAAACCAAACGACCCTATTGAGAGCCGTTCTCTGTTGGTACTCTGACGGCTCCAAAACCAATATGGGAGTAGGAGCCGGCGCATATGGGGGCAGCACCGATGCTAGACTATCAGCTAGCCTCGGCAAGTACGCAACCATACACCAGGCGGAAGTGTATGCCATCGAGATGTGTGCAAGGCAAAGTATAAAAAACCAGTGCACTAACAAATCGATAAAGATATATGCAGATAGCCAAGCTGCAATAAAGGGTCTTGGTTCCTACCTATGTAATTCAAAAACGGTATGGAATTGTGCGTGAGCCACAATAGACCTTATGGTCGCGGTGGAGGGACCGGTATGGCCCACTCAGAATCAAACCTAACCTAACCTAGCTAAAACAAAATCTTCCAAGAGATTAAAAAGGGAAAATACCTGCTATCTTTTCGTATATTTTACAGATTTTCTTAAATTTCAGAATTTTCATGTAAAAACTTTCAGCTAATTTATGTAGAATAATTTCTTCAACAAATTTTCGTAGAAATAATGTTTGGTAAGGAAGGTTTAAGCAATTGCTTTTATCATACAAGAGCTTTTACCATACAAAAGCTTTTACTCTTGTGCTCTCATTTAGTCTCCTGAAGAAAAATGTGTGTTAACTCAATTTTCTATGAAGGTAGGAACTTAAAATTTGAAGATATGTTCTAGTCTCTATAAAGGCAAATTGTGTTCAGAATATTGCCACACTAACTTTGTTATTATTGAAGATGCAAACCTGTTACGGAAGGAAATGTAACAATTTTTCAGAGAAACTGGATTGATTGGGCTAGCTAACAAACTTATAAGTTATTCACAAAAGGAATGTACCTTCCAAATTTATAATTCACCTTCGTTAAGTGTTTGGAGGGATTCGTTAGCCAGCCCAGTCCATTCCGCTTTTCAAAAACAAGTTTTTGTATTTCCAGAACTAATTATGTTGTTATTTTTCGTCATTTTGAAATATTTTTATGAAAATTCGCTACCATAACGCATTGGCTCCAGCCTTTCATAAAACTAAGTTTATTAATATTTTCAGGAACGATACCCGCTCTACATCCTCAAACAAGAAAAACTTGCCACACAAGAAGCGCATATCACGCAAACTCAACAAAAAGACCACTTCTGCTTCTGCCTCATCATCTACCAGTTCTGCGGCTGTAGTTAACAGCGGTGGGTCCAGTAAAAAGGTTAAATGTAATCTCTGCGAGCAAGTGTTTCTCACGCAGGAGGATTTTCACCAGCATCAGTTGTTGTGTACCACTACCATAACACCAGTGAGCTCTCATCCGTTCTCTTGTCAGCTCTGTAATCTCCGGTTTGGAGATCAGTTAAAGTTCTTTGAGCATTTGAAGAGTCATTATGAGCCACCGAAGAGCACCGTTGCCGGAGGGCATGAGGAAAAAGAAAAAGAAGAAGATATAACTCCAGAAAGAGAAGTTGTTAATGAACAGAAAGAGGAACCCGTAAGAATTAGCAATTTTCCTAAATTTTTCTTTTATACATAATATAGAGCATTAAACGATGTTCTAATTAATGTTTATTCATGTGTGACAACAGACAACAGAAAGTAATTATTCAGACCAATGACAGAACTTGAACCTCTGACCTGAGGGATGTTGAAATGGGTGTACCACAGGGCCGCATTTTAGGTCCATTGCTTTTTATTTTATTCATTGACAATATTAAATATACGCGGTTGAATAGAGCTGTAAAATTATCCTTGTTCGCTGATGATGTATCTATTGTCATAACAGATGATGAGAGAGGTCTAAGACAAAAGGGCTCTAATTACTTTATTCAAATGTATCAGTTCAATGTTGAAAACCATCTCCTACTCAATTCTCACCAAACAGAAATTATACAATTCTCTTACAGACCACTTCTGTTGGCACTGTAACTATAGTTCAGTCTTGCTTGACAAGGTTCTTGGGGGTGACAATTGACTCCCGGTTGACATGAAGGAAACATGTTGACATTATACTTAAGAAAATGAATACATATTTTATGGAAACTCAGATACCATGTCAACAGACATATTTTATTATCATACTACCATTCACAGATTGCCTCCATGCTTTCTTATGGGGTAATATCATGGGGCAGTAGTAAAAGGATGAATGACATTCTAATTATACAGAAAAGAATCATTCAAACCATCATGTTTAAAAGGAATGGTCACTCCTGTAGGCATTTGTTTAAAAATTTGGGGCTGCTCACGACAGTTTCCATTTATAGCCTCCACTGTGCCATATTTGCCAAGGATAATCTCAGTCATTACACAACGACAGCTAATGTTACCCAAGACCATAACTTAAGATCAATGTCATTTATTCGCTTGCCTCCACACACTCGGACCCATATAGCAAATAGCAGTTACATACTTCCAATTAGGATATTTAATCATATCCCCCATACCGTTAAGAGGTACCTTCCACAATCCCAGCACTTAGGAAAAAAACTAAAGGCATTATTGCTCAATTACAGTTTTTATTCACTCCAGGAGGTTTTTTTTTTGTACAACTAGGCCATTATAAATTATTGGATTTTTAGTAGTGAAATTGTTGTAATTAGCTGAGTGAGTCAGCTTGTCTTTGTGTGATTCTGTATTTATTAAAGTGTACGATGTTTTATGTATATTTTAGTATTGATACTGCTCACGATTGTCTTAGTGTTGAGATTGATTAAGCATAGATTTTTACCTTTACCTGGTTGTCTGTCTGGTTTTTTAGCTTTTACTGACAATACTGACTAAACTTATGTCTGCCTTGTAAAGTTTATGAATGAATAAATAAATAAATAAATATGTATGAGATACATGAGGCCAACCTTGAATCAGTATAACCGATATTTCTAAAATTTCTTAGCTTTCGAGAGGATGGCCAATATCCCCCTATTGGTTTTCCTCAGAAAAGTTTACTTTTTCGCTTTAATTCGTAGAGTCTGGAGATGCACAGGCACTTCAGTTTCATTATATTTTCATATAAATGGGTTAGTTCTGTGTTTGACTGCCCAAACCTGCTTCAGTAACCTAAGTTCAATGTGCCTCGTGTTAGATTAGATTCATTGTGAGTGGGCTATTCCAGTCTCTCCACCACGACCTTAGGTCTACCGTGGCTCACGTTTAATTACTTAAATTTCACCCATCGATTCCAACTCCCTACAGGGGTCGAGGGTGAGAGTTTGTTTGGCAGGTGTACTGCCATCTGAGTGAAGTCACTTGCCCATTTCGAAGCTCAAAGAGAGATTACCTCTCTCCGAGTTCGTCTGGACCCGACGTCCGTCAGTGTTTACTCAAGGCGGTATCATGAAGCAGCATCCAATTTCCAGTTGTAATCCACCTCTAGAGATCTCAGCTCTCCTCCGGGTTCATCTAAACCCGACACCCACAGTACTACACTCAAGGCGACATCGTCGTCTGGACACAGACACCCGCCAGCACAACCCAAGGCGGTATCATTTCGAACCCCGCTCCTGAGTAACAACCAAGCAAGGTCAATTGTACATTTCTAAGCCCACAGTGGAGGCATCAAATCTGGGTGCCTAATAACTCCCCAGAGATATCCGCTTCCCTCCAGGCTCACCTGGACCAGACCCCCGCCAGTGTTTGATTGACTTGAGGCGGTATCATGAAGTCCCGCCCGCGATCAGCATCCAAGCGGGGTCGTTAACCCATTTTGAAGCTCACAGGGTAGCCTCAATCACCAGGTGTAATCTACCCCTAGAGATCTCAGCCTTTCTCCGGGTTCGTCTAGACCCGATTCTCGCCAGTGTTTTATGTGCCTCCCTCCAGGCTCACCTGAACCAGACCCCTGCCAGTGTTTGATTGACTTGAGGCGGTATCATGAAGTCCCGCCCGCGATCAGCATCCAAGCGGGGTCGTTAACCCATTTTGAAGCTTACAGGGTAGCCTCAATCACCAGGTGTAATCTACCCCTAGAGATCTCAGCCTTTCTCTGGGTTCGTCTAGACCAGATTCTTGCCAGTGTTTTATCCGCCTCCCTCCAGGCTCACCTGGACCAGACCCCCGCCTGTGTTTGATTGACTTGAGGCGGTATCATGCAGTCCCGCCCTCGAGCAGCATCCAAGCGGGGTCGTTAGCCCATTTTGAAGCTCACAGGGTAGCCTCAATCACCAGGTGTAATCTACCCCTAGAGATCTCAGCCTTTCTCCGGGTTCGTCTAGACCCGATTCTCGCCAGTGTTTGCTTAAATTTCACCCAACAGGTCAAGCTTCCTGCAGGAGACGATATTTCTAAGGGGTGAAAGTTGGTTTGCCAGGCGTACTGCCATCTGAGTGAAGTCGCTTGTCCGTTTCAAAGCTGAAAGAGAGATAACCTCTCTCCGAGTTCGTCTGGACCAGACATCCGTCAGTGTTTCACTCAAGGCGGTATCATGAAGTCCCGCACCCGAGCAGCATCCAAGTAAGGTCGTTTGGGCGTTTTGAAGCTCACAGAAGAGGCCTCAATCTCTAGTTGTAAGCCACCCGTAGAGATCTCAGCTCTCCTCTGGGTTCGTCTAGACCCGACACCCACCAGTGCTAGACTCAAGGCGACATCCCATCGAGTCCTGTTCCTGAGCATCACCCAAGCGAGGTTGTCCATCCGTTTCGAAGTACACCGTGGGGGACTCAAACTCAGGGTGTATACCATTGACCAGAGATCGCAACCCCCTCCGGGTCATCTGGATACATGACACCCGCCAGCACTCAACCCAAGGCGGTATCATCTGGAACCATGCTCCCCAGTAACAACCAAGCAAGGTCAATTATTTATTTTTAAGCTTACAGTGGAGGCCTCAAAATCCGGGTGCACATCACTCCCCAGAGATATCGCCCTCCCTCCAGGCTCACCTAGACCAGACTCTCGCTAGTGTTTGACTCTGATTAGTCACCTCTGTCTATATGTCTGTCTGTTTCTACCCACAGTAACTTAAGAACAAATTGAGGTATTGTCTTCAAATTTGGTATACAATTAGCACCAGATAAATGAACGGTTCGTATTGTTTTTGGGTAAAATCGCTTTAGTGAGTAGGGGATGAATGGGAGATGATTTGGTGAAATTTAACATTTTTTCGTTAATGTTAGCTTAATATAACGTTTTAGGGTTTGTTTGTTAGAAAACTTTTAATTTCATCAAACATCTAGCATTCTGTGCCGAAATTAAGTTAGGGGTGGAATATCGCTGAAAAATTTCAAAATTTGTTTTGCTGAAACGGTATAAAAAGTCTGAAAACATATAGAAAACTTGATTCTGGAACGAAAATTTTTTGTTGGTAGCTCTGTTGGCCTGTATGTCTGTCTGTTAGTAGGCGCAATAATTTTCGAACGAATTAAGATATCATCATCAAACTGGGTATCCAGTTAGCACCCGACAAAGGAACACTTCGAATTGTTTTTGTGTAAGATAGCTTCAGGGGGTAGCGGATAAATGAGAGGTGATTTGAATAAAACTGGCATTTTTTCAGTAAAACTTGAGTAATATAACATTTCAGAAGTTTATGGGTACAGGAATACGAAGATTTTCTTTGTGATCAAGTCATGGATCCTTCATTTCATGAGAATGTCTTTCTGAGCAGAGTAAATTATCACATCTATGTGAAAGTTGTGATTCAATTTGCAGCACTATTTTTTATCACTATTAAAAACTTAATACGAATTTTCAAAATAATACATCAAATACTTTTCTAGATATCCAGGAGAATTAAAATTCAATTTCTTACTTAAACTCAATGAATTTCTTTTGATTTTGACTTTTGAAATAGTTATATATATATATATATATATATATATATATATATATATATATATATATATATATATATATATATATATATATATATATATATATATATATATATATATATATATATAGATACATACATACATACATACATACATACATACATACATACATAATTACGTACATACGTACATACGTACATACGTGCATACGTGCATACGTGCATACGTGTATACGTGCATACATGCATACATATAGGGTGGCACATTGAAAACGAAACAGACCGATTTGTGTCCAGAGAATTTTTATTTTTTTTTAAGAAACGCTGAAACACGTCAATTTTAATATTGCGGGGGACATGTTTTGACATAAAACTCAACTTTGTCACATCAACCCGGTGATAACCACCCTTACATTTAAATAGGGAACATGGGTCGAGTGTTACATCATTTGAAAGCTCTTTCTTTTCTGAATTCAGCACAGTAATTTTTTTTTTTAGGTTTTATTAACTCATTTAAAAATTATTCACAGTTGAAGATGCAAAAACGCATTTCACTCATTCCGATAAGAAATGTGCTGATAGTCAATGTTTTGTTGGTTTGTAAACAAAATATTGACTATCAGAACATTTCTTATCGGAATGAGAGAAATGCGGTTTATTATTTCAGTTTATCGGTCCGTTTGATACTTGATAGTACTACCGAAAATTAATTTCACAATGGTGTATTCTGTAGAAGAAAGAGTTGAAATAATTACTCTTTTTTTTTTTCAAAAACGATGAACGTGCCAACCATACCGCAAATTTGTTTAATGAACGACATCCGAACAGACATGTTAACAGAAAATACATTTTGGAGTTAGTTGCAAAGTTTCAACAAAGTGGTTCAGTAGCCAACAAAAAACAGGATACTGAACGTGAATTTCCGGTCAGAAATGAGACTACTGAGATTGAAGTTTTAGGACAAATTGCTGCAGACCCAACTTTGAGCACGAGAAAATTGGCCACTGTTTCAAACATCAAAATAAGAACTATTCAGCGAATATTGAAGCATCATAAATTTCACTCGTATAAAATTCATCTTGTACAACAACTGAATGAAGATGATTTTGATCAGCGGCTGGAGTTTTGTGAAGTTATGACTGCACGAATAGCTGATAACGGGAACTTTCTGTTCAATATCTGTTTTTCAGACGAGTGTACGTTTTTATTAAACTCTACAGTAAATCGTCATAATTTTCGTTATTGGGTAGATAATAATCCAAGAAATTTTCACGAAGTCCACACTCAAACTCCACAGAAATTAAATGTCTGGACTGGCATTTTTGGAGACTGTTTAATCGGACCAATTTTTCTTAATGGCAATTTGAGTGGCGAAACGTATTTGGAGTTACTAGAAGATATCGTTTACCCTATACTAATTGTTGAAAATAATGATCGCTATCAAAAAATTAGTGTTTCAACAAGATGGAGCTCCTTCGCATTTTTCACAACGTGTTAGGGAGTTTTTGAACAGAGAGTTTCCAGGACAATGGATTGGGCATAGAGGTACTATTGAGTGGCCCCCTAGATCACCGGATTTAACTCCTTTAGACCTCTTTCTATGGGGCCATTTAAAGAGTAGAATTTTCACAACAGAACCGGAGTCTCTGGAAGAATTACGACGACGCATTGTTGAAGAATGCCGTCTAATAACTCCACAAATGCTCCAGAATCTCAGAGCTCGTTTTGAACAAAATTTGTACTTTTGTATGGAAGCTGGTGGTCAACAATTTGAACACTTACTTGACTGAATAAACATTTTTGAACGTTTCGTTTTGTTTTTTTTTTTTTTTTTTTTAACGAAAAATTGACTAATTAGTGCATTTCTTATCACAATGAATGGAATACGTTCTTGCAACTCCAACTGTGAATAATTTTTAAACGAGTTGATAAAACTTCCAAAAAAATTACTGTGCTGAATTCAGAAAATAAAGAGCTTTCAAATGATGTAACACTCGACCCATGTTCCCTATTTAAAATATAAGGGTTGCTATCACCACCCTTAAGGGGTTGATGTGACAAAGTTGAGTTTTATGTCGAAACATGTCCCCCTCAATATTAAAATTGACATGTTTCAGCGTTTCTTAAAAAAAAATTCTCTGGACGCAAATCGGTCTGTTTCGTTTTCAATGCGCCACCCTATATATATATATATATATATATATATATATATATATATATATATATATATATATATATATATATATATATATATATATATATATATATTGGCAGGTGTAGGCTTTATATAAATATATAAATTCCTTGTATAAGTTCGTTGGTCTGGTAAATTGTAGCAGTTTTCCAGAAAAACTTTTAAGTTTTTTTCACAAAAGCTTTGTATTTCTGTAAATAATAAGGTTTTTTCGATGAAGTTTGATACATAGATTTCTACCATAAGGATTATACATCTACCAAAATTTATGTCTTTCAGTTAAATAAAAAATTACTTACCAACAGGAAAAACTTTTTCTGAAAAGTTGCTACCATAATGCACTTGTTGCGTCCAGACTTTTTAAAGTTTGACAACACTGCATGGCTGTAGCAAAGCTGGCATATGCACCCCAGTGACTCAAAATAAAAAATTACCATGTTGTGTAATGTGAACCCAATGAAAATTATCTATGTTATTTTATGTTCCAGAATGATTCAAAGGAAGACATAGAAAAAGAAAACATCCTATCCTCTTTGCTTAACCTCACTTGTATTGAGTGCAACAAGACTTTCCGCAAACAGAAAACATATGAGGCACATTTACGTGATTTTCATTCTAAAGACGATCTGAATGAATTCAGTGAACCAGAAGATCTCATGGAAGGTATTAATGTTGTCGTTGATGGGAATGATCCAAGTGATGATGATAATGATAATGATGATAAAGGATGGTAAGTTTTATTTTGAACGTTCATACTTTGTAGGTTTGGAATAGGACAGACATTACATTCAAAATGTTTTTGATACATTACCTCTCTCCAATACAAACAAGTTGTAAGTTTGTTATTATATTATCATTCTAAGACTGCAGTGGCCTGTTAGAACCCAAGTGATATGGTGATGGCCAGTATGATCCCTACTAAGAAGTCGGATCGCCTTATTTCTATCAGGTTTCTTCACAAAGTCCTCCTTTTGGCTACAGCCACTAACTGACTTCCAGTGCTTCTCAATGACCTTTTCAGTCCATCCCTCTAGGACTTCAGAGACCAGTTTTCTACTTATGCCTATAGCAGGCTCTGTACCTTAGGAAGGCTGACGAGAACCAAGCCATGCGAGGTAATTTGCTTTTTTTTTCATTTTTTTTTTCAACAACACACCACGAGCGCTTACAGCCTAAATACTATCGTACAGTGGGTGTCGACAAGGAGGAAAGAGGCAACTTGTTAATTCTGGACTTGAATGTTTGAAGGTTAGGAGGAGAAGGAAAAACATGTGCCGACAAGGAATTCTACAACTTAGAAGTCCTCGGGACAAAAGAGCGGGCATAACAAGATGTTCTATGCCTGGTGACCTGGATAGTAAAAGGATGCATTCGCTCTGTTCCTCTGGTAGATCTGTTGACGGCAGCAGGTGGGGGAACTATGGAGAAAAGCTCCTCTGAGCAGTGCACGTGCAGATATCTCTAAAAGAGAGCGAGGTCACCAACGGCACGTCGTGCAAAAATTATTCCCAATAGATTTAGCAAGAGTCCAGAAGGGTTTGCCTCCGTTGGAGCTTAAGAGGACTTTGTTTTTGATGTGGTTATTAAACGAGTTCTTTGCCTCAGAAAGAATGCGGACATAGCAGTTTCTTGCGTCGTTAAATGCTTGACGATTTTCTTGACTGGGATTGTGTAGAAGCGTTTTGTGAGCTTTGACCTTTTCAAGTCTGGCCTTGTCACAGGATTTAAAGAACCAGGGCTTTTGAGTGGCTGAAGAGGTTTTCTGTGTACGTGGAATAAATAATTCCATGCCAGCTTGGATAATTTCGGTGACGTTTTGTGAGATATCAGAGGGGTCAAGAGAGAGAGAAGCAGACAGACGCCCATGGAAATGAGAAAAAGTAATCCCGCATTTCGTCCCAGTTTGCGGAGTTGTATTGCCAAACGATACATGGGTGTGATGACTGTGTGACCTCAGGTTGCATTGCACAGGAAGCAGTGACCATGCCGTGGTCTGAGCGACCAAGGGGGGTGGTGACTGATATCTTATAGCATTCAGGTTTTGTACTAAGAAGGAGATCCAAGGGATTTGAGCTGTGTGTTGGGATACGAGGAAAGTAAGTAGGTTGCTGAACCACATTGGCTAAAGAATTGCTGACTGCAAAGGCTTCCGCTGCTCTCCCTTGTGGATCGGTTTTTGAAGATCCTAGCCATTTCTTATTATGGACATTTAAGTCACCAAGAATAGTGACCTCGGAGAAAGGATATTCAGAAATCAGATGGTCGGTTTTTTAAGAAAGGTAGTCAAAGAGCTGGACAAAGTTGTTGTCAGAAGGTGACCGGTAAATGCAACAGATGAATTTAGTTGCAGCCCTGAGAGAGAGTTTTATCCATAGTATGTCTTTTCTTCCAGCTTCTAAATTGGGGAGTCTTGTGCAGGGTAGATTGCTACGCATATATGCGCACACGCCTCGATGCAATCTAAAGGAAGTAAGGAGCTTATACCCCGGGAAATTAAGGTGATTAATGGCTGTTTTGGTACTGATTTGAGTTTCGGTCAGGAAGAGGAGTTGGGGCCTATTAGCCTGGAGAAAATGGTGGACGGAGTTCAGGTTAGAATTTAGGCCACATATATTCGAAAAGGATATGTTAAATCTTGATGTTGGCGCCCCCTGTACACCCCTCTCCCGGAGATCCGAATGGAGGGGTATTTTACCTCCGGAATATTTTGTACAAGGAGGAGCCATCATCATTTTTGCTTATAAGGGAAACCGACTCATACACCAGAACCGGAAACGTCCGTTGGGACTTCACCGGCCCCTTGATGTATGGGGTGGTACCTCCTCGGGGGTGAAAAAATCCTTTACTATTACGTAAAGGAAAATTCCACTACCACTTGCTATGGATTGGATTGGATCAATGTCTACCCCTTTAAAAATAAGATTAATAAAGGGACTATCAATTGTCCAATAGTTATGCTTTTCGACATAGTAGGAGGATACAAAACATTATCATTTTGCATCCATGCCTATTGTCGGCAGGTTGTTCCCCTCCATACGTGTCCCAGAAAACACATAAGCTGTAGCATCTTTTTCCTCGCAGCGTCAGCTTACTCCTCAACCAGAATTGATTAGATTTTGGGCATGAGGGCTGTCTGATTATTCGAAGAAATGTATATGAAGCTTGTCTGATTATTCGAAAAAATGTATATGAAGCTTGCCTTTGCATTCTGTCAAATGGACCAATTTAGTAAGGTTAGGAAATGTCTTTCCTGCAGGTTCATAGTTTAAATTTAGTACAATTGCTTGGGAGGGGTATAGTTTCATCACCTGTAGAGTTTGAATTAAGCAATTCTTATACTTGAAACGACCCAGACTGAGAACTTTGATGTGTTAACTATGAATTTAAAATAACGTATTTTATCACATATTGTCAAAAATTGAAATGAATAATGCACGACCGGGCGACGTACGTTGATGGTTACTGATTGACGCTCCAACATCAAGAATGAAATACGGCCTTATGTTTGTTAATCATCAACAGTTGTTTACTGTTTAGTTTATATTAATCGTTTGTATATTTACCTTTTGCTGGATAAAACTTGATTAAAATAGACCAGAAGATGACTTCCAGAATAATATCATTTTCATCTATTAATGATTTTTATCAGGATAATATGAAATATATCAAGCATGGTGATAAAGTTTGAACTCTCGGCATCTAATCTGACAGAGAATTTACCACTGATCAAACTTATCAGCTAAAAAATATATAAAAACCTACCATCTACAAAATTGTCTTACCAAAGGGCAATAAAAAACCCGCATTGAAGATGTTTCAAGATTCTAAATAATCCTCCTTAAGGGTGGCTTTAAGTTATGTTACAATATTTATTGTTACATCTTAAGTTACCTTTGAAAAAAAATTTCTCCTTTTTGTTATCACTTTTTTTTTTGTGAATTTTTATTTTAAAAAATTCACTAATAGAGAGGTATCGATGGTGAGACTTTGCAAAAATTTCTTCAAATGAGCGCGAATTAGGACGCCTAGAACCCATATCCGGGGTCAGTTTCAATTTTTATATGTTTATATATATATATATATATATATATATATATATATATATATATATATATATATATATATATATATATATATATATATATATATATATATATATACACATGCATCCGTCCGATAACTCAAAAAAATATTAACCGATTTCGATGAAACTCGGCAAATGCCTTTCTTTTATTAATGGCTTGGATGAGTTCGTTAGCCAGGAAAATAGGCCAGGGTTTTCCGGGAACATTTTAAGTTTTATTTCCAAAAAAAATTTTTTCTTCGAAAATTACAAAGCTGTTTTAATGAAATTTAACAGATATGTTGCCTTGGGAGATACCTTACTACGTACCAAAACTCAACTTTCTAAGTTTATAGAAAATTGAGTTATTTAAATTTTAAATTTTCTTTCGAAAAAAGTCTTTTTCTCCGAAAATTACAAAGTTATTTTAATGAAAGTGGGTGGATATCTTGCCTTAAGAAAGACCTTACAAGATACCAAAATTAAACTTCCTAGGTTTATATAAAATTGAGTTATTCAAATTTGAAGCATTTAATAAAAATTCACTACCATAACACACTTGCTGCGTCCCGAACTTTTTTCCCTTGAGGCTCGCCTGCATCTTTGCCGCCCCGATAGCACCGTAATATCACATTATTACTTCTACATTAAGTCCACATGCCTGTAAGCGATCTCCTGTATCGCAATAAAAAAAGATCATTTTATATTTTCATCAAGTAATTTATTGACATTTGTCATTGCTGCTGATCTTACGGCTTTTGAAGCAACCACCTTCATTAGCTTGCATGTTAATCGACAGTGGAAGCCAAAGGTACTAGTTAAGCTAAGACCTATGCAGCTTTCAATGATTTGTATGTTCATGCAAAGACTGTACTTTTCAGGTTACTATAAATTTATTAACACTTCGAATGTCCTTTATATTATTATTTAACTGGTTGTATTCAAAAACTCCCTTATAAAATACATTATTTTCTGTTGATTTATTGTTTGTTTGTTTTAAGATGTAGTTTGCCTTTTCCTGGGCATCATACTTTAATTTCTTCAAATATTATTAGCAGGCTGTTTAAATATCGTGGCATCATACCGAATGTACATTTATGTATAAACACCAGCATATTATATTTGGCAAACTGTCTGATATTCAACCGTCCAAGCAGGCATAGCATATCACCAATCCTAATATACCAATTACACTTTAATAATAATAATAATTGTTTATTGGTGTCATTGCACAGTGTTGCATTACACAGGTCATGTACTTATGCGTACAAACGAAATCACAAAAGTGATAACATACATCTTATTCACAAATATACATACAAATCAGCAGCATAGCCAAAACACACAATTAAAACCTGCATGAATATACAGAAACATAAAAATGTGGATTAACATCTAAACAAAAAACAAAACAAAAAAAAACAGTACAAAACAGAACAAGTAAACAAAAGTTCCGCGATACAACAATATCTATGCAAATTGACGTTATAAAAATGAAAAAAGTAGCATGACGTGGGAGCGTTTATTTTATACGATAAGCAAAATATTCATCAAATGAATAAAAAGCATTGCTTATCAAAATGTTCTTAATGGCAGGCTTGAATTTGTTGTAATGTAAATTTCTTATATTATCAGGGAGTTTGTTATAAAATTTCATTCCATAGTGGTTGGTTCCGTTCCTTGTCCTTTTTAAGCGCGTGAAATCGACTGCGAAGTTATCTTTACCGTGCATAAGATGACTGTGAATGGTACTGTGCCTGGTGAAGTCTGATTCGTGGCACTTAACATATAAAAGACACTGCAAAATATAGACACAAGGTATTGTAAGTATCTGAAAGCTTCTAAAGTGGCCACGACAATCATCTCTATACCCCAAACCGCCCAGTATTCGGATTACTTTACGTTGGGTTGCGAAAACAAATGCAAATATGACTCTCATAGCCCTATGTTGGATTTTCTGCAACCTTAACCAATCAAATAAAAAATGGTATTACAGTAATTAAAAATGTGGCAATATAATGTTATTATAAACTATTTATCTTGTATTCACCGTTAAAAACCAACTTACTCTCTTCAAAACTCCAATCTTTTTTGCTCCTTTTTTGCACATATAACATGTTAATTGAATTTATTTAATTCCTAAACGTCACAGTATGGGATATACATAATCAAATACTCAATGAAAGGCTTATGATCCAGACAGTAAATTTTATTAAACCCTATGGGTTTCAGCTAACTAGTAGCCATCCTCAGCGGCAAAATTTTCAATTCTTGAAAATTGAAGTCAAAACTATACAAAGGTTGACCAAGTTGGGATTTTTCATCTATTGTACCAGAGGTCCAACAACATCACACCCAAATGTGCCAGAAAATCGATTCACAATGTAATTCAATCAATATAAAACGGCAATTTAATCACAAGACAGGAGCAAAAGTCGGCCATTTGTGAAAATTCAATGAATTCTCAACTCCGCAAACTGGGACGAAATGCGAGATTAGTTTTCCTCATTTCCATGGGCGTCTGTCTGCTTCTCTCATCCTGATCCTTCTGATATCTCACAAAACGTCACCGAAATTATCCAAGCTGGCATGGAATTATTTATTCCACGTACACAGAAAACCTCTGCAGCCAGTCAAAAGCCCTGGTTCTCTAAATCCTGTGACAAGGCCAGACTTGAAAAGGTCAAAGCTCACAAAATGCTTCTACACAATCTCAGTCAAGAAAACCGTCAAACATTTAACGACGCAAGAAACCGCTATGTCTACATTCTTTCTTAGGCAAAAAACTCGTTAATAACCACCAAAAACAAAGTCCTCTTAAGCTCCAGCGGCAGCAAACCCTTCTGGACTCTTGCTAAATCTATTGGGAATAATTTCTGCAAGAGCACATTCTCACCTCTTCTCTCAGGGGATGAAATTGGTTCTACCGCCCTGGGCAAGGCCGAACCTTTTGCCTCGTTGTTCACCGGCAATTCTAATCTCAACTCACATCCAAATGTTCAACCACCAACAGTCCCCAATGTCGCGCATAAAATGACGGATATCATTTTCAAAACTAAAAAGGTACGAAAGATGCTCTCTTCTCTTAATACCAGGAAAGCCTGTGACCTTGACGAGATCCCAGCAATTGTTCTCAAAAAATGTGCACCAGAACTTGCTCCCGTTCTGACTCGTCTGTTTCAGATATCTTACAATAGAGGCATATTCCCTAGTAACTGGAAAACTACTCGAGTACAACCCGTTCCCAAGAAAGGATCTAAAGCACTTCCTAGCAACTACAGGCCTATTTCTCTCCTTTCAGTCGTCTCTAAACTGATGGAAAAGTATATAAACACCGAATTACTAAAATTTCTTGAAAAACACAGTCTAATCCACGACAGGCAGTATGGATTCCGTTAGCGCAGATCAACTGCCGTCCTCCTTTCCTTTGTCACCCATTTTTGGAACAAGTCTATGGAACTACACGGTGAAGCCCAGATTGTCGCTCTAGACATATACAAAGCATTCAACCAGGACTGGCACGCAGCACTGCTTAATAAACTTCCGGCGTATGGCCTACCACCAAAACTCTGTACCTGGACAGCAAATTTCCTCTCCAACCGGAGCATTTCTGTTGTCGTGGATGGCCATTCATCTAAACTGTATCCAATTAATGCAGGAGTTCCTCAAGGTTTAGCTTTAGCCCCTACTTTGTTTCTTCTCCACATCAATGACCTCCACTCTAGCACATCCAACCCAGTTCACAGTTACGCGGACGACAGCACCCTTCACTCAAATATACAATATTCTAAGCCTGTCTTTTTAGCCCAATTAGATGAGGATCGCAGACTCATGGAGGGTTCTGTCTCCGTGGATCTCCAAAGAATATTAGACTGGGGAAGTAGTACAATTCAACCCCACCAAATCACAGTCTTGCTTTCTCTCTCATAAGAGATACACCAGCCTTAGACCCATCACAATGAACAACCAAGTTATTCAAAGTAATGAGTCCTTTGCACTTGTGGGCATTTTTGTGGATCGAAATCTCAATTGGCATCAACATGTCACATCAATTGCAGAAGCGGCTGCTAAGAAATTAGTTTCCTCTTCCGGGCTCGCAAATACTTTTCACCAGCCAATCTCTATACCTTATATACTTCACAAATAAGACCAAACCTCGAATACTGCTCCCACATCTGGGGTGCTGCTGCCGCTTCTACACTCGCTATCCTGGACTCCATTCAGAAGAGAGCTATACATCTCATCGGTGACCCTACCCTCACCCAAAGGCTGCCATCCCTTGCCCACCGACGTGCCGTCGGTGACCTCTCTCTTTTTTATAGATATCTGCACGGCCACTGCTCAGTGGAGCTTTCTTCCATAGTTCCTCCACCTGCTGCCCCCAACAGATCTACCAGGGGAACAGAGCGAATGCACCCTTTTACTGTCCAGGTCCCCAGACATAGAACATCTTGTTATGCCCGCTCTTTTGCCCCGAGGAGTTCCAAGTTGTGGAATTCCTTGCCGGCACAGGTTTTTCCTTCTCCCCGAACCTCCAAACCTTCAAGTCCAGAATTAACAAGTTGCCTCTTTCCTCCTTGTCAACACCCACAGTACGATAGTATTTAGGCTGTAAGCCCTCATGGTGTGTTGTTGAAATAAAAAATATTAAAAAAAGACCAGGCTGGCAGGCTAGAAAGACACCTTGTTACTCTTGCATTGATCCCTGCTGGGGATTCCATGTGTGTGTGTGTGTGTGTGTGTGTGTGTGTGTGTGTGTGTGTGTGTGTGTGTGTGTGTGTGTGTGTGTGTGTGTGTGTGTGTGTGTGTGTGTGTGTGTGTGTGTGTGTGTGTGTGTGTGTGTGTGTGTGTGTGTGTGTGTGTGTGTGTGTGTGTGTGTGTGTGTGTGTGTGTGTGTGTGTGTGTGTGTGTGTGTGTGTGTGTGTGTGTGTGTGTGTGTGTGTGTGTGTGTGTGTGTGTGTGTGTGTGTGTGTGTGTGTGTGTGTGTGTGTGTGTGTGTGTGTGTGTGTGTGTGTGTGTGTGTGTGTGTGTGTGTGTGTGTGTGTGTGTGTGTGTGTGTGTGTGTGTGTGTGTGTGTGTGTGTGTGTGTGTGTGTGTGTGTGTGTGTGTGTGTGTGTGTGTGTGTGTGTGTGTGTGTGTGTGTGTGTGTGTGTGTGTGTGTGTGTGTGTGTGTGTGTGTGTGTGTGTGTGTGTGTGTGTGTGTGTGTGTGTGTGTGTGTGTGTGTGTGTGTGTGTGTGTGTGTGTGTGTGTGTGTGTGTGTGTGTGTGTGTGTGTGTGTGTGTGTGTGTGTGTGTGTGTGTGTGTGTGTGTGTGTGTGTGTGTGTGTGTGTGTGTGTGTGTGTGTGTGTGTGTGTGTGTGTGTGTGTGTGTGTGTGTGTGTGTGTGTGTGTGTGTGTGTGTGTGTGTGTGTGTGTGTGTGTGTGTGTGTGTGTGTGTGTGTGTGTGTGTGTGTGTGTGTGTGTGTGTGTGTGTGTGTGTGTGTGTGTGTGTGTGTGTGTGTGTGTGTGTGTGTGTGTGTGTGTGTGTGTGTGTGTGTGTGTGTGTGTGTGTGTGTGTGTGTGTGTGTGTGTGTGTGTGTGTGTGTGTGTGTGTGTGTGTGTGTGTGTGTGTGTGTGTGTGTGTGTGTGTGTGTGTGTGTGTGTGTGTGTGTGTGTGTGTGTGTGTGTGTGTGTGTGTGTGTGTGTGTGTGTGTGTGTGTGTGTGTGTGTGTGTGTGTGTGTGTGTGTGTGTGTGTGTGTGTGTGTGTGTGTGTGTGTGTGTGTGTGTGTGTGTGTGTGTGTGTGTGTGTGTGTGTGTGTGTGTGTGTGTGTGTGTGTGTGTGTGTGTGTGTGTGTGTGTGTGTGTGTGTGTGTGTGTGTGTGTGTGTGTGTGTGTGTGTGTGTGTGTGTGTGTGTGTGTGTGTGTGTGTGTGTGTGTGTGTGTGTGTGTGTGTGTGTGTGTGTGTGTGTGTGTGTGTGTGTGTGTGTGTGTGTGTGTGTGTGTGTGTGTGTGTGTGTGTGTGTGTGTGTGTGTGTGTGTGTGTGTGTGTGTGTGTGTGTGTGTGTGTGTGTGTGTGTGTGTGTGTGTGTGTGTGTGTGTGTGTGTGTGTGTGTGTGTGTGTGTGTGTGTGTGTGTGTGTGTGTGTGTGTGTGTGTGTGTGTGTGTGTGTGTGTGTGTGTGTGTGTGTGTGTGTGTGTGTGTGTGTGTGTGTGTGTGTGTGTGTGTGTGTGTGTGTGTGTGTGTGTGTGTGTGTGTGTGTGTGTGTGTGTGTGTGTGTGTGTGTGTGTGTGTGTGTGTGTGTGTGTGTGTGTGTGTGTGTGTGTGTGTGTGTGTGTGTGTGTGTGTGTGTGTGTGTGTGTGTGTGTGTGTGTGTGTGTGTGTGTGTGTGTGTGTGTGTGTGTGTGTGTGTGTGTGTGTGTGTGTGTGTGTGTGTGTGTGTGTGTGTGTGTGTGTGTGTGTGTGTGTGTGTGTGTGTGTGTGTGTGTGTGTGTGTGTGTGTGTGTGTGTGTGTGTGTGTGTGTGTGTGTGTGTGTGTGTGTGTGTGTGTGTGTGTGTGTGTGTGTGTGTGTGTGTGTGTGTGTGTGTGTGTGTGTGTGTGTGTGTGTGTGTGTGTGTGTGTGTGTGTGTGTGTGTGTGTGTGTGTGTGTGTGTGTGTGTGTGTGTGTGTGTGTGTGTGTGTGTGTGTGTGTGTGTGTGTGTGTGTGTGTGTGTGTGTGTGTGTGTGTGTGTGTGTGTGTGTGTGTGTGTGTGTGTGTGTGTGTGTGTGTGTGTGTGTGTGTGTGTGTGTGTGTGTGTGTGTGTGTGTGTGTGTGTGTGTGTACGCATTAACATATATGTGGCAGACTCTGGCAAGTATAGTACCAGTTTGTGACGGTTCATCAATTTGTGACGGACTTTTTAGTCCGCCACAATTTTTATAGCTAAGAAACCGAATTACGAAGGTTAGTTTTGTACGAAAAACATAAAACTATGAGATCCGTTATAATTCGCTTACGGGATAGCAGTACTTACCTTGCTTAGATAACCATATTTGTGACAGTTTGAATAAAACTAGCAACAGCGCCCTCTGCATGAGTGTTTTAAAATAAGCATTACCATATTTGTGGAAGATTTTTTAAACACAGACACAACAAGTTTGTGGCGGATTTCTAAAAATAGAATCTGCAGTGTTGCCGATTGAATACTGGCTCTTTGGAATGGGAGCAGTTCGTTTGTTGTGTCTTGAGTACAATCTTGTATGACTAAAAGGTTCAAGCAGGTAGTTTCTTTTGTCATCATGGAATTATACGGATTATATTATACTGCTCCTAAGGCAAGATATCCACTAAATTTCATTAAAATAACTTTGTAATATACATGGTAAGGTCTCTCCCAAGGCAACATATGTAGTAAATAGCCATCAATAAAAGAGGCACTTGCCAAGTTTCATCACAATCGGTTAATTATTTTTTGAGTTATCGAATGAATACCTATATATATATATATATATATATATATATATATATATATATATATATATATATATATATATATATATATATATATATATATATATATATATATATATATATATATAAACATATAAAAATTGAAACTGACCCCGGATATGGGTTCTAGGGGTCCTAGTTCGCGCTCCTTTGAAAAAAAAATAGCAAAGTCTCACCATCGATACCTTTCTATTGGTGTTTTTTTTAAATAAAAATACACTAATACTTGACATTTGTTCGTTAAAACTCGAATAATATAACGTTTCATTAAAACAGATTTGTGATTTTCGGAGAAAAAATTTTTTTCTAAAGAAAACTCAAAATTTTCCCGGAAAACCATGTCCGATTATCCTGGATAACGAACTCATCCAAGCCATCAATAAAAGAGAGGCACTTGCCGAGTTTAATCAAAATCGGTTAATTATTTTTTGAGTTATCGGATGGATACCTATATATATATATATATATATATATATATATATATATATATATATATATATATATATATATATATATATATATATATATATATATATATATATATATATATATATATATATATATATATATATATATATATATATATATATATATATATATATATATATATATATATATATATATATATATATATATATATATATATATATATATATATATATATATATATATATATATATATATATATATATATATATATATATATATATATATATATATATATATATATATATATATATATTAATATAACGTGTTAGGGTTTGTTTATTAGAAAACTTTTAATTTCATCAAACAGCTGGTATTCTGTGCTGAAATCTTTAACGTGCCCAACATCCCATGGTACATGAGACTGACAGCTTAACGTCCGCACTTAAGGGCTGACCGTGCAGATGTTCAGATTGCTCAAACACAATGCCACAACCTCGGCTAATGTTAATTTACAGTATGTACTGAAAAATAATTTGGCGTTTCTACTGTGAGTTGAACGCGGGAGGCTTAGGCTTGAGCTATGTTGTTTATGTTTGCTGATTCTATTGTAAAGAAATACGAATCTGATTTATTGTACAAAGTAATGCAAACTAAAAGCTCCGTTTTTTGTTAGTTTTCGATTTAAAAAACATAATCTTTTCAACGAGGCATTGGCTGTCCATCCGTCGGTTCTTCCGTCTGAATGTTACACCTATAGTGTCCACATTCATTGACATAGTATTTTACAGTTCACATACAGATGTACTTTCACACTTAGACCTAGGGGAAAGTAGTTTGATCTCCCTATTGTCAAAACTACCCATGTAACGGGAAGGGAATGCCAGAAAAAGAAACTTCCGTAAATAGTGAAACTAATAGTCCCTCCAAAGTTAAAAAACTATGAATACTGGCTCTTTTGTAATGGGAGCAGTTCATTTGTTGTGTCTTGAGTATAATCATGTATGACTAAAAGGTTCAAGCAGGTAGTTTCTTTTGTCATCATGGAATAATACCGAATATATTATACTGCTCAGGGTAGTGTTGTGTTTGTAATAAAACCTTTAAGGCAATAACTGTCTTTTATAATAAGAATATATATTTTATGCTTATAAGATGTGCATTTTAATAATAAATCGAATGCCCAAGTATTGAAAACAATACCGAGACGAAGCTTCATATATAAATAAATTTAAAAAGTTCGGGACGCTGCAAGCGCGTTATGGTAGTGAATTTTTATTAAATGCTTCAACCTTGAATAACTCAATTTTCTATAAACTTAGAATGTTTAGTTTTGGTATGTAGTAAGGCCTTTCCTAAGGCAAGATATGGATATCTTTTAAAAAATTTAGTGGACTAAATTTTTTAAAAAAGCTTTCTAATATTCGGAGAAAATAATTTTTTCTGAAGAAAATTTAAAATTTGAATAACTCAATTTTCTATAAACTTAGAAAGTTGAATTTTGGTACATGGTAAGGTCTCTCCCAAGGCAACATATGTAGTAAATTTCATTAAAACATATTTGTTATTTTCGAAGAAAAATTTTTTCTACAGAAAACTCAAAATTTTCCCGGAAAACCATGTCCGATTATCCTGGATAACGAACTCATCCAAGCCATCAATAAAAGAGAGGCACTTGCCGAGTTTAATCAAAATCGGTTAATTATTTTTTGAGTTATCGGATGGATACCTCTATATATATATATATATATATATATATATATATATATATATATATATATATATATATATATATATATATATATATATATATATATATAAATAAATAAATTGAAACTGACCCCGGATATGGGTTCTAGAGGTCCTAGTTCGCGCTCCTTTGAAAAAAATTTTGCAAAGTCTCACCATCTATACCTCTCTATTAGTGATTTTTTTTAAATAAAAATTCACTAAACCTTGACATTTTTTCGTTAAAACTCGAATACTATAACGTTTTAGGGTTTGTTTATTAGAAAACTTTTAATTTCATCAAACAGCTGTTATTCTGTGCTGAAATCTTTAACGTGCCCAACATCCCATGTACATAGGACTGGCAGCTTAACGCCCGCACTTAAGCGCTGACCGTGCAGATGTTCAGATTGCTCAAACACAATGCCACAACCTCGACTAATGTTAATTTACAGTATGTACTGACAAATAATTTGGCGTGAGTTGAACGCGGGAGCCTTGGGCTTGAGCCCTGCTGTTTATGTTTGCTGATTTTATTGTAAATAAATACGAATCTGATTTATTGTACAAAGTAATGCCAATTAAAAGCTCGGTTTTTTGTTAGTTTTCGATTTAAAAAACAAAATCTTTTCAACGAGGCATTGGCTGTCCATCCGTCGGTTCTTCCGTCTGAATGTTACACCTGTAGTGTCCACATTCATTGACATAGTATTTTACAGTTCACAGTTCACAGACAGATGTACTTCACACTTAGACATAGGGGAAAGTAGTTTGATCTTCCTGTTCTCAAAACTACCCATGTAACGGGAAGGGGATGCCATAAATTGAAACTTCTGTAAATACTAAAACTAATTACCCTCGAAAGTTAAAAAACTATGGACGCAGAATGTACGTTATGGTAATGAATTTTCATGAAAATAATCTGGCACCTAACATTTGTTTTAATTCAATGCTTAGGTTTAATTTTCTTTCTTGTAACGCAGAGCTCTAAATTTTGGTGTATAGTTTATTTTTATAACGTAAACCTATGTGCCAAATCTTGTCGCTATAGATTTGTTATTTTAAAATAAAATAAAATAAAATTCCGAAAGAAAAACCAATTTTTTCCTGAAAACCTGGTCCGATTTCCCCCTGGCTAACAAACTTATCCAAGCCACAGAAAGGTACCGGCCAAATTTCATCAAAATCTTCCACATTATCTTTAGAGTAATCGGTGTGATACATATACATATATACACACACATATATATATATATATATATATATATATATATATATATATATATATATATATATATATATATATATATATATATATATATATATATATAAGTATATACAGTGTGATGATAAAGTTTGGAACATGATTTATAAATGCGTTATTAAATTTTTTCAAGAAAAACGCTCGGACAGGTCAATTTCATCTATTCAATTTTCAACTTATGACATAAAAATTACATTTACGACACCTATTTCTGAACGGTGACGTCATTATAAGTTTTTTAAATTCAAGCATATTTTTTGCGGTTTTTGCATAGATCTGCTTACTACTTTCATGATGATGAAAACATCGGTACCTGACCACATTTTTTAAAATAGTGTTATTTACTTTAAAATTAGGAAACGTGAGTTTAATGGAAAAAATATTGAACCAAGGAAAACAAACAAAATCTAGCGCAAATGTTGAAATTGTTCTCCACCTACTATTTGACATTGGCCGATACGAGTGCAAACACTTTGTATACTGCGCTAAAAAATGTCTGGACTCATTTGCTCCAGTTCAGCACGAACTCTTTGCTGTAGCTACTCCAAATTATTTGGTCTCTTGAAATAAACTTTCGATCTAAAATAACTCCATAGAAAAAATCCAAGGGAGTCAAGTCTGGGGATCGCGGTGGCCACACAATGGCTCCTCGACGGTCCATCCATCTTTCACGAAATGTGGCATCTAGTGTGTTAAAAAATGATTTTGACTTTACTTTTTGTTCCACCTGTTAAATAGTTACATGACAACGTATCAAAAATCACAAAATCAAGTTTTCATTACTTTCTAAAACCTCATTATTCTAACGAAAACTCGTCCTAAATAAAAACGGTGAGAAATATTTCTTATTTCTTATTAAATTTACGTTTACATTTTTTAAAGTAAATAACGCAATTTCTTCAAAAAAATTGTCGTGTCAGGTACTATTTTGTTTTCATCATCATTTAAGCAGGTCTATGGAAGAGCAAAAAAATATGATTGTCATTTTAAAAAAATGATGACGCCATCATTCAGAAATAGGTGACGTCATAAATGTAATTTTTACGACATAAGTTGGCAATTGAAAAGATAAAATTAACCTGTCCGTCTGTTTTTCTTGAAAAAATTAAATAACGTATTTATGAATTATGTTCCCAACTTTATCATCAGACTGTATATATATATATATATATATATATATATATATATATATATATATATATATATATATATATATATATATATATATATATATATATCTTTCTTATGTTGTGGGGACAGTCCTCACAAGATTTTTATGTCTTTTGTGTATTATGAGGACAATTGGCGGTTTGTATAAAATGTGTCTTTTCTTTTTAATGTTTCTACACTCAAATATGTTTACATATTAACTTTAATACATTATGTTGTTAGCTCAATAGTTATAATTTCCCTTACACGTTAGCTTCCATCCAGGGCAATTAGTCTATTGCAGAATAAATATCCCAAGTACATTAGCAAAAAAATTACAGGCCTTAAACACGTGGTGAATTAAGTTCTATAGGCTCTACTCGGTTAAGAGTGGAACCTGTAATGGACACTGATAAGTACACTTGGAGAACCCAAATCACCATAACACATCTTTTTAAATACCTGACGATCTTTTCACTAACGAAGTTAGCACATCAGAGGATGAAAAACTTCTTTTCATCCTCTGCTGACGCTAACTTTTGTTAGTGAAACGATCGTCTGGTCTTTAAAAAGATGTGTTGTGGTGATTTTTGTTCTCCAATTGTACTTATTAGGCTCTAACATGTTGAATTCCTAATAAAAATATATACGAAACTCTTAATTCACTGTTGCCTATTTTGTATGCCTCAAATTGTCTAGCATTTTATAAGTTCGTTTATTTAGTATAATCAAAATATCTTAACAGCTGGTGTCATTATTATGATCATCTATAAAATGTCTTATAGTCAATCAAGTTAGCTCATATACTTTTTTTTGTAATTGGTTAATACGCCTGTCATAAATAAATCTATAATGCACATACTTTGGAAAGTTTAAATTTATTTGTAAGATATTTGCAACTTACAAACTGTATTATATTTAATAAAAGTAACAAAATGTTATTTTTTTGTAAAGTGAAAGAATATAAACTATAAACGCTACATTATATATTGTTGTAGTTCAGGTGGAAATACAGCAAGCACTAGGTGAAGACTGGAACATGTGATGAACACTAATAGGTTCACTTTGTAGATTCCAATTCACCACAACATATATTTCCGACCTGACGATCGTTTCATTAACAAAGTTGTGGTCATCAGAGTGATTAATAAACTAACCAATTAGTTGATTCATCCCTCTCTAACTTTGTTAGCGAAACGATCTCAGGTGAGAAAATATATTGTGGTGAATTGGGTTACCCAAAGTGTACTTACCTATTAATAAAGCTGTTATTATCTTATTATCTGACCAGACCTGAAGATCGTTTCGAACTAAGTTTGCGTCATCAGAGTGATGAATAAACTAACCACTTGTCTATCCATCACTCTGATGACGCTAACTCTGTTAACAAAACGATCGTCAGGTCAGAAAAATATGTTGTGATAAATTGGGCTCTCCTAAGTGTACTTATTAATCAAGCAAATATCTTATTACATTTAATAACTTACGCGGCTTGCTGGACACTAACTATATATAAACGCTGGGTATTCAAAAAAAGTCTAGTGAATCTATCTCTTAAAAATTATTTAAAAAGTAAAAATTTTCTTTGGAGGTGATTATTCATTAAAAGTATAAACATGAATATTCTGTATAATATTATCTACTGCTTTCTTAAATTTTACATATTGAGATTTCAAGCTCATCTTCTTTTATATTTGACATTTCTAAAATTGACAATTTTAAAAGCAAATTTTTTATAATTTCTAAGAGACGAAGTCAATTTTTAAACAGTCTATATCTTGGCTAAATAAGGACTTTAGAAACAATCAAACTTACAGAGTTAGCTAAAATATATTGATTTTGATAAAAAAGTAATCAGAAGATGTTTCTATACGAAGCGCTAAGTTTATATTACATAAAATAGTTGTCATTATCTCTCTCACAAACAAAAACTTTTTGCAGCAGACTATATATTTCGTCACACTTAAATTGCTCCGAAGGCGTAACATTTGACATCTGATGTTGAAGGCATTACATTGGCGCATTGACCCTTTATCAGGAAAAAAGGCTTAACTGAATTATTTCCATAAGTTAGCTCTTATGCGTTATTTCTAATTACCCACTCATTAAAAATACTCCCATTGATATACAACTCTCTGTCTAGCTGATATTTGCTATCCAATTCATTATTTTAAATAGAACAATATAGGTAATGCATTTTTAGATTTTACTAAACATTTTAAGAGACTTGTAGGACAGAGAAATGATTAAAATTGGCGGTTTTTAAGTCATTTAAGTTTTAATGGTATTTTTAGAGTCATTTTTTTAAGACAATCTTATGGCCACTCAAAAGAAAATATATCTAATAAAGAATTGTGTTGCATAAAGTAATTTGTAGATTATAGTTTAATTTAGAAGCTTAAAATGTCAGTTATTGCATTAATATTACCGGATGAAATCACTTAGCTAAAACTTAGTAAAAATGTAATAATATTGAAGATACACTCTGTATGATCAAGTTAATTTTAGAGTGCTGTTTCCTAGAGTACTTTTTTGGTCGGTGTGTTAGCCTTTTAGTTTAAAGGCTTGTGGCCCTAGGGATTACATCGTGGGTAAAACATTAAGGTTCATCAAAACCGTGTATGAGACCGAATTATTATTTGTTACAAATTGGTTGAATTTTGAAAAGTGTATTTGTTATATTGTCAAATATTTGTAATTAAAATGCACCCGATAATAAGTTATTGTTCTCATTTGATATGAATCGGCATAATTATTTGAACCAAAACTTGCATGCCCAATATAAGTATTTATCACCAAAAAATTATCATAATGTTACCTTAAGGTAAGTGGTCTTATTATTGGCGTTAATTTAAGTTTTACTTTAAGGGTTGGGCCAGTTATATGCCTTTTTGTTGAAATAAATACCACAGGATATATGGTTTATTATTTTATTTAATGTAAAAAAGTAAACAATTTACTGTATTGTCTGGTGAAACGTAAACTTAATATATTACGAAAACACAATAATTGTAAAATTTTAAATTAAGTGTCCAGGAAAACTGCGACAGATGTCCAAATTTAAATAACTCAATTTTCTATAAACTTAGAAAGTTGAATTTTGGTGCGTAGTAAGGTCTCTCCCAAGGCAACATATTCGTTAAATTTCATTGAAACAGCTTTGTAATTGTCGGGGAAAAATTTTTTTTCTAAAGAAAACTCAACATTTTCCCGGAAAACCCTGTCCGATTTTCCTGGATAACGAACTCATCCAAGCCATTAATAAAAGAAAGGCACTTGCCGAGTTTCATCGAAATCGGTTAATTATTTTTTAAATTATCAGACGGACATATATATATATATATATATATATAAATTGAAACTGGCCCCGGATATGGTTTCTAGAGGTCCTAGTTAGCGCTCATTTGAAAAAATTTTTGCAAAGTCTCACCATCGATACCTCTCTATTAGTAATTTTTTTACATAAAAATTCACTAATAATAAATGCATGCATTTTAAAAACAACTGGTATCTGATTATCTTAAGTCAGCTTTACATTACTATATTATATTAGATAATTCCAACAAAACTTAAGTATTTGGATACACTATTGTTTATATAGTAAGGAATGAAATAAATATTTTATTTGAAAGAGTTCATTTTTATTTCTGTTTGCCGTATGTCATCTGGGTGCCATGGAAATGGAACTGTTCATATTTATTTTGTTTCTCTGTAGTGACTCATTTTAAAAGGAGGCTGACTTCACGGAATGTGGTAAATGCAAACAGATGTTTGACCATATGTACCTGTTGTTTAAGGTGTATCAAATTATCGATTCCCTAAAGAAAGTTAAACCGTCTTCAAAGAAGCGCTATACGAGAAATAATTATAAATATTGATTTTAAATATACCAATAGCTGTACCTCAAATATAATTTTATACACTAACTAGAAAATATGTAATATGAAATTATGAACCGGTCTCTTATTCTTAAACCAATTTTTAAGGAATGCATTTTTCATTTATAGTTTAGTTCTAATTTGGTTATAGTCAACCCCTTCATTGTAACCTATTATTCATTAAGGAGTTGAATATAAATTTGCAGGCTATTCGTCTTTAACATATTTACAGATAATTAGAGATTTATTTTGTGTTGAAAATGAGTAAACCGACGTTAGGTCCTCTAACCACAAAAAATCACAGGTTCTAATAATTTTGGTTTGTTGCATATCCTAATTAGCACAATTAAGTAATAATAATAATAATAATAATAATAATAATAATAATAACGTTTATTATCACCATCTTTACAGTCTTCCTATTTTAACAATCAGTTTTTATTGAGTGTCATTGTCTAATTAAATGATTCAGTTCAGAACGAGATTTTGTATTTTTGCTTGTTGCATTCTCTGAACAATGACCAATGACTATTTGGTAAGGAAATGCCACTGTCAGGTTAGGTCAAAATTGTGACTTTTCAATCTTAATTTTCCTTATTTAGTAAAAGGCAATAAACCGACTACAGGAACAACTTAATGTTACCACCCCAGGATTATCTGAATATAATAACGTCAAAACCCTACGCGTTTGCCCAATAATAGATCAATAAAAAATCACCCTGCTTATCAAATTCATCCTTTTTTAAAGCTGGTTGAAGAAGATTCAACGTGTTATTTTGCTATAGATTTATTTTGCAAAGAAGTTAGTACACTTGTTACCGATATCATAAACCTGAAGTAATAAATCCTTGTTTAAAAGAGTCTCTGTCAAGATTATTTTTTAAGCTATTCAATTAAATATAAATTTATACCCAGAGACAAATATTTTTAGCCTCCAAAAAGCTGCACTCACTGATTAAAGCTGTATAAATTTGTACAAGGTATACTTTTATACACTTTTATACGTCCCCGAAAAGCGGCAAATGCATATATATATATATATATATATATATATATATATATATATATATATATATATATATATATATATATATATATATATATATATATATATATATATATATATATATATATATATATATATATATATATATATATATATATATATATATATATATATATATATATATATATATATATATATATATATATATATATATATATATATATATATATATATATATATATATATATATATATATATATATATATATATATATATATATATATATATATATATATATATATATATATATATATATATATATATATATATATATATATATATATATATATATATATATATATATATATATATATATATATATATATATATATATATATATATATATATATATAGACAATGCATTAAAGGATGTACTTACTGATGCTATACATTATAGTAGCCAACCCAAAGGAGGGAGTACACAATTCTCAAGTAAAAAAAATCTCTGGACGCAGCAAGTGCGTTATGGTAGTGAATTTTTATTAAATGCTTCAAATTTGAATAACTCAATTTATTATAAACTTAGAAAGTTTAATTTTGATATGTAGTAAGGTCTTTCCTACGGCAAAATATCCACCAAATTTCATTAAAATAATTTTCGGAGAAAAAATTTGTTTTCGAAAGAAAATTTAAAATTTGAATAACTTAATTTTCTAAAAACATAGAAATTTGAATTTTGGTACGTAGTAAGGCCTCTCCCAAGGAAACATATATAGTAAATTTCATTAGAGCAGCTTTGTTATTTTCAGAAAAAAATTTTTTTTTTAAAGAAAACTCAAAATTTTCCCGGAAAACCTCGTCCGATTTTCCTGGCTAACGAACTCATCCAAGCCATTAATAAAATAAAGGCACCTGCCGAGTTTCATTGAAATCCGTTGATTATTTTTTGAGTTATCAGACGGATATATATATATATATATATATATATATATATATATATATATATATATATATATATATATATATATATATATCTATATATATCTATATATATATCTTTAGGAATATTGCACTACACTGTAATCACTTTTAAATATACACTTTATTTGTTTGCTGTACGTTTGTGATTTCTTATTGGTTTGCGTGGACTGCAGTTTCGAACCGTCCCGGTTCATCATCAGCACGCTACTGGCTGCTATCGCTCCTGTCTGGTCTACGTCGGAGATTGTAGGTGGCGCACGCGCCGTGAGCTTCTAGTGGTCGGTTTCCTGTTCTCTGATTGGTTGTGCCTTCGGATTGTGTCGTGTGTATCGGTCTCCTGTCTTGATCACTGTGGTTTAATAATTTGTCTATTTGTATGGCCTTTATTAAGTTTTGTTTAAATGTTTGTACTTGGATTTGTTCTGGCATTAATTGTTTTCTATTGTTTGTTTGTTGAATGTAGTATTGTTCCCAGATTTCCATTTTTTTGTGGTCTTTAACATGTTTCATTAGTTTTAATTGGGTGATGTCTGGTTTTTGGTGTTTTGTGTCGTGAATGTGTGTAGCTACGTTTGATTTGTAGCTAGGTATGTGGATTTTATCCAATGCTGTTATATGTTCTTTGAATCTTGTTTCTATTGATTTCTTTGTCATTCCTATATATTTTTTATTGCATGTGTTACATTCTATTTGATATATTCCGTTTAATTCATGTGGGTTGTGTTCTTGTTTTTTATTTATTTTGTTTATTATTTTGTTATTGGTTTTGTAGCTCATTTTTAAGTCATATTGTTTGAGTGTTTGTGTTATTTTTTTGATGTGGTGGTTATAAGTGAATGTTGTGTATTTTGTGTTTGTTTCCGGTGTTTTGTTTTCTGTTTTGTTGATTTGTTTGTTTTTGATTTGTTTTACTAGCTTTTCTATTGTTTTTTTGTTGTATCCATTTCTTTCTGCTATTTGTATTATGATGTTGTACTCCTTTTCTCGTTCGTCGTTATGAAGTGGTATATTTAGCATTCTGTTTATTAAGTATCTGTATGCGGCCATTTTGTGTGTATGTGGGTGTAGTGAGTGTTTAGGTATAGTGATGTCTGTTTGTGTGGGTTTTCTGTATATTTTGTATTCAATCTGGTTTTCTTTTCTGATTAGTGTTAAGTCTAGGAAGTTTATGGTGTTGTTTGATTCTTTTTCTATTGTAAATTTTATGTTTCTGTTAATTTGGTTTATTTTTTCGAGGATATTGTCTATGTTGGTTTTTTGGTTGTTGTATATTATTAATATATCATCGACGTATCTTATCCATCCACACGCAAACCAATAAGAAATCACAAACGTACAGCAAACAAATAAAGTCTATATATATATATATATATATATATATATATATATATATATATATATATATATATATATATATATATATATATATATATATATATATATATATATATAGCGGCCACACCGAGTACAGAGAAGAAAATAAGCAATTGCGAATCCAGAGTAAAAGTCTTTATGTCTCTATTTATCTCTTTAGCTGATCCCGTTTAAAAATGACTTTGTTGGCCCACGCATGGAATACGCAATAAATTAGATGCTTTATAGGCAAATACAGTTTACAAGTGATATTATCTATTGCCTGTTACCATGTACGGGTGATATGTGATTCACGCTGTAAAATGTAAACAGAAATATGCAAGTTTAGAATAAATTGATATTCAAAGAGCCACGTGGCAACACTGTACCAAGAGGCATGTAACACATTGTTGACACTGCATTTATTCTGGCGGTTTTTCTTAACACAGTCCCAAATTACAATATATCTGGCAGACATTTGACACACTGCAATAAGAACTACAAATGTGACGGATCTCTTAATCTTCAATTTTCTCTGTAAGGAAGAAGTGTTTGTAGAATCAGCACGGTACTGCCATCTCAGAAACCGAAGAGGAACAAATTGTACTGTGCCACTTCAAATCCGTCATATTCCGGGATGACGGTATGTCCGTCACAATAAATGTAATGCTTGTATGTGTGTGTGTGTGTGTGTGTGTGTGTGTGTGTGTGTGTGTGTGTGTGTGTGTGTGTGTGTGTGTGTGTGTGTGTGTGTGTGTGTGTGTGTGTGTGTGTGTGTGTGTGTGTGTGTGTGTGTGTGTGTGTGTGTGTGTGTGTGTGTGTGTGTGTGTGTGTGTGTGTGTGTGTGTGTGTGTGTGTGTGTGTGTGTGTGTGTGTGTGTGTGTGTGTGTGTGTGTGTGTGTGTGTGTGTGTGTGTGTGTGTGTGTGTGTGTGTGTGTGTGTGTGTGTGTGTGTGTGTGTGTGTGTGTGTGTGTGTGTGTGTGTGTGTGTGTGTGTGTGTGTGTGTGTGTGTGTGTGTGTGTGTGTGTGTGTGTGTGTGTGTGTGTGTGTGTGTGTGTGTGTGTGTGTGTGTGTGTGTGTGTGTGTGTGTGTGTGTGTGTGTGTGTGTGTGTGTGTGTGTGTGTGTGTGTGTGTGTGTGTGTGTGTGTGTGTGTGTGTGTGTGTGTGTGTGTGTGTGTGTGTGTGTGTGTGTGTGTGTGTGTGTGTGTGTGTGTGTGTGTGTGTGTGTGTGTGTGTGTGTGTGTGTGTGTGTGTGTGTGTGTGTGTGTGTGTGTGTGTGTGTGTGTGTGTGTGTGTGTGTGTGTGTGTGTGTGTGTGTGTGTGTGTGTGTGTGTGTGTGTGTGTGTGTGTGTGTGTGTGTGTGTGTGTGTGTGTGTGTGTGTGTGTGTGTGTGTGTGTGTGTGTGTGTGTGTGTGTGTGTGTGTGTGTGTGTGTGTGTGTGTGTGTGTGTGTGTGTGTGTGTGTGTGTGTGTGTGTGTGTGTGTGTGTGTGTGTGTGTGTGTGTGTGTGTGTGTGTGTGTGTGTGTGTGTGTGTGTGTGTGTGTGTGTGTGTGTGTGTGTGTGTGTGTGTGTGTGTGTGTGTGTGTGTGTGTGTGTGTGCGTGTGCGTGTGCGTGTGCGTGTGCGTGCGTGCGTGCGTGCGTGCGTGCGTGCGTGCGTGCGTGCGTGCGTGCGTGCGTGCGTGCGTGCGTGCGTGCGTGCGTGCGTGCGTGCGTGCGTGCGTGCGTGCGTGCGTGCGTGCGTGCGTGGGTGCGTGCGTGCGTGCGTGCGTGGGTGCGTGCGCGCGTGCGCGTGCGCGTGCGTGTGCGTGTGCGTGTGCGTGTGTGTGTGTGTGTGTGTGTTCAAATGCAAGGATGGCAACGGAATGATCCTCCACTAGCCACAGACTTTTATAAATTACACGGTGAGGATTTTTATATATAATATGGTATAGGCAAGTGGCGAGTAGGAAATCGATTTGCTATGTTTAATATCCCATGGCTATATGCTCTGATCAGCTTAATACAATCCAGGTAAGGACAACAACAATGGATCAATTGAAGCTAACTTTGATAATGAAACAATCCTCAGATGTAAAAAACGTGTTTTCAGTAAAATGGATTTAATCAAAGGGTGCTTATTAGTGCTCATCACAGGGTCTGTTGTGAAATTAACATCTTGGTAATAACGTTTATATTTAATTACAGGTACAGGGAGGATGAGCTGCAGCAAACAGAAGAAGATCTGAAAGAATTAGAGGCTGAAAATCATGTATGTCATATTTGTCACCAACCTTTTCCATTGAGAGCCATTTTACTTCAGCACTTGATATCATGCCGAGCAACTACTGGTGTCACTGGTGAGAAAAATTCTAATTAAAAAACATAAATAGAATGCTTCAGTTATTTTTTATCAAACATACTGCATTTACGAACATTCAAAATGTATGTATATATATATATATATATATATATATATATATATATATATATATATATATATATATATATATATATATATATATATATATAGGGTGGCGCATTGAAAACGATACAGACCAGTTTGCGTCCAGAGAATTTTTTTTTAAGAAACTCTGAAATACGTCAATTTTAATATTGAGGGGGACATGTTTTGACATAAAACTCAACTTTGTCACATCAACCCCTTAAGGGTGGTGATAACAACCCTTATATTTTAAATAGGGAACATGGATCGAGTGTTACATCATTTGAAAGCACTTTCTTTTCTGAATTCAGCACACAAATTTTTTGGAAGTTTTATCAACTCGTTTAAAAATTATTCACAGTTGGAGTTGCAAGAACGTATTTCATTCATTGTGATAACAAATGCACTAATTAGTCAATTTTTCTATAAAAAAAAACTAAAAAAAAACAAAACCAAACGTTCAAAAATGTTTATTCAGTTAAGTAAGTGTTCAAATTGTTGACCACCAGCTTCCATACAAAAGTACAAATTTTGTTCAAATTGAGCTCTGACATTCTGGAGCATTTGTGGAGTTATTAGACGGTATTCTTCAACAATGTGTCGTCGTAATTCTTCCAGAGACTCCGGTTCTGTTGCGTAAATTATACTCTTTAAATGGCCCCATAGAAAGAAGTCTAAAGGAGTTAAATCCGGTGATCTAGGGGGCCACTCAATAGCACCTCTACGCCCAATCCATTGCTCTGGAAACTCTCTGTTCAAAAACTCCCTAACACGTTGTGAAAAATGTGGAGGAGCTCCATCTTGTTGAAAGACTAATTGATTTTCTTGATAGTGATCATCATTTTCAACAATGTCAATTAGTAGAGGGTAAACGATATCTTCTAGTAACTCCAAATACGTTTCGCCACTCAAATTGCCATCAAGAAAAATTGGTCCGATTAACTGGTCTCCAAAAATGCCAGTCCAGACATTCAATTTCTGTGGAGTTTGAGTGTGGGCTTCATGAAAATTTCTTGGATTATTATCTGCCCAATAACAACAATTAGGACGATTGACTGTAGAGTTTAATAAAAACGTACACTCACCTGAAAAACAGATATTGAACAGAAAGTTCCCATTATCAGCTATTCGTGCAGTCATATCTTCACAAAACTTCAGCCGCCGATCAAAATCATCTTCATTCAGTTGTTGTACAAGATGAATTTTATACGGGTGAAATTTATGATGCTTCAATATTCGCTGAATAGTTCTTCTTTTGATGTTTGAAACAGTGGCCAATTTTCTCGTGCTCAAAGTCGGGTCTTGTCCTATAACTTCAATCTCAGTAGTCTCATTTCTAACCGGAAATTCACGTTCAGGATCCCGTTTTTTGTTAGCTACTGAACCACTTTGTCGAAACTTTGCAACTAACTCCAAAATGTATTTTTTGTTAACATGTCTGTCTGTTCAGATGTCGTTCATTAAACACATTTGTGGTACGGTTGGCACAGTCATCGTTTTTGAAAAAAAAGAGTAATTATTTCAACTCTTTCTTCTACAGAATACACCATTGTGAAATTAATTTTCGGTAGTACTATCAAGTATCAAACCGACCAATAAACGGAAATAATAAACCGCATTTCTCTCATTCCGATAAAAAATGTTCTGATAGTAAATTTTTTGTTTACGAACCAACAAAACATTGACTGTCAGCACATTTCTTATCGGAATGAGTGAAATGCATTTTTGCATCTTTAACTGTGAATAATTTTTAAATGAGTTGATAAAATTTCCAAAAAAATGAGTGTGCTGAATTCAGAAAAGAAAGAGATTTCAAATGATGTAACACTCGACCCATGTTCCCTATTTAAAATATAATGGTTGTTATCACCACCCTTAAGAGATTGATGTGACAAAGTTGAGTTTTATGTCAAAACATGTCCCCCGCAATATTAAAATTGACGTGTTTCAGCGTTTCTTAAAAAAAAAATCTCTGGGTGCAAATCGGTCTGTTTCGTTTTCAATGCGCCACCCTATATATATATATATATATATATATATATATATATATATATATATATATATATATATATATATATATATATATAGGTAGTAGGTAGGTCAAATATAATATTTGTTTACATGGCAATATAACAGATTTTAAAATGCCCTTACTGAATTGTCAATATACAGAATAATCCATTAGAGTCTTGGCAATGAAAAGTTGATTTCATTTCATGAAGAAATGTTCTTATCAACATATGTCCTATCTTACTTTGTTTAGAAGTTATATGGTTTTTAAAATAATTACCTTTTTGAAAATAAGTAAACCTAAATAAGAAAGTCAAAACATTTATTCTGAGATCGAGAAAGCAAAATTTAGATTACAGTAAATGTTCAAAAATTTGTCCATTTTCTTGAATTCATAACTGGCAAAGACATACTAAACACTTGCAGGTGTAATGAATTCATATTATTTTTGATATGAGTTTCAGTATCTTGAATCATGTGCAATAACTGATTATGATAATGTATTTCAATGGCATAAACAAGTTGCTTCAAGTGATCCCAGAAATAAAAATCGCACAGATTTAGGTTAGGTTATGTTGTGTGTGGGCCATTTCAGTTCCTCCACTGCGACCCTAAGGTCTATTGTAGCTCACCCCTACTTGTCTTAAATTTCACCCATCAAGTCCAGCCTCTTGCAGAAGTCGAAGATTTTTGAGGGCGAAAGTTGATCCAGATCTTCTGGTGCAAGTTGGGTTTTGCCAAAGAACAGGGGCTTGGTTCTGTCCGCTTCCGTACAGGAACATAGCTCATGCTCTGTTGTTTTGCCACTCTCCATACACAGTTGGCACTCGGTTTCTTGTCCAAGCTCAATTCTGTGCAGGTGGTGATGCAGGCGGCAAAGTCCTGTATACAGGCTGACTAGAGTTCTCAGCTGTTGCCCGTTTAACTTAAAAGTCTTTTATCCCTTGACTCTGGGAGGCCCTTTACGAAGGCCTTAGAGTGGGCTAATCGTGGTAGATGTTGCCATGTTGGAATGTCTTTGCATCTGTCCAGGTGCATGGATTTAAGTCTGGTGATATAGGTGGAAAATAGTACTTCCGGTTCCGATCCATTTATTTGGGAAATGAGTATGCAGCCATTAGGTCACTTGTCTTCCTGAGTGAGAGCCCTACCATGCTAATACCATATATCTTGTATCAAGTTGAGTGGGACATCTTACAGAGAATCAAAGAATATCGTGTTTAAAAAGTTATGGTACCTCTGCATATAAATTTTCACTAAATACATTTACAAGTAATGTGTTGTTAAATAAGCTACCCCAAACAGTTACACTAAGTCTCTGTTGGAAATGATTCATCCTGGTTATACGTGGATTGTCCTAAGACTGTCATTGTGGAAATTTACCGTATCTTGAAAGATTGTATTCCATTAACCATAAAATGTTTAAATAAAGTTGTTATCTCAGGGGTGTTGCAAAATCCAGTGACAAAAATTTAATTGCTGTTGAGCATAACCGTGATGCAATGCTTGTATACTTTGTCTATGCTATGCGCCTGCCTGTTTGGGTTGTTTAATTAAATAAATAAATAACAAGGATGAAGCTTTCATCAAATACTATATAATGACAATACGGGACACTCCTATGCTTTAGCATCAGTGATATTTCTGACAAGTACACTAGCGCCACCTCGCGTAAAGTACTGACAACTGAGCGGGTAATTTGAATTGTATATTTACCTGCATGTTCTTAATTTAGACAATTGGTTTATTATTGATGAATATAAGAACTTGTACATGACCAAACAGTGAAAATTTTCTGATTATATAGTTATAAATAGAATTTGTATCAACAATTAGCTTGAAACCTAAATGCATTCAGCATGAATAATTCTGTTCTCTTACTCATAATCTTATTTCATCATAATTTAAAGTACTACCTTGAAACCGTCGTTAAACTACTATTTTAAGGGTATGTATAGGAATATACTGAAAGCTGTTTTTGAGGATATTAAGTTACAATTTGTACTTACCTATAAATAATTGTTCTAGGTATAAATGGTAGCACAGTACTCAATTTGCTATATCTCTACATGAAAACTGTCTTATTAATCTAATATTTTAAAATATGTAACTGATATACTTAGTATATAATTAAGAAATTGTGCAGATGTAAGGTGAGACTAACTCTTACTTACGTGAATAAATCTATTATAGGGCTGAATCTGCTATTTCTACTTGTCTCTTTAAAAACTTGTCTTGGGAAGATAATTAAAAGCCTTTACCAAGTAAAATAACTTTAAACCTGAAAAAATGTGACAATTTATGCCATACTGAAATAAAAAAGGACACAGAAGAAGATAGAAAAACAGTTTTCTTATATCATTTATTATTAATGCAAAACTTTTTTGCCTTCATATTTCTTTTCTTTTTCTTTTTTTTTTCTTTTTTTTTTTTGATGCACTGGAAGACAAGTAATGATTGAAGCCTTTCAACCATCTGTTTACGAAGTTTATCTATAAATAGGTACATGATGGTAAATATTACACAATAAATTATCTTCTGCGAACTGTACATATTGGCATAAAAGTGCTGATTTTGAATTTGTCTTCTGCTTCAACAAATTAATTCTTTTAGAAGTGACATTGAAATGTAAAATGCACCTTGTGTCTTCAATACTATATCCAAATCAGTTCTTTTTGTTAACAGTACCCTTTTCTTGCATCTATAATACAAAATTATCGTCATTACATGTTATACTTATTGTTTAATATTAATTATTAGGCGAATTTGTAAAAAAAATTCGCTGGTAAAAGAAAACAAAAAATCATATTCACGTTTCGCCATCCTTTGGACACCTATGAAATGTCTTTGATAGATTTAACACATTATAATTCGAACAATTATAGATTGCACACACCCAACCACTAACATTTATTGAAAAAAAACACAGCTCAAACTTAATTATACACAGTTAAACACCAGCAATTGCTAGTGTTACACGTTCTCGAACGATGTAACATCAGTACTATCCGTTAGGGGCGCTGATATTCTTCAAACACAAAATCAGCCGGAGTGTCCTGTATTGTCATTATAAAGTATTTGCTTTCATCATGTATTGCTCGCCACACAAAACTTTGTGATAGTCGAAAATTTCATGCTATGCTTCTGGTACTAATTTCTGGTTGTTCAGTTACAACATTTAGAAAATTTTCAAGATTTAGAACATTTACATCGAGCGGGTGAATGGTTCTGGGAGGAACATCATTACCGGTCATGCAAAGCCTTCTAAATGATGTACTGAATACATAATCTGATGAATAACGTCTATTTGAAAATCTATTTCCATATTATCTTGCTGCATTATGAGCGTTTCTATTACAAAATCCATATACAAAATGAGTCCTGCACGTAGAGTGTAACTTTTCCGCACCTCCAGACTCGCTGTATATTCTCGCCACAGAGCAACTTCTAGAGCTGGTCAGCTCTTTAATAGTTGGCTGGTGTAGTACACTTGCAATATGGTGGGTGGTAGTGAACTTTCCCTTTACGTGATAGTAAAGGATTTTTTTCACACCCGAGGAGGTACCACCCCTTACATCAAGGGGCTGGTGAAGTCCCAACGGACGTTTACGGTTCTGGTCTATGAGTCGGTTTCCCTTATAAGCAAAAATGATGATAACTCCTCCTTGTAAAAAAGATTCCGGAGGTAAAATACCCCTCCATTCGGATCTCCGGGAGAGGGGTGTACAGGGGGCGCCAGCATCAAGATTTAACATATCCTCGAATATGTGTGGCCCAAATTCTAACCTGAACTCCGTCCACCATTTCCTCCAGGCTAATAGGCCCCAACTCCTCTTCCTCACCGAAACACAAATCATTGCCAAAGCCACTAATCACCTTAATTTCCCAGGGCATGAGCTCCTTACTTCCTTTAGATTGCATGAAGGCGTGTGCGCGTACATCCGTAGCAATCTACCCTGCACCAGACTCCCCAATTTAAAAGCTGGAAGAAAAGACATACTATAGATAAAACTCTCTCTCAGGGCTGCAACTAAATTCATCTGTTGCATTTACCGGTCACCTTCTGACAACAACTTTGTCCAGCTCTTTGACTACCCTTCTGAAAAAACCGACCATCTGATTTCCGAATATCCTTTCTCTGAGGTCACTATTCTTGGTGACTTCAATGTCCATAATAAGGAATGGCTAGGATCCTCAAAAACCGATCCACAAGGGAGAGCAGCGGAGGCCTTTGCAGTCAGCAATTCTTTAGCCAATATGGTTCAGCAACCTACTTACTTTCCTCGCATCTCAACACACAGCTCAAATCCCTTGGATCTCCTTACTAAAATCCTGACTGCTATAAGATATCAGTCACACACCACCACCCCTCCCCCTCCCCCCGGTCGCTCAGATAACGGCATGGTCACTGCTTCCTGCGCAATGCAACCCGAGGTCACACAGTCATCACACCCACGTATCGTTTGGCACTACAACTCCGCAAACTGGGACGAAATGCAGGATTACTTTTCCTCATTTCCATGGGCGTCTGTCTGCTTCTCTCATCCTGACCCCTCTGATATCTCACAAAACGTCACCGAAATTATCCAATCTGACATGGAATTATTTATTCCACGTACACAGAAAACCTCTGCAGCCACTCAAAAGCCCTGGTTCTCTAAATCCTGTAACAAGGCCAGACTTGAAAAGATCAAAGCTCACAAAACGCTTCTACACAATCCCAGTCAAGAAAACCGTCAAGCATTTAACGACGCAAGAAACCGCTATGTCCGCATTCTTTCTGAGGCAAAAAACTCGTTTAATAACCACATCAAAAACAAAGTCCTCTCAAGCTCCAACGGCAGAAAACCCTTCTGAACTCTTGCTAAATCTATTGGGAATAATTTCTGCAAGAGCATGTTCCAGCCTCTTGTCTCAGGGGATGAAATTGTTTCTACCGCCCTGGGCAAGGCTGAACTTTTTGCCTCATTGTTCACCGGCAATTTTACTCTCAACCCATCTCCAAATGTTCAACCACCAACAGTCCCCAATGTCATGCATAAAATGACGGATATCATTTTCAAAACTAAAAAGGTACAAAATATTCTCTCTTCTCTTAATACCAGGAAAGCCTCTGGCCTTGACGAGATCCCAGCAATTGTTCTCAAAAAATGCGCACCAGAACTTGCTCCTGTCCTGACTCGTCTGTTTCAGACATCTTACAATAGAGGCATATTCCCTAGTAACTGGAAAACTGCTCGAGTACAACCCGTCCCCAAGAAAGGATCCAAAGCGCTTCCTAGCAACTACAGGCCTATTTCTCTCCTTTCAGTCGTCTCTAAAGTGATGGAGAAGTATATAAACACCGCATTACTAAAATTTCTTGAAAAACAGTCTAATCCATGACAGGCAGTATGGATTCCGTCAGCGCAGATCAACTGCCGACCTCCTTTCCTTTGTCACCCATTCTTGGAACAAGTCTATGGAACTACATGGTGAATCCCAGATTGTCGCTCTAGATATATCCAAAGCATTCGACCAGGTCTGGCACGCAGCGCTGCTTAATAAACTTCCGGCCTATGGCCTACCACCAAAACTCTGTATCTGGACAGCAAATTTCCTCTCCAACCGGAGCATTTCTGTTGTCGTGGATGGCCATTCCTCCAAACTGTATCCAATTAATGCAGGAGTTCCTCAAAGTTCAGCTTTAGCCCCTACTTTGTTTCTTCTCCACATCAATGACCTTCTCTCTAGCACATCTAACCCAGTTCAGAGTTACGCGGACGACAGCACCCTCCACTCAAATATACAATATTCTAAGCCTGTCTCTTTAGCCCAATTAGATGAGGATTGCAGACTCATGGAGGGTTCTCGCTCTGTGGATCTCCAAAAAATATTAGACTGAGGAAGTAGAAATCTTGTACAATTCAACCCCACCAAATCACAGTCTTGCTTTCTTTCTCATAAGAGATACACCAGCCCTAGACCCATCACAATGAACAACCAAGTTGTTCAAAGTAATGAGTCATTTTCACTTGTTGGCATTTCTGTGGATCGAAATCTCAATTGGCACCAACATGTCACATCAATTGCAGAAGCGGCTGCTAAGAAATTAGGTTTCCTCTTCCGGGCTCGCAAATACTTTTCACCAGCTAATCTCTATACCTTATATACTTCACAAATAAGACCAAACCTCGAAACTGCTCCCACATCTGGGGTGCTGCTGCCGCTTCTACACTCGCTATCCTGGACTCCATTAAGAAGAGAGCTATATGTCTCATCGGTGACCCTACCCTCACCCAAAGGCTGCCATCCCTTGTCCACCGACGTCCGGTTGGTGACCTCTCTCTGTTTTATAGATATCTGCACGGGTACTGCTCAGTGGAGCTTTCTTCCATAATTCCTCCACCTGCTGCCCCCAACAGATCTACCAGGGGAACAGACCGAATGCACCCTTTTACTGTCCAGGTCACCAGACATAGAACATCTTGTTATGCCCGCTCTTTTGTCCCGAGGGCTTCCAAGTTGTGGAATTCCTTGCTGGCACATGTTTTTCCTTGTCCTCCGAACCTTCAAGTTCAGAATTAACAAGTTGCCTCTTTCCTTCTTGTCGACACCCACGGTACGATAGTATTTAGGCAGTAAGCCCTCGTGGTGTGTTGTTGAAATAAAAATAAATAAATAAATAAAAAACAGAGGAGTCCTGCTCCTCAGGCTGTGATCCATCAGTAAAGCAGACCAGGCTGACAGGCCTGTAGTGTAGCCTGCATAGAAGAAAGATGGTAGCAATGTGATACAATGAGGCAAATATGTTGGTGAGACAAAGACAGATAATTGTCAGCTGGCTGTCTAGTTGACGTAAACTTTACAGATAAAAATATCTAATGTTGTTTATAGACAATCGTCAAATTATGTAGCATTGACCATCCTTGTCTAGGCAACAGAAACGACCACATTATAGACGGTTGTCGACAAGTCAGGTTTATACAGACGTGAATTGGGAAATTCTAATTGTGTGTGTGTGTGTGTAGTGTAGCCTGCATAGAAGAAAGGTGGTAGCAATGTGATACAATGAGGCAAATAGGTTGGTGAGACAAAGACAGATAATTGTCAGCTGGCTGTCTAGTTGACGTGAACTTTACAGATAAAAATATCTAATGTTGTTTATAGACAATCGTCAAATTATTTAACACCGACCATCCTTGTCTAGGCAACAGAAACGACCATATTCTAATTGTGAAATGTGTATTCCTATTGGTTTATTTTAAATAATGTTATATTATTTAAAACAAACCAATAGGAATAAATTTTACAATTCGTACCTGACTGTATAATTGTGTATTCGTAGTCTACACTAATTCTGACCAGTGTGTGAGGAGTTTTACTATATTCATTATGTGTCTTTCAATAAAACAGTATACTGCTGTAACAAACTTTCTTCTAACTAAGTTGTTTCAGTGCTCAGATGCTTTTTGGTTTGTAAAGTCTGGAGAAGTTCGGGAAACTATTTGTGACCTGGAGAGCACCGCTGAAAACTTTTGACTGTGTTTTCCGACTAATTAATCAATATTAACACTAATGAAACTCGGGTGCCAGTACTGATAGGTACATAGGTGTGAGCACTCTCTCACGGGCACTTGTCTCCTGGATCAACTCTTTCTATGCTGCTTTAGTGAACAGCATAGGACAAGGTAGACTTCAGTGGTGTCAATGCTTTGTACAATTTATATCACAATAAATTATACTAACAATATTGTTACGTTCTACGGGGTTCTGGATTTGTTGATTAACAAAACACAGCTTTCCAAACTACTAATTTATTATTACCAACAATTTTCCAACACCAGTGTCAACTAAAATATTTTTCTTCTCTATTATTAAATGTCCATATAACTATATTCCACTATCGCCTTCTATGATTGCTTGTTATACACTTACACTTACTGTTGACTCGCTTAATATTCTATGATCACTTCTTTATACCACCTTATTCAATACTGAACTAACTTATTCTGCGCACCACACCTCTATTTATACTGTCCCTAGAGATTCTAGACCTTCTACACTATTCTACACCTGTCACTTCTGGTCCCTTCTAGAAGTATCATTCTAGAGCGTTTGCTGTTGCCAACACACTACCATAGAAGTAACAGAGTTCCTAAACTTAATTCTCATAGACAAATGTGACACTATAAACCAAGTTATGCCCGACCGTATCTAAACTATTTTCTTTGTAAAGCCATGCTGGCTGCCAATAAGATAAAACTTTTCAGGTTCCGAAGTTATTGTGTTTATTACAAATCTAATTTCAAATGTTTTCATTTCAGAGCCAACTTCGTTGATTGTGGTGAAGAAGAAAAACAAGCAGAAAGCTAGCAAAATGTCATTGGAGTGTCCTGAATGTGACAGAGTATTCACTCATCGTAACTCGCTAATGTACCATATGAGAAGCCACACAGGCCTGCGACCTCATCAATGTGACCAGTGTGGAAAAAGTTTTTTCGCTTCTAGCGCGTTGAAGGTTCATATGAGATTGCACACAGGTGAGTGGTTAGGTCTAAAAAGTAATACATTAATAAATTTAAACAAAATCAATCCAAGTCTCTATAAAAATGATTCTAAAATATTTTCTTTTATCTTCAAACTCAAACATAAGACGTCATATAAGACCAAAACAGTCGTGGGATGTTTTTCAATGGTAATTCTACAAATTTTCTATAATTAATTAATTCTGTATACTTTGAATATAATATCCAGGGCATGAAGCCGATCTAAAGTATCGCGCAAATAAAACCTTATATGAACAATATAAATCCGCTCTAACACATTACAACAAAGAGATAAGAAACACTAAGAGGGAATCCTGGAGGAGGTTCTGTGGGGACATCTCTAATTTGCCCAGCAGTGCCAGAATCCACAGAATTCTCCCACGTGACCGTGTCCAGGAACTGGGATCGATAAAACGGCCACATGGCTCATTTACTGAATCACGGAAAGAAACGTTAGAGCTCTTAGCACACACACACTTCCCAGATTGTCTGATCCTGAGCAATGAGGATGTTCTGCCAGCCGAGGGTCGATTTAAACGCCTTCAGAAGCTGGACTGGCAGGTTGCTCGGAGAATAGTTACGGCCTCAGCGGTGGAGTGTGCTGTGAAACATTTCCAGCCATTCAAGGCGCCAGGGGAGGATGGGGTGGTACCGGTCTTTCTACAAAATGGACTGGAGATTCTCCTGCCTTTCCTAATCAGGCTGTATAGAGCCAGTCTGGCTTGGAACTATATTCCATCCAGCTGGACGGTGATTAGGGGGGTTTACATTCCCAAATTGGGACATAATGACCTCCTACCCACATCACTTAGTCCTCTCAGTTTTACATCATTCCTCTTGAAGGGATTGGAAAAAATACTGGAGGGGCACATTAGGGGGAGCATCTTAGTCAACAGCCCCCTTAATACCCACCAGTATGCCTACCAAACTGGCAAATCTACTGAGTTAGCATTCAATAACCTCGTCGAGGAGATCACACACTCCCTGGATAACGGGGAGGTGGCGGTGGCTGCATTTCTCGACATTGAAGGAGCATTCAACAATGCATTACCTATCTCCCTCTCCGAAGCCACTATCGCTACAGGGGTGGAACCTACCATTTGTGGCTGGATCGGAAGCATGCTCCACAATCGGACCGTTATTACCTCGCTGCAGGGGGAGGTGGTCAGCTTCAGGGCTGCGAGGGGGTGCCCTCAGGGGGGAGTTCTATCCCCTCTGCTGTGGTCTCTCTTTGTGGACGATTTGCTGACTATCCTCAGACTGTGCGAGGTTGAGGTCCAGGCGTATGCTGATGATCTAGTCATAATGATTAGGGGCAAATATGAGGAGGAACTAGCACTAAATGTAGTGAATGATTGGTGTCGGAGAGAAGAGATGTCTGTGAACCCCCGCAAAACGATCATTGTCCCATTTACCAGAAGAAGAAGGTTGGACAAATTAAAACCACCTATTCTTATGGGGGAAACGATTCCATTTTCGGAACAAGCAAAATATCTGGGGGTTACCCTAGATAAGAAGCTCAACTGGGACATACAGTTAGAGAATGTAATCCGCAGGGCTAAACTGTCCCTGTGGACATGCCGGAGAATCTTTGGAAACAACTGGGGAACAAACCCCCAACAGATGTACTAGCTCTGTGTAGTGGTTATCAGACCAATGATAACATATGGAGCCATAGTTTGGTAACCTAAGGCACTTCCTAGTATCGCGAGGGCGAAACTAGCTCATCTGCAGAGACAAGCTTGTCTGATGATAACGGGAGCGATAAGCACCGCACCATCAGCCGCGCTGGATGTCCTCCTTAATATTCCACCTCTTCACATATGGTTGGAGAGGGTGGCGAGGTGGACAACGTACAGCCTAAAACAAACGGCCGACAGTATGCCGAAGGAAATCAGTCTGGGAGGGTCCGGACTCCTCGATGACGTTGAGGGTCATGGGATTCTGGAAATGGTCTCAGACTTGATGCCTACAAAGATCAGTAGAGATCTGTCTTTCAAGACCGTCCTCCCGGAAAGGGAGGACTGGGAACGAAATCAAACGACCCTATTGAGAGCCGATCTCTGCTGGTACTCTGACGGCTCCAAAACCAATATGGGAGTAGGAGCCGGCGCATATGGGGGCAGCACTGATGCTAGACTATCAGCTAGCCTCAGCAAGTATGCGACCATACACCAGGCAGAAGTGTATGCCATCGAGATGTGTGCAAGGAAAAGTATAAAAAACCAGTGCACACACAAATCGATAAAGATATATGCAGATAGCCAAACTGCAATAAAGGCTCTTGGTTCCTACCGGTGTAATTCAAAAACGGTATGGAGTTGTAAATCTGCCCTTAACGAATTGGGCAGCTGTAATGAGGTGTCGCTGGTCTGGATACCGGGTCACTCGGACCATGATGGCAATGTTGCGGCCGACGCGCTTGCCAGGAGTGGTGCCCAGAGAGACTTTGTCGGACCAGAACCGGTGCTGGGGATAACATCATGCACAGCAAAACGCACCTTAAAGACCTGGACAGAAAGAATGACAATCCAGTATTGGCAAAATCTTCCAGGATTAGCTCACTCTAAGGCCTTCATAAATGGCCTGTCTGAGTCAAGGGCTAAAAAACTTCTAGAGTTAAACAGACAACAACTGAGTACTCTAGTCAGCCTGTATACAGGACACTGCCGCTTGCATCACCACATGCACCGTATTGGAGTCGGTCAGGAGACCGAGTGCCGGCTGTGTATGGAGAGTGGCGAGACAGCAGAGCACGTACTGTGTGCCTGTCCGGCAGCGGACAGGACTAGATACCTGCTCTTTGGCAAGATAAAGCTTGCTCCGGAGGATCTGGATCACCTTTCGCCCACGAAGATTATCGACCTCTGCAGGAGGCTAGCTTTGTTGGGCGAATTATAGACTATTAGGCGTGAGCCACAATCGACCTTATGGTCGCGGTGGAGGGACCGGTATGGCCCACTCACAAACAAACCTAACCTAACCTAAATAAAACCTTTGTTGATGTGAGCCTAGATAGCACAGGGGGTACCGCGCTTGCCACCTAAGCAGAAGGTTGCGCGATTGAATCCAGCTCGATGGATGTATGTTTTTTTTTAATGTTTTATTTTGACATTTGGAGAAACAATAGTGCACCGATTTCATATGTTTTGAACAAGATCTCATTTTTGTTTAAAACGCCTAAATAAGTTTGTCACCTTTGAGTCTGAAATTATAATTTTGTTATTGTTGTAATTGTTTTTGAAAAACTGGTTTGATTAGGTTGACTAAAACGAAATCATACTGGCGATTAAGAAAGAAAAATAATTGGTACGTTTATAATTTGGCAGATACTTTACTTTTCTAAATATGAATTAAGTTTCCTTCTGGAAATCTTCTGTATAACTTTAGTGAAATTTGTAATACAAGTATCTTTTAAAGAGCCTTACACTATATACATATATAGCAAAATGTAGTTCTTTACCTTCATAGAAAATTGAGTTTTGGGCATTTTTCTCAAAAGGAGTTAGAACATGAGATTTTTTTGATAATAGAGAGATATCGATCGTAACACTTTCGAAAGAATTCTTCAAATGTGCGCGTGCTAGGACCTCTAAAATCGATTTTCAAGGTCTGTGTAAGTTCAAAGTATTAACTTTACTAATAAGCCGTATAATAATAGTGTACAATTTTTATGAAAATTCGCTGCTATAACGCACTTGCTGCGGCCCGAAATTTTTTACGTTTAAGCAAAAAAATCATAGAATGTCTGTCACTGATGCCATACTGCCACACATATTGACGATGTGGAAGTAATAAACTCCTCTATTGCTGACATTTAAAGCTTTCTTAGGTTACTTTTTACTAAAAATGCTTATAGTCTTAAACTCTGACTTCAATAAAATGACGTATTCAACCTCTGGTAACAGTAATGTGACTCACTAACATAAAATAGCCCTGCTTAGCTTCATATTATGCTGCATACATCATCATAAATAGTTATGTCATTACTAGTTGAGTACTAAATATTATGTTAGCTTTCTTACATGGTATTAACAAATACTATATAATGACAATACGGGACACTCCTATGCTTTAGCATTGGTGATATTTGTGACAAGTACACTAGCGCCACCTCGCGTGAAGTACTGACAACTGAGCGGGTAATTTGAATTGTATACTTACCTGCATATTCTTAATTTAGACAATTGGTTTATTATAGATGAATATAAAAACTTGTACATGACAAAACAGTGAACATTTTCTGATTATATAGTTATAAATAGAATTTGTATCAACAATCAGCTTGAAATCTAAATGAATTCAGCAAGAATAATTCTGCAAATTTCTCTTACCCATAATCTTATTTCATCATAATTTAATGTACTACCTTGAAACCGTCGTTAAACTACTATTTCAAGGGTAGGTATAGGAATATACTGAAAGCTGTTTCTGAGGATATTAAGTTACAATCTGTACTTACCTATAAATAATTGTTCTAGGTATAAATGGTAGCACAGTACTCAATTTGCTATATCTCTACATAAAAACTGTCTTATTAATCTAATATTTTAAAATATGTAACGGATATACTTTCCAGGGAACACAACTACATAACAATCATGTATTTTGCATGTAACAGCGCGACATTGAACATCGCAGAGATGTACTTTGTAAGGTCTATGCAAGTTACCAGAGCTAGGAAATGTCAGCAACTGCCAACATTGACAATACATCGCAGGGATATGACTGCTTAACATGCTGGAGACATCGCATGTGCTGTTAAGGAGATGTAATTACTAATATTTCAATAATGTATCTAGACTCATCTCTAGCATGTAACTAAATAATGTACTTGAGATGTCCTATGATATATTCTCAGTATATAATTCATACTTCATGGCTGTCATGTAAATTATATACATATATATGTATATATATATATATATATATATATATATATATATATATATATATATATATATATATATATATATATATATATATATATATACTAAGTTACTAATAATTATTGGTAATAGTAAACTCAATCTGCATCTGAGTTGAGCCTAAAATATTTATAAAAAAAAATGAATGGGACAATAAAAACAACAGATGAACTTCCAGAAAATGGAAATATATATTTTATACAACATACAAAACTATAACATTTTCAGTAAATGAAGAAAAAACCAATTCCATATAGTATAAAAAAATGAATTCTAAATATATACGTCAATAGAAGCTTCTAAAAAATTTAACATATATTTAATGCAGCACAAAACAATATATTTTCCAACTAACCTTAAATTTATAGGAAAAACAAAGTGTCATAATATAAATATAAATCTAAAAATGAATTCCAAAGGTGTAGGTAAATGCAAACTTCTAAAAAATGTTAACATGTATTTTATGGGCCACAAAACAATATTTTTTTCAGTAAACACTAAATAAAAAACAAAATTCTCATAATACAAATCAAAAAATAAAAATGAATTTAAAACATATGCATAAACTTTCTGGAATTTGTAAACATATAAACAACAATGATCTCATATTGTCTATATAAATTAAAAATTAATCTGTAAATTTCCATTTTTTTAGTGAAATATGCTTTTCGTCACTTCTCTGTTTCTGCTGTCTTGCTTGATGGAACCAGTCCGAACCAGAAATTTCACACCCTTTTTCTTTTAGTTGGTTGTTCTGCAGAATTACATCTGAAATTTCAAAAACGAGCTGTTAGAAAAATTGGTATTATTTTTATTGTTGTTCTATTAAAACACTGTGTCAACCTTTGAGTTCACTGGAGGTATGGATGATAATATTAAAGACATAAATGATGACATTACTAATGCATCATCAACAATATTTTTAGATAGTGGAAATTGATTAATAGCGGAAGTCGAATTCGGCTCGACATATGGAAAAGTTGCAACTTCCCTATGTTATTTTTATTGCAATCTAAAATTATTTCCCTGAATGGCAATGAAGCATGACTGTTAATTTGTTTATCTTTTAGGTTTCGCATATTTTTTGCCTATATGAAATCAGTGAAATGACCTTCTAACATTTTACATTAAGAAATGGACGACAATAAAATTATGTAACTCAAATAGTTGACACAAACACCTCAGCATAACAATTGTTTCTTACGTAGTGCAAAAACAAAAGTAATTCTGATCATGAAATGCGGATTAATAAAAATTGGCGCTAACTCTTGACAAAACCAGTGACACAATAACATATACGTGCAGTAAACATTTTGTCTAGATTCGCGATTTAAGAATATAATTTTCTGTGACGGTTTTACTGCTACTGCCTACTGCCATGTTAAATCCATGTACACAAATGCTGTATTGTTTGTAAACAATCGATTTGATTTGCCAAACATATTAGATGTTCATCATATAATAAGTAGGTATACACTTAACCTAGGAAATGTACTTACTGGGTAATAGATATATTCTATATAGGTAGGTACTTACCTCGTAATTGTAATTGCAGGATAATGCTTAATGTACAAACACAAAAAACTTCTGCCTAAAACCTAAATTGCAAGAAATAATCCAGATCCACAATAAATAATAAAACACGAAACTCTTGTATGTCATTGTCGTGTGTCACATGTCACACACAATAAAAGTTAAAAAATTAAAATTAATTACCAAGCGTCAATGCGATTCCAGCGATGACAAACGGTGTGGCGTGAATATGAACTGTGAATCTATAAAGTAACGGTCATGATGTGTTAATTACATGCTTAGCATGTAATTTTTTGAAGTAACAGCAATATAGTTTATAATATCGCTAGCATATCATTAAAATTAACTTCTTAAATGTAAATTATTGCTATGTCGCTGTTACATACTTGGCATGTAAACGTTAGCCATGTATCTCAAAAGTAACAGCTAACATCGCTAGCATGTACCAGTGTAAGCGCAAAATCATAGGTAACAGGAAACCATCACAGAGACATGACATGCATGTATCAGGATATGTCGCATTGGTTACTTAAAAATAACATCTCAGCGATGTGAATATCACAATTGTGTTGCCTGGGTTAGTACATAATTAAGAAATTGTGCAGATGAAAGGTGAGACTAACTCTTACTTCCGTGAATAAATCTATTATAGGGCTGAATCTGCTATTTATACTTGTCTCTTTAAAAACTTGTCTTGGGAAGATAATTAAAAGCCTTTACCAAGTAAATTAATTTTAAATGTGACAATTTATGCGATACTGAAATAAAAAAGGACACAAAAGAAGATAGAAAAACAGTTTTCTTATATCATTTATTATTAATGCAAAACTTTTTTTGCCCTCCTACTCCTTTTTTTTTTTTTGATGCACTGGAAGACAAGTTATGATTGAGGCCTATCAACCATCCGTTTAAGAAGTTTATCTATAAATAGGTACATGATGGTAAATATTACATAATAAATTATCTTCTGCGAACTGTACATAGTAGCATAAAAGTGATTCTGAATTTGTCTTCTGCTTCAACAAATTAATTCTTTTGGAAGTGACATTGAAATGTAAAACGCACCTTGTGTCTTCAAAACTATATCCAAATCAGTTCTTTTTGATAACAGTACCCTTTTCTTGCATCTATAATACAAAATTATCGTCAATCTATGTTATAGTTATTGTTTAATATTGATTATTAGACGAATTTGTAAAAAAGTTCGCTGGTAACAAAAGGAAACACAAAAAATCATATTCACGTTTCGCCATCCTTTGGAAACCTATGAAATGTCTCTGATAGATTTAGCACGTTATAATTCTAACAATTATAGATTGCACACACCCAACGACTAACCTTTATTGTAAAAAACACAGCTCAAACTTAATTAGACACAGTTAAACACCAGCAATTGCTAGTGTTACACGTTCTCGAATGACGTAACATCAGTACTATCCGCTAGGGGCGCTGATATTCTTGAAACACGAAATCAGCCAGAGTGTCCTGTATTGTCATTATAAAGTATTTGGTATTAATCTGTAAACAGGACTATATTTCTTTAGTTTTATTGTTGGTAAATAAATGATAATGTTGCAGGTGTGAAGCCGTATCATTGCGACCAGTGTGGTAAAGATTTCCGCCAATGGGGAGATCTGAAATACCATCAAACATCAATCCACAGTAATGAGAAAGCGTTCCAGTGTGAATATTGTGGCAAGGACTTTGCAAGGAAATATTCTCTAATAGTACATAGGCGTATACACACAGGTGAAAAGAACTACAAATGTGAATTTTGTGGCAAAACGTTCAGGGCTTCCTCTTATTTGCACAATCATAGGAGGATACATACAGGTAAGCTCTCTAATAGGCATATAAGTACATATGTAGATACTTGTCTGATTTCACAAATGATTTTTTCTTTTCTGCACCCGATTTTGCTTTTTATGACATCATCAGACAGGAGAAAATTGAATTAATTTATATGCACCCACGACGATCATAAATAAAGATATGTTGCTTCTGCAACCGGTTTCGCTTTTTATGGTGTCGTCGGATAGGAGAAAATTTAATTTATTTATAGGCACCCATGACAGTTAATTGGAGAGAGGTAATTGCACTGTGTCTCATGATAGAATTCCTTTCCGGATTATTGACTGTCAAATCTGTTCTAACTTCGTACTTTTTAACCAATTTCCGAAAGAATTAAAAAAACACTTCCTGAAAAAGGAAGTCCTATCAATTAAACAAATCGTTAGTGCTATTCGCGATAATAATTGTTTTACTCTTAGCCCTAGTTAACTTCTAAGAGACAACACACCAAGATTTTTTAACGTGGCAAACCTGGAGAGAGGTGGATATCTCCTGGGAGTGATATACACCCGGATTTTAAAGTCTCCACTGTGGGCTTCGAAATGAAAATTGACCTCGCTTGGTTGTTACTCAGGAGCAGGATTCCAGGTGATACCGCCCTGGATTAAGCGGTGTCGGGTGTCCAAACGACCTCGATGAGGTTGAGATCTCCAGGGAGTGGTATACACCCTGATTTTGAGGCTCCTACTGTGTGCTCCGAAACGGACAGACAACCGACCTTGCTTGGGTGATGCTCGGGAGCGGGACTCTATGGGATGTCGCCTTGCGTCTAGCACTGGGGGATGTCAGGTCTAGATGAACCCGGAGGAGAACTGAGATCTCTAGGGGTGGATTACAGCTGGAAATTAGGGCCTCTTCTGTGAGCCTCGAGATGGCCAAACGACCCCTCTTGGATGCTACGCAGGTGCAGGACTTCATGATACTGCCTCGAATCGAACACTGACGGATATCGGGTCCAGACGAACTCGTAGGGTGGTTATCTCCCTTTAAGCTTCGAAACAAGCATCTGTTAAACTAACTTTCACCCTCAAAAAGACTCCCACAGGGAGTTGGATTTGATGGATGAAATTTAAGGAATTAGATGTAAACCACAATATACCTAATGTCGCGGAGGAGGGACTAGAATAGCCCACTCACATTGAATCTAATCTAATCTATATTATTATTTTTATTGTTGACTTGTCTGTCATTTACGTGACATTGTTAATGTATACATTATACATTATTTACAACGTCTATATTTAATTTCCATGTGTCTTACAAATAACAATTTTATTTATTTGTCTAGGTTATACTGCAAAATATTTATGTCTCACTGTCAATTTTGTCCATGACTTTCTTTTTACTCTGTTAAAGGAGCAGAGGGTAAATTGGGATAACTATTATAAATTGGATCAGACAGGCATTGTAACGATCTAACAAGTTTTAATAATAAATCAAAATCAACAACTCTTACAACGAATTTAACTAAGTGAATTTAAAACTAAATCTCTACATTATAAGTTTAACCAATGAATTTAAAAAACCAAAAACGCCCTCAATATTTACAAACACCACTATTTATAAACTTCCTTGTACTACATTATTAACCAGACGTAATCATCCTCAGTCAGCATTCTACAGTATTGCAAGCTGCAATTCCAACATGTTTATTATTTATATAAACATGTAATATGATGACTTTAAGGTCAATAATTATAATTTCTATGGGACCTACTTAATTCCATAAGATATTACTTTGATTTATGATAGCGAATTTTCCTATATAGTTAAATAATATTAAAATATTTTTCCACGAGTAGGAACGCCCTCCTGGATAGGTTTCTGTTCCATGAACAACTCCATTATTATGGCTTCGCTTTATTTCTACTGCTGTCCATTGTAATAATTTCATAACTGTTCACTGTAATAGCGTCATGATCTATGTAGTTCTACCAGGATTTCAATTTTTAAGCACAGTAACACTGGGGTTAAAATTGATATGTAATGTGACATTTCAAAAAGTAATATTATTATTTTTAAAGGGGAAAAGCCTCATGCCTGTGACATATGTGGAAAACCATTCCGAGTGAGGTCAGACATGAAACGTCACTTAAAAACACATGGGAAGAGAAGGGCCACAGCTAAATCTGCTGCTAGTAGTTTTAGTAATCAATCACTGACCAAAAAGGAAACAGATGATACTCTATCTGACAACACTAGTGATCTGCACATTAATGAAGCGGAATTTGCGGCTGAGCAATTACAACAGCCCATCAAGAGTGAAAGTACAATGTGAGTATTATGTGTTTGTAGTTTTATTTATTTATTTTTACTGTCGGTAGCGCCAACAACTAATGGGTCACCCTGTTATCGTCAAAATAATTTTATAAGATGCAGCTCAAGACGCCCTATAATCAACTTATATAATTTTTTCTCGCATCTTGTTTAATAACGTATATATTGATCTTCACTGTAGTAATGTGCCATTCTGTATATACATATATAAACAAATAAGAAAACTCTGCCTAGATATGGGTTCTAGGGGGCCTAGTGGGCGCTCATTTTAAGAAATCTTCAAAAGTTGTGATCTCTTCAACAGATTCTTCTACGAATATTAGCTAACAATTATAGACAAACTCGATAACTGAAACTACTGCCAACTAATCATAGGAAACGTCTATTTAAAATCATTTTTCTGCAAAAATGTTAGTAAGGTGGAGGACAATGATATTTATAACCCATATTATTTCAGGATCTTTGTATAAACACTGGCAATTTTGACATTTTAAATCGCGACTTTTAAGAAGAAAAACTATAAAATTCAAAGTAATTTTTCTACTATTTCTTGACCCTTTTGCATCAAGAAAACTTAATCTTTGTCTGTAATATTCAATAGATTTTCTTATCCACACAAAATATTTTGGTCTTGTCCATTTCTCTGATCACCAGAGCCTGCCTTATAACCTTCATACAGTGCTTCAACAGCATCTGCGTTAGCTGATCATTTTACTGTTCATAACTCTATGAAAGAAACGTAACAGTCATAGATTGAGAAACCAGCTTCTCTGGAGGTTTTTCATTGATAGGGAAAGAATGTATGGAATTCATTTACAAACACAAAAACTTTGTAGTATTCAAGCCAACACTGCCGCGCATGTACCTACCAAATTATGCAAATGAGCAGTGCAAGGCATGCGTAAAGCCAAATTATTATCCTTTATTATTCGAGCTTGTCATCGTAAGTACTGACCCCTACAACAATTTATTTCCAAACCTAATTGACCTAAGGTACTCTGTACATTTTCTACCATATCAGACGCTTTGTGCTTCACTTTACCAATCAACCACTTTACCACCTTGGAAAATATAATAGTTGCAATTTCAGTCTGTATTTCTCTTCTTTTTTTTTCCAACCATTTTTCTATAACTTCTAAACGTCACGATGTCTGGGATAGACATACTTCTAAAGTAAAACAGACAAGGCTATACTTCCAGAATGTATTTATTGATAAAGGTCCCTTTATGCTTTAAAAATAGCGGAAAATTACCAGTAAATGATTTGTCAAATAAACGAGCATGGGTTACTAGTGAAATTTTTGATGGACTGCTTTGAGAATGGGAAGATGAGCTTCACAAAAAACGAAGAAAAATCCTACTTATTGTAGATAATTGTCTAGCGCATCTGCGTTTATAAAATTTCCAATTTATCAAACTGGTTTTTCTACCTCCTAATGTCACTGCCATTTTACAACCTATGGACCAAGGTGTCATACGATGTTTAAAGTCATACTATCGCAAAATGTTTTTAATAAGGTCAATATGTGCTTGTAAAAATATGGAAGACATTAAGCTTTCCTTATTGGAGGCAATAATAATGATTAGCGCTTCTTGGCGCAAAGTAATACAAATTGCCAATTGGTTTCGTCACGCGGGATTTAAGCCTCAGCTTGCTATCCAACCGAACCAAATGACCGATTACTTTTCATGAAAACATATGTAATTAATACATATGTATATAAGTACACTTGGAGAACCTAAATAACCACAACACATATTTTAAAGACCTTACGATCGTTTCACTGACCACGTCAGCGTCGTCAGAGGATGAAAAATTCTGAATATTTCATCCTCTGATGGCGCTGACGTGGTCAGTGAGACGATCATAAGGTCTTTAAAATATGTGTTGTGGTAATTTGTAAAGTGTACTTATCAGTACTCATCACAGTTTCCAGTTTTCGCATAGTGACATATGTATATATTTTAATGCTTTATTATTAGAAAACGTATTTTTAATTTTTATTTCTTTAGTTAAGTTTTTTTTTTTTTTTTTTTTTTTCGCAATACGTTCGGTTATAACGAACACTCGGTTTAACAAACAAAATTTCCGGTCCGCTCACGTTTGTTATACCGAGTTTGACTGTATATAATCTAAGGTTTGAAATTGATCCCGGATATAAGTTTTTCCTTATTTGAAGAAATTATTTTAAAATTCAAAAGTCTTCTTCATTAAAAATAAATAAAATTGTTTTCTGTTTCAGATACACAAATGGTCATCAACTGTTTTTGGTCAGTTATGCTAGTGAACCACAGGCAAAAGCTGTAGAATCAGCTTGGATCTCTGCCGAATGATATCATTTTATAGTTTCGTACTTGCTAAGGATTTTAATTGTTATGGTAGACTATCACATTAATTTAATATTTTTAAATGTAGATAAGAGTATCTAAAATTATACATTGTATAAAAAACATTTTTTTATTGCAATAAAACTATTAATTCTAGTAAAGTGTGCTTCTGAATGTAACAATTTTTTATATTAAAAAAATATATGTTGTAGGCTATTAAAAAAACATGGAAAAACAATGCCTTAGTTATAAAAATACAACTTGTTTTTACTGTACCTACATTGTTTTATTTTCTCATTCTTTTAAATATTTATTATTTTCATTGGTTTATCTCCTGTATACGCTTAATATTGCAGTTGTTTGTTTAGTAATAATAGGCGTTTACGAAAAGTAACCGGGTAGATATCGGTTACACCGCAAGCGTTCGAAAATGTAATCGGTTACTCTATCCATCGTTCGAATATTATACGGTATCTACCTGGTGCATCAACCTGGTGCAGGATCTGTGTACCGAACCAAACAGTCGGTAAATTGAGTTATATAGAGAACAAACTTAATTCTCTATACAAATTGTCTAAAGTCTAACTTATAAAGTGGATGTAAATAAATAATAATACTAACATGATATAATGACTTAGAAGAGATATGATATTGCGCATATGCCCCGCCCCCTGCTATGACGTCACGTGGTGAGTAACGTTACAGAAGTCCAACTACACACTTAAAACAAAGTCATTCGCAATCAAAAAGTTTCTATACGTCAGTTTTATGCGGTTGAAGTTACGCCTATATTGTCTTTTTCAGATAATATAGATCGCAGCGCTAAACTTAATCTTTTTGCTTTTTATTACTTCCAACTGTATGCACTTAAATATTAGTAAAATACGTAATTTGTTAAGAGGTTGTGATGAAACGTCAAACCCCACTGCACGACAGCATATTATTGTTGCATTGGACTCACCACTTGACACCATGCGCTTGACAGGTCTAAAAATAGGTAGTCTGAATAACATATCTCTCGCTATTTGTATCATGAATACTAATACCAATACCCTAAGGTTTTTTATTTTCATTCGTTCATTTCTCAATCGTTACTTGAAGAAAGGTGAAGGTGTTGTATTGGCATTTAGTGGATGTTTATAGTAGTTAGTGTAAAAGTGTGCAACATAGACATAATTTTCAAAGGCGTGGCGCTTCTTTTTGGAATTTTTTAATGTATAATAAGTCGTAACTCCTGTTAATAACTCTTCGTCGCTATCGCTGTCTAATATTTCAGATACAACATTAACTAAAGCTATTTTTTCAATATCCATACTGGTAGATTAATATTACAAGTTCAAAGCCAAAATATCATCAAACAAAGACGCACCTTTGACAGTTTGGTGTTTGTCATTTAGTTACCGTGCATTTAAAAGCGTTCGAAAATTACTGCACCGGATCCATTTACCATAAAGTCAGCTGTGTACCATTCGGTAAACGGTAGATATCTACCCGGTTGCGATTTTACGTTTTTGTGTTCAATTCAAAGCGACGCGGTCTTGAAATAAACACCGGAAAGTATTGCAATATTCATTGGCAAACCTGTGTTGATATCGAGGCGCCAGACAATGAACCACGCACGGATTTGTTTGGAAAGAAGCCGCATTTGTTCACATCCAAAACCGTGTTGATTTTAAGGACGAAATGGTTATACATACTGTCTCTCACATGTTGCTTACTAATGGCGAGAACCATTGGCAGGTCCCGTGCGCACCCGATGTAATTTCTATCCTTTATTAAAAATATACAAAATAATAAGTTAGAAATACACCCAGGGCGCACGCTGGTTGCCCCAATGGATTTCGCTATAAATTTCAGGATTGTGGCAATTGGTCAGCTGTAGGTTAGGTTTGTATGTGAGTGGGCCTTATCGGTCCCTCCACTGCGACCTTAAGGTCTATTGTGGCTCACGCCTAAAGTCTATATTTCGCCCAACAAATCCAGCCTCCTGCAGAGGTCGATAATCTTTGTGGGCGAAAGTTGATCCAGATCTTCTGGAGCAAGCTTTACCTTGCCAAAGAGCAGGTATCTAGTCCTGTCCGCTGCCGGACAGTAACACAGCACGTGCTCTGCTGTTTCTTCATTCTCACCAACCCCAATACGATGCATGTGGTGCCGCAAGGGACAGTGTCCTGTATACAGGCCGACTAGAGTACTCAGTTGTTGTCTGTTCATCTCTAGAAGTTTTTTAGCCCTCGACTCAGACAGGCCATTTATGAAGGCCTTAGAGTGGGCTAATCCTGGAAGATTTTGCCAATATTGGATTGTCATTCTTTCTGTCCGGGTCTTTAAGGTGCGTTTTGCTGTGCAAGATGTTATCCCCAGCACCGGTTCTGGTCCAACAAAGTCACTCTGGGCCCCACTCCTGGCAAGCGTGTCGGCCGCAACGTTGCCGTCATGGTCCGAGTGACCCGGTATCCAGACCAACGACACCTCATTACAGCTGTCCATGGTCAGCTGTAACAACAGCTAATTAAAATTGTTTTATTTTCGTTTTGTTTGCAGTTTTAAATTTACCGGCTAAGTCATGGAACATTTTAAAAGTTTCCTTCGTAAACACACTAAAGACTTTGAAAATTTAAAGTTCGAAGAACACTCTTCGGTGAATTATGTTTGCAAGGTGCAATATGCGTTATTTTACACCGGAACTTACGATGAACAATATAGTTGTTTATATAGTGCGTTTTCTTTAGAAACAAAAACAAATTGGTTAATGATGCGTCGATTCCCAAAACCTGTACGTTACGAGTTCCGAAAAGTATACGTTTGTCAACTTGCAGAAAGAAACAAATCGAAAAACAAGACAAAAGGAGTAAATAGAAATTTCGATTGTAAGGCAAATATAAATATTAAGTTTTATGAAATAACAGAATGTACTTTGAAAAATTCGCCTCTATTAAAGAGAGGTTTAAATGTCACTATAGACATTAATTTCGATCATTCCCATAGGGCAAACGTAGCACAATCTTGAAGCCTATTGCGTTACTCTGAAGACACAAAACAGATACTCATATACTATTTTAATTCGGGAATGACAGCTGCAGCAGCTAAATCGTATCACGAGTTTAGCATCATGGAGAATAGTGAGGAAGATGCATATAAAGTATTGTCTAATGCTCAAAAAAATCCTCTCGATCGTCAGGTTACCCATTTATATGAACAGTGGCGGCTCAAAAATTACGGTAGTAGAGACAAAATGGATATAGTGGACATTTTAAAAAGAAAACAGACAGAAGTACCAGATCTTAATGTTAAAAGGTGTATTGTAGAGGACCCCATTATTTGCGTTTTAATTGCTCCAATAATGCAAAGAGTTTTTCTTGCGGGGCTGGCTGATGAAAAGATATTCATTGACAGTAGCAGATCATGCGACCAGACAAACACGTGTGTGACTTTTTTGTTCGTTGCTACCAAGGTTGGTGCTTTACCTTTGGCTGTATTCTACATACCAGTCAATCACAGGACAATTATACTATTGTCTTTCAAACAGCAAAACCACTTTTTACAGGGCGATTGGGAATGTTACAGATGCACAGTTTCTGAGTTAGAGGTGGCTGTGACGTTCATTGATTTCAATAGGTATTTCCAAGAATGCTCCATAATAAAAACAAATAAAAAAATAAGTAAAGTAGCCTATACCTACTACTTACCAATTTTTTCGTCATTATTTTATATTGATATAAAGTATACAAATAAAAATAAGTTTCGTAAAATCTTTTTTATATTGTTAGAATATTTAACACAATTTTGTTCGATTGCTCTAAACGTAAGTTATGCGATCCTTTTTGTGATGGGTAATTTTAGAAAAAAAATTAGGCCATATACGAATGTTTTGTCCTTTTTGTGTAAGGTCTCCGTGTTCAGTACCAAGGCGCTCTTGAAATGAAAACGGAAACGTGAACATGTACCGCCAGTCATTTCCAAACAAATCCGTCTGTGATTCATTGTCTGGCGCCTCGAAATCAACACAGGTTTGTCAATAAATGCTGCAATACTTTGCAGTGTTTATTTCAAGACCGCGTCGATTTCAAATGAACATGGAAACGTAAAGTCGCTACCCCGTTACTTTTTGTAAAGGCCTAATATGTACAGGCTGTCCCATTCTGATTTCAATTGCTGTGTATCTCGGTTATTAGTAAAGATAGAACCTTGCGGCCTTCACGAGCTACTTTTTTGTGAAACGAAAGATACTTCAAACAAAATTGTCAACTGTTCTGTGGAAAATTAGCTAGATATATTGGTAAATAGCTCTTAATAAATAATTGTCTTCATTTATTGTTAGTATATAGAGATAAATCAACAGCAGCATTTTTTTGCCTGGGTTACTTCACAATTTTAAATGCGAATTATGAAAATTACGATTTTTTCATTGTTTAATATAATATGTTAAATATTTTTGAGAAGATTGTGAAAATGCAAATTAATTTCTTGACAAATATACAGGGTCCCATTAAAAAAAAAACATTGGTCAATATTTCAAAAACAGTAATATTTAGAAAAAAACTAACTACACTAGATTATATGTAAAAGGTTCTAAAAGGATTCGTTTTTACCTATTTGACAAGTTGTTAGACAACTGAAATACAAGAGATACCTGAAAATGCAATATTTTCAATATCGCCTGTAGCTTGGAAACTAAGAGGGCTATGAAAATTTTGCTTGCGGCATCTTTCGGTTCACAAAAAAGTAGCCCAAGTTCTTGAAAACCGCAAGGTTCTATCATTACTAATCACTGAGATACCCAGCGTTTGCAACCACAATAAGACACCTGTACATGTAAATAAATGGGGCTTGCATCACTCATATAAAGTCCTATTAAAAGGGCGCTTCAATAAAATGTTTAAAATACACTATATTTGTAGCTTGTTGAAGTGTCCCAATTAAAGCTTTAGACTGAAAATGTAGTATATAATAGATAGATTAAGGTTTAAGGAAGGCAATAAAGATTTTTGTAAGGATATATCGTGTTTATAAAGAAAATACGTTTTTGCCAAACCATGATTTGACAATTTTTTGTCACAGAATTTGCTCAAAATCACTTTGCTTAGATTAGGTATCCAAGAATAAGTTTCTTAAATTTCAGGTCTTTTGGATTCCAATTAAAAACGTAGTTCAAAGTGAAATGTAAAATATGACATACCTTAATTATTTTAAGGTATGTCATATTTTACATTTCACTTTGTATATGGTTAAACTAGCGTGTTTTGGCACCATCCATAGACCAGCTATTTACTAAAAGATGGTGCACTAAAAATGTGATTCCATGAATGCTTTTCATTTTAGTGAATTTTCATTTTAAAAAATTCACTAATAGAGAGGTATCGATGGTGAGACTTTGCACAAATTTTTTCAAATGAGCGCGAACTAGGACCCGTAAAACCCATATCCGGGGTCAGTTTCAATGTTTATATGTTTATATATATATATATATATATATATATATATATATATATATATATATATATATATATATATATATATATATATATATATAAATATATGGGCAAAGCTGCAAGGAGACAACCGCATACACGTGCTTCAAGCTTACTAGCCATCATCGCAAAAAACATGGAGTCACAAAAAAGCCACGGAGGTAAAGAAATCACCTGCGTGAGCATCCGGAGCCCAGGAAGGTATAACTATAACAGGATTTATAACACGGCATTTCTGTACTATACAAGAGAAGGGTTAAGGGCAAAGCCGTAAGGAAACAACCGCATACACGTGCTTCAAGCTTATTAGCCATCATCGCAAAAAACACGGAGTCACAACAGGCAACCAGTGTACATTTGCAGCAACATTTGGAAGACCCTCAATCCGAGGGAAACAACTAAAAAAGCCACAGAGGCAAAGAAATCACCTGCGTGAGCATCCGGAGCCCAGGAAGTTATATTAACTATAACAGGATTTATAACACGGTATTTCTGTACTATACAAGAGAAGCGTTAAGGGCAAAGCCGCAAGGAGACAACCGCATATACGTGCTTCAAGCTTATTAGCCATCATCGCAAAAAACACGGAGTCACAACAGGCAACCAGTGCACATTTGCAGCAACATTTGGAAGACCCTCAATCCGAGGGAAACAACCAAAAAAGCCACGGAGGCAAAGAAATCACCTGCGTGAGCATCCGGAGCGCAGGAAGTTATATTAACTATAACAGGATTTATACATTTCTCGTTTGCGCTGTAGAATTAAAATAAGTTTATGCAGTGATAATATTATAATATGAATCCTTGTAAAAAAAAAGGAATATGTGTTACTAAGTTACAGCTCGTGTTGCTAAGTAATTTATGTGTCACCTAGCAACCTAGGATACACACAATGTAACTTGTTCTCTCATTCATTAAACCTATGTTACTCGGCAATTTGAGTTAATACCTATTGAATAAGAATGTTATCTCTCATGGTTCTGCACCATGCTAATAATTTAAAAATATTCAAGTAATGATACAGTAGCCCCCCAAACAGAGATTTATACAACTACCACTTTCGAATCCTGTCATCACATTTATGTTACACATGACATTTATATTACACATCAATGTACGTAGTATGTGACGAACAAATGATCCATCGATATACTGTGTAAGTTATGTGGAAGTTGCTAGCAACAAACCAACCTTACTAGTATGTCGCAGTTATATCATATTATGATGTCTCTGACATAGCTATATAATACTAATATCTAGATGTTCTTGATGCTATCTGATTATATTCCAGATTGCACCGCATGCGTTCGTAAATGTAAGTGGTATCTCTGTCCATCGTTCGATTATTATACCGCTTCTATCCAGTGTATCAACCAGGTGTAAGATTTATGTACCGATTCTAACAGTCTGTAAATAGATAAAAAACTTGTTTATCTACGCAAAATGAATAAAATCTAACCTTAACCTATAGACTGACTGATTGTAAAGTTTGTGTATAAAAAGTATAACTATTTTCATATTCATTCAGAATCCAGAGATCCCTTAGTTAAATTGTGGATTGAGGAATTTTTTGTTTGTTTCAGCAACCAAACTTTTGATGAACAAATTGCACTTTAAAGAAATATGTTTTCTAATGTATTTTAACCCACCAAATTGATTTCTGCAATTAAAATTTGTTGAAATTCTTTTATTTAAAGGTTGTTTCCATTTTACTGAGACACACACTTTCTTTTAGTTTTGGTCTGTAATATTAATCTTCTGAAATAATTTCCTACATTTCCTGTTAATAACACCTTGTTACTTTCATCGTCTAATATATTCATTACTAAAGCATAAACTAAAATATTTTTTTTTAATATCCAAAGTCATATGACCTAAAGAGCTATAAGGTAAACAAATTCTCAATGAAATTTCACCAAAACGAAAAGGAGTGCCGACGATGTTTGGCTTCTCCTTACAAGTTCAAATATTTATTTGTTATTTATTTTTATGCTTTTAAAATTTTATGAAAAGGTAGATTGTAAATGTGAACAAACTATGGTTGGCTTCTCCTTACAAGTTCAAATATTTGTTATCTATTTTCATGCTTTTACAATTTTATAAAAGTATAGATTATAAATGTGAAAAAAATCAACTAAAAACCCAAAGGCTGGCAATCCTGGGTATCACAGGCGCTATGAGGACGACACCCACAGCCGCGCTAAAGGTCCTGTTGATGCTGCCACTGCTTCCCATCTGTATCAGAAGGGAGGCTATGGCGTCGCATCTTAGAATGCGAGACTGGAAACTGGTGCGCAGAGGGAGCAGTAATAGGGCATGCAAGAGTCGCCAAGGAGGTGGAAAAGGAATGTCCGATTTCCGCCATAAAGGTGCGGGACACCCTCAGGATCCCCAGTAGGGATCAGTGGAGGGAAAATGAGGTTGCATTCCAGCCCGCGAGCCTGGTCTGTTTCACCGAAGGATCGCTGCTGGAGGACCAACAATCCTCCGGGGCAGGAATATATGTCGAGGGCCTGGGGGTGCACGAGAGCTATGCTCTTGGCGCATATACCACGGCATTCGAAACAGAGGTGTATGCTATCCTGTCTGTGGCCAATAGACAGGATGTGGAGAGGAGTCCCGAGAAATGTGTGTACATCTGCTCGGATAGCCAGGCGGTCCTCCGGGCAGCCTGCGTGGCCAGAATCAGGTCAACACAGGTTCAGGAGTGCGCTGACGCCCTTAGATGACTAGCCAGGACAGACTGCAGGCAGGCGAGTAACTTCGTGGAGGGGCCGGACAGAGATGAAGCTGCCTGGATACTCGGAAGGAGTCGAGCTACGCTTCGCCGCATCCTTGGGGTACTGACAGGCCACTGCGCCCTTAGCAGTCACCTCACATTGATAAGCGTAGAGAGGGATTCTATTTGGTAGGAATGCGGCGAGGATGAAGAAACCTGTGTGAATGCGACGCTTTTGGGAGTCTTCGAGCAGAATTGTTCGGATCGAGGACTCTGTAGAGGAATCAGGTAAGTACCGTCCAATTGAAGACTGTCACGGCCTTCATCTCGAGGTCGAGGCGGATTGGCGACGGAACCGAGGAAGAGTAGAGCATGGTTGCTGGGATTGGCAAAAAGGCCCATGGTGGCCTACTTGCTTGGCGTTGGCCTCCCCACCACTGCTACTACATGTTTGTATATAGTAAAATAGTAAGTTAGTGTTAGAGTTGTTTTGTACAGTTTTTGTTAATGTTTATTGGCTGAATGTTAAAGTTATATTACTATCTAACATACTCTGGAAAACAAGATATTTTAGACAACCATAATTACACCGGTGTTAGAAGCTTTTTTTAATATAAATTAAGGCAATGCACACTTGGTTACTTCTTTACCATTCTAGCGTCCTGTTACCAAAGATTAAGAATTATCGAATTCTTTGTTGAATTTAAGTCATAATGAGTTAATTAAATATATAAAGTTAGAATTAATTTTATGCTTAAGTGGTTAAGGTATCATTTTATTATCAGTAAAATTGACTTGTTAAAACCATCTTCTATTTATTCAATTCGTTTGTTCTAAAAGGATATAATTAATAAAGTACTAGCAAAGCTCCTTAGTTTTCCTAAGAGCCTGTTACCCATTCTCCAAAAATCACTGATTTATTTGTGCTTTATATAAAATAAATATGAGAAAAGGAGTGACTTAAAAAATTGATTTATTTTTAATAGGATTTTTGAAAACTAGGTCGCCAAAATAATGTTACATTCTTCCGGGTTCTGGATTTGTTGACTAACAAAACACAGGTTTTCAAACTACATTAATTTATTACAACCGACGATTTTCCAACACCACCATCAACTAAAATATTTCTCTCTATTGATAAGTGTCCATAGAACTATATTTCACTATACGCCTTCTATGATCGCTTATCATACACCAACACTAACTCACTACTGACTGACTTACTCTATCTGCGGCTCGTCTATTTATACTGTGTATAGAGATTCTAGATCTTCTACATTCTTCTACACCCGTAACTGATCCCTTCCATAAATATAATTCCAGAGTGTTCACTGTAACCAACACACTTTACAAGATGCCTGTGACCATAGAAGTAGCAGAGTTCATAAACTTAATTCTCATACAGACGGTCGTGACACTGCCCCCTTCTTACATTCGATTGGCCCTATCGAATTCTGACATTTATTGGTGATGTAAGCCTGTGCATATGGACCACCTTCATCTTGCTCTTCGGGCTCCTCTAAATGCGATAGACAACGTCATTGAGCGAGGTTTTTGAACTTCCTTTATGTTATCTGTATCAGAGACAGGGGGCAAACAAAGGGCCATAAATCAGTGGCAGCGCTCGGTTTTAAGAACTTTTGTTTTTTATTGCGTTAGAAATATAACTACTTTTGTACGCATCTAGCTTTGCTGGCAGTCTAATATTTTTGATAAGTTTAACATTTTCTTTATCAATGTAGACAAGTCATGCGTGGCACAACATATTTGGAAGCTAGATGCGTACGAAAGTATTTATATTTCTAAAGCAATAAAAAAAACTCATTAAACCGAGCGCCGCCACTGATTTATAATCCTTTGTTTGCCCTCCGTCTCTGATACAGATAAAATATTCCTAAACTTGCCACGTAAAGTTATAAAGGAAGTTCAAAAACCTCGCCCGGCAATAAAAATACAATACACAGTAAATTTGCCTGCGATTTAGTCTCCCTCTCGGTATCGGCCTCTACCTAAAACTCAGTATATAAGGTGATGTTTACTAGTAAGTAATTTAGAATTTTTCATCCCCTGATGACGCTAATCTTGTTAGTGAAACGATCGTCAGGTCTTTAAAAAGATGTGTTGTGGTGATTTGGGTTCATCAAGTGTATTTATTTTTTTGACGAAATTTTGTACATAAGTTACTGTTATAAAGTCTCATTATCGAAGCTTTTAAGTTAATGGAAAGTTGAGTTATTAGCATTTAATTTGTTTAATAAAAATTAACTTATAATAACGCATTCGGTACGTTAAAAGTTTTTATGAACTTCTTCAGAGACTTTTATAACATGATGGTGACTATATATACTAAAAAAATTATGAAAAGGATCAAATTTTAAAGAAGAAGCATTCATATTGTCAAATGTCAAATTTGACAGCACTATTTAAAGGAAAACTGTCAAGTGAGAAAGAAAACATAAAAGTTTAGAAAATGTCCATATATTACAGTGGCACATATAAAAGATCTTCAGGAGTTATCAGTGCAATATGTAAACAGCTTCAATCAGTTAATTTAAAGCCTGTAAAAAAGATACAAGTACAGTTTGATCCTTTCCATCCAAATGCAGTTACTGCAAGGTAAACATAACCTCACATTAACTTGTTTGCTTTTATAACCTATTATTATTGATCTAAAGTTATTAATAGTTCGCGCAAGCGTTTATTTGAAATAACCCCTTAATATCCTACTACATTCTTAAATTTTATGTAATTGATAGTTTTATAAGCCAAAATTCAAAATAAACCAGTTTGAGTGAACTAGAACTAAGCAAGTGTTATGTAGGTGCCTGTATTATATGTCTTTAATTTGATTGTAGGGAATTCCTATTTCATATCTCGTCTCCTAAAGTAACTGAAACCAACCTCAATTGTGCCATCAGAACTAATGTTGTATGTGATAGAAGCGAGCCACAAATTAAAGTAGACTTGGTCGATGCAGGGTAAAATAAATACCTATATTTTTTAGTAGCTATTATGATTCCATTATATTCTATTGCAGGTCTGTGAAATTCTTAGCGAATAATTTAAGTGTTCTGGAAATTTTTCAACAGTTCAACAAACACATATCTTCGAAAGCCAAAATTGAAGAACCAACAACAAAAGTACTGCTAACAAAACAGGAAAGTAAGAAACAGAAGCAAAAGAAACGTTAACATGGTTAGGAAAAGAAATGATTATGCTATTAAGTTAATCGATCACATTTATAATCAAATACCTGCATTCACTGATATTTTCACAGAGGAAACATTCTACATGACAGTTGTTGGTGTTGTATTGACAACATTTCTTGTTGTGTTTATACTTTCTAGGTTTATAACTATTAAACCGGTAGAGTAATGTTATTTATGTGAATTAAAACTTTTTACCAAATACTTTGTGTTAAAATAATATAATTTAGTTGCATAAATTAGTTCATTTATTTACTCATACTAATTTTGGTAATCCTTAAGATTGATACGACAAGACTCTGCGCATATTTGGGTGTGTCCCGAAGCTCCGTTCGGCTGTTGAAATGTCACACAGCATTGCCACGTCCTATTCCAGAATCAATCATATTAAATCACAAAATAATTTTTATTCACTAAGTAAAATACTATTGTACTTTGAAGCATAGCACTTCATGAGTATATAATATAATAGGATTTGTGTACTTTGAAACATAACCCTTATGCTATGATGTTTCTATTGATTTGTTTGCATTTTTATTTTAATGTTTGCCTGTTTCCATGACTATGGCCAATTAACGACGCCAACAGTCCCACCTTACCATTTCGTACATTTTACCTAATTCTCTCTATTCTATAAGGAGCATACGGATATTTAACGTGTCAAACATCGCATAGTACACGAGACCGGCGTCATTACGCCCGCCACCAAATAACATTAAACTTACTAACACTTCATGAATATATAATAGGATTTGTGTACTATGAAATATAACCCTTATTCTACGATGTTTCTATTGCTTTGTTGTATTTTTATTGTAACGTCGACCTGTTTCCACGACTATGTACCATTTCGTACATTTGACCTAATCCTATAAGGAGCATACGGATATTTTACGTGTCAAAGATTGCATAGTACACGGGGCCGGCGTCAATACGCCCACTACCAAACAACATTAAACTTGCTCAAAGACAATGCCACTTATTCGCTTTACTGGGATTTGAAGCTGCAACCCTTTGCTTCAGAGGCACACTATTACCGGTGCGCCACCATAGATGTTGCTCTTATTAGAAGTGCAAGGTCATGTGGTGCGGAATTTAGAAGTAATATAGTGTACCATCGTATCTCCAGAGCTATGAATTCAGTTTAGTTCAAGTTAGCGAATTAATATTCTGAAAAAAAAAGCGTCATGTAAAATGCTGCCAGCTATATAAAAACCTCCTTGCGTTCCGCAGTTTGGAGGAAACGTACAGCTGTCGCTCCCGTTTACTATGCGATGTTTGGCACGTTAAATCTCACTACGTTTCTTACATGAGAAAAGGGGTTCGGAAAATTGGGAGGTAGTACAGAAACAAAATACGATACAAGGCCAGATATACCATTTTCAAAAATTTTTACTTCAGAAATTAATTTTGTGAATTGTGAAAAACAATATTGTGAGAGTAATGTAGTATTCGATTGTACTGGTATTTTGTGTCTTTAACGTTGGTCTATTTCCGCAGTTTAACTCCACTATGTTGGAAATTTTGTTAACCTCATTATGGTGGAAATTTTGCCAAATCTCTTGCTTTCTGTAAGGAGAGTTGAGAGCTTGTACGTGCCCAATATCGCATGGTACACAGGCCTGACCACTACACGGCCCCTCCGAAGGGGGCAGTTGGACATTTCCTGGGATCTGACCGGGACCTTTAGGCCCAGAAGCACACGTTCTTGCACCTGGACCTGGGCTCTTCAAGTGTACTTATCAGTGCTCATCACAGATTCCAATCTTCACTTAGATCAACCCTGGACCATCCAGGCTGCAAGACAGTTATGTAAAACAATGTACAAGTGACTCACCATTATATATATATATATATATATATATATATATATATATATATATATATATATATATATATATATATATATATATATCTGTGTCTGTATGTGTTTGTATGTATATATTGTTTGGTATTGGTAAACATAAGTTCTATTATGTGTAATAATAATATATTTTATACAGCAGTATTTCACTATTTATTTAAGAACTAAAAAAATAAAAATTTCAATTAACTGATATATTTTAAACTATTTTCCCTGACTCTTGATTCCGGAATAGGACGTGGCAACGCTGTGTGAAATTCAAACAGCCGAGCGACGCATCGGGACGCGCAAATATTCGCGCATCCTTGTCGTATCAATCTTAAGGATTACCCTAATTTTTATTAATCGATAACTTAGGGGGTGCTTGATTCCTCTTTATTTACCTATTTTGAGTTGTCTTATTTTAGTGGTCTAAAAGCTGTAAAACAAAAGCACCTATCAAATCTGTAGAAGGTAGGTTAGGTTAGGTTAGGTTTGTATGTGAGTGGGCCATATCGGCCCTCCACCGCGACCTTAAGGTCTATTGTGGCTCACGCCTAAAGTCTATATTTCGCCCAACAAATCCAGCCTCCTGCAGAGGTCGATAATCTTTGTGGGCGAAAGTTGATCCAGGTCTTCTGGAGCAAGCTTTACCTTGCCAAAGAGCAGGTATCTAGTCCTGTCCGCTGCCGGACAGTAACACAGCAAATGCTCTGCTGTTTCTTCATTCTCCATGCACAGCCGGCACTCGGTCTCCTGACCGACCCCAATACGGTGCATGTGGTGCCGCAAGCGGCAGTGTCCTGTATACAGGCCGACTAGAGTTCTCAGTTGTTGTCTGTTCAACTCTAGAAGCTTTTTAGCCCTTGACTCAGACAGGCCATTTATGATGGCCTTAGAGTGGGCTAATCCTGGAAGATTTTGCCAATATTGGATTGTCATTCTTTCTGTCCAGGTCTTTAAGGTGCGTTTTGCTATGCAAGATGTTATCCCCAGCACCGGTTCTGGTCCAACAAAGTCACTCTGGGCCCCACTCGTGGCAAGCGCGTCGGCCGCAACATTGCCGTCATGGTCCGAGTGACCCGGTATCCAGACCAGCGACACCTCATTACAGCTGCCCCATTCGTTAAGGGCAGATTTACAACTCCATACCGTCTTTGAATTACACCGGTAGGAACCAAGAGCCTTTATTGCAGCTTGGCTATCTGCATATATCTTTATCGATTTGTTTGTGCACAGGTCTTTTAAACTTTCCCTTGCACACATCTCGATGGCATACACTTCTGCCTGGTGTATGGTTGCGTACTTGCCGAGGCTAGCTGATAGTCTAGCATCGGTGCTGCCCCCATATGCGCCGGCTCCTACTCCCAAATTGGTTTTGGAGCCGTCAGAGTACCAGCAGAGGTCCGCTCTCAACAGGGTCGATTGATTCCGGTCCCAGTCCTCCCTTTCCGGGAGGACAGTCTTGAATGACAGATCTCTGCTGATTTTTGTAGGCATCAAGTCTGAGACACCATTCCCAGTATCCTGTGACAATCACTGTCATCAAGGAGAGCGGACCCTCTCAGATTGACTTCCCTCGGCATGTTATCTGCCATTTGTTTTAGTCTGTACGTTGTCCACCTCGCCACCCTCTCCAACCATATGTGAAGTGGGGGAATATTGAGGAGGACCTCCAGAGCGGCTGATGGTGCGGTGCTTATCGCTCCCGTTATGATCAGACAAGCTTGTCTGTAGATGAGCCAGTTTGGCCCTCGCGATACCACGAAGTACCCTAGGCCACCAAACTATGGCTCCATATGTTATCATTGGCCTGATAACCACTACATAGAGCCAGTACATCTGTTGGGGGTTTGTTCCCCAGTTGTTACCACAGATTATCCGGCAGGTCCACAGGGACAGTTTTGCCCTGCGGATAACGTTTTCTAACTGTATGTCCCAGTTGAGCTTCTTATCTAGGATAACTCCCAGATATTTTGCTTGGTCCAAAAATGGAATGGTTTCTCCCATGAGAATAGGTGGTTTTAATTTGTCCAACCTTCTTCTTCTTGTAAATGGAACAATGATCGTTTTGCGAGGGTTCACAGACATCTGTTCCCTCCGGCACCAATCATTGATTACATTTAGTGCTTCCTGAAAAGTACTAGCCAGTTCCTCCTCAGATTTGCCTTTTACCATTATGACGAGATCATCAGCATACGCCTGGACCCCAACCTCCCAGAGTTCGAGAATAGCCAGCAGATCGTCCACAAAGAGGGACCACAGCAGGGGGATAGTACGCCCCCCTGAGGACACCCCCGCGCAGCCCTGACGCCGACCACCTCTCCCCGCAACGAGGCAATAATGGTCCGATTGTGCAGCATGTTTCCGATCCAGCCACAGATGGTAGGTTCCACCCCCCCTAGCGATAGTGGCCTCGTAGAGGGAGATCGGTAATGCATTATTAAATGCGCCTTCGATGTCGAGAAATGCCGCCACCGCAACCTCTCCATTTTCCAGAGAGTGTGTGATCTTCTCGACGAGGTTATTGAGCGCTAACTCAGTTGATTTGCCAGTTTGATAGGCATACTGGTGGGTATTTAGGGGGTTAACGGTTAAGATGTTCCCCCTAATGTGTCCGTCCAGTATTTTTTCCAATCCCTTCAGGAGGAATGATGTAATACTGAGAGGTCTCAGTGATGTAGGTAGGAGGTCCTTACGTCCCAATTTGGGAATGTAAACTCCCCTAACCATCGTCCAGCTGGATGGAATGTAGTTCCAGCCCTGACTGGCTCTGTACAGCCTGATAAGGTGAGGTAGGAGAATCTCCAGTCCCTTTTGTAGTAGGACCGGTACCACCCCATCCTCCCCTGGCGACTTGAATAGCTGGAAATGATTCACAGCACACTCCACTGCCGAGGCTGTTACTATTCGCCGAGCAACTAGCCAGTCCTCCCCATGAGGGCGTTTAAATCGTCCCTCAGCCTGTAGGACCTCTCCGTTACTCAGGATCAGACAATCTGGGAAGTGTGTGTGTGCTAAGAGCTCTAACGTTTCTTTCCGAGATTCAGTAAAGGAACCATCTGGTCGTTTTATCGATCCCAGCTCCTGAACACGGTCGCGTGAGAGAATCCTGTGGATTCTGGCGCTGCTGGGCATATTATTAATGTCCCCGCAGAACCTCCTCCAGGACTCCCTCTTGGCGTTCCTAATCTCTTTGTTATAGTGTGTTAGAGCGGTTTTATATTGCTCCCAGTTGCCTGTAGTCTTAGCACGATTGAAGAGACGTCTAACTTCCCTTCGTAGTTTATCGAGGTTATTATTCCACCAAGTAGACCCCCGACTGTCTTTCTTTGACCTTAGTGGACAGTTTCCGTAATATGCAGAGACAACAGCTTCCCTAACTTGTTCAACCGCAATCTCAATCTCATCACGATCCCTCACTGTGGGGATAGCGGACCCAAGACCTGCGGCGAGGGACTGTTTGTACCCCTCCCAATCCGTCCTTCTCGGATCGCGATACTCCACCACAGGTCTAGGGCCTGTTACAATCTCAAATAGGATATGGGCATGTTCAGAACATGAGGGTTCAGACGACACCCTCCATTTGAGAATTTTTTAGCTCAAAAGTCTTGAGCTGATCGTGAGATCTAAAACCTCTCTACGATTAGCTGTAAGAAAGGTGGGTTCCGAGCCTATGTTGTTGACAACCAGCTCCTCCCCTAAAATGTATTCAAATAGTGATTCACCTCGTCTGTTAGTGTCCGTCTTCCCCAAGCCAAGTGATGGGAGTTCGCATCACACCCCATTAAGAGGTGATAGTTGTTCCTCTTTCAGAAGGCGATCAATTTCCGTACCTCTGCTGGAGGTGGTTGTTCTGCATCTCTGTCTCCAGGGAAATAGGCCGAACAGGCCACTACTTCCAGCCTGGTCCCCCCGGATGTGATCACGAGTTGGATGGATGCCATGTCCTTGGTGCAGTACTCTGAGAGTGTAAAATACTGCAAGTTGTTTCTGATCCAGATACAGGCTCTGGGGTTGGTACCAGTGCCCACCTCTACTATCTTACCAGAAGTGTTACCCAGCCCTTTAGTTCGTTCCGAATTGGCGGTCCAGGGCTCTTGGAGAAGAGCAATATCTATTTGCTCTTCCTTTAATTTCATGCTAAGGAGGTATGTCGCAGCCTTAGCATGATGCAAATTAGCTTGGATGCACCTTATGTTGGTGGGCATGGGGGTAGGAATATAGGAGTGTATAGAGGATAAAGGAGTAGGTTAAGGAGCTCGAAAGGAAAGGGAATTATGGTGCAGGTTCCTCCTCCTTTGTAGAAGCTCGATTACCAAGCTTCCTATAGGAGGGTCTACCTTTGGTAGTCGTCCTAGGGGTGGACTTTCCTTTCCCCTGTTGTTTCCCTCTGGAGGTTCCGGTGGAAGGTTGAATCCTGCCACCTCCTCTATTGGGTCTGTGTAAGTCGTGTCCATGTTTGGTCACACGAGCAGCAAGGGAAAATAAACCTCCATGGAAGAGCCCCGCATCCAATGAAGGCATTTTACACAGGGAGGTCGCCCGGTTTCCTTGGGGAGGGTTAACGTTAGCGACAGAATTACCATCCTGCCAATGCCCGGCCATTTCGGCCAGAAGCATCATCGCTTCGGCACCAACCCGCCAACGACCTTGCGATGTGGGTTTTTTATAGAGGACTCTCCTCGCAATGCCGGCCAATTAAGGCAAGCATTCCCGGCTCTCCTAAGACATGACTAGGAAGTTATTTGAGCCTCGCGCCGAACTGAGCCATGCAGTCGCATACCAAACGTTGTGTTGTTTCTGCTGCTTCAGTGCAGTATCTGCAGTTTTCACCGTCCGCCTCACCAATATTGATAAGGTGATACCTCACTGGGGAGTGTCCTGTGATAATTCTCGTCGTGTCTGTTCAATTCAAGAAACAGTTCTCTGTTGATATGATGATGAACCGTTTTGCCTGCCTTAAGCCTGGCGTATTTCTCCAGTATGACAGCATTTGGTTCCTCTCCCAAGTATCAAGTTCATTTCTTAGATCGCTTTTTGTCCACAAGAGGGCTCTGGACCATAAAATGGTGTTGTTGCTGCCCTTTTTTGCAAGGCTATCTGCTGCTTCGTTTCCTTTAATGCCTTCATGCCCTGACACCCACATCAAAGGTACTTTGTACAGGTCAGTTTAAACTCTGTTTTGAAAGATTTCAGTCTCTTGAGTACTGCCGAACTGAGAGGATGTAAATCTGTCTATTTGTGAGTCTTCTTTAAGCACTCATGTGCACAGAGATTTATGGCAAGCATTTCTGCTTGGAAGATGGAAGTTTTTCCTAGGGACTTAGCGAGTCTAAAGTTAGGCCCTCTTATTCCCCGTCCTGCTGTTTTTTAGGCTCATCTGTGTACCATACAGATGAGTTTGTCAGCCTTTCACTGTCTTTGTTCCATGCTTGGGGGTCACTTATGACCACGTCAAATGGAACTATGGAGTCCAGTTTTGCTGGCATTTCATCCGTTGGTTTGGCGAGTGACTCCAATGGAATAGTTTCCAGGATCTTCAAGTGGCCAAGCGAGTCTCCTGGTCTTAATTTGTCTGCTTGAAGTAGCCTTGAGGCACTTAGTGTTGCTTCCCTATTCACGCATGTCTGCAGTGGAGTTAGATTTAGTATTGTATTGCAGCTGTGGGGCATGATGCCATAGCTTCCGTTATTTAAAGACAGATTTGCCTCTGTAATTTCTGCAATTTGCTTTGTGTTGGGGCTTGTTCCGTTTTCTCCACCATACTATACATGCATATGTGACCATGGGTTTCATCACAGTTTGATATATCCATAAAACCATCCTGGGATTCAGCCCCCATGCCTTTCCTACGAGTCTAGGGCAAGTCTAGATTGCCACTGTGGCTCTCGAAAGAGTTTTCTCAAAGTGTGTGTTCCAGTTCAGTTTCTAGTCTAAGAAGATCGCTAAATATTTACCTTCGTTGGAGAATTGTATCTGTGTTCCATTCAAGAGTGGTAGCTTTCAAATTTAGTTTTCTTCTGTTCGTAAATGGGACAGGAACTGTCTTGTGGAGATTAACATTACGCCCATCTGTCTCACACCAGTTCTTTACTATATGTAGGACTGTTTACATTAGGCTGGATATTACAGCATCGTGCTTTCTCTTTACTGTTATGACAGTATTGTCTGCGTATCCTTGGATTATGAATCCAGCTCTGCTCAACACAGTCATATGTTTATCAACAACGAGCGACCACAGCAGTGGTGATAGGACTCCCCCTTGAGGACAACCTTTTGCCGTCGTCACTGTTGCGTTGGTTTCATTTGTGGTGGCTGTGATAACACGACTTTTTAGCATTGATTCAATCCATCTTACAATGGGAACTCCACTTCCCTTTCTTGTAAGGCCCGTTTGATGGATTGATATGAGGTGTTGTGAAAGGTACCCTCTATGACAATGAATGCTCCGAGGGTTACTTGTTTGGCGACAAAAGTTTTTTCTATCCCCCTCACTAGACAGTAGACAATGTGGATTTGCTCGCCTGATAGGCGAATTGTTGTACACGGAGCGATTTTCTTGTTAGGGTTTCGCTTCTAATGTATTGGTCTCATGCCTTCTCCATGGTCTTCGGTCATAGGGTTCATAGGCCGACGTCCTGTTTTTGATATAAATAACACCACATTTGCATGTCCATGCCTGTCGAATATAGCCTGCGATTAAACTAGCTCTGAATATTCGTTGCAGGTGGGGTTTTAATATGTCAAAACCCCAAGCAAGGTCGGAAATATGCCGTCTCTGTCAGGGAATTTATAAGGTTTAAAACTCTCTATTGCCCATCTAATTCTGTTAATATTGAAGATTTTATTTGCCAACTTTTTTCCCAACTCTCAATGGGTTTCTCAACCGTTGATCAGCTAGGCTGCTCGGTGCAAATTACCTTCCGTATTTTGTGAGCTTGGAAGATGAGTCTGTAGGAGAACTCTAGTGCTATCCTCTGGGCTGTGTAAAATAAATGCCGTTTGAATGATCCTTTGATAGGATTTTCTATAGACGCTGTGCGTGGGCCAGTTCATGTATCCCTATGTAATCTACATAATTAAGTAGTGAATGATTCACTAAATAAAAAATAAAAAAAACATTCAGCGTGGTAAGTGCCAGTGCACAGTTGCAACCGAAGCCTTATTTTGGTTTTGGAGTTGTTTGTGCATTTATTTGACTTATTTTCGCTTAAAAAAAGAAAAGATATCCCTTGAACAATCTGCTACCGAAGCCTTGTTTTGGTTTTGGAATTGTTCGTGCATTTATTTGACTCATTTTCGCTTAAAAAAAGAAACGATATCCCTTGAACAATCTGAATACAAAATGCGCTCATCTTTAAACCTACGCTACTTGAGTTATGTTGGTTGAATCGCCCACCATAATACAGACCTCAATTCTCGCGAATTTGGCACTCTACTGTCACTGAATTCTCCAAATATATCTATTTTATTTAGATTTTTAAATATGACAACACAGCATTTTCGTTTAAAAAATGCGAAAGGGGGATTATTGAGGATGCCCGATTCTATTGTGACATCGGCCGTATTGCCAATTTTACAGTTTTTCAGATAAAACTAGTGGGCATATAGTTCGCTAAAAGGATGGCATTGGAAAGCTGACTTTGAGAAAACCGCCAAAGAGCTTAGTGCAGATTAAATAATAACGGAAATTGTGAAACATTTGTACTAATTTATATATTAGACTGCAAATTTATCTGATAAATTTTACATTTACTTCATTTAATATTGTTTTGGTAAGACAAATTACATTCCTGTTTGTCACTGTTTTTGTTCGTTTTATTTATGCAACTGGCTGTGTAAAACATTAGTAATGCTTTATGTAGATATCTTGTATTTTATTTGTCCTTTTTGTAGTATACTTTTCTTTTACTAAATCAAAAATCTTTATTATGAAAATTCACTACCATAACATATTTGCTGGTCTCGAAATTATTCAATTTTTCTTGAAGGGGGAGTTTAATTGTTTAATTACATCTTGGGTAACAGCTGTTTCATCTTCGAAAACAATTCGGCAATTTCATTCTTTTCTTCACCTCGATACTGTTTAGAATAATTTTAGATAAGGTAGTCTGGACAAGCAGTTGTCCTCGTACAGTTTTGCTCTGGGGTACATTCCGGGGGCATGGAGACTGGCCACGGTTATATTCATTCCTAAACCTGGGCGTCCAACAGACCAGGCAAAGTCCCTCAGGCCAATAAGTCTCATGTCCTTCTTGCTAAAAACAATGGAAAAACTACTCGACCGGCACATTAGGGGCGATGTACTGGAAGCATATCCTCTACACTGCGGACAATACGCAAACCGCGCAGGATTCTCAACAGAAACAGCACTGCACCAACTGGTGCTAAAACTGGAGAATACGCTGGAGAACAGGGAGGTGGCGCTGGGGGCCTTCCTAGACATTGAAGGGACCTTCATTCGGATCGTTACTGGCAGCTGTCAGGGAGCGGGGAATAGAGGAGACCTGCAGCAGGTAGATCGGTTCTATGCTCAGGGACAGGGCGGTGTTTACCTCATTCGCGGGAGGGCCTCTGCTAGCAGGGTTCGCGGCAGGGTGTCCGCAGGGGAGCGTTGTTTCTCCTCTGCTCTAGTGCCTAGTCGTGAACAGCCGGCTATGGAGGCTCTCGGGAGGGGGGTACACGGTACAGGGCTATGCGGACGACATTGTCATCATAGTCCGAGGACTAGTTACACAGTCAGTGTGGGAGCACATGCAGACAGTACTGAAAGTGGTGGAAAGGTGGACGGTTGGTCAAGGGCTCGGGGTGAGCCCCGAGAAAGCAACCGTCCTACCGTTTACGAGGAGGATGAGGAAGTGGGAGGGACACAAAACTCTCAGTCTATACGGAAGAAACATCCCAATGGCCAGGGAGGTTCAATATCTTGGGGTCGTACTGGACTCCAAGCTAACCTGGCCACGTTGAAAAAATACTGCGCAAGGGAGTTATGACCCTAGCGGTCACTAGGCGCTATATGGAAAAACGTGGGGACTAAGACCTAGTATGCCCCACTTGCTGTACACAAGGGTGGTCAGACCATCGTTAACTTACGCGGCACTGGTGTGGGGGCCTAAGGTAGCACAATCTAGTGCTGGGGGAGACGCCGGGTTTACGCTCGTCTGGTTCAGGGATGGATCCGGCGGGGTGCGTGGGACGGGGGCAGGCGCTTATTCGGAAGGACCGAGGGTAAGTCACAGTATTTCCCTGGGAGCTCATGCACTGCGTACGAGAGAACAAGAGGAGGGGCTACCTCAACAAGCGGCTCCTAATAGCCACAAACAGCCAGGCAGCCATTAGGGCTCTAAGTAGCCCACGGGTAAATTTCAGGCTGGTAAGTGAATGCCGAGACGAGCGACCTGGCTGTGCAGAATGAGGTGACCCTCATTTGGGTGCCGGGTCACTCGGGTGGTCAAAGGCAATGAATAAGCTGACAGTCTCGCGAATAGAGGATCAGCAGAACCATTTATGGGACCAGAACCGGTCCTGGGCGTATCGAAAGGCACGGCCAGGAGAACTATCAAGTCCTGGGTCAGGGAACAGCATAAGGCTTATTGGGCAGATTGTCCAGGGCTCAAACACGGGAAGTCATTAATTGGGCAACCCAGTCCAAAGAGAGCTGTGGAACTATTAAATCTTAGCAGAGGACAACTCAGGAACATAACTGGACGCTTGACGGGACACATGGCTGTCAAGGAGCACAGGCATAAAATGGGGCGGTTCGAGGGGGTCCTGGCATGCAGACTCTGCGACGAGGGGGAGGAATCATCGCAGCACATCTTATGGAAGTATAAAGCTCTGGACCGCAAAAGACATTACGGACAGCCTAGACCGGAGATAGAGCAATATAAAACTTCACCCTACCAATTGCTGTCTAGACTAGTTCAAAGCACAGTGATTTTGGAATGGGTGGAGTAGAAAATACAAAGGGCATCACAATAAGCCAAAGGCTGCGGTGCTATCGGGGCGGCAAGGGCGCGGACGAGCCCTAAGGGAAAAAAGGTATTCATTCCCTGCTGATGCTTGCATAGTGTGCCTGCATATTTTTATAAAGCCGTCGGTCCCGTGTCCATGCGATGTTGGGCACGTTAAAGATCCCTACCCTCCTTACAGAAAGGCAGGGGTTCGGCAAAATTTCCAGGATAGTGAGGTAAAACTGCTCCCTGGCGTCGGTGATTGGCCATAGTCGCGGAAATAGGCCGACGTTAAAGAAACATAACACACACACAATTTCCCCAACATCTTCTAACCCTCCGCCCTCCAGGATTTTTTAGTATGATGTACTATAGGTATTAACAAACAACCATCTAAATTTCAAAACTCCGGGATATATTTCACTATATCGCCATATCTTGTCTAATTTGACTGGGCTAGATGATTAGTTACGTAAACAGGAAACTATTCCTATATTCCATGAGAGTTTTATGTCTTCAATTTTAAGTCTATAAATAAACGTTTATGTTTTCGTTTCGTGTCCCTATAAATAAAATTATATATCTACACTAATTTGGCTGATTTTATTGCCCATTAAATTTATATATTTTTCGCCGCACTCTCCAATTACTGGATTTTTTACACATCCTAATGCAAGATCGTAGGAAATCCGAGGGTAATCGATTTTGGTGTAATGTTTCTTCCTGAATATATAAGCTGGAAAAATTAATGAACAATTTGTTTCATCGATATTGCAATCTTCGCATTATCCTAAATTGTCTCAGTAGTAATTTTTTCTAACATGAATGTGTTATCTTCAAAATTAAAGCTTATATTTTGAAAATGAAATATTGACCAAACATCATTTTAGTGAGTTTTCATCAAGAAAAATCACTAATGGAGAGTTATTGATGGTAAGATTTTGGAACATTTCTTAAAATGAGCGCGAATTAGGGCCCCTAGTAACCAAATCCAAAGTCAGTTACAAAGGTTATATATACAGGGTGTTACAAAATAGTGGGCCAACCCGCTAACCACGGATTCCCTAAACGAAAATTTTATGACTTTTCTTATAACATTTTTCTTCTGGGGGCCCCGTTTTCGAAATACAGAGTGTTGAAATTGAACTTAAAAAATAATTTTTCATTTCTAATTTTTATGTTTTTGAAGTTATCTCCATGAAATTTTACGCGTAGTCTTATTTTAGAACTAGACGCCATGTTTGTAGATGAGGAGAGAAAAATCAAATCCCAAGGGGGGTACAGGGGTGGTGGAACAAGTATTGGCCCTCTAAACTTTTTTGGGTGCACGCCAATGGTTTCAAAACAAATGACTGTTGTTAGACAAAATAATTTTAAAACTTTTGTTTCTGTAGTTGAATTTTAATAAAACGACTAGTTTATGAGTTATTGTAAGTTGTATGATCGGACCCAAACAGGTGAGAAAGAACCTACGAAACGTTATCTCCAAGAAATATAACATGTAGTCTTATACGACTAGACGACATCTGCGTGGATAAGAAAAATCAAACCCCAACATTTTTTATTAGGGCGCCGGTGGTCTAATAGAAACTAAGATCGTAGGTTATTTGCGTTCTTGAACGCCGGTGACACGTCTCAACAGATTAAAAAAAATGGATTTTTTTAAATTAATTTACAATTAGAATAGAGAATGTATTACACAGAAATTGTAGCTCATACCATTGTCTTAAATATTGCTACCTGAATACATACCTACTACTATGTTTCACAGATATGTAATTATTAAACTTAAACTGTCAGTCTACTATTAACATGAAAACTCAACTAAAAATAATGGGAAACGGCAAGTAAAGCGATGTTATAGAACAAAATTATAATTAAATTAAATGCTCAATATAGCTACCACCCTCTTGGATGCACAGGCGGGCTCTTTTGATAAAAGAAAACCGATTTTTTTTGAAAATTTCTGGTTTTATACGGTATTCCTCTGCGCCTTGTAGGATTCGTTCCCGCATATGTTCTGCTTCGAGTATGGGCAGCCTGTACACAAATTCTTTCATATATCCCCAGAAACTAAAATCTAAGGGGTTGAGGTCGGGGGAACGGGCTGGCCAGTTAACAGGTGAATCTGCCCCCCGACCAATCCAACGGCCATTGAATGTCGTCGAACGTCTCTTCCGTAATGAGGCGGAGCACAGTCCAGTTGTAGCCACATATTTCGCCGAATTTCCAGCGGCATATCGTCAAGTAAATCTACAAACTCATTCTGTAAAAATGTTATAAACACATCCGCATTTACTCGAGTTGGCAAAAAACTGCCCTAAGAGTAAGTCATCAATTATTCCGGCCCATACGTTCAATGTAAAGTTGACTTGATGACGAGTTTCGACTATCGCATGCGGATTTTCTTGTGCCCACATGTGACGATTATGCAAATTCGTAACGCCATTGCGACTGAAAAGGGCTTCATCCGAAATCAGAATAAATCTCAGGAATTGCTGCTGACGACTGTTCTCCAGTAACAGCCAGTTGCCGAAAGTCATTCTTGTTAATGCGTCTTGGAGTCAAAGCGCGTGTACTTTCTGAACATGATATGGGTACAGTGACTGTTGCTTCAGCAATCGGTGCACATCAGTTGAACTTATAGTGGCACGCTCATTATGCCTCATTTGGCGGGCTACTGCTCTTGTACTTGTTACAAGTGTTGTTTCCATTATTCTTAGGATTTCTTCTTCTTGCCTGGTATTGAGCTTGCGTGGTCTCCCGCTGTTACCTGCACGCTATTGTTTTATGGTACCTGATTCCCTCATGCGACAAACTAATGTTGACAAAAATTTCCCCTTCGGGTGATGACGATTAGGAAATGTAGCTGCATAACGCGTAGCAGCATGACTAGCATTACAATCACATTTCCCTACAAGCAAGATAAATTATTAAAAACTGATTGTACTGAAAAGTTACTATCATTAAACTCTTACCCATTATTATTAATACCATATCTGTCATGTCAGAAAATGATATGATATTTGTCATATTGTCAAAAATGATAAGGTCACTTATCACAAAGCATACCTATAGTTTGAATATCGCCGTGTAAATAATATTTTGACAGGGAGAAATTCTACGAACAACGAATATAATGGCATGTTTTTTTTTTGAGGATTTGTTCATCAGACATTACATACTTTTTATAAAATATAAAATAAATAGGTCTTATCAAAATGCAATGGGCATTGGGCATACCTTGCAAAATAAGAATTATATTAGAAAACGTTCCATTTATGAAAATAAAGTTTCCTGTTTCGGTCCGATCATTCAACTTGAAATAACTCATAAACTAATCGTTTTATAAAAATTTAACCGAAATGACTAAAGTTACGACATTGATTGATCTAATAACAGCCATTTGTTTTGAAACCATTGGCGTGCGCACAAAAAAGTTCAGAGGGGCAATACTTGTTCCACCCTCCTCTCCCCCATTGGGCTTTGATTTTTCTCTCCTCATCTATACAGATGGCGTCTAATTCTGAAATAATACTACGTGCAAAATTTTTAAATAACCGCCAGCAATTATGGGAAAAGATCGCACAGGGTACTAATGATATCAGAGCTCAACCAAATTATTTTTTTAAAGTAAGAGATAATTTTAATAAACGAGTGAGAAAATGCATTGCGTTAATGGTGAACACTTTGAGCACTTACTCTGATTTGTTGTTGTTTTGCTTAATTGTTTAATTTTAGATTAATTTAATTAGGTAGATTAATGCAATTTGTAACAATCTTTCCGATATCCGTTTTGTTAACTATGTCTTTTTAATTAATAGTTTTATACATGTTATTTTATTTAATCGCTTTGTTGAATTGTTAATAAAAATGTTTTTTCCGATAACGCACATTTTATTGTGCCAAAAAGTATCTACAACAACCACATAATCTGCACTAAGTTCGAAGTCCTACGTTTATTTTGAAAACGGTCAACTTTTTTGACTTCAAAGAAGTATATCTTTTTGTGTGAAACTAAATGAGCTCTCTTTATTTTTGTTCGAAAATGTGCATACAGGTGGACAAAAAATTATGACCATGATAATGAACCAGTGTTGCTGTCGGTGGCGCCACCTAGCGGCAGTGGTGAAATTGATACCGTCATTGTATTACGCATGATACCTAATAATACCATGCCACATTTCATAATGATATGTTGAAACTTTCAAGATATTTGAAAAAATAGTTTTAAGAAAAATTATTTAAACACGCTGTAAAACGAAAACCAGTAACATTTTACTAAGGCATCTCTTGTGTCAGATATCACCCTTTAGCTAATGTCCAATTTTATGGGGCACCCTGTATAGCTCTTATTATGGCTTACATATATCCAGGCTTGAGAACATTAAGAAAAAAATGGTGGGGTACGCCTTGTTGAAATGTTTTTGATTTTTTGAGTGCTACCAAGATGAATTATATCATTTTGATTTATTAACATTAGAACTTAGGCATAAGCTTTTTAGCGAATTTTCATATACAATTTTGCTTATAGAGAGGTAACGACTTTTATGATAACTTTTTTAAAATAAACGTGGAATAGAGCCCCTGTAGAACCCATATATTGCTATATATATATATATATATATATATATATATATATATATATATATATATATATATATATATATATATATATATATATATATATACATGTATGTGTGTGTTTATAGCAGGAGACACAGGCCGGTTTCATCCTTTTTCTGGATTCTTCGGTACCTATGTCATACTGCGCCCCAACAAGTCATCATCTAATCCAGCGGCGAATAGCGTGAAACGGGTGACATAAGATCTCCAGCTGTTACGCAAGTGAATGAAGACCCATCTTGTGATTGGCTCTTACATTGCATAAAACATATTAAAAATTATACAATATGATGTGGATTCACAGAGAAATTATTCATTTGCCTGGCGATGCCGTAAAAAGAGAAACCGGTTGCAGAGGAACGAGCACTTGTGAAGTCCCAGAAAAAGTTTCTACGCCTGTATTAAGTGTAGACTGGTTTCACCAAGTTGGTGCAACAATAAACAGTCTGATCTGCCATTCAAACTAAATTAAAAGTCAAAAGTGAGAACTTATAAGTCTCATCTCATTAGTGAATGAAAATTGAATAAAAAACTAAACATCTTTTCAAATTTCAGTCACAGCTAAGATTTGACCCCGCGTTAGAAGATTATTTTTTGTGTGTATATTCTGGCCTCGAGGTGAACTCATTCAGCCACGGTTATTTTTATTTTATTTTCCGATACACTAATCCAAACTCAAACTCAGATACACTAGTCCCCTACACAACACGGCAAAATAGAACATACTAAATGTAGGTGTATTTGCTGACTATAATCACATATGTATGTATGTGAATTTTCTACGGTCTTGAATTTTTCGTAATAAGCAACACCTCTTTCAAAAATGTATTTTTTTACAATTATTTTAATCAAATGAAGGAGAGTAACAGTTAAAACTAATATATGACCTTGTTATAGACATTTAATGCAATCTTTTCCACTCCTGACGTTTCAAATCGCCGGTGACAATTTCAGAAGAAAAACTATAAAATTTAAAAGTAATTTTTCTCGTAAAAAAAGTGTATCTTAAAAAATAACTAAGCTATTTTGATGGATTTCGATAGGCATGTTGCCCTGGTAGAGATTTTACTATATAGGTACCAAAAGTCAACTTTCTAGGTTAACAGCAAATTGAGTTATTGAAATTCGAAGCATTTAATAAAAATTCCTTACCATAACCCACTTGCTGCGCCACGAATTGTATTTTCTTTTAGCTTAGATATATAAATGTTGGTATATAATATAAGTTTTATAATAGAAACCTGCGTACCAAATTCGGTTTTCATATCTTCGATTCTTTATCTTCGGATACATAAAAATGTTCTCCGAAAAACGGGTCCGATTTTTCTCGCTAACGAAATCACAGCATTTTGCTGTGACGACTTATCTAATTTGCAAAATCAAGGTGCCTATTACCAACTTTCATCAAAAGCGGCCCATTATTTTTGTCATTATAAAAAAGTATGCCATTATTGACACCTTAAACCTACCAAACGAACAGTCATATTGAATAACTTCACAAATAAATAAAATTTTTATTGACATATTATATAATGCGAAAATAACCACTGAAAGTATTTTCTACTTATTACTTCCACCTCGTCACAACGTGTGGAAGTATCGCATCGGCGACAAAAATTTCATTTTATTTTTTCGCTGAAACAGCGTAAAAAGTATCAAAACATATATAAAACATGATTTGGGAACGAATATTTTTTTTGTCTGTCGATCTGTATGTCTGTCTGTAGCCACGATAACTTTAGAACGAATTGAGATATCGTCTTCAAATTTGGTATACCTGCAGTTATTACTCGACAAACGAACGGTTCGGATTGTTTTGGGTAAAATTGCTTTAGGGGGTAAGGGATGAATGGGGGGTGATTTGGTGAAAAGTGACATTTTTTCGTTAAAACCCGAATAGTATAACGTTTTAGGGTTTATTTAGCAACATATGGTATTCTGTGCTGAAATTAAATTAGGGGTGTGTGTGTGTGGTGGTGGAATATTGTTGAGAAAAATTTCGAATTTTTGTTCTCTCAAAACGGCGTAAAAAGTCTTAAAACATAGAAAACTTGATTTTGGAACGAAATTTTTTTGTCTGTCTTCTGGTCGGTCTGCTGGCATGTACGTCTGTCTCTAAATAGGCGCAATAACTTTGGAACGAATTGAGATACCAGCGAAATTTGGTATCCAGTTAGCACCCGACAAAGGAACGCTTCGAATTGTTTTTGGGTAATATCGCTTCAGGGGATAGGGTATAAATAAGAGGTGATTTGGTGAAAATTGACATTTTTCCAATAAAACTCGAGTAATATAACGTTTCAAAAGTTCATGGGTACAGGAATACAAATATTTTCTCTGTGGTCAAGTCCCCTGTGGGTCCGGGGACTAACTAAAAGAATAGGCCCATGGTAACTCCTACCTGTCGTACGAAGCGACTAATCAGAGTCAAGCAGGTGGTAGTGGACTTTTCATTTACGTGATAGTAAGGATTTTTTCACGCCCGAGGAGGTACCACCCCTTACATCAAGGGGCCGGTGAAGTCCCAATGGAAGTTTCCGGTTCTGTTGTATGAGTCGGTTTCCCTTATAAGCAAAAATGATGATGGCTCCTTCTTATACAAAAGATTCCGGAGGTAAAATACCCATCCATTCGGATCTCTGGGAGACGGGTGTACAGGGGGCGCCAGCATCAAGAGTTAACATATCCTTTTCGAATATATGTGGCCTAAATTCTAACCTGAACTCCGTCCACCATTTCCTCCAGGCTAATAGGCGTCAACTCCTCTTCCTCACCGGAACCCAAATCAGTGCCAAAACAGCCACTAATTACCTTAACTTCCCGGGGTATGAGCTCCTTACTTCCTTTAGATTGGATGGAGGCATGTGCGCATACGTCCGTACCAATCTATCCTGCACCAGACTCCCCAATTTAGAAGCTGGAAGAAAATACATACTATGGATAAAACTCCCTCTCAGGGCTGCAACTAAATGCATCTGTTGCATTTACCGGTCACCTTCTGACAACAACTTTGTCCAGCTCCTTGATTACCTTTCTGAAAAAACCGACCATTTGATTTCTGAATATCCTTCCTCCGAGGTCACTATTCTTGGTGACTTCAATGTCCATAATAAGGAATGGCTAGGATTTTCAAAAACCGATCCACAAGGGAGAGCAGCGGATGCCTTTGCAGTCAGCAATTCTTTAGCCAATATGGTTCAGCAACCCACTTACTTTCCTCGCATCCCAACACACAGCTCAAATCCCTTGGATCTCCTTCTTACTACAAAACCTGAATGCTATAAGATATCAGTCACCGCTCAGACCACGGCATGGTCACTGCTTCCTGCGCAATGCAACCCGAGGTCACACAGTCATTACACCCACGTATCGTTTGGCACTACAACTCCGCGAACTGGGACGAAATGCGGGATTACTTTTCCTCAATTCCATGGGCATCTGTCTGCTTCTCTCATCCTGACCCCTCTGATGTCTCACAAAACGTCACCGAAATTATCCAAGCTGGCATATAATTATTTATTCCACGTACACAGAAAACCTCTTGAGTCACTTAAAAGCCCCGGTTCTCTAAATCCTGAGACAAGGCCAGACTTGAAAAGACCAAAGCTCACAAAACGCTTCTACACAATCCCAGTCAAGAAAACCATCAAGCATTTAACGACGCAAGAAACCGCTATTTGTGCATTCTTTCTGAGGCAAAAAACTCGTTTAATAACCACATCAAAAATAAAGTTCTCTTAAGCTCCAACGGCAGCAAACCCTTCTGGACTCTTGCTAAATCTATTGGGAATAATTTCTGCAAGAGCACGTTCCCACCTCTTGTCCCAGGGGATGAAATCGTCTCTACCGCCCTGGGCAAGGCTGAACTTTTTGCCTCGTTGTTCGGCGGCAATTCTACTCTCAACCCACCTTCAAATGTTCAACCATCAACAGTCCCCAATGTCGCACATAAAATGACGGATATCATTTTCAAAACTAAAAAGGTACGAAAGATGCTCTCTTCTCTTAATACCAGGAAAGCATCTGGCCTTGAAGAGATCCCAGCAATTGTTCTAAAAAATGCGCACCAGAATTTGCTCCTGTCCTGACTCGTCTGTTTCAGACATCTTACAATAGAGGCATATTCCCTAGTAAATGGAAAACCGCTCTAGTACAACCCGTCCCCCAGAAACGATCCAAAGCGCTTCCTAGCAACTACAGGCGTATTTCTCTCCTTTCAGTCGTCTCTAAAGTGATGGAAAAATATATAAACACCGAATTACTAACATTTCTTGAAAAACACAGTCTAATCCACGACAGGCAGTATGGATTCCGTCAGCGCAGATCAACTGCCGACCTCCTTTCCTTTGTCACCCATTCTTGGAACAAGTCTATTGAACTACGCGGTGAACCCCAGATTGTCGCTCTGGACAAACCAGAACCATTGGACCAGGTATGGCACGCAGCGCTGCTTAATGAACTTCCGGCCTATGGCCTACCACCAAAAATCTGTACCTGGACAGCAAATTTCCTCTCCAACCGGAGCATTTCTGTTGTCGTGGATGGCCATTCCTGTAAACTGTATCCAATTAATGGAGGAGTTTCTCAAGGTTCAGCTTTAGCCCCTACTTTGTTTCTTCTCCACATCAATGACCTCCTCTCTAGCACATCCAACCCAGTTCACAGTTACGCGGACGACAGCACCTCCACTCAAATATACAATATTCTAAGCCTGTCTCTTTAGCCCAATTAGATGAGGATTGCAGACTTGTGGAGAGTTCTATCTCCGTGGATCTCCAAAAAATATTAGACTGGGGAAGTAGAAATCCTGTACAATTTAACCCCACCAAATCTCAGTCTTGCTTTCTTTCTCGTAAGAGATACACCAGCCCTAGACCCATCACAATGAATAACCAAGTTATTCAAAGTAATGAGTCCTTTTCACTTGTTGGCATTTCTGTGGCTCGAAATCTCAATTGGCACCAACACGTCACATCAATTGCAGAAGCACCTGCTAAGAAATCAGGTTTCCTCTTCCGGGCTCGCAAATACTTTTCACCAGCTAATCTCTATACCTTATATACTTCACAAATAAGGCCAAACCTCGAATACTGCTCCCACATCTGGGGTGCCGCCGCTGCTTCTACACCCGCTATCCTGGACTCCATTCAAAAGAGAGCTATACGTCTCATCGGTGACCCTACCCCCACCCAAGGTCTGCCATCCCTTGCCCACCGACGTGCCGTTGGTGACCTTTCTCTCTCTTTTATAGATATCTGCACGGGCACTGCTCAGAGGAGCTTTCTTCCATAGTTCCTCCACATACTGCACCCAACAGATCTACCAGGGGAACAGAGCGAATACACCCGAGGACTTCCAAGTTGTGGAATTCCTTGCTGGCACATGTTTTTTCTTCTCTGAACCTCCAAACCTTCAAGTCCAGAATTAACAAGTTGCCTCTGCCTCTTTCCTCCTTGTCGACACCCACGGTACGATAGTATTTAGGCTGTAAGCCCTCGTGGTGTGTTGTTGAAATATATATATATATATATATATATATATATATATATATATATATATATATATATATCCTGGGCCCAAATTCATTCCATGAGAATGTCTTTCTGAAGAGAACAAATTATCACAGCTATGTGGAAGTTATGGTTCAATTTGCAGCACTATTACCTATATGATATAAGGTTTATATTGTTGAATTACCTGGGCAAAGTAGCATTTAACAATAGATTAATTTTATGTCTGGTTATATCACGCATTTTATAAGGATGTAATAAATTATAAACTGCAATGATGATTAGAGAAATAATGTTCAGTCTGTGTTATTGCAGTCATATAAGTATTGTTCTACAACGGATGACACCTTATCGCTGTAAACGATTATTAAAAAGTCTGGACGCAGCAAGTGCGTTATGGTAGTCAATTTTCATAGAAATGATCTATTTTTTTTTACGAAAACTATATATGCACCAAGAAAATATGTTATTTGTTTGTAAAATTAAATAAGTGTTGCTTAGCACACAAATATTTTGTTCTTGTGTCCTCCTGTAACCTTCAGCGGCACCAAACATTTCTTTTATAAATGTAATATATAAAATTCTTTTATAACTTTTTTCTTCAAATCTAGAGATCTAAATTTTTGTATATAGTATACATTTTATAATAGATAGTTGCGTAATTTTTTTTGCCATATCTTTGTTACTCTCGGACATATAAAGGATGCTCAAAAATTTTCCGGAAAAACTGGGCCAATTTTCCTAGTTAACGAACTTATCCAAGCCATTTGTAAAAGAAAGGTACCTACGTACCAACAAAATAAAATCAAAATTTCCCTATTATTTTTTGAGTTATCGGTGTGATATATATATATATATATATATATATATATATATATATATATATATATATATATATATATATATATATATATATATATATATATATATATATATATATATATATATATATATATATATATATATATATATATATATATATATATATATATATATATATATATATATATATATATATATATATATATATATATATATATATATATATATATATATATATATATATATATATATATATATATATATATATATATATATATACAGGGTGTGGCGCCAAGACTTTTAGTTAGTCGTTTCTCAATAACTACTCCGATTTGAAATTTGAAAATTTAGACGCATACTATCGAGACGAATTCCAGTTCAGTGAAAATAGTTTACTTTATGTCAAACTTCCGGTTTAACCGGAAGTGATCATCAACTTGCTTATTTTAAATACAACATGGTAATTTTCATTATATTTTCAAATTTTACATTGAATTTGAGATAAATTATTACTAATACACTACATGTCAAAAATCAACCGTTTTCGAAATTTTTCGATTTTTTTGAAAATTCTCGCGAAAACCAAGGTGCACGTTCTCTCTCTCTCTCTGTGGAAATACAACTGAGAAGACTCAGTTTTTGTACAGATTATCCTCAGATTGGTACCTAAATGACACGTTGGATAGCATTTCTTTTAAGTATACAGGGTATATTTTATGAGCTATTTCGGAACGGTTTCCCTTTCAACGTGTATTAGCATTCCCTATACCTAAATTCCACCGTTTACCGAATATTTCAATTTTATTGGATTCACTTGATTCAAATTGTCACATTAGATTTAAAACATGCTTTGGAACGTCTACATGTCAAGTCCCACCCCTTACAAATGAGAACATAACATTTGTTGGTCCTTCTCGCGTACAAAAATAGAACACTTTGTATTTGCATCCAAATCGCTGCATTTCCCTTGTTTTAGTTCTGTAAAATAAATGTGTTGTTAACTAACTTGTAAAACCAAAATACAAGTCAACAATATAGGTAGTTATTTATTATAAATGAGTACAGAATTTAACTAATAGCTAGTGGAAAACTAAAACAAAAAACAAATAAAAAAATTGTGGAACTTATAACAAATGCTCAAAATTACTCCCACTGACATGGAGGCATTTTGTTATTCGTCTTATAATGTTTTGGTTCGTAGCCTTTCTGATTTGTCTCGAATTCAGTGAATTGAAGGCACGAAAAACTCTACCTACCATATCTTCTTTTGTGGTGGCAGGTTCGTGGTAAACTTTATTTTTGATGTAGCCCCAGATGCTTGCATCCAGAGGTGTTAAGTCAAGGGACCGTGGTGGCCATCTATGTGGGACGTTATTGGCAATCCACCTGTCTTCAAAATGTTGTTGCAAAAAATCATGAGCTAAATGAAAACTGTGTGGCGGTGCTCCGTCTTGCTTATACCAGCTTGTTCTAGCTTCTTCTAAACTCAATGTGTTGAGAGAAACTAGAATCACTTCGTGCAGAATATCATTATAACTCATACCAGTCAGATTTTCATTGTATATTTTAATCCCAAAAATGTTATCGTTCTTAATAGCACAAAACACATTGAATGACCACCTGTCTTGGAAATAGTTGATCCTGGTAACATGGGGATTCTCATCTGATCAGAAGTGACTATTGTGGATGCCATTTTTGGAGAACTTCGCCTCATCGCACCAAATAATTCTCTTGCAGAAATTCTCATCTTCTTGTGTTTTTAATAGGAACCATTCACAGAACTCAACATGTCTAGGAAGATCGTTTGGTTGCAAACCATGTATCGGGTGGTAAGAGAAGGGTCTCCAATTATGCTTTTTCAAAATTCTGTGAATCGTTCTTGCTGACAAGCGTAATTATTTTTCGCAATCCCTGATAGATGCCTTGGGATCAGCAACAAAAGATGCCAATACGTTCACTTCGTTTACCTCGTTATCGACGAGTGGCTTACGCTTCTGTACTTTTGGGCGAAAACTTCCATGCTGTGAACAATTTTGCAGCAACCTCTTTATCATGTCGTGACTGGGTTTCGGTTTATTCGGGTACTTTTCTGCAAATGCACGACATGTCCGGCCCACAATTCGTTGACACTCACCATAAATAATTAGAAGCTCCAAAAAATCGTCGTTTGTGTACTGCAAATTTGCCATTTTTGCACCGCGTTGACTGATAGTATCTCGATTTGTTTCGCTTGACGCTCTTTTGACATGTAGGCGTCAAAAAGCATATTATCAAGTTCCAAAGCCTGTCTTAAATCTATTGTGGCAATTTGAATTAAGTGAATCCAATAAAATTGAAATATTCGGGAAACGGTGAAATTTAGGTATAGGGAATGGTAATACACGTTGAAAGGGAAACCGGATGCGAACCGAAATAGCTCATCAAATATAGGGTGTTCCATTTGAAATATGCGAGTAATTGCGATTTCAATTTTACCAAATGGCACGGCTAATTCACATCAGCCTGTATACTTAAAAGAAACGCTATCAAACGTGTCGTTTAGGTGCCAGTCTGATGGTAATCTGTACAAAAACTTAGTCTTCTCAGTTGTATATCCACAGAGCGACAACGTGGAACGTTCACCTTGGTTGTCGCGAGAATTTTCAAAAAAATTGAAAAATTTTGAAAACGGTTGATTTTTGACATATGGTGTATTGATAATAATTTATCTCAAATTCAATGTAGAATTCTAAAACATAATAAAAAGTACCATGTTGTATTTAAAATAAGCAAGTTGATGGTCACTTCCGGTTAAACCGGAAGTTTATTGATAAACGGCTGACTAAAGGTCTTGGCGCCACACCCTGTATATATATATATATATATATATATATATATATATATATATATATATATATATATATATATATATATATATATATATATATATATATATATATATATATATATATATATATATATATATATATATATATATATATCAGTGGCGACTCGTGGGTGTCTTACATGGGTGGACACAGGGTTCATGAGTAGGATTGCCTATTAGTAACCAGTGGCGGGGCAGGCGAACATTTGTAAATTTTCATGGTCATGCGTTTTCTTGACACTTCAGAATTTCAGTGAAAGATTATTTTGTACAAAAATATAGACTTTCACAAAAATATTTTTTGGGAAATTGGTAGCTATTTGAAATAATATTTAATCACGAACATCGCGGGCATAAATAAATTAAAATAATGGATGGCAACATGTGAAAAATTTGATACAGGTATATCTTACCGTTACTTGTAGAGGAAATCAGCTGGCCTGTCCTTATTGTTCTCAAGAATGTTAAACACTTTTTCATTAAAGTCCCGGATTTGTTTCACCTTTTTTTTTCGATGGACAACATGGCCAACGCTGCAAGTCTGTCTTGGCTCATTGTATTTCTTAAAAATATCTTAACCCGTTTTAAAGTAGAAAAGCACCTTTCGCTTTCTGAAGTGATCATTAGAATCGTTGCTACAATATTACATATAGTTTATAAATGTCGGAAAATGCTTCGTTGAGGTTATTTTCCTTTAGAAAATTTTAGAAAGCACTAACACCTTCCACTTCGGTTGCCACCCATCACTAAACAAATAAAACAAAACAGTTTGTTTCTTTTAGGACTCCCACATAACCACTTAAATCTGTCGTAGACACTACTATTAAATTTTCGTGAAAAACCTCGCGATTTTTCCACGTCTGTTTTGGAAATAATCAAGTCGGGTATCGGCCTTCCTAATCGTTTAATTTCAGTTTGGATCTCGTACCTTATGTCTTTATTAGTCAATAAAAAGTCAACCGAATTCATTTTAAAACGTTTCACAATAAAAACTGTAAAAACACACTTCTCAGCGAAGAAAATACACAACCATTAAAACGGTCACTGAATACGTGTAACCACTTGAGCCTGTTTTACAATGTGTTATGAGCAGGAGCTCCGTGGTGCGCGTACTACATGTTTTAGGAGAGGCTAAATGCTGCTCAACGTACGGTAGTTCACGTATTATCCGAGTGGTGTCTGTCTTGTTTCACCCCGCTAATTTTGAACTTGTATCTTGTAACTTGGAGCCAAACATGAAAAACAAAGTTAGAAAGCTAGTGGTTCAGGTCTCCGACCACTAATAAATCTAGTTTATATATTGCATTGAGATTTACTCACAGTGGGATATATTAGCATAATATTAAAATGTAGTTATATTATTTGATTAGTAACCTAGATTATTGTCGAAGGTGCAATACTTTCTGCTTTCTCTGGATTATAATGTTTTAGAGGTTACCGGTTATTTTTGTGCCCGTGATAGAATAATATTTAATGTTCCATGTGTTACCAGAGTTACAGGTGATAGGTTTTATTTGAACAGATTGTTGATCTAATTGTAGTGTATTCTTTGAGTTAAGATAGTATTTCAGACCGGTAACTTCAGATGACCTGATATACCCTCGATGTAGGTACCTGGGTTTAAAGGATTGTCAGTTTATGATGTACTTATTTAAAAACCTGACATCTGACATATCATTTTGTTCTACGTTCAGAATTTAACGTCATGTGAGCACGTTATTACAAAGTATAAAATATTTGTTTACTAACATCTGCCATTGAAGCATGTCCAAACTTTCTACAATTTGCTCTTTGAGCTTCAGTACACAGTCTTCTCTAAACATACATCTGAAATATTCCCATAATATTTTCAACAATGTCGTCTCGTACGGGGTTACGAGGCTTACAACTCAAAATGTGAGGAATCGAGCTATATGGAAGATAATTAAACGTTTTAGGCATATCAAAGCACTCGGGATTCAAAGTAAAAGAATTTTTTTGACATGGACATTTCAGAAATTAAGCAAAACTTAGTAACATACTTGGAATGTCCCCTTGAAACGAAATTTGCAAAAATATACAGGGTATATTTGAAATTCCAAGGTTGAGGTCACTCCCGGTCTAACCGGATGTGATAAAAATTATTTTGCAATGTCAAAAAGTTCGGGACGCAGCAACTGGAGCACATTTCATTAAAATAACTTTGTAATTTTCGGAGAAAAAACTTTTTTTTTCGAAAGAAAACTCAAAATTTGAATACCTCAACTTTCTATAAACTTAGAAAGTTAAATAAACATATAAAAATTGAAACTGACCCCGGATATGGGTTCTAGGGGTCCTAGTTCGCGCTCATTTGAAAAAATTTTTGCAAAGTTTTGCCATCGATACCTCTCTATTAGTGAATTTTTTTAAATAAAAATTCACTAAAATGCAGTTATATGTTTAATAGCTAACTCTCAAATTTCGTTAAATTATCTTAATAAATAAAGATATTAGAGGGGGTGAGCCACTTTTGAGTTCCACCCAGTATATATAACATTAATATCAAACATCGTACTATCACAAGAATGAGCTATACAACAAATCATGGCATAACGCTAAGAAATATTTTACTTCAAAAATGTTCTACTTGATGAAAACACTAGTTGGAACTATTTCGTGCATGCCCAATCCAACTGCTGAATTTCAATTTCGCACCATATGATAGTGTGAACATTTGTATGCGTTGTGCTATGACTGTTGTAGTTTAGAGGACCGTAGGTAGGTCTATGATATAGTAATTATAAGATCATTGAGGCGGGTGTATTTATTATTATTATTATTATTATTATTATTATTATTATTATTATTATTATTATTATTATTATTATTATTATTATTATTATTATTATTATTATTATTATTATTATTATTCGCTCAGAATAATTATGTTATGAACATTCCTTAGAGCTTTAGATTATACTCCTTTATCTATGCATTTTGCACTGCACTTCCTGCTCAATTTATTAATGGAATAATATCACTACGGCATGATAAACATTTTAATATGACCAAGTAAATCTAATTGATTATAGTAAACTAGATTCAGTAGTCGAAGACGAAGCACGAGGCTAACCTTGGTTTTTTTTTGGTTCTAAGTTTAAAATCAGCCCGCTAAAATATTTCTGTAACGGCTAGAGACTCCATTCAGGCATTACGTGAACTACCGTACGTTGAGCAGCATTTAGCCCCTCCTCATGTTTTTACGGATAGCTTAGTGGCACCTCTTCAAGCAATATTTGGAGTTGCTCATTTAAAAATCTGATGTTCCGCTGCACCGAGACGCCGAGGAAGAATAAACGGACGAATAAAATAATCTTCTATAATTCTTGTCCCTACATTTAAACAAAAATTATGCTGAAATCTCGATTTAGAAACTTGGTGGGGGTTTTGATCAGACCATGAATGAATATTGTAATGGTTTACTAAACCATGTTTGAAATTAATGCTTCATCAACTAACAAAATATTGGAAAAAATATTTACATTTTCTCTTGAAATATTCATATACAACTTAATTGACAAAAATGTATCCTGTTAGGTTAATCAGAAGCAGTCAATTCTTGCACAGCTTGTTGGTGGTAGATGTATAAAAGATTATCACGAGCAAAATTGTGGTACGAGAAACATAGTACTGTGCCGACAAATTCCGTGTACTTGTCTCAGGATTGTGATCTAAATTGTCAAGGACAACTTTTTCAAGATTTACATTGCGACTCAGAGGTCTTCTTCCAGTGCCTTCACGTCGCAGTTGAATTTGTCCGTTTTCTCTAAGTTTTCATTCTATCGCCCGAAAAGTTTTTCAACTAGGAACGCGGCGATAAGGATATCTGGCATCATAAAACCTTAAGGCAGCAGCACAGTTCTTGTAACATTCAAAAAATGATAATTTCTTAAACTGACTTTTCATAATTACTATTTATTATCAAATGACATTATTTATCTACTAGATCGCTTTCCTATTCAACTGCCAAAGCAGCATGATTTTAATAGTTTTTTTTTAGTGAAAAAAACTAAAAGCTTTTTTTTTAGGAAATTAAAGGCTTAATGAAAATTTTTGGTCACATATAGACATATAATTTTAAAATACGGATACCTACGGTATGAAGTAATGCGTTCCGAATTTCTTAACAAAAAAAGTCCATTTTGGACGTTAATATTCCTGGAGGTATAAATCCGAAATACTAATTTATAAAATCAAAAGTATCTCCCCAACGGGTGACTTAAACCGTTTTCAGTAAGTATACCTTTTTTATTCAAAACAGTCTAATACTTTTGTGACTAAAAGATGTATACGAGGACTGGGGAAAAAGTTAATGCATATTTAATGCATAATATTGCCTGCAGAGGACGCCTCGTACGCGACAGCCCTAAATGATTATTATATTATTTATTATTATATCATTATCTCTGTAACTAGGCAACAGAATCAAAAATAAATGACACTCCCGAATGGCGAATGAAAATGCCTTTCAAATGACGTATCACGAGCCTACCTTTCTAATTTAAAAATTTAGGGGTTGTAAGTGTCACACTGAGGAGGCTAAACGAGGGGTGAAATTTGTACGATAATAAGTGTAATTTAAAAATAAAAAATCGACTTGTTTCAGGGTTTTGTAATAACACAAATATTAACTGAGAAAATGAATTTATTCATTGCATATGGTCCATACTGTATAATTATGCACCTTTTGTCCAATAAACGAACTTTGTATCGATAGTTATCGAGATCCCAATGGTGGGGACATCCAAAATCGCTCTATAAAACATGATTTTTAGTGAGTGAAGATTAGAACCTGTGATTTTAGTGAATTTTCTTAAAAAATTCACTAATGAGGAGATCTTGACTATTGAATTTTGAAACATATTCTTCAAATGAGCGCGAACTAGACCCCCTAGAACACATATCTGGGGTCAGTTAGAATATATATATATATATATATATATATATATATATATATATATATATATATATATATATATATATATATATATATATATATATATAAATAAAGGGTCGATTTTGATAAAATTTGGTCAGTAAATTCTTTTTGCAAGTGACTTAAATAAATTCGTTAGCCAGGAAAATCTGAGCAGTTTTTCCGCGAAAATTTTAGGTTTCCTTCTGGAAAAAAAATCATATCTCCGGAAATAACAAAGTTATGTCAACACTATTTGGCAAGCTGGGTTATGTTGTAAAAACCAAACTCTGTACCAAAATTTAGGTCTCTATGTTGAAAGAAAATGAAGTTATAGGCACTTAATGAAGCAAAATTTTAGTGCCACTAAAAGTCAGAGAAACGCCAAAATATTGCATGTGTTAAACAAAATCTATTAAATATTACAGACAACGTTTATCTTTTCATGGCGCAAAAAGTTCAAAAAGTACCAGAAAGATTACTTTAAGAATATTATAATTTTTGTCCTGTAAATGTCAAACTGGAGATTTGAAACGTGAAAATTAGTATAACTATTGCGGTTTGTGAATGGAGAATATTGCATAAAATGTGTATTAGAATGTTTTAGATTTATGCTACTCTTCACATTTGTTAAAATAACTGCAAAATCTGCCTCTAAAGACTTTTTTTCTCACTTAGGGCTCGTTCGCGTCTTTGCCGCCCCGATAGCACCGTAGCCTTTGGCTTATTGTGCATAAGTCTAAAGATCTAACACATTACAAATAAATAACTTAAGACCATTATCGGTTATCTACCTTTTTCCATTGAAGTTTGCCAGAAGCCTTAGGTGGTGTAATGGTTAGTAGGGATGGGCACATTTCTTAAAACATCGATGTTAACATCGATATTTAACATCGAAACCTACTATCGATGGTAGGAAAAACATCGTCTGGAAAACATCGATGTTGGGAAACATCGATGTTTTCAAAATAATTGTGAATTTACCAATTCTATAATTCTATGTTCTTCCGAGAAAAAAAACTAGTTTGTAGTTTTGCAGGCATTAGAAAATGGAAACATATTCCGATGCAGATTATGGCAGGTGCAAGTAATACAAAAAATAAGTGGTAACAAAAATAAATAAATGTTTATTGTACTGCAATAAAATAAGATAGAATGTGTAAAACAAAAATAGAAAAACCTAACTTCTAATGACTTTAATAATAAAAAGTAAACTTCAAATTTAATTCTAAACTGTTAATAACCCTGTTTATATATATATATATATATATATATATATATATATATATATATATATATATATATATATATATATATATATATATATATATATATATATATATATATATATATATATATATATATATATATATATATATAATATATAATTCACCAATATTAGTGATAATACTGATAATCTCACCATACAGTTTTATATACCCCAGTAATCTCTGTCAATGGACTGAAGGAATCATATTTTGCCCAAGTGTTCTCCAGTTAAACGGTTTCTTTCTTGCGTGGCTGTCTGTCCAGCTTTGGAAAAAAAATTCTGCCGGTGCAGAAGTCGCCACTATGGACAAGAATTTTTTCGCGTCAGGGTATAAATGGGGACATACATTTTTATTATCTGACCACCATTTCAGGGGATTCTCGGTAAGATTAATTAGAGGATTCTTTAAATACAAAGACATTTCGCTTAATTGTTCTTTCTCTTGTGAAGTACCCTTTTGAACTAACTGAGAATGATGCGCCCATATATTGCCCTTTGAAGTAACTATAATTATGTTAAAATTTTTACCAAACATCATTGTGACAATCCAGCCTACTTACCCGTGTCCTGTTTATTATTTGTCGTTTCACATTCTATTATTTCGCGATTGTGGTCATCATCTCCTTGCGTTTCTGCTAACAGTGATAACTGTTGTATTAGATTAACTGCTGCTGCAACATTATGAGGACTCTTAAAATAAATCTTTTTGAACCTCGGATCCAGCAAGATTGCCACGGCTAATTGTTGGACTTGTTCAACAGCAGAAAATCGTTTCCTACATTCTTGCAGAAGTGCTTCTTTTAGTGAAATACCTAAGGTGTCGTTTACATCACATTCAATGTATGAAACTTCTTTTTCCAAATTATACGTGAGAGAGATTACAAGACTCGAACTAATATACTTTTGACCACAAATTTCTGTTGTTACTGCTTCTAACGTCTTTAGAAGTTCAATGATTTTATTCAGTTCAAAAACTTCCTTGGCTGTAACCATTGTGGGGGCAGAAGGATGTCTGTTCACTATGGTATTTATGTATTCCCGCAGTTCAAGAAAACGATTAATCATGTAGTATGTGGAATTCCGGCGGGTGGACACCTCTTGTATAATTTTTTTTCAGGTTTATGGTTGCTTGTTTGTGCCTTCCGTAATTCATCAGCAGCTATTACTGAATGCCTAAACCACGTTACAATTGTTTTAATTTAGATATAACTGATCACAATTCCGAAATAGATTTTATAGCTCTGTCAGCAACTAAATTTATTTGATGAGCGAAGCAATGAATGTGCCTTTTTTTGGAAAACGTTTCCTCAATAGCTTTTGTCATATTGGCCGCTCCATCCGTAACAACAGTAGTAACTTTAGTTTCTAGGATACCCCATTCCTCACATATGCGTTTTAACACTCCTGAAATGTATTCGGCTGTATGCCGTTCATCTAAAAGATATAAACCTAAGTCAACAGAATTTATGGAATTGTTATCTTCAAAGTGCATAGTAACACCAATAAAAATTCTACATTGCATATCTGTCCATATATCTGTCGTCAAACAATAGCAAGACAATTTTTTAAATTTGCAAACGATATGCATTTGCAACAGGATTTGTGGGATACGTAACGATGTTTCGATGATTACAAGTAACATCGATGTTAAAAATATAACATCGAAATTACAACATCGATGTTTTAAACATCGATGTTCAATGGAAAACATCGATATTCCAAAAACATCGATGTTAGGTGCCCATCCCTAATGGTTAGGATGTCTGTCTGATGCGCAAAGTGATGCGGCTTCAAATCTCACTGTTGACTAAATTTCTCAAACTTTTTTTTTTACTTTTTTTCGTCTTTGATTCCATTTTAACGTTATCTGACCAGATTGTGTAATTCCAATATATTTTTAAGCGACTTTCTCTTGAAAAGGAAAGATAAGCACTTTTAAGACCTTTTTAATTCAAGTTTAATAGTAGCTCTTCTTGCCCTTAGTTGGTAAAACCGTGCCACAGTTAACATAGACGTAGAGATTTGTGGCATGAGAACAGGTTGTTTTCTTCTCTACAGCCGGATTCCATTTTTACAGCATCCACAGGCAAAATAATTTTCTCTGTGAAGCCACAGAAAAAGTATCTGGTTCTGTATTTAGATCAGATTTTGAATATTTTTTAATTTATTTCTATTTCTATTAGTTAATTTTCTTGTACAAAATGTTCTTTTAATAGCGAATTTTCTTATAAATGCGTTTAATGAATTTTCTTTGAAGAAACGTTTGTTGCGACTTTTTGTATAAAAATTTTTTTTTATTCAATTGACGGAACATTTTTAAACGAAATTCATCGAAAATTAGGTTTTAATAGATTTGCGTGCAAACAATTTATTTTATTTTCAATCTCAATTACATATTAGGTATATAATTTGAATTTTACGTATTCTTTTTGCAAAATTTTGTGTAAAAAGATATTTAGCCAGTTTTCGTAGAATTTTTTTTGTGCTTCGTAGAAATAATTTTTTGTAAAATGTTTTTGTGGAATTTTGGTAATTAATGATAAATGTTTAATAAGTTATTAGAAAAAAAAATGTTCACGGAATTTCTTGAAAAATTGTTTGCAAATTTACATGAAATTTTTCTTGTGCCGTCGAAAAAGTTTTTGTGAAAAATTATATTTTGGTAGGTGAGTAAACGAAGTAGTGAAAGTAGTGAAATTGTTGGTTGGTCAGGAAAATGGGACCAGTTTTTTAGTTAATTTTCTTAACAAAAAATGAGGTGATCCCGACTTTTGAATTTTGAAAAAATTTCTTCAAATGAGCGCTAATTTGCCACACTAAAAAATCAATAAAGCTCAATATATCCATTATTATACAAGATATGAAAATTTTTTGTATATATTAATTATAGGGTGTCTTGAGCTACATCTTAAAAAAATATTTCTACAATCACAGGCTGGCCCATAAGTCGTTGGTGATACAAATTTTCTTTTTTTTTTAAACAAACACGCCTTATGTTATTGCATTTTTGCATTTTCCATCGAAATATAATGCATGTTTGTAAGAAAAAAAATTCTGGAAGCAGCAAGTCCGTTATGGTAGCGAATTTTGATCAAATGCTTCATATTTGAATAGCCCAATTTGCTATTAATCTGTAAGGTTGACAAAGAAACGAGTTTTTCCGGAACACTTTAAGTTTACTTTCGAATTTTTTTTTACATTTTCAAACAATAAAGTTATTTTGATGAATCATGGCACATTGTTTTTACTATATAGGTTATACTGGTTACCAAATTTGATACCTGCTTTCATTAAAAAAAGACATATCTGCCATTAAAAATAATGTTATCAAGATTCACTACCATAACGCACTTGCTGCGTCCAGACTTTTTATTGATAAGCATGCTGTGAAGAACCCATTTCACCACAACATATTTTTGGGACTTCGCGGTCGTTTCGCAAAACAAATAAATAAACTTAATTTTGTTAGCGAAACGTCAAGTCTGAAAGATGTCTTATGGTGAATTAGGTTCATCAAAGCATACTTTCAGTTGTGATTGTCAAGGTGTATAATATAAAGTTTCTTGTAGTTATCGAGTGTGATTTTCGCGAAAATGGATATAACGAATTGAGTGGTTTTACAAATTCAGTCATTTTGAGCCTATTTACATCCATGGAATGCGTGGTAAAGTATTCATTAGGACTTGCCGCAGTTCACGAAATATACTGACTTTCCAAAAAATCCGAACACCCAGTATAAACTATCAATTGCAATGAAATTTTCTACACTACTCTGTTTTGTCTCCGATAAGAAATGATAACAATATGGACCAAAAACTTTAACAGGCGTACACTTACACGTACACTCTGTTTTGTCTCCGATAAGAAATGATAACAATATGGACCAAAAACTTTAACAGGCGTACACTTTTAAAATTTTGTTTTATAAAAAAAATATCTCTTTAAATTTGCGTTTCCTTCAATTTAAAGCAATATTCCTAGCGATTTACGCTCAATTTATTAAATCATTAGGTCATTATGCTTAGGTGCCCTTTACGGAACAATTACAATCTTTTAAGTGAATTCGAAAGGAGGCGCATTGTTGGTATGCGGGAAGCCAGTTTATCCATCAGACAAGTTGCCGACCGCATAGGACGCAGTGTGTCACCAGTGTTATAGTGTTGGTTTATAGTGGTCTGAAAAGGAATCCATAACCGTCGTCATGGATCCGGATGATGCAGAGCAACTTCGTCACGAGAATACCGTGATTAGATGATTACGGAGAGTTTTTACGACACGGTCGATTGAAAATGCTTAGATAGATAGATAGATATTTTATTGTACCAAAGCTGCCACAAAAACAGATGTACTTGTCATAGAAAATATAAAACATCTACAGAAATAACCAAAACAATACATACAAAAACAAAGCACGCACAAAGTAGGAAAACACAAGTTATAAAAAGCAGGGTAATAACAGACATCTTAACAAGTTAAAACATAAGTCACCAGTGTCAAAATACAGCAGTCAAATATTCCTTAGCCGAATAAAAACAATTTTTTTATAAAAATTCCCTAAGTTGGCGTTTGAAACGGGTAACATTAACTATCTGCCTAATGATGATAGGCAAGTGATTATATAAACGGGCAGCAGCATAGTAAGGTGACCGCTCATAGCCAGCTGTGTGGTGGCTACTTATCCAATGGCGAGTCTATTTCTCGTGTCATAACCACATACGTCCACATTAAATTTAAAACAGTGAGGATATAGTCTCACAAACATAATAGCCTTGTAGATGTAGACGCAAGGAACAGTCAAGATGGAGTGTTGTCGAAAATAAGGCCGACAGCTACCCTTCAGCTGAATACCAAACATAAGTCTGAGATTCTTTTCTGTGCAACAAATAGCCGCTCAATTTCAGTAGCACAACCACAAGCAACAGTGTTGTAAGATAGTGCGGAATAAACAAGTGCATAGTACACAGACATCAACACATGCTGATCCAGCATATCCCTCAATCTCCCCAATGCAAAAAAGGATGAATTGAGCCTGCCACAAACCGAGTCTACCTGAAGGTTCCACGAAAGGTTATTCTGTATAACGGAGCCCAAGTAAGTCACAGACTCAGAAAAGCGAAGACCCATGGTCTCAATTGAATCGACAAAAGCAGTCGAAAGAACCCTTCTCCTAGCAAAGTGGACAAGAACCGTTTTGTTCATGTTAATCAGAAGGAGATTCTTATGACACCAGTCTCTAAAACCAGTAACAACTTTATTAGTCGCCTCAAGAAGCCTACCAGTGGAAGTCGCTGAGACCACCAATGCAACATCGTCGGCGTACATTGTCACGTCGCAGTCGGCCATATGGGACGGAAGGTCATTAACGTACGTCAGAAACAATAACGGCCCCAGGACTGATCCCTGCGGAACTCCACGCTCCAGAGGATATTCAGATGACAAAATCTGACCGATCTTCAGCCTCATGAGCCTACGTGATAGGTAGGACCTACACCACTCCAAAATTTGACCCCTCACACCCATTGTTACCAGTTTCCTGAACAGAAAATTGTGGCTAATTGTATCAAAGGCACGACTCAAATCGAAAAACATTCCTATTACACACTTACCGCTATCCAGGTGTCGATTTATATTCTGCAAGAGCTGATAAACAGCGGTCTTAGTGGAAAATCCCTGACGAAAGCCATGCTGGCAATCCGATAGTAAACCATTAGCCGTATAAAAGGCAACTATTCTCTTAAATACAAGTTTTTCGAATATCTTAGCGAAAACACTAAAAATAGCAATGGGCCTATAACTATCTATTGACTGCATATCACCCTTCTTGTACAGTAACATAACAAGCGTAATCTTAAGAAGAGTGGGAAAGCAGCCACTATCTATAGACAGATTTATTACATGCACCAAGGGAACAACAATGTGAAACGCTACTGTTTTTATAATATATGTTGAAATGTCATCAGTGCCACGTGAATTGTAATTTTTTAGTTCTCCAACGCACTGCAAAACTTCTTCGGCCGTTATCGGCTCCACGAATATAGATCTAATACAAGTCTGACCCAGGGTGCATCGATCAGGTAGTGTGCCATAGTGTCTACCCAGACAATTCTCAGCCACAGAAGAAAGATACTCACCACACCTCTCAGCGATCTCCCGTTCTTCGCTGTAGAACCGACCATCGATTTCCAATGTTGTAGGACTTACTACTTTATTAGTGCGATTCAAGGTAGAATTGACCACACGCCAGATTTCCTTACTCGAATTATTTGCGTTAGCAATCTGTCGACCACAGTAGTTCTTCTTTGCAAGACTGATGTTTTTGCTTAACTCTTTCTTTTTTATTTTATATACTTCAAGAAGTTTGGGATCGTTAAGGTTCGTAGCTAACCAAAAAAGATTTTTTAGGTCGTTGCTTTCAGTGACAATCTCTACGGTAAGCCATTTTTTTAGAAGATCTGGTATTGCTACAAGTGACAGACCGCCTTGCAATGGGACATGCTTGGTCCAGACATGAGACAAAAATCTGTACAAAGCTATTAAAGGAATCATTGACATCAGCACTATAAACAGCAGAATAATTTTTCTAAATTATCAGGATTCAGGTCACGAGATATGCGGACGGATCGCGTAATAGGATCTACGCTGCCAGCAGAACAAACACCAAAGGATATAACCTGTGCATAGTGGTCAGCAATCGAAGGGTCAACAAGTTGAGCATGATAACGGCTCCGAGGAAAGTCGGTTATGAGATAATCAAGATAGGATATACTGGTTTTACCATTTTTGTCGGTAAATACTCTAGTTGGGCCCTGAAGTGGCACAGACAAATTTAAAGAATCAAAGATGTCAAACAAAATAGTTTTCTGAATACTGATCGACATTTGGTTGATATTCATATCACCACAACAGATTATATAGCTATGCTTGTTATGTAGGTAAGTCAGACATGAGGAGAACTTCAAGAAAAACTCATCTAGGTTATTGCTGAGGGGTCTGTAAACCGTTAGGATAGCCAGCCTTAGTCCTTCCGTCCGCAGCGTGATAGCACACAGCTCCACACTGCCCTCAGACACAAATCGGCTAACATACGAAATATCTTCGACCTCTAAAGTACCCAAGGAAATCCGCACAAAAATCACCACCCCACCGTGACTGCCGCTGCTCCTGCAATACTGAGAAACAAGTTTAAAGCCCGTAGGCGCTATTAGCTTAAGCTTAAGCTTAGTTGGGAGTTTTACAACAAAGAGTCCCGATGGCAACGATATGTCGCGGAATACGCGATTTGGGGCTTCGTTCGTATACACAATTTTTATGTCTCACACTGACACCTCGACAAAGTGCTGCTCGACTTGAGTGGTGTAACGGCAGATTAAATTGTGATGCTGAATGCAACCGTGTTGTGTTCTCTAAAGAGTCCCGATTCTGTCTTTTGGTCCATGATGGTCGCAGAAGAGTAAGACGATTACGTGGAGAAGGCAAAAATTTAGAATTTTCTGTGGACTGACATACGGCCCTTACACGGGGGTGATGTTATATGGTGCTATAACATGCGGTAGCAGGTCACTTTTAGTTATTATTGACGCAAATTTTAATGCAAATGAATACATGCGAAACGCACTGCAGCCTTCAGTACTGCCATACCCATGGCGGTTAATTCAACTCAATTTTCAACAGGGTAACGCAGTCCTCATAGAGTAAGAATTACTACGAGGTTCTTACAAGAAAATAACGTGACTGCTTCCATGGCCTTCTCACTTCCCCGACTTGTCACCGATCCAATATGTGTGAGATATGATTAGCAGTCGACTGGGTATTTTACCCCAACCACCAAATAACCTAGTTGACCTTTATCACCGAATTCAAGAAGCCTGGGATGACATTTCTCAGGATACCAAAAATCATTTAATTTCAAACATGCCTCGAAGGTTTATCGAATGCATAAGAAACCGCGACGGACCCACTCATTATTAAATAACTTTGTTATTTGTTGATATTTTGGTTTGAAAATATAATAATTTTTTAGGTTTGTTCAAACACATTATGTATAAATTCTTTTATATTATATATATATATATATATATATATATATATATATATATATATATATATATATGTATACATATATATATATATATATATATATATATATATATATATATATATATATATATATATATATATATATATATATATATATATATAAATTCAAGGGGCCGGTGAAGTCCCAACGGACGTTGCCGGTTCTGGTGTATGAGTCGGTTTCCCTTATAAGCAAAAATGATGATGGCTCCTCCTTGTACAAAAGATTCCGGAGGTAAAATACCCCTCCATTCGGATCTCCGGGAGAGGGGTGTACAGGGGACGCCAGCATTGAGATTTACAATATCCTTCTCAAATATATGTGGCCTTAATTCTAACCTGAACTCCGTCCACCATTTCCTCCAGGCTAATAGACCCCAACTCCTCTTCCTCACCGAAACTCAAATCAGTGCCAAAACAGCCACTAATCACCTTAATTTCCCGGGGTATGAGCTCCTTACTTCATTTAGATTGCATGGAGGCGTGTGCGCGTACGTCCGTAGTAATCTACCCTGCACCAGACTCCCCAATTTAGAAGTTGGAAGAAAAGACATACTATGGATAACACTCTCTCTCAGGTCTGCAACTAAATTCATCTGTTGCATTTACCGGTCACCTTCTGACAACAACTTTGTCCAGCTCTTTGATTACCTTTCTGAAAAAATCGACCATCTGATTTCTGAATATCCTTCCTCCGAGATCACTATTGTTGGTGACTTCAATTTCCATAATAAGGAATGACTAGGATCTTCAAAAACCGATCCACAAGGAAGGGCAGCGGAGGCCTTTGCATTCAGCAATGCTTTAGCCAATATGGTTCAGCAACCTACTTACTTTCCTCGCATCCCAACACACAGCTCAAATCCCTTGGATCTCCTTCTTACTACAAATCCTGACTGCTATAAGATATCAGTCACCGCCCCCCTGGGTCGCTCAGACCACGGCATGGTCACTGCTTCCTGCGCAATGCAACCCGAGGTCACACAGTCATCACACACACGTATCGTTTGGCACTATAATTCCGCAAACTGGGACGAAATGCGAGATTACTTTTCCTCATTTCCATGGGCGTCTGTCTGCTTCTCTCATCCTGACCCCTCTGATATCTCACAAAACGTCACCGAAATTATCCAAGCTGGCATGGAATTATTTATTCCACGTACACAGAAAACCTCTGCAGCCACTCAAAAGCCCTGGTTCTCTAAATCCTCTGACAAGGCCAGACTTGAAAACATCAAAGCTCACAAAAAGCTTCTACACAATCCCAGTCAAGAAAACCGTCAAGCATTTAACGACGCAAGAAACCATATGTCCGCATTCTTTCTGAGGCAAAAAACTCGTTTAATAACCACATCAAAAACAAAGTCCTCTCAAGCTCCAACGGCAGCAAACCTTTCTGGAATCTTGCTAAATCTATTGGGAATAATTTCTGCAAGAACACGTTCCCACCTCTTGTCTCAGGGGATGAAATTGTTTCTACCGCCTTGGGCAAGGCTGAACTTTTTGCCTCGTTGTTAGCCGGCAATTCTACTCTCAACCCACCTCCAAATGTTCAACCACCAACAGTCCCCAATGTCGCGCATAAAATGACGGATATCATTTTCAAAACTAAAAAGGTACGAAAGATGCTCTCTTCTCTTAATACCAGAAGAGCCTCTGGCCTTGAGGAGATCCCAGCAATTGTTCTGAAAAAATGCGCACCAGAACTTGCTCCTGTCCTGACTCGTCTGTTTCAGACATCTTACAACAGATGCATATTCCCTAGTAACTGGAAAACTGCTCGAGTACAACCCGTCCCCAAGAATGGATCGAAAGCGCTTCCTAGCAACTACAAGCCTATTTCTCTCCTTTCAGTCATCTCTAAAGTGATGGAAAAGTATATAAACACCGAATTGAAAAACACAGTCTAATCAACGACAGGCAGTATGGATGCCGTCAGCGCAGATCAACTGCCGACCTCCTTTCCTTTGTCACCCATTCCTGGAACAAGTCTATAGAACTACACGGCGAATCCCAGATTGTCGCTCTAGACATATCCAAAGCATTCGACCAGGTCTGACACGCAGCGCTGCTTAATAAACTACCGGCCTATGGCCTAACACCAAAACTCTGTACGTGGATAGCAAATTTCCTCTCCAATCAACAACATTTCTGTTGTCGTGGATGGATATTCCTCTAAACTGTATCCAATTAATGCAGGAGTTCCTCAAGGTTCAGCTTTAGCCCCTACTTTGTTTCTTCTCCACATCAATGACCTCCTCTCTAGCACATCCAACCCAGTTCACAGTTACGCGGACGACAGCACCCTCCACTCAAATATACAATATTCTAAGGCTGACTCTCTAGCCCAACTTGCTTTTTTTCTCATAAGAGATACACCAGCTCTAGACCCATCACAATGAACAACCAAGTTATTCATAGTAATGAGTCCTTTTCTCTTATTGGCATTTCTGTGAATCGAAATCTTAATTGGCATCAACATGTCACATCAATTGCAGAAGCGGCTGCTAAGAAGTTAGGTTTCCTCTTCCTGGCTCGCAAATACTTTTCACCAGCTAATCTCTATACTTTATACACTTCACAAATAAGACCAAACCTCGAATACTGCTCCCACATCTGGGGTGCTGCTGCCGCTTCTACACTCGCTATCCTGGACTCCATTCAGAAGAGAGCTATACGTCTCATCGGTGACCCTACCCTCACCCAAAGCCTGCCATCCCTTGCCCACCGATGTGCCGTTGGGACCTCTCTCTCTTTTATAGATATCTGCACTGGCACTGCTCAGATGAGCTTTCTTCCATAGTTCCTCCACCTGCTGCCCCCAACAGACCTACCAGGGGAACAGAGCGAATGCACCCTTTTACTGACCAGGTCACCAGACATAGAACATCTTGTTATGCCCGCTGTTTTGTCCCGAGGACTTCCAAGTTGTGGAATTCCTTGCCGACACATGTTTTTCCTTCTCCCTCGAATCTCCAAACCTTCAAGTCCAGAATTAACAAGTTGCCTCTTTCCTCCTTGTCGACACCCACGGTACGAGAGTATTTAGGCTGTAAGCCCTCGTCGTGTGTTGTTGAAATTTTAAAAAAATATATTTTTAATTGATCAAGTCTTAATGGATGTTCGTTTTTTTTTAAATCAGTACATATCTCGAATTACCTCCCATCAACAAAGCAAAATTCAGACGTTGAAGACAAAATGTTTAATGCAGGTGGATTAAAAGTTAAGGTTTGATGGTGTAGTCGGCAAGATCATTGGTTTTTAATTCGTTCGTTTTTTATACATGAGTCTTTTATTTAAATAATCAAAATTCCATTGTTAATTTTAGCTATTCTTTATCGTATTTTTATTACCAAAGAACATTAGACATTTGTTCGATTTAGAACAGCCGGTGTACTATGTAATTTAATGATTTTATAATGTGAAACAGGAGTTCTTGATAAGTAATAAAATCACTACTTATTTTGTGATGATGAAGTAGACGCAAGTCTTTGGTTGTGTAGAGTAATAAGACGTAGCGCTTCTATTTTCAGCTCGATATTAAATATTTACCTTAATCCCATTAGTTCATAGGATATGAATTTGATGTAAGTGCCTTCGATCAAACTAGAGCGGTTTTGCGCTAACTGAACTCTAAAACTGGAAATGAAATATTGGCATATTAGCTTATATTGCACATTTATACACAGACTGTCGCAATTATCGTGTTTTCATTAGCCTTTTAATTGCATCCTTAGCAGTTCTAATAGTCTAATTATTTTCAGGAAAATCAACCTGGTTTTCTGCGTAAGCTGGAGAACAAGTTCCAGCTACGGGTCGGGTTTTCAATATTCTATAATACAGTGAGAGCCATAACGATTTGTTTATTTTTAATAGGTGATAACACATTCATTACTTAACATAAAAATATATATTATACATGTTAAAGAGTGAATATGAGAGTTTTACTTCTTAAATATTGTATGTGTTAAAAGCCCTCCTCCCTTAACCACGTAATCTTCCGTTGAATACGCTATATTCTTGAACGTATTAGAGTAACTGGCTTACGACTTCATATGTAGTTAGAAATGGTGTAAATAAATATTCGTTTGTCAAGAATTAGGATGTTAGAATGGCATATGACATGAAATTAAAAATTTGCCAGTGATTGTTTTTTAAGTGGGGGATTCAATAAATTTTTAAAATACTGTTACAAAGCACTTCAATAGACGTAGGTGCAGTGTTGCCACATCTCCAGAACTTCCCCAACACCTGGGAATTTTTGCACAATCTGGCAACACCGCCTCCCCACTCCCCCTGTGGGTGCCTGGGGTGACCCCCCTCAGGCGAAGTCTCAACCCTCTAGGACCAGAAATAACGAAGTTACCAACTTTTACCCCGTCGGAACGGATAACTGAGGTCTGCATATTCCGAACACCCTGTATATACACCCTGTATGCGCAGAGAACCCTTACACCCTGTATACGCAGAGAGATCTTATATTACGAGAAACACCTCTTGTGTAACATAGGAGTGATGACCACATTTGGATCATCCTGTATATACATCCCCTGTATACACACGGGACCGATCTGTATTCACAGAACCTTCTAGTAAAAGAAGGTCCTGGAAAATTCTGGAATGGAATGCTCCAGAATGTGGTGGAAGGTACGGCGAGTATATAAACGCGAAAGCAAGCCAGCCAGTTGAGTTCAGTTAGAGAATGTGAAGTGACTTGAACAAGCAGTAACTACTGTGAAGTGTTATAGAGTAGCGACTGTAGTTTCACTGTATTAGTGACTTTTGTTGAGAGTAGTGATTGTTAAGCCAGTTAAACTAAGTGTTTCATGAGAGAGACGTTCTAGAACTTTTATTATATCCATATTTAGACAGTAAATTAAGTGTTTGGTGAGAGAGACAGTTCTAGAACTTTATTGTATCCATATTTAGACAGTAAATAAAGTTGTTTTGTTAAAATTAAAAGTCTCACTTATCCAGAACCCGGAGAAAACGCAACAATACGCTATATTTGTAGCTTGATGAACGGCTTCAATTAAAGTGTTAAACTGATAATGTAGCATATAGTGAAAAGGTCAAGGTTTAAGGAAGGCAATTAAGAGATATTTAAGAGGCAATCACTTTTATAAAGAAAATATGACGTTTTTGCCAAACCATGATTTGGTGAGTTTCATATTATCTCTCTCTCTCTCTCTCTCTCTCTATATATATATATATATATATATATATATATATATATATATATATATATATATATATATATATATATATATATAGAGAGAGAGAGAGAGAGAGAGAGAGAGAGACGTGAGCTGATATTGTTTATATTGTATAATTCCCGTTTCTATACTGGCAATGACATCTAAAAGTACTTCTTTTTGTGTCCCTCGGAAAATTGATCTTGTAGAAAATCTTTCTTTGCAGTCGTTTGACAGTAAATGAGATTGACCTCTTAAACAGAGTGTTAAAATTCGGATTACAGTCACAAAAAGAGGTACTTTTAGATGTCATTGCCAGTATAGAAACGGGAATTAAAGTATTACCTGATTATTCAAAAAACTTTATTCGTGAAGCATGTAAAAAGAAAATCTCTAAAAATCTGAAAGAAAATAATTCCAGAAAAAACGCAAATTATAATCAAATGAAAATAGTTAAACGATTGCGAGAAAAGGATTGTTTTTATATAAAGGCGGATAAAGGCAATAAAGTTGTAATAATGGACAAAAGTGATTATAAAGAGCGAGTGAGTAATGCAGCTGAGTCAGGGACGTATAGAAAACTAGATAAAAATCCGTTACCAAAAATGATTAACGAAGTTAAAAACAGTTTTAAAAAAATGTCTAAATCTCATAACAAAGGATTTAGGAAGGCGTTTACAAGTTTTTAATCCTAAAGTCCCCAAAAAATATTGTCTCCCAAAAATTCATAAACCGGGAAAATTAATGAGGCCTATTATTTCGGATATAGATTCTCCAACATATAATTTGGCAAAGTGGTTGTCAAACGAATTTAAAAGCCTACCTATTAAACAGAAAAGTTGTTCGGTGCTAAATTCTCTTGATTTTATTGATAAAATTAAAGATGTTAAATTACTGGAAGGTGAGATTTTGATGTCATTCGACGTGGCGTCATTATTTCCTAGTGTACTCACAAAATAAACGTTGGATTATTTGGAACAATTGTTAAAATTGAACAACATAAGTGAAGACGTTTGCAAATAATATTTAACTCTAACTAGCCTTTGTATAAAGCAAAATAGTTTTCAATTTAACAATGAGTTTTTTGAACAAACTGAAGGCACAGCAATGGGCAATCCATTATCTCCTTTTATTGCAGACCTGTTTATGAGTAGATTTGAGACGGATTTAAAAAATAAACATGGATATTTCCATAGAGTTTGGTTTTGTTATGTCGACGATTTGTGTTTGACACAAATATATGTAAGGTTGAAGAATTTACTGAAAAACTAAATAGTCAATTTGATTCAATAAAATTGACCCACGAAATAGAAATCAACAATAAACTTTCGTTTCTAGATGTACTAGTTATTAAAAATAAAAATAATGGCTCGCTTGAATTCGATGTCTACAGGAAGGAAACGGCGACTATTAGTTATATTCCTAACGACTCAATTCATACGTTTGCACAAAACACGGCTAGTTTAAATTTCCTGGTAAACAGATTGATAAAATTTCCGTTAAGCAAAAATAGATTTAATACAGAATTAAAATACATAAAAAACGTGGCGAGATATAACGGTTATTCGGATGGTTTAATAGACAAATTGGTTAACAAACACAGAACAAAGAAAATGATATCTGAATGTACGATATTTAAGAAAGATAAAATAGAGACAAAAATTGTGTGTTTACCTTATGAACCACGAATCACAAAGGGTTGGGAAAGTATTTTTAAGAAAGCTGATTTACATTTGACTTTTTCGACGAAAAGTAATTTAAAAAATTTGTTGGGTAATACGAAAGACAAAGACAAAGTCACTGAAATGTCTGGTATTTATGAGATAAGTTGCAAAGATTGCAATCTTAAATACGTGGGTCAAACTAGGAGTAACATAGCCACTAGATTTCGTGAACATCTCGCACATTTACGATATGGTACCGTGGACAAATCGTGTGTGGCACAACATATATGGGATAATAATCACCACATTGACAAAGAAAATTTGAAACGTCCAAAATGTTGGACATCAAACTATGCTTGATTCATTAGAAAGTATTTTTATATCAAGGTCGATTAAGAACAAAACTTAATTGAATCGTGCGGCACCTTTAATTTCAAGCCCTTTATTTTCACTTTGCATTTGACCACTTAAACACTCCTAATTTGTCTGGTAGAATAATAAATTACTGTCAATAACTCGGCCGGTCTATACATATACTAATCTCTACGCATGTCTCGACAAAGACCCTTTCGTTTTCTTTGTATCTAAGTAGTCAATATAAATACTGTTTTTACGAAGAATTAAAATCAATATAAACATAGTTTTTATGTAGTATTTTAGTTGAATTATTTATCCTTTGTTAGAGTTAACATTGTGAACCAAACACCCGGGTTAGTTTTTTTATAAAAAAGATGAGCGGAAGTTATGGTGTTTGTTTCGCCTGATGTGCTGGTCGGCTTGCTCCAATATCCACATAGTAAATTTCTAGATCAAAAGGAACGTGCAGATTCCTTAAATAACTCGGTACCTTTCCTTTTAAGCCTATTATCCTTACATTAGATAAGGGCTCATAAATTTGCCAACCAGAAGATTAAAGCAGGTTTTCGACCTCGTAGTTTCACTACACAATAAACAAACGATGGGTCTTCAACGACAATTTGACTTCGGACTAGTTCGTTTATCTAGACGCGATATAAATACACTGTAGCTTGTAGTTTCATTTTAGAATTTTTCTTCCTCTGAAGACGTTGACATGGTCAACGATACGATCGTAAGGTCTCTGAAATATGTGTTGTGATGATTTGGGTTCTCCCAGTGTACTTATCGTTTGATAATATTATTATCTAAGAGATACGGAAACTCTCGCCATAGTTTCCCACGAGTAAAAGTTATAACACTACACTTATCTAAATTAAGGTAAAGGTGATTTATGCTACAATATGTAATCAAGCTGTTAAGGTCGGCCTGTAAACGCAAACAGTCTTGTTCACAATTAATAGGAATAAATAATTTGATGTCGCCGGCATACATAAAAAAGTTACAGAATTGAAAACATGTATTTATATCATTAACGTATACCAGAAATAATAGTGGCCCAAGGTGGGATCCTTGGGGTACACCTGATGGTAATTCGTCAGGGATAGATTCATAATCTAATACGGATATAAACTATTATCTATTTCTAATATACGAACTGACCCAACGCAGGAGAACTCCATTCACACCGATCCCTTCCAGCTTTCTCAACAAAATTCTATGATTAATTGTATCAAAGGCCTTGGAAAAATCGGTGTCACAGCATCCACGTGCTTTTCTGTTTCTAAAGATCTTAACAGAAATTCTGTATATGGAGTTAAGTTGGTGTCAAGCGACCTGCCTCTGGAAAATCGTCAGCAGAAATCTGATCCTGCCATTCCTGAAAATTTAGATGAGACCGAAAACATTAACAATTACTTTGTAAACTCAGTATCAACTTTGCCTGCTGATCATCAGTATATGGAACATTTTACCAAAAATAGGTTTAAAGAGAATCATTCTTTTAATTTTATTTTGCCAGATGTTGAGGATGTCATAAAAGAGATTCAGAGGCAAAAACTATACCTAGCTGGCTATGATGGACTCACAGGAATTATGCTACAGATACTCATTACATGGATAGCTGAACCCATTACACATGTAATTAATGCTTCATCTGTGTCAGGTATGATACCTGCGGAGTGAGAAGTGAGTAAGGTGAACCCGATGGCGAAAGTTCACGAAGTTTTAGCACTAAAAGATCTCAGGGTTGCATAAATCCCCTGATCTTGAAAATAGCTGAATCACTTGTATAGAGAGAATTAGTCCACTATGTGAATAAAAATCATATTATACCAAAAGAGCAGTCTGCTCTCCGCAAACAGCATGGAACAGCTACAGCTTTGATAAGTATTGTGGATGATGTTTGAATTTTCGCTTGGTTCTTAGTGAAGCACCTTTTCTTTTTTTTTTGTTCCCTCAGGGCTCGTCCGCGGCCTTGCCGCCCCGATAGCACCGCAACCCTTGGTTGATTGTGCATACCCCTAGTCTTACTCCACCCATTCCAAAATCACTGTGCCTTGAACTAGTCTGCACAGCGATTGGTAGGGTGAAGTTTTATATTGCTCTGTCTCCGGTCTAGAGTGACCGTAGATCAGTTGTCTTTTCCGGTCCAGAGCTATACACTCGCACAAGATGTGCTGGGCTGATTCCTCCCCCTCGCCGCAGAGTCTGCATGCGAGGTCCCCTTCGAACCGCCCCATTTTATGTAGGTGTTTCTTGACGGCCATGTGTCCCGTCAAGAGACCTGTTGTGTTTCTGAGCTGTCCTCTGCTAAGGTTTAGCAGCTCCACAGCTCTCTTTGAACTGGGTCCGTCAATTATTGACTTCCCATGTCTGAGCCCTGGACAGTCCGCCCAGTACACCTTGTGTTGGTTTCTGACCCAGGACTTAATGGCTCCCCTGGCAGTGCTCTTTGACACGCCCAGAGCCGGTTCTGGTCCCATAAATGGTTCTGCTGACCCTCTCTTCGCGAGACTGTCAGCTTCTTCATTGCCTTTGACCCCCGAGTGACCCGGCACCCAGATGAGGGTCACCTCATTCTGCCCAGCCAGGTCGCTCGTCTCGTCTCGGCACTCACTCACCAGCCAGGAATTTACCCGTGGGCTACTTAGTGCCTTAAGGGCTGCCTGGCTGTCTGTGGCTATGAGGATCCGCTTGTTGGTGTAGCCCCTCCTCTTGTTCTCCCGCACACAGTGCAGGATGGCGTACATCTCGGCCTGAAACACCGTTGCATGGGCTCCGAGGGAAATACTGTGACTTACCCTCGGTCCTTCCGAGTAAACACCTGCCCCCGTCCCACGCTCCCCGCCAGATCCGTCCGTGAACCAGACGAGCGCGTCCCGTGGTATGCCCGGCGTCTCCTCCCGCCATGCCCCGCGATCAGGGATTTCCACTGTGAAGTTGTTTTCCCTGCACATTCGCGGGCTCGCGAAGTCTGACCTCATTTCAAGCATGGGTTCCTTCATGATCTCCTGAATTTTGCAGTGGCCCCTGAAGCCTGGGTTGATCTTCAGTCTACCAGTGAAGCACCTTGGTTAAGTAAAAGATAATAATAATACCCAAAAAACTTGGTAAAACTTCATAGCGGTTATTAACTTGAGTGAGACACAGTGTTTCGGTCTTACGACCATTTTTTACAATCTGACTTCAGATCCGAAGCACAGAATAATCGGAAGTATGATAGTCACACTATGGTGTATTAATAGCATAATATAAGCTGTAAATTTTAAGGAAAGCCGCAATGGAATGATTCATCTGGCAATCTGGCACATATGGCAGTACCTAATTCAAAATTGTATTAAGCGGAAATTAATAAAGAACCGGAATTTTCTCACGTTCTTGGTAAAGCACCTCGTTTAAGTAAAAAAAAATAATAGCAAAAACTTCATATGGGTTATTAACTTGAGACACAGTGTTTCGGTCCCATGACCATTATCGATAATATATCTTATGCTTAATAAAATATACCCTGTAAAGCTTTGACTGGTTTTTGTTATTTTTTTTTTACTCTGTGATAATTCCTTGTGACTATCACATTTTCGATCACCTATATATACAACAGAACCACCTACTAATTTCCTCGAATGCTTGCATAATAATAATTATAAATGGAAGCACTTATGTATAGCTACCTACCTGTCCAATTAAATATAGATATCGTTATCAGGTCTCTCTATCAATAAGTTCATAAGTACTCTATGATTAGCATAATATTATACGTAAATATCCTGACAGCTCCACCAGCTTATTTACACGTTTGTGTACATTCATAGTTACAGGACTGGATTAAATGCGATTTGTTTTGGAGTAATAAAATATGTAAATGTTTATATAGGATGGAAACATTTATCATCAACTTACATGAAAGTTCTATTTTCATTCGACTATCGAGTAACATTAGGCAGATACTCGAGTGCACGTACGTGGTTGAGTGGGAACGTCTCAGCTTTTAGTCCTCTTTTTATTACATTATTTATCTAATGTTTTTCTGTATCACTGCTGGTGGTAGTAATTAACGTATGAAAAAAAGGCGACATAAAAAAATTGGAACGCTAAAGTGGACTTGCGAAATGTCGAATTTGTAGTCATTTTTTTCTTTAACGTCGGTCTATTTCACCGACTATGGCCAATCACCGACGCCAGGGAGCAGTTTCACCTCACTATCCTGGAAATTTTGCCTGCTGCCTTTCTGTAAAAAAGGTAGCGATCTTTAACGTACCCAACATCGCATGGACACGGGACCGACGGCTTTACGCCCCCTCCGAAGGGCAGAACGTGCAGACATTCAACTTGCTAAAATACAATGTCACAACCTCGGTTGATGTTAATTGTACAGTATGTACTGAAAAAGTGAAATGGGAACTCTGGGAATCGAACCCGGTACCCCTCGGTTCAGAAGTACACGCCCTTAGCACTGAACCACCGAGGCTCTAGTAGTTAATAGTTAAGTACATTTAGTGAAATTTGCAGTTTCTATTATTTTTTTGCCAAACTCTAAGGATTTCAAAATGGCGACTAATGTGTTTGTATACTTAGAACGATTTTGTAAACATAATAACTTTAGAAAGCTTTTTTAGCTAATGACTTTAGTTAACCTATTAAATCCCATAATTCTCTACTGAACATTTTTTGCAAAAATTTTCAGTAGAGAATTATGGGAATTATGAGAAACAATTTGCCATATTTTGTATAAAATTTAACAATAATTTCTAGGCCTTTGAGACTGGCAACTTTAGTTGCTACTGGGATAATGTATAAAAAAACGAGAACGTGCGTGCCTTTGCAAAAATTGTCACAAAGCAATAAAGCGCAACAGTAAAACTTAATGTATTTTTATTAAAATTATTCCAAAACATTATTTTAGATTGTGAAAAGTTTTAAAACAATTATCAGGATGAAGTACGACGTCACATTTTATACATGTAAATGTAGTACGACGTCCACAAATTTTACAGCGACAGAATTTTGATGCTCCTTTTTGTATTACATGATCAGTTCGGTCTCTGCGAATGTCTTCTAATTAGACAGGTGAAAATTCTAATTAACTTCGAACACCTGATGTAGACGGGGTTTCATAACTTTTCAGCATAAAAGGTAAGCACATTGACGTCTAAATTCTAATAATGGTATATCATGTCCCAATTTTCTATACTTAGAGTACCCAACTTTGCACGCAACAGACATCTATGGCCCAGGCAAAAAGGTCACGACTACCTTTTTGATCTGATTCTGCATGGATATTTTGCAATAAATTGGTCAAATATATCAACACCTTCCATATTAGCGTTATATTGTGCAATAGGTCTCGGCATCTCTACAGCAACTGTTCTCTTTTTGGATCTAGAATATCAACTTCTTCATAGGGTGTACGTCGTTGCCACAATTTGTCAAAACTGTAACAGCATTATTATCGTTCCAACGAACTATTAGAAGAACCAGTAGACTACGTGGCTGTTTCTCCCCTACATTCTTTTTTCAGTTGTTTTATCGGGTAACGTCATTTCAGAATTACATCTATTTTTTCGCATAGTTCAAGTTCCGCCTATCGGCCGCGCATTAAATACTTCTCAAACAGTCCTATCGATGTAAATAGACTAGCAAAATACAGTCTTGTTCCTTTTTTACTTTCAAATAATGAACAAGCATCAATGACCTCCTCTCTAGCACATCTAACCCAGTCCACAGTTACGCGGACGACAGTACCCTCCACTCAAATATACAATATTCTAAGCCTGTCTTTCTAGACCAATTAGATGAGGATCGCAGACTTATGGAGGGTTCTGTCTCCGTGGATCTCCAAAAAATATTAGACTGGGGAAGTAGAAATCTTGTACAATTCAACCCCACCAAATATCAATTTTGCTTTCTTTCTCATAAGAGATACACCAGCCCTAGACCCATCACAATGAACAACCAAGTTATTCAAAGTAATGAGTCATTTTCTCTTGTTGGCATTTCTGTGGATCGACATCTTAATTGGCACCAACATGTCACATCAATCGCAGAAGCGGCTGTTAAGAAATTAGTTTTCCTCATCCGGGCCCGCAAATACTTTTCTCCAGCTAATCTCTATACCTTATATACTTCACAAATAAGGCCAAACCTCGAATACTGCTCCCACATCTGGGGTGCAGCTGCCGCTTCTACACTCGCTATCCTGGACTCTATTCAAAAGAGAGCGATACGTCTCATCGGTGACCCTACACTCACCCAAAGGCTGCCATCCCTTGCCTAACGACGTGTCGTTGGTTACCTCTCTCTCTCTTTTATAGATATCTACACGGGCACTGCTCAGAGGAGCTCTCTTCCATAGTTCCTCCACCTGCTGCCCCCAACAGATCTACCAGGGGAACAGAGCGAATGCATCCTTTTACTGTCCAGGTCACCAGACATAGAACATCTTGTTATGCCCGCTCTTTTGTTCCTAGGACTTCCAGGTTGTGGAATTCCTTGACGGCACATGCATATCCTTCTCCTCCGAACCTCCAAACCTTCAAGTCCAGAATTAACAAGTTGCCTCTTTCCTCCTTGTCAAACCCACGGTACGATAGTATTTAGGCTGTAAGCCCTCGTGGTGTGTTGTTGAAATAAAAAAAGCCATAACACGACATCTTCTCCTTGCCCAAGGCCGGTTTTTAGAAGTCTAGTTGACGCCCTACAATATGGTTCAACATGGTGAATATAACCAGAAGGATCAGCAGCAACCCATACCTTGAAACCAAGCCTTATAAATTGTTTAGCACCATGTCTGCCATAATATGGGATTATGCTTTCACTTACTTCAACGTAGAATTTAAAATATCAAACACTGGGTGTATTTTATACATTTTGTCGGTACCATCGTTGCCATCGTTATTTGCCAACTGTATAAAATTTATAAGGTCATCACATCTGTTCTTTCTCATTGCATCTGCAACAAGTGAGACTTGTACATCGTGGTCTTGTTTCCAGTATAAACGTTTCTATGGCAATGGGTGATATCCGGAATTACTCCAACAAAAACTAAAAGTTTTTCCGAAGAACTACTAAAATTATGCACTAACATCTAAAAGCATCAATTGGCGATGATATTTAATATTTTGAAAAATCTTCGGTCGTAGATGCAAAATCAGGGAATATATCAGAAATATTTGAAACATTCAGTGTACTTGTATTTGATTTCCAATGCAAAGATGCTTGTCGTTCTCGCTTAACCCGTCTAATTTTTGTCACACAACTTTTTAAGGTTCTTGGTTGGCAAGTAAACACTCTCGACTTCCGAATCAACTATGTTACTATTAGATTCAGCTTTATAATCTACAATTGTTCGAGATCGTAAAATACGACCAGAAAGGTTATCAATGTCACCCAGAACTTCTTTATCAGAGAAATCTGAATCCCTGTCAGTTTGCGCACCAGATGGTTCATCCATCGGAATTATAATAATGCTCTCTGGAATGTCGTCAATGTCTTTAAACATCACCAGTAACTCGTCAAGACTTAATCCGTCGCCTTGTTTTCCACGAAAGTACCTATGAAAGTGTAAAAACTCTTAACTTTGAGATAAAATTTCAATTGACTACAGTAATACCCAAGTGCTAACTAAAGTTGCCAGTAGTCATGTTTACAGAGGCACACAGCTGCCCTTATGTGTTTTAAATCATTTAAACAGAAATCAATTAATTATAGTTTAAAAAAGAATATAACAGTTAATTAGAAAATAAAGACTTCCCGTTAGTACTCAGATAAACATTTTCTCATAATTTTTTTAGTAACGGGGGCTAATAAACTCCGGGGCAACTAAAGTTGCCAGTAGGCTTGAATGGGTTGTATACAATCCTTATAGTCGTAACAGAGAGTGATTAAAAAACCAATCGGATCGGTATTACCTACTCTAAGAAGCTTTTTGTTTTTTAGTGAATTTTTATTAAAAATTTTTTAAAAAAATTCACTAATAGAGAGGTATCGATGGTGAGACTTTGCAAAAATTCTTTCAAATGAGCGCGAATTAGGACCCCTAGAACCCATATCCGGGGTCAGTTTGAATTTTTATATGTTTATATATATATATATATATATATATATATATATATATATATATATATATATATATATATATATATATATATATATATATATATATATATATATGTATCCGTCTGATAACTCAAAAAATAATTAACCGATTTAGATGAAACTCGGCAAGTGCCTTTCTTTTATTAATGGCTTGGATGAGTAATCGGACGGGGTTTTCCGGGAAAATTTTGAGTTTTCTTTCAAAAAAAAATTTTTTTCCGAACATTTCGATAAAATTTGGTCTACATATTGCTTTGGGAAATACCTAACTATGTGCCAAAATTCAGCTTTCTCGGGTTACAGAAAATTGAGCTATTCAAATTTGAAACATTTATGTTTAAATCATAAGTATGTGGTTGCTGTTGGTTAGTCAATGCTTTTCTTATTGACTCATGAAATTCATTTGTAAGTTTCCGAGAAATGTCAATAATACTGAATTCACTGATTGTTAATCATTGGAAGCATTTACGATTATATATAACCCTATTGTAATGTATTATCATTTATCACCTCTGTAGTATAATTATTTTTGCCTTACAACTCGCAGCGTTTTTAGTCAATTGTTGTTATTAATAGTCAATAGTTTCTTTCCGAATACACAAACCTTCCATTGACTTCTGCTTCTGCCGCTGTTACAGTCCTTTTATTTAGAGCTAGAGTTGTAACCACTCATACAAACAGTGTTTTTTAACCACGTGGCTGGGCGACTGACCGAATTCATTCCCAGTTGCTGTTGATTTACTCATATTCTCTTAATATATGTAGTGTATTAAGACAAGGGAAAAAGAAATAAAACATATATAACTGTGCACATTTTGATTATATTTTAGGGTGCTTGAGAGAGGTATTGTCACAGCATAATATCTTATTAAAGTTCATTTGTAAATAGGTTTAATTTTTATATGTTTATATATATATATATATATATATATATATATATATATATATATATATATATATATATATATATATATGATAACTCAAAAAATAATTAACCGATTTCGATGAAACTTGGCAAGTGCCTGTCTTTTATTAATGGCTTGGATGAGTTCGTTATCCAGAAAAATCAGACGGGGTTTTTCGGAAACATTTTGAGTTTTCTTTCGAAAAAAATTTTTTTCTCCGAAAGTAACAAAGCTGTTTCAATGAAATTTACTATATATGTTGCCTCAACCTTACTACGTACCAAAATTCAACTTTCTAAGTTTAGAGAAAATTGAGTTATTCAAATTTTAAATTTTCTTTCGAAAAAAATTTTTTTCTCCGAAAATTACAAAGTTATTTTAATGAAATTTTGTGGATATCTTGCCTTAGGAAAAACCTTACTACGTATTGAAATTAAACTCTCTAAGTTTATAGAAAATTGAGTTATTTAAATTTGAAGCATTTAATAAAAATTCACTACCATAACGCACTTGCTGCGTCCCGAGTTTTTTTTTCTAAATTAAAAAAACGGGCCAATGTTTAAAAAATCATTTTATGGAAAATGTTTCCTAAAAAATTTCAAAAATAACCACCACCCACATATTTCCTTATTTCATATAAAGACTGTCAATAAAAAAAAACGTCTGTTCGCAGCAAGTGCGTTATGAAAGTAAATTTCCATAGCACACGCAGTTTTCTAACATTATTTTGCTTGTTATGTTTATCCAATAATTGCTTAAGTGTATTATTGTGCTCACAAGATGAATCAAACCGCCTCACAGATGAGGCAGTTCGATCCATATAATGTATATGTTTTAAGAATAATTTAAATCGCCGCGAAAATGGTGTGGTATGTCTATGTACCTATATATTTTTTATTTTGTAGCCAAATATCCTATGAATCATGTGTTGGCATTACATTTAAATATATAGAGCATTCAAAGATCTTCTCATATATTAATTCTGAGGCGTTTTTCTCAACACAAATTTAAGTTATCTTGAATTAAAGAAATTTAAAAGCTACGACACGCTCCTAAATATTTATTTAGGCGTTGTGTACTGTGCGCGTTGGGGCGGTTGACACAACGGATGTCTTAGTTTGTTTTCTTTGAATGTTGGAAAGCTAGAAAATCTGCCTGATAAATTGAAACAGCCAGAGTTGTCAGTTTCGAAATTTTATTACACAAACTTGGGAACTTTCCCTCGTTAGGAAAATTAACGGTAATATTTATTTCTGGAATTGATTTGTTATTCAGAAAGCTATATGGTAACATCGGCAGCTAAAGGGTTTAAGCCTGCTTTTAAGTTGTGATCCAAACAACAACTAAATAAAAAGCTTATAAGTTGAATAAAAATTTTACAATTAAAACATTTTTGTAATGTAGTCTGGGGAGATTTATCTATAGTTTTGGCATTATGAAATGACCAACGAGACGTTTCTTGGTCACGTGGTCAGAAATTAAATTGCTATTGGTTTGTTGTGTTATTTGCATTCCTATAGCAAAATGGCGCAGTTTATCTGGCGTTATATATGTCATATCAATTTATTTTTATTTTAGGTTAATGAGAGAATAGGCTGTTTTTCGATTAATCACTTTAGTTTTTATGAAAAGCTTGTGAATTAAATCATTGTCGAAAACAACAAAGTTGTTTGATCATATTGTGAAATAAGTGAGTTGTCCAAGACACTAACCTATAAAATAAGTTATGTTAAATTCTTTCATACAGGAACCGTACGTATGCAATCAGGACTGTTAAAAATTGTGTAAATATTACAACATTTGAAAATAATGTAATATATATATATATATATATATATATATATATATATATATATATATATATATATATATATATATATATATATATATATATATCTATATATATATATATATATATATATATATATATATATATATATATATATATATATATATTATTAATTTAAAATCGAAACTTAAAAATTAATAATGAATATATAAACGTTGGATAAATGATTATATCAAGCGAACGGCTATACCACGTTGTTCTCGTCCGATCACCGAAGTTAAGCAACGTCGGGAACGGTCAGTGCCTGGCTGGGTGACCGCCGGGGAACACCGTGTGCTGTTGCCTTTTTTTCTTAGCTAGTAACATTTCTGTTATTTTCTTATTAGCGAATTTTTATTTAAAAAAAATTAGGCTCTTTTTATTTAAAAAAATTTTCAAATTCGCCAATAGAGAGGTTTCGATGGTGAGACTTTGCAAAAATGTTTTCAAATGAGCGCGAATTTGGGCCGCTAGAACGCGAAACCAAGGTCCGTTTAAATTTTTATATGTTTATATATATATATATATATATATATATATATATATATATATATATATATATATATATCCACATGATAACTGAAAAAGTTATTCACCGATTTTGATGAAACTCAGCTAGAATTTTTATTTCATCATTAGCTTGGATGAGTTCGTTAGCCAGCCCTATCGGACCAGTTTTTCTAAAAAAAAAATTTTTTCTGAAAGAAATTGTATCTCAAAAAATAACCATGTTATTTTGGTGAAATTTGGTTGGTATGTTGTTCTCGTAAATACCTTACTCTAGCAAAATTAACTTTCCAGGTCTATAGAAAATTGAGTTATACAAATTTGATGTATTTAATGAAAATTCGCTACCATAACGCACTTGCTGCGTCCCGAATTTTTTTTAGTGTAGAGGCAGGCAAATCATAATAATTTTCTTTATATGCATTCTCGAATCACTGATTCCCCGTAAGCAATAAAATATACTACGATACTACCTAATTAACTGAAGTGTTCTGTGTAATCAATAAAACGTTTGTTGCTAAATATAGGCAAACTAAGTACATACTCTTTGCTAAAAGCCCCCGCAACAAGTGGCCTTGTGTTTTAAGAAAACAAAGGTTCAAATTGCTGTTGCAGTTACTATTATTTAAAAGGTTTAAGTTGATCATTAAATTAAGTCACGAGAGATTTCTAAGTTGAACGGGCTAAACAGTAATGTCCTAAATACGTTCTAAAATTCGTCTTATAAACAAACAGTAAACAGATGAAAATTGAAGCAAAAGTAAGCTAGACGACAATGCTGAATATTTAACGTCATTGTGTAAGGAACAAATCAAGTAGATTTTGGTACAATTTTTATTTTCTGATTTTGTTAACTGCGAGGGTCGAACAATAATAACCCGTGTTTGAAGACAGGTGGCGTTATGCTGAGGTTAGTTGGCATTCGCTTTACCGTCGTGTACTGTCATCTGTTAAACGACACCATATTAAATTTCAGCCTGATTTATTGGTTCGCTTTTATTTGGCGGCCAGTTGTATCATCTTGAGGCAAAAAACTCGTTTAATAGCCACATCAAAAACAAAGTGTTCTCAAGCTCCAACGGCAGCAAACCCTTCTGGACTCTTGCTAAATCTATTGGGAATAATTTCTGCAAAAGCACGTTCCCACCTCTTGTCTCACGGGATGAAATTGTTTCTACCGCCCTGGGCAAGGCTGAACTTTTTGCTTTGTTGTTCGCCGGCAATTCTACTCTCAACCCACCTCCAAATGTTCAACCACCAACAGTCCCCAATGTCGCGCATAAAATGACGGATATCACTTTCAAAACTAAAAAGGTACGAAAGATGCTCTCTTCTCTTAATACCAGGAAAGCCTCTGGCCTTGACGAGATCCCAGCAATTGTTCTCAAAAAATGCGCACCAGAACTTGCTCCTGTCCTGACTCGTCTGTTTCAGATATCTTACAATAAAGGCATATTCCCTAGTAACTGGAAAACTGCTCGAGTACAACCCATCCCCAAGAAAGGATCCAAAGCGCTTCCTAGCAACTACAGGCCTATTTCTCTCCTTTCAGTCGCCTCTAAAGTGATGGAAAAGTATATAAAGACCGAATTACTAAAATTTCTTGAAAAACACAGTCTAATCCACGACAGGCAGTATGGATTCCGTCAGCGCAGATCGACTGCCGACCTCCTTTCCTTTGTCACCCATTCTTGGAACAAGTCTATGGAACTACACGGTGAATCTCAGATTGTTGCTCTAGACATATCCAAAGCATTCGACCAGGTCTGGCACGCAGCGCTGCCTAATAAACTTCCGGCCTATGGCCTACCACCAAAACTTTGTACCTGGACAGCAAATTTCCTCTCCAACAGGAGTATTTCTGTTGTTGTGGATGGCCATTCCTCTAAACTGTATCCAATTAATGCAGGAGTTCCTCAAGGTTCAGCTCTAGCCCCTACTTTGTTTCTTCTCCACATCAATGACCTCCTCTCTAGCACATCCAACCCAGTTCACAGTTACGCGGACGACAGGACCCTCCACTCAAATATACAATATTCTAAGCCTGTCTCTTCAGCACAATTAGATGAGGATCGCAGACTCATGGAGGGTTCTGTCTCCGTGGATCTCCAAAAAATATTAGACTGGGGAAGTAGAAAACTTGTACAATTCAACCCCACCAAATCTCAGTCTTGCTTTCTTTCTCATAAGAGATACACCAGCCCTAGACCCATCACAATGAACAACCAAGTTATTCAAAGTAATGAGTCGTTTTCTCTTGTTGGCATTTCTGTGGATCGAAATCTTAATTCGCACCAACATGTCATATCAATTGCAGTAGCGGCTGCTAAGAAATTAGGTTTCCTCTTCCGGGCTCGCAAATACTTTTCACCAGCTAATCTCTATACCTTATATACTTCAAAAATAAGGCCAAGCCTCGAATACTGCTCCCACATCTGGGGTGCAGCTGCCGCTTCTATCCTGGACTCCATTCAAAAGAGAGCTATACTTCTCATCGGTGACCCTACCCTCACCCAAAGGCTGCCATCCCTTTCTCACCGACGTGCCGTTGGTGACCTCTCTCTCTCTCTCTCTCTCTCTCTTTTATAGATATCTGCAGGGGCACTGCTCAGAGGAGCTTTCCTCCATAGTTCCCCCACCTGCTGCCCCCAACAGATCTACCAGGGGAACAGAGCGAATGCACCCTTTTACTGTCCAGGTCACCAGACATAGAACGTCTTGTTATGCCCGCTCTTTTGTCCCGAGGACTTCCAAGTTGTGGAATTCCTTGCCGGCACATGTTTCTCCTTCTCATCCGAACCTCCACACCTTCAAGTCCAGAATTAACAAGTTGCCTCTTTTCTCCTTGTCAACACCCACGGTAAGATAGTATTTAGGCTGTAAGCCCTTGTGGTGTGTTGTTAAAATTATAAAAAAAATTCATACGTGTCTCGTATTTCTCGATTTGGAAAAAGGGCAATATCGATCCGTAATTCGCTTCTTATTTTTGGATGGAAAAACATGCGAAGAAATAAAAGCGAAGTTGGATGCTGTCTATGGGGACCCTTCAGCATCTATGATAACAGTGAGATATTGGTTCAACGAATTTAAACGTAGTCGTACATCCTTTTATTAAGGCGCAGCCCGGCCGCGCGGAGACGTGGTTACCGGGGAACTCGTTGAAAAGGTACATGACATGATTCTCGCTGATCACGGAATGCGCGAAGATTTATATTTTACATGATAAGTTTAATATGAGAGAGGTGTCAGTCGCGATTGCTTGCGGTGGACAACAAGCGGATACGATTGTCAATGTCGTAGCAATGTTTGGATCTCTTTAAGCGAAATTCGCAGGAGATTTTGCGTCGAGTCGTCGCCGTTGATGAAAACTAGATACAATATTATACGCCAGACATCAAGCAACAATCAACACAATGGATTTTCCCGGGTGAATCTGCTCCAAAAAAGGCAAAGACTGTCATCGGCCGGAAAGGTCGTGGCCACGATTTTGCCCGCGCGGGCCATAAAGTACACTTTATGGCCCGTGGGCATAAAATACACCATTGTGTAGTTGGTAACTAAGCAATAAAAACACATTAATGAACTAGTATGACATAAAAATTATTATGTTTCCGAAATTGTTTTCATTTTCACTTATTTGTTTAACATTTCTCAAGCAAGTTTTGAAATACTTTCTAAGCCAATTTGGGTAGAAATATTTTGTCAATAAAATAGTTACGATTTTCAAACTTTCTAAAAATGTCTTTAAATGAGTGTGAATTAGTTTAGCTGAAACATACGAGAAGGTATTTAAAAGCAGTTAGCCTACAACAGAAAACGCAATAACTTTTTTAAACAAAATTGTATTTATTTAACATACTCTACTTTTAAACATACACATTTAGCAGAATGTTCACAAAGCAATACTGAACAATTAAAAAAATTCTTTATCTTGGTATTTAACCCACTTCTTAGAGGCACATGTGTCTTCGTTGTTTATTGAAATCGTTTATCTTTTAAATGTTTTTTCGGTTGTGGGAATAAATAATAGTCTGATGGTGCCAAATCCGGGGAATTGAGCGGGTGGTTAACCAATTGAAACTCAATGTTATCAATTGTTTGCAGTGTAATTAACGACTTGTGCGCAAGAGCGTTGTTTTGCGAAATAATCACACCTTTGGCCAGTTCTCCGTGGGGTTTTTCTACAACTTTTTTTCTTCGTAATTTGGTTCGTAACTCACTATAATATGATCCTGTGACAGTTCTACCCTGTTCCAGAGAATCCGGTAAAATTGTCCCATCTATGTCGCAGAAAACTGAAGCAAGAACCTTGTCGGCCGATTTTTGGAAATTTTCGGATTGTGGAAATAAATGCTTTTATTTATCCATTACTCTTAGTCTCTGGATCATAGTGATGAACAAATGTTTCATCGATCCAAAAACGCCTTTCATTTCTTCCCCAAAATGGTGACATATTCCTTTGACATTGCCAAACGACCCCGCTACTGATCAGCGTTCAAGCACTTCGGAATCCATTTTGGTCGGAAGCTTTTCTCTTCCCAAGTTGTGAAGAACAATGTAAAAGACACTTTCATAGGTAATGTGCAATGTATCTGCTATGTGTTTTAGGCCAATTCATCAATCTTTTAGGATAATTTTATGGACATAATCAATGTGTTCTTGACTGATCACAGAAGTTGGTCTTCCAAAGGTGTGCTCATCTTTGGCATTTGAGGCCAATATTTGCAAAACTCGCTAATCGACAGCTGAACATTGGTTTAATACTTAGAAATGTTCAGTTTCATAAGGCGAATCGTTTGGTCGACTCAGTTCCGCTCAGAACAAGCTTTTTGATACCTAAATTTAACATCAAAAGAGCTAGTTATTTGCAAAAGTAGCCATATGCTTCACAGAATTAGTTACAAAACTCGCTGAGTGCATTAGAACCAATAGCCTGTAGCCGTAGCCTTGACGGCGTGAGCTGTTTTATTTAGTCGATTGTTGATGTTGTAGTGTGTTCATTTGTTTTCACGTCTTATCTGCTACGGCAATATCAATGCTTGTTAAAGTGTTATCCATGCCCCGCTGGGAAGGTACGTAAAAAAGAACGTAATCCAGAAAACTACAAAAGGAATGTTGATAAACGTATGCGGTAGGTATGTCACTTTTTTTTAAGCGTGTCATAGAACCTTTTAATAAATCTCCGCTGTTCTATTTCAATCATTTAGTACATACTTTGGCAGTATCCGACCTGCAAGCATGATGGTCGACCAGGTCAACATTATTATGGCAAAACACTAACGCTGGCGTACTTGTGCGAATCTAAAGACAAGGTAGAGCAAGATATGCGAATACTGGCTTACTGCACAGGGGACAAACCCAAGAGAGGTAAAACAGGACACGCTAAGGTTTCTATACAATACAATATCCGTTTGAAAGATGGTCACTTAATTAGGGTATGCAGAAATGCCTTTTTGGGAATACCAAATATTAGTTAAGATAGTATTCAAAGAGTATTGCGAAATTTTACGCATTACTGGGTCTCCCCTGGTGGTGATCGAGTAGGTGTAGAAAACATTGACAAGCAAAAAAGCATAAAACAGTTCATTGAATCAATTCAGTGACAATTGCCTTTTCTGCCAGAATTATTTATTATCAAATTCACGTTAGCCAAGTTCTATATTACTGACACCATTGTAAAAATTAGTATCGTACTGTTCCATGTTCCATTGCAGAACGCAGAACTTAGAAGTATGTGGCCAATGAACGCCATGTTCAAGGCCAATAAACCCAACCAACCAAACCAATCAATTCAGTGACTTGAATCACACTATTGCCGAAGCAAATCAAGTGCCCGGATGTACTTACCATGTTAATTTACTTTTAAAAAGCTCTTCAATCAATATCTGGCAAAAACTCAAATTTCAGAAAATACGTAAATGCTTATTACAATATTGCATTTGAAACCCCACAGACTTGACTGCCGCTCTATCTTTTTTTATTTTTTATTTCAACAAAACACCACGAGGGCTCACAGCCTAAATACTATCGTACCGTGGTTGTAGACAAGGAGGAAAGAGGCAACTTGTTAATTCTGGACTTGAAGGTTTGGAGGTTCGGAGGTGAAGGAAAAACATGTACCGGCAAGGAATTCCACAATTTGGAAGTCCTCGGGACAAAAGAGCTGGCATAACAAGATGTTCTATGTCTGGTGACCTGGACATTCGCTCTGTTCCCCTGGTAGGTCTGTTGGGGGTAGCAGATGAAGGAACTATGGAAGAAAGCTCCTCTGAGCAGTGCCCGTGCAGATATCTATAAAATAGAGAGAGGTCACCAACGGCACGTCGGTGGGCAAGGGATAGCAGCTTTTGGGTGAGGGTAGGGTCACCGATGAGACGTATAGCTCTCTTGGAGTCCAGGATAGCGAGAGTAGAAGCGGCAGGTGCACCCCAAATTTGGGAGCAGTATTCGAGGTTTGGCCTTATTTGTGAAGTATATAAGGTATAGAGATTAGCTGGTGAAAAGTATTTGCGAGCCCGGAAGAGGAAACCTAATTTCATAGCAGCCGCTTCTGCAATTGATGTGACATGTTGGTCCTCATTGAGATTTCGATGCACAGAAATGCCAACAAGTGAAAAGGACTCATTACTTTGAATAACTTGGTTGTTCATTGTGATGGGTCTAGGGCTGGTATATCTCTTAAGAGGTAGAAAGCAAGACTGAGATTTGGTGGAGTTTAATTGTACAATATTTCTACTTCCCCAGTCTAATATTTTTTGGAAATCCACAGTGACAGAACCCGCCATGAGTCTGCGATCCTCATCTAACTGGGCTAAAGAGACAGGCTTAGAATAATGTATATTTGAGTGAAGGTTGCTGTCATCCGCGTAACTGTGAACTGGGTTGGATGTGCTAGAGAGGAGGTCATTGATGTGGAGTAGCAACAAAGTAGGGGTTACAGCTGAACCTTGAGTGACTCCTGCATTAATTGGATACAGTTTAGAGGAATCGCCATCCACGACAAGAGAAATATATTCTTCCTGGGGACTAAGGAATAGCTTACGTCAATGACGAGTGGCGAATGGAAGGCAATAATTAATAATTGTGGCTCTACGCCATGAAAGCAAAGGGCTTTTTCAAATTACTTAAATACACTAAACCAAAAACAGTCACCTTTTCGTTTGGTTGCCAAAAGAATCTGGCCTTTCCACGGTTGCCTGACCAATCTGCCTACTTCAGCCAGCAAATAAATTACCACAATGTGACAGTCGTGTGTGGTAGCTCGCAAATTCAGATAAGACACACAAATGCCCTTTCATACTTATGGACCGAAATTCAATCACAGAGAAATTCTAATGCCATAGCATAGTTCGAGATGTTTTGGTGAACCCCAATTTTGAAAATTCCGCAACAAAAATTAATTTATTTGTTCACGGCTGTGGCGACCAAAACAAGATTACCATAATGATAGCTATGCTGGCCCACTGGCTTCAAGAAGAGGCGCCAAAAAACATTAATGGTCTAGAACTGATTTTCCCGATGGTTTGACATTTCTTCATTTCCCCATAACCGGGTTTTTGGTTGAAAAGGGTATAAATAAGACCCCAATAATTGTCGAACCCTATCAATATGATGATTTAATTGAGAAACATGCTACTGTTGGAAAGTTGGGTGTTGACTGGAGAGTATCCGACTGGAGGACAGAGACCAAAAGAGTAGTGAAGATTATCTCATCACCGCATTTTGCGCTCAATAAGGGTGTTGGGTGTTGGACTGGAGAGTATTTGACTGGAGCGCAGAGACCAAAAGAGTGGTAAAGAATCCCTCATCATGGCATTTTGCTTTCAGTAAGACAAAACGTTTCATTTTCACCAGGATAACAGTAATGTTCTGGTTGAAGGGGAAATCAATTCCGTACTGACAATGAGCATCGTAAAGGCATTTGCAAAAAAAGTTCACTGTTTTCTCGCTGTCGCTTACAGAGATACCGTTAGGCAATCAATTGAAGGGCGACAAAAGTAGTAACTACTGATAAGCTGCTGGTTCAACACTATGGGAAGAATTGGATGAATCTTCCGCAACTAACTTTTTATAAAAATCACCTCTCAAATCCTGCCTCTGCACGCAAAGAAGATGATACTGTAGAGGGATGCCAAAAACAAACTGAGGATTTTTCTGTTTGAAAAATTTATATGTTTATTTTGTCTTGACTGTATTTCCTCCATTTATTTCTGTAAAAAAACTGTTTCTTTGTTTCCTATGCAAATAAATAAACTTAATTCAAGATTGTTTTCACATTACTTTTTAATACACGCGGCTGATTAATTAGAGGCAAAACTTGAATGACATATTATTTTTGAATTTTATTTGCAAAACTGTCTCTCTGTACTTTATTATTTTTTTTGCAAAATGGTTAGAGTTTTAGGTTCATAGTGAGCGGTTTTGTTTTTCTGTTCTTACAAAGCTACCAGTGAAAAAAAAAACAAACAAGAAAATCCATTACTCGTGCTGTGAGCAGTTTTTTCCATTTCCTGAACAATTTACTTCAAAGCCTAGAGCAAGTTTTGCAAATAATGGCCTCATTTGATAGTGCTCTTTTAAATGAGGAATTTGCACTTTTTTTATTCTCCTCTTATTCAATTCCCTACATTGTATAAAATCAATTGCCATATAAAATTTACATTTTTAACTAATAGTTTTCCTGTAAAAAATATAGAAAATCAAAAGAATTGTCTCCGCGCCAAAACGCAGCCGTAAACAAAGACGGCCTACTGTGACATCACAACTTGAATTTCATGGGTGCTGAGCTAAAAAGAGTGAAAGCTGGGAGGTATGTGTCTGATATGAACCTTATTTTATCCTGTAAATATGTTTGTTGGATATCATGTAGTAATTTCTTATAAAATGTAATGTGAATAAAAGCATAACCTCAAAATGTTCTTCATCCAAATAATCTACAAGAAAAATATAAACCAATTTCTTCCTGATTTTCTCATCCTTAGGTAAGAATAATTTGTTGGGGGCAGTTATTGTTGTGGAAGTACATTTGGGCACTTTACAGCACTTTTATATATTTGTTTATGTCCAGGCACTGTTGTCTTTCGCATTCACGTATTGTGATTCTGAATCTGCTGAAGCCATCACACAGTCACGCACTAAACTAGATTAAACACAACTTACCACCTTTGAACCTATATTATACACTAAACACCAAAACTACTTAAAATTATGATAAAACTGCTCATAATTCGATGCAAACACAAACAAAAACAAGACAACGTTAAATGGTGATACCCGCGTAAAACGCAGATGTACCGGATCGTGACGTCACAAACCTCTTCACCAATCAGATCGCGTTTTTGCCCACCCTGTCTTTTTGAATTATATTCAATATTTCAATAATTAATTACTAATTAGTGGTTCACTTTAAGGGGGGTTTACTTGTAGACATATATTTTTAGAGTATTTTGCTGTACTTTAAATACGTTTTTCATCAAAAGTAAATTATATGCAACTTCCTCATTCCGCACATCAGTTTTTAATAGCACACATATGACATTGAGCACCTTATGTTTCCCTGACATCCGCAAAAATGTCTTTGCCCGATAACCATCCGAAATTTAAATACTTAATAATTAACCGAAACGCTTTTTTATCATAATCTAGTTTTTTCTAACATGCTGTATTCAAAAATTCATTGCTTTGTTACTATTCAACTACTGGATGTTATACTTTGCCAGCTCATATATAAAATATCATAGTTGTTACTGCAGCAACTAAATTCAATTATGCTCGCTGGAAAGTTTCCAGACTTACTAGATATCAATGTACCTTGGTCCTTCGTATATTTGGGACCAGCCAAAATAAAGATATAAATAATGTTGAGAGCGGTTCACCTCGAGAACCTAGTATTTATATGCAGGTGTTTCCTAATCACGTGAAGATAATTTAGCGCCACGTTCCTTGACCAATTTCAAGAAGAAAAGTTTGGATCAACATTTGTACAATAATGATTCGTTTCTGAGATACGAGGGTGTTAAGGATGCAACGTGACACCAACTTTTTCTATCATAATTTCCGATCGCGTTATTATATTTCAACGAAATGCGGCTACGTTTTTGCAATCAGATGTCAGAAATAAATTACTCTGGTTGACAGAGACGTATATACGCATTCACCCATCAAACAAATTTGATCGGGAATTTTGCAAAAAGTTTAGAATTGCTAGGAAAGAAGATTAAAAATACACCAGAGAGACACTTTTGTTTCATTTTCAGAGGATGCACGGTTTCCAAGAAAAACAACAACAAAACTTTCTCATAGTAATACGCCACTGGGATAAGCAACTCGTCATATCATCTTCAAAATTCACCGGGAGATAAATTCGAAAATGAACAAAAGTAGAATCTCATGATCAGTGGCGGATTTGCCCTAAGGCCCAGTAGGCCCGGGCCTAGGGCGGCCAGATATTTGGGGCGGCCAATAAAGTAAATTCATTATATAGTCTATATGATGGGTGCTGAGAAAGGGGCGGCTGGTACTTACTACATGGCCTGGGGCCTAGGGCGGCCAAGACTGCAAATCCGCCACTGCTCATGATCTTAATCACCCGGTATCACCATAACAAATAAACATATTGATACTTTACAGTCCATATAAAAGTATTTTCTTTTTTTACGTTTAACAAGCACCCACTGAAATTTTAACATAATTTGACGAGGTTGATTCTCCTAGTGGCGTACCACCACGGAAAAGGAAAAATATATTTTGTTGTTTTGCTCTTTTGCTGTAACCAACGTCGTCGAATCATCTTCAAATTTCAGTGACTAGCTACAGACACTAAGTGAAGAAAATAACAGTATATAAACTTGTGCATCAAAATGTTTCGTTATCGAGATACCGCGTGATAAAGTCGACAATGAAAAAATTGAACCTCTGTATTTTATCACGCGGTATCTCAATAAAGAAACATTTCTATACCCAAGTTTATGTAAAGTTATTTTTTGCTTTTAGTCTCTAAAACCAGTCACTAAAATTTCAAAATGATTCGACGAGGTTGGTTACCACAGTGGCGTGCCACCACGGGAAAGTAAAAATATATTTTGTAGTTTTAATCAAAAACCGTGGATCTCTCGAAGTAAAACAAGAGTATTTTTTTGGGTAATTTTTATTGTTCTTCCTGACAATTCTTACACTCGTGCTGAATTCTTGATGATTTTTCTTTAGTGACGGATGATCATCGGCTTCACCCCATATCCACACCCCTGTATAAGTCATATAAATTTATTTCTGACATCACTTCATTATAAAAAGAAGCACACTATAGAAAAAAGTCTGCACGTTTATTATGATAAAGTTCATAAAACGACTTACTGAATGTTGTCTAATTGCTTCTTCCATTTGATGTGTACTTATTGCTTTACATTTGATCTACTGTTTGGATTTTGTAGCTTGCCTGTGATTACTAATTAATTTCTATTTTATTTAAAACGGTCTTAACAAACCGTGTACCATATACTCATACTTATTTTCTTTACACAAAAATTGAATATGATTTTATCATGAGGCACTTGCCTTTCACGTTTAATTCTCAACTTCCATATTTACAGTGTCGCCGTACGTCAAGGAATGAAGTTTTACTTCCCGCAGTTCACTTACGATTCGTCCCCTTCGACCTGCCGCCGTCTCCTTAAATAAACTACACCTGTGTTACAAAAAATCTTTTCTCGCTGTACCTGGGTAAAACAAAGTTCATAGGCCTTGCATTTTCCCATTGTCCAACTTCTTGTTCGTTGCACTCTTTTGAAACAACCACAAAAAAACTATCCTTATCAACTAACACTGCGTCTTTTCTTATAATTATTATATTCTGTTAAAACTCTATAAACAAAAACAAGGCTATTGTTCTGTGTTCTATTGTATTCCAACGACTTTTGCTTAGTGAACTTAAAATGTACTACATGTAAAAAAGAAATCATTGTTCTGTATTCTTTTAGCTGTCTTGCTTTTCCTAATTTAAACCTAAAATATTTTACACTCTCAATTATACAGGGCATTTAAATATTAGGACGTATTAATTTTATATACATGGCCCGTTTTACTCCACAATAATGTTTCTAATTTTCTGACATATTTGCTATCTATAGCAATATATATATATATATATATATATATATATATATATATATATATATATATATATATATATATATATATATATATATATATATATATATATATATATATATATATATGAACAATACTTGGTTCTCGGGTTGAACTGAGTCCAGAATCAATTGAGACTCCTTTTTTTGAAGCCATTTTTAAAAGGTTAAGGAAATATTAAAGTAAACGAATTCTAAGGCCTTAATAATCTGCCTACGGTGTATAAGAGTAGATTGGGTTTTTGTAGTTCCGGAGCCTCATCTGGCTAGTCTTCAGATCTCACATGAATATAATTTCTAAGGTCAGAGTATATTCAATACCAGACCTGAGAGAGACGCGACTGCAGCTTGATGATGTGGTGTTATTTATAGTTAGGCATCTACCTGAGTCGTTAACGACAGTCACTGTCGTTACGACAGTTGGGTTGGTAGGGTTTATTGTGAGGTACCGGAATAATGGTATTAAGCGAATCGAAAGTACTTATTTGTTGGGTCTTGAATAGGGCCGTAAAAGTATATATTATGTGTCACCTTGCCTGCTTGTAATGGAGATATAATATGATTTCAGGCAACCAGAAGTCAAAGGCCATCATCTCGTTTTAACAATTGGAAGGTTTTTCAATCTAGATCGCTTTTTGGATAATTCTGATTTCGAAGTTGTTGAATGGAGCTGTGGTTTTGTGTGTGTAATGTAATGTAATTGTTCATTATATATATATATATATATATATATATATATATATATATATATATATATATATATATATATATATATATATATATATATATATATAAAACAAAATTGAACTATGGTTTTGGTATTGACGAAGTTTATAAGTATGATGCATGTGGTGAGTGATGCTGCGATGTAGGGTCAGATTTTCTAACGCCGGGGGTATGTTCGTATATTATATTGTGAATACATCTGTTCGTTTTTTCTATATAAGTTCCGGAACAGATGGAACAAGGAATTTCGTAAACTCCATGCGATTCGTTTGGAATCTTATCCTCGGGATTTTATTTATTAGACTTGACAGTTTTTGTTTTGTTGTGGAGATAGTTTGGACGTTATGGGTTCTGAAAATTCAGCTGCTTGCGTCAGTGACACCTATATTTATTATATATGGCGAGAAGGCTTTTCGTGGTGTTTAGAGGAGTCTGTATGTTCTTATATTATGTTGTGTTATAGTGGTTGGTTATGTGTTTCTTAGTATGCGGTTATTTTGCTCTACCCGTTTTCTAGTAAAACAACCAACACAAGGTGTACTGGGCATTTTGTCCAGGGCTCAGACATGGGAAGTCAATAATTGACGGACCCAGTTCAAAGAGAGCTGTGGAGCTGCTAAATCTTAGTAGAGGACAGCTCAGAAACACAACAGTTCTCTGGACAGGACACATGGCCGTCAAGAAACACCTGCATAAAATGGGGCGGTTCGAAGGGGACCTCGCATGCAGACTCTGCGGCGAGGGGGAGGAATCAGCCCAGCACAACTTGTGCGAGTGTAAAGCTCTGGACCGCAAAAGATAACTGATCTACGGTCAGTCTAGACCGGAGACAGAGCAATATAAAACTTCACCCTACCAATCGCTGTGCAGACTAGTTCAAGGCACAGTGATTTTGGAATGGGTGGAGTAAGACCAAAGGTTGCAGTGCTATCGGGGCGGCAAGGCCGCGGACGAGGTCTAAGAGAAAAAAATCTGTTTTGAAAGGTCTGTCTGTTTATTATTGTCGCCTGGTGGGGGGTACTGTATTTGGATAAGGCGTAAGCCATTGGCACAATTTGGTTATCGCCCGTTAGTTAGTAGCTAGTCAGATATCTTTTTACTGTTTTGAACCATGGAATTTAGTTCTGTCTGTATGGTGACGTTGGAATTGGGTGGTTTTACTTCCTTTTCCAAAACAAATTTTACACGCAAATTCGAAGTGCTCCCGTGGATTTACCAGTCTCTCCTGCCCTAGCTAGCTAACATTTTCATAGAAAATTTTTACATATAAATGGTTCGTGGGGATATTAAAAAAAAGGCGCCTCATCTTTTCAAAGGGCTCTATCTTCGTTTGCGAAGCATTTTTGGATTAAGGTGATTTAGATCCAGCCGACATAAAAGTATGTTTAGAATCTGGGGTTTCAATAAATTACTTGACTTTCTGGACTCCTCTATGTGGAAACACACTGCATGGCACTTAGTAAATGCTCCAAGAATCTGGTTTAAGTATGAACCGTTAAAATATTTCCCATGTTTTCTCTTTACAATTTAAAAATGGATCAAAAAAGGTGATTATTTTATTTTTTTGTGTAGCTTAGCGTAAAAAGTATTAGGTACCTATAACTATTTCCTTATTATATTGTAACATATACATGTACCTAAGGCACATCAGTTATGCTGTGCCTAATGTATATAATATGTATTAGGTACCTATTTATATTTTTTAGTAGGTATGGAGAAATAAAAGACAATTCGTGTTATGAGATTCTCTTGAGTACGGTTCTGTTCTAATTTGAAAAGTCCTTTACACATTGAATGAGAGGAACCAAAATATAAATCTTTTTGTTTTTCGCGTTATACGGTCCAAATCCAATAAATTATCTGTTTTATTGTTGTGTCCTAAAAATAAGTTTAAAAAAAAAGTGAAAAATAGAGCTCGTAAAATCAAGGTTAACTTAGCTCTTTCAAAGATTGGTCAAAGTGCCTTTGCCTTTTACTTAAATAGAGCAAGTAAATGTATAAAGTAGTTATTTCTTATTTAAAAAGTAAAAAGATCTTAGAGGCACGTGAATGCAATTACACAAGTTGCGTCATGGGTGCAGGAGTTCCTGAAAGCGCAGGGAAATCGTAAGTCGTAAAGTCGTAAGGTCGGTCGAAGCGTTTGGAGTTTAGTGGTTTAGTGCGTGAAGTGTGTTCTTTCTATCGGGGAGCGGGTGAGCGGCGGGGTACAACTGTCAGTTGTCAATCACAAGTTTGTTGAATTATTTCTCAATTTTGCCCGCCTCGCACAACTTTCTAATTAATAACACATGTTCAAATTTTTATATAAAACAGTTTAAAAATCAGTGTCAGTGTTGTTAACCACAATAATGAAATTCACCTGTAATTTATCTAAAAGTACAGTGCAAACAGTTTTTGTTGACATGTACAAGTGATGTTTAATTTAGATTATAAACATGCTCCTTCTGTGTGCTGTGGGGGTACATGTTAACAAATGTGTCCGGAATGGTAACAGCTCAGTTAAAAACGGTAACCGAACATCTTATCTTGACACCTTCCTTTGTAGATTTAATAAACACCAAGATAAAACAGTTGACAATGTGTTGTCAACTAGATCATAAACGAATTTTATAGCAACCTGATGAATTAACAAATCATCAAGTGGAAATCATGACACCAGATAAGGGGACTTCCTCGGCTCGTTTCAGCAAATCGGAGGGTCAGGCTGTGCAGGAAGATCAACCATCAGATGCCTTAGATGATGAACATGTTCAGTTGGCCCTTGATCCAAAGTTACAGATCTATTTGGCTCAGGTTTCAAGGGAATCCGGCTGTTGGGGTAGGTTCTTTCCCATACCATTCGAGAGAGCCACCCAGAGGTCTTGGTGGGATCCCACATTCGATTCTGAAATATTAGAAGAGCAGTACAGAAAAAGTTCGAATCCGTACAACAGGTTCAAGTTTAGGTATGTTTATGGTCATGCATTAATAATTTGAAATTTATTTTGTGTTAAATTAAGATACAAGGTGAGCCTAGTTGGCTATAAATAAAAGAGATTATTCTAATCAAATGAGTAAACAAATGACTGTGCATAATAACTTGTGATTCATTATTTTATGGTTCTCGAGTTTTGTTTTTTAATTATGAAATGAAATTAATAGTTTAAGTAGTAGGTAATGTATTTGTCATGTTATATGAAAGAAAATACATCAATTCTTAACAGTTCTTTAATGGTTCCCAAAATATTTTTCACAGGCGTATAAAATCTATAAAGACGTTATGGGAGATTGGGAAGCCTTGACAAGCTGTAAAATGAACTAACTTCACTGATAATAGTTCTTCGAAATATGTTATACGGCTCAATTAAAATTTGTCTTAAATAAATAAAGTTTCTTTGCTATTTATCAGTTTATATATTAGTGAATTTTTATTTTAAAAAATTCACTAATAGAGAGGTATCGATGGTGAGACTTTGCAAAAATTCTTTCAAATGAGTGCGAAATAGGATGCCTAGAACCCATATCCGGGGTCAGTTTCAATTTTTATATGTTTATATATATATATATATATATATATATATATATATATATATATATATATATATATATATATATATATATATATATATATATATGGTTGATTTTGAATTGAGGGTGTCACACGGCGCATCCTAAACTGCGCAGCCAAGATATGAAACAGAAACGTTAATACCGTATACAGTGTTGTCGGGTTGTAGTTCTTTCATTTAATAAGATCTAATAAATATTTTATACTTTTTAATATATTTTTGCCTGTATTAAAAAAATCTAAAAATAGGTCCAATAGCATCTACAAAAAATGTAAAAAAACACAATATTGTTACATTTAAGTGTTTACTGGTTAAATTTGCAGAGAACCAGCCGAACGCTTTTCAGTGAATTTTCTTTGAAAAAATCCACTATTGGGGCGATCCCGACTTTTGAGTTTTATAAAAAAAATATTAAAACAGCGCGAACTAGGACCCCTAGATCCCACATCCGGGGTCAGTTTCAATTTTTATAAGTTTATATATATATATATATATATATATATATATATATATATATATATATATATATATATATATATATATATATATATATATATATATATATATATATATATATATATATATATATATATATATATATATATATATATATATATATATATATATATATATCACACAGCGATAAGACAAAAAATTCGATTTCGATAAAGTTTGGCATGTGCCTTCCCTTTTGTAAGTGACTTGGATAAGTTCGTTAGCCAGGAAAATCGGAACTGGCATTCCGGGAAAATTTTGTTTTCTATCAAAAAAAAATTCTCAAAAAATAAAACAGCTGTTGCAACCAAATTTGGTAGGTAGGTTTGTGAGATAAGAAGTAGACTATAAACTAACATTTTTATTTCTATGTTACAAGCTAAAAGTTCAAAAAAATATTTTGTGCCAGATTATTTCTATCAAAATTCACGAACCTTGGTGGTTTAGGGGTAAGAACGTGTGCCTCTGAACCGAAAGGTACTGGGTTCGATCCCAGGGTACTCCTTTCACTTTTTCAGTACAAACTGTAAAACAAACATCAACCGAGGTTCTGGCATTGTATTTGAGCAAGTTGAATGTCTGCACGTTCCGCCCTTTGGAGGGGGCGTAAAGCCTTCGGTCCCGTGTCCACTATTCTTACCGTTTGTTCTCTGGTCTTTGCCGAGTTATTTACATTTAAAGTTTTCACACATTACATACCTTTTTAAACAATTTATCCGTACGGTCCTGTTCCGTGGCACCTCCTTCCCCTCCTAAACATTACATTCGACATAAGGTTCACATTGACTTTGGGAATCCCGAGAATAACCTAGACACATGAAATATTGGCTTCTACTGCCAATTTATCACTTCGCTTTCAGTTTACTACACCGCTAGTAAGTGTACTCGTTTAGACGGTGTCCTGTATATTCAAGTGTTCACAGACATTATTTCTGAAATTAAGCATTGTTTACCTTGTTCTGTTAATGACCATTTGTGTTGTAGTGGTTTAGGCATGCATGTGTCGCTAGTTTCTTCTGGACGTTTTTTTTGGTAACATCTTTTCGGAAACATGCTTAGACCTTCTTCCCTGGATGCACAAACGACAAGAAAATTTTCTTGTTCATACCCCACAAGGAAGAGACAGGACCAGGAGTAAATAGGGTTGCCGGGCGGGGTAGGTAGTAAAAACGTAATATGAGCAGAAAATGCTAAGAAAACGGCTTAAAGCGGCCTTTTTCACATATAAAAGCCATATCCCCTTTAACCCTGCCTCCCCGCACAGCACCCCTATTCGCCCCAGCACCTGTTACTTTTTTGAGGGCTGCTCTCAGGGAATTTGACTTGTGGTTTACGCAACGAGGGTAGGTTGTATGCATGCGAGAGGGGAAGAAGAATCCCCCAGCGAAGCAGACCCTTCATTGCAAAAACAATGTAGAAAACAAATAACATTGGCACGGACCAGGAACCAGCGACACATGTACGCTTAAACCACTACAAAACTGATGTTCATTAAGAGAACAAGGTAAGCTAGGAACAATTTAAGAAATAACGTGGGTGAACACAGATATATATATATATATATATATATATATATATATATATATATATATATATATATAAGAAACCATCTAAACGGGTACCCGTACTAGCGGTGTACTAAAAGCGAAGTGATAACTTGGCAGTAGAAGGCAATTGTCCATGTGTCCAGAATATTCCAGGGATTCCTAAGGCCAAAGAGAATTGTATGTCAAATGTAATGTTTAGGAGGGGAAGGGGTGTCACCGAACAGAACCGTGCTGAGAAATTGTTTAAAAAGTATGTAAGCTGTTAAAAACTTTACATGTAAATAACTCAGCAAAGGCAAGAGAACAATAGGTGAGAATAGTGTCCAGCGTACGTGCGAGATACCAAACTTTATCTACCAGCAGCTGATAAATTGTTTAAAGTGTGTAATGTGTAAAAAACTTTACATGTAAATAACTCGGCAAACGCAAGAGAACAAAAGGTAAGAATAGTGTCAGAGTACGTGCGAGATACCAAACTTTATGTATCAACAGCTGCGAAATTGTTTAAGGTATGTAATGTGTAAAAAACTTTACATGTAAATAACTCGGCAAACGCAAGAGAATAAAAGGTAAGAATAGTGTAAGCGTACGTGCGAGATACCAAACTTTATGTATCAACAACTGAGAAATTGTTTAAAGTGTGTAATGTGTAAAAAACTTTACATGTAAATAACTCGGCAAATGCAAGAGAATAAAAGGTAAGAATAGTGTCAGCGTACGTGCGAGATACAAAACTTTATCTATCAGCTGCTGAAAAATTGTTTAAAATATGTAATGTGTTAAAAACCTGACATGTCAATAACTCGGTAAAGGCAAGCGAACAAAAGCTAACATTACTGTCAGCGTACATGCAATATACCAAACTTTATGTATCAGCAGTCGTTTCATCTCAAACTGTCCAGGAGGTCATCAGCATGCAAATGAACGAATTTTTCTTGTGATTTGTGCATGGGGGGGGGGGGGGGATTTCTAAGCATGTTACTGAAAAGTTTTTCCTAAAAGTGTTGACGGAGCAAGTGCGTTATGGTAGTGAATTTTGATAGAAATAATCTGGCACAAAATATATTTTTTGAACTTTTTGCTTGTAACATAGAAATAAAAATGTTAGTTTATAGTCTACTCTTTATCTCACAAACCTACCTATCAAATTTGGTTACCACAGCTGTTTTATTTTTTGAGAACATTTTTTTCGATATAAAACAAAATTTTCCCGGAGTACCGGTTCCCATTTTCCTGGCTAACGAACTTATCCAAGTCACTTACAAAAGGAAGGCACATGCCAAACTTGATCGAAATCGGCATATTATTTTTTGACTTATCGCTGTGATACATGTAAAAATTGAAACTGACCCCGGTTATGGGTCCTAGTTCAGGCTCATTTTTTTTAAATTCAAAAGTCGGAATCTCTCCAATAGTGGATTTTTTCGAAGAAATATTTGTTTTTTTTACATTATTTGTAGATGCTGTTGGACCTATTTTTAGATGTATTTGATACAGCCAAAAATATATTAAAAAGTATAAAATATTTATTACATCTTATTCAATGAAAAAAAGTACAACCCGACAACACTGTATACGGTATTAACGTTTCTGTTTCATATCTTGACTGCGCAGTTTAGGATGCGCCGTGTGACACCCTCAATTCAAAATCAACCTATATATATATATATATATATATATATATATATATATATATATATATATATATATATAATATTTATTTGGTCCTTTAGTTATAATTATTGTAAATCGGACAAGTCAAAAACTTACAAGATAAAAAAGATACAGAACGTATCACAACTTATCACAAGGGTATGTGCCCAAAAATCTAAAATCTAACGAGCTTCACATCACAACAAAAAGATACGTTCACAGTACAGCTTCACAAAATTCACTCAAACTATAAAAACTATGAGTAATTAAAGCAACCTTCAGTTGCTTTCTAAATTTTTTTGTACAATTTGTGTCCTTCAGAGAACAAGGCAGCTGGTTATACAAAAAGCAACCCGCATAACATGGCGACTTCTTAAAAAAAGAATGGTGACATTTATTCAGGTGAAAAGTATTTTTTTCACGAGTGTTGTGCTTATGAAAATCCGAGTTGATAACAAATTTTCTCTTGTTTTTATGAATGTAAGTTAACAGATGGAACAAATAAACTGATGTTAACGTCATAATGTTTTTTTTCTTGAAAATGTCACGACAAGGGTGCCCATAAGGTAGCTTGTATATTAATGTCAGGATTCGTTTCTGTAGCACAAATATTCTATGGCAGTCCGAAGATTGGCCCCAGATAATGATACCGTAACTCAGATGTGAATAGACAGCCACGTAATAGACTTTCAGCAGAGGTTCCGAGCTTAAGGAATCTTTAAGCATCAAAATTGCATAAAACGCGGAATTTAATTTCTTGCACACGTGATCAATCTGGTCTATATATAACAGGCTACTGTCAATTCTAACACCCAAAAATTTTGCCTCCTTTTTGAATTGCACAGCACATCCATTCACCAAAATAGTGCTGCCGCACATCCTCTCTCTTCGGTGGCAGTTATGCATTTCAAGAGAATAAGTCTTGTCATAGTTTAAAATGAGTCGATTTCTATAACACCACTCATCAAAAGATTGTACCACTGATTTTAATTTTAATTCAGTTTCCTCCACCGTCTTGCCGTAGACAACAATAGAAGTGTCATCGGCGTACATCAAGACTTTTCCGTCTTGTATAAATTGCGGCAAATCGTTTACATAGAGTGTAAACAAAAGTGGGCCAATGACACTTCCCTGGGGTGTGCCCATACCTACCCTATATCTTTGGGAATTAATATTATTCGCTTTTACAAGCAACTGTCTGTTGGTGAGATACGAAAGTAGAAGGTCGTTGCAAGTGCGTCTTATCCCAACGCCCACATCTTCTCTTTAACAAATATATATATATATATATATATATATATATATATATATATATATATATATATATATATATATATATATATATATATATATATATATGTATCCAACCGGTAACTAAAAAATAATTAACCGATTTCGATGAAACTTGGCAAGCGCCTTTCTTTTATTAATGAGTTCGTTAGTCAGAAAAATCGGATGGGGTTTTCCGGGAAATTTTGAGTTTTCTTTCAAAAAAAATTTTTTCTCCGAAAGTAACAAAGCTGTTTTAATGAAATTTAGTACATATGTTGCCTCGGGAGAGATTGTACTGCGTACCAAAATTCAACTGTCTAAGTTTAGAGAAAATTGAGTTATTCAAATTTTAAATTTTCTTTTGAAAAAAAATTTTTTCTCTGAAAATTACAAAGTTATTTTAATGAAATTTTGTGGATATCTTGTTTATTTTATATGACACTGACGTTGACTCTAAGCCTCCTCAGCTTTCTTTCATATTCAAACTGTTGATCTCAAATTGCTTAAGGTAAATTCTAATAGATGGCACATATGTCTAAAAGCGGGCACAGATAATTTAGTTAGTTAATAAGGACAATACGGACAAGGACATTGAATAAAGATTTGTTTTCACGAGGTACTGATTCTAACATGGAATTTAATATTTATACTTTTTTGGCTATAATTCATTTACATCTGCTACTCTCGATATCACATAATCACCAATAAAGATAGATCGCTACCACATAAAATTATGATCATTACAGTTTGCTGTTGTGGTAGATGACACAGTTTGATCATCGACTAATTACAGGTTACTACTTAGCTCTAGACATTTCTAGTTTTAGTTTACACGAACTAACGCACCTAACCTAAGAATTGTGTGAACGAACCAGAAGAACACTTTTATGTTAACAAAAATGGAAAATACCTGCAAAGGAAAATATATGTGAGAAAAGTTAGAGAAAATACAACTAGACAGATTTATGCTCTTTAGTATACACAAACTAGTTAATAGTTAGGAGTGATTAACGACTACTTGTCTAATAACCAGAAGATAATACACTTTATTTTGTTAACAAATACAGAGAATACCTGCAAAAGGGTATATATGCAGCACATTTAGTTACAACTGGACTATTTTGTGTTCTTTGACTTTACATGAACTAACGTAGGTACCTGGGCTAAGAGTTAGTAATTATTTGTCAAAAAAACAGAAAATATTACATTTTTATATTTACAAACAGGTACAGTGAAGGCCTGCTGAGGAGAGTCTATGTAGAAAACCAATTTATAAACAATTCATTTGGACAGTGTTATGTTATTAGTGAATTTTTATTTAAAAAAATCGATGGTGAGACTTTGCAAAAAAAATTCAAATGAGCGCAAACTAGGACCTCTAGAACCCATATCCGGGGTCAGTTTCAATATATATATATATATATATATATATATATATATATATATATATATATATATATATATATATATATATATATATATATATATATATATATATATATGTATCCAACCGATAACTCAAAAAATAATTAACCTATTTTGATGAAACTCGGCAAGTACCTTTCTTTTATTAAGGGCTTCGATGAGTTCGTTAGCCAGGAAAATCCGACAAGGTTTTTCGGGAAATTTTTTAGTTTTCTTTCGAAAAAAAAATTTTTCTCCGAAAATTATAAAGTTATTTTAATGAAATTTGACGGATATGTTTCCTTGCGAAAGACCTTCTAACGCACCAAAATTAAACTTTTTAGGTTTATAAAAAATTGAGATTCAAATTTTTAGTTTTTTTTAGAAAAAAAAAAAGTTCTCCGAAAATTACAAAGCTATTTAAATAAAATTTGGTGAATACGTCGCCTTAAGAAAGGCCTTACTACACACCAAAATTGAACTTTTTAAGTTTATAGAAAATTGAGTTATTCAAATTTGAAGCCTTTAATAAAAATTCACTACCATAACGCACTTGTTTTTTAATGTAGCAGATTATTATTTTGTTGAGGTCATTTTAATTTTACGAAGTGCTTCTTTTGGTAATTTGTACTAATAATCAAATAGTTATAATACTTGTATTATATAGATATAGATTAAAAAGTCATTCAAATGCGTTAGATAAAAAGTAAGTAACACTATTAATTCTATAATTATCTCAATTTTGTACCTCCAGAGTAGATTTTTTGTCACATAATTATGTTTACTAGGAAATTTATTGAAAGAAAAGCGTATACAGGCTGATTACTAAATTGCCCACACAGAATGTACCACTATTAGAAATTTTCTCAAACATTTCAAAGCAGTGCTAATTAATGTTTTATTAAAAAATGAACACAATGCTGTTACATTTAATATTTAGTAGGCATGTCCTTGCTTTTCACCAGTTTTTGGCAAGAGTTCTTGATTTCCTTATCATAATGCCAGATGTTTATCAGGGTTGATGTTGATATCACATCCACTTTTGTTGTTATGCTGGTTTCCTTAGCCTTTTCTTGCCAATGACCCAAGTATTCTCAACGGGGTACATATCTTGGCTATTTTCAGACCACAGCAGTTTTTATTGTTTTCATCCAAAAAGTTGTTGATGGATTTTGTTTTATTACACAGTGCACCATTGTGCATGAAGTGGGAGTCACAATTTGGGAATAAGTCATTCAGTTGATGGGGTAATCTCGTCTCCAGCACTTCAATACATTGAATCTGATTTAACATCCCATTTTGAATGTACAAACGACCTGTTTCTTGAACGGACATGACTCTCCAGACTATCGCTTGGAAATAACCATTGGTGTGTCCCTGTCTATGTCCTATAGTTTTAATTTGTTTTTAATCCTTTTAGATTAAAGTTAGACCTAGGAAATTATCCATATTAAGTATCACGGCAGGAAGTGAGTATTAATCTGATTGTTAACCTTCTTAAAACGGTATTTCCAAAGTGTGTAGGCAAATTGATACCCTGGAAACTAAATGTCAGATCAGGTCGATATAATCCAGTTTACCTATACGTATACCAAAATGCACCCTTAAGCAGCCCTTTAAAGTCAATATTAAATAAATATTATTGTACATTATTCCCCAACGGTTGTGGATGTTTTGGTAATTCGGTACACACTAGTTAATTGAAGTTAAAAGTTTAATGTTTTAAAGCTAATATCAGGTTAGGTTAGGTTTGTATGTGAGTGGGCCATACCGGTCCCTCCACCGCGACCATATGTTCTATTGTGGCTCACGCCTAAAGGTCTATATTTCGCCCAACAAAGCCAGCCTCCTACAGAGGTCGATAATCTTTGTGGTTGAAAGTTGATCCAGATTCTCCGGAGCAAGCTTTATCTTGCCAAAGAGCAGGTATCTAGTCCTGTCCGCTGCCGGACAGGAACACAGTACGTGCTCTGCTGGCTCGTCACTCTCCATACACAGCCGGCATTCGGTCTCCTGACCGACTCCAATACGGTGCATGTGGTGACGCAAGCGGCAGTGTCCTGTATACAGGTCGACTAGAGTACTCAGTTGTTGTCTGTTTAACTCTAGAAGTTTTTTAGCCCTTGACTCAGACAGGCCATTTATGAAGGCCTTAGAGTCAGCTAATCCTGGAAGATTTTGCCAATACTGGATTGTCATTCTTTCTGTCCAGGTCTTTAAGGTGCGTTTTGCTGTGCATGATGTTATCCCCAGCACCGGTTCTGGTCCGACAAGGTCTCTCTGGGCACCACTCCTGGCAAACGCGTCGGCCGCAACATTGCCATCATGGTCCGAGTGACCCGGTATCCAGACCAGCAACACCTCCATACAGTTTTTGAATTACATCGGTAGGAACCAAGAGCTTTTATTGCAGCTTGGCTATCTGCATATATCTTTATCGATTTGTGTGTGCACTGGTTTTTTATACTTTCCCTTGCACACATCTCGATGGCATACACTTCTGCCTGGTGTATGGTTGCATACTTGCCGGGCTAGCTGATAGTCTAGCATCAGTGCTGCCCCCATATGCGCCGGCTCCTACTCCCTCTAATATCAAGTCATTGCAACAAGAAGGGTTGAAAAGTCCACAGTAGCCACCCCTTTATTAACCCTATTTTTTTCTGAGTCAACGTTTGATAAAAGTGTAATAAACTACAAATTTATTCTTAAACCTTTGTCTCTTTTGCATTTTTTTCAAAAATCATCAACTGCTTTCAAGATAAATTACAAACTTAAATGTATCAGTCTGCTCTATTAATTAAATATCAGACCTGTTTCATTAATTAAATACATTCTGTTGATTTGTAAGTTGGCTGGCAAAGACATCTTATTGAAATGAATCTAAACGTCATACTTACAACAATCAGTTCTGTTTAAATGTTGTTGTCATTTTGTAATCACCTCGTGATTTCATCATTGGTTTAATTTTTAAAAATCAAAAACTTTTGATAAGCAGGTTGCAGGAGAATTTTTCTAAGAGGTGGTTCGTTCATGCTCAGAATGCACTAATGCTTGACGACACGGTCGCGGAATCTGACTTCATCTGACTTTTAGGGTCATCATAAGGCCCTTGTCTACTTAACTGCCATAGACAACGTAAAAGAACTTGAAACTCATATACGTAATGTAGTGAATACATTCACAATTCACCTGACATTTTTCGTAGAGTAAAGTTTCATTTTATAAAACGGCTTTGTGCCTGCAAAGCAGACATTTTGAAAATAACTTACATTAAATTCCTAGCATTAAACTTTATTGACAAATTTTAACAAAATATACAGAACCATTAGGGAGTGTGTGTGTGTGTGTGCGCGTGTGTAATATTTTATGGCTGCGGTCATCAGACCATTCACACATTTTTAACCATTAGGGAATAATGTACGATAATTTGTTTTTAATATTGATTTTAAAGGGCTGTAGATGGTAGATTGTTTAATGAGTCGTATATGACTTTGGCCTCTTAGCACTGTGACTCAATGGGTCTTTTGTGCATGACTCTTTGTTCTAATAATGGCCCAAAAAGTTCAGACTTTTTATGTAGACTACTATCTTTTTGGGAGCTATTTTACCTATTTCCTAGGGTGTTAAGGTCACCCCTCCAAGGTATCTGAGCCTTTTGTAGAACTGGGCAAGGCTGAACTTTTTGCTTCGTTGTTCGCCGGCAATTCTACTCTCAACCCACCTCCAAATGTTCAACCACCAACAGTCCCCAATGTCGCGCATAAAATGACGGATATCATTTTCAAAACTAAAAAGGTACGAAAGATGCTCTCTTCTCTTAATACCAGGAAAGCTCTGGCCTTGAAGAGATCCCAGCAATTGTTCTCAAAAAATGCGCACCAGAACTTGCTCCTGTCCTGACTCGTCTGTTTCAGATATCTTACAATAAAGGCATATTCCCTAGTAACTGAAAAACTGCTCGAGTTCAACCTATCCCCAAGAAAGGAGGCTTCCTAGCAACTACAAACCTATTTCTCTCCTTTCAGTCGTCTCTAAAGTGATGGAAAAGTATATAAACACCGAATTACTAAAATTTCTTGAATAACACAGTCTAACCCACGACAGGCAGTAAGGATTCCGTCAGCGCAGATCGACTGTCGACCTCCTTTCCTTTGTCACCCATTCTTGGAACAAGTCTATGGAACTACACGGTGAATCCCAGATTGTCGCTCTAGACATATCCAAAGCATTCGACCAGGTCTGGCACGCAGCGCTGCTTAATAAACTTCCGGTCTATGGCCTACCACCAAGACTCTGTACCTGGACAGCAAATTTCCTCTCCAACCGGAGCATTTCTGTTGTCGTGGATGGCCATTCCTCTAAACTGTATCCAATTAATGCAGGAGTTCCCCAAGGTTCAACTTTAGCCCCTACTTTGCTTCTTCTCCACATCATTGACCTCCTCTCTAGCACATCCAATCCAGTTCACAGTTACGCGGACGACAGCACCCTCCACTCAAATATACAATATTCTAAGCCTGTCTCTTTAGCCCAATTAGATGAGGATCGCAGACTCATGGAGGGTTCTGTCTCCGTGGATCTCCAAAAAATATTAGACTGGGGAAGTAGAAATCTTGTACAATTCAACCCCACCAGATATCAGTCTTGCTTTCTTTCTCATAAGAGATACACCAGCCCTAGACCCATCACAATGAACAACCAAGTTATTCAAAGTAATGAGCCCTTTTCACTTGTTGGCATTTCTGTGGATCGAAATCTCAATTGGCACCAACATGCCACATCAATTGCAGAAGCGGCTGCTAAGTAATTAGGTTTCCTCTTCCGGGCCCGCAAATACTTTTCACCAGCTAATATCTATACCTTATATACTTCTCAAACAAGGCCAAACCTCGAATATTGTCCCACATCTGGGGTGCAGCTGCCGCTTCTACACTCGCTATCCTGGACTCCATTCAAAAGAGAGCTATACGTCTCATCGGTGACCCTACCCTCACCCAAAGGCTGCCATCCCTTGCCCACCGACGTGCCGTTGGTGACCTCTATCTCTCTTTTATAGATATCTGCACGGGCACTGCTCAGAGGAGCTTTCTTCCATAGTTCCTCCACCTGCTGCCCCCAACAGATCTACCAGGGGAACAGAGTGAATGCACCTTTTTACTGTCCAGGTCACCAGACATAAAACATCTTGTTATGCCCGCTCTTTTGTCCCAAGGACTTCCAAGTTGTGGAATTCCTTGCCGGCATATGTTTTTCTTTCTCCTCCAAACCTTCAAGTCCAGAATTAACAAGTTGCCTCTTTCCTCCTTGTAAACACCCACGGTACGATAGTAGATATTAAAAAAAAACTGCTCCATGCAGGCGCATAGCAAATGTTCTGTTGTTTCTGCTGCTTCTGTGGAGTATCTGCAGTTTTCAATGTCCCCCTTATTCATCTTCATAAGGTAATACATTACTGGGGAGTGGTCTGTGAAAAGTCCTGTGCTTATTCTCAAGTGGTTCCTGTTCAAAACAAGAAAGAGTTCAGAATTCTCTGTTGATATGGTGATAAACCGTTTTGCCTGCCTTAACTCTGGCGTTTTACTCCACTATGACAGCATTTGGTTCATCACCCAATTATCAAGTTCATGGCTTTTTGTTCACAAGTTAATCCACCATAGGGCTCTGGACCATTGAATGGCGTTGTTGCTGCCTTTTCGGCAAGGCTATCTGCTTCCTCCTTTCTCTAAATGCCTTGATGCCCTGGCACCCAGATCCAAGTTACTTCGTTGCGAGTAGCCAGTTGCTTCAAGGATTTTTTGCAGTCGCAGGTCAGTTAAGGCTCGGTTTTGGAGCGTTTTGGGGGCACTTAGTGGTGCTTCTCTCTTCACGCATATATGCAGTGGAGTAAGAATCATCATTGCCTCTATTACAGATGTAGGGCGTGAGGCCATAGCTTCCGTTATTCCAAGACAGATCAGTTTCTGCAATTTTTTCAATTTGCTTTGGTTGAGGCTTGTTCCGTTTTTGGCTACCATACTATATAGATGCATACGTGACCATGGGTTTAAGCAGTTTGGTATATCCAATATACCACCCTGGGAGCCAGCCCCCATGTCTTTCCCATGAGCCTACGGCAAGTCTAGAATGCCATTGTGGCTCTCGAAATAAAGGGCTGTAGCTTTTATTTCCAAATCGTCAATACGTGTGGAAGTATGGCATCGGCGCCAAAAATTAAAACTTTTTTTTTGGCTTAAACGTCGTAACAAGTGTCAAAACGTGTAGAAAACATGGGAACGATTTTTTTGTCTGTCGGTCTGCATGCCTGTCTGTTTGTAGCCACGATATCTTTAGAACGAATTCAGGTATCGTCTTCAAATTAGATATACAGATATCTCTCGACAAACAAACGGTTCGGATTGTTTTTGAGTAAATTCACTCCAGGGGGTAGGAGATGAATGGGGGTGGGGGGTGATTTGGTGAACATTGATAATTTTTCGTTAAAACCAGAGTAATATAACGTCTTAGGGTTTGTTAATTAGAAAACTTTCAATTTCATCAAACTCGTATTCTGTGCTGAAATTAAATTAGAGGTGGAATATCGGTGACAGAAATTTCGATTTTGTTTTGCTAAAACGGCGTAAAAAGTCTCAAAACATATAGAAAACTTGATTCTGAAACACATTTTAGTGAATTTTAAAAAAAAATTCACTAATGAGGAGATCCCGACTCTTGAATTTAAAAAAAATTTCTTCAAATGAGCGCTAATTAGGCCCCCCAGAACACATATCCGGGGTCAATTTCAATTTTTATATATTTATATATTATATATATATATATATATATATATATATATATATATATATATATATATATATATATATATATATATATATATATATATATATATATATATATATATATATATCACACCGATAACTCAAAAAATATTGAGGAGATTTTGATTAAATTTGATGAATAAATTCCTTTTGCAAATGGCTTTGATAAGTTCGTTAGCCAGGAAAATCTGCCCAGGTTTTTCCGGAAAATTTTGTGTTTTCTTTCGAAAAAAAATTATATCCCTGGAATTAACAAAGTAAGGGCAACCAAATTTTGTCCGCGGGTTTATATCCTTATAGGCAAGTTACCTACTAGCTATGTAGGTTAAAAGACAAAAAAGTTATAGGCATTTAAAGAAAAATAAATTGGGGTTTTCCTCCAAACGTCAAAGTTAGTATTTACTATATTTATTAGTACATAATTTTACAATGTGTTTCACAAATAAGCTTAATGCTTGTGCTTGCAATAAAACACAATTTTGATTTCTGACTTGCCTAAACGGAACTGCCAAATCTTGCTGCTGTCACATTTTTAATTTTGTTCAATATTCAATAACATTGAACTTCCTTTCTGCCACTAACAGTTGCACTACCACTCTAAATGTTCAGCTCTCATTTGAAAATACCTTCTCCTCTTAAACCAGAAAATTCTTCCAAAATACGGATATCAATTACAACACAAAAAATTTGCGATTTAAAACGTCAAAATCGGCATCATTTAGGCAAATAACTTGTATCTAATACGGGCTATGGAAATCAAATGTCTCAAGAAGGATGTTTTACAAACCCTGAAGTCTTAGTTTCAACCGTCATTGTCCTTCATTTTACTAAAATTTTTCCAGAAAATTCATTTCAAATAGACCCTTTCTCTGATGCTTGGTAATAGCCTTAGCTATAGAGTTTATCGTTTAATGGGATATAATTTTTGTCGAATTTTCGTAAAAAATCAATAAAGCTCAATATATCCGTTATTATACAAGATATGAAAAAAAATGTATATATTAATTATAGGGTGTCTTGAGCTACATCTTAAAAATATTTCTACAATCACAGGGTGGCCCATAAGTCGTTGGTGATACAAATTTTCTTTTTTTTTTAAAATCAAACACGCCTTATGTTTTTGCATTTTCTACGAAATATAATGCATGTTTGTAAGAAAAGAAATTCTGGATGCAGCAAGTGCGTTATTGTAGCGAATTTTGATCAAATGCTTCATATTTGAATAGCCCAATTTTCTATTAACCTATAAGGTTGACCAAGAAACGAGTTTTTCCGGGAACACTTTAAGTTTACTTTTGGAAATTTTTGTACATTTTCACCCAATAAAGTTATTTTTATAAAACATGGCACATTGTTTTTACTATATAGGTTATACTGGTAACCAAAATTGATGCCTGCTTTCTTAAAAAGAAAACACACATATTTGCAATAAAAACATTTTTATGAAAATTCACTACCATAACGCACTTGCTGCGTCCAGAGTTTTTTTGTGATCGGTCTGTCGGCCTGTACGTCTGTCTTTTAGTAGGCGCAATAATTTTCGAACGAATTGTGATATCATCTTCAAATTTGGTATCCAGTTAGCGCCCGATGAGGGAACGCTTCGAATTGTTTTTCGGTAAGATCGCTTCAGGGGGTAGGGGATAAATGCGGGGTGATTTGGTGAAAGTTTACATTTTTTTCGTTCCAACTCGAGTAATATAACGTTTCAGAAGTTTCTGGATACAGGAATACGAATATTTTCTTGTGGTGAAGTCATCGACCCTAAATTCATTTTATAAGAATGTCTTTCTGAGGAGAGTAGATTCTCACAGCTATGTGGAAGTTATGATTCAATTTGCAGCACAATTTAAGCTGACATATAGGTAAATTGGGTTAAATCGACCTATTTTGACCTCTTAAGTAGTTTCCAGGGTATCAATTTGGCTACTTATTTTGGAAACATGCTGTATATGAACAACTTCCACATAATCCCTGATTATTGGGTTATGACATACTAATAAATAATAAACATTGCTGGGTAACATTGAGTATCTGAAGGGTGGCTGGATTAGCTCGTATTCAAGCTAAATAATAGAGAGAAAAAAGTATAAAATTAATGTGGTGCGTGTCTTCCGATCCAATCTTTGCAAGTATTTGATTTATTCCATCTTATCCGTGATTAAATTCTCTGATAAGAGTAACTTATTATCCGTGATTAAATTATCTGATAAGAGTAACTTATGTACCAAGTGTGCATCCTACAAATCAAACGTTTTATGCGATACGAGGGGGTACCCAAAAGAAACCGCACTTATTTTTAAAAATTTATTTATTTAATTTTAAACAAAAAACCTTCAATCATTTTTAAAGTACATTCCACTGGTACTAGTATACTTCTCTGATCATTTACCCCATTGTTCAAAAGAAATTCGTCTTCTGTGATGCCTGACTGTGCTCAGCAACCCTGGAAACGCTTTCCTTTCCTGTCTCTTTTCATTCGGGGAAATAAAAAAGTCTCAGAAGAAGGTGAATAGGGGGAAGGGGGCAGAGGGCTCATCCAAAAAATGGATAGATGGTTTTTCCAACCAGTCTCCTGACTGTCACAAATCAGGCCTCTTCCGCCGCAAACTGTTGCGCAATCTTTTCAAAACTTCCAGGTAAAAAGCCTGGTTGTCTGTCCCTGTGGAACAAACTTCGAATGGACAACTCCTCTCACATAGAAAAAACAAAACATCATTGTTTTGAAGTTTGATTTCAGTCAACGAGGTTTTTTTGTGCGAGATGAACCTGGAGTCTTCCACTGGCTTGATTGTTTTTTCGTTTCAGGGTCGTAACGTAGCGCCATGATTCGTCAGCTGTGAGGATCTTGGAAAAAAGTTTGGATCATTTTGTAACTCTTCTTTCAAAGCACAGCATGCTTTCACGTGACCTTGCTTTTGTTCAGCAGTCAGCAGTAGAGGCACGAATTTAGCAGCCACCCTCTTCATCCCCAAATCTTCCGTTAAAATTCGCTGGACTAAACTCCAAGTCACTCCCAGACAGCTCCACAACATCGTCAATGGTCCGTCGTCGATCTTTCAGGATGATTTCGCGATTTTTTTCAACATTTTCGTTTGTTCTAGACGTGGAAGGACGACTAGAGCGAGGTTTGTCAACAAGTGACATTTCATCTTTTTTGAAGCGGGAAAAACCACTCAAACACTTCAGTTTTCCTAATAGCATCATCCTGGTAGGCCGTTTTTAACATTTCAAGAGCTTCTGTGCCAGTTTTTCCGAGCAAGAAGCAAAATTTTAGGGCCGCACGCTGCTCACTGAATCATCCATTGCAAAAAACGACGAGCACACCAAACAACCTTTAGCGACGACGCTTGGCTCACTGATACTGACCAGGGTTGCCAGGTTATCAAAACAAAATGTCGCCGTTTTGCTGAACGACATCGCCCAAAATCGCGAACTTTCGATCCAGGGAAAATCTCCCAAAATCGCGCACTTTCTGTCAACTGTCAAGTGCAAATCGTCCAAACACGAGTGTCTCACAGCAGTACGTTTTTGTTTTTGTGTCGTTTTATTAAATCGTTATAAAAAAGACCTGGATAAAGGTGAAATTTAAGCAGAACCCTCAACCTCCTGACCTGCCCTGACCATCAGTTTGTCAAATTAAAAAGCTGGGAGAAGGAAAATGTACACTATGTACACATGCTCACATGACCTTGATGCATGCCAGAGTTAATTACCTCATAGTTTTCCTTCCCCCAGCTTTTTAATTAGGCAAACTTATGGTCAGGGCAGGTTAGGAGGTTGAGGTGGAGCGTTCTGCTTAAATTGGACATTTACCAGGGTCTTCTTTATAACGATTTAATAAAACGGCACAAACAAAACTTACTGCGGTGAGACACTCGTGTCCAAACGCTGAATTTTTCGGCGGGAATTTCAATTTTTTTTTATGAAAGCTCTCTTTTAGGTTGACAAAGAAGAAGTTTTAATATAATTATCTGCATAAGGCCTCGGTGGTCCAATGGTGAGAACGTGTGCCTCTGAAACCGTGGGTACTGGGTTCGCTTCCCAGTGTTCCCCTTTCACCTTTTCAGTACACACTGTTAAATTAACATCAACCGAGGTTGTGGCATTGTGCTTGAGCAAAATTTTTCAGGTTAGTGAGGTGAAACTACTCCTTGGCGTCGGTGGTTGGCCATAGTCGCGGAAATAGGGCGACGTTAAAGAAGGGAAAAAATCTATAGTGCATAAAAATCGCGTGTGAATAACGATTTGCCTTTGGTCATTAAATTTAAAAAGAAAAAGGAACCAGGACAAGAATTTATAAAATATCAAAACATACACTCACCAGCAGTGTTATAGCAATGCAAAAATAGCATATATTTTTTTTATATGACGAAACATAAAATATACTTTAATATAATATAAAACATAAACAACATTGTGTCCCTGTCACCAGGCCTACTGTCATCTTTCACCTATCATCTATTCTCTATTTGTCTATTATCTATCCAAGCATTGGGTACCTTTGGTTTTCCTCGGATGTCATTGCTTTTCATGGATAAAATAATGTTCGTCTATTATGTTACTTCTGAATAAATCAAATTTTCGCGAAACTTTTACAGCAGAGTTCGTTTGTTCAAAATCGTCCAATTGGCGATTTTTAGACAACAAAAGTAGGCCGATTTGCGACTCGGCGATTTCTTTGAAAAAGAAAACACTAACCGTCTACTTCCGAAGGGTGGGGTGCGGGTCAGTGGTTTGATCGGAAAAAGGGATTTGTCTCGAGCGCCACTACTTTACTTTGAGGTTTTCAAAAGGTTGGGGGAAAGTGAAAGCCCCAAAGTGACTAGTGTCCAGGTAACCGACCACCCTAAGGGAGTATGGTGCTCAGGTAGACTCTAGTGGAGATATTTCATTTCCAGGGGTCAAACTTACAGAGACTTAACAGTGCAAAAGAATTATTTAAAGCAAATAATGTTTTAGTGAATTTTCTTTAAAAAAATTCACTAATGAGGAGATCCCGACTTTTGAATTTTGAAAAAATTTCTTCAAATGAGCGCTAATTAGGCCCCCCAGAACACATATCCGGGGTCAGTTTCAATTTTTATATGTTTATATATATATATATATATATATATATATATATATATATATATATATATATATATATATATATATATATATATATATGTATCACACCGATAACTCAAAAAAGAATGGGCCGATTTTGATTAAATTTAGCAAATACCTTCGTTTTGCAAATGGCTTGGATAAGTTCGTTAGTCAGGAAAATCGGCCCAGATTTTCGCAGAAAATTTTGTGTTTTTTTTCAAAAAAAATTATATCCCCGGAATTAACAAAGTAAGGGCAACCAAATTTGGTACGCTGGTTTATATCGTTATAGGTAAGCTACGCACCAAAATTTAGCGCTGTAGGTCAAAAGACAAAAAAGTTATGGGCATTTAAAGAAAAATAAATTGGGGTTTTCCTCAAAACGTCAAAGTGACAATTTAAAACGTCAAAATTCGCAACATATAGGCAAAGAACTTGAAACTAGTACAGGCTATGGAAAGAAAATGTCTCAAGAAGAATGTTTTACAAACCCTGAAGTCTTAGTTTCAACCGTCATTGTCCTTCATTTTACTAACATGTTTCCAAAAAAATTCAATTTAAATACACCCTTTCTCTAATGCTTGGCAGTAGTCTTAGCTATAGAGTTTAGCGTTTAATGATATATAACTTTTGTCGAATTTTCGTAAAAAATCAATAAAGCTCAATACATCCGTTATTCTACAAGATATGAAAAAAATTTGTATACATTAATTATAGGCTGTCTTATTTCTACAATCACAGGATGGCCCATAAGTCGTTGGTGATACAAATAATCTTTTTTTAGTCGAAAAGCCTTATGTTTTTGCATTTTCCATCGAAATATAATGCATGTTTGTAAGTTAAGAAATTCTGGACGCAGCAAGTGCGTTATGGTAGCGAATTTTGTTTAAATGCTTTATATTTGAAAAGCTCAATTTGCTATTAACCTATAAGGTTGACCAAGAAACGGATTTTTTCGGTTACACTTTAAGTTTACCTTCGGAAATTTTTGTACGTTTTCAAACAATAAAGTTATTCTGATGAAACATGGCACATTGTTTTTACTATATATGTTATACTGGTAATCAAATTTGATGCTTACTTTCTGAAAAAAAATACACATATTGGCTATTAAAAACATTTTTATGAAAATTCACTACCATAACGCACTTTCTGCGTCCCGAACTTATACAAAGTGATAATATTTACAATGAGGAGTTACGTAAGATATGATTCTTACCAGGGCTGACTGGTAAGAATCATGTGTAATGTGTGAATAAGGCACCAAAAAAAATGGAATGCTGAATCTTTATTTTAATTTTGACCAGGCAAGCGATTCTCCGGAAAATCAGAACGCGGAATTTCTCTTATCTCTAGCTGGTTTGATTCCCAAATGCTAAGGGAGGTTTTTACTCAAAGGACGGCAATAAGGATACCATACTTTACACTGTTTTAGCTCTCGGGCCACACATAGGGACACCAGTGAGTGCTAACACAGTGGTATGTATAGTCCTCCAAACTCCCAAGTTATTTTAGGAGGTGGGAGTCACAACGGTACACAATATTACTGACTTACTAAAGTATATACCAAATCAGCTATAAATGAGAGGAAATTATAACGTTATTACAACCATCGGTTATTCGTTGCGTGCCTAGGCAAAACAATATATATATATATATATATATATATATATATATATATATATATATATATATATATATATATATATATATATATATATATATATATAGGGGACCGAAAGCACTCTGTCAATCCTGTTTTAAGTGAAAACGGGATATTTGAAGACACCTGTATATTGAAACTCGGGAAAAATAAATATAGAATTAGTTCTGGGTTTGGGGGTCAGTATAGATGATTTAAAATAATTCAGAAAATGTAAATATCAGAAATTAAATAAATTATATGTTTCTTACCAAGAAACTACAAAGACGGAGAAAATTAAAGGGACGGGTCTGACGGTTTTCCAACTGGGGACTCGAAAATACTGGGGGGGGGGTTACTTGGCGGAATTACTTTACTCTATTCAAAACTGTTGCTGGACGGAGCTTAACTCAACTCCTTTTATTTGGCCTGTGGGCCTGCTTTTATATGGTAAAAATTCGGCGTCCTTGTTTCATTCTAGAAGTTTTATTCTCTTTATTTAACTCATAGGGCACGCGAGAATTTAAAAATGAAAATTTGTTAAATTTGTATGCTTCTGTTCGTGTAATCTAGTTGATAACGCTGCGGAATTTAATTTATTGATTTCCTAATGATAAAGAGAGATATTTTGTATGGATTTTCCGTTTTCACTGACGATTTAAGAATATTTATTTATTGAAAATATTAACTAACAGGACTGTCAGAGTGGTGTTATGGTACTGAAATTTAAATATATTGCAATGAAACGGGAGTTTCATTACAAATAGATCAAAGATAGCCCAATTTGCGATAAATCGCCCAATCTGGCAAGTCTGATACTGACTCGGGAATGGTAGTTCTTTACGCTCCTAGCGGCAGAACGCGGTACTCCTCCCACCAAACATCAGTGCGGTTTCTTCCCCCTCGTAATAATTTTTAAATGAATTACCGTGGCAACTTTACAACCAACAACTTGTTATAGGCGTAAGTTGTCTAAAATCATCATATTTTCGTGTTATTTACACGCATATGCTCTTTGTTTTTAAATATAAGATACCTTTATATTATTATTTTATATTTATGATAATAATTTCCCCTTGTTACGTCACTGTAATGTACTGATTATATTTCCGGGAAATTCTAATCGTCAGTTTTCCCCATTCTTCTTTTGATAATGTTACATGCATACAATTAATTTTTTGTCACTCTAGAATTAAATTTGCCCTACTGATTTCTCTAGAAATCATCTTCTAAGAAGAGTTCCACGTGTTTGGCAGTTATTTAAATACAGGTGGCACATCGAAAACTATACAAGCGGGTTTTAGAGTATTTGAAGTTATCTGTTTGAAAAACGCTCGGACAACACGATTTGGTTTTTGAGGGGGCATATTTTCTCGCAAATAAACTGCTACTTCACCCCCCTAAACGGGGTAGCTACCATCGTTAAAATATTACGGCATTTATTCTACATAATCCGTATTTGCTTCATATTATTTGTCTGAAAATTGTTAATTTTGACGTGTTAAATCACGACGTTTTAAGAAGAAAAATTATAAAAATTTCAAAACATTTTTTCTGCTACTTCGTGACCTTTTTCCGCCAAGAAAACTTAACCGTTGTATGTAATATTCAATTATTTTTTTCTCTTATTAATGGCTTGGATGAGTTCGTTAGCCAGGAAAATCGGACGAGGTTTTCCGGGAACATTTTGAGTTTTCTTTCAAAAAAAATTTTTCTCCGAAAATAACAAAGCTGCTTAAATGATATTTACTATATATGTTGCCTTGGGAGAGACCTTACTACGTACCAAAATTAAACTTTCTAAGTTTATAGAAAATTGAGTTATTCAAATTTGAAACATTTAGTAAAAATTCACCACCATAACGCACTTGCTGCGTCCCGAAAATTTTCTAAACATGAATTAATTTTTCTTCTGGAAAGCTGTTGTAACTTCAACGAAATTGGTAATACAACTTTCTTTTAACGGGACTTACAGTTGGTACCTATAGATTCTCCAAATTTTGAGTTTCTAGCCTCATAGAAAATTGAGTTTTTGGGCATTCAAAGTTTTTTTCTCAGAAGGAGCTAGAACACAAGTTTGAATATGTTTTTATGATAATAGAGAAAAACTCTTCATATGAGCGTGTATTAGGACCTTTAAAGCCGATCTTCAACGTCTGTTTAAATTAAAAGTATTACTTTTAGTAATATGCCCTACTAATAGTGTACAATTCTTTTAAAAATTCACTATTATAACGCACTTGCTGCGTCCCGCAATTTTTATCTTTGTACAAGACTTCAGGGTGTGGAATATTATCATTTTCATGATACAAGATTACTGTATTACAAACTTTATTTATTATGTAAAACTTATAGGATTTGGCTGAAACCGGTTACGCAAGCAATTGAATTTTGCGACTGGACGATAATGAAGGCATCGATTTTGCCAAAGAGCGTGCAAAAAACAAATTATCCCTATTTAGTTGCCACACCTGGTAAATTGTTCGCCTGCGTTAGGTACATTGATGAACTAAAATGTGTTTACTTTAGAGTGAACTGAACTAGTAATCTAATCTTTATAAACCAAATCAGTTATTGGTACTTGAGTTTTTTATCCGTATTCATTATAGTTGCAACCATCAAACTTACAGTGGCGTACAAAGACTTTTATAGCCAGTGATGCACCTACACTGTGTCTATAAAGCAGTAGCGGCTCGTGCCTTAATGCATTGGGGGTGCGCAAGAAAATAAAGTTCGGGACGCAGGAAGTGCGTTATGGTAGTAAATTTTTATTAAATGCTTCAAATTTGAATAACTCAAGTTTCTACGAACTTATATAGTTGAATTTTATAGTCGGGTCTTAACCAGGGCAACATATCTACCAAATTTCATCAAAATAACTTTTCTCAAAAGAAAGCTCAAATTTTGAATAACTTAATTTTCTAAAAATTTCAATTTTAGTGTGTAGCAAGGCAACATATTCACCAAATTTCATTAAAATACCTTTGCAATTTTCGGAGAAAGATTTTTTTTTAAACAAAACTCAAAATTTTCCCGGAAAACGTTTTCCGATTTTCCTGACTAACGAACTTATCCAAGCCATTAATAAAAGAAAGGCACTTGCCGAGTATATATATATATATATATATATATATATATATATATATATATATATATATATATATATATATATATATATATATATATATATATATATATAGCGCTATATATTGAAACTGACCCCGGATATGGGTTCTAGGGGTCCTAGTTCGCGCTCATATGAAAAATTTTTGCATAGTCTCTCCATCGATACCTCTTTATTAGTGATTAAAAAAAAAAAGAATTCACTAAAAATGAAGGACTCGCCTATTTTTTCCCCGAAAATGTATTATAAAGAAACCTACTTACTAAACTTAATAATTATTACCTACTTACCAAGTTTTCCTCTAGTTAGTTATACGGTATAGTAATTAAAAAGTCCCTTAAAAAGTTAACCTTTAAATTTAAAATATCCACTGAATTAATCACAGTATCACAATTATTTTGTCCACTTATTAAGCAACCCGAAGTCGTAACCATAATGATTGTCTTGTTAGAACATGTAAACAACAACGAAATGATCTAATTAAAATTAATCCGACGTGAAGACGAAAATTACTAGGTAGTAGGTACACACGCTCTGCCAAAAGTCCACTATAAACTGGAAGTGTGTAATTTTATAGCGCACAACAGATTGCTTATTCGGTCGTTTTCGACGAAGATCATCAAGATTCGGCGATCATTTCGCACTGAAGTATCGCATTTCCTGAGAGCGCCAAAAAATACACACCGCCGCCCGACTGCTTTATATGGATATGGATGTATATAACGTCTGCAACTATTAACACTATACTTATTCTGTATTCTGTATTAAATTAATGGCTGCCGACTCTCTGAGATCCTCGATATACAAATTTTGTTTGTTGAGTGCAGGAGGTAAAAAAGTAAATAAAAATGTATTAAAATATAGCATAGCAAAAATATTATTTTTTCCACGACAGGCAGCAGTGCGCACGCACGGGTGTACTTATTGAGGAGCCGCCCCTGCTATAAAGTAACGCATAAATTCAATAAAATTGAAAGTGACCATTATTAAGGAAAATTCAAAAACAGGTCGATTTTTGTTGTCAAAACTAACTCTTTGATATAAACATTTCACTCCCATCGTTATACCTCTTCAAGGGGTAGCTACATTTTCGAAATTTTAAAATTGGATAGTGGCTAGTGTGATATATCTTTTTAAGCTAATACAGCAACACCATTTTTTTGTATGAATATAATTAATTGAGTAATAACATATCATTATCAGTAACACCTAATACAAATCAAGCCTATAAAGAATTACATAGTTCAGTCTTTTCTAGTCAAATGTTCGAAATGCCCACCTTCTTGTGCCTGACAATATTCGAAACTGTCAACAAATTCTTGTTGGATTCTATTTATAATCTCTGGAGAAATGTTGATACATTCAGTTCTCATTCTTGTTTTTAATTTGTCAATAGTATCCGATTTACTTTTGAATGTCACATTCTTCAAATGACCCCAAAGAGGAGTTAGGTCGGGTGATCTTCCTGGCCATTCGATTGCACCACGCCTGCCAATCCATCTGTTGGGAAATTGTCGAGATACTGTCGAACATTAACGTCATAATGCGCAGGGGCACCATCTTGTTGATACCATAAGTTATGATTTACCATACCAGCATTGTGTCCATCAGGAAATATGTTCAATAACGTCGGAATGAGATATTGCTGTAAAAATTGTAGATATTGTGGTCCATTTATAGTTCATTCCAAAAAGTAGGGACCAATAATCCTACTCCTAACAATTCCCGCCCAAAAAGTTACCTTGTGTGGATATTGTGTGTGATTCCGTCGCATCCATCTTGGATTTTCCTCTGTTCAATATCTGCAGTTTTGATGGTTAACTTCTACATGTAGTGGAAAAGCAGATTCGTCCGAAAACAGAATATTGGTAGTTGCAAAGAGTTATCATGATATTTATCCATTAATGTTTGACAAAACTGCATCCTTTGGTCTGGATCGTCATCGGGTAACTCCTGCAAAAGCTGCATTTTATAAGGATGATGCTCTTCAAGTTTTAATACTTTATGTGCCCTCTGAAATTGAATTCTATTATCCTGGACAATTCGCCGAACACAACTGTTGGGATTCTCTTCAACTGCCAATAAGACGTTTAATTTCACTTCTTACTTATAAACCGGCGACCTGTTTTTGAAAAATCTTCCACCCTAGACGTTTCTCGAAATTTCTTATCTATTCGACTCACTGTTGACTGATTAATAGACGTATCCGGATATTTAGTATTAAACATAATACACGCTTCTGCCTGAGTTTGGATCCTGTCACCATAACCAATCATCATTAGAACTTCAATTCTTTGAGCTATTGATAAACGCATTTTACCAACAGTGTAATAATTAAATTGAAAAAGCAAAAGTTGAAAATTACACGTATTCACTTTGCACGACAACCGAAACGTAACTTTACTATTAACTGTAGATTGTATCGCAAAAAAATGTCAAACTTATGCTTGATTAGTTTTTGTGACACATGTCACACAGCAGATGATTGTTATCATCAGTCGATTGTTATTACTCACTTTATTTTATTCCTAAAAAATGATGTTGAATAGAGAACTTTATTAACTTTAAAAAGATGTAGCACACTACCCACCATCCAATTTCAACATTTCGAACGGGTAGCCACCATTTGAAGAGGTATGGCGATACAGATACGATTTTTAGATCAAAAAGTTAGTTTTTGACAACAAAACTGGTCTTTTTTTAAATTTTGCTTAATAATGGTCACTTTCAATTTTATTGAATTTATGAGTTCCTTACTTCCTTTAGATTGCATGGAGACTCCCCAATTTAGAAGCTGGAAGAAAAGACATACTATGGATAAAGCTCTCCCAGGGCTGCAATTAAATTCATCTGTTGCATTTACCGGTCACCTTCTGACAACAACTTTGTCCAGCTGTTCGACTACCTTTCTGAAAAACCGACCATCCGATTTCTGAATATCCTTCCTCCGAGGTCACTTTTCTTGGTGACTTCAATGTCCATAATAAGGAATGGCTAGGATCTTCAAAAACCGATCCCCAAGGGAGAGCAGCGTAGGCCTTTGCAGTCAGCAATTCTTTATGCAATAAATATGAGTAGGTATTGCGGCACTCTGGCCAGACAGTGACGTCACAGGAAGTGGGGGCGGAGCCCCACCCCTAGCCCCACCCCTTGTGGCCACGCCCCCAAGATGGCGTCCAGCCACGCCCCCAAGATGGCGTCCAAGATGGCTTCGTAACCTGTATTCTAAGGTCATTGACCATGTCTTTGGCCAGACAGTGACGTCACACGACTTGGGCCAGACAGTCACATTTACATTTAGCCTTGTTATGTAACCTGCATTCTAAGGTCATTGACCTGTCTAGGAAACTTTGGCCAGACAGTGACGTCACACGACTTGGGCCAGACAGTCACATTCCAAAGTGTCTAACCTATTACTTCAAATTATTATATTTTGAAAAAAACCATTTGGAGCAGGTGAGTTTCGAACCCGGGGCATTCAGATGGGAGGCAACGATGCTACCCATTGAGCTAAGCAGACGCTTGTTAATTTATTGTTTTAGGCTGGTATATATATACGACTTTTAATTACAAACAAACCATACATGTAACATAATTAAAGTTTTTGTTATTATTAGACAAATGGATGATTTACAAAATAATTAATATGTTTAATATTAGAGGCGGAACCAAAACGGAGGAACCAAAATGGCGGAATAAAAAAATGGCGGAATAAAAAAATGGCGGAATGAAAGATGGAAGCCTGTGATACCTTAAGCTGACATCCCTGACATTATAAAAATGGCGGCTTTCGTTCTTAAAGATGGTGCCTTTCGCTTGATGGTTGAAGACTCCATTATTTAAAGATACGTCACTCCAACCTTTAGAGCCGACAAATGAGAGTGAGGTTGATAAGCGAGAATAATGGTATTGGTCGAAGACTCTATGATTTAAAGTTACGCCCCCCATTAAAACAAACCATTCATAAAGCTTTTGTTATTAGACATAAGACATAATAATTAATATGTTTAATATTAGACAGACTATTAGATTTCGCATAGAAATTAGCCGAACGCCACAATTGTTATATGGGTAGGTTCTAAAAATAACACACAGAGGTCGCTGGCAAAACAAAGAAGCTCAGAAACAAAATGGACAACAGGTTCAACTCTTAAGCTTAGAAACAATGGTTGGTTACAGGTTCAATTCCTTTCTACCCCAAGTGTTTAGTGTCATGTTACTCGTCTAAGTAAGCAGAATGGCGACTAAAATGAGATAAAAAACTTAAAACCCTTATCGCGGAAGATCCGTGAGATGTACGATAGAACCAATACATGCACGGTGTTAAGGAGGCCAAATCAAATTGGAATATACAATAAAATGGCCACTTCCGGTCTAAACTTTAAATCGTTATATCTTTTGAAGGGAAAGTGATAGAAATGAACTGACTTTAAAAATATATCGTTTCATAACAAGCTCTACAAGAAAATGAGATAAAAAACTTAAAACCCTTATCGCGGAAGATCCGTGAGATGTACGATAGAACCAATACATGCACGGTGTTAAGGAGGCCAAATCAAATTGGAATATACAATAAAATGGCCACTTCCGGTCTAAACTTTAAATCGTTATATCTTTTGAACGGAAAGTGATAGAAATGAACTGACTTCAAAAATATATCGTTTCATAGGATCCTGGACACTCCATTTAAATACATGTAAATTTTGTAGTCTACTATGGACAGTCAAGTCTACCTCTGGACATTTAAGTCAACCCTGGACATAATTATAACGGTGTTTAAATGCAAATAGATTGAATTATTTTGCGGGGAGTCAGGTATGGACAAGGTGTTATTAATAATAAAAACAGTGGTAAAATATAAAAATATAATATATTTACTCAAGTGTACACTACAGCAAGCTAACTAATTTCAAAATTGTCTCCCTTTGCAATTCTGCTTTTTTATTTAGACCCAGCTCCATTAACTGTTTGATCAGCTGTTTCTTTTGAACTTGTTTTTCTCTGTACGCCTTTCTGATTGCAATTCCTTTTTCTGTTTGGTAAAACACTCTTCTCTTTTCATTAGCTTCCTGTCTTCTACGAATACCCGAAGCTCCTCTGGTGCACTGGCAAGTCTCTTTATTGTGCAACTCGTTCACTGATGCCTAAACTAATACGTTTTTAACTCCTTTTGATGCTAAACATGATATTTCATCTCTTACAGAAGCACACATTTTTCCTCTACCATGCAGCCAAGAATCACAGTACACTCGCCTAGAATAGTGCGAATGCGGCGTTCCACGAAGACCATCGCCATCTCTTTGAAGGGGTTTCTGCCCATCTGCACAAGCAATATACCTTAATACTCCAACAGCATGATCTAGACAGATTATTTTCTTGAAAGTTGTTTTAGGATGCAAACGTCGCCCTACACGTTGAAGCTTCTTTTTAAATCCCTGAACCGTAGACCGATTTGTAAAATGTATCAAAGCGTGCATATGTTCATGCGCCACACTTCCATCATCTGCTTCTAGATGACATCGACAAATTGAATACCACTTAATATTTGGTACACAAACTAACAAATTAAAATCTTCTTCATTTAACAGAAGATGAAACCACTGCGTAACACACTCTTCGTAATCTTTGGCCATCTCTTGTGGTGAAATCGCCTTAATGTCATTAACATTTAGTAAACTCAGATAATCAGCTTTTGATATGGAAGCCATCTTGTAAGAACGATGTGAACAGAATGAATGTCCAGAGAATACTAGCAGCAATTGTTCTCAAAAAATGCGCACCAGAACTTGCTCCTGTCCTGACTCGTCTGTTTCAGATATCTTACAATAAAGGCATATTCCCTAGTAACTGGAAAACTGCTCGAGTACAACCCATCGCCAAAAAAGGATCCAAAGCGCTTCCTAGCAACTACAGGCCTATTTCTCTCCTTTCAGTCATCTCTAAAGTGATGGAAAAGTATATAAACACCGAACTACTAAAATTCTTTGAAAAACACAGTCTAATCCACGACAGGCAGTATGGATTCCGTCAGCGCAGATCGACTGCCGACCTCCTTTCCTTTGTCACCCATTCTTGGAACAAGTCTATGGAACAACACGGTGAATCCCAGATTGTTGCTCTAGACATATCCAAAGCATTTGACCAGGTCTGGCACGCAGCGCTGCTTAATAAACTTCCGGCCTATGGCCTACCACCAAAACTTTGTACCTGGACAGCAAATTTCCTCTCCAACAGGAGCATATCTGTTGTTGTGGATGGCCATTCCTCTAAACTGTATCCAATTAATGCAGGAGTTCCTCAAGGTTCAGCTTTAGCCCCTACTTTGTTTCTTCTCCACATCAATGACCTCCTCTCTAGCACATCCAACCCAGTTCACAGTTACGCGGACGACAGCACCCTCCACTCAAATATACAATATTCTAAGCCTGTCTCTTTAGCCCAATTAGATGAGGATCGCAGACTCATGGAGGGTTCTGTCTCCGTGGACCTCCAAAAAATATTAGACTGGGGAAGTAGAAATCTTGTACAATTCAACCCCACCAAAACTAAGTCTTGCTTTCTTTCTCACAAGAGATACAGCAGCCCTAGACCCATCACAATGAACAACCAAGTTATTCAAAGTAATGAGTCCTTCTCTCTCGTTGGCATTTCTGTGGATCGAAATCTTAATTGGCACCAACATGTTACATCAATTGCAGAAGCGGCTGCTAAGAAATTGGGTTTCCTCTTCCGGGCTCGCAAATACTTTTCACCAACTAATCTCTATACCTTATACACTTCACAAATAAGGCCAAACCTCGAATACTGCTCCCACATCTGGGGTGCAGCTGCCGCTTCTACACTCGCTATCCTGGACTCCATTCAAAAGAGAGCTATACGTCTCATCGGTGACCCTACCCTCACCCAAAGGCTTCCATCCCTTGCCCACCGACGTGCCGTTGGTGACCTCTCTCTCTTTTATAGAAATCTGCACGGGCACTGCTCAGAGGAGCTTTCCTCCATAATTCCCCCACCTGCTGCCCCCAACAGATCTACCAGGGGAACAGAGCGAATGCACCCTTTTAATGTCCAGGTCACCAGACATAGAACATCTTGTTATGCCCGCTCTTTTGTTCCGAGGACTTCCAAGTTGTGGAATTCCTTGCCGGCACATGTTTTTCCTTCTCCTCCGAACCTCCAAACCTTCAAGTCCAGAATTAATAAGCTGCCTCTTTCCTCCTTGTCAACACCCACGGTACGATAGTATTTAGGCTGTAAGCCCTCGTGGTGTGTTGTTGACATAAAAAAAAAATAAAAAAAAAATAGCCGTGTACACCTAGACTATTCCATTATATGGTGCATCTTTAATGATCGCATACTGTCGTCAAACATCGGTGCTGTTCGGATCAGACAAACGACCAGTCAACCAACCAAGACAGACAGCTGTCTAGCAGGACAGACAGCTGTCTAACAGCTGTCACACAGCTGTCTAACAGTACAACGTTCATCTAGCGAACTCTAAAAGAAAAAAACTAAAATGAAATAACGTTCATCTGTCACGGGCTATCTCGGAAAACTAGGTCACTAACCGGAAACGAGAGCTGTCGACAAGCTCAAACACGTATAATGATGATGATGTCATCCTACCAGATATGTCTGCCCTATTAGACAGCTGTGTTAGACAGCTGTGTTAGACAGCTGTGTTAGACAGCTGTGTTAGACAGCTGTGTTAGACAGCTGTGTTAGACAGCTGTTGGCAGTTGTCATATCTGGTAGGATGACATCATCATCATTATACGTGTTTGAGCTTGTCGACAGCTCTCGTTTCCGGTTAGTGACCTAGTTTTCCGAGATAGCCCGTGACAGATGAACGTTATTTCATTTCCTGTGGTTTACTTAGTTTTTTTCTTTTAGAGTTCGCTAGATGAACGTTGTACTGTTAGACAGCTGTGTGACAGCTGTTAGACAGCTGTCTGTCCTGCTAGACAGCTGTCTGTCTTGGTTGGTTGACTGGTCGTTTGTCTGATCCGAACAGCACCGATGTTTGACGACAGTATGCGATCATTAAAGATGCACCATATAATGGAATAGTCTAGGTGTACACGGCTAGTATTCTCTGGACATTCATTCTGTTCACATCGTTCTTACAAGATGGCTTCCATATCAAAAGCTGATTATCTGAGTTTACTAAATGTTAATGACATTAAGGCGATTTCACCACAAGAGATGGCCAAAGATTACGAAGAGTGTGTTACGCAGTGGTTTCATCTTCTGTTAAATGAAGAAGATTTTAATTTGTTAGTTTGTGTACCAAATATTAAGTGGTATTCAATTTGTCGATGTCATCTAGAAGCAGATGATGGAAGTGTGGCGCATGAACATATGCACGCTTTGATACATTTTACAAATGGGTCTACGGTTCAGGGATTTAAAAAGAAGCTTCAACGTGTAGGGCGACGTTTGCATCCTAAAACAACTTTCAAGAAAATAATCTGTCTAGATCATGCTGTTGGAGTTTTAAGGTATATTGCTTGTGCAGATGGGCAGAAACCCCTTCAAAGAGATGGCGATGGTCTTCGTGGAACGCCGCATTCGCACTATTCTAGGCGAGTGTACTGTGATTCTTGGCTGCATGGTAGAGGAAAAATGTGTGCTTCTGTAAGAGATGAAATATCATGTTTAGCATCAAAAGGAGTTAAAAACGTATTAGTTTACGCATCAGTGAACGAGTTGCACAATAAAGAGACTTGCCAGTGCACCAGAGGAGCTTCGGGTATTCGTAGAAGACAGGAAGCTAATGAAAAGAGAAGAGTGTTTTACCAAACAGAAAAAGGAATTGCAATCAGAAAGGCGTACAGAGAAAAACAAGTTCAAAAGAAACAGCTGATCAAACAGTTAATGGAGCTGGGTCTAAATAAAAAAGCAGAATTGCAAAGGGAGACAATTTTGAAATTAGTTAGCTTGCTGTAGTGTACACTTGAGTAAATATATTATATTTTTATATTTTACCACTGTTTTTATTATTAATAACACCTTGTCCATACCTGACTCCCCGCAAAATAATTCAATCTATTTGCATTTAAACACCGTTATAATTATGTCCAGGGTTGACTTAAATGTCCAGAGGTAGACTTGACTGTCCATAGTAGACTACAAAATTTACATGTATTTAAATGGAGTGTCCAGGATCCTATTGTCTCTATGAATGGTTTGTTTTAATGGGGGGCGTAACTTTAAATCATAGAGTCTTCGACCAATACCATTATTCTCGCTTATCAACCTCACTCTCATTTGTCGGCTCTAAAGGTTGGGGTGACGTATCTTTAAATAATGGAGTCTTCAACCATCTTTATCAGCGAAAGGCACCATCTTTAAGAACGAAAGCCGCCATTTTTTATAATGTCAGGGATGTCAGCTTAAGGTATCACAGGTTAGGCTTCCATCTTTCATTCCGCCATTTTTATTCCGCCATTTTGGTTCCTCCGTTTTGGTTCCGCCTCTAATATTAAACATTATTTTGTAAATCATCCATTTGTCTAATAATAACAAAAACTTTAATTATGTTACATGTATGGTTTGTTTGTAATTAAAAGTCGTATATATATACCAGCCTAAAACAATAAATTAACAAGCGTCTGCTTAGCTCAATGGGTAGCATCGTTGCCTCCCATCTGAATGCCCCGGGTTCGAAACTCACCTGCTCCAAATGGTTTTTTTCAAAATATAATAATTTGAAGTAATAGGTTAGACACTTTGGAATGTTTGCATGTGACTGTCTGGCCCAAGTCGTGTGACGTCACTGTCTGGCCAAAGTTTCCTAGACAGGTCAATGACCTTAGAATACATTGGAAGCCATCTTGGACGCCATCTTGGGGGCGTGGCTGGACGCCATCTTGGGGGCGCCATCTTGGGGCGTGGCCACAAGGGGTGGGGCTAGGGGTGGGGGTACCCCCCACTCCTACCCCCACTACCTGTGACGTCACTGTCTGGCCAGAGTGCCGCAATACCTACTAATATGGTTCAGCAACCTACTCACTTTACTCGCATCCCAACACACAGCTCAAATCCCTTGGATATCCTTCTTACTACAAAACCTGAATGCTATAAGATATCAGTTACCGCCCCCTTGGTCGCTTGGACCACGGCATGGTCACTGCTTCCTGCGCAATGCAACCCGAGGTCACACAGTCATCACACCCACGTATCGTTTGGCACTACAACTCCGCAAACTAGGACAAAATGCGGGATTACTTTTCCTCATTTCCATGGGCGTCTGTCTGCTTCTCTTATCCTGACCCCTCTGATATCTCACAAAACGTCACCGAAATTATCCAAGCTGGCATGGAATTATTTATTCCACGCACACAGAAAATCTCTTCAGCCACTCAAAAGCCCTGGTTCTCTAAACCCGGTGACAAGGCCCGACTTGAAATGGTCAAAGCTCACAAAACGCTTGTAGACAATCCCAGTCAAGAAAACCGCCAAGCATTTAACGACGCAAGAAACCGCTGTCCGTCTTCTTTCTGAGGCAAAAAACTTGTTTAATAACCACATCAAAAACAAAGTCCTCTTAAGCTCCAGCGGCAGCAAACCCTACTGGACTTTTGCTAAATCTATTGGAAATAATTTCTGCAAGAGCACGTTCCCACCTCTTGTCTCAGGGGCTGAACTTTTTGCCTCATTGTTCGCCGGCAATTCTACTCTCAATCCACCGCCAAATGTTCAACCACCAAAAGTCCGCAATGTCGCGCATAAAATGACGGATATAATTTTCAAAATTAAAAATGTACGAAAGATGCTCTCTTCTCTTAATACCAGGAAAGCCTCTGGTCTTGACGAGATCCCAGCAATTGTTCTCAAAAAATGCGCACCAGAACTTGCTCCTGTCCTGTCTCGTCTGTTTCAGACATCTTACAATAGAGGCATATTCCCTAGTAACTGGAAAACTGCTCGAGTACAACCCGTCTCCAAGAAAGGATCCAAAGCGCTTCCTAGCAACTACAGGCCTATTTCTCTCCTTTCAGTCGTCTCTAAAGTGATGGAAAAGTATATAAACACCGAATGACTCAAATTTCTTGAAAAACACAGTCTAATCCACGACAGGCAGTATGGATTCCGTCAGCGCAGATCAACTGCCGACCTCCTTTCCTTTATCACCCATTCTTGGAAGAAGTCTATGGAACTACACGGTGAATCCCAGATTGTCGCCCTAGACATATCCAAAGCATTCGACCAGGTCTGACACGCAGCGCTGCTTAATAAACTTCCGGCCTATGGCCTAGCACCAAAACTCTGTACCTGGACAGCAAATTTCCTCTCCAACCAGAGCATTTTTGTTGTCGTGGACGGCCATTCCTCTAAGCTGTATCCAATTAATACAGGAGTTCCTCAAGGTTCAGCTTTAGCCTCTATTTTGTTTCTTCTCCACATCAATGACCCCCTCTCTAGCACATCCAACACAGTTCACAGTTACGCGGACGACAGCACCCTCCACTCAAATATACAATATTCTAAGCCTGTCTCTTTAGCCCAATTAGATGATGATCGCTGACTCATGGAGGGTTCTGTCTCCGTGGATCTCCAAAAAATATTAAACTGGGGAAGTAGAAATATTGTACAATTCAACCCCACCAAATCTCAGTCTTGCTTTCTTTCTCATAAGAGATACACCAGCCCTAGACCCATCACAATGAACAACCAAGTTATTCAAAGTAATGAGTCCTTTTCACTTGCTGGCATTTCTGTGGATCGAAATCGCAATTGGCGCCAACATGTCACATTAATTGCAGAAGCGGCTGCTAAGAAATTAGGTTTCCTCTTTCGGGCTCGCAAATACTTTTCACCAGTTAATTTCTATACCTTATATACTTCACAAATAAGACAAAACCTCGAATACTGCTCCCACATCTGGGGCGCTGCTGCCGCTATCCTGGACTCCATTCAGAAGAGAGCTATACGTCTCATCGGTGACCCCACCCTCACCCAAAGGCTGCCATCCCTTGCCCACCGACGTGCCGTTGGCGACCCCCCCCTCTCTCTCTTTTATGGATATCTGCACGGGCACTGCTCAGAGGAGCTTTCTTCCATAGTTCCTCCACCTGCTGCCCCCAACAGATCTACCAGGGGAACAGAGCGAATGCACCCTTTTACTGCCCAGGTCACCAGACATAGAACATCTTGTTATGCCCGCTCTTTTGTCCCAAGGACTTCCAAGTTGTGGAATTCCTTGCCGGCACATGTTTTTCCTTCTCCCCCGAACCTCCAAACCTTCAAGTCCAGAATTAACAAGTTGCCTCTTTACTCCTTGTCGACACCCACGGTACGATAGTATTTAGGCTGTAAGCCCTCGTGGTGTGTTGTTGAAATATTTAAAAAAACCTTATAGACACACTGTACATTAAACCCATTTTACTTTGCTGGGAAATTATAATTCTTTGCGAAATTTACATAACTATTGGTGTTAAGTTAAAAGTAAGTTATTCCATTTCTTTAATGCAGCATCAGTGTTCCAATGATAAGAACGTTTGACTCTGAATCCAAGGGCCCTGGGCTCGGTTCCCATTAGGGTAGCATTTTACCTTTTCAGTACATACTGGTAAATTAATCAACCGATGTTGTGGCATTGTGTTTGCGCCCTTCGGAAGGGGTGTAAAGTCATCGGTTCCATGCACCATGCAATTTTGAGCACGTTAAATTAATATTTCTACAATATCTGCCTAGTTTCGCTTTTATGGCCAATCACCGGCGCCAGGAAACAGTTACACCATACCAGTCCGAAAGGAATCTTTTACGTGACCAATAGCGTATCGCACACGGGAACGACGGCCTAACGCCCCCCTTTCTCAGGGTGAAACTTGATGGCTTCCAAATTATGTCTACTCGAAGACAAAAATTAACAACTGAAGAGGTTTGATAAAGCTGTTTTTGTTAACAATTCTCTGATAGCGCATTGTCGACATATCGCTCCATCTCAAACAGTTGACAGTTTATTACATAATCACAACATTATTGTTTTTAAGAAAACTCAAACAACCACAATTTGATTTTTACAAATTAAACACCCTGTATTTTGTAAGGCTAGATGCATTCTCACCACAATTAGAACCGTAGACCGGTTTCGCTCTAATTAAAGCTTGTCAGTACGGCATACTAATTGCAGCGAAAATATACCTATAAAGTAATACGGCTATGGTAGCCAGCCTTCCAACACTGAGGTATAAGACACGAAGGACGTGCCGCCACCTCGTTGCGGAAGCAAGTAGTATGTTGTTCAACTTGCTAAAATACAATGTCACAACCTCGGTTGATGTTAATTGTACAGTATGTACTGAAAAAGTGAAAGGAGAACCCTGGGATCGAACCCAGTACCCATCAGTTCAGAGGCACACGTTCTGACCACTGAACCACCGAGGCTCTAAGCCACACGTCAATAACAAGATTAAGAGAATTGTAGCTGAAAAGTAGAATTTCAGTTAACAGCTTTATTTCAACTCTTCAGATGTCAATTTTTGTCATCTAGTCGCCATGTTTTGGAAACCATTAGAGATAAGTGTAAACAATGGCGCAGTCCATATGTCAACATTTTTTAGAAACCATTATCGATAAGTGTAAACAATGGCGGAGTCCACATGTCAACATTTTTTAGAAACCATTATCGATAAGTGTAAACAATGGCGGAGTCCACATGTCAACATTTTTTGACATAACAATGCAGCTACTGTCGCCTGGTGGACTCGCCCAGTGGTACAAAAAGTCATATTTAAATTTAATGGACGCCTAACAGTTAAAGTTTGCGGGAAGCCTGCAACTCCATAGCTATCACATGAAAAATTTCAGCCTCGTCTACCATTCCACCATACAAGTTGCATAGCCATCTCTCAATTTTAGATTGTCGAATTAAATAGGCGTTATTTTCAATCGGGTGTTCAGTAAGTGCCTTAGTATTTTATTAGCGAATTAAAAAAAAATTCGTTAATGAGGAGATCTGTATTTATATTTATATATATATGTATATATATATATATATATATATATATATATATATATATATATATATATATATATAACATCAAATTTTCCGGGAAAACCTGGCTAACGAACTTATCCAAGCCACTTGCAAAAGGAAGGTACTCACCAAATTTGATCAAGATCGGACCATTATTTTTTGAGTTATCGGTCGGATATATATATATATATATATATATATATATATATATATATATATATATATATATATATATATATATATATATATATATCCGACCGATAACTCAAAAAATAATGGTCCGATCTTGATCAAATTTGGTGAGTACCTTCCTTTTGCAAGTGGCTTGGATAAGTTCGTTAGCCAGGTTTTCCCGGAAAATTTGATGTTTTCTTTCTAAAAAAATTCATATCTCCGTAAATAACAAAGTAAGGGCAACCAAATTTGATACGCGTGTTTGTTATAAAGAGTGAACTCTGTACCAAACTTTAGGTCTCTAGCTTTAAAGACAAAGCAGTTATGGGCAGTTTAAGAAACAAATTTTGGAGTTTTCCTCAAAACGCCAAACTCGCATTTTAAACGTCAAAATTGGCAATGTTTAGGCAAAGAACGCGAAACAAATACCGATTCTGAAAAGAAAATGTTGCAAGAAGAGTGTTCTGCCAACCCTTAAGTTTCAGATTCAACCATCATTGCCCTTCATTTTACTAAAATATTTACAGAATATTCATTTCAAATAGACCCTTTCTCTGATGCTTTGGCTGTCGGTTTAGTTAAGTTGATGCTTTCGCTGTAGGTTTAGAGAAGTTTATGGTTTAACGGTCTATAATTTTTAGGTAATTTTCGTAGAACAAATTCGTTAATGCATTTTTGCATTTTTTATCGAAATATGATGCATGTTTGTAAGAAAAAAATCTGGACGCAGTAAGTGAGTTTTGGTAGCGAATTTTCATTAAATCCTTCAAATTTCATAACTCAATTTGCTTTTAACGTCAGGTTTGTTGGCTAGGAAATCAACATTTAAGTTTAGTTTCGGAAAATCTTTCTACATTTTCAGACAATAAGTAATTTTGATAAAATATAGTACATTGTTTCTACTACATAGGCTATACCGGTAATCAGATTGATCTCTGCTCGCATTTGCTATTAAAAACACTTTTATGAAAATGCACTTTCATAACGCACTTGCTGCGTCCAGACTCTTTGTTAGTTCAGGTGACCTAGGCGGCCATGCATTCGGCCCTCCTCTCCCAATCCAGCGTTCTGGAAAATGTTGGTTAAGAAAAGCATGATTGTTAGCTGTAACAAATGCCGATTGTGAAAAGAAAATGTTGCAAGAAGAATGTTCTGCAAGCCCTAAAGTTTCAGATTCAACCATCATCAACCATAAAATATTTACAGAATATTCATTTCAAATAGACCCTTTCTCTGATGCTTTGGCTGTCGGTTTAGTTAAGTCGGTGATTTCGCTGTAGGTTTAGTGAATTTTATGGTTGAACGGTCTATAATTTTTTAGCTAATTTTCTTAGAACAAATTCGTTAATGCATTTTTGCATTTTTTTATCGAAATATGATGTGTTTGTAAGAAAAAATCTGGACGCAGTAAGTGCATTTTGGTAGCGAATTTTCGGTAAATTTGCAGTTTAGCTCCCGAACGCTTTTCAAAAAACTGTTTTCAGAAACCTGCCTAGCCCCTCCCTGGATCCACAAACCCCAAGAAACATTTCTTGTTCACACCACCCAAGGAAGTTACGGCACCAGGAGTGAGTAGGGGTGCTGGGCGGGGTAGGTAGTAAAAAAGAAATATGAGCAGAAAATGCGAATAAAACGGGGTTTAAAGCTGTCTTTATCACATCTTGAAGCCATATCCCTCTTGAGCTCTGCCTACTCCGCACACTACCACTACCAACCCCCCCCCCCCCCCCCAGTGCCGTAACTTCTTTGGCGGGTAGGAACAGGACATTTTTCTTGTGGTTTATGCAGCGAGGGTGGTTGTATGCACGCGAGGGGGAAGGAAGATCCCACACGACGAAGCATCCACCTCCAGCCGCAAGTCGAATGGGGGGGGGGGGGTGTCTGCTTCGCCGTAGGCATTTTCGTTCCCCCTCGTGTGCATACAACCACCCACGTTGCATAAACCACAAGACAAATTTCTTGTTCATACCCCCCAAGGAAGTTACGTGACCTGGGGCAAATAGGAGTGTTGTGTGGGGTAGGCAGCATTTAATGGGGATATGACTTCAAATAGACAGCTTTCAAACAGGTTTCTTCGCATTTTCTGCTCATATTTCCTTTTTACTACCTACCCCGCCCAGCACCCCTATTCACTCCCAGTCCCGTAACTTCTTTGAGGGGTTTGAACAAAAAAATTTTCATGTGGTTTGTGCATCCAGGTGGGGTCCTAGTAATGTTTCTGAAAACAATTTTTTGAAAAGCTTGCGGGAGCTAATCTGCAAATTTACCGAATTTTCATTAAATCCTTCAAATTTCAATAACTCAATTTGCTATTAACGTAAGCTTTGTTGGTTAGGAAATCAACATTTATGTTTATTTTCGGAAAATTTTAGTCTATTTTCAAACCATAAGTAATTTTGATAAAATATACTAGATTGTTTCTACTACATGGCTATACCGGTAATCAGATTGATGCCTGCTCGCATTTGCTATTAAAAACATTTTTATGGAAATTCACTTTCATAACACACTTGCTGCATCCAGACTTTTGATAAATGTTTATACATTTTCAAACCATAATAATAATAATAATAATAATAATAATAATAATAATAATAATAATAATACCTTTATTATCCATTTTGACAGCATACAAGCTACATTGGATTTGTCAGCCTTTTACAATAATTAATTTTTCACAACATTAAAATATTCATTTAACGTATAAAAACAGTGGTCTGATAGAAAATAAGAAACTTGGCTTTTAAACACCTTAATATTTTGGATATTTTTTAAATCATTAGGAAGATGATTAAATATTTTCAATCCAATACAGTTTGGAGAGTCTTTTATCATCTTAGTTCTAGCATACGAAACATAAAAGTTACAAGCCTGTCTGGTACTGAAGGTATGAACATCACTGTTTAGTTTAAATTTATCACCATTTTTAAAAACATATATACACAACTCTAAAATATATAAACATGTCACAGTTAAAATTTTATGACTAGAAAAGTAGGCCCGGCATGACGTCATCTGTCCTATGTTGAAAATAGAGCGTATTATTCTTTTTTGAGCGATAAAGACATCATGCAGCAAGGCAGAATTACCCCAAAGACATATACCGTACCTCATTCTAGAATCAATATGACTGTAGTATAAAGATATTAGTTGCTTTTCAGTCAAAACATTTCTTATATTTATAAATAAAAAATTAAGAGATGCCAGCCTTGAAACCAATGTCGTACAGTGCAACTTCCAGTTGAGATGTTCATCAACGTGTACTCCAAGGAACTTGTAGTTATTGACACACGTTAGATAAGTATTGTCAACACCCACACTAAGTATATCAACTTCCCTCTGACGCGGATGAAATCTCACCATCTCTGTCTTCGAAGAATTAAAATATATTAGACACCGAGAGAACCAACTCCTTAAGTTATTAAAAACGTGATGACATTTATTATTCAAAGCATCATCTGTCTTTTCAGAAACGATTAGAGACGTATCATCCGCATACAGAGTAAAATGCGCATCAGGAGATACTTTGTCAAGCTCATTGACGTAAAGGGTAAAAAGAATAGGGCCCAGTACTGAGCCCTGAGGCACACCAGTAGGAACAACAACACGCTCAGAACATACCCTACTTATTCGTTCTGCTGTCTTGAACTTTATCTCAGTATACTGTTCTCTGTTCGTCAGGTAAGAGTCAATCCAGCCAAGCGCATTACCTCTCAAACCATATTAATAAAGCCTGTCACACAGTATCCTATGGTTAACACAATCGAAGGCCCTGCTGAGATCACAAAAAATCCCAACAGGGCACTCACCAGCCTCCAAACAAGTGACTAAACCCTGATAGAAGTCAATGAGAGCCGTTGTAGTGGAGTGGCCCTCTCTAAAACCATGCTGACAGGCAGACAATATACCACACGACTGCAAAAATTGTTCCAAGCGATTTAGATAGCTATATTCAAATACCTTTGAAAAAGTCATAGATAATGTAATCAGCCGATAGTTGTTCAAATTAGTTGGATCATTCTTTTTTATTAAAGGAAAGCCCTTACCAACCTTTAGGTCACTAGGAAAGATACCCGACTCAAATGAAAGATTTACCAAGCAGGTAAGAGGCTTTATAATATGTCTTAAAACTTTCTTAACTAAAAAAAGTGGAATTTCGTCTCCACCGCACGAAGACTTGTTTTTTATTTTTTTTTATTAACAAAATATACAACTCGTCTTCACTAAAAGGCAGTAAATACATTGTTTTGTTATTGGGTTTTGTCGAAACGTTTAAAGGAGGTAAGTCCTTAGGAATGTTTTTAATAATATTTTTAGGTGCTTCTACAGAGAACGAATTGAATAAGTTAGCGATTTTCCGTGGATCGGTAACTAGCCTCTCTTCGTGTCGTATTACAATATTGTTATGTTCATTGACCTGCTTGCCATTTAGTTCCGAAATCAGATGCCATGCGGCTTTAGTCGGATTATCAGAAGCCAGAATCCTATGTTGGCAGAAATTCCTTTTAGTACATCTTACAAGTTTTCTATGAGCAGCCCTTGCAGCCCTGTAAGAATTATCCGCCTGAGGAGAAACACTTCTAAATAAAAATAAGTCTTTAAGTCTTGAACTAGAGGCTCTGACCTCAGAAGTAACCCACTCACGGCCCTTTGATTGTTTCCTATATATCTTACGGAGTGGAAAATATAAATGAAAGTAATAAAGAAACAACTCATGAAAATTCTTATACCCCTCATCAATGTTGCCGGCAGCAAAAACATTTACCCAATTTTCACCAATAAGGGCACTCTCAAAGTCAAAAATAGATTCCTCATCAAAAACTCGCGTCAAAGAAACAGCGCTATGATTCGATTCAACTGAAGCTGTGTCAAGCTCCAACAACACTGTCATGTGGTCAGAAATATTATTGCCAGTCGCAAGACAGGCACCCTTGCTAGAAAAATTAAGAAAAGCATTGTCGATGGTACTAAGAGTATTATCCGTTACTCTGGTAGGCCACCCAACTACATGAGTCATATTAAAACATCTTAGCATGTTAGACAACATATCAAACCCTTTACTTACAATTCCATAGCAATCTAAGTTGAAATCACCAGTAAGAACAAAACGTACACCGGGCCTGACTAAATAGTTCAGCATATCAAAGAGCTGGTTAATAAAAACACTAACATTACTTGAAGGTGAGCGATAACAATTTATAGAGTTATTTCGATGAAATATGGTACATTGTTTCTACTATATAGGCAACCAAGTTTAATGCCTGCTTTCATCAAAGAAATGCATTTACTTTTAAAAATATTTTAAAGAAAATTCGCTACCATAACGCACTTGCTGCGTCCAGACTTTTTTACTAAATCAATAGGTATTTCCAACAAGTAGACGGGAATTATTATGATTTAAATTCTCATATGCCCAGTTTGACAAAGCTCGATTTTAGTTATACGCTTTAGACGACCAATCACAGACTACGATTTAGATTTTTGCAATGACAACCAAATATTTTGAATCTGTGATTGGTTGTATCAAGCGATGATTAACTAACCGCCTGTTAAACATCTAATCGAGCTTTGTGAAACTGGTCATCAGTCTCTGATATATCCCATGTAGACAAAGGACGGGCCCTCTGAAATTAGTATAAATCTAAGTCACATGTGTGCTATTCAAGATTTTTCCTTTGTGGTAATACATTTTCCCAGCTACTACGTATAAACTAAATCTTCATAACCCGTTCTTACTGCTGAAACTAGACTTAAAATGTTTTCTAGCATTCGTTTACAATCTTTGAAGTTATCAAGCTCCTATGACACCCCCTTACAGGATTTAAAGCTGCTGGATAATATAGAGCTCTTCCTTACTTTGTTGAAATCTCTGAAGTTGTGAGCTCGCTGATGCATCCATATATATGATAAGGAACGGTTCCTTTGTGTTTTAAATAATGCAGAAACTTCCTCTGACAGACTCGAGGCATCTGGTATAAACAGGATGAAGTTTCATTAAATAATTTAATGCATAATTTACCTCTAATGGAACAAAAGCAGTGTTCCAGGTACCTATTATTTGCGCTTACACTATACAAAGCTAAGTGCCCTAATAGAATCTCTTGTGGGGATGCCAAGTTGAAAAATATTCCCTAGATTAGCGATGTTTGTAGTCTTTCAGGGGAAGAAAAGGGTAAAGTTTGCAAATTATATAAAAAATTAAGAAAATTCAGACTGCAGGTTATAAATTTTGAATGCTCTGATAGTCTCTTGCAGGGATACCAAGCCTGACAAATATTGCCTAGGATATTTTGTAGTCTCTCAGGGTAAAAAGTCTGAACGCAGCAGGTGTGTTCTGGTAGCGAATTTTCATAGAAATGATCTACCAATTTTTTACGATCATTATATATAAGAATGTCTATCATTAGGTCTATCTCGGAAGCGGTAATAGACAGTTTTGCTTTAATGGGGGAAAAGTTGCGCAACTAAACGGCGACTAACATGAAATTATAATAATTTCAATTTTTGTTTTTATTTTCGAGAATATAAAAAAAGAGGAATTTTTCGATTTTCTCTTATTTTTTTAATGTTATTATTAGAGCTAGAATGAAATAAAAACACTTATTCGTGGCTAGTTTTTATAGGCTTTCGCATGATATTGTCAATTTTACAGTACGACGTTTCGTTTATGAAAAATCGTCATCAACTTTTTTTTAATACGATCCCGATTCAAAGGTTTTTTTAAATAATTTTTAATTCTGCATTCAGTAACATATATGGTGGTTTAATTAAGATTCGTATTTGTTTCCACCCTCATCAGAATTTAAAATAAAATAATAATAACTACGGACCTGCATTATAAAAAAATTAACTAGAATTAATATAACTAAAGCAAAAGAAAACTGAAAAGGTAAACTTATTATCTTTTATTATGTGAAACTCCATGAAACTGAAAATCAATGAAACATGTAACACAGAATTAATAACCTAAATTATAAGGCCTTCACTAAATGAACAAAAAGACTACTATTTAAGAAATTTCTTTGTTAGCAATTCTCAGGAAACCCCTAGTGTAACCTTTTATAATGGACACACACACACACACACACACACATATATATATATATATATATATATATATATATATATATATATATATATATATATATATATATATATATATATATATATATATATATATATATATATATATATATATATATATATATATATATATATATATATATATATATATATATATATATATAGTAAGCGATAACTTAAAAAATAACTAACCGATTTTGATTATACTTGGCACGTATATTTCTTTTGTTAAACGTTCGTAACTAACATGCGGCATATTCTGCATTGTGTGCGGGAGAACAAGAGGAGGGGCTACACCAACAAGCGGATCCTCATAGCCACAGACAGCCAGGCAGCCCTTAAGGCACTTAGTAACTCACGGGTAAATTCGTGGCTGGTGAGTGAGTGCCGAGACGAGACGAGCGATTTGGCTGGGCAGAATGAAGTGACCCTCATCTGGATGCCGGGTCATTCGGGGGTCAAAGGCAATGACAGTCTCGCGAAGAGAGGGTCAGCAGAACCATTTATGGGACCAGAACCGGCTCTGGGCGTGACAAAGAGCACTGCCAGGGGAGCCATTAAGTCCTGGGACAGAAACCAACACAAGGTGTACTGGGCAGACTGTCCAGGGCTCAGACCTGGGAAGTCAATAATTGACTAACCCAGTTCAAAGAGAGCTGTGGAGCTGCTAAATCTTAGCAGAGGACAGCTCAGAAACACAACAGGTCTCTTGACGGGACACATGGCCGTCAAGAAACACCTGCATAAAATGGGGCGGTTCGAAGGGGACCTCGCATGCAGACTCTGCGGCGAGGGGGAGGAATCAGCCCAGCACATCTTGTGCGAGTGTAAATCTCTGGACCGCAAAAGACAACTGATCTACGGTCAGTCTATACCGGAGACAGAGCAATATGAAACTTCACCATACCAATCGCTGTGCAGACTAGTTCAAGGCACAGTGATTTTGGAATGGGTGGAGTAAGACTAAGGGTATGCACAATCAAAGGTTGCAGTGCTATCGGGGCGGCAAGGCCGCGGACGAGCTCTGAGGGAAAAAACCTGCGGCATTAGAACACCAAAGATAACATCGGTCTCAGAGACCAATTTTAGAAAACCTTTGAAAACAAATTTACAAGGTGCGTATTTTTATTATTATTTTGAATTTGGGTTAAGTTGGTCATTATTGATAACTTTCAGCTTGATTATTTAAACTGCGCTAATTGCCTGCTGCCTCTGCCACAACAAATATACAGGCAGGCTGCTTGATTATAAATTAAGTCTGATAATAAATACAATCAAATGAAATGTCCTTTATACATTAAAAAAAAATCATGTGAAAATTAAAATGAAAAAAATTTTCTGAAGTGAATAAAAATCAAATAGATCTCTCCACAAATATATAATTAGAATTAATTGTCAAGTATCATGAACCTAAAGAGCATCAAAATATGAAAAATAGTGCTGCAAATTGAATCATAACATCCACATAGCTGTGATAATCTACTCTCCCCAAAAATATATTTCATGAAACGAATTTAGGGGCCATGACGACCAAAAAGAAAATATTTGTATTCCTGTACCCATGAACACCTTTCATTTATCCCCTACTCCCTGAAGCGATCTTACCCAAAAACAATTCGAAGCGTTCCTTTATCGCGTGCTAATTGGATACCAAATTTGAAGATGATATCTCAATTCGCTCGAAAGTTATTGCGCCTATTAACAGACATACGTACATGCCGACAGAGAAAAAAACTTGTTCCAGAATCAAGTTTTTCATGTTTTTACCCTTTTTACGTTAAAAAAAAATTCGAAATTTCTATCACCGATATTCCACCCCTAGACATTTAACCCCTAATTTAATTTCAACACATAATACCAGATGTATATCGGTCTGTTGGTCGGTATGTCTCTCTGTTTGTAACCACGATAACTTTAGAACGAATTGAGATATCGTCTTCAAATTTGGTATATGGTTAGCACTCGACAACGAACGGTTCGGATTGTTTTTGAGTAAAATCGCTTTAGGGGTCAGGGGACGAATGGGGGGTGATTCGGTGAAAATTGACATTTTCCCGTTAAAACTCAAGTAATGTAATAACGTTTTAGGGTTTATTTATTAGAAAACTTTTAATTTCATCAAGCATCTGGTATTCTGCGCTGAAATTAAATTACGGCGTACAAAATCTCAAAACATATAGAAAACTTGATTCTGGAACGAAAATTTCTTTGTCTGTCGGCATGTACGTCTGTCAGTTAATAGGCGCAATAACTTTCGAACGAATTCAGATATCATCTTCAAATTTGGTATCTGGTTAGCACCCGGCAAAGGAACGCTTCGAATTGTTTTTGGGTAAGATCGCTTCAGGGGATAGGGGATAAATAAGCGGTGAGTTGGTGAAAATTGGCATTTTTCAATAAAACTCGAGTAACGTTTCAAAAGTTTATGGGTACAGGAATAAAAATATTTTCTTTGTGGTCAAGTCATGGGCCCTAAATTTATTCCATGAAATTGTCTTTCTGAAGAGAATGAACTATCACAGCTATGTGGAAGTTATGATTTAGTTTGCAGCACTATTTTTATTATTATTTTGTATTCGGTTAAGTAAACATCAGTTGGTCATGTTTGATAACTTTCAGCTTAATTATTTAAACTGCGCTAATGGCCTGCTGCCTCTGCCACAACAAATAGACAGACAGGCAGCTTTATCATAACTTAAGTCTGATAATAGATACAATCAAATGAAATGTCCTTCATACATTAAAAAAATGTCAAGTGAAAATTAAAATGAAAAAAAATCTGAAATGAATAAAAATCAAATAGATCCCCCCACAAATATATAATAAGCGTTAATTGTCTAGTGTCATGAACATAAAGACTATCAAAATCTGAAAAAATAAGATTTGACTAAGTATTCATTTTCAAGCTGCATTCTACGCACACTGGGGTTAAATGTTCCAGGCACATGAATTTATTGCAGAGATGGCAGCTGTACTTAAGTTTTCTATCCTTTTTGCTGAACAATAATCAGAACGACCCATATAAAACTTCTCTTGGGAGCTCATTGTCTTCGGTGATGTTATATTCCCAGACGAATAGATCTCGGGAATTCATCTGTGTATAGATAACCACCTAGAGCTTATGCAAGCCACATTTCTTGAAAAACACAGTCTAATCCACGACAGGCAGTATGGATTCCGTCAGCGCAGATCAACTGCCGACCTCCTTTCCTTTGTCACCCATTCCTGGAACAAGTCTATGGAACTACACGGTGAATCCCAGATTGTCGCTCTAGACATATCCAAAGCGTTCGACCAGGTCTGGCACGCAGCGCTGCTTAATAAACTACCGGCCTATGGCCTACCACCAAAACTCTGTACGTGGACAGCAAATTTCCTCTCCAACGGGAGCATTTCTGTTGTCGTGGATGGCCATTCCTCTAAACTGTATCCAATTAATGCAGGAGTTCCTCAAGGTTCAGCTTTAGCCCCTACTTTATTTCTTCTCCACACCAATGACCTCCTCTCTAGCACATCCAACCCAGTTCACAGTTACGCGGACGACAGCACCCTCCACTCAAATATACAATATGCTAAGCATGTCTCTTTAGCCCAATTAGATGAGGATCGCAGACTCATGGAAGGTTCTATCTCCGTGGATCTCCAAAAAATATTAGACTGGGCAAGTAGAAATCTTGTACAATTCAACCCCACCAAATCACAGTCTTGCTTTCTTTCTCATAAGAGATACACCAACCCTAGACCCATCACAATAAAAAACCAAGTTATTCAAAGTAATGAGCCCTTTTCACTTGTTGGCATCTCTGTGGATCGAAATCTCAATTGACACCAACTTGTCACATCAATTGCAGAAGCGGCTGCTAAGAAACTAGGTTTCCGCTTCCGGGCTCGCAAATACTTTTCACCAGCTAATCTCTTTACTTTATATACTTCACAAATAAGGCCAAACCTCGAATACTGCTCCCACATCTGGGCTGCCGCTTCTACACTCGCTATCCTGGACTCCATTCAGAAGAGAGCTATACGCCTCATCGGTGACCGTACCCTCACCCAAAGGCTGCCATCCCTTGCCCACCGACGTGCCGTTGGTGACCTCTCTCTCTTTTATAGATATCTGCACGGGCACTGCTCAGAGGAGCTTTGTTCCATAGTTCCTCCACCTGCTGCCCCCAACAGATCTATTAGGGGAACAGAGCGAATGCACCCTTTTACTGTCCAGGTCACCAGACATAGAACATGTTGTTATGCCCGCTCTTTTGTCCCGATGACTTCCAAGTTGTGGAATTCCTTGCCGGCACATGTTTTTCCTTCTCCCCCGAACCTCCAAACCTTCAAGTCCAGAATTAACAGGTTGCCTATTTCCTCGTTGTCGACACCCACGGTACGATAGTATTTAGGCTGTATGCCCTCGTGGTGTGTTGTTGAAATAAACAAGTAACATGTAGGTCATGACTGTAACGATGCAAACATGTTTATGTTTGTTTAAGTAAATAGAGGTCGGTATCCAGAAGTTCATGTAAAAAAAGTCCGTGGCCGTATCAGTGAATGCTCGAGGCCAAAAATGTAGTAAAAAAAAGATCTCGGGAGACTTGTTTGATACTCAATGTTTAACGTACTTCTTAATAAGATAAGATAACCAAGTTTTTCCAAAAACAACCTTCGCGGTAAGTTTTTGTCTATATTATTACATTTGTATATCACAAAAGAATTTATGCCAATAACGTTTCTGGCACTAAAAAATATATTAATGGCCAACGTCGGGTGATATGCGCACAATTATAACTTTCACGTAGGTTGTACACCATATCGACTCCACATTTTCTTTTATTATACTGAATTATCAGTCCTGGTTTATAACATATCAGTCACCGCCCCCATTGGTCGCTCAGACCACGGCATGGTCACTGCTTCCTGCGCAATGCAACCCGAGGTCACACAGTCATCACACCCACGTATCGTTTGGCACTACAACTCCGCAAACTGGGACGAAATGCAGGATTACTTTTCCTCATTTCCATGGGCGTCTGTCTGCTTCTCTCATCCTGACCCCTCTGATATCTCACAAAACGTCACCGAAATTATCCAATCTGACATGGAATTATTTATTCCACGTACACAGAAAACCTCTGCAGCCACTCAAAAGCCCTGGTTCTCTAAATCCTGTAACAAGGCCAGACTTGAAAAGATCAAAGCTCACAAAACGCTTCTACACAATCCCAGTCAAGAAAACCGTCAAGCATTTAACGACGCAAGAAACCGCTATGTCCGCATTCTTTCTGAGGCAAAAAACTCGTTTAATAACCACATCAAAAACAAAGTCCTCTCAAGCTCCAACGGCAGAAAACCCTTCTGAACTCTTGCTAAATCTATTGGGAATAATTTCTGCAAGAGCATGTTCCAGCCTCTTGTCTCAGGGGATGAAATTGTTTCTACCGCCCTGGGCAAGGCTGAACTTTTTGCCTCATTGTTCACCGGCAATTTTACTCTCAACCCATCTCCAAATGTTCAACCACCAACAGTCCCCAATGTCATGCATAAAATGACGGATATCATTTTCAAAACTAAAAAGGTACAAAATATTCTCTCTTCTCTTAATACCAGGAAAGCCTCTGGCCTTGACGAGATCCCAGCAATTGTTCTTAAAAATTGCGCACCAGAACATGCTCCTGTCCTGACTCGTCTGTTTCAGATATCTTACAATAAAGGCATATTCCCTAGTAACTGGAAAACTGCTCGAGTACAACCCATCCCCAAGAAAGGATCCAAAGCGCTTCCTAGCAATTACAGGCCTATTTCTCTCCTTTCAGTCGTCTCTAAAGTGATGGAAAAGTATATAAACACCGAATTACTAAAATTTCTTGAAAAACACAGTCTAATCCACGACAGGCAGTATGGATTCCGTCAGCACAGATCGACTGCCGACCTCCTTACCTTTGTCACCCATTCTTGGAACAAGTCTATGGAACTACACGGTAAATCTCAGATTGTTGCTCTACACATATCCAAAGCATTCGACCAGGTCTGGCACGCAGCGCTGCTTAATAAACTTCCGGCCTATGGCCTACCACCAAAACTTTGTACCTGGACAGCAAATTTCCTCTCCAACCGGAGCATTTCTGTTGTTGTGGATGGCCATTCCTCTAAACTGTATCCAATTAATGCAGGAGTTCCTCAAGGTTCAGATTTAGCCCCTACTTTGTTTCTTCTCCACATCAATGACCTCCTCTCTAGCACATCCAACCCAGTTCACAGTTACGCGGACGACAGCACCCTCTACTAAAATATACAATATTCTAAGCCTGTCTCTTTAGCCCAATTAGACGAGGATCGCAGACTCATGGAGGGTTCTGTCTCCGTGGATCTCCAAAAAATATTAGACTGGGGAAGTAGAAATCTTGTACAATTCAACCCCACTAAATCTCAGTCTTGTTTTCTTTCTCATAAGAGATACACCAGCTCTAGACCCATCACAATGAACAACCAAGTTATTTAAAGTAATGAGTCATTTTCTCTTGTTGGCATTTCTGTGGATTGAAATCTTAATTGGCACCAACATGTCACATCAATTGCAGAAGCGGCTGCTAAGGAATTAGGTTTCCTCTTCCGGGCTCGCAAATACTTTTCACCAGCTAATCTCTATACCTTATATACTTCACAAATAAGGCAAAACCTCGAATACTGCTCCCACATCTGGGGTGCAGCTGCCGCTTCTACAGTCGCTATCCTGGACTCCATTCAAAAGAGAGCTATACGTCTCATCGGTGACCCTACCCTCATCCAAAGGCTGTCATCCCTTGCCCACCGACGTGCCGTTGGTGACCCCCCCCCCACTCTCCCTCTCTCCCTCTCTCTCTTATAGATATCTGCACGGCCATTGCTCAGAGGAGCTTTCCTCCATAGTTCCCCCACCTGCTGCCCCCAACAGATCTACCAGGGGAACAGAGCGAATGAACCCTTTTACTGTCCAGGTCACCAGACATAGAACATCTTGTAATGCCCGCTCTTTTGTCCTGAGGACTTCCAAGTTGTGGAATTCCTTGCCGGCACATGTTTTTCCTTCTCCTCCGAACCTCCAAATCTTCAAGTCCAGAATTAACAAGTTGCCTCTTTCCTCCTTGTCAACACCCACGGTACGATAGTGTTTAGGCTGTAAGCCCTCGTGGTGTGTTGTTAAAATAAAAAATAAAAAATTAGTTTCCTCATTCATGAGGTCATGTTCTGTATTGTTGTCAAGGGGAAAACGTTTTTTATCTTTGTACGTAATAAACTAATGTGCAGTTTTCTCGAAGTGCAAACATCGTCGCCTTCTCTGGTTGGCATTTGCTGCTTATTTTTTCTGAGAGCACCTCTGACAATTAGCTCGTGATCCCTCAGAAGATTATCGGCGAGAGCAGTATCAGTATTTAGTGATATCACCCTTGGCTGCAATGACAGCTTCCAAACGCCGGGGCATGCCTTCAATGCAGGCCCTTGCAGTTTGGGATCGTGATGCTAGACTCTAATGAGGGTTTCTATGAGTTGCTGTTTATTTGTTATGTCAGTTTTGGCAACCTCACGTTTGGTCAGTTCCCACAAGTTCTCTATTGGATTCATATCCGAGGAATTGCCCGGCCAGGGCAAAACTCTGACATTTTTCTCTTCTAGGAAAGTTGTTATACTCCTAGCTTTATGGTACGGTGTCGAATCATGCATGAAGAGATAATTATCGTCATCAGGGAACCATTATCTGACCTGAGGATGAAGGCGTTTTGAAGTACACGCTTGTACTGGTCCTGTCTCATGGTTCCTTCTACGATGTAGAGACGGCCCATACCTCTAACATTCTTCATTATGCAGTCTGGATGGAATTTCTCTCCAGAGCGTCGCCTCACAAATGAGCTCTTGTCCATCAAAATTTGGAAGGTGGACTTATCGGAAAAGCACACCTGTAAGGTGTTGCAATATGAAACAGGGTCATAATAAAGCAATTATTCAGATATATCAAATCATGGAAGCCATATTTACACGACTCCAGTCCTCAACAGACATATTTCTGCGCTCTTTCGCCCATTCCAAGCACTTCCTCTTCATTGCCTGCGTAAGAGGTGGCTTTTTGGCTTGGCAGCGACCAATGAGATTTTCCTTGGCCAATCGTGTTTACACTGTTCTCTTTGAAATATTTATTCCACCTTAGTTAACAAGTCTAGTGATCTTATCCAAATACATTTTTCTATTTGTAGGCACACGTCCCTTATTTTACGGTCACCGCGAGGGGTGGTTATCTTCTTTCTGCCACATTTTCCAATACGATTGGCTTCCAAGGGTAGGTTTTGATCAATTTTTGTCTTGTTTATGCTGGCCACTGGCTTGGAAACACCCGTGATTGTTGCTATCTCTCTCTGAGAATGAGAGGTATGGGTGAGTAATGTCTGAATTTCTCTCACTTTCATAGAAGATGTGACTTGCCCATTCTAAAAAAAATAATCAAAATCTACTCAATAAAAATGATTTTGAACTTCAAAAGCAGCTAATGCAACAAATAGCTAGTTATTACTTACGTTTTAATGATGCTGTACTCTCAAAAACTCGTGAAAATAACACTGAAAAGGTTGTAGAATCTGGTTTACACGAATCACCGTGTGCACAAAATCACTGCCGCATGTACAATAACCTGAAATTAATGACAAGCTGAGCTTGTTTGCACCGTAGCCACTCGCAAAACATAGTAGAATTACCAACAATAAACAAACAAAACAACAAACTCAAGAAGGAACAACTATTTCTCTTACTAAATCCATCCAAACTTTGAAATATGAAGAAATTGCTACTGCCCCTAATAATTTGGCAACCCATTGTACATGTACACCTTGAAATCGCATAGACCTCCGAACACTAATAGCATCTCATCAACTGTGGTATACTTTGAATTGGAAAATACTTTGGCAGTAGGCTATTGAATTCATAAAAAAAATATATCTAATGGCAGTTTATTTGTCAAAGTCTTGCCGGCTGCTCTTGACGTTCTGTTATCAAAATGAATATTCCCCTGCAAAAACTTGAATCTTTCCTCAGACATAGTCAAGCGAAAAATTTCGTAGCTCATTCCATTGGTTCTAAAGATATCTTTTGTGGTCCGATTATTCCACTTTCTGTGTATAAAAGTCCCACTACGGCTTTCATCTCTATTATCTAGGTTTTCCTAGCTGTCTTGTATTCTTTGGCCGAATATAGCATTGGTATAGGAGACAATCTTTTGTAACATTTCATCTGTGATGAACATGTTTCAACTGGCTCTTTCTTTTCCCGTACCTCACCCTTCACTCCTGGCACTTGTGTAATAATATTTATGGCACGTGTCCGCATTTTGCGCTTTTGACCCAAATGTTTCCTCCACAGTGTTCCATCTTTGCCTGTGTAACATGGTTGTCGAAATCCTGTACGAGATTCTAACTGAGAGGAATCAGTTTCATCCCTGCATTGATAATTTGCTTCATCAGCCTCATTTTCCGAAATGTCTTGCTCAGACTTAGATTCGTGATGGATCACTTCGAAATCATCGTCTTCTAAGCTGCTATCACTATCTGCTGCTTCATCTTTTGGGTCATTTCTTGCCAGGGGAGTTCAAGTGCTTCTTGTTCCTTTTCATAACTCCAAGTAGCCATGTTTATAATATTCTCTGCCGAACAAAAAATCAATTCAGTCTTCTTAAAAAAATATGTCCGGGTACAAAATATAAATGTATACACCTATTTGATCATGTACAGGTATTTTCAGCAAAGCACAAACACATACACTAACATCGGTCCACACGACCGAAATTCGTCACAACTCAATAGATAAGCGAGTTTGGACGACTGCTGCATTAACGCTAAATATAGGTATAGTAAATATACGATGTCGAGATAAGAAACTACTCAAAATTTAAATTGGCGGTCTCAGAGACCGTATGTTAGTTACGGAGGGTTAATAGCTTGGATGAGTTCGTTAGCCAGCTCAATCGAACCACTTAAAAAATTATATTTTTCCCAAACAGAAATTTGTATCCGAAGATAACAAAGTTATTTTGATGAAATTTCGTTAGAAATGATGTCCTGGCAGATAATTTACTATATAGGGTGGTGCATTGAAAACGAAACAGACCGATTTGCGTCCAGATAATTTTTTTAAGAAGCGCTGAAACACGTCAATTTTAATATTGAGGGGGACATGTTTTGACATAAAACTCAACTTTGTCACATCAACCCCTTAAGGGTGGTGATAACAACCCTTATATTTTAAATAGGGAACATGGGTCGAGTGTTACATCATTTGAAAGCTCTTTCTTTTCTGAATTCAGCACACTAATTTTTTTGGAAGTTTTATCAACTCGTTTAAAAATTATTCACAGTTGAAGATGCAAAAACGCATTTCACTCATTCCGATAAGAAATGTGCTGATAGTCAATGTTTTGTTGGTTTGTAAACAAAAAATTGACTATCAGAACATTTCTTATCGGAATGATCTTAATAAATGCGGTTTATTATTTCAGTTTATCGGTCGGTTTGATACTTGATAGTACTACCGAAAATTAATTTCACAATGGTGTATTCTGTAGAAGAAAGAGTTGAAATAATTACTATTTTTTTCAAAAACGATGACTGTGCCAACCGTACCGCAAATTTGTTTAATGAACGACATCCGAACAGACATGTTAACAGAAAATACATTTTGGAGTTAGTTTCAAAGTCTCGACAAAGTGGTTCAGTAGCCAACAAAAAACGGGATCCTGAACGTGAATTTCCGGTTAGAAATGAGACTACTGAGATTGAAGTTTTAGGACAAATTGCTGCAGACCCAACTTTGAGCACGAGAAAATTGGCCACTGTTTTAAACATCAAAAGAAGAACTATTCAGCGAATATTGAAGCATCATAAATTTCACCCGTATAAAATTCATCTTGTACAACAACTGAATGAAGATGATTTTGATCGGCGGCTGGAGTTTTGTGAAGTTATGACTGCAATAGCTGATAACGGGAACTTTGTATTCAATATCTGTTTTTCAGACGAGTGTACGTTTTTATTAAACTCTACAGTCAATCGTCATAATTGTCGTTATTGGGAAGATAATAATCCAAGAAATTTTCACGAAGTCCACACTCAAACTCCACAGAAAATGAATGTCTGGACTGGCATTTTTGGAGACTGTTTAATCGTGCCAATTTTTCTTGATGGCAATTTGAGTGACGAAACGTATTTGGAGTTACTAGAAGATATCGTTTACCCTCTACTATTTGACATTGTTGAAAATGATGATCGCTATCAAGAAAATCAAACAGTGTTTCAACAAGATGGAGCTCCTCCGCACTTTTCACAACGTGTTAGGGAGCTTTTGAACAGAGAGTTTTCAGAGCAATGGATTGGGCGTAGAGGTGCTATTGAGTGCCCCCCTTGATCACCGAATTTAACTCCTTTAGACTTCTTTCTATGGGGCCATTTAAAGAGTAGAATTTTCGCAACAGAACCGGAGTCTCTGGAAGAATTACGACGACGCATTGTTGAAGAATGCCGTCTAATAACTCCACAAATGCTCCAGAATGTCAGAGCTCGTTTTGAACAAAATTTGTACTTTTGTATGGAAGCTGGTGGTCAACAATTTGAACACTTACCTAACTGGATAAACATTTTTGAACATTTGGTTTTGTTTTTTAGTTTTTTTTTAACGAAAAATTGACTAATCAGTGCATTTCTTATCACAATGGATGAAATACGTTCTTGCAACTCCAACTGTGAATAATTTTTAAACGAGTTGATAAAACTTCAAAAAAAAAATAGTGTGCTGAATTCAGAAAAGAAAGAGCTTTCAAATGATGTAACACTCGACCCATGTTTCCTATTTAAAATATAAGGATTGTTATCATCACCCTTAAGGGGTTGATGTGACAAAGTTGAGTTTTATGTCAAAAAATGTCCGCCTCAATATTAAAATTGACGTGTTTCAGCGTTTCTTAAAAAAAATTATCTGGACGCAAATCGGTCTGTTTCGTTTCCAATGCGCCACCTGTATACAAAAATAAGGTTTGTAGAATAATGGTAAATTGAGTTCTTAAAATTTGAACCATTCAATAAAAATTTGCTCCCATAACGCATTTGCTGCGTCCGGTTTTTTTGAAGTCTTAAAAATTAAATTGCATGCACGATCAGCCTGATATTGGATGCACTTGTCTATAAATTGATTTAATTGAACAAAAATGATTTGTTTGCTTAATGTAAGTCAGATCTAATTATAGTAGAGTGTTATGAAAAATGTTACACATAGTTTAATCATCTGATCGATTGAACCAAATCATGCTAGGTGTGAAACTTCTCTGTTGATATAATGTACAGATGTGTTTTCATTAAAATTGATACCACAAAAATAAATAGAGGAAGGTCATGTCAAAACATTCAAGATTTTAAGGGGAAAATACAGTATCTTTCGTCTCGGGTAATGGCAAATGAACAAAAACATTATTCAGTGAAAACGTGGAATTCGTCCTGAGTACTTACAAGTACATTTCGAAGAAACCTAATTTATGTTTTAAAACGAGCTGGTTTCGTCAACAAATTCCGATTCATCTCTAAATTATTTTACAGTTTCATTTATCCTTTCATTGAGCAAATATTGTTTCCTAATGAAACTAGGATTTGAATTTATATTGTGGAGACTTTCATTTTCCCAAAGTGCTTTTTTTTTCCTCAGGGCTTGTCCGCGGCCTTGCCGCCCCGATAGCAATGCAACCTTTGGTTGATTGTACATACCCTTAGTCGTACTCCACCCATTCAAAAATCACTGTGTCTTGAACTAGTCTGCACAGCGATTGGTAGGGTGAAGTTTTATATTGCTCTGTCTCCGGTCTAGACTGACCGTAGATCAGTTGTCTTTTGCGGTCTAGAGCTTTACAGTCGCACAAGATGTGCTGGGCTGATTCCTCCCCCTCGCCGCAGAGTCTCCATGCGAGGTCCTTTTCGAACCGCCTCATTTTATGCAGGTGTTTCTTGACGGCCATGTGTCCCGTCAAGAGACCTGTTGTGTTTCTGAGCTGCCCTCTGCTAAGATTTAGCAGCTCCACAGCTCTCTTTGAACTGGGTCCGTCAATTATTGACTTCCCATGTCTGAGTCCTGGACAGTCCGCCCAGTACACCTTGTGTTGTTTTCTGACCCAGGACTTAATAGCTCCCCTGGCAGTGCTCTTTGTCACGCCCAGAGCCGGTTCTGGTCCCATAAATGGTTCTGCTGACCCTCTCTTCGCGAGACTGTCAGCTTCTTCATTGCCTTTGACCCCGGAGTGACCCGGCACCCAGATGAGGGTCACCTCATTCTGCCCAGTCAGGTTGCTCGTCTCGTCTCGACACTCACTCACCAGCCAGGAAATTACCCGTGGGCTACTTAGTGCCTTAAGGGCTGCCTGGCTGTATGTGGCTGTGAGGACCCGCTTTCCCAAAGTGCTTGCTTAACATTTTATTGTGACTACTTACGAGAGTGGATTATTATGTTCTGTCCATGACCTATTTATAGGTTGCCTATAGTTACCATATTTTGACAGTTCAATGCTAGGTATGTATCGACGTCTCTGTCAAAGTATGAAATTTCTAAATAAGATAATAATCAATGTGCACGAGCTAAGTGAAGTGATTAGCTGTGTTATCAGTTCGAAACGGATAGAGTTGAGCAAAGAGCGGTGATTAAGAACCTACATACAAGAATATGAGTCAAGGTCAAATTCACAAAGATTGTGCGAAACTGCCGTATCTTGTGATGTAGTCAAACGGAAATTCAGATGCGGTAGGAGTTTTGCGAAACTCAACCTGCTGGTGGCCCTTCCATGGCAGTCACTACTCAAGAGAACAGGTTCCTGATCTTGTGCTACATGATGAACGCAGTGCGATCGGGCAGATAGCAGGAAAAACAGGCACGTCTTACCGTAGAGTATACAACCTCCTATCAAAACAACATGATATGACAAAATTGTCTGCGTGATGGGTTCCACGAATGTTTGCAAATGACCAAAAGACAAATCGTGTTTTAATTTGTCGGAGATTAATGGACAGGTACATAATAGACGAGAGTAACTTTATTGGCCTGAAAAAAGTTAACAGTAAATGGCCAATATTATGCTAATTTAATAATTAAGTTATGTTAAAAATAAATATAAATAATTAATTCTAACCTTCTAGCGAATTTTCTTGAGAAGATCGTGACTTTTAAATTTAGAAGAAAAATCTTCAAATAAGCGTCAACTAGGGCCCCTAGAACCCATATTAAGAGTCAGTTTCAATTTATATACAGGGTCTACTCGATGGCGTATTAGAAGTATACAGGTGTCCTGATTATACTTCAAAAAATTTGGGGTGTGTTGCCCTTGGAAAAATAGCGGGGGTATTTCGCCTAACATTTTTCATTTTAAGGTCGTGATTGAGATACGGGGTGTTAAAATTGTTACGCTAAAGCGATTTTCCTTAAATATCTTTAAAACGGCTAAAGATCAGATTTTCAAAATTTGTACACGAGTAAACATTAAGAGCATATAAACAGCATATAAAGCAAAAAAAGGAAAATCCTATTTATTATGTGAAGCAGCGGCGCGCGTGGGGGCACTCTGAGGGTTATGATTTAGGAAAAAAAATATGTTAAAAGTCAAAATATCTGAAATTTGGGTCAAGCTATTCTTCAGTAGTTGGAAATTCACTCTCAAATGACTCCTTTAGGCCACCCCATGAGTCTTCCCTGTAAACAATCGCTGTATAATCGGCAAAAACCTACAATATTACCCCCACATGGAAGATCAAACAGCGCGTTTATATAAATATTAAACAGAATTGGCCCCAAAACTGTGCCACGCGGTATGCCATGCAAAACGTCCTCTAGTCTACTCACTACATCTCCCACTCCAACTCACTGACTTCCGTCTGTCAAGTAATCCCCGTCAATCTCCCCGCGTTGCCCCTAAATCCAAGGTCCTCCAACTTCTCCAAAAGCAGTTTATGGCTAACTGTATCAAAAGCCTTTTCAAGGTCAAGAAAAATACAAATGCTTTCCTCAATGGACTCATAAATTCCAGATATTAGTGCTGCGATGGTATCCTCTGTACTTTTTCCCTGAATAAATCAATACTGTCTTCTATTAAGTATATTATATTTCGAAGGGTACTCGGTAATTCTCACCTTTAAAACCTCCAAAATTTTTGGCAGGTTTGTTAATCAGCGATATAGGTCTATAGTTATCCATATTTAACGCATCTCCCTCTTTATAAAGTAGGATGATCAGAGCTGTCTTGAACACCCTCGGAAACACACCCTCCCCCAAACATCTGTTTATGAGATAAATTATGCTATATAATCAGAAATTACTTTCAGCGTTGCAAACCCTACACCATCAATTCCGGGCGCTTTGTGTGTCTTAAGTTCCCTAATATGTTCACCGGTTTAAAAAATATGGAATTGTCAGTTCTTCTTCCCGCAAATACCAGATTGGTTGATTTAGTTCCCTACGCTATCTCTTTGCCAACATTAATATAATAGTCACTAAAATTTTCAGCTATCTCACCCCCACCCTCAACAACCGTACGATCCTGCAATCCTACCGAGTCTATCGCTTTTCCCTACCTCTTTACCAACTGATTAACAACATTCCAAACACTCCTTAAGCAGTTGGAACTTGTAGCATTCATCGTTTCATAATACATTGCCTTTGCCCTCCCCACAAGTTTACTTAACCCATTCCTGTATGCCCTATATACCTTCACTGATTCGTCACTTCCGTGCAAGGATATTCTATACAATTCTTTCTTTCGTTTAGTTGACGCGACTATGTCTGGTGTTATTCAAGACTTTCTTAACCTACTTTGTCCAGTAAAATAATTTCTTTTTGTGGATCTACTTATATATTCCCGTACCAACGTAACAAGTTTGGTTGCCGCTTCGTCTATGTCTTTAGAATGTACAACACCACTTCATGTTTCATTCGCCAGTTCAGTTGTTACATTGTCCTGTCAATTATCTGCTTGAATTTCTCAACTACAGGTTTTAGCGTGATATTTCCAGGACATTCTATTATATGATGGTGTGGTGATCAGTGATACAGGAATGGAAAACTCCCGTTCCGAACATCTCCAGAAAAGTATCAGTTTTAATGAAAATATGATCAATACAAGTTTTCGAATTTTCGACTCTTTGTTCTCTGGTGAGAAACTCGGTGGTTCAGAGGTAAGAACGTGTGCCTCTGAACCGTAGGGCACTGGGTTCGATCCCAGGGTTCTCCTTTCACCTTTTCAGTACAAACTGTAACATTAACATCAACCGAGGTTCTGCAAATGTATTTGAGCAAGTTGAATGTCTGCGCGTTCCGCCCTTCGGAGGGGGCGTAAAGCCATCGGTCCCATGTCCATGCGATGTTGGGCACGTTAAATATCCGTACCCTCCTTACAGAAAGGCAGGGGTTCGGCAAAATTTCCAGGATAGTGAGGTGAAACTGCTCCCTGGCGTCGGTGATTGGCCATAGTCGCGGAAATAGGCCGACGTTAAAGAAACAAAGCACATACATGTTCTCGGGTGAAAACATTTACAGCAGAAACAAAACCATGCTCACCAAGTATATTCAAATATTCCTGTGTGTAAGTATTGTCATCAGATACAATGTCTATATTAATATCGCCAATAATTAAGTGTTCCCTAATGCCCTTACTACGACACTGGTTAGGGAATTGGCAAACACAATAATTAAATAGATCGGTGCATCTGGATGGAGGTCTGTAAACAGCTGTTAGCACAAGAGGCCTACCAAACAAGTCCAGGATTATTATCGAGACACGGCATTTCATGGACCCTTTATAAATACAATAACACCACCAGTGACGGCATCTTTGAAATATGTTCCGATTAGTACGATATCTATTATGTTCCATAATTGCCCTTCAATATTTATTTCTACGGCATACACTTCATTTTTCATAAACCCTCAAAATTGAAGAATCGATAGGATCAAAATCGGGACTATGAGCTGGCCATGGCCACCAGAACCAATCTACCTACTTCCAAGTATTCTTTGCAAAAATGCCTTTGCCCTTTGAGAAAATTGAGCTGGCGCGCCCTCATGCATGTAGTACATTCTTGTAATAATAACTAATGGGACATCTTCTAGTAAAGTGTTCAGTTCATTTCCAAAAAATCGATACAGTTCGCCTGTCAATCGACTAGGCAATCGAATTGGACCAATTAGATGATTGTCGATTATACCTGCCCGCACATTAATAGAAAAACCATACTGGTCTGGTGATTACGTATTATATTATGATGAGGGTTTTCATCGCTCCATTAATGCGTGTTACGTATGTTGAAAACACCATAAAACTAGCTTCAACAACGTCGTCAACTTGCAATATTGTACACGCGGTAAAAAATCCTGTTACAATAGGTGATTATTTTTTTGCGAATGAAATGGGTGAAATAGTTGTTCTTTTTAGGTCTGACTCACTGTTAACATTCGATACCGCAGTACTTATTCTTGCGGTGCTTATTCTCGGATTATTTTCTACTATTTACAATATAGCTTCTTCGTTCGCAACAGTACGACGAGTTCTGGGAACCCCAGTATCATATTTGCCTATTTAAAGCAGCCATCTTCTCTCAAGCGCCTATGCACGTCAATAAATGTTCTAACATTAGGAACTGGTCTTAACAGATATCTCTCTCGATAGATACGTTCACCGTAACACATAATTATGTCCATGTATTCTGCAAAAGTATAGCGAATCATTTTTCATAGTAACTTTAAAAACGACAAACGAGGGTATGAAATACGTAGGTAATCAGGAACACGACAAACTTTAAACAAATTATTGCATATTTTTTGACAGTTACCTAATTTGTTTCGTTTCATAAAATCACAGCCTAGTACCCACTACTGGAAAGACTTTTCCAACGCGAATATGGTCATATAAGAATTACTGGGTGAAGCAATGTTATTTTTTCGATGCAAAGACCTAAATCCTCCTAACTTTGCCACTCGACACGTGTTCTGACACAAAATAGTGCAAAGGTATACTGTTTACTAATTTTAGTTCAATTATCTCTTTACAATCGCAAGAAATTTAAGAACTCAAAAAGTTATAAAACAAACTTCAACAGCCAGTAACTTGAAAATAAAAAGCGATCGGACATTAGTGTATTTGCACTTTTTAAATTATTTTTTGGCCCTCTATCGCGTGGTGTGCTATGCATTGTCGTTTGTTCTTTGGCACCATATATATATATATATATATATATATATATATATATATATATATATATATATATATATATATATATATATATATATATATACCGAGTGACAACTTTCAAAGCGGAACATAGGCGAATAACATGGGAAATCACATATTTGCAGTTTGCTACTCACCTCTTTTATCCACAAGATCGGTAGTGGTGTCTATCAAAAGAGAATTAATTTCTGAGCCTGCTGATACCAAATACCTACTAATTAAAATCTATTTTTATCATGAGATGATAATTTAAATATTTTCAAAATGAGCAGCCATGACATGCTAAATTCGAATAATTTTGTTACTGTCTAATCAAACATTTTTGACATGCTAAATTCGAATAAGTTTGTTACTGTCAAATCAAACATATTTTCCTGAAAAGCTTTAAAATGAATAATAGTAATAGCTATAGTAATGAGGAACGAGTGTTTGTTGTAAAAACATATTACAGTGCTGACAGTTTGCGAAGAGTTCGAGATTAGTTCTCAGTTAAGTACGATGATCGACCCATTCCATCCGTGAGCACAATCCAACGTATTTTAAGAAAATTTGAAGAAACTGCAAGTGTAGCAGTAGAAAATAGGGCTGGTAAGCTTACAGCTGAATTTGTATTATTTCAATATCAATCTATTTTTATAATGAAACAGGCGTTAGAAGACAAGTTAATGCAGAACTAGAGGAAAGGGTGCTAGCGTTATTCAATGTCAATCCAACTACAAGTACTAGAGTTGCAGCAGAAGAATGTGGTGTTTCTCGGGAGCGTGTGCGAAAAATCCTTAAAAAACACAAGTACCACCCGTACAAACCGCAGTGCCATCAAGAGTTGTTGGCAACAGATGAAGAGAGGAGGCGTGTATTTTGTGAAGGTGTTATGGAACGCGCCAATCGGGATCGCCATTTTCTTTCATCGATTTGCTTTACTGACGAGTGCACGTTTACGCTAAATAATGAACCTAACGTACAGAATACAAGATACTGGGCGCAACAAAATCCGAGGTTACAACTTTCGACGAGATCCCAATATCTTCAGAAAATTAATATTTGGGCAGGCATTTTTAATAATGATATCATTGGACCGTTTGAATTAATTGGCAATTTAAATTCAGAGAACTATTTGGAACTCTTGGTAAATAAGGTATGTCCTGCATTAGACGAAGTTGCAAATGAAAATCGGGAAGTCTAGTTTCAGCAGGATGGGTGTCCAGCACATTTTGGTGTAGACGTAAGAACCTGTTTAAATATTTTTTTCCTAATCTTTGGATTGGTTGCGGTGGTAATATTAAGTGGCCGGCCAGATTTCCCGATTTGGCACCTTGTGACTTCTTCTTGTGGGGTCACCTTAAAAACAAAATTGATAAAACTCGTCACCCAAATATTAATTTTTTGAGGGAGGCTATCTTTGCTGAATGTGCACGCGTTAATAACCAACAACTCGCACAAGTTAGAAAGGCATTTTATAATAGGTTGGGATATTGTTTATGTCAAAATGGGGGACTATTTGAATATTTGTTGTAATTGTTTCAGTTAAATTATTGTTACTTATTTTTTGTTAATAGTTAATTTTATTATTGTTCCGGAACTGCAGGCACTACTGTTATAATTGCTTTTTCTTCAAAGTGTCTTATGTTAAAACAAAATCATGGTAAACGAGGATTTTCGTAATTTTTTAATAATGTGCTGTCAGCATTATGCCCGATTATCAGATCATTGTACTTAACTGAGGACAAATCTCAAACTTTTCGCAAACTGCCAGCACTGTAATATGTTTTTACAATAAACACTTGTTCCTCATTACTATAGCTATTATTATTATTATTCATTGTCAAGCTTTTCAGGAAAATGTGTATTGATAATCAGAAATGTCTGATTTGACAGCAACAAAATGATTCGAATTTGGCATGTCATGGCTACCCACACTTTTAATTTTGCAAATATTTGATTTCCCATGTTATTTGCCTATGTTCCGCTTTGAAAGTTGTCACTCGGTATATATATATATATATATATATATATATATATATATATATATATATATATATATATATATATATATATATATATATATTGCATGCCCAGACATGGCTATATATTAAAAAAATGTTTTAAAATAAACACATACCTGGAAGTAAAAATCCAATTTATTGTCCTAGCTATAGTCAGACACCGGTGGTAAATTGCAGCCTTTTATCCTACTGAACCTACAAATTAAAAACAATTAAATATAAATATATTCGTCAATGAATAGATTTTGACATAGTTTAAATTTATTAGGTAAGGCATAAAAAACATTTTTGTATCAGAAAACATTGAACAATTAAACTCACAATGAATGAACTGCTTAACAAAATACAAAGTGATATAAACCCGGTATAGACAGCTACAAACACAAACAAGCTGGTAAAAGACCAAATTTATAAACTGTCTTTGACAGAACAAAGTGAATTTAAATAGGAATGTGATTAGGCATTTTAACAAAATGTGTTAATATGTATAGAAAATAAGTAAAAATTTGTTAATTATCAATTAGGGAAACTATGTGTAAGTAATTATTCTAGAAAAATAAGGTTTAATGTGTTAATGAACTGGTTATGAAGGTTATAAATTTTAAAACAAACACAATTTGACTTACATGTATAAAATCGGAATATTGAATTATATGCAGGAAATGACTTTCTTTTGACTAATGTAGTTAAATCATGTTATTGGCTTATCTGAAAAGAGAAAATGGTGATTGGTAAATAAACAAGTTTAAATAATAATTAACAACTGTGATTCGAAGTTACAAAACAAAAGATATAAATTAGAACTTCCGGGAGTAAGAAGGGAGATTGGGAAGAAGACGCTGGTAGAAAGAACAAGCTAGTAGATTGCAGCAAGAGAAAATGTTCAAAAAAGTTAATATAAATGATTAAAAACTGGAGTGAAATTATTTTATAGGTTATACCTACCAGTAAACAGCTATACAACAACTCCAATCAAGAATACCCGTACATAAATTGAGTAAAAACAGTGAATAAGCTAGAAGATTGACCCACGCCAAGTAAACTCAAAGGTAATACATCAATAATTGTTAAAAAGTGTATTATATCTTCAAAACAAGAAATGAACCTGTAAGTTTTATAAAAGAATAATATGTCAACGTCAATCCAAGAAGTTAAATGTCATTTGCAAAGGCAATCATACCAAAAGAAGAACTAAATATAAAATATTTATGAAGTACTTGTAAGAGTCACCAGAGGGCGATAAGTAAACGTAAGAAATTCAACCTTATTTCCTCCATTTTAATATTTCCGTTGCCAAGCAACAAAATTCACCTGAAACGACGTTACCATGGTGATAAATAATTGCCAATGAAACTACTCAGATCCGTCATAGCAAGTCATTACTTTTTTTTAAACAAAGCATTGGAAATAAAATTCTCAATAATAAGTCATAATTGCATTAATAAAGCTGGCATATTTGTATGTTAAAATTAGTAATATACGGGATCCCAAGTAAGAATTTAAATTTATAAAATTAAGTCAATAACCAAACAAAAAGCTTTTTGATAAAAATAAAAATAATAAATATAAAAAAAAAAAAAATTTCAAATTATATATTGCTCATTATTTTATTTTCTGTAAATGTCACACATATTTGTCCATTGACCAATTAATCCTCTAGCCGTATATAAAAAGTTCAGCAAATATAATATATATGCACCAAGAGTAAGAATTTTCGACATTGGTGAACCCAACTATTAAACATTCCCTGTAGGTAAGAAGAGTCTCAACAAAATAGCTGTGGCATAGTAAGTAGATCAAAAACCAGGTAGATATTTAATTTGATATATATATATATATATATATATATATATATATATATATATATATATATATATATATATATTCTTAATAAACTCATAATTTAATTCAGTATAATAATATAAAAAAAACCAATACGCACCCCCCAAAACACAATAATATATATATATATATATATATATATATATATATATATATATATATATATATATATATATATATATATATATATATATATATATATATATATATATATATATATACACCCGGCCTTCGTGAACATAAGTCAGCGGCGAAGCATAGCGATTCGCCCTCGTACATGAATAGTATAACCACAGCATAACAAATAATTATGCTGTGATATAACTAAACGTCCTCCTTTTCTTCAATTGAAAACATTTGAAACAATTATCTACTAACTATTCTTAATAATATTGTACTATTTTTCACTTATAGCAGTGGCTTGACATTAGATAGTGGGGGTATAATGGAGAATATGGTATGATTTCTTTTAATGCATGACTTCTGCAAAAACCTTATGTCAATAATTTGTAACAAACTAATCGAAGAAAATTGTTTATCTTTTCTCTGTCTATTGTTGCATCTCTCAGCTTGTGAAGGTAAAACTGCATACTTAATTGGCAATTAATGATACATCAAGAGCACATAAAGAAGCCGTCAGACATATAATATTGTGTGACATAATTTTAATAGTTTTCGCCGAAATGTGTTTGACATGTTTTGTAAAAGTTATCTATCTCAGATTTTGACGTACCGAAATCTAATTTTCATCCTCTCCCATCTAATATTTCAGGCATTACCTTCATCAGCTATAGAAAGGAGGAAAAGACAAATAATGCGAGTATTAAGCGGTTTATTATGTTTTAGATTTATTTAGAATGAAGTTCAAAGGATACACACAAATAATGGTCACTTATGTATCCAAATAAAAAATATTTTAATAGCATCAATAATCGATTCCGAGTTTTAGTAGTCTATTAGGATTGTTAAGTTGTGTATGGTATGGTAGGATGTTTATACAGCGCGCCTAAAGTATATAATAAATGAAGTAAAAGAGAACTAAATTTTTGTTGGGAAAAATCATGGACCATCTGGATTTTATTTTATGAAAGGAAAAATCATGGAATATGTCGATTTTATTTTATGAAAATACACATTTCTCCACGAAATTAGATTTTCCACAATCATTTATTTGATAGTATAACGTCATTAATATTGTTTAACTAGCAACCCCTTATTTTCTTAATTAGCTCTTTTCCCTAGATCTTTAGAGATATTTATTTCAATAACACACCACGAGGGCTTACAGCCTAAATACTATCGTACCGTGGGTGTCGACAAGGAGGAAAGAGGCAACTTGTTGATTCTGGACTTATAGGTTTGGAGGTTCAGGGGAGAAGGAAAAACATGTGCCGGCAAGGAATTCCACAACTTGGAAGTCCTCGGGACAAAAGAGCAGGCATAACAAGATGTTCTATGTCTGGTGACCTGGACAGTAAAAGGGTGCATTCGCTCTGTTCCCCTGGTAGATCTGTTAGGGGTAGCAGGTGGAGGAACTATGGAAGAAAGCTCCTCTGAGCAGTACCCGTGCAGATATCTATAAAAGAGAGAGAGAGAGGTCACCAACGGCACGTCGGTGGGCAAGGGATGGCAGCCTTTGGGTGAGGGTAGGGTCACCGATGAGACGTATAGCTCTCTTCTGAATGGAGTCCAGGATAGCGAGTGTAGAAGCGGCAGCGGCACGCCAGATGTGGGAGCAGTATTTGAGGTTGTCTTATTTGTGAAGTATATAAGGTGTAGAGATTAGCTGGTGAAAAGTATTTGCGAGCCCGGAGGAAACCTAATTTCTTAGCAGCCGTTTCTGCAATTGATGTGACATGTTGGTGCCAATTGAGATTTGGATCCACAGAAATGCCAACAAGTTAAAAGGACTCATTACTTGGAATAACTTGGTTGTTTATTGTGATGGGTCTAGGGCTGGTGTATCTCTTATGAGAAAGAAAGCAAGACTGTGATTTGGTGAGGTTGAATTGTACAAGATTTCTACCTCCCCAGTCTAATATTTTTTGGAGATCCACGGAGACAGAACCCTCCATGAGTCTGCAATTATCATCTAATTGGGCTAAAGAGACAGGCTTAGAATATTGTATATTTGAGTGGAGGGTGCTGTCGTCCGCGTAACTGTGAACTGGGTTGGATGTGCTAGAGAGGAGGTCATTGATGTGGAGAAGAAACAAAGTAGGGGCTAAAGCTGAACCTTGAGGAACTCCTGCATTAATTGGATACAGAAATGCTTCGGTTGGAGAGGAAATTTTCTGTCCACGTACAGAGTTTTGGTGGTAGGCCATAAGCCGGTAGTTTATTAAGCAGCGCTGCTTGCCAGACCTGGTCGAATGCTTTGGATATGTCTAGATCGACAATCTGGGATTCACCGTGTAGTTCCATAGACTTGTTCCAATAATGGGTGACAAAGGAAAGGAAGCCGGCAGTCGATCTGCGCTGACGGAATCCATACTGCTTGTCGTGGATTAGCCTGTGTTGTTCAAGAAATTTTAGTAATTCGGTGTTTATATACTTTTCCATCACTTTAGAGACGACTGAAAGGAGAGAAATAGGCCTGTAGTTGCTAGGAAGCGCTTTGGATCCTTTCTTGGGGACGGGTTGTACTCGAGCAGTTTTCCAGTTACTAGGGAATATGCCTCTATTGTAAGATGTCTGGAACAGAAGAGTCAGGACAGGAGCAAGTTCTGGTGCGCATTTTTTGAGAACAATTGCTGGGATCTCGTCAAGGCCAGAGGCTTTCCTGGTATTAAGAGAAGAGAGCATCTTTCGTACCTTTTTAGTTTTGAAAGTGATATTCGTTATTTTATGTGCGACATTGGGGACTGTTGGTGGTTGAAAATTTGGAGGTGGGATGAGAGTAGAATTGCCGGCGAACAACGAAGCAGAAAGTTCAGCCTTGCCCGGGGCCGTAGAAACAATTTCATCCCCTGAGACAAGAGGTGGAACGTGCTCTTGCAGAAATTATTCCCAATAGATTTAGCAAGAGTCCAGAAGGGTTTGCTGCTTCTGGAGCTTAAGAGGACTTTGTTTTTGATGTGGTTATTAAACGAGTTTTTTGCCTCAGAAAGAATGCGGACATAGGGTCGTTAAATGATTGACGGTTTTCTTGACTGGGATTGTGTAGAAGCTTTTTGTAAGCTTTGACCTTTTCAACTCTGGCCTTGTCACATGATTTAGAGAACCAGAGCTATTGAGTGGCTGCAGAGGTTTTCTGTGTACGTGGAATAAATAATTCCATGTCAGCTTGGATAATTTCGGTGATATTTTGTGAGATATCAGAGGGGTCAGGATGAGAGAAGCATGCCCATGGAAATGAGGAAAAGTAATCTCGCATTTTGTCCCAGTTCACGGTGTTGTAGTGCCAAACGATACGTGGGTGTGATGACTGTGTGACCTCGGGTTGCATTGCACAGGATGCAGTGACCATGCCGTGGTCTGAGTGACCCAGGGGGGCGGTGACTGATATCTTATAGCAGTCAGGATTTATAGTAAGAAGGAGATCCAAGGGATTTGAGCTGTGTGTTGAGATGCGAGGAAAGTAAGTAGGTTGCTGAACCATATTGGCTAAAGAATTGCTGACTGCAAAGGCCTCGGTTGCTCTTCCTTGTGGATCGGTTTTTTAAGATCCTGGCCATTCCTTATTATGGACATTGTTGTCACCAAGAATAGTGACCTCGGAGGAAGGATATTCAGAAATCAGATGGTCGGTTTTTTCAGAAAGGTAGCCGAAGAGCTGGACAAAGTTGTTGTCAGAAGGTGACCGGTAAATGCAACAGATGAATTTAGTTGCATCCCTGAGAGAGAGAGAGAGAGAGGGAGAGAGTTTTATCCATAGTATGTCTTTTCTTCCAGTTTCTAAATGGGGGAGTCTGGTGCAGGGTAGATTGCTACGGACGTACGCGCACACGCCTCCATGCAATCTAAAGGAAGTAAGGAGCTCATACCCCGGGAAATTAAGGTGATTAGTGGCTGTTTTGGCACTGATTTGAGTTTCGATGAGGAAGAGGAGTTTGGGCTTATTAGCCTGGAGGAAATGGTGGACGGAGTTCAGGTTAGAATTTAGGCCACATATATTCGAGAAGGATATGTTAAATCTTGATGCTGGCGCCTCCTGTACACCCCTCTCCCGGAGATCTGAATGGAGGGGTATTTTACCTCCGGAATCTTTTGTACAAGGAGGAGCCATCATCATTTTTGCTTATAAGGGAAACCGACTCATACACCAGAACCGGAAACGTCCGTTGGGACTTCACCGGTCCCTTGATGTAAGGGGTGGTACCTCCTCGGGCGTGAAAAAATCCTTTACTATCACGTAAAGGAAAATTCCACTACCACCCACCATATTGCAAGTATACCACACCAGCCAACTATTAAAGAGCTGACCAGCTCTAGAACTTGCTTCTTATTATCGCATTGTCAGTATAAAAATGTTGCCATGTTACATAAGACATTTTTCAAATAAATCACAATTGAATGTGAGAAACCGTACATCAATTAAAATAAACCAAAAACTCTGTTGCTAATCGAAAGCGTTATCGTGCTTAGTTTTTCGAGGTGTCTGATGTTTTCAGGAGATCACTCGTGTGTATAGATTATTACAAAGTGCCAGTTTAATACCGACATTTAACGTATTATCGATGCAAAAATTTCATTGTATTCAGGTATTATGGCAAATTTTACTTTTACACTAAGGATTGAAATTTTCATCCTCATCCGGGTAAGTGTCTAGTACCTTCACATATAAGCGATTTTGATGAAATTTTGCATAACCTTGTAGTTTTGTTCGTGAACGACGAAAATGACAGAAAAAAACATGTTCGGGACGCAGCAAGTGCATTATAGTAGTGAATTTTCATAAGAATTGTACACTATTAGTAAGGTATATTATTAAAAGTAATTCTTTAAATTTAAATGGACCTCAGATATCGGTTTTAGAGGTCCCAGTTAGCGATTATTTAAATAAGTTTATATTTTCTATGCAGCTAGGAAATTATAGTTTGGTAGAGATATATGTATGTACCGCAAGTCTCTTTAAAAAAAAAGTGTTATAAATTTCAATGAAGTCACTAAAGTTTTCGAAAAAAAAAAAAAATGAAAAGCAGGTATTTTTCCTTTTAATTGCTTGGATGGTTTTGCTTAAAGTCAACCCAATCGAACTAGTTTTTGCAAACCAAACAACAAAAAATGTTTTTTAATACCTACTTATAGTTATCCGTGGAGCTCATTATGTTATTTTTCTTTAATTTAGTACCCAGGCTGCGTTTACATATGTGTTAATATGGTTTAAGATTGAAGATTCTAGCTTAATAGGAAATAGAGTTATCAGATTTCAAAAATTTTTACAAAAAATCTCTACCATAATGTGTTTGCTGCACCCAGACCTTTTTCAACACTTATTTACTGTTGCTGTATCCACACTTTTTGAAAATGATGAAATATTGTAGCTCTCTATGTAAAACTGACAAACAACGGAACCTCAATTTCATTTTTGGAAAAGTATTTTAAACAAATGAAATGCCCAAATACAATGCCAGAACCTCGGTTGATGTTAATTTTACAGTTTGTACTGAAAAGTGAAAGGAGTACCCTGGGATCGAACCCAGTACCCCTCGGTTCAGAGGCACACGTTCTTACCCCTGAACCACCGAGATTCTTTGAGGTTCGATCTATTCCTGATTTGAAATTTTTATGAATTTCTCAGAACGGATAATCCGCACACGAATAAGTGAGAGTATACTATATATATATATATATATATATATATATATATATATATATATATATATATATATATATATATATATATATATATATATATATATATATATATATATATATATATATAAATTGAAACTGATCTCGTCATTAGTGAATTTTGTCTACGAAAATTCACTAAAAGCAGGTCTGGACAACGTATTTGGTACCCTATATATAGAAGTGTATTATATCCCAGGTTCGTTAAAACTGGAGTACACTGTAATTATTTCACTAATTCAGTTAAATTACATTGTTATCTTTTTTGATAGTATATTAACATTATTTTTCTTTTGATTTTCAGATGTGCAGTATATTTTTCCCTTTTAGTATCTACGTCATGGTTTCTATTTTTTCTTGTCAATGGCTTATCATCTCAGGCAGACCACTGGCCTACATTATCCGTCATCTTAGGAATCAACATACTGTGTTTGGCAGCTGTTCTCTTCTTGACCTATACAAACACCTACAACAACTACGTGCTGCCAATTTCTTTATGTACAGCCCTAGTATTATGTACCATTAGCGTAACATTTATTGTGATTGTACCAATTAGATTCGACCCCAATTATACGAAACCTTTGATTAGCCCTCTGGGTCATTTTTCCATTTGTATAGAGAACCTTTTGATAATATACACATTGATACCATTAAAATTATACATGAGCTTGACGATTAGTGTCGGTTACTCGCTTACTTTCGAATTATTGACAATACTTTTGCAGAGTGACCAGTTTACAGTACATATGGTGATAATAAGGCTGCTATTGCACGTTTGCATACATTTGATAGGGTTACATATATTGATAATGGCTAATGTACGTATGAGAAATACATTTATGAAAGTTGGACAAAGTTTACTAGTCAGGAGGCAGCTCGAATCTGAAAAGAAACTAAAAGAGAACATGATACATTCGCTAATGCCCCCCAGTGTTGCTTATTGGTTATTAAATGATGATGAAAATTTTACGAGAAACGGTATGGAGCAGAGAAACTCTGAAACTGGAACCAGTGATATACGGTCACTTTTTCGACCGTTTAATATGAATCGTATGGAGAATGTCAGCATTCTCTTCGCTGATATTGTTGGTTTTACTAAAATGTCAAGTAACAAAAGTGCAGAACAGTTAGTGGAAATTTTGAACAATTTATTTCAAAGGTTCGATTTATTGTGTAAGTTGCATAACTGCGAGAAGATATCAACTTTGGGGGATTGTTACTATTGTGTATCAGGTTGTCCAGAACCACAAGTCGATCATGCCAAGTATTGTGTTGAGATGGGGCTTAGTATGATTCATGCCATCAAGAATTTTGTGGAAGAAACAAAGGAAGACATCAGCATGAGAGTAGGTGTACATACAGGTACAGTTCTATGTGGTATAGTTGGGACCAGAAGGTTCAAATTTGATGTATGGAGTAATGATGTAACTTTAGCAAACAGAATGGAGTCGACGGGAAGACCTGGGATGGTGCATATCTCTGAGAAGACACATACTTTTTTGAACGATTTGTATTTGGTGGAGGAAGGTGAACCAGTTTTTGGTAAGTTTTATTTGTTTATTTTTTACTCTATTTATTTAGTTATTACTGTATTTATTTTTTTATTTACTGGCAACTCCCCTTTTTAACAAATCCAAAATATAAAATGTTCGGGTCGCAGCAAGTGCATGATAGTAGTGAATTTTAATAAGAATTGTACACTGTTAGTAAGGTGTATTATTAATAGTATATTACGTACCATAAACTGTAAGTGACACTTTTCATGCAGAGAATGCAGTTTGGAAAATCGAGGCCCGTAGGGCCGAGGTTTTCTAAGCATTCGAGGCATGAAGAGTCACTTACAGTTTACGGTTTAGTAATAATTTTTTGCAATACCTGCTTTAATGGTTTTTTTTTTGAATTTGCATTCTTTTTTAATAATTACTGCGTGAAAAGATGTCAGACTGACAGCACTGACAGTCGAATTAATTAGATGGATTCTAACATACTACTTAACAACAAGTAGCTTGTGACTTGGTTGTTGTGTTGGGTTACTAAGGACGCTACGGGTAAACAAACAAAACTAAACGCTGGCTGCAGTTCAGCACAGGTCCAGGTTAAACATTAATTTGTATTTTAATTGTGATTTTTGAATTAAAATTAGTGTTGAAGTGACTTTGAATATGGAAGAATCTGACATCGAAGAAGCGGCAGGTATTGCTTGTTTGTCACTTTTACCAGAAAAGTCTAAGCAAAGGTATGAAAGTTGCTATGAGGGTTTCAAAAAGTGGTGCCACACTAAAAAGGTTGTAATACATAATAGTGAGACAGTTTTACTAGCATATTTCTTGGAAAAATCAGGTAAATATTCTGCTCCATCAAGCTTATGGTCCGAATACTCTATATTACGATCGACAATCTCTTTGAATGACAATGTTGATATTTCCAAATATGCAAAGTTAAAGGCATTTTTAAAGAAGAAAAATATTGGATATGTTTCAAAGAAAAGTGAAGTGTTTACGATCGAGGAAATTCAGACCTTTTTAAGTGAAGCACATGACCAAATATACCTGATGAAGAAGGTGGTTGTAGTTATGGGAATTGCAGGTGCCTGCCGTAAAGATGAATTATGTAAGCTAACAATCAATAATGTTATTGATAAAGGAGACATTATTTTGGTCAGAATACTTGACGCTAAGAATCATCAATCCAGAAGTTTTACCATTGTCGACAATGAGAATGAGAAGTTTCACTTTGTGGCATTAGTGAGGAAGTATATGAACCTGCGACCAAAAAATTCAATACAGAGATTCTTCTTGAGGTATCAAAATGGGAAATGCTCTAACCAACCAGTTGGAAGAAATATTTTTGCCAAAATTCCTTATGAAGTTGCGAAATTTCTACATTTGGAGAATGCGGAAAAATATACTGGGCATTCCTTTCGCCGAACTTCCGCTACTTTTTTGGCTAATAGCGGAGTTGACATTTTAGCACTGAAGAGGCATGGCGGGTGGAAATCCTCGGCAGTAGCTGAAAGCTATGTGGCGGATTCCTTGAATAATAAAGTACAAGTCGCTAAGAAGATATTTCATATTAGCAACCAAGAAGTCAGCTCCTCTCGCCAAATCCCTATTATTGAGGTCGGTGATTCTTCGAATACTCCGCAAGATAGTCTTGATAATTTAACATTGCTAGAAACTGAAGATAATAATATAAAGAAGAGCATGGCGTCAATCCTTACTGTTAATCATATGACTAATTGTACTTTCAATATTTCGATGAATTATAATAATTAATAAATCTTCTCAAACAATTTGTTCATTATTCAGATTTGCTATTTATAGGTTTGCAGTACTTACCGTACCTAGGTAAGGTAAGTCTTACCGTACCTAGGTATGAAAAATGTCCTGTTCTCATGGAAACTGACAAATGCTTTAAAAGTTCAACTTACATTGTCAAAAAACTGTCATTAAAAGTGAACTTACTTAACAGGTATTGCAAAAAACTAATTCTTTAAATTTAAATGGACCTGGGAGACCAGTTTTAGAGGACCCAGTTAGCGATTATTTGAATAAGTTTCAATTTTCTATGGAGCTAGAAAATCATACTTTGGTATAGATGCAAGTCTCTTTAAAAAAATTGTGTTATTACAAATTTCATTTAAGTCACAAAAGTTTTCTAGAAAAAAATTAATTATTTACAAAGGGAATGTACCTGCCAAATCATATAAATATGCCAGCTATTTTTCCTTATAATTGCTTAGATGGTTTTGTTTTAGTCAACCCAATCGAACTACTTTTTGCAAACAAAACAACAAAAAATGTTTTTTGAAACCAACATAATGAGCTTTGGGGATAACTACCCGCAAGGTTCATTATGTTATTTTTCTTTAATTTAGTACCCAGGCTGCGTTTGAATATGTATTACTATGGTTCAAGATTGAAGATTCTAGCTTAATAGGAAATTGAGTTATCAGATTTCAAATATTTTTACAGAAACTCTCTACCATAATGTGTTTGCTGCACCCAGACCTTTTTCAACACTTAGTTTTTAGTCCACTCGATCGAAACAGTTTCTGCAAACAAAATAACGAAAATGGTTTTCTAAAACAAATTTATCATTGCCTGTGAAGCTCATTGTGTTATTTTTTAAATTTAGCACCCACCCTGCTTTTATATAGGTTTTAGTATGTATGAAAATTGAAGATTCTAGTTTAATGGGAAATTGAATTATCACCATTTGGGTTATTTTTACGAAAATTCGCTACCATAACGCACTTACTGCACCTAAACCCTTTTCAACATTTATTTACTATTGCTCTATCCATACCCTTTTGAAAATGAAATAAATAAATATAAACAATAAACAATTTTGAAATTAAAATTTTAATAATTTACACTGAACATATCGATGGATATTTGACAAAACATTGTAAGCGACAATTTTACCAAAATTATGTTTTTTGGTCTAAACGATTCCTTGGGTAAAACTTGATCATCCCGACACAATATCGTACGTCAGTTCTATTGTTTTCGCTGAATTTTATCGTTTTGTATATTATCGTATGCGACAATATTGTCTAACAGTGTTTAAATTATACCTAAAACTATCGTAACTGTTGATGTATTCCCGACAGAGAATCGTAAGCGCCGTCGGTTACGATAAACTAGCGAGAACATACGACAGTTATTAGTGACCATTTATTTCTTGTCCACTGCGCATCAGTCCGAGTTTAAGAGCTGTTATGCGTTATTCTAATGATTTCAGTTTAGTAGAGTCATCGTAAGTGTCTGCACGTAACGAAATTTGTACGATTTGATTGTGTTTAAGGTTTAGTGTTTTTGTGGTTTAAATTTGAATTGAATAATATTAATTTAGTGGAATAGAATATAGTACCATGGTAAGTACCATAATATTAGTTATTTGTCGATAATCACACTAACTTAAACCGTTTATAGATGATGGCTTCTTCACGAGGGTATAGAATAGCATTAATGGGAATACAACAAAGTCAAAAAGAGATGCAAGTAGAACAAAAAAGGTCGAACAGTTTAGAAAACGTGGAAAATAATATTAATATTATAAATCATTTGAATCTAAATACTGCAAATGTTAAAAGTAAGACCATCATCTCAAATAATATCTCCTTAAATGAACATGTTACTGACAACGGTCCCTCTAATAATACTACACCAAATCAGAAGCACTTTGAAACAATTCTTGATGATATAGACAGCATGCCAATTGTATTTTTAGAGAATGAAAGTAGTACAGTTTCTGCCACTGTATTATTGGACAACAATTTAGACGATGTATTGAATGAGGGTTCCACTTTTATTTTAAATGAGTTCGAAAACTACATTGATGATAATATTGAAGTTATCGATGAAATCCTAGTTGAAAAGGCGCCGGAAAATAAGCAAAGAAGGCTGGTAAATTATTCTTCAAGTTCGGAATCAAACAACTCCGAGTCAGAACCTGTCCAAAAAAGTACAAAACTGAAGAGGTTTGATTCAGATTATTCGTTTCATGAAAAAAAGGATTCCGATTTCTTCTATTCAAGTTCCGATTCCGAAGATACCGTTGAAAAGAGTACTGTTGGTGAATCTGGGTTGAGAAAACCAAAAAAAGCTAACAAAAAGAAAATAAAAAAAATTGAAAAGTGTTTGGGAGCTTTAAAATCAGTACAGGAAAATCCATGCAAAAATAGAAATTGTCAAAACTCATGCGCCAAAAACTTTACAGAACAACAGCGTCATGACATTTTCGAATTTTATTGGGGACTAGGTAGCCATCAAAGACAGCGGGATTGGCTTTTATCCTGCATTAAGGAAACTATTCTTAAACGAAGACGCGTAACTACCGAAAATAGCAGGCGGAATAGAACTTTTAAATATTTTCTCTCATGGAATGGGACTGAAGTCGAAGTTTGCCAAAAGTTTCTTTTAAAAACACTATGCATCTCGCAAATGACTCTGAGATACACTAAAGACAATGCATTTTCTGAAAAATTTGCTAAGACTGATCAGAGAGGGAAACATGATCCACCTCATAAAACAAAGCAGGAGGACAAAAAAAGTGTTCATGATTTTATAAAAAAGCTACCAGCAGTTCCGTCTCACTACTGCAGAGGTAGTACAACAAAAAAGTATTTGCCAGCGGAAATGAGAAACGTGTCCTTCCTGTATAGAATATTTGTAAAGGATCAACTAGAATTATTTAATGTCACGACCAAAGTGTCCTTGAAAGTATTTAGAAATATTTTTCGTAAAGATTTTAATCTTGGTTTCCATCTTCCTAAGAAAGATAAGTGTTCAGTTTGCGAAACAAGAAAAGATAATGGACTTACATTTACAGAAGAAGAGGTGGATGATTACGAGGCACATGTAAGAGATAAAAATGAGAGTAAACAGAATTTTCTGTCTGACCAAAAGTTGGCAAAAGAAGACAACAGTTTTGTATGTGCTAGTTTCGATTTACAAAAAGTTTTGAACACGCCACATGGCGAAAACATGATGTTATATTACTCCCGAAAATATGCTATGTACAACGAGACTGTATATGAAAGTGGAACTAGGAACACCTTTTGCTATGTATGGGGTGAAGCTGACGGCAATCGAGGATCAAACGAAGTAGGCACAATCATAAATAAATATTTAGAAATGATTGACCAGAGAGGAAATGTTCAGGCCGTTGCGCTTTATTGCGACAGTTGTTCTGGTCAGAACAGAAATAAGGCTATTTTGGCTATGATATATACGTTTTTAAAATCGTCGAAAAATATACAAGACATAAAAATCGTATTTCTCCTTCCAGGGCATACTTACATGCCCGTGGATGCAGTCCATGCTACGATAGAAAGATTCATTTCTAAACGTATTGTTTGGGCGCCATCAGAATGGGCTACATTGATTTCCAATGCTAGAGTTCACCCAAGACCCTTTGAAGTTATCTCCATGAAATATTCTGACTTTATAGATTGGAAAACAACAGCAGAGAATTTACTGAGTAGTAATAAAACCAATGATGGACAGAAATTCAAAATAAGTAAACTCAGAATAGCGTATTTTAAGAAAGGGGAGGATAGCATACACATAAAATACTCATACTCCGATTCTGTGGAAAAGATCGTTTTACCAGTATCCCTTGTATCACAGTCTAAAGGTTTGTAAACTCTATCATAATCTAATTCTATCAAGTTAACCACATTTTGTTATTAGGTCGTAGATCAAAAAAATCACCAAAAGCAGTAGATGTCCTTTATTCGTCTCCGTTGCCAATTTCTGAATTGAAATTAAAAAATCTTATGGAGCTGTGTGAAAAAAAAGTAGTACCCCATAGATATTGGGACGAATACATATCCTTTGTGGCGACGGTTGATGTTCCAGATACTTTGGCTGAGACTGATAATGAAGACGAAATTCGTGAAGAGAATTGAAAGTCTAAACTTGTATTTGTACTGCCATTTTAAAGTTTGTGTGATACTGTACGTTTTAATTTTAATGCCATTGTAATTAATGTTTTAGTTCAAATAAATTTATGTATTAGTACAAATGTTTTTGTTCAAATATTTTAGTTCAAATATTTTGTCTAATTCTGTACTTTTAACGTGTTCAATAAATGATAAGAAAAATAGCCTTTACGTTATTTATAACTATTTTAATGGTCATGCATCGCAATGTCAAATGTTTTAGTTTAATTCTGCACTTTTAACGTTTGATAAATAATGATAATAACAATAATGATAATTATTAATATAATAATAATAATAATAACAGCCTTTGCGTTACATAATACAAATTTTTCCCATATTATAACGAGAATTGCCAGATATACTAAACATCGTATGTGTATCGTAAGCGACAAAAATCTAGTAACATAATGCCTGACAAATTATCGTAAGTAGCAAAAATTAATGTAAATAATTCGTTTTCTCAAATTCAATACGAAAATTCAATTAATATTTACAAAACAAAAGTGTTACAAACATTTTTATTACTCATAGTCTGAGAAAGACATCAATTATAAAAAAAGTTGGTTCCTGTAAAATTTACTGTGTCGCTTACGATGTTTTGTCAAAAACCCATCGATATGTTTATAGGTATAGGTTAAACTACTGCATGATAATATGTAGTTTCATTTACCTCAAATTTTCCATATACGACATGAAGAGTAAGTAATAATGAAAATTCACTAAAAATAAAAGTAAACAATAAATACCTTATTCTTAGACTCTAAGGTATTCTCTGAGTCTTATTATTTGTTTATGATGTATGTAAACAAAGAAGAAGAAGATAACCTCGAATTCGACTCCTCCCACTGACAGTTTGCAAAATAACAAATGTCAATGACAAATTGCTACCTGGGGTTGTCAGATTTAACTTGGAAAGGGCAATGGGTTTTAAATACCTTGAAGAATGGGAAGCTTGATATTTATACATAATAAAACGTAGTTCTAGATTGCCTTTAAACAAATTGAATCACTTTCATTAACAAATTTATTTATTACTATAAATTTTCCTGATATCTTCAAATTCAGATGACAGTTTTGGCAAATGGCAACCCCGCTGATTGTTTATTGTAACATATGTAGCCTGTTCGTTTGAAGTTTAATTTGGAGCATTTGTTTGCATCTGTCTGATCTTGTCTAACACTATAGGCACCCATTCAGAGGTAATTGCAGGTTACATAGTAAATTATTTATTTTTTATTTGGTTATAACTCAGAATTTACTGAACCGATTAAGTTCACATTTGGAATAACAAAAAATAAACAGTTCGTTAAAACCTCAATAGTTTTTAATACTGCCTTTATTGCCTGATTTCTATAAAGGACTTAATTAATAAATGAATTAATTTAATTTTATAATAATGATTTATTTAAAAAAATTATATAGGGTCTTGAAGTCTAGAATAGTTGATTTTGTGACTAAAACATTTAAATTTGATGAACATCAATTCGGATTTCAAAAAAAGTAGTAGTACACAAATGGCAGATGTGGAAGTCATTGAGTTTATCACTACAAATCTTGACCAGAATAAATATGTGCTGACAATGTGTGTAGATTTAAAAAAAAAGCATTTGACACAGTTAATCATAGCATTCTATTAAACAAACTGTATAATATGGGAACACGTGGCATTGCGTACAGACTTAGATCTAGTTATCTATTTGGTAGAAGGAAAACGACTGTTGTGAATAGTAAACGAAGCACCTCAAAAATTGTAAAAGCAGGTGTCCCACGGGGATCTGTACTTGGACCAATTTTGTATTTTTTGTATGAACAGAATCTATCATTAGCAAAACTAAAGGCTACCTACATAACTTCCGCAGATGACACATTACTGTTGTATTCGCATGACTCCCAGGATTTATTGGAAAAAATATTCAATGATTACTTGGATAAATATTACATGTGGTTATTAAGTAATAACTTGAAAGTTTGCACAAAAAGGTAAATACATGAAAGATATGAATATTAATATAAACAATCAAAAATAAAGAATATTGAAAAAAAAACTAAGGGAAATATTAACTGCACGTCAGAATAGGAGGATTGCACGACGGAATTAAAAAGAAAAATGGTTGATTCAACGACAATTTTGTTGTTATAACCTGACCTGACCCTTGCATGGCTATTACGAGGTAGATAGCGACAAAAATGTGTTACCTAAAACGCCTACAAAATGTTTCGCCTGCCTAGTTAATGCTTCTGACGACAGAATAATCAACTGTCTGCCGAAACAAAGAAATTGACGGAAAAAAAGGCAATGCACGACAAAAAACTGACAATGCACGACAAAAAAAATATATACGTCATATAATACCCAATTTTTTGCTTATGCGGCTGTGCATGCAACACCACACGATCAGCTGATTATCTCATAACATATTTGTCTGTTTCTGTGGGATGTTCACACTGCAAAATTAACCTAAAGTGTTTGTCGAGGAAAACCCCGAGGTATTTGGCGGAATTGAGAATAGTCATAGGACACTCCCCAGTAAGCTATCACCTTATGAAGATGGGTAAGGTGGGCAGTGAAAACTGCAGATACTGCACAGAAACAACAGAACACTTGCTATGCGACTGCATGGCTCAGTTCTGCAAGAGGCTCAAATACATTGGAGTGGTGACTTTAACATTCCAGGAAATAGGTGAAACAGCCCCCAAAAAGATAGTAGACTATATGAGAAGTCTGAACTTTTTGCGCAACTATTAGAAAAAAAGAGTCATGCACAAAAGAGCTATTGGTGTCACGGCAGTGAGAGGCCAAAGGCCTATACGACTTATTATAGAATCTACAATGTAATACTAGCAACATTGATGTTCAACACTGGATGATAAATGAGAGATTAAATATGGACAAAAAACTCATTTTCAAACTTGTTAGGTGATAACACATCAACTCTAAAAACATTTACATTTTTTTAATTTTTGAATTGTAAATGAAAAAACAGATTATTTAATTTTGATGTCAGAAATGTAACGAATACAAAAATATTGTAACCTATGATTATCAACTATTATTAACCAGAAAAAGATATTGTAAGTAATACGGCTATAGTATAGCCAGCCTTTCAACACTAAGTGATTGGGGTAGAAATGAGCCAGGGCGGACAATTTTCTAAATTGTTAGTTAGTTGTATACAGTCTCTATTTTTTTAACACTGTGTTATTTGGAGCTGGCGTGACAACATACTACTTGGTTCCGCAACTAGGTGGTGGCACGTCCACCACTCATTTAGTGTTGAAAGGCTGGCTATACTATAGCCGTATTACTTTAGGTGCATTTTTGCTGCAATTAGTATGCCGTACTGAAGAGCTCTAATGAGAGCGAAACCGGTCTACGGTTCAAATTGTTGCGAGAATGCATCTAGCCTTACATACTTTGTCCCTATATTGGGGTAGAAATGAGCCAGGGCTGACAATTTTCTAAATTGTTAGTTAGTTGTATACAGTCTCTATTTTTTTAACACTTTGTGTTATTTGGAGCTGGCGTGACAACATACTACTTGGTTCCGCAACTACGTGGCGGCACGTCCACCACTCACTTAGTGTTGAAAGGCTGGCTATACTATAGCCGTATTACTTTAGGTGCATTTTTGCTGCAATTAGTATGCCGTACTGAAGAGCTCTAATGAGAGCGAAACTGGTCTACGTGCGAGAATGCATCTAGCCTTACATACTTTGTCCCTATATTGGGGTAGAAATGGGCCAGGGCTGACATTTTTCTAAATTGTTAGTTGTATACAGTCTCTATTTTTTAACACTTTGTGTTATTTGGAGCTGGCGTGACAACATACTACTTGGTTCTGCAACTAGGTGGTGGCACGTCCACCACTCACTTAGTGTTGAAAGGCTGGCTATACTATAACTGGTCTACGTGCGAGAATGCATCTAGCCTTACATACTTTGTCCCTATATTGGGGTAGAAATGGGCCAGGGCTGACAATTTTCTAAATTGTTACTTGTATACAGTCTCTATTTTTTAACACTTTGTGTTATTTGGAGCTGGCGTGACAACATACTACTTGGTTCTGCAACTAGGTGGCGTCCACCACTCACTTAGTGTTGAAAGGCTGGCTATACTATAACCGTATTACTTTAGGTGCATTTTTGCTGCAAATAGTATGCCGTACTGAAGAGCTCTAATGAGAGCAAAACCTGTCTACGGTTCTAATTGTTGCAAGAATGCATCTAGCCGCAATACACTTTGTTATAAGTCTGTGAAAAGATCGTTTAACTTTTTTTAAAATTTAATAACCCCAAAAGTTTACAAGAATACATGAGAGATAATGGCTAACAGTGATGTAGAAATTAACAATCGCTTAAACTAATTTAAAATTACTCTTACAACTATATACAGTGTAACCCCATTATGGCCTTAGAAAAGGGCACTGCACCATGGATGCAATACAAGTAGTAAATAACATTGTGGATGAAGCGAAACCTAACCCAAATAAATATGTGGCAATGGTGACGCTGGATGTTAAAAGAGCCTTTAATACAGTACTATGGGACGGGATCATCGCAGAACTATAGAGAAGAGAAGTGGCCCCATATCTAGCTCAATAGATGTGCAGCTACCTAGAAGATCGGAGAGTTCTGATTGGGAGCAATAATTTGGCCATGAAAATGACTTGTGGTGTACCACAGGGATCGGTACTTGGCCCGACCTTGTGGCATATATATTACGACGATGTGCTTATAATGAACACATGTGAGGAGACAACTTTAATCTATACTGTCCCGATACATTTACCTAAAATCAATTTTTGAAACGAGTTTATCTTTTGTTTACAGTAATGAAAAACATATTTCACTGTGGAACACTCTCTCCTACAACTAACTAGAAACAAGAAATAAACTGGCAGGTTTAGAAAAAAGACTTAGGTATTAGGTTTGTTTGTGAGTGGGCCATACCGGTCCCTCCACCGCGACCATACAGTCTATTGTGGCTCACGCCTAATAGTTTATATTTCGCCCAACAAAGCCAGTCTCCTTTCAGAGGTCGATAATCTTCGTGGGCGAAAGTTGATCCAGATCCTCCGGAGCAAGCTTTATCTTGCCAAAGAGCAGGTATTTAGTCCTGTCCGTTGCCGGACAGGAACACAGCACGTTCTCTGCTGTCTCGTCGCTCTCCATACACAGCTGGCACTCGGTCTCCTGACCGATCCCAATACGGTGCATGTGGTGCCGCAAGCGGCAGTGTCCTCTATACAGGCTGACTAGAGTACTCAGTTGTTGTCTGTTTAACTCTAGAAGTTTTTTAGCCCTTGACTCAGACAGGCCATTTATGAAGGCCTTAGAGTGAGCTAATCCTGGAAGATTTTGCCAATATTGGATTGTCATTCTTTCTGTCCAGGTCTTTAAGGTGCGTTTTGCTGTGCAAGATGTTATCCCCAGCACCGGTTCGGGTCCCACAAAGTCTCTGGGCACCACTCCTGGCAAGCGCGTCGGCTGCAACATTGCCATCATGGTCCGAGTGACCCGGCATCCAGACCAACGACACCTCATTACTGCTGCCCAGTTCGTTAAGGGCAGATTTACAACTCCATACCGTTTTTGAATTACACCGGTAGGAACCAATGAGCCTTTATTGCAGCTTGGCTATCTGCATATATCTTTATCGATTTGTGTTTGCATTGATTTTTTATACTTTCCCTTGCACACATCTCGATGGCAGCCGAGCTTGGGACCATCCATGGCGGAGTTAAAAAAAAGACTTATTAAAGCCATAGAATGGGAATCGAAGATTAAAGAAGCGAGATAACAAAAGCAAAAGGAGTTGTTAGAAATGGAGTTACAGCTGAAATTAAAAAGCATATCTGGAAGTAGTGTTCTAATGAAGAATAGAGATAAAGACTTTGAGGAAACTTTTGTTTTCCTTCAGAATCAAGAGATTGATAATAGTAGAGTTAAATCTTGGTTAAAAGATGAACCTAATAAAGAGAATGCCGATTGTAACTGGAAGTCTGATAATTCTAAGGCAAAGAAAGAAGATAATGTAGCTAAAGACTAAAAGGCGGTGAAGGAGAACGACGCCAAGGAAAGAGAAACTAACAGCATAAAAACAGAAGCGACTGAAAAAGAAACAAAATATGGTAAAGGCCAAAAGTCCAAGGATCTTCCGTTACTTGATCAGATATTAGAAAAAACTGGAAAGCGTGAGCAGAAGAATGTACAGACATTTAATGAGCCAGCTGTTGAAAAAGAAACAAAATTCGAGATATAAAGTGCCTCTCGCAACCAATTAGGAGAAATAGCAAAAGTGAATGCTTGGATATTACTCTTTAAGAATTATGACTTGAAAACACTTTCAAAGATATTGTTTAAAATAACAGACAAACCTCCATTAACGAAAATGATCATTATAAAATTCAGTGAATGTGAATTCAGCAGACATTCAGAAGAATATGGTAAATAGTTGGAAAAGGACAGTGATGACAAAGCAATAATCCCATAAACAAAATACTATTCTCACTAATAAACACTTTAACTTGAACCTTGGGAAGAAGTTCATCAAGTCATATGTATAAAGTATCATAATGTACGACACTCTTTTAAAACTGAACTTTTTTAGAACTATTTTAGTACTCCTGAGGATGGTGCCGGGCATAAAAATATAGACTTCATTATTTTTTCAACAAAAGTTTACTGAAGGACAAACTATTGAACATTACAGTGAAAAAAAGGTATAACTAACCTTCTTCCTCCTCCTCGGAGCTATCGGCCACGGCTTTAACTTTTTTGAGCTTCTTGCGCTCGTGGGTTTATAATTCCTCCTTCTTCTGAAATGTAAAAAGTAAGTATAAGTGAACTTAGGAAAAATACCCAATTCATAACAACCGAGTTACAAACTGTTGAATGTTTTGGTAACAAAGTCAACATAAGAGAATGAACTCTTTCAATTATTAGGAAACAGCTCACCCCAGAAAAAACTGAAGTCGTAGTGTGATTAAGTATTATTTTCTATCAGTATTTGGTACAAAACGCATAATTACTAAGTCGATAATTAAGTAAATAGAAAATAATTAAATACAAACTATATAAATATTCGTTAAAATATTTTTCACCATGAAATATTTTAAGGCGATTTATATTTAATTAAATGTGTATTTCGTACTTGTTATCTTATCTGGTTGTGATAAGGTGATTAAATTCCAAGCATCGCGGAGTTTTTAGCCGGCTGTGAAATTGATATAAAAGGGGAAGCAACACGGGGCAGAGGCAGTATTGTTAATTCAGCTGTTAAGCTATTAAGTCGCCACCAGTCCGCACCAAGTCCGCTTAAGTTGCCGTCCGACCGCACCTGTTTCGACCGATTTCCGTATCCGCAAATATTGTTATAGGTGAGAAATTGTCAGTTTTAATTAATCTATATTTTGTAGCGAATTTTCATATTTTTAAATTATCTCAGTCCAAATCTATGTAAGCGAGTTATTTCGTCCCTTCCTAGACAATTCCCGTATGTTAGATTGTCTTGCATTATTTTTGTGGGGATTCAGAGGATTCACAGCTCATTTAAATAATCGAGATATATTCATCTTGGATTGATCCCGATAGGGACGCTGAGGATTCACAGCCTATCTAGGTCGCTCCAAGTGAGATGTTCCTTCCCAATTGGCCATCTACACTTCGTTGGGCTCCCGGCTTTCCGCCCCATACAGTATAAGCTCTTTTGTTATTTTAGTGAGGACGCTGAGGATTCACAGCTCGCTAAAATAATCAAGATGTTTGTGTCCCGGTTTGGCCCTAGCGGAGATGCTGCATAGGCGCCTGGGAACTGTTATCCCGTCACTCCAGTCTGCACTTTTTCGTCTCCGTTGTTCCCTGCTTCAACGGAGAAGTTATAGCTAGTATTCCGATGTTGTCTATCGCGGTGTGCTGCCCGCCTGCCGTATCCTCGCTTGAGTGAAATACCGCTCGTATCATATACACCTGACCGAATCCGTACGCTTCGTCACACACTAGCCTTTACCGCTTTAACGAGGGCCACGTTCCGATTGATGTTAGTACCCGCATATTTTATTTGTACATATTTTGTAAATATTGTTCTTTGTATATATATTTTGTAAATAGTTTCAAATCTGAAATATGGGGTTGGGTAAATTAAAGACCTTGATTAATTCTTATCTAACCCCTTAACATACAAAATCTGCTACACCTTTTGTTAAAACAGAAGTGGTCGGATCACACCGAGTCAGCGATTGAAGCCTGCTCACTCGGGGGTCACTAAATTTAGCCTATATTACCTAAAGGCTACCGAACCCTTCTCCACAGAGTTACCCAGGTACTTTGATCGGTATATCGGTCAGAGTTCAGTGAAGAGGTTACAGACATCCTCAACAGGGAGTAAACCCTTTAACATCTGGCGCCTGAGATCCTCCGATAGTAACCGTCAATCCTGGTCACGGAAAAACGGTCTGCAAGCCAAGACCTCGTTACAATAGGTAGAATAATCATAAAGACCATTACAGTAAGTATTGATGGCCTCAAAATTACGGCTGTGAGGTGCCTGAGACACGTTGGGAGACTGCTGGGGCACAACATGAATATTGGAATACACATAAAGGACGAAGCACAGAGAGCAGATAGGATAGCATCGGTTTTGAACAGACTGATGCCAAACGTAAGTGGACAGAGAGTGGGGCATAGAAGACCCTTGTTCAGCATAGTGAACTTCATTGTCTTGTACAGAGCATCAGTGTAGAAAAGCTTGATGGAAATGGATAAATACAGAAGGATGATAGAAAGCGTCCAAAGAAAGGTGGCAATCCATATATCATGGTCATACAGGACAGTTTCAACCAAAGCGGTACAAGTAAATGCGACTACTGTACCTATCCATTTGCAGATCGCGGAGCGTACATACGAAAAAGACCAAAACAGGACAGTGCAAAAACGAGTAGACACGAACAAACAATGATTAAATTTCAAGCAGAATGGGACGAAGAAACAGAAGCGGCCCAGTGGACCAAGACACTGATACTGAAGAGCAGACTTGGTGACAGCCTGAAGAGATGTGGTATTCCCTAACCCAGTTCTTATCCGGACATGGGCACTTCGGAGCATATCTTTGCCGCTTCAAGATTAACGAAACAGACCAGTGCCAATACTGTAGGGAGAGTGATACCCCGGAGCAGACTGTCCTATACTGTGGGCGGTGGCAGGATGGAGTACCAGCACATTACTAAATCAATGTCCAGCATTACCTCAACTTAATATTTCCAAATCGGTGGATACAGTGGGGAGGATCACTAGAATGGCCAGTACGATCACCCAATCTTATCCTATTAGACTTCTTCTTATGGGGATATGTGAAAAGGATGGTATCCAAAACTAAATCACACGATTTAACTGACTTAGGAGGAAGAATAACTATTGCGATTAGGTCGGTCACACCTCGGATGTTGATTAACATTGTGTGTGTGTTTTTTGTTTCTTTATTGTCGGCATATTTCCGCGACAATGCCAATCACCGACGCCAGGGAGCAGTTTCACCTTTGCCGAACCCCTGCCTTTCTGTAAGGAGGGTAGGGATCTTTAACATGCCCAACATCGCATGGACACCGGACCGACGGTTTTACGCCCCGTGTAGACATTCAACTTGCTCAAACACAATTCCAGAACCTTGGTTGATGTTAATGTTACAGTTTGTACTGAAAAAGTGAAAGGAGTAATCGAACCCAGTACCCTTCGGTTCAGAGGCTCACGTTCTTACCCATGAACCACCGAGGTTTCCGATTAACATTAGAAGACATTTTTATTTACGATTAGGATGCTGCCGAGACGTTCAAAGCATGCATTTTGAACATCTCCATAAGGATTGATGTGTTTTTATTTATTTATTATCATTATCAAGAATAAAATGTGATTAGTTATTAATTTTTGTGACAGCCGTATTGTATTTTTATAGGGTTGAATGGAGAAAAAAATTACGATTTCAATGATGTGACAACACTGCGTTATCTAAAAAAAAATTTAAATGAGAATCAAGTTGCCATGAAATGAAAGTGTCAGATGAATACAATTTTCTTTTCAAAACTGAAACAATTGCATGCATCTTTCATCGGAAATTCACAGTACACCAGAATTAATTATTTTCATGGCAACTTGATTTGCCAAAAAAACATTTTTTAAAGGTAGTTATTAAAATTAGATAACACAGTGTGTCATCATTGAAATCGTATTTTTTTTTTCTCTATTCAACCCTATAAAAATCCAAAGTTGGCTATAAAAATATGAAAACCTATTGATCTAGTAATCTAGTAGGCTTAGAAAAGTTTTGAAACAGGCAGTATTTGACGACTTATGTGAAGCTTAGAAATATCATAGCATTTTCTTAAATTTAAAAAAAAGGTGCGTTATGGTAGTGAATTTTCATGAAAATGTTTTTAATAGCAAATATGTGTTTTTTTTAAGGAAACAGCATCAAATTTGGTTACCAGTATAACCTATATAGTAAAAACAATGTGCCATGTTTCATCAAAATAACTTTAGTGTTTGAAAATGTACAAAAATTTCCGAAAATAAACTCAAAGTGTTCCCGAAAAAACTAGTTTCCTGGTCAACAAATTGAGCAAATTGAGCTATTCAAATATGAAGCATTTGATCAAAATTCGCTACCATAACGCACTTGCTGCGTCCAGGATTCCTTTTCTTACAAACATGCATTATATGTCAATGTAAAAGGCAAAAATGCAATAACATAAGGCGTGTTCGACTAACAAAAAAGAAAATTTGTATCATCAACGACTTATGGGCCAGCCTGTGATTGTGGAAATAATTTTTTAAGATGTAACTCAAGACATCCTATAATTAATGTATACAATTTTTTTCATATGTTGTATAATAACGGATATATTGAGCTTTATTGATTTTTTATGAAAATTCGACAAAAATTATATACCATTAAACGATAAACTCTGTAGCTAAGGCTACTGCCAAGCGTCAGAGAAAGGGTCTATTTGAAATGAATTTTCTGGAAATATTTTAGTAAAATGAAAGACAATGACGGTTGAAACTAAGACCTCAGGGTTTGTAAAATATTCTTCTTGAGACATTTTCTTTCCATAGCCCGTATTAGATTCAAGGTCTTTGCCTAAATGTTGCCAATTTTGACGTTTTAAATCGCGACTTTGACGTTTTGAGGAAAACCCCAATTTATTTTTCTTTAAATGCCCATAACTTTTTTGTCTTTTGACCTACAGAGCTAAATTTTGGTAGATAATTTACCTATAATTGTATAAACCCGTCTACTAAATTTGGTTGTTATTTCCGTAGATATAATTTTTTTTAGAAAGAAAACACAAAATTTTCCGGGAAAACCTGGGCCGATTTTCCTGGCTAACGAACTTATCCCAGCCACTTGCAAAATGTAGGTATTCACTAAATTTAATCAAAATCGGCCCATTATTTTTTAGTTATCGGTGTGATACATACATATATATATATATATATATATATATATATATATATATATATATATATATATATATATATATATATATATATATATATATATATATATATATATATATATTTGATTCTAGAATAGTGTGGTATCTACAAGGGCAGTTGTAATGTTTGTAAATAATGCTATCACAACGTTTGTTAGACCGGGGTTCCTTTCATTTGTCTGAGCTATATTTTTACAGTTCACTCCAGTGTTAAAATCAATGGTATCTTCCTCACTATTTTAAACACGTGGGTGGGGGACTGCATTGTATATCAATACCACTCTATCGACTGAAGTTGTTCGGAAATAATAACGCACACCTAACCCGAATTCATTCCCCGTTACTATTGACCTACTCATATTCTCTGAATATGTTTATGTTAGAAGAAGACGTGGTACCTACTTCATTCCAAGTCACTATTAACCGACTATTTATGAAATCAAATAAGTAAATTAAATCGATTGTCATAAAATATATAGTGTATTAAGATTAAGGGAAAAAGAAATAAAACATACTTAACTGTGCACATTTTGATTATATTTTAGGGTGTGCGGCGCACACCTAGCTCACTAGGAGAAATCGCCACTGCTGACCCCGGATATGTGTTGTAAGGGGCCTAATTAGCGCTCATTTGAAGAAATTTTTTCAAAATTCAAAAGTCGGGATCTCAGTGAGTTTTTTAAAAGAAAATTCACTAAAATATTAAAGAAATTAGAAAACGCAGTTTTTCAGGTTTTTTTCAGGATATTTCAGTAATGACTCGATTTATCTGGAATTTTATTTCAAATTCTTAATGAGCATGAAATTGTACAACATTTTCGTAATTTAACGGACTCTGTATCTTTAAAGGTTTAGAAGATAGCAATAATGTGCAACATAAAAGTGACCACCCTGTATATCTGACTAAAAATCTTATTTTCCTAAAAATAAGATTTATAAATTTTTAAGCGCCGATCACAGAATTGTCAGGTGTTTTCAAGAAAAATAATTATATCTGTATTTTTTACCCCACTTCAGAGAGCTTGCAACTTCCCAGGGCAAGTAAAAAAATTAACGCAGTTCTTAAACTTTATCTACCACTAAGTTTTCTGTACAAACTAATGAAACACTCTGTAGTTTGTAAATGAGTTTCTATTATTAAACAATAAGCAGGTACCTATAATACAATAACTTCACATATTTTAGTTTTGGATACGAAGAACATCTTCAAAAAATACATTAAAATAATAAAATGTCTAATACTTAAATTTTTTCATTTAGCATACAGTAACTTTATTGCTTCAATGAATATTTGTAATAAATATATGATGTCTATCAATATAAAAGAAAAAGTAATTAATGCAAGTACTTACCTTGTGATAAAATTATGCCTTGATATTAATGAATTCACCGTTGTAGAGCTTCACATTTTTAAATCTTCCTGCTACAACGATTTTAGATTTGTTACAAGTTGTGTAGATTACATAACAGAATATAAATTAATTATGTGCTAATTTACATTTTGTATAAACATAAAAGACCATCGATATAAGGTCCAACAAATTACAGATGTTACTGAATGTAATTTAATATGTTAATGATTCAACATCACATATCTGACCATGTTTTTTAGTCATCTAGTTCTTATTACAAAGCTCTGTCACCGTATTCAAATAGAAATAAACCTGACACTGACATGATGTCTTCACTAATACATATTGCCTTTCACATTTTAAATGTGGTAGTAAAATATAATGCCTTTTCTAAATATATATTATGTTGTCACAATAAAATATATTTATGTATTGTTCTTTTGTTTTAGGAGACAGAGTAATAAAGTATTTATAGTTTACAAAAATATGAGAAGGTTTTAATTTATGTTAAGAGTTTTTTCTTTTAATGCTTTATTTGTTCCATACAATATGTATACATTACCTGTAATGGGGTGAAACTTGTCAGAACAGTAACAAATTAACAAAAAATACATAAGTTGAAATAAAATAATAAATTCAAATAAAATAAAATAAAACAAAATAAAATGGACTAAAATTTGATTGTCTCCCATATTTTTCCCCTGGTATTGTTTTATCAGCTAAGTACTCATCAACAGTATAGTAAGCCTTCTCTTCTAATATTTTTTTCAGTTTTGTTTTGAGTGTCGAATGATTGCATTTTTTTTAATTCATTAGGTATATGGTTATATATTTCGATGATGGCGGAATGTACATTTTTTTGTAAATATGTGAAGTTTTGTCTTTGGCTGTTTAGATCTTCTTTATTTCTAGTATTATGCTCGTGTGTACGTAAACACTCCTTAAACAGTTCACTGTGTTTTTTTAAAACATTACTGCATTCAAAATGTATATACATGTGACTGTAAGTATTTTTTCCCTTATGAAGTATGATTTACAGCTTGCTGTTTGTTCCAAGTTCAGTATACTTCTGAAACATCTCTTCTGAAGTATAAAAATTTTGCTTACATCTGTAGATTTACCCCAAAATATGATGCCATAGTGTATTCTACTTTTTATATACGCATGATATGCCATTATAGCTACATTTTTATTTGTTATCGTAGTCAGTGTTCTTAGTGCAAATATATATCTTGACATGTTATTGGCAATGGAGTTAATATGTTTCTTCCAGTCAAGACGATGGTCAATTTCTATTCCAAGGAAGTTTGCAGACTCTGATGATTTTAATATATTTGGCTTACACATAAGTATTAACTCGTTTATTTTCTTAAAGTTAAAATGTATTAATTTGGTTTTGTCAATGTTCATTATTAAGTTGTTATTTGAAAACCATGAATTTAGTGTATTAGCAGATGATTCAATTTTTCTTCTCAGTTCATATGTAGTGTTGCTTCTGTAGATAATAGACGTATCATCTGCAAACTATATTAATTTTTCATCACTAATTCTGGTAAGTCATTTGTATATATAATGTATAAAAGTGGTCCTAGTATCGACCCTTGTGGGATACCTTCAATCATCTGTTCCTTTTGTGATCTATATATGTTGTTGTTATATTTCTCAACGATGCTTTATGTTCGATTTTCCAATTATGATTTTATCAGTGTTAGTGCTAAACCTCTGATTCCATACATGCTAAGCTTTGAGAATAATATATCATGTTTTGCACTATCAAATGCTTTACTCAAGTCTAAGCATAGTAAAGCTGTTTTTTGTGATCTATTTAAGGCCTCTATAATTTCTTGTAGTGCTTGATATGTTGCTCTGATTGTAGATTTACCTCTCCTAAAGCCATTCTGTGTATCAGAGAGTAATTTATTATTTTCTAAGTAGGAGTTTATTCTAATGTATATTATTTTTTCAAATATTTTGCTAAATATTGGAAGAATAGCAATAGGCATGTAATTTTTAATCTGTTTTTTGTATCCTTTCTTGTATGTCGCTATTATATCTGCTGTTTTAGTGAATTTTCTTAGAAAAAATTCACTAATGGGGAGATCGCGACTTTTGAATTTTGAAAATTTTTTGCAAATGAGCGCGAACTAGGACCCCTAGAACCCATATCCGGGGTCAGTTTCAATTTTTATATGTTTATATATATATATATATATATATATATATATATATATATATATATATATATATATATATATATATATATATATATATATATATATATATATATATATATATATATATATATATATATATATATGTATCACACCGATAACTCAAAAAATAATGGGCCGATTTTGACAAAATTTGGCATGTACCTTTCTTCTGTAAATGGCTTGGATAAGTTCGTTAGTCAGGAAAATCGGACGAGGTTTTCCGGGAAAATTTTGAGTTTTCATTCGAAAAAAATTCTTATCTCAAAAAATAATGGGCCGATTTTAATAAAATTTGGGATGTACCTTCCTTTTATAAATGGCTTTGACAAGTTTGTTAGTCAGGAAAATCGGACGAGGTTTTCCGGGAAATTTTTGAGTTTATATTCGAAAAAAAATTTTATCTCAAAGAATAATGGGCCGATTTTGATAAAATTTGGCATGTACCTTCTCTTTGTAAATGGCTTTGACAAGTTCGTTAATCGAAAAAATCGGACGAAGTTTTCCGGATAAATTTTTAGTTTTCATTTGAAAAAAAATTTTATCTTAAAAAATAAAAAATCTATGATAACCAAATTTGGTAGGTAGGTTTACGATATAAAAAGTAAACTATACACCAAAATTTAGATTTCTATGTTACAAGAAAAAAAGTTATAATAAAATATTTTGTGCCAGATCATTTCTATGAAAATTCACTACCATAACGCACTTGCTGCATCAAGGCTTTTTTAACTTATCTGGAAAGACACCTGTAGACAGGGTTAAGTTTATTATTTGCGTTAGTGGATGCATTATTTGTTGTGCAATATTTTTAACTAAAATGACTGGGATTTGATCTTCACCTACCGAAGCAGTGTTTTTCAGTAATTTTATCGTGCTACGAACCTCTATATAGTCAGTGGGTAACATATAAATTGTTTTTTCTATTTTGTTTACATTTGAATATTCTACAACCTGTGGCAAGTTTGGACACTGGTTAACAAAAAATGTATTTACTTGATTTAGAGTATTTTGTATATCTGTATTTTTTATTTCTAAGTTTTCTATAAGTGAACTGCTTCTTTTATTAGTGTTTCCATTATAATTATTGACAAGAGACCAAACTGCTTTATTTTTGTTTGTAGCATTTACTATATAAGAAATATTCGATATCTTCTTGGCCTGCGTAATAACCTTTTTAAATATTTTTGTATATTTTTGATAATGTTCGTTTGATATTAAACCTTTAATATTTTTTTTAGTATAAACACCTCTTATTTTTACTAGAGATAATTATGCCTTTTGTTATCCATGACTTTGAGATTTTTTGAGGTAACAGTTCCAAGTTTGAAAATTCGATCATGCAAATTTTTGATGATTAATAGAAATGCATTATATGCTTTATTTGCATCATATATGTTGTAAATTACAGTCCAATCTATCTTACTCAGTTCATCGGACATTCGATTTAGCTTTATCTTAGTATATTTTCTTTTCCTAATTTCTCTTTCATTTTTTATTGTTGTTCCAGAAAATGACAACAACTGCCCATAATGGTCTGATAGTGCTGAATTAATAACTCTTGCTTTTATATTACAATCAAAATTTACAAATATGTTGCCTATTACAGAAGTAGTAGTTTTAGTGACTCTTGTTGCTTCAAAGATTGTTGGTTTTAAATTGTAGGTATGTAGTAAATCCATGAAAGATATTTTATTATTTGTTTCCTTGTTTAAATATATATTGAAATCACCGGCTATAACTATTTTAAAGTTCTTATACAACTTCCAACATTTATCTAGAACATAATCTAATCTTTTCAAGTAGATGTTTATTTCACCCATTGGGGGTCTGTATATACATAAAATTACAGTTTTCAAAGACTTACTCATCACAGAAGAGCACTTAAACTGACCTTCAATACTACCCTCTTTAATTTCTAGAGATTCCTTCCATGTTTCACCATTTTTTACATAAATTACACTTCCACCATGTTTCTTGTTTTGTCTGGAAAACACTGACTTTATTTCATAACCGTTCACTTGAATGTTCTCGTCTTGCGAACACCAGTGCTCCGTGGGGTTAAGGAGTCGCGGGCCAAAGGACTCCAGGGGGCAAGCTGAGGAAGTGGAAATAACAACATAAACTCCCGATGAAGCTTTCCCCAAGACCGTCATGCGCGGTAAAAATCCGCATCCTGCACGAGGTGACCCTGCTAATAACTAAACATGACGGATCTAGACAAGGAGGTCGAACTAAACTCCCCCAATCTACGGTGTCACGTGACCCGTGCCTATGGATGGATGGCACCAGGGCGATGGTGTCGTGAACGGAACCTCTGGAGTACCAGGCAACCCTCCAGAGTAACCCGCCTTGCACCACACAGGGGGTTCTGATGGTGTGGACAGTATTTCCCCCATTCTCGTGGGAACAACATGAAGATTATAAATACATATAAAACCAAAACCAATGAGGCTCGAGGAGTGGCTCCGGCTACAGACTTGAGCCTTGAGTCTATCCCGGAAACGGAGACGAGCCAGGGTGCGGCAGCGGACTCTGGAGGTCCCACGACCGGCGTAGATACGGGGGATCAGGGGGTAGCTTCGGCCAGAGACCTGTCCCCGACACCCAAGCTGGAGGCTGGGTCCCACCGGAGGGCGGCGAGCTCCGCGGACTCCGGGGGCCCCTCCACCAGTGAGGACTCTACTGTTAGAGTAGAGGGACTGCCCCGGCAGTCCAAGCGTCTTTCCGGGGCGCAAAGAAAGAAGCTCCGGAGGGCGCAAAAAATGGCGGCCGGGACCTGGACGGTCGAGAAACCTGTAAAGGCGCAAGAGGGGAGTGCGGGTCAGAAGAGGACGCGCTCGAACTCTAGCACGCCCACTACAGACAGACGTTCCAAAAGGGCCAGGGTGCCTGTAAAGGCGCAAGAGGAGAGTGCGAGTCGGAAGACGCCGCGCTCTGGCTCTAGCACGCCTACTACAGACAGACCTCCCAAAGGAACTAAGGCCGGAACACCGGCGCAGACTGGCTCTTACAGGGAGGCTGCGGAGGGCCTCGGGATGGCGGTGATTGACAGACGCCATCCTGAGGTCACGCTAGACCAGGGGAAGGCGGACCTGATCCAGGCTGCGGTGGTAGCTGCAGTGGACTCTCTTCAGGAAGGGGAGAGCCCGCCTCAGTTCCACCGGACGCGCCTGACGGGGGGCATCCTCTGGATAACCTGTGCCGGCCCGCAGTCGCGGGACTGGCTGCGGAAAACGATCGGGGGCCTCGGTCAGATTTGGGAGGGGGCGGACTTGACAGCCGTCGAGCCCAAGGAACTCCCAAAGAGACGCAAGGTCCTCGTACGGATCCCTGACACCGTCCCGCAGGAGACGGTGATCAGCAGACTTAAGATCCAGAACCCTGAACTGGGGACGCAACACTGGTCGGTTCTAAGCAGGAAGGCAGAGGAGAAAGGACAGACGCTCGCCTTCTCGATCGACCCGACATCTTACAGAGCCCTTGAAGGAACCTCCTTCAAGGCATTCTGGGGCATGGGAAGGGTTAGCTTCCGCCCACTGGGGAAGCAATTAAGGGTTAATGGGACTTAGGTTCCTTCAGGTCAACCTCCAACACAGTAGGGCAGCCACGGCCGGACTACTAATGGCTCTGAGGAACACGGATGTGGCCCTCATCCAGGAACCGTACTCCTACAAAGGAGAGATCAAGGGACTCGGCGGAGCTAATGGAAAGCTCATCTACAGCAGGTCCAGCGAGAATCCGAGGGCCTGCATTTTTGTCAGGGAAGGGATAGAGTTTCTCCCTCTAATGAATTTCTGTTCCAGGGACCTGGCAACGATCAAAATCCGATGTGGAGGAGCGGATGGGCTGAGGGACATTACTGTCGCGTCAGCCTATCTGCCAGGGGACAGCACGGACCCTCCTCCACCCAACGAATTGGAGCAGCTGATGGTGGGTAGCAGAGCAGGTGGATGGCAGACCATCATCGGCATGGATGCGAATGCGCACCATGAGTTGTGGGGTAGCTCGGACACAAACTCTAGGGGTGAGGCACTTTTACAATTCTTTATGAAATTTAATTTAGACATATTGAATAGAGGTAATAAACCGACATTCGTCACAACACGGCGTGAGGAAGTTTTAGACCTAACAGTTTCCACCCAGTTTCTGGGTGACTTTGTTAAAAGCTGGGCTGTGTCTGGGGAAGTGAGTAGCTCAGACCACAGATACATCCGGTTTGAAATCGCCAAAGTCGAAAGAGAAACGGTATGGTACCGGGACCCCCGCAAGGCGGACTGGGAAGCCTACAGGGCAGACCTAGCTGTGGAACTGCGGGGGGTTGAGAGGGCCATAAGGGATTCAATAGACCTCGAGATTGCAGCAGTCCAATTGCGAGACGCAATTACCTCGGCCTATAACGCCAACTGCCCTCTGAAAATGAGGGTGTCCACCAGGAACGTCCCATGGTGGAACGAGGACCTCAGGCAAAGGAGGACGCAGGTTCGTAAGCTGTTTAACGCGGCCAAAAGGTCGGGAGCATGGGATGAATATAGACAGGCCCTATCGACCTATAACAAAAGACTGAGGGACGCCAAGAAGGAGTCGTGGAGGAGGCACTGCGAAGAAGTGGAAAACACGTCCGAGAGTGCTCGACTACACAAGATCCTGTCTAAGGGCCCTCAGACTAACATAGGCTCCCTTAGAACACCCACGGGAGGCTTTACAAGCTCGGGGGAGGAAACTATGGAAATTTTACTCCAGACGCACTTCCCCGGCTGTAACATAATAAACCAATCACCTCCGGACTGGGAACACTCAGAAATAGAGGCGCCTTATAGGCGGGCATCTAGAGTAGACTGGACAGTCGCTAAAGAGGTGGTTACCTGGAGCAAAATCAGATGGGCCATTAACAGCTTTAAGCCATACAAATCGCCGGGATTTGATGGAATAATGCCCATCATGCTCCAACAGGGGATAGATATACTGGCGCCGGTGCTTACCCTCATTATGAGGGCCAGCCTGGCTCTGGGGTACATTCCGAGGGCATGGAGACTGGCCAGGGTTGTATTTATTCCTAAACCTGGGCGTCCAACAGACCAGGCAAAGTCCCTGAGGCCAATAAGTCTCATGTCCTTCTTGCTGAAAACAGTGGAAAAACTGCTCGACCGGCACATTAGGGGCGGTGTACTGGAAGCATATCCTCTACACTGCGGACAATATGCATACAGAGCAGGATTCTCAACAGAAACAGCACTGCACCAACTGGTGCTGAAACTGGAGAATACGCTGGAGAACAAGGAGGTGGCGCTGGGGGCCTTCCTAGACATAGAGGGGGCCTTTAGCAACACCTCGTTCGGATCGGTTCTGGCAGCTGCCCGGGAGCGTGGAATAGAGGAGACCTGCTGCAGGTGGATCGGTTCCATGCTCAGGGACAGGGCGGTGTTCACCTCACTCGCGGGAGGGACTCTGCTGGCGGGGGTCGCGGCGGGGTGTCCGCAGGGGAGCGTTCTGTCTCCCTTGCTCTGGTGTCTAGTCGTGGACGGCCTGCTGGGGAGGCTCTCGGGAGGGGGGTATGAGGTACAGGGCTATGCGGACGACATTGTCATCATAGTCCGAGGAAAGGTCACACAGGCAGTGTGGGAGCGTATGCAGACTGCACTGAAAGTGGTGGAAGGGTGGACGGTTGATCAAGGGCTCGGGGTGAGCCCCGAGAAAGCAACCGTCGTGCCGTTTACGAGGAGGAGGAAGTGTGAAAGCCACAGAACTCTCACTCTATACGGTAGGAGCGTTCCAATGGCCAGGGAGGTAAAATATCTTGGGGTCGTATTGGACTCTAAGCTTACCTGGAATGGTCACATTGGAAAAATACTGCGTAAGGCAGTCATGACCTTAGCCGTCACTAGGCGGCTATATGGAAAAACGTGGGGACTAAGACCTAGTATGGCCCACTGGCTGTACACAAGGGTGGTCAGACCATCGTTAACATATGCGGCACTGGTCTGGTGGCCTAAGGTGACACAATCCAGTGCCAAACAAAAACTAGGCAAGATCCAAAGGATGGCTTGCCTAGGCATCACAGGGGCCATGTCTTCAACCCCAACAGCCGCCATGGAGGTGTTGCTGGATCTACCCCCCCTACACTTCGTTATTATGGGAGAGGCCAGGCTAGGACTATACAGACTAGCCTGCAATGGTAGACTGAAGATCAACCCAGGCTTCAGGGGCCACTGCAAAATTCAGGAGATCGTGAAGGAACCCATGCTTGAAATGAGGTCAGACTTCGCGAGCCCGCGAATGTGCAGGGAAAACAACTTCACAGTGGAAATCCCTGATCGCGGGGCATGGCGGGAGGAGACACCGGGCATACCACGGGACGCGCTCGTCTGGTTCACGGACGGATCTGGCGGGGAGCGTGGGACGGGGGCAGGTGTTTACTCGGAAGGACCGAGGGTAAGTCACAGTATTTCCCTCGGAGCCCATGCAACGGTGTTTCAGGCCGAGATGTACGCCATCCTGCACTGTGTGCGGGAGAACAAGAGGAGGGGCTACACCAACAAGCGGATCCTCATAGCCACAGACAGCCAGGCAGCCCTTAAGGCACTAAGTAGCCCACGGGTAAATTCCTGGCTGGTGAGTGAGTGCCGAGACGAGACGAGCGACCTGGCTGGGCAGAATGAGGTGACCCTCATCTGGGTGCCGGGTCACTCGGGGGTCAAAGGCAATGAAGAAGCTGACAGTCTCGCAAAGAGGGGGTCAGCAGAACCATTTATGGGACCAGAACCGGCTCTGGGCGTGTCAAAGAGCACTGCCAGGGGAGCCATTAAGTCCTGGGTCAGAAACCAACACAAGGTGTACTGGGCGGACTGTCCAGGGCTCAGACATGGGAAGTCAATAATTGACGGACCCAGTTCAAAGAGAGCTGTGGAGCTGCTAAACCTTAGCAGAGGACAGCTCAGAAACACAACAGGTCTCTTGACGGGACACATGGCCGTCAAGAAACACCTACATAAAATGGGGCGGTTCGAAGGGGACCTCGCATGCAGACTCTGCGGCGAGGGGGAGGAATCAGCCCAGCACATCTTGTGCGAGTGTATAGCTCTGGACCGGAAAAGACAACTGATCTACGGTCACTCTAGACCGGAGACAGAGCAATATAAAACTTCACCCTACCAATCGCTGTGCAGACTAGTTCAAGGCACAGTGATTTTGGAATGGGTGGAGTAAGACTAGGGGTATGCACAATCAACCAAGGGTTGCGGTGCTATCGGGGCGGCAAGGCCGCGGACGAGCCCTGAGGGAACAAAAAAAAAAAAAAAAAAAAAACAGTGCTCCGTAAGGCCTATGATATCTGGTTTTTCTTCCAAAGTTTGTAGAAACACTTCCATTTCCAGCACTTTATTTTTGATTGATTGAATGTTCTGATGATAAACCACTGTATCACAGTTTTCCGTCATCTTCAATTTTTCTCCGACTTTTTGTTTCATTATCTTCCTATTTATTTCTTTGTTTTGGTTATTGTTATTTATCCCAGTTATTTTAAGATTTTATTTCATTGTCCTTGATTTCTAAAAAAAAATTCCCTCTGCAGTTCACCTCTTTTAAAATTAAAGTTGAATCGTCTAATAATTATGCCAGCAGGCGAAAATTCTGGCTTGTTCATAATTTCGTGTAGGTCATTAGTTATTCCTACTTGGAATGCTTTTGCTTTTCCTTTGGTAGCAAGCAGTCCAACAACGAGTTCTTCACAACACTATTCCACAGTTATTCTTGACATAATTTCTTACTGTATATTCACTAACATTTTCTTGAGCTTTTCCTATACATAGCCACATTTTTCTTGGTTTCATTTAAAGGGGAGTGAGTCTAATATCCGAGTTGTTTTAGTAATGGTACCTGATTATATGAATATTTCTTTACAAAAAAGGAGAAATTATTTTATCGTTTAATAATCATAGTTACTCAAATTTGATGGTCTATTAGCTGTGTCGAGATCCCAGGTTCAATTTGATTAATGATTTATTAAAACACTTCAAATAAGGCGATACTGTGATTTATTTATTTATTTACTTATTTATTTATTTTATTTAATTTAATATATATATTAACAGGTATACGAGGTCTGGCTATTAAATAAAGAGACTGCTTATGAAAAAGAGGTTTTTTTTTGAAATTATTCTACAATCGAATGCCCCCCTTCAATGTACTCCCCTCCCCTCGCTACACACCATTCCATTCATTTTTTCCATTGGCCAAAAAGTCTTCTTTTGTAAGAGCATTTAGGAGCTCCGCCAATTTTCGCTTCACCTCTTCCATCGACTCGAACCAGGTTCCTTTTAAGGCAGACTTGATCTTCGAAAACAGGCAAAAGTCACAGGGCGCTAAATCAGGCGAGTACTGCGCGTGTTCGAGCACTGGAGTGCCTCTAGCAGCTAAATAACGCTTCACAGACAGCGCGTTATGGGCTGGTGCGTTGTCCAGGTGCAAGATCCACGACTTGTTTTTTCACAACTCCAGTCACTTTTTATGAACTCGCTTTCGCAGTGTTGCCAAAACTTTCAAATAATAAGTTTGGTTTACAGTTTGACCCTCTGGAACCCATTCAGTTATCACAATGCCGTTGATGTCGAAAAAACGATTTGCATGGCTTTAAATATTGATTTCGACATCATTGCTTTTTTTCATTCTTGGCGATGGAGGAGTTTTTCAGTGCATGGATTGCCGCTTAGTTTCAACATCGTATTGGAATATCCAGGTTTCATCGCAAGTGATGATGTTTTCCATCAAATCAGGCTCTTCATCTAAGTTCTCGGGAAAATCTGAGCAGATCTGTTGACGGACGAACTTTTGGTCAGGGGTCAAATTTCTTGGAACCAACTTGGCACAGACTTTTTTCGTGATAAATTCGTCATGTAAAATGTTTCTGACAGTTTCTTTATCGGCGTTTACAGTCTCAGCCATCATCCGAATGCTTATACGGCGAACTCCGCTCACAATTTCATTGATTTTGGTCACTGTTTGTAGAGTTGAAACAGAGACAAGTCGACCTGGACCTTGGTCATCTAGGGCTTCAGAAAACCGTTTATACCATTCGAAAACACGCGCACGAGATAGATAATTCTCATCATAGGCCTCTTTCAACAACTTATAGCACTTAGTCGGAGTTTTTTTAATTTAACCAGAAATTTCCAATTGATCCGTTGCTCGTGTTTCTCGTCACCAATTGTTATTGGCACGTTTCTAACCTCTATAGAAACAACACTATGACAGCGACTAAAACGTGTTTTCGTACCGGAATAGTAGGCACTTCCAGCTATCCAATGCCGCAATCGTTTCCCTCCCTTCCCCTCTGGGACGCCTTCTGCGCGCGCAGTCTCGTTATTTCATAGCCAGACTTCGTATAAACCCAATTACTAATGTAAATAAAATTAAACGAATGAAAGCCTAAAAACTAAAATAACAAGCAAAAGAAAAGTGCAGTCTCTAAAGAAGAAATCAGTGTAAATTAGAAGTTCCGAATATGTCTGCTGGGTAGTAAAGATGAGACATAAAATAAACAGTGGATTTGATTAAGATGTTCGTTCTTGGAACAGGAAGACAATTCGGAAAAAACTGAAAGTGATTTTTTCTCCGATCTTTTTCACTATGTGCGTGACTGTCGTTTGACATATTGAAATTTGGACAGGACAGCGTGTGTCGGGTCAGCTAGTACTTAATATTTTCGTAGAGTTAACAATAAACAACAGAACATACTATATTATTTTTACTTTTAGCGTTAAATATAAAATCAGCAACTTGCCATACTTTCTATTTTTTAACCTTGACAAAACGATCTTAGAGCCATGCGGCTGTAAACGTGAGTAGTGACATGTATTATCTGAAAAGTTTCAACAAAATTTATCAAAAGTCTAATGGTTTCTGACAAACAACAACAACTGATTATATTATTACCGGTCCTTGGGCACCGGGGCCGCACTATGGAAATATGCAGTCACCACTCCCTGGGGCCTGGTATCGCAGAGCTGCACAGTAGACCATTTCCAGTGAAGCAGTCAACCTGTTAAATGCTATTTGCTTGATTATTTATGTTCGTGACCATCTTAATAAAAGAGAATTTGTGGCGGGGTTGTTTTTTTTAACTATCCTGTGCATTCGACATGGTTGACTGGAATTTACTGTCCCATAAAATGGAGCGAATGGGTATTAGAGGCAATATTAATGGATGGTTGGTTTCATTTATGAGGCAGAGGCACATGGTTGTGGATGTTGACGGAAGTTGGTAAGAGCAGCATGAAAGTGGATGTGGGAACTCCTCAGGGCAGTGTTCTGGGTCCTCTTTTATTTTTAATGTATGTGAACGATATGCAGCATCACATTGCGACTGGAAAAGTTTTTATGTTTTTGCTGACGACACCAACAATTATAATATCAAACAGTGATATGAATCAGATGACAGCTAATATCTCAACTGCTTTCAATTTTTTCATCAAATGGTGTTGTTCCAATAACCTCATGGTGAATCTGGATGAAACTGGTTTTGTGGAATTCACTGGCCCTCACAGAGTGGCAACGGTCCACTGCCAGTTAACCGGGGAGGTTGCGCATATTCCGACTTGTAAAACAGTTAGATTCCTGGATACAGTCTTGGATTTGGCACTGTGTTGGTCAGAGCAAATATTGAATGTCTGCAGTAGGCTGAATTCTGCATATTACTGCCTTTTCAACTTGAGAAGTATTCTAACTAGAGAATATATTTTAAACGTATATTATGCATATGTACAGAGCATACTGAGTTGTAATGTAATGGTATGGGGTCAATCGGCTGACATAAATCGAGTTTTTATATCTCGGAAGAGGATTATCAGGTTAATTTTTAACTTAAAGCCAACAGAGAGTTGCAGAGAGACATTTAAGGCAAATCGGTTACTCACAGTGTATGGCATTTATTTGTTAAAACTTTAAAAATCCATACATGCTTATGTTAGTAAATACATAAAAAATAGTGACTTTTATTATTATAAGACAAGGCAAAACAATCAATTGCATTCGTCAGAATTTTCATTCGTGTATGTAAAAAAGTCCCCATTGTACACTGGAAAGTTAATTTACAACAGCTTGCCTGAGGATCTGAAAGCAGAGAGAGACGGTAAAGAATTTAATAAAAGATTAAGAGATATATTTACTTAGCTTGCTGGTCTGTTGGTGTATGTGTGTGTGTTGGCGTGTCTGGGCATGCATGTGTGTGGATGAAAGTGTATGCTTCGATGTGAAAGAGTGTAACATGCTTGCCTCTGCGCTGCTGTATTGGAGTTGTGATACGGACCTTGGGTGCTCCATGGGCTGTCATATGCTCATCCATGAATATGCCTTGTGCAGTTTTTTGTGGTTTCTTTTGATTTTTACATGTATGTGGTAGTATATTGTATGTATTGTGTGGAACGTTTATAAATGACTTACCAATTGTACAGATTACTGTACCTCAAATGGTTAATAAAGATAATAATAATTGAAATTTCTTTTTCAAAATTGGTCTCAGATATAGGTATTGATACCCAACAATGTATCATTAAATGAAACGCTAAAACTTCTGATGTTAAATAATATGTTGGCTACTAAGGGAGACAACGGTCTACCTATAGGAAGGCCTTCATCATGCTGCTTCTCAATCAAGATATTTAAATTATCTCGATCTTAATGTGAAAAAAAAATTTAACGCTCTCGAGTTTACCTTGTTTAAAAATAGCAGGCTAATTATATGGAAGAATGTTTGTTTACTAGTTTTCTGTTTTATTTGCAGGTTTAAATACATACTTCATCCTAGGCAAGAATGATGATAGGACACCGTCATATAGTGGCAGTTTTCGAGCGGAAGGCAGACAGAGGTACACAAACTCCCTCCAGCTGTTTATATCTCCACCCCCTATCTCACCCCAAGTCTCCCCACATTCGCGACCACGGGTTCTGTCTTGTGACACCACAGCTGGATACATGAAACCCACATACAATCCTCAACTGTTGTCTCCAGATGTTTGCAAGATAAAAGCCAGTAGTCTTCCCAGTATACTGGACTCAGAGAATGAAGAGAGCGATCGTAAAGATAAGGAAATTGGCTGTGAAACTGTGAAAACTCCTACATCTACTGCTAGTTCAGGTGAGTGCCATGTTAATGATTAAACATAAATAGTGAAAATGAACAATTGTATAATATCGGGTGTTTATAGCTAGTCATTGCACTATGTGAAGACTAACCTGTGATGAGCACTGATAAGTACACTTTGAGAACATCAAAATCACCACAACACATTTTTTAAGACCTAACGATCGTTTCTCCAGCAAATGCTGGCACCATCAGATGAAAATTCTAACCAAATTATTACTACACCTATACTTATATAACTATCAGGTAGACCACAAAAATGAAGGTAAAAATTTCAGTCGGAGGCGTATCATGTATTTATTGTGTTTATATTTAACGGACAAGGTTGACGACCTGCCCTAATCTTTTGTCTTTTGCTTTCCAAATTTATGAGCCCTTATCTAATTTTAAAGGATAATGGGACTGAAAGCGAAGAGCCGCGTTATATAAGGTGTTCACGTTCTTTATTGATATATAAAATCACTATATGAATGCCGGAAACCGCGATGACCACCAGCAACTAAATCTGGGAACATATTACTAACTACCACACATACTTTTATTAAAGCAAAAGAAGGTTTCGCCCACAACTTTAAATTCAACAGAGGATGAAATTCTAAGTTACAAGTATTTATATTGATTACTTACACAAACGAAAGACGAAAGTTTTTTTTTAAATCTATATCGCGGATACAAACGTAGTGCCTTCATAGTATAGACCGGACGAGGTTATTGAGCATGCTTTATTAATCTGTCTGACTAATTAAGAGTGTTTCGCTGGTCAACTGCAAAGTGAAAATAAAAGGCTTAAAGTCAAAGGTGGCGCACGGTTTAATGAAGTGATATTCTTAATCGATTTAAAAATATATACGTTCTTATACCCATCAAGCAAAGGTTGATGTCTAACATTTTTGACAAGTTTCAGATTTTCCTTGTCAATGTGGTGATTATTATCACACAAATGTTGTGCTATGCAAGATTTGTCCACCATACCATATCGTAAATGTGCGAGATGTGAAATCTAATGTGTATGTTCCTTTTGGTCTGAAGACGTATTTAAGATTACAATCTTTGCAACCTATCTCATAAATACAAGATTTTCAGTGGCTTTGTCTTTGTCTTTTGTATTTCCCAACAAATTTTTTAAATAACTTTTCATTGAAAAAGTCAACTGTATATCGGCTTTCTTAAAAATACTTTCCAAAGCCTTTGTGATATGCGGTTCATACGGTAAGCAAACAAATGTTTTCTCTATCTTTCCTTTCTTGAATGCCATGCATTCAGATAATATTTTCTTTGTTCTGTGTTTGTTAACCAATTTTTCTACTAAATAATCCGAATAACCGTTATATCTCGCCACGTTTTTTTATGTACTTTAATTCGATATTAAATCTACTCTTACTTTATTTTTTTTATTTCAACAACACACCACGAGGGCTCACAGCCTAAATACTATCGTACGGTGTGTGTCGACAAGGAGGAAAGAGGCAACTTGTTAATTCTGGACTTAAAGGTTTGGAGGTTCCGAGGAGAAGGAAAAACATGTGCCAGCAAGGAATTCCACAACTTGGAAGTTCTCGGCACAAAAGAGCGGGTATAACAAGATGTTCTATGTCTGGCGACCTGGACAGTAAAAGGGTGCATTCGCTCTGTTCCTCTGGTAGATCTGTTGGAGGCAGCAGGTAGAGGAACTATGGAAGAAAGCTCCTCCAGGCAGTGCCTGTGCAGATATCTGTAAAAGACATAAAATAAACAGGGGATTTGATTAAGATGTTTCTTCTTGGAACAGGAAGAAAATTCGGAAAAAAACTGAAAGTGCTTTTTTCTCTGATCTTTTTCACTATGTGTGTGACTGTCGTTGGACATATTGAAATTTGGACAAGACAACGTGTGTCGGGTCAGCTAGTACTTATATATTTTCGTGCAGTTAACAATAAACAACAGAAAATACTATATTATTCTTACTTTTAGCGTTAAATATAAAATCAGCAACTTGCGATACTTTCTGTTTTTAACCTTGACAAAACGATCTTAGAGCCATGCAGCTGTAAACGTGAGTAGTAACATGTATTATCTGAAAAGTTTCAACAAAATGTATCAAAAGTCTGATGGTTTCTGAAATAAACAAAAACAACTGATTATATTATTACTGGTCCTTGGGCACTGGGGCCGCACTGTGGAAATATGCAGTCACCACTCCCTGGGGCCTGGTATCGCAGAGCTGCACAGTAGACCATTTCCAGTGAAGCAGTCAACCTGTTAAATGCTATTTGCTTGATTATTTATGTTTATGACCATCTTAATAAGAGAGAATTTGTGGCGGGGTTGTTTTCTTGACCTATCCTGTGCATTCGACATGGTTGACTGGAAATTACTGTCTCATAAAATGGAGCGAATGGGTATTAGAGGCAATATTAATGGATGGTTGGTCTCATTTATGAGACACATGGTTGTGGATGTTGACGGAAGTTGGTCAGAGGAGCATGAAAGTGGATGTGGGAACTCCTAAGGGCAGTGTCCTGGGTCCTCTTTTATTTTTTATGTATGTGAACGATATGCAGCATCACATTGCAACTGGAACAGCAGGTGGAGGAACTATGGAAGAAAGCTCATCCAAGCAGTGCCCGTGCAGATATCTGGAAAAGAGAGAGAGGTCACCAACGGCACGTCGGTGGACAAGGGATGGCAGCCTTCAGGTGCGGGTAGGGTCACCAATGAGACATATAGCTCTCTTCTGAATGGAGTCTAGGATAGCAAGTGTGGAAGCGGCAGCGACACCCCAGATGTAGGAGCCGTATTCGAGGTTTGGTCTTATTTGTGAAGTATATAAGATATAGAGATTAGCTGGTGAAAAATATTTGCGAGCCTGGAAGAGGAAACCTAATTTCTTAGCAGCCGCTTCTGCAATTGATGTGACATGTTGGTGCCAATTGAGATTGCGATCCACAGAAATGCTAACAAGTAAAAAAGACTCATTACTTTGAATAACTTGGTTGTTCATCGTGATGGGTCTAGGGCTGGTGTATCTCTTATAAGATAGAAGGCAAGACTGAGGTTTGGTGGAGTTGAATTGTACAAGATTTCTACTTCTTCAGTCCAATATTTTTGGAGATACACAGAGACATAACCCTCCATGAGTCTGCGATCCTCATCTAATTGGGCTAAAGAGACAGGCTTAAAATATTGTATATTTGAGTGGAGGGTGCTGTCGTCCGTGTAACTGTGAACTGGGTTGGATGTGCTAGAGGGGAGGTCATTGATGTGAAAAAGAAACAGAGTAGGGTCTAAAGCTTAACCTTGAGGGACTCCTGGATACAGTTTAGAGGAATGGCCATCCACGACAACAGATATGCTCCGGTTAGAGAGGAGATTTGCTGTCCAGGTAGAGAGTTTTGGTGGTAGGCCATAGGCTGGAAGTTTATTAAGCAGCGCTGCATGCCAGACCTGGTCGAATGCTTTGGATATGTCTAGAGTTACAATCTGGGATTCACTGTGTAGTTCCATAGACTTGTTCCAAAAATGGGTGACAAAGAAAAGGAGGTCGGCAGTTGATCTACGCTGACGGAATCCATACTGCCTGTTGTGGATTAGACTGTGTTTTTCAAGAAATTTTTGTAATTCGGTGTTTATATACTTTTCCATAACTTTAGAGACGACTGAAAGGTGAGAAATAGGTCTGTAGTTGCTAGGAAGCGCTCTGGATCCTTTCTTGGGCATGGGTTGTACTCGAGCAGTTTTCTAGTTACTAGGGAATATACCTCTATTGTAGGATATCTGGGAACCTTATCGATATATTTACCAAGAAATTTAACCCAGCCGTTTTTTGTGAAAACGCATGATGTGAGTCGTTTGGTATGTAACTAATCGTAGCGTTTCCCTCTTATAGACATGGAATTCTAGCAAGTGATTATTTTTAATAACTAGTACATCTAGAAAGGGAAGTTTATTGTTAATTTCTATTTCGTGGGTAAATTTTAGCGAATCAAATTGACTATTTAGTTTTTCAGTAAATTCTGCATGAACTAAACCAAGGAGAAATAAATATTGCTACGAGGATGTAATACTAAATGATACTCCAGATGATTTTCATAACCATTTTAGAATGTCTGAAACAACTTTCCACGAATTGAGAACCACAAAGAATTCTCACGAAAATAGACAAATTCAGAACAGTGACTGGCTATGTAACTATACATGCCCAAGCATTATGTTGTTAGTCAGGGAAAATTAAATCTGCTTCGAGAAATTGGCAACAGTTGAGTTGGAGCTGAAACTCAGCGTTAGCGGTGAACGCATACGTTGAATCAACTATTTAACTGTTGACACCTGGTAAACACAGCCAATATTAAATTGTTGGTCACACTGTAATCCAAAACATTCGCTGAAAAGAACACAGGCCCAAAAAAAAACGTTTGTGGTTAAATCTATTTGTAGGGTGCCAAATCTATTATTGTTAATATTGAATTTTTATTAAGAAAATTCACTAACAGAGAATTTGTTTTTAAAAAACTTTTTTACGTTTATGATTTGGCAGATACTTTACTTTTCTAAGTGTAAATTTAAGTTTCCCTCTGGAAAGCTTTGTAACTTTATTGATATTTGTAATAGAAGTTTCTTGTAAAGAGACTTACACTATCTGTAGATATAGCAAAATTTAATTTTCTAGCTTCATACAAAATTGAGTTTTGGGCATTTTTCTCAAAATGAGTGAGAACACAAGATTTTTTTGAGAATAGAAAGATATTGGTCGTAATACTTTCGAAATAACTCTTCAAATGTTCGCGTACTAGGACCTCTAAAATCGGTCTTCAATGTCTGTGTAAGTTTAAAGTATTAATTTTAGTAATATGCCGTATAATATGAGTGTACAACTCTTATGAAAATTCACTACTATAACACACTTTTTTTCCCCTCAGGGCTCGTCCGCGACCTTGCCGCCTCGATAACACTGCAACCTTTGGTTGATTGTGCATACCCTTAGTCTTACTCCACCCATTCCAAAATCACGGTGTGTCTTTTACGGTCCAGAGCTTTACACTCGCACAAGATGTGCTGGACTGATTCCTCCCCCTCGCCGCAGAGTCTGCATGCGAGGTCCCCTTCGAACCGCCCCATTTTATGCAGGTGTTTCTTGACGGCCATGTGTCCCGTCAAGAGACCTGTTGTGTTTCTGAGCTGTCCTCTGCTAAGATTTAGCAGCTCCACAGCTCTGTTTGAACTGGGTCCGTCAATTATTGACTTCCCATGTCTGAGCCCTGGACAGTCCGCTCAGTACACCTTGTGTTGGTTTCTGACCCAGGACTTAATGGCTCCCCTGGCAGTGCTCTTTGTCACGCCCAGAGCCGGTTCTGGTCCCATAAATGGTTCTGCTGACTCTCTTCGCGAGACTGTCAGCTTATTCATTGCCTTTGACCCCCGAGTGACCCGGCACCCAGATGAGGGTCACTTCATTCTGCCCAGCCAGGTCGGTCGTCTCGTCTCGGCACTCACTCACCGCCAGGAATTTACCCTTGGGCTACTTAGTGCCTTAAGGGCTGCCTGGCTGTCTGTGGCTATGAGGATCCGCTTGTTGGTGTAGCCCCTCCTCTTGTTCTCCCACACACAGTGCAGGATGGCGTACATTTCGGCCTGAAACACCGTTGCATGGGCTCGGAGGGAAATACTATGACTTACCCTCGGTTCTTCCGAGTAAACACCTGCCCCCGTCTCACGCTCCCCGCCGGATCCGTCCGTGAACAAGACGAGCGCGTCCCGTGGTATGCCCGGCGTCTCCTCCCGCCATGCCTCGCGGTCGGGGATTTCCACTGTAAAGTTGTTTTCCCTGCACATTCGCGGGCTCGCGAAGTCTGACCTCCTTTCAAGCATGGGCTCCTTCACGATCTCCTGAATTTTGCAGTGGCCCCTGAAGCCTGGGTTGATCTTCAGTCTACCATTGCAGGCTAGTCTGTATAGTCCTAGCCTGGCCTCCCCCATAATAACTAAGTGTAGACATGGCCCCTGTGATGCCTAGTCAAGCCATCCTTTGGATCTTGCCTACTTTTTGTTTAGCACTGGATTGTGTCATCTTAGGCCACCAGACCAGTGCCGCGTATGTTAACGATGGTCTGACCATCCTTCTGTACAGCCAGTGGGCCATACTAGGTCTTAGTCCCCACGTGTCATGACTTACACAGTATTTTTCCAATGTGACCATTCTAGGTTAGCTTAGAGTCCAATACGACCCCAAGATATTTTGCCTCCCTGGCCATTGGAATGCTCCTACCATATAGGGTGAGATTTCTGTGGCTGCCGCACTTCCTCCTCCTCGTAAACGGCACGGCGGTTGCTTTCTCGGGGCTCACCCCGAGCCCTTGATCAACCGTCCACCCTTCCACAACTTTCAGTGCAGTCTGCATGCGCTACCACACTGCCTGTGTGACTTTTCCTCGGACTATGATGACAATGTCGTCTGCATTGCCCTGTACCTCATACACCACCTCCCGAGAGGCTCCCCAGCAGGCCGTCCACGACTAGGCACCAGAGCAAGGGAGACAGAACGCTTCCCTGCGGACACCCCGCCGCGACCCCTGCCAGCAGAGTCCCTCCCGCAAGTGAGGTGAACACCGCCCTGTCCCTGAGTATTGAACCGATCCACCTGCAGCAGGTCTCCTCTATTCCACCCTCCCGGACAGCTGCCAGAACCTATCCGAACAAGGTGCCCTCTATGTCTAGGAAGGCCCCAGCGCCACCTCCCTGTTCTCCAGTGTATTCTCCAGTTTCAGCACCAGTTGGTGCAGTGCTGTTTCTGTTGAGAATCCTGCTCTGTATGCATATTTTCCGCAGTGTAGGGGATATGCTTCCAGTACACCGCCCCTAATGTGCCAGTCGAGCAGTTTTTCCACTGTTTTTAGCAAGAAGGACATGAGACTTATTGGCCTCGGGGACTTTGCCTGGTCTGTTGGACGCCCAGGTTTAGAAATGAATACAACCCTGGCCAGTCTCCATGCCCTCCGAATGTACCCCAGAGCCAGGCGGGCCCTCATAATGAGGGTAAGCACCGGCGCCAGTATATCTATCCCCTGTTGGAGCATGATGGGCATTATTCCATCAAATCCCGGCGATTTGTATGGCTTAAAGCTGTTAATGGCCCATCTGATTTTGCTCCAGGTAACTTCCTCTTTAGCGACTGTCCAGTCTACTCTAGATGCCCGCCTATAAGGCGCCTCTATTTCTGAGTGTTCCCAGTCCGGAGCTGATTGGTTTATTATGTTACAGCCGAAGAAGTGCGTCTGGAGTAGAATTTCCATAGTTTCCTCCCCCGAGCTTGTAAAGCCTCCCGTGGATGTTTTAAGGGAGCCTATGTTAGCCTGAGGGCCGATGGACAGGATCTTGTGTAGTCAAGCACTCTCGGACGTGTTTTCTACTTCCTCGCAGTGCCTCCTCCACGACTCCTTCTTGGCGTCCCTCAGTCTTTTGTTATAGGTCGTTAGGGCCTGTCTATATTCATCCCATGCTCCCGACCTTTTGGCTGTGTTAAACAGCTTACGAACTTGCGTCCTCCTTTGCGTGAGGTCCTCGTTCCACCACGGGACGTTCCTGGTGGACACCCTCATTTTCAGGGGGCAGTTGGCGTTATAGGCCGAGATGATTGCGTCTCGCAATTGGACTGCTGTAATCTCGAGGTCTATTGAATTGTCTATGGTACTCTTAACCCCCCGCAGTTCCATTGCTAGGTCTGACCTGTAGGCTTCTCAGTCCGCCTTGCAGGGGTCCCGGTACCATACTGTTTATCTTTCAAACCAGATGTATTTGTGGTCTGAGCTACTCACTTCCCCAGACACAGCCCAGCTCTTAACAAAATCACGCAGAAACTGGGTGGAAACTGTTAGATCTAAAACTTCTTCATGCCGTGTTGTGACGAAGGTCGGTTTATTACCTCTATTCAATATGTCTAAATTAAATTTCATAAAGAATTGTAAAAGTGCCTCACCCCTAGAGTTTGTGTCCGAGCTACCCCACAACTCATGGTGCGCATTCGCATCCATGCTGATGATGGTCTGCCATCCACCTGCTCTGCTACCCATCATCAGCTGCTCCAATTCGTTGGGTGGAGGAGGGTCCGTGCTGTCCCCTGGCAAATAGGCTGACACGACAGTAATGTCCCTCAGCCCATCTGCTCCTCCACATCGGATTTTGATCGTTGCCAGGTCCCTGGAACATAAATTCATTAAAGGCAGAAACTCTATCCCGTCCCTGACAAAAATGCAAGCCCTCGGGTTCTCGCTGGATCAGATGTAGATGAGTTTTCTAGCAGCTCCGCCGAGTCCCTTGATCTCTCCTTTATAGGAGTAGGGTTCCTGGATGAGGGCCACATCCGTGTTCCTCAGAGCCATCAGTAGTCCGGCCGTGGGTGCACTACTGTGTTGGAGGTTGACCTGAAGGAACCTAAGTCCCATTAACCCGCAGTTGCTTCCCCAGTGGGCGGAAGCTAACTCTTCCCAGGCCCCAGAATGCCTTGAAGGAAGTTCCTTCAAGGGCTCTGTAAAACGCCTGGTCGATCGAGAAGGTGAGAGTCTGTCCTTTCTCCTTTGCCTTCCTGCTTAGAACCGACCAGTGTTGTGTCCCCAGTTCAGGGTTCTGGATCTACTGATCACAGTCTCCTGCGGGACGGTGTCAGGGATCCGTACGAGGACCTTGCGTCTCTTTGGGAGTTCCTTGGGCTCGACTGCTGTCAAGTCCGCCCCCTCCCAAATCTGACCGAGGCCCCCGATTGTTTTCCGCAGCCAGTCCCGCGACTGCGAGCCGGCACAGGTTATCCAGAGGATGCCCCCCGCATGGCGCGCCCGGTGGAACTGGGGCGGGCTCTCCCCTTCCTGAAGAGAGTCCACCGCAGCAACCCCTGCAGCCTGGATCAGGTCCGCCTTCCTCTGGTCTAGCGGGACGTCAGAATGGCGTCTGTCAATCAGCGCCATCCTGAGGCCCTCCGCAGCCTCCCTATACGAGCCAGTCTGCGCCGGTGTTCCGGCCTTGGTCCTTTTGGGATGTCTGTCTGTAGTAGGCGTGCTAGAGCCAGAGCGCGGCGTCTTCTGACTCGCACTCTCCTCTTGCGCCTTTACAGGTGCCCTGGCCCTTTTGGGACGTCTGTCTGTAGTGGGCGTGCTAGAGTTCGAGCGCGTCCTCTTCTGGCTCGCACTCCCCTCTTGCGCCTTTACAGGTTTCTCGACCGTCCACGTCCCGTTCGCCATTTTCTGCGCCCCGGAAAGACGCTTGGACTGCCGGGGCAGTCCCTCTACTCTTACAGTAGGGTCCTCACTGGTGGAGGGGCCCCCGGAGTCCGCGGAGCTCGCCGCCCTCCCGTGGGACCCACCCTCCAGCTTGGGTGTCGGGGACAGATCTCTGGCCGAAGCTACCCCCTGATCCCCCGTATCTACGTCGGTCGTGAGACCTCCAGAGTCCGGTGCCGCCCCCTGCCTCGTCTCCGTTTCCGGAATAGACTCAAGGCACAAGTCTGTAGCTGGAGCCACTCCTCGAGCCTCATTGGTTTTGTTTTTATATGTATGTATTATCTTCATGTTGTTTCCACGAGAATGGGGGACATACTCTTCACACCATCATAAACGCCTGTGTGGCGCAAGGCGGGTTACTCTGAAGGGTTGACCGGTACTCCAGAAGTTCCGTTCACGACACCATCGCCCTGGTGCCATCCATCCCTAGGCACGGGTCACGTGACACCGTAGATTGGGGGAGTTTAGTTCGACCTCCTTGTCTAGATCCGTCATGTTTAGTTATTAGTAGGGTCACCTCGTGCAGGATGCGGCTTTTCACCGCTCATGACGGTCTTGGGGAAAGCTTCATCGAAAGTTTATGTTGTTATTTCCACTTCCTCAGCTTGCCCCCTGGAGTCCTTTGGCCCGCGACTCCTTAACCCCTATAACACACTTGCTACGTCCTAAATTTTTTTTAAATTTACATACTGTACATGGGTATGACTTGTTCGACACCTTTTGTTTACTTTGAGCAAATAAAGACTAGACTACACTATACCAAAGGAAGGGATGGTATTAAAAAATTTCATTTATGGAAAACAAAAATTATTAAATTTTATTTGTCAAAATAGTTATATTTTACTAAGAAGAGTCCAAAAGTACGTAAATATCTAAAATCACATCTTCAGATTCTAAACTTTCATTGTCAAATAAGTCTTCATTGCGGTTATAAAAGAAAACAATTTCTACACATCATAATAAGGCAGTGAACGTGATTACATTGATTTTGGTTTTGTCTTTTCTTGTTCTAGGAAAATACTCAGTAAAATTAAGAAGCTGGAAAATCCCAAAATTTTTACGTAAGAACGATAGTCAAAAACTTGATATAGAAGGTGAACTCTCCAATTCTGATGAACCACAAAGACCTTGTGGTTACCAACAAGTTCCTATAGTCATAGAGTCACATACTCCAAATCTTTCCAATGGCAGAAAAAAAGAATCATGGATAAGTGTGACAGATGTGGATGAAGACCAACACAGTACAATATTTCTAGAAGAGCAAAAAGATACTATTGACGTCAAATCGTACATTAGCCAGTCAAGGAGCGATATAGGAGCTTATGACTACTCCCCAGGGGAGATATGTAACTTTATGAGATCGGGGAGTTACAGATCTCAGTATGGGAGATCACCTAGTGATCTGCCTTATCTTCAGAGGACTGGTAGTAACAGATCTCGAAGAGGTAAATCACCTAATTTTGACCTCCTGCCTACTGAAAGGGCTAGAAGTGCTACGGTAACTGTAACTAATTTAGAAAGGCCTAAAAGATCTCTGGAAGTTCCTACTAGGCTATCAAGCATTTTATTGGATGAACATTTGACTGCAGCTCCTTCTGTTAATAGTAGAAAGGATTCAGGGATTAAAAGTAATAGTAGAAGGAGTAGTATACAACAGGTAAGGCTATGTTTTGTTTAAAAATCATTTTAGTTAATAGAATAACGTTTTGTTTAAATTTTTATATACAGGGTGGTTCTGAGCATAGCATAAACATATGTGCAGTACACATAGGTGATTACACAAACTAAAAATTTGATGTCTTATGGTCCTTGTTACTGAGATACCGGATGCTCAGTTGTTTTCCATGAAACTTTTGTTTTGAGATAACTTTTGAACCACTCTGTATATTAACTTCAGAATTTGTAGTTATATTACTCCCACCATGCGTATTAAAACGTGTCAAAGAAATTCTAAAATTCAGGATCGGACTCAATCAAATTCAACACCATTTCTTCAAAAACAACACCTGGTATATTGCAATTTGAAATTTATGATGCAGAAAAAAAAGCTGTGAGAAAACTGAGCGAATATATGCATATCATGTAATTGTCACATCTTTGCAGCATTCTCAGTAAATTGCTGTTTCCTCCTTAATTGGTATTTTACAAAGTAAAAGACGGTTAATCAATTTTGTTCAAGGAAATTTTTATTGATCAAATATTTAAAATGAGTCATATGTGGTGGTTTTTCATAAGTGTTAACTGGATGTATTCCCCTGTGGGTTCAGCGACGAAATAAAAGAATATGTGCAAGGTAACTCCTGCCTGTCGTAAGAGGTGACTGAGGGTACTCAAACACTGGCAGTTGTCTGGTCCAGACGAGCCTACAGGGAGGCGGATATTTCTATGGTGTGGTATACACCCGGATTTTGAGGCCTCTATGTGGGCTTCGAAACGGACAAATGACCTCGCTTGGATGTTACTCGGGAGCAGGGTTCCAAATGATACAGCCTATCGAGTGTAAGGTCCGGACCAACCTGTAGTGAGTTGAGATCTCTAGGATGTGGTATACACCCGGATTCTGAGGCCCTCAGTGTGTGTGGAGGAGCACAAACGACCTCGTTTGGCGGCTGCCTGGGAGCCGGATTCCATATGATAGTGCCTCGAGTGAAACATGTCAGGTCCAGATGAACTCGAGGCTATCTCTCTTTGGGCGTCGAAATGGGCAAGCGACTTCACTCAGCTGGCAGTACAAGTCAAAATGACTTTCATTCTCAACAATATCGTCTCCTATGACGAGCTTGATTTGATGGGTGTTATTTAAGCAACTGGCGGTTATCGGGTCCTGATGCACTCAGAGAGAGGCTATCTCTCTGTGAGCTTTGAAACAAATGGCCTCGCTTTGATGTTGCTCAAGAGCGAGATTTCAGCTGATACCCCATTGGGTCAAGCGCTGGCGGGTGTCAGGTCCAAACAAATCTGGTGTACGAGAGATCTCTAGGGCGTGGCATACACTCACATTTTGCGGCTCCCGCTGTGCACTTCGAAACGGCCAAGCGACCTTCCTTAGGTGATACTCGGGAGTGGAACTCAGGGGGATATCCCCTTGAGTCTAGCACTGTTGGGTGTCAGGTCTAGATGACCCTTGAGAGGAGAGCTGAGGTCTCTGGGAGGTGGATTACACCTGGAAGTTGAGGCCTCGCTTGGCAACTTCGAAAAACAGCAAATATCCTCACGTGTGCAACTTTTTTATTTCTGTTTAGGAGCATTTCAGTTGTTTAAAAATTAAATTTTAAACTCTTATTTTTTATTCGTTATTAGTGGTTTTTAATACCCTAGTCTTTATGCAAAGCACCTCTGCAGCCACTCAAAAGCCCTGGTTCTCTAAATCCTGTGACAAGGCCAGACTTGAAAAGGTCAAAGCTCACAAAAAGCTTCTACACAATCCCAGTTAAGAAATCCGTCAAGCATTTAACGACGCAAGAAACCGCTATGTCCGCATTCTTTCTGAGGCAAAAAACTCGTTTAATAACCACATCAAAAACAAAGTCCTCTTAAGCTCCAGCGGCAGCAAACCCTTCTGGACTCTTGCTAAATCTATTGGGAATAATTTCTGCAAGAGCACGTTCCCACCTCCTGTCTCAGGGGATGAAATTGTTTCTACCGCCCTGGGCATCGCTGAACTTTTTGCCTCGTTGTTCGCCGGCAATTCTACTCTCAACCCACCTCCAAAAGTTCAACAACCAACAGTCCCCAATGTCGCGCATAAAATGACGGATATCACTTTCAAAACTAAAAAGGTACGAAAGATGCTCTCTTCTCTTAATACCAGGAGCCTCTGGCCTTGACGAGATCCCAGCAATTGTTCTCAAAAAATGCGCACCAGAACTTGCTCCTGTCCCTAATCGTCTGTTTCAGACATCTTACAATAGAGGCATATTCCCTAGTAACTGGGAAACTGCTCGAGTACAACCCGTCCCCAAGAAAGGATCCAAAGCGCTTCCTAGCAACTACAGGCCTATTTCTCTTCTTTCAGTCGTCTTTAAAGTGATGGAAAAGTATATAAACACCGAATTACTAAAATTTCTTGAAAAACACAGTCTAATCCACAACAGGCAGTATGGATTCCGTCAGCGCAGATCAACTGCCGACCTCCTTTCCTTTGTCACCCATTCCTGGAACAAGTCTATGGAACTACACGGTGAATCCCAGATTGTCGCTCTAGACATATCCAAGGCATTCGACCAGGTTTGGCACGCAGCGCTGCTTAATAAACTATCGGCCTATGGCCTACCACCAAAACTCTGTACATGGACAGCAAATTTCCTCTCCAACCAGAGCATTTCTGTTGTCGTGGATGGCCATTCTTCTAAACTGTATCCAATTAATGCAGGAGTTCCTCAAGGTTCAGCTTTAGCCCCTACTTTGTTTCTTCTCCTCATCAATGACCTCCTCTCTAGCACATCCAATCCAGTTCACAGTTACGTGGACGACAGCACCCTCCACTCAAATATACAATATTCTAAGTCTGTCTCTGTAGCCCAGTTAGATGAGGATTGCAGACTCATGGAGGGTTCTATCTCCGTTGATCTCCAAAAAAATATTAGACTGGGAAAGTAGAAATCTTGTACAATTCAACCCCACCAAATCACATTTTGGCTTTCTTTCTCGTAAGAGATACACCAGCCCTAGACCCATCACAATAAACAACCAAGTTATTCAAAGTAGTGAGTCCTTTTCACTTGTTAGCATTTCTGTGGATCGAAATCTCAGTTGGCACCAACATGTCACATCAATTGCAGAAGTGGCTGCTAAGAAATTAGGTTTCCTCTTCCGGGCTCGCAAATACTTTTCACCAGCTAATCTCTATACCTTATAAGCTTCTAAAGTGGCTACAACAGTCGTCATCTCTATACCCCAAACCGCCCAGGATTCGGATTGCCTTACGTTCGGTTGGGAAAACCAATTCAGAGTGTGGTGAATGTCCCCATACCATAAGGCATATATATATATATATATATATATATATATATATATATATATATATATATATATATATATATATATATATATATATATATATATATATATATCCACACGATAACTCAAAAAGTTAGTTGTAGTAGTAAGTTGATATCTTGCCCTTGTAAATACCTTACTGCACATAAAAACTCAACTTTCTAGGTTTATAGAAAATTGAGTTATACAAATTTGAAGCATTTAATGAAAATTCGCTGCCATAACGTACTTGCTGCGTCCCGAAATTTTTTATTTTTACCTTGTACTTGTACATAATGTTAACTTTCTTTTCATTAAATGTTTGTGAACTTTTTTTATATAGTTTTCAGCATTTTTTGAAAATAAATATATTATTATTATTATTATTATCACAAAAGTGTGCCATCGTGAAGATAGAAGAGCCAGTAAATATAAGAAAGTTTAGTGACTTTCACACGTCACACGAATCTAATTTTATTATTCCCCGCATTTTATGATCATCAAAACATTGATATTTTTACAGATTGACAATCCTCTGGCCACTTCTGAAATAATGCAACATCGAGTTTCTGGATATTATACATCGAGTCAAAGCAGCATAAGTACCCCTCAATTTCCCACTACCAGCCACAAGATGGCAGCACCATTCTTCGACAAGTTCGGAACCTGCATCCAGAACTTACGAAAACAGTCTGACCGGCAGCTGATCAAATGTGTTCAGGAGAACCTAAAATCACGTGGTTCTTATTTCATAAAGCCACCTTTGAATAAGGTCACCTTATTCTTCAAGAACAAAGAAATGGAACAAGAATATCGGGCGAATGTTCACTCAGTAAGTGGTGAACAGTCCGGTTCAATATCTACGCTTGCTAATTCTAGGTTTAATACGTATTTAGATGTATTTGTTTCATTGTTAGTGTTCATAATAGTATCTGTTTCATTGTTTTTATTAAAAGGGCCTAACCGAACATTGGCGATTTCGTTTCTGAGCCTGCTACTGATGCAGTGCTGTGGTTTTACGTTATGTTTCAAGAGAGTTATTGAAGCCTGCGAGAGATATTTATCATGCATTTCCAGGTTTTACAGATGGAACATGTTTGGTGGTATATTGGTAAGTTTACCTTTATTGTTAGTGCTGATTAATTTCTCTAGTGACATTATTACATTCTTGAAAACTGCAGACTATTTATATACATACCTCTTGTTTGTCGGCATCATCCACTTTTGTAATTTTACACAACTCAACTGTTGGATGAGGAGTATTTTAGCCACTTGTCTTGCTGTCGCCTTCATGACGTTGTTTTTCAGCGGCTGTTGTGCAGATCATTATGAAGAAAGCTTGGTAAACAGCACAGAAAGCTCAAGTACTCCAATTTTGTATATTTTTGATAGTGATTTTAACCAAACTAACAAAGCTGATTTTAATTATAATAAGATGGACCATAACATAAATTTATACAAAGCCGAAATAATGATGGATCTGATATTGTTACTGATTTTGGTGTGGTTGTTGAATAGAGAATTCGAAATTTCCTATAGGATTAGTTTCCACGCTAATTATGTAGCTAATCGTGATAAAATACATATACAAAGCTTGAAGAATCAAGCTGATTATTTAATTTACAATATTGTACCTGAACATGTAGCAGAACAACTGAAAAAGAATGCGAAGTATTCAGAGAATTTCAAAAATGTAGCTATCATATTTGCTAGTATCGTTAATTTTAATGAAATGTATGATGAAAGTTATTTAGGTGGTAAAGAATTTTTGAGGGTATTAAATGAACTCATAGGTGACTTCGATGAGCTACTCGACAAGCCTGAGTTTCGTACTGTTGAAAAAATTAAAACTATAGGCAGTACGTTTATGGCGGCTAGTGGCTTAAATTCACAAATGCTCTTACATCAACAAGATCCTAACGAGCATCTATTCGCCCTTATGGACTTCGCTTTGGCGATGCAAAATGTCATAAATGACTTTAATCGTGATTTACTTGAATTTAATTTGATATTGCGAGTAGGCTACAGCTATGGCGAAGTCACGGCAGCTGTGATCGGTAATACAAAATTATACTATGATATTTGGGGGGATGCTGTCAATATGGCCTCTAGAATGGACTCGACAGGAGTCAATGGTAAGATCCAGACACCCGAACATTGTTTGGAAATCCTGGAACAGAGGTTTATTTTTGAACCAAGAGGGGCAGTTTATGTTAAAGGTAAAGATAATATGAATGTTTATTTGTTGCAACGTAAAAAAAGTGAACTGGAAATAAACGCTTTTAAAGGTTAATGTGTGCCTAAATGTGACATGTATTATGCATTCCAGTTTAGAGAAATGCTTTGCAGTGTCTCTAAATAGTTTAATCAGATTTATTGAATCTGTTCGAATTGTACTAATAGACGGAGAGCCAGAAGTGAAAAAATTCTCTGAATTTAGAAAAGCTGATTTTTTATAGTTAATTAGGTACGCTGTGCACATACACATATTCTGGTCAGTCAAGGGAATCTTAGAAGAGGTGCCACAGGAGCGCCAATAAAGATGTCGTTTTTACCGGGGTAATAAAATGAATTTACAAAAGCTGATAATTGTTATACAGATTCTATATTTTATAACAATTAAAGTTATGTCAGTCAGTCAGCTGCATACGGGAACAAAGCTGGTCAGTCAGTTCGAATGTGTGTATGAAAAATAAATAATGTGCAATTTATTTACAAAGCTTGGAATTTTTTTGTGGGTATATATTGGTCTGTTAAACATTAAAAAAATAGTCAGTCAACTGTTTTGTAGAACAACGCCCGTCAGTCGGCGAAAAAATATATAAAAATTTCGTGCGCGCCGGCGGCGTTACAGGCGGCATGCTCGCTCTTCTCCTCTCATTATTATTATTTAAAATATCAGAAAACTATGTTAAATTATAATTTGTAATTATAAGCTATTGATATTTTTATTGATTATATATATATATATATATATATATATATATATATATATATATATATATATATATATATATATATATATATATATAAATTATATTAACAGACAATTTATTTATTTAATAAAGTGTAGCATAAACGGGATAACATTATGAAAAAAATATTAAAAAATTAACTATTAAAACAAACGTATAATTGATGATTATTCTATACAAAAAATATATGTATAAATTAAAAAATATTTTTTTTCAATCACATTCATAATATAATTCTTCCTCTGAATCTTGGAATTCACGAGTTTCACTTTCGTGATCTGAAATATATAACTCTGATATTTCTGACTGAGATTCTGATTGATTATATAAAAAATAAGTGAAATTATGTAATTTCAATCTTATAATTCAATTTAGCAATAGTATTATTTATAAACCAAAATTTTTCTGTGGGGGTTGAATGACGACGTCGTTGATTAGCTGGGGTAACTGATCACCTTCAAACCAATGAAATTCATAAACATTGTCACTACTCTTCCAGCCGTGATCCATTGGTGATAGTTCTGTTATTATTTTGTAATGCGCATTACGCCAAATGTTGGCGATGTAAGCGGCTCTTAAAATGTGTTGCATTAACTCAGTCTCACACGGCGGCAAGCTCGATCCGTCAATATTTTTAACTTTAATTTTAAATGTATCATCAACATTGCTGGAACTACAAATGTATGCTTTTGAAAACATGACAAATCGTGCCTCATTAACTGTTTTTAATTTTTTTTAATCCATATAAATTGCAAACAAATTGGCTGTGTATTGAATTTGAATACTCTATATATTGAACATTTAATATAAATTTCTAATTGCATACAATTTTAAAAATTGGATAAAAGACATTAAAGTATCATAAATAAAGAAATAAATTGTCTGTTAACGTTATTAATATACTTATATGTTTTAATAAAACAATAAATTACGAATTTATAATTACAACTTTTAATTTCACATAGTTTTCTGATATTTTAAATAATAATAATGGAAGGAGAAGAGCGAGCATGCCGCCTGTAACGCCGCCGGCGCTTACGAAATTTTTATATCTTTTTTCGCTGACTCACGGGTGTTGTTCTACAAAAAAGTTGACTGACTATTTTTTTAATGTTTTAACAGACCAATATATATATATATATATATATATATATATATATATATATATATATATATATATATATATATATATATATATATATATATATACCCACAAAAAAAGTTCTAAGCCTTGTAAATAAATTGCACATTATTTATTTTTCATACACACCTTCGAACTGACTGATCAGCTCTGTTCCCGTATGCAGCTGACTGACTGACATAACTTTTATTGTTATAAAATATAGAATCTGTATAACAATTATCAGCTTTTGTAAATTCATTTTATTACCCCGGTAAAAATGACATCTTTGTTGGCGCTCCTGTGGCACCTGTTCTAAGATTCGCTTGACTGACCAGAATATGTGTACGTGCACAGCGTACCTAATTAACTATCAAAAAATCAGCTTTTGTAAACTTAGAGAATTTTTTCGCTTCTGGCTCTTGGACTATAAGTCAATAAATCTAAATAAAAATGAATATGAACGAGCTGAACAGGAAATTAAAAGCCGGAAATTGTAACTGATTTATAACTTTATATAAAGATTTAGTAATTTTTTTACAAAGAATCCTTTTGATAACAGGATCCTTTTCTTACGATATCAAATGTTCGTTAAATCGATATGAAAGGTCTTAGAAGAAGAAAACAAAAAACGTTTGCACAAAGAATTTGACAATAGTTGCATTCCTTATACATTAAAGTCATAAATTGCCATCCATTTAACATCTAGACTATATTTATATAAGGTTTTAGTATTCATTTATGTTTATTAGAAATAAATTAAAGATCGTGTGAAAATCTTCTTCAGTTAACCAAAATATTAAATCAAGTTATCTTCCAGAGCTACTTCGTTTTTTAAATGACTTGGATTATCTTCCAGAGCTACTTCGTTTTTCAATTGACTTGGATTAAGCTTTTCTTTGAAGCAAAAAAAAAGTTAAAGGAGATTAATAGGAACAAAACTAAATTTTAAAATAAATAAAAAATTCTGAAACTTGATAATGTGCAGGTGTTTCTTTAACATTGTGAAAAATTTTAAGCCCTATTTTGGATGCCAAAATTTCTCAGTGACAGAATAGTGACTCCAAGCAAGAAAACAGTAATATATATGAAAAGCTATTAAAAGTGATATGTGCCATCAAACATTTTGAAGGAATCAAAATTATCTTACCTTTAATTATTAAGTTTATATACTGTGCAGAGTACTCTCAAATTTTTTAGAACACCTTGTATAGCATTGCACACTAAAAGGAAATTATTAACAGTATCTATGTAATCTCGGTAACAAAAAAAAAGACAATGTAGGGATACCACCGTCTGCATAATTGCTATTTTTTTAAGTGAATAAAAAAGCACTAGACATAATGCTACTTCAATTTATTTGATATTAACTTCTGCACAATTTTACGTATTTAGAGAAACTGTAATAAGGATAGGATTCACTGAAATCAAAAACTTAATTTAAAACAGTAACAATATGATTATTTATTTCACCCTTCTTTGGAGCGTTCTGTACCAAATAACAGTCACAAACAAAGATATGACAATGTATCTTTCTTAATACCTTAAAGATTCATCAATATTTACTAAATGCGTTACACATACACTAAACAATGAAAGTTTTCCTTGAATAGATTTAACAACACAAAATTAAATGGTTGTTGAAACTCCTCAATAAACAAAGAGGGCTGATATTTTTCTTACATTAATTAGTTACCCTAATTTACCCTTTCTATGGCAACGTCTAAGCAGGTCTTGTTAAGCTATAGAGGAAAAGCGTAACAGAAAGTTGTAACTGTCGACCTTAATGGTCGAGTATCCTTAACAGAAAGCCTCTATTAATTATGCAAATTCTTAGTTATTCACAATCATAATGGTTTTACTCTTACCTTCGTTATCCACGAAGAAGCATTGATATGGCTTGGTGGTACATAAGACACCGAAGTTTGTAACATGTAACTCACAATCTTTTACAACTGACTATAGAATTTACGTAAAAAAAAATGGTTTTAACATGTACTCAATTACTCACCACTATTAAAGACACAGGTAGCTATATTATAGCTTAGTCCGAGGCCTTAAATCCGGTCAGCTATCTATCTAACCGTTTGCACATGTTGCTCGACTGAGGAGCTGGCGAGATCTGCCAGTCCGTCATACAGCCCACTTGTTCTCGAGCCCAGCAAGTTTTGATTTTCAAGACTATTAGCTTCACTACCTAACTATGGTGATGTTATTTTAGGTAGGCTGTTAGTATTACAGTTAACCTGGTCATCGGTTATCTCCACGATTGATTCTGGACCACTGCTCAATTCATGTTTATCTATAAAGGCATAATCATTTGAATCAACCGAGGAGATAGACCGACTATCACAGTCAAGTCGGGCACTGTCATTATTGGCCGCCTTTAAACTAACATTATCTTGTGTCTTGCAATTGGCTAAAGAGTCAGTCTTCTTTTCCACTAAGGTGTTGTCTGTTGTGTCGGCTGATCTGCTTTTTGTTATATCATCACTGGTACTACACACAGCCAGCTTCTTTTTCTTGTGTTTCAGAATCAAGTGTAGCGGAACATACCGAATGGTTATTCTCATCTAAGCGCGTCTGCATCTTCAACAGCTTTTTTACGCTCTTTCATTGGCTGTCAGCAGTCACCTCACAGCTCTTTCTCTGTCTTTTCGTCATACTTGTTGATTGTTATGTTCAACGTCTTTTTGGTATCATCACGCTCGTGAGGTCATATTTTAAGAATAGACCATCATACATTAACAGTTGTTATTATTTTCTAGAATTAATATTTCCAATGGCTGTAATTCAATTTTGATGCCCCGTTACATTTACAGAAGCATCTCTTGTTTATTTCAAAGGCAAAAGTTATGATTTTTGGTAAATTATTCAAATTTAGGTAATGATTAAAGTAATTCGACCAGATATTAATATCATTTATAAATAAATTTATATAACTAAATGAGCGGTAAAAGTGGGACATTACAGCCATAATAAGAGCTGGAAATGGCAGAATAGAAACTATTTAACCCTTTTTCTGGCAACTTCTAAGGAGGTCTTGTTAAGCTATAGAGGAAAAGTGTAAGAGAAAGTAGTAACTGTCGAGCTTAACGGTAGAGTATCCTTAACTGAAAGCTCCTGTTAATTAAGCAAATTCTCAGTTATTCACAATCATAATGGTTTTACTCTTACCTTCGTTATTCACGAAGAGGCATTGATATGGCTTGGTGGTACATAAGACACCGAAATTTGTGGAGATGTAACTCACAATCTTTGACAAAAATTTACGTAAAAAATGGTTTTAGCTTGTACTCAATTACTCAACACTATTAAAGACACAGGTAGCTATATTATAGCTTAGTCCGAGGCCTTAAATCCGGTCAGCTATCTATCTAACTGTTTGCACATGTTGCTCGAATGAGGAGCTGGCGAGATCTGCCAGTCCGTCATACAGCCCACTTGTTTTCGAGCCCAGCAAGTTTTGATTTTCAAGACTATTAGCTTCACTACCTAACTGTGGTGATGTTATTTTAGGTAGGCTGTTAGTATTACAGTTAACCTGATCATCGGTTATCTCCACGATTGATTCTGGACCACTGCTCAATTCATGTGTATCTATAAGGTCATAATCATTTGAATCAACCGAGGAGATAGACCGACTATCACAGTCAAGTCGGGCACTGTCATTATTGGCCGCCTTTAAACTAACATTATCTTGTGTCTTGCAATTGGCTAAAGAGTCGGTCTTCTTTTCCACTAAGGTGTTGTGTCGGCTGATCTGCTTTTTGCTATATCATCACTGGTACTACACACAGTCAGCTTCTTTTTCTTGCGTTTCAGAATCAAGTGTAGCTGAACATACTAAATGGTTATTATCATCTAAGCGCGCCTGCATCTTTAACAGCTTTTTTACGCTCTTTCATTGGCTGTCAGCAGTCACCTCACAGCTCTCTCTCTGTCTTTTCGTCATACTTGTCGATTGTTATGTTCAACGTCTTTTTGGTATCATCACGCTCGTGAGGTCATATTTTAAGAATAGACCATCATACGTTAACAGTTGTTATTATTTCTCAGAATTAATATTTCCAATGACTGTAATTCAATTTTAATGCCGCATTATGTTTACACAAGCACCGACTTGTTTATTTTAAAGGCAAAAGTTATGATTTTTAGTAAAGAATTCGAATATAGGTAATGATTAAAGTAATTAGACCAGATATTAATATAATTTCTAAATAAATTTAGGTAAATAAATGAGCTGTAAAAGTCGGACGTTACTGCCATAATAAGAGCTGGAAATGGCAGAATAGAGACCAAGTTTCTAAGCATAAATGAGTTTCTTGCTATTTCAACAGAAATATATCATAGTACCATGTCAAAGTTGTATCTAATTTGATTACCAAAAATTTAACTTTAGAATTTTGAAATATACTTACACATCTCTGAGAGAAAATCATTTTTACGGTCTTAGATATGTTGAGAGTCAGTTTATTTGCGTAAAACTAGTCATTAAGGGCATTTGTGCATTATGCATCTCATCCTGTTGAGTATTCAATGAACAAGGCACATTCCAGAGTCGTATCATAAGCAAAGAATACAATTCCAGCCACAGGCATAGCATTACCAATAACGTTTATGTATGTCTGTACATTAAAAATAGAACACTGTTCCAAGGACCGACCCCTGAGGAACTTTACCTGAAGACAATCCGACATGTCAACCTTACACTCAGTGTCTATCCCAATAGCATCAACAAAATCAAAATCTACAGGCATTATCCATGATAAAAATGAAATTTTCAGTGAGAAGCCTGCTCATGATCCGTGTTTGAGCATATGTATTTATTTTTGTACTCAAAAATATGCTTGTAAGTGAAGCTTTCAAATGGTACATTTGAAATTGCAAGTCGTCCTGTCCTTAAAAAAATACAGTTAAAAAATCATTATGAATTGCAATTTTCACCCTCTTTTGTGGTGAAAATTTAAATTATTGGTATAGAAAAGGCTGGCATAACGGAAATTTACATCCCTAATTTCACTGCTCTATGTTTCTCCATATTTAAGAAATAACATAAAAATTTAATTATAACCTACCCCTTCAACTGGCGTTTTGCAATTCTTCGTAAAGAGATGTGATTAAAAAAAACATGAAGGTTGCAGTTTTCTACCGTTTAGGATAACAGACGGCCAAAAATATTGGAATAGGCAACCTTTTAATAAGGTAAAGTTACTTTCTAAATTTGATTCTTCTTTTCTCCAAATGTAAGATATAAAACAAAAACTTAATTTTAACCTACGGTTTTAAAGCGGTGTATCTCTGATAGAAGACGTTGCTTGAAACAAGTTTTTATAGAAGAACCCCCTTATTTTTTGGTAAGAAATTGCTCCTTAAAGGTTTTCGCAATATTTAAGAAACACCTGTATATGCCTCTTTTTCACGTTCTTAGTTTACTAAGCCTATTTTATTATTTTTCATTAATTAAATCGCTCCTAGATGCAATTGTTTCTGTGATACCAGTAGCCAAAATCTATTTTTTTTTCACATAATGTATAATCTCATACTACTAGTGCTAGCAGGAAACATTGAAAATAAATGAAATGTATCTGACTGAAAAATAATTTCTTTCAAAAATTATTGACAGTAAATTTTCAGGCCACCCTCGATTTGATAAATCACTTTTTTCTTTAGTATTTTTTTTTTTTTTTTTCAAAAATTTTGCTTTCAGTGTTAAAGTCTTTGAATGAATAAAATCACAGCTCTCTTAAAAACAGACTGTTAGTCAAGAGCAAGTTAAACAAGATTTTTAGAAATGATTGTTTTTATGACTAATGAGTTTGATGATTTCTTGTTACTTTATTTTAGTCTTTATATCTTGGGTTTGTAACTTTTGCGTAAACTTTTGCATTGCTTATTGATTTTTATTTTTTTATCATTCACTTTTATTATCTGTCATATTATGTTCAATTGTTTGAAAATGTTGATATGCGCAACAAAGTCTTAATTCTCATTGGATGCCATGTATAATTAAGCTGTCACAATTAATAACACCTTTTAATTGTTTATAACATTAGCTAGTATGCCACCTGTGATCAATATTAAATTAACTTAGATAAACAAACAAATTGATTTACACTATTTTATTGTATGTATAGCTGCAGTTTCGCTAAAGTTCTCAGAATTGTCAAATACAGATAATTAAGCTCCTTTAAATTAACTTTGATAAACAAACAAATTGATTTACACTATTTTATTGTATATATAACTGCAGTTTCGCTGAAGTGCTCAGCTTTGTTGAATACAGAATGAGAGTAAGATTTTAAAATTCCAAATATCTACTCCGTGTTGAATGAACGTTTCTAATAATTCTAATAATCGAATAAAAACGTTTCTAATAATTGACATGTTGTGTCTTCTCAGCTAAACAAATAAATAGATTGTAGTGATATCCACTCGGAACTACCTGTTTTCATGGGGGCATTTATGACATCGACAGGTCTGTAAACACTCATAGCCTAATTCTTATTTCATGCAAACATGTTTAATAATGGGCTATTATTAGTTTGGCCAATTTGAGCTTTAGTAAATTGACTTTTTTTTTAAATTTCTACCATTTCATACAAATTTCCTTTAAATCCTTTTGTACGTAATTTTAGAATGTCGAAATCATCGTTTAATTCATGAACGACTTACATAATTTAAAAATTTATTATGTTCAGGCTCTTTTATGTTCACGAATGCGTGTTTTAAAACTTCTAAATGTTCTGCCTATATTGCCTATATATATTCTCACAGGAACCACATGAGAGTTTATATACTCCAGGGTTACACTAAGTGAGATATGACATGAAGCACGTGCCACCACCTCGTTGCGGAACCAAGTAATATGTTGTCACGGCAGCCCCATATAACACAGAATGTTAAAAAATAGAGACTGTATACAACCAACTAACAATTTAGTAAATTGTCAGCCCTGGCCCATTTCTACCCCAATATAGGGACAAAATATGTAAGGCTAGATGCATTCTCACCACAATTAGAACCGTAGACCGGTTTCGCTCTAATTAAAGCTCGTCAGTATGGCATACTAATTGCAGTGAAAATACACCTATAAAGTAATATGGCTATGGTAGCCAGCCTTCCAACACTAAGTGAGATATAATACACGAAGCACGTGCCGCCACCTCGTTGCGGAACCAAGTAGTATGTTGTCACGGCAGCCCTATGTAACACAGAATGTTAAAAAATAGAGACTGTATACAACCAACTAACAATTTAGTAAATTGTCAACCGTGGCCCATTTCTACCCCAATATAGGGACAAAATATGTAAGGCTAGATGCATTCTCACCACAATTAGAACCGTAGACCGGTTTCGCTCTAATTAAAGCTCGTCAGTATGGCATACTAATTGCAGCGAAAATACACCTATAAAGTAATATGGCTATGGTAGCCAGCCTTCCAACACTAAGTGAGATATAATACACGAAGCACGTGCCGCCACCTCGTTGCGGAACCAAGTAGTATGTTGTCACGGCAGCCCTATGTAACACAGAATGTTAAAAAATAGAGACTGTATACAACCAACTAACAATTTAGTAAATTGTCAACCGTGGCCCATTTCTACCCCAATATAGGGACAAAATATGTAAGGCTAGATGCATTCTCACCACAATTAGAACCGTAGACCGGTTTCGCTCTAATTAAAGCTCGTCAGTATGGCATACTAATTGCAGCGAAAATACACCTATAAAGTAATATGGCTATGGTAGCCAGCCTTCCAACACTAAGTGAGATATAATACACGAAGCACGTGCCGCCACCTCGTTGCGGAACCAAGTAGTATGTTGTCACGGCAGCCCTATGTAACACAGAATGTTAAAAAATAGAGACTGTATACAACCAACTAACAATTTAGTAAATTGTCAACCGTGGCCCATTTCTACCCCAATATAGGGACAAAATATGTAAGGCTAGATGCATTCTCACCACAATTAGAACCGTAGACCGGTTTCGCTCTAATTAAAGCTCGTCAGTATGGCATACTAATTGCAGCGAAAATACACCTATAAAGTAATATGGCTATGGTAGCCAGCCTTCCAACACTAAGTGAGATATAATACACGAAGCACGTGCCGCCACCTCGTTGCGGAACCAAGTAGTATGTTGTCACGGCAGCCCTATGTAACACAGAATGTTAAAAAATAGAGACTGTATACAACCAACTAACAATTTAGTAAATTGTCAACCGTGGCCCATTTCTACCCCAATATAGGGACAAAATATGTAAGGCTAGATGCATTCTCACCACAATTAGAACCGTAGACCGGTTTCGCTCTAATTAAAGCTCGTCAGTATGGCATACTAATTGCAGCGAAAATACACCTATAAAGTAATATGGCTATGGTAGCCAGCCTTCCAACACTAAGTGAGATATAATACACGAAGCACGTGCCGCCACCTCGTTGCGGAACCAAGTAGTATGTTGTCACGGCAGCCCCATGTAACACAGAATGTTAAAAAATAGAGACTGTATACAACCAACTAACAATGTAGTAAATTGTCAGCACTGGCCCATTTCTACCCTAATATAGGGGCAAAGTATGTAAGGCTAGATGCATTCTCACCACAATTAGAACCGTAGACCGGTTTCGCTCTAATTAGAGCTACACCTATAAAGTAATACGGCTATGGTAGCCAGCCCTCCAACACTAAGTGAGATGTGGTGAGAATGCATTTAGCCTTAGATACTTTGTCCCTATATTAGGGTAGAAATGGGCCAGGGCTGACAATTTACTAAATTGTTAGTTGTATACATTCTCTATTTTTTAACATTCTGTGTTATATGGAGCTGCCGTGACAACATACTAGTTGTTCCGCGACGAGGTGGTGGCACGTGCTTCGTGTCTTATATCTCACTTCCTGTTGGAAGGCTACCTACCATAGCCATATTACTTTATAGGTGTAATTTCGCTGCAATTAGTACTGATGAGCTCTAATTAGAGCGAAACCGGTCTACAGTTCTAATTGTGGTGAGAATGCATCTAGGCTTACATACTCCAGGCTTACCCGATTTTCCAATTTGACACCCCCAGCACTCTCTTTTTCCTTTAAGTGTAGGGACAGGAATCAACTTCGAAATGTGGAAAAGGTTTGACTCCGATTTTCTATGACTTGTGTTTATTTTGTAAATTGAGTTTGATAATTTCTCTATGATTTTATATGGTCCTATTCTCACCTCGTCCAGCTTTTTCCTATTCAATTTGTTTCCATTGTCAACAAACACCATATCACCCACATTGAAGTCAAAATGTATTCGATTTTTATTATACATTTTGTTGTAATTGTGTGATTTGGTGGTATTTTTCAGGGCTATTTTTTTGTCTTGAATCCAATCTTGTTCAGAATTTTTTCGTTTTAGCTCACTGGGCAACATTGCAACATCTGTGCCATGCATCAGGTACGATGGTGTAAATCCAGTCACAGTGTGTTCAGTATCATTGTATGCATGTGTACACATATGTGCTATGGTTGTCCAAGCTAACTTTCTTTCATTTTTTTCGTTGATTTTACATCTAATTTTGTTTATCAAAGTTTGGTTTAGGCGTTCGTTTAGACCATTTGAAAAGGGGGAATTTACAGCTGTGAATATTAGTTGTATATTCTGATCGTGCAAATAATTTTTGAATCCCTTAGAGTTTATTCCAGGGTATTGATCTGTTGAGACTAGACCAATTTTGTTTTTTCTTGTCGTGAAGTCTTTTGCACTTTGCGTTTTTGACGTCAAAATATAAGCGTACCTTGTAAAATGGTCGATAAGCAGGTGGAGGTATTTTTTTGTAAATCTTGATCCTCCAAATCCTCCTATTGTGTCTATGGAGACCATTTCAAGAGGCTTTGTAGCTGGACCTAAGTGTGACATTAGACCAAACTTCTTTTGTCCTCGGGATTTATTTTTGATACGTATTTCACAACTTTTACAGAAACTTTTAATATTTTTGGTTAAATTTTTTGTTGCATACCATTGGCTTATCTTTTTTTTCATTTGATTTATGCCTATGTGGCAGTAGCGTCCGTGAACATCTTTTATTAATTTTAGGCTAAATTCTTCTGACAATATTCTTTTTTCTTTACTTTTTTTATAGTAGACTTTATTTTTAGAAATCAGTTCGAATTTCTTGTTTTGTATATAATCATTCCTTTCTTGATCTTTTAAGATATCCTCAGTTTTATTAGATTTACAACTTTTAGCTGTTCTTCGATATTCTCGTTTGGTTCTAGGACCGGATTTCTGCTTAAGCAATCAGCCTCTAAGTTATACCTTCCAGGAGAATATTTGACCTCAAAATCATATTGTGATAAGTAATACGTTAAATCCCATAGTTCTTCATCAGTTCTTGATTTTATGTTCATGTTTTCGAGTGGTTTATGATCTGAGAAGATAGTAAATTTTCTGCCCATTAACAAGTGTTGCCAGTATTTTACAGATTCTTTGATTGCTAGACATTCTAAATATATGGTTTTTTTCTTTTTTGTACTCCATTTAACTTTTTTGAAAAATATGCCACCGGCTTTTCTTATTTGTTGTCTTGTGGTTGTTTTAGTACAGCTCCTACTCCTAGCAAACTAGCATCTGTGTAAATAAAAATAGGTAAATTTGGGTCAAAGATTGTCAATATTGGTTGAGAACATAATGTCTCTTTCATCTCATCAAATGATTTTTGACAGTCCTCTGTCCACATAAATTCTTGATTTTTTCTTAATAGTTTATGCAATGGTTCCAGTTTAATTGCTATTTTTGGCACATATTTATGGTAAAAGTTTATTTTCCCCAGAAATTGTCTTACATTTTTCTGTGTTTTCGGAGTCGGAAAATTTCTGATTGAAATCAAGTTATCCTTCATGGGTTTTATGGAGTTATTTTGTATTATGTGACCTAGGTATTTTACTGAATCATTTTGAGAATTTCAACCTGAATCCTTCTTTTTTTCAAATAACTGTGTCAAATGTTGTACTTGTGATGAAAAAGATTTTGAAAATATCAATATATCATCTATGTAGTTTTACTGTAAAATCTGTAAGTTTGTGTTTTCTGATTATATTGCTGAGTATTCTTTGGAAAATTGAAGGCGCTGATTTTAAACCAAATGGTAAACATGTCTACTGAAAATGTCCTTCTTGTGTGACGAATGCTGTTTTGTGTCTATCTGATATGCACAGAGGTATAGACCAAAATGCTGAATTTATGTCCAGAGTCGAGAAAAATTTGCAATTTCTCGTTTTTACCATTAAGTCCTCAATAGGTGGGAAAGGCTGTGATTGCGGCACAACAATTTTATTCAGATCACGAAAATCGATGCACAATCTTGATTTTTTTTCTTCATCCTTTTTGTATGCTAAAGTTATTGGAGCAGCAAATGGGCTATATGATTCCTCTATTAGTTTCTTGTCCAGCAATATTGCAATTTGTTTTTCTATTTCTTTTTTGTCGTTAATTGTGCATCGATAAGGCCTTTTACTGCAATATTTTTCCACTAATAAATCTATGTGTGCCTCATAATCCTTTACTGTGCCGACATGATATTTATCTTTCGCAAAGACCGAAGCATTGTCATTAATTAATTTATCTATTCTTGACTGCCAGTCATACTTTAAATGGTTCACACAGATATAAAAGTTATTTTCTTCAATATGCTCATTAAAATTTACTAAGCACTTATTTTCAGAAATAATTTCCTCCCTTGCATTTTTATTTTCCAAATTTTTTGAAAATTTTTTATCACTTTCATTTTTTGATTTTGGAACTTTTGACTGACTTCTAGATTTTCATCTTGAGTTAAGTAGAAATCTTTTATACAGTCTAGTCCAATTAAAAAATCATAATCAAAATTTTCTTTATCAATTACAAAAACATTGATTTCTTTTTCTACGTTAAAAATTTTTGCAGTCAAAGTTACTATACCATTTGTTTTTTCACACTATTAATAATTTTTAGATTAGTATTCTTGAAACTTCCCATTTTCTTGTCCTTTAACTTTAATAACCTTTAGTTTATTAGTGAGACATTTGAACCTAAGTCATAAATTCCAAATATTTCAAGAGTTTTATTTAATACTAACCTTATTTTTATTAATGGCGTTACTAAAAGTTTTTTTGGTCTTCTTGTTGTAGTTCACATTCCAATTCTGAGTTATTAATTAGTCTAATTTGATTTTTCCTATCTTCTTTATTTATTCCTGTTTTGAACCAGCAATAATTTTCAGAGTGATAGCGCACCCCCTTATTCAATTTTTCGCATATGCTACACCTTTGTTGTTTGTTTTTGTTTAATTTGGCTTCAACTTTTCCATTATCACCTAACCTTGCTTTTTCATTTTTTCTGTTTACCAAATGTTCATACTTATTGATCTCACTGTAAAGCTGTCTAGTTGATTTCAATAATTATTTGTCAAGCTTTTCCATTATATTTTCTGGCAAGCCTAACACAATGAGGTTTATAATTGTATCATTGTCCATTGCTCTATTGACTTCTAATAGTAGCCTTTCTTTTTTTGTGGCATATTCTAGCAGAGAACCAGCCTGATATCTGAATGTAAAGGCATATTTGATTTGGCACCAACCTTTTTTACCATAAGTTTCACAGAAGTTTTTTTTTCCAAATTTGCCAATTTGAAATCAACTGTACCAATTTAAGCATTGTTTTTCAAGAATATGTTTTAAGGTTTCTATTTTTTTTTTTTTTTCGTCTTCCAAAATTTCAAATCTTTCTCATTCCTAAATATTTTTCTGCTATTTTCCCCAAATTTTGGCTTTTTGATACCACATTTTCACTAGCAGTGGTTGCAAGGTGTTTAATTTCTTCTAAGTATTGCTCTCCAAATTGTACATTTTCACCTTCATCAAGATAAGTTTCTCTTATTCCTTCATCTATTGGTATCCATAGATTTCGTGTCTGATGTCTTTTCTTTAGCGTATTTTTTATTTTTGCGTATGTGTTTGAATTCGCAATGTACGTATGTTTACTTTCGGGCTTAAATTCATCTGGGACATCGAAAACACGTCCATCGGGGGTCTCAATTGAGGTTATGCAGGTTATGTTCGACTTACCATCCGTCGATCCCAATATAATGAATTTGAATTGTAACTTATCCATTTTCTATGTTATAACTAAAAATGTCGTTTTATATTGTATCTTATATAGTTTGGAGAACTGACACCAACAATCAAAACAACGCTGAGTTTCTCTGTAATAAAACATTTATATTCATTATTTACAAGTTTTTTAATAATTACACTATTTACAAAAATCTCACCTGCAATAAAAGAAACGACATTTAATGCTAATTATTACAGTGTCGAATCACTAACCACAAGTAATTACTACAAATATTTTTGTCCACTTTATTTACCAGTGTGCTATCTGTAGCTGATTATTATATTGTTTGCTGTTGTGTTCCACTGCGCCGGCACTTGGGAAGGCGCGGCTCCGATTCTGCATTCAAATCTAAAGGAATATTTTTCCTTTACACACACACACACACACACACACACACACACACATATATATATATATATATATATATATATATATATATATATATATATATATATATATATATATATATACATATATATATATATATATATATATATATATATATATATATATATATATATATAAACATTTAAACTGACCCCGGATATGGGTTCTAGGGGTCGTAGTTGCGCTCATTTGCAAAATTTTTTTCAAAATTCAAAAGTCGGAATCTCTCCATTAGGGAATTTTTTCGACGAAAATACACTAAAAAACAAGTCGACAATTGAAAATCGGATAAGTCTGGTGTATATAAACTCTCATGTGGTTCCTGTGACAAGATATATATATATATATATATATATATATATATATATATATATATATATATATATATATATATATATATATATATATAGGCAGAATATTCAGATGTTTTTAAACACGCATTCGCGAACATAAAAGAAACTTCGAACATAATAAATTTGATTCAAATTATGCAAGTAATTTATTAAATGGGAATCGTCCATTTAACGATGATTTCGACATCCTAAAATTAGGTAAAAAAGGTTTTAAATTAAATTTGTGCAAAACGGTAGAAATTAACAAAGAAAAATATATAGTAAATTTAGTAAACCCTCAAATAGCTCTCACTATTAAACATGTTTGCATGAAATAATAATTAAGCCAGGAGGGTTTACAGACCTGACAGGGTAATAAATGCCCCCATAAAAACAGGTAGTTCCGAGTGGATATCGCCACTATACCTTTATTTGTTTACCTGAGAAGACAGAAACGTGTCAATTCTTAGAAATGTTAATTCAATACTCAATACAGAGTAGATCTTTGGAATTTTAAAATCTTCCTTTCATTCTGTATTTGACAAAGCTGAGAACCTAGCGTAGCTGCAGTTATACATACAATAAAATAGTGTAAATCAATTTGTTTGTTTATCTAAGTTGACAATGGATTTGCATGAAGCATCGGCCTCCTCCACAAGATTATACAATATTAAATTAATTTTCATTTTTGAATACGTTTGGACCAAAAGGAAAATTCCAGCGAATTTAAAACCATTATCAGGGCAAAACTAGAGTTGAAAAGTAATCGCTTTATACTAAGCTCTTTGAGGAATATAAGAAAAAAAATACTACTGAATCGGTTACTTCCAAGTGATGTCAATAATTTTTTACCGAGGAATAATTTCCTAAAGTTTGACTGGTATTGCTAGCCATGATGATAGCTGATAGTTTTTATACATAATTTTACACTGTTGTCAGTTTTTCTGCTCATTTTCAGATACAGCATCAATAGTAAATAACAGAATAGCCTAATTTTTTTAAGTGCACTTTGATGATACATAAACCCTTACGTGATAGAATGCAACATAGGTGCTAGAAAAAAAATTATATAAAAATTGATGATAATAAACGTTTATAGTTTTATTAATGTGCTACATACAATAAGTGCATGTCATAAACACCATTTCTAAGGCCAACTAAGAGAAACATTTTGGTAAACATAGTTGATAGTCAATTGTCGCTTTTATATAGGAATGTTACGTACTTTTGCTGGAATGTTAGATAACTGTGATAATTTTCTATGTGATGGATCATGGATTCATTGCCGCTGTAACCCATACTTTGTGAAATCTTATTTGAAACTAAGTTGTATTGTATTCACAATGTTTTTGATAGACAAAAAAATGTAAGGTTAATTGAGTTATTTAATGTAAATAGTTGTTTCGATATTTACTAACTCCCTTAGATTATAACGAGATATTAAATATTCTGTAGTATAAACTGAAGTACGTAACTATGAAAACCAAAGAGAAAATTTTATAGGTCATCATAATTTATATAATAATTAGTCATATAGTACAACCTCTTCAATCCGGAGATACAGTAATCCGGACCCTCTGACCCTTTGTGCATGCGGACTTTTCAACGCCGCCATAAAACGGAGTCCATGCACTCATATAGGGATCAGTGCGCCAGTAGATTTATCGACTTAATTGCAGCACGTAATAATCAAACAGTAATGTCGAAAGGAAAACACTCAACTCTAAATTTGAAAGAAAAGTGGAAATTATAAACTGTATTCAGCCGGGACAAAGTTTTCGTTCCGTTGCTGACAAATATAGTGTTGGGAAGTCGACAGTTAATTGTGATAATTAACTACCCAATACAGTACATCTGATAATTCGGGCATACTCCATGTGTTTAATTGTCCAGATTAACAGGGTTGTACTGTATTTAGATACTAGATTTTAATATAATTATCAAATTTATTCATTTATAACTAAAATTTTGTCTGAAACTGTCCCAAAAGGAGTACAGTTTCATTGGAGGGACAGTACATGAAAAAAATAATTCCCCCACACCCCAGACCTGACGATATTTGAATAAGTACTCAGTGAGATGTGCAGTGACATATCTGCGTAAGTACTGGGAACTAGGCACTCACTACAGCCGTGATGGACACAAAGTGCTAACCACACAGGTCGAAATGCATCTAACAAATACTTTTAATATTTTACTAAATAAAAGACCAAGTCTGCTGTTCAGAGCGTAGACTACCTTGCGTAGGTGGACATTACATAGAAAAGACCTCAGGAATCCAACATACAATGGTAGAAACTTCCACAACCAAGAATCCAAAGTTTGATTATGAATTCTTGTTGACTGAGTAACTAACTGCTCTTGGTTTCTCAATTTTTGGCAACAGGCAACTAACTCTGTTCCTTAATTCCCTCAGGGCTAGTCCGCGTCTTTGCCGCCCCGATAGCACCGCAGCCCATGGCTTATTGTGCATGCCCTTTGTTTTTTCTACTCCACCATTCCAAAATCACTGTGCCTTGAACTAAGTCTGCACAGCAATTGGTAGGATGAACTGAATTGCTCTGTCTCCACTCTAGGCTGACCGTAGATCAGTTGTCTTTTGCGGTCCAGAGCTTTACACTTCCACAAGATGTGCTGGGCTGATTCCTTCCCTTCACTGCAGAGTCTGCATGCCAGGTCCCCCTCGAACTGCCCCATTTTATGCAGGTGTTTCTTAACGGCCGTGTGTCCTAACAACAGTCCTGTTATGTTTCTGAGCTGTCCTCTGCTAATATTTAGCAGCTCCACAGCTCTCGAACTGGGTTCCTCAATTACTGACTTCCCATGTCTGAGTCCTGGCAGTACACCTTGTGTTCGTTTCTGACCCAGGATTTAATGGCTCCGCTGGCAGTGCTCTTTGTCACGCCCAAAACCGGCTCTGCTCCCATAAATTGTTCTGCTGACCCTCTCTTCTCGAGACTTCTTCATTGCCTTTGACCCCCGAGTGACCCAGCACCCAGATGAGGACGCACTTGCTGCGTCCCGAAAATTTTTATGCGCTAAGTAACTGAGTGCACCTGATTTCTTAATTCTTGTTGACTATGTAACCGACTCTGTTTTTGATTTCTTGATTTTATTGACTAAGTGACTGCTCCTTAATTCTTGGTTCCTATTTACTAACCTCTTGATTTTTATTCACTGAGTAATTGACTGCTCTTGATTGCTTGAGTCTTGTTGACCAAGTAACTGACGCTGCTTTTATTTTATTGATTTTTATTCAGTAAGTAACTAACTTGCCCTAAATTCTTATTCCCTATTGACTGTGTATGAACTTCTCCTAAGTCCTTGATTCCTATTCAGTGAGTAACTGATTTTGCCTTTGATTTCCTATTTTTTGCGACAAATACCTAACTCTGCTCCTGACTTTGTAGAAAATATATTAAAGGCAAAAAGCGTGCACCAGGTACGATCCAACGTCAGCGTCGACGCACACAGGATCAAGGACGACAAGTACTGCAGCGCCGCTAGAACCGCCATCCGCCCTTCAGTAGTAGTCGAGTAGCAGCAGGCAAGTCGAGCCAGCAGTGAGTAACAGTATGCAAATGCAGAGTAGCTAAAGAACATTCACGGACCGCAATTCCTTTATATTTTATTCGTATTAACCCTTAAAGAATGCAATATTAATTTCTGCTGTACATTTTAATCGATAATAAAAAAAAGTATTAGATCACTTCTTTTAACGCCCCAAAACAAAATAATAATCTTTATATGGTGCCGAGATTATTTACAAACTTCATGGTCACTAAATTAATGAGGACTCCTGAATATTGATTATTATTTTCTGAGTGACTACCTTTTAATTCCAGATTTTTATTAACTTAGTAACTGACTACTCCTGATTTCTTTATTCTGGTCATTAAGTAAGTAATCAGTCCTGCTTTTGATTTATTTATTTTTATTGAGCGAGTGGTGAAACCTGAATTCTTTATCCCTATTGACCACTCTGATTCTGAGTTCTTGGTTCTTGTTGACTCAGTATTTGACTTTACTCATGAATTCTTGATTCTTGTTGACTAAGTATCAACTATGGTCCTAAATTATCGATTCTTTTTGACTGGCTAGCTTATGTCCCAATTTTTGGCAACAAGTAACTGACTCCCCTTTTCTTTTTGATCCTAGGTCAGTAAGCTACTGACTGCTCCTAAATTATTGAATCTTATTCACTGAGTAACCAACTCTTCCTGATATCTTGATTCTTATTACAGACAATTCCGAGTTCCGACATCGAAACATATATACCCATGATAGGCCCCCAGACGGTCTATGGTCGGACATGACAAGGATCGATCCCGCCTCCGACCGCACGGGGCAAACCAGGGCTCGTGCGACGGACGACGCTGACGTCGACCGCCTAATAAAGTCACATTGTTTTGAGCCTTTCGACTCCCGAAACTCCTATAGATATCGTTGCCACCTTTGTCTAGAAAGGATACGGCCTTACAGGCGTTCAGGCATAATCCCACGGATGGTAGCTTCGCACCACCGCCCGCTCGAGCGAGTGCGTGAACCAAATGTCCGAACCTGCGGTTCCTCTCGTACTGACCAGGATTACTATCACAACGACGAGTCATCAGTAGGATAAAACTAACCTGTCTCACGACGGTCTAAGCCCAGCTCACGTTCCCTATAGGCGGGTGAACCAGTCTAGTGCATGCCACTTGAGTGGCATGCAAAGTTCCTTTTAATGTTAATTAGTTGAGCGAAAAATAAGCACAGTCTAGCCATGCCACTTGAGTGACATGCGAAGTTCTTTTTAATGTTAATTAGTTGAGCGAAAAAAAGCACCTTAAAAAACCTTCTAGCCATGCCACTTGAGTGGCATGCGAAGTTCTTTTAATGTTAATAAGTTGAGCGAAAAAGAAACCTTAAAAAACAGTCTAGACTAGCCAAGCCACACTTTTCCTATGTATGTGGTATGCGAGTTACAGGTATGGAAAATATTCAAAAGTGTGTGCTTAAATGACTATTGGATGGAAAAAAAATATTATTCGTTTTCCTGTACAGAACGAAGCCAAAATTCACGGCGCACCGGTGACTAATTAATACTACAATTGAATAAACCATCATCCTACCCGACTGAGGCATCTATAACCATAGAAAAAGGAAAATTTAAAAAAAATCAACACCCATACAAAATAGTACATTTTAGCCCACCTCCTGCCGACGCAACTGTGGATTATTTAATCTGCAAAGACATTACATTTATTGCGAAAAGTTTCTTCTAAAAGAATCCAATGTAAAAAACTGGACAAAACTCAAATAAATATTTTTTATGACATTTAAAAAATCGAGGTCAAAAAATAAATGAGCCGCCCCGGGGACGTTCGATAAATCTTCTACAGCAACAGACCGTCATTTTGCTACCTCCTTTAATCAAGGAATCGATTGGCATCAAAAAAAATTTAAAATACGAAAAAAAAAATTTTTTTTAAGAATAAAAATCCAGCTCACGTTCGCAACTGGGGGTCTGACGTCATCAATCCTAAAAATTTCGAACTGTCTCCACAAATTATTCTATAACTTTCTTATTTCTACACGTATCTACACGGGTTGGGTGGTTTTTTTTTTTTTTTTGTTTTTGTTTTTTTTTTTTTCCACAGAGGAGTAACTTAGCTACGTTCTGGCTAACAGAGAAATTAATAAACCAAAGTTTGTCGATGTGAAAAAAAATTCTAAGTGAGAAAAAAACCAAAACCACAGTAAGACAGCTGCGTGTTTTCTAACTCCTCCTAGAGTTTTGAAAGTAGAGACCTGGTACCGCCGACATTTAGTAGAAAAAAAACGTAAGAAATTCACGTGCGAAGAAAATGTTACATTTTTGTCCTATTTTTTTTTTAAACAGCATCGAAACATGAAACGTAAAAATCTTACAAAATTTGACTTAGGCTCATATTCCCTTTTTAATTTTTTTTGAAAAACTTTCTAAACATTCCCAAATCTCATTTCTATTATACCATTCCTCATTAGCAGACCTGTCCAACGACGTCAAATTATCGACGGGAACACTACGGAAAGTATTTGAAAAAAATTCCCAAAGTTCAGCCAAGGCATGGGAAAAATTCGAACCCAAGTTTGCGAACCATCATTTTCGTTAGAAAAAGTGGAGGTAAAAAATCTAAATGTACCCGAGTCGAAAGGACGTTTAACGTAGATCTTGAATATATGTAGACAACGTTAATAGATGATTTGCCTTATAAAAAATTTTGCGATTAAAGCGTAAAAGGTCGATAATTTTTGAATAATTTTCCCGCCAAAATGCCTTTTTGTGGTGAAAGTAGACACGACAGAAAAAAAATAATGGGGGATTCGTGTTTCTGAGGTCAAATCACATAGGAAACGACATGTCGTTTGTGAGAATTGCTCCGGTCTGACCCAGCTCATGTTCGCTATTAGCGGGTTAGACAATCCGCTGCTTCGCAATGATACGAAGAGCCGAAATCGAAGGATCAAAAAGCGACGTCGCTATAAACGCTTGGCCGCCACAAGCCAGTTATCCCTGTGGTAACTTTTCTGACACCAACTGGCTATGCACCTTAATTACTGATCCATATTACCTGAATAACTCCTGACTTCTTGATTCTTGTTGACTGAGTAAGTGAATGCTTTTGAATTCCTGCTTCTTGTTCAATGGCTCATCAACTGTTGTGTATGTAGTGGTGGCACAATTACAACTAATTACATTATACAACCAACATTTATTCTAGCAGCAACTATAACACGAATACTAACTAATAATAACATCAATTTAAATTGTACATGAAACTCATTGAATGTCAACCGTGCCGTTGGCTGACATACTGCTGTCATCGCGTAGCCAGTCGACTACAGTATAACGTTCTGTAATAATACTGTGGCTCGACTTATATACAACACTGTCCTCTCAGTAACTTATAGGTTAAGGCGAATTGGAGCACGTCTGGTTCTAGTCAATCTTCGTAGTGGTACAGGTACATTATAATGAAGTCGCCCATTCTTCTTGATTACGGTACCGAATAACCATTTCACTTCTGGGTTATTATATCTCCTTACTTGTACCTTTTCTCCGATTTCAAAGTTTCTTGTTTTGTAGTCACTCTTGACTAGGTTACTCTCGGTCATTTGGAAATTGAGATCTTTTCTTACTAGATCAATGCGAGTTCTTATGTTGCGTTTAAACATCAGCTCAGCAGGGCTGGCTTTGGTCGCAGTATTGGCAGTCTTCCGATATTGCATTAGGAAGCCCAGAAGACTAAATTTCAAATCAGGTTCATCAGTTTATTGGCTTCGTAGGCTTCTCTTGATAGTTTGGACATATCTTTCTGCCTGGCAGGATGGTACGGCGCAGAGACTTTATGATGAATACCATTGTTTTGTAAAAAATCTTCAAATTCAGCCGATTTAAAATTGCTTCCATTATCGGACACTAATGTGTAGGGTAATCCAAACCGTGCAAAGATTTCGCGTAAAATTCTTATAGTTACTGTAGCAGTTATAGACTTGGTCGGAATAGCTTCAACCCACTTAGAGTACGAATCAACCAATATGAAGATGTAGGTACCGTAAAAGGGTCCAGCATAGTCAACATGAACTCGTTGCCAGGGGATCTGAGTATATTCCCAAGGGTGTGCACCAACTTGAGGTGGGTTGTTCATGGTATTGCAGCATCTCATACAGTTCATTGCCATTTCTTCTATATCAGTATCAATATTAGGCCACCAGACATAACTTCTTGCTAGAGATTTCATTTCTACCATACATGTGTGTGCAGTGTGTAGTTTTTTAAAAATATTTTCCCTTAATTTCTTTGGAATTGCCATTCGCATTCCTTTCAGAATACACCCATCTTGGACAGAAAATTCTTCTATGTTGTAATTCCTTGGCAAGACATATCCTGATTGTATGGCAAGGAGTATTTCACGAAACTCTTGGTCTTTGATCGTTTCTCTCCTTATGTCCTTGCTATTAATTGGCAGTTGTTCAATCTGGCTAATTTGAAAAATTCCGGTTTCGTCAAGTTCCATTGAATTACGTTCTTAGCTAGGAATTCGTGACAAATAGTCAGCGTTACCATGGAGTTGAGTTTGTCGGTAACGGATTTCGTAGTTAAAACTTGACAAAAAAATGGTGTAATGTAGTAAACGGATTGCATATGTTGCAGGAAGACCTTTTTGTGGATTGAAAATTCTACCAATGGTTGGTTGTCTGTTATTAGTATGATTTTTCTACCATAACAATAATGAAAAAACTGTTTCAGTCCCCATATGATCACTCCTGGGTTCTTGATTGTTAACCGAGTAACAGAGTATGCTACTGATTGTTTGATCTGGCTTGCTGAGTTACTGCTTTGAATCCTCAATTCTTATTTAGTAAGTGACTACTCCAGAATTATTGATTTTTGTTAACTAAGTAAAAAAAAGCTGCTCATTTCTTTTTGATTCCTGTTGATTGTGTAACTGACTCCTTAATTACTGATCCATATTACCTGAATAACTCCTGACTTCTTGATTCTTGTTGACTGAGTAACTGACTGCTTTTGAATTGCTGCTTCTTGTTCAATGGCTCATCAAGATTGCTCCTGAGTTCTTGATAGTTGTTAACCGAGTATGCTACTGATTGTTTGATCTGGCTTGCTGAGTTACTGCTTTGAATCCTTAATTATTTAGTAAGTGACTGCTCCAGAAATATTGATTTTTGTTAACTAAGTAAATAAAGCTGCTCATTGCTTCTTGATTCCTGTTGATTGTGTAACTGACTCTGCTTCTAAGTTCTTGATTCTTATCGACTGTGTAAGTGACTGCTTCTAAATGCTTGATTCTTGTTCACTGGGTAATTGGCACTGCCTCTGTATTCTTATTGACTGATTAACTTACTGGCACTGGCTCTGTATTCTTATTGATTGATTAACTTACTCTGCCCAAGAATTCTGGTTGGTCAATTAACTAATTCTGCTAAAAAAAATTCTTAATTTTTGTTGAAAGCTTAAATTCTTTATATGCTGGTTGATTTCTTGTGTGGAAGGTTTGCTTAACTTTATAAATTAGTTAATTAATTAAAATCAAGAATACAGAAGTAGAGTCAATTACACAGTTAACAAGATTTTAGGAGCAGATTCACTAATAAACTTATATCAATCCTTCATATAATTTTTAAAATCTTTGATACTGTCATAAAACGATGTCTAGTCAAGTATTTTGAGGACAATATCTTCTTCAAAAATACACAACTATGTCCTAAAAGCATCAGATCAACATCAACTGTCTATTTAAGTATGTTAGATGAAGTCTTAAAACAGATGTACAATAAAAATGACTATGTGTAATATAAATAAAACATTTAACGCAAGTATACATGAGGTTTTGCTTGCAAAGCTAAATTATTATGGAAAAATGGAAGGAATTTCAGAAATGTTGCTGAGGTATTATTTGGAGAATAGAAAGCAACTCGTGCACTGGAATGGACCAGTATACCGTCGTTGGCACTGCAATATATGCTATGTGAAAATAACCAGATTTTCAGCAGATGAAAAAATATGCGCTATTACGAGCAAATTAGGCCAATCTTAACAATTTTAAAGGAAAAAGTTTTTTGTTTATACAAGACGTAGTTTTCTTTTATAACTGAAAAATACTTTCAACAAATTGGCTTAAAAATTATTGTTTTATTGCTACAGTTGCACATAGCATATATTGATTGTCATTTTTGAACACATGTAGATATTACAATTGCTACATTTTTAAATTAGTTTTCTTGAATACTTGGTAGATATTAGGTATAGACTTAATAATAATTTAATACTTTATAAAGTTTTTTATTAAAATTAAAAGTAAAACACTGTCATGGTTTTGTTCCGGAAGCGAAGATCGTTGTGAAGTATTGTTGGTCACTTATGAGGAAGTGAATCATAAAATGGATGGTAATCCATTTCCATAACTTTTTTCAATTCCTGTAAATGCTCGAATTTGCTTTTGCTTTGTGCAATTGCCTCAAATGTAACCGCCCTGGTGTAATTTTGTTTGAAGTATGACACCTATTTCGAGTATTTATCATAGTTGACTTTAAATCTTTCCATGCATCGCCGTGATTTAATTTATATTTAATTTCTCCTGTTTGCAAATACAGCAAGCCACATATATCAATCACTTTTGCAGTAATATCTGGTTTGATACTTTTTAAATTATTTGGCATGTTTTCATTATCTAAAAAACAAGGTAAAGTCTCAGTTACAGACATTATAGGGGTGGTGATCTCGTGCTTGTCTCATTCAAGTAATGTAGTCTCTAGTGGCGTAAATGGGAGGTTTAAAATGAGCCTCCAAGGAGGAATGAATACAATCGGCCTCCATCATCGTATGGCCATGTTCCAATATTAGCTGTTCAATTGTAATTTCTAAATTTTGGGAAAGTCTTGACAGTGCACTTGAGAGCACCTTATTCCTATTCTGAGATCCACACCCATCCGATATCAAAACAATGTGATTATATTTTCTCTCATTTTGAGATATCTGTATATAATCAATTATACAACTGGTGAACTCACTGGCAGTTACACCACCATTGCATTCGTGCCAAACATACAAGTCGACAGTTCTATCAATAAGTACATAAACTGTGAAATTGTGGACTTGTAATTTCTGTTTGTAATAAATCGCAGATGCTTCTAATTTAGGTGCAAGTAAAACACTCTGCAAATCCATGGTTATAACAAGCTTCGCATCATTTGCAGATTCTTTAGCTTTTTTCTTAGCGTCTTCAGCTATATCTTTTTTCTTTACATGTATATTGTATGTATCTTCAGATACATTTCCAGTTTTCCATGAGTAGCAAAGATCGCTTTGATCCTTTCTCGGTTTATGAATAGCAATATTGTTTGCTTTCAATACTTTTCGTAAAAGTGTGCGTGATACAAATTGTTTTGTTTTGTTATTTTTTTCTCTTTGCAAAAATCCTTATACACCTTATAAATGTGTAGAGTCGATCTAAACACTGATTCAATGTAAATTTTCTTTGAACCACTACGACAATAGTGGCTTCGAACTTTAGGTAAATCATCAAGCCACTGTTGAAGTACCTCTTACTTCACTTTACTGTTATTATTGGTCTTAGTTGAGGAACTAATATTGTCATCTCGTGCGTTAGCAGCATTCACATCACCTTCATTTTCTTTCTTCTATTCGTTGACTATTCTCTATATTATTTGTTGTCCAACGTTCGAATGTATTTCTTCCTATGTCCAAGGTATTAAGCAGCATTGTTCTGCATACCATTATTTTTTCACCATTATCAGTAGGAAGAAAACAATCATGTGACTGTTTCTTACGATTCTGTACATTCTTTGTGCTCTTTGTTCTTCGTATAGGCACTCTTATTGTCAGTAGGCCTTTCAAATACGTTCCAGAAGTAATCAATTATTTTTATACGACTGGGTCCTAACATTAAACCACAGAGTAATGTTCTATTCGTTTTTTTTTTTCAGTGGTATTTGATTCTCCTGCCATCACGTACTTCATTGTGTTGTATTTCCCCACTTTTGGAACGAGTGTAACCTGTGTATCGTTCACCTTTCAGTCGTTTAGTCTTAGTTTCTTCCCTTTGAGTCTTTCTAGATCGTTTTATAACAGTTTTAATGGCAGATACACCCAGCTCCAATTGCAGATAGACGCCTCTCGCATCTTTCAATGTCAGATATATTAATCTTGTCTCTTTCGGTTGGATTTAAAAACATACTCTATTCTTTCATTGTTAAATCATCATCTATGTTTATTACTTCCTCATTTAGAATTGTACAATTACTTTCAATTTCTAGTTCATTTATTATATTACTGGGAAGTTGAAAAGGAACATCAATTGGTACTTCAAATAATAGTAATTCTTCTTCATTTTCAATATCATCTGTTAGAAACAAAAATGTTTAAAAATAATATTACAATATAATTTTTTAATTATGTAGGTACCTACCTTTATTTTGAACAGATTGTTTTATTAAATTATTCAAAGGTTCATTATCCCCATCAGAGAAATCACTAGAGTCTTGGTTGACAAAATTACTTTCTGAATTGGCTAAAATTTGTAAGATATTTTTCTCCCTCAGGGCTCGTCCGCGGCCTTGTCGCCCCGATAGCACTCCAACCTTTGGTTGATTGTGCATGTAAGATATTAGAAATTATTGAAATACTAAATGCGTGTTATGTATAAGACACCTCTGATTTCTTTATGTTCACTACATATCTGTCGATCGACGGAAACACAGCTGCCAGGGTATTCATTTAATGTATCATTTTGATTAAACTGCTCCGCATTACCTGAAATTGGGGTTTTACAAATTTGCATTCAGTATAATAATTATCAATACAGCATGCCATTCTTACTGTGATGGTCGTCCACTGCACTTCTTTTGATTATTATGTCTTTTTCCAAAGCTAATTGCAAAATTAACGCTGATCTCGCAGACATGATTTAAAAAGTTTTGGTAGTATTATTCACTATCACTAATTATCATAATTATATTCAATATTAGGATAAGTATTATTCACTACACTTCAGAATTGCACAATACCTACACCACATCACAACAAAACACAATGTTTTTACTGTTTTTAGAGGTTATAAAATAACTGCTATGTGCAAATAATGTGCAAATACGTATCAATTGGCAATGTGTAATATGTGCTATGTGTTACTTCTGCACATGCTATAGCATACATAGCAGATATTACAAAAGCATTTTATTTGTTTTCTGTGTAACTTGAACGCATAACATATATTTCCAACTGTAGAGCACATAGCATTAACTTGGAAAACACAATTAACTCCAAATGGCCTAAAATGCACATAGCATATATTGCAGTGCCAACGATGATACACTAAACAGTTCATCAAACTGGGAGGGGGGCTCATGGTTCAATCTCGGGTCAAGTCATGTTGATTTTATCTATGTCGATTTGTACCATCATATAAACAATGCATTTATATTTATATTGCAGACAAATGACACAGGTTTTACTGTCCAGGAAGCCTTATCTGTGAGGTAACATCAGATGGTAAAGTTCAATCTTGGTTTCGAATATATGAATAGGCGTAGCAAAAGTCACAAGGTGATAGTTTTAAACTGAGTTATGCCGGCCCTATATTCTATATTTACTATTATTTAACTGGTTCATTACTGTATTCTAAAGAAACCACAGTCCAAAATAAACCAAAATTGAGTCACCCTGAAATTGAACACTACCTTGTAACAATTTCTTTCTTCTTTAAGATGTAATCATACAGGACACTGTTGTGTATGGGTAAATGTTGAAAGTAAAATTCTAATATTGTTTTTGATTACAAAGTTACTAACGAAGCCATTACCTATGTCCGTGGCCAGATGACAAAATTCTCGAGGCCAATCAAATCAAACCAAAAAGTGACTATTTGAGTAAATTTGAAGGTAAAGTTAATCTGCAAATTTAAATTGAAAACATTGTGAATAAAATATAACACATGCCTACACTTTGTTATTGTAAGCAAATTAATTAAGCTACAAAAAAGTGTTTTTTCTGTGCATTGAATGATTTAAAACTTGAATAGTTAGAATAGTGGTTTTAAAACTTTTATGATCCTTTCTGTTATATGTAATTTTATGCCAAAAAAATTGATCAATTATTAGATAGTGAAAGGTATGACTTCAGTTATGTTTTATAATAATGTATTTTTATTTGAAGACAATGTTATAATGGTCTATCATTTAAAATATTTGCGTAATATAAGCCAAAATTTTATATTATATTATTTTGCTGGTGATTACATTTAATCAAAAAAGTGAATACTGACCATAAATATAATATTGTGTTGTACAAAAGTTTTTTTCATGTTAAAAGAAGTTCTACATAGTTATTGATTTTTATATACTTAAATCATTGTTGATGTCATATTTTTAAAAATGGTTAAGAAATGATTCTGTCTCTTTATAAATTAATTTTTATTTTCATATTCCAAATTGGCAGATAATACAGGCTTAGTAAAAAGTACAGAAAGGCACTTCTATTTCCTGAGATATTCGTTATTAAAAAAAATAATGTTTTAACAAAAGTTTTTCGACATGTTTTTTGTTACAAATTGGCCTTATTCAATTTTTCCTAGCATAAATAACTTCCTTGCTATGGTAATTAATTTTTTTTTTTTTTTAATAGAAAGTTATGTTTTTTTTTGCATTTTCGGAAAGAACGTCACTTTTTGATACAGCTCGCAGTCGTTTTGGGAGATGCGTGCGGCAATATCTGGATCAAGCTTTTGCAGAAAAGTGTTTGGGCGCGGTGGTACTCTTGAGTGGCCTGTTTACTCTCCTGATTTGACGCCATATGATTTTTTTCTTGATCAATTGAAGAATGGTGTCTACAAAGACAGGTCATTAAGTCGGAAAGACGTAAAAGCTTGAATGATTGGCGAAACAAGGTGAATTGTGTATTCCGGTTTAATGAATTGGATAAATTAAATGCATAAAAAAATAAACGTGAGTTCAATTGTGCATTGATAATAATGGACAACATTTTGCATTAGCTAATAATTATTATTGCTGTTTTATTTTATGGTAATAATTATTATTGCTGTTTTATTTTATGGTGCGGCGGAAACTCCTTAAGCTCCTTGCTCTTTGTCTGCTTTTGGCATGTGGAGGGAGGGGGGAGCGGTGTTACGTGACCCACCCGCCCTTGATGGTGCATGTATAAGGCAAACTTTCACTTTAACAACTAGATCTTCCAATTGCCTAATTTTTACCATCTCTTCTATTCTCCAAAAATTTGTTTACAATTAACATTTCTCTCACAAAGGCTAGCTCTAAATATTAGTCGTTAAATAATAAGTATCTTTGTTTATAATGCTGGTGATCTATTTTTACACTGTGGCATGTTACAAACACCAAGGACCGATTAGATCTTGCCAACCTGGAATTATTGGGTAAATTATTTTGCTTTGCAAAGTAAAGTACAAATAACAGTGTACACATTTTCTGCAGATACATGCTTGGTTTCATAAACCTCTAGTTAAATTTAATTAACATACTAAAGTTAGCAACAAACATTAAACTTATGACATTCTAAAAAGACAGAATTTAAAGAATATGGGAACCAACTACTTCAGATGTACACAGCACATTACCTGGGTGTAGCAGTCTTTTGTTCGTTTAAATTTTTAAAAATAAAGATAAATCCTCAAAACACCACTCTTGTAATGAATTGGAATGTGTCTTGTTGAAAACTGTAAGTAGGAAGACAATTAGACCCTCCATCCACAAAAACCAGTAAAATCTAAAGGAATCAGACAGCTGGTTCACTGAAAACAGGTTTAAACTAAATAAGGGAAAACTTAAGGTGCATGCCTCTAACAACACTCGTGACGACTTACCACTTACCAATAAAATTCTTAGGGGTTCACTTTCAAAGGGATCTAAAATAGGACACACATGTAAATATAGTTTGTAAGAAACTGTCAGACACTACTTTTTTTTCCTCAGGGCTCGTCCGCGGCCTTTCCGCCCCGATAGCACTGCAACCTTTGGTTGATTGTGCATACCCTTACTCCACCCATTCCAAAATCACTGTGCCTTGAACTAGTCTGCACAGCGATTGGTAGGGTGAAGTTTTATATTGCTCTGTCTCCGGTCTAGACTGACCGTAGATCAGTTGTCTTTTCCGGTCCAGAGCTTTACACTCGCACAAGATGTGCTGGGCTGATTCCTCCCCCTCGCTGCAGAGTCTACATGCGAGGTCTCCTTCGAACTGCCCCATTTTATGCAGGTGTTTCTTGACGGCCATGTGTCCCGTCAAGAGACCTGTTGTGTTTCTGAGATGTCCTCTGCTAAGATTTAGCAGCTCCACAGCTCTCTTTGAACTGGGTCCGTCAATTATTGACTTCCCATGTCTGAGCCCTGGACAGTCCGCACAGTACACCTTGTGTACATAAATGGTTCTGCTGACCCTCTCTTCGCGAGACTGTCAGCTTCTTCATTGCCTTTGACCCCGGAGTGACCCGGCACCCGGATGAGGGTCACCTCATTCTGCCCAGCCAGGTCGCTCGTCTCGTCTCTGCACTCACTCACCAGCCAGGAATTTACCCGTGGGCTACTTAGTGCCTTAAGGGCTGCCTGGCTGTCTGTGGCTATGAGGATCCGCTTGTTGGTGTAGCCCCTCCTGTTGTTCTCCCGCGCACAGTGCAGGATGGCGTACATTTCGGCCTGACACACTGTTGCATGGGCTCCGAGGGAAATACTATGACTTACCCTTGGTCCTTCTGAGTAAACACCTGCCCCTGTCTCACGCTCCCCGCCGGATCCGTCCATGAACCAGACGAGCGTGTCCCGTGGTATGCCCGGCGTCTCCTCCCGCCATGCCTCGCGGTCAGGGATTTCCACTGTAAAGTTGTTTTCCCTGCACATTCGCGGGCTTGCGAAGTCTGACCTCATTTCAAGCATGGGCTCCTTCACGATCTCCTGAATTTTGCAGTGGCCCCTGAAGCCTGTGTTGATCTTCAGTCTACCATTGCAGGCTAGTCTGTATAGTCCTAGCCTGGTCTCCCCCATAATAACTAAGTGTAGGGGGGCTACACTACTTGCCTAATAAGCAAACTCTTGAAAGTTTCTGTTTCAAAGCTGCAGTTATGGCATACTATGCAATAAGTTGAAAAATACTGCAGAAAAAGGAAGTTTGTTTTCTGGTGGGTTCCGGATACAGGGACAATTGCAGAAAACTTTTTAAAGAATGGGAATATTCACTATTGTTTCTGTTTATATTTGTATTGCGAATGTTCATAAACATGAGGCTGAATTTGCTACAAATTGTTGATCATTTCACAGTTCCAAGACTTAATTCCAACAGGCCATCAGTATACCACATCACTATGTTACGAAAGCAAACCAAAATAATACATTTAGTGTATGCAAGTTTTATCAAAACGTTCACATACTTTTACAGAGATGGATTTTTAAAATCGATGAGAGAATTACTTTTAGATAGGTCCCTGTATTCAGATGAATTGTTTTCATTGTTTTAAAACTTTATTTTTGTTTATAAATGTGCCATTATTTTGTGGTTTGTTATAAACAGATTGTTATTATGCTCTGCAAGGCAAGGTAATTTATATACTAATTATATATATATATATATATATATATATATATATATATATATATATATATATATATATATATATATATATATATCTATTATAAGAGGCTTGTCCTATTGTTTTTCTACATGCTCCCTGTTGCGATCAATGCATATTTGCATGCGATGTGGCATTTTCCGTGTGCCAGTGTCATAGCACTCTCCCACCATGCCGTGGAAGCAGCCTAAGACTTCTTCTTCCAACTCCTTGTCGATCTTGAAAGTCGTTCCACCCTGGTATCATTTCAACACAGAAAAGAGATAAAGAAATGATAATCAGTGTTGGGGCTAAGCCAGGGCTGCGGTGGGGTGGAGTGGTGAAGGTTCTTCAAAGTTTGACAGTAGCGTTTAGCATTTATTGTTGTTCCAGTAGGCATAAACCTGCACAACAATACCCCCTTCCTGTCCCAAAACACAGTCGCCATCACTTTGCTGGAGGCAATATTCGTTTGAACTTTTTCGACTTCGGCGAATTTGAATGCTGCCACTGGCGGGACTGTTCTTTAGTCTCTGGTCTCATCTAGGGTGCCCAGGTGTCGTCGCCAGTGACATTCGAATCCAAAATTCCTCGCCCTCTTGTGCATATAACTCGAGGAGATCACAGGGCGCTTGTCAATGGTAGTCTTACTGACATCAGGGATCAATTGGCACAGCTTTCTAATCGTCACCTTTGCCCTCTCCACTTTTAGAATCGTTTCCTCCGAAACCGATGGGCGTCCGGCACGCTGTTCATCATGGACGTCTGTAGTTCCGTCTTTAAACTCTCTACGCCATTTACGAACGTTTATGGTGTCCATGCACTCCACATAACTGACGATGAATTTCTATTCTTCTAAGGCATAGCGTCCTTAGCACACAAAAAACGAATCACAGAACGTAATTCACACTTGGCGGAAGCGGTGAGTGGAATCTCCATCGAGAACGGCTGTCAAACCAAGACTAAGCGTTGCAGACAGCTCAGAGCGACAGGGATTTGTAGGAGAGGAACGAAGCTACACGCTGCAGTGTTGCCGGATCGTGTGTAAAAGTGTTCCTGGCGATTCCAGCGCCTTGGAGACCTAATGTTACGGACACGCCTCGTATCTATTGACTAAACACTGTTCAGTTAACAAAAACGGTCCATCCCAAAAAAGTTGATTAATAAATTGAGCAAGAGACATATGCGAGATGAACTATGTGGCACAGAACTTAAGTGTATCCATGTCTAAGTAATGCAAAGGAGATGACTTGGACCATTAGCCCATCGACATTACGAATATTTACCTCAGCATAAAGAAACATCGAACAGAAATTGTAAAGATCGTAACTTATATACCCGGAAATGTAAACTAGCTTAATAAACATAGTTGATCAAACATCTTCTCTTTACTTAAGTTGCCTTATAAAAAGGTGAATAGTGTTAGCAAGCAATGCTGCTTTAAAGTGCCTTATTTAACTCAAAATATGTATTACACATTTCATACTTAGATGTTAGTAGACAATATTTGCAATAGCGTGGCCTTGAAAAGCAAAAGTAAATAGATATGGAGGTCGTAGCTTAGACAATACGTGCAATAGCGTGGTCTTGAAAAGCAAAACTAAATAGATATGGAGGTCGTAGCTTATTTAAGTCATAAATTCCAACATAACACCACTTTATGTTGAACTATCACCAATTTTTTTTTTTTTTTTTTTTTTAATTTCAACAACACACCACGAGGGCTTACAGCCTAAATACTATCGTACCGTGGGTGTCGACAAGGAGGAAAGAGGCAAATTTGTTAATTCTGGACTTAAAGGTTCGGAGGAGAAGGAAAAACATGCGCCGGCAACAAATTCCACAACTTGGAAGTCCTCGGGACAAAAGAGCGGGCATAACAAGATGTTCTATGTCTGGTGACCTGGACAGTAAAAGGGTGCATTCGCTCTGTTCCCCTGGTAGATCTGTTGGGGGCAGCAGGTGGAGGAACTATTGAAGAAAGCTCCTCTGAGCACTGCCCGTGCAGATATCTATAAAAAAGAGAGAGGTCACCAACGACACGTCGGTGAGCAAGGGATGGCAGCCTTTGGGTGAGGGTAGGGTCACCAATGAGACGTATAGCTCTCTTCTGAAAGGAGTCCAGGATAGCGAGTGTAGAAGCGGCAGCAGCACCCCAGATGTGGGAGCAGTATTCGAGGTTTGGCCTTATTTGTGAAGTATATAAGGTATAGAGATTAGCTGGTGAAAAGTATTTGCGAGCCCTAATTTCTTAGCAGCCGCTTCTGCAATTGATGTGACATGTTGGTGCCAATTGAGATTTCGATCCACAGAAATGCCAACAAGTGAAAAGGACTCATTACTTTGAATAACTTGGTTGTTCATTGTGATGATTCTAGGGCTGGTCTTTTATGAGAAAGAAAGCAAGACTAAGATTTGGTGGGGTTGAATTGTACAAGATTTCTACTTCCCCAATCTAATATTTTTTGGAGATCCACGGAGACAGAGCCCTCCATGTGTCTGGGATCCTCATCTAGTTGGGCCAAAGAGACAGGCTTAGAATATTGTATATTTGAGTGGAGGATGCTGTCGTCTGCGTAACTGTGAACTGGGTTGGATGTGCTAGAGAGGAGGTCATTGATGTAGAGAAGAAACAAAGTAGGGGCTAAAGCTGAACCTTGGGGAACTCCTGCATTAATTGGATATAGTTTAGAGGAATGGCCATCCACAACAATAGAAATGATCCGGTTGGAGAGGAAGTTTGCTGTCCAAGTACAGAGTTTTGGTGATAGGCCATAGGCCAGAAGTTTATTAAGCAGCGCTGCGTGCCAGACCTGGTCAAAGGCTTTGGATATGTCTAGAGCGACAATCTGGGATTCACCATGTAGCTCCATGGACTTGTTCCAAGAATGGGTGACAAGGGAAAGGAGGTTGGCAGTTAATCTGTGCTGGCGGAATCCATACTGCCTGTCGTGGATTAGACTATGTTTTTCAAGAAATTTTAGTAATTCGGTGTTTATATACTTTTCCATCACTTTAGAGATGACTGAAAAGAGAGAAATAGGCCTGTAGTTGCTAGAAAGCGCTTTGGATCCTTTCTTGGGGACGGGTTGTACTCGAGCAGTTTTCCAGTTACAAGGGAATATGCCTCTATTGTAAGATGTCTGAAACAGGCGAGTCAGGACAGAAGCAAGTTCTGGTGCGCATTTTTTTAAAACAATTGCTGGGATCTTGTCAAGGCCAGAGGCTTTCCTGTTATTAAGGGAAGAGAGCTTCTTTCATACCTTTTTAGTTTTGAAAATGATATCCGTCATTTTATGCGCGACATTGGGGACTGTTGGTGGTTGAACATTTGAAGGTGGGTTGAGAGTATAATTGCCGGAGAACAACGAGGCAAAAGGTACAGCCTTGCCCAGGGCAGTAGAAACAATTTCATCCCCTGAGACAAGAGGTGGGAACGTGCTCTTGCAGAAATTATTCCCAAGAGATTTAGCAAGAGTTCGGAAGGGTTTGCTGCCGTTGGAGCTTAAGAGGACTTTGTTTTTCATGTGGTTATTAAACGAGTTTTTTGCCTCAGAAAGAATGCGCACATAGCGGTTTCTTGTGTCGTTAAATACTTGACAGTTTTCTTGACTGGGATTGTGTAGAAGCGTTATGTGAGCTTTGGCCTTTTCAAGTCTGGCCTTGTCACAGGATTTAGAGAACCAGGGCTTTTGAGTGGCTGAAGAGGTTTTCTGTGTACGTGGAATAAATAATTCCATACCAGCTTGGATAATTTCGCTGACGTTTTGTGAGATATCAGAGGGGTCAGGATGAGAGAAGCAGACAGACGCCCATGGAAATGAGGAAAAGTAATCTCGCATTTCGTCACTCTAAAGGCTACATATGAGAATTATTGTCGTAAAACTTTAACCCACAAGAGGTGTTGAATACGCTCACTATTTTATTAATTGTGGCTGTGTTAACTTGGTGAAATTGTTCCATGCTATAAATACAACAGTAGGGGCTTTACAATATATTCCTATCTTCTCTGCAACTAACTGATGTTGCCATAGAGATAAAACCAGTTGCAGAGATGATAAGTTACTGTAAAGCCATAGGGAAAGCCACTGTATTTATATTTAGTATTTTACCATTATATACCCAAAACCTTTTAAATCATTTTAACATTAACCCACAAGAGATGCTGAATACGCTTACCATTTTATTAATTATTCTGGCTGCGGTAACTTGATGAAACTGTTCCATGTTATAAATACAAAAGTAGAGGCTTTACAATAACTTCCTATCTTCTCTACAACTAAGCTGATATGTTTCTGCCATCACACAATTTCTCATTATTAAAACCGCCCACAGCACAACAATTTCCTTTTGATTTAGGTAGTTTTCTAATCTATTAATCATTTTTCCTCATGCGAAACTTAAGCTAGCTTCAGATAGACTCAAATTGCAAAATCTATTTCTATTTCTCTTATATGGTATTTTATATCAAAACAAATTAGAATCTGTTTCTTTAACGTCAGTCTATTTCGTGACTATGGCCAATCACCGATGCCAGAGAACAGTTTCACCTCGCTGCTCTGGAAACTTTCTCTTTAACATGCTCAACATCAGATGGCACATGGAACCGACAGCTTTACACCTCCTCCGAATTGAGAAACGTGCAGACATTCAACTTGTTCAAATGCAATTCCACAGCCTCATTGATCATTTTACAATATGTACTGAAACGAGACGCTACTACTGGGATTCAAATCCAGAATCGGTGGTTTCTGAGGCACACGTTCTTACCAATCGACTACGAGGCTGCTAAATTACAATTGTCAAAGTAACATGTAATAGTTAATAAAAATAATAACAGATATTTCAACATAAGTAACTTCCTGCACGATGAATAGCATTTCTTATGATGAAAAAGATACAGATTCATTTTTTACTTGCATTTAAAAAAGTTTTAGTATGAGGTGTTTAATTTAGATGGTTTTCTTTTTTGTGCTACTAATATTAACTTACCCTGTTATCTCGATTTTATCTTTTTGTTTATTATGAGGAAATTTATTTTCAAATATTAATTCAGTAACATCGAAAAACTTAATTGTACTATGAAGGAAAATTTTTCCTAGATGATTATCATACTGGAAAAATAATGCATTTATTTAAAATTACGATTGATCAAATTTAGTTAATAAATACACAATTATTTGAATAAGGCTACTACCTTTAGAGGTTTGCTTAGTTATTATTATTAGCTTACTGTTAATTGTTGTTGTCGTTACTTGGTAAAACCGTTCCATACTAAATGTAGATGTGGGGACTTCTTCTCGGGCTTCACAAGTACTTAATTTCGTTTTTGCAACCTGTTTATGTCGCTAAAGGCGAAACCAGTTGCAGACAAGAAACAAGCACTTGTGAAGCCAGAGACAAAGTCTCTACATCTGTGTTTAATAACTTACTAATTTTGTTATTATTATTTTTTTGTCTTGCCAAACACTGTTGAAATCTTGTTTAAAGAGTGTAGCTCAGTGTTATATTTATTTAATGATTGCATAAATGTCTTATATGGCTAACTTAGTATACAAAAAAGCAACTAAAATTTATATAAAATTATGTGTAAGTAAATAATAACCTTCACAGTTGAACAAATGAATCTCATTTTAAAATTGTGTTCATTAATGAAATCGAAAAATTTTGTTGTGAAAAATTGTAATGTGTTGGTTAAAAATAAATTTTGATATCTATATTAATTTTAGAAAAAGTGAATTATTACATGAATTAAATATCTTAAGTATAATCTAATTAATAAAACAGTTTTTACCTGCATATTTGCTCCATTAGTTTGAATATTATGTAACAAAATGTCTAAGTCGAATTTATAAAGGCAATGATGATATTCAGCTTATGCAAAATGCATCTTTTCTAAAATTTATTGCTTGTTCTTAATTCTTGTATGTTTTTACCAATTACTTAACATTGTAATAGTTTTGAAGGTTTTTGTCAAAGTAAACGTTTCTAATGTCATCATTGTCAATGCTTAAAAAATTGTATTTGATGTGAGTGTAATAACTTTGATATTGAAATAGTTGAATTTCATAGTTAGCAATTTCGATTATTTGGAGTGATATATTTATAACATTTACACTCCCTATTTTCCCCAAGTACAAACGCTAGTACATAAACATATTGAGTGTTTATATAAGAATGTGTATATCAAGTTGCTTTTGTAATGTGTGTCTTTTTTCTATTGACGTAATTAATAGTATAGTCTAGCGATACCAATTCTCCTTTGGCTTTTGGGCTTCCGCATGCGCACTGAGTTACCGTGATAATTAACATTGTTCGCAACTCATTAGTTTTTTGCCATTCTAACGAAATAAAAGACCTCCCGGAGGTGCTGTTTACACACAATCCTGCCAACTAACCTTCCTGACCTGCCCTGACATCAGTTTGCCTAATTAAGAGCTAAAAGAAGGAAATGTATGTATTTATGTTATACTCACATGACCTTGATGTATGGCAGGGTTGTTTGATTAGGCAAACTGATGTCAGGGTAGGCCAGGAACGTCAGTTGGCAGGATTGTGTATAAACAGCCCAACTAGCAATTTGATGTTGTATTGTACTCATAAGAACGTTTATAAAACAGTTTTTATAAAACATGACTGTTCCTATAAACGTTTTGGTAACGTTTATACAACGCTTATAAGCGCAAACTGGGCGCAGGTTTATACAACACTTTAGTTTATTTTATAAGGGATGTGTAAGGTGTTATAGAATAGTTTCAGAAATGTTAACCGAGCTGTAAAAGAATATGATATACGTTTTTTTTTCTTCGACAACACACTACGAGGGCTTACAGCCTAAATACTATCGTACCGTGGGTGTCGACAAGGAGGAAAGAGGCAACTTGTTAATTCTGGACTTGAAGATTTGGAGGTTCGGAGGAGAAGGAAAAACATGTGCCGACAAAGAATTCCATAACTTGGAAGTCCTCGGGACAAAAGAGCGGGCATAACAAGATGTTCTATGTCTGGAGACCTGGACAGTAAAAGGGTGCATTCACTCTGTTCCCCTGGTAGATCTGTTGGTGGCAGCAGGTGGAGGAACTATGGAAGAAAGCTCCTCTGAGCAGTGCCCGTGCAGATATCTATAAAAGAGAGAGAGGTCACCAACGGCACGTCGGTAGGCAAGGGATGGCAGCCTTTGGGTGAGTGTAGGGTCACCGATGAGACATATAGCTCTCTTCTGAATGGAGTCCAGGATAGCGAGTGTAGAAGCGGCAGCGGCACCCCAGATGTGGGAGCAGTATTCGAGGTTTGGCCTTATTTGTGAAGTATAAAAGGTATAGAGATTAGCTGGTGAAAAGTATTTGCGAGCCCGGAAGAGGAAGCCTAATTTCTTAGCAGCCGATTCTGCAATTGAAGTGACATTTTGGTGCCAATTGAGACCTCGATCCACAGAGATGCCAACAAGTGAAAAAGACTTATTACTTTGGATAACGTGGTTGTTCATTGTGATGGGTCTAGGGCTGGTGTATCTCTTATGAGTAAGACAGCACGACTGAGTTTTGGTGGGGTTGAATTGTACAAGATTTCTACTTCCCCAGTCTAATATTCTTTGGAGATCCACGGAGACAGAATCATCCATGAGTCTGCGATCCTCATCTAGTTGGGCTAAAGAGACAGGCTTAGGATATTGTATATTTGAGTGGAGGGTGCTGTCGTCCACGTAGCTGTGAACTAGGTTGGATGTGCTAGAGAGGATGTCATTGATGTGGAGAAGAAACAAAGTAGGGGCTAAAGCTGAACCTTGAGGAACTCCTGCATTAATTGGATATAGTTTAGAGGAATGGCCATCCACAACAGAAATGCTCCGGTTGGAGAGGAAATTTGCTGTCCAGGTACAGAGTTTTGGTGGTAGACCATAGGCCGGGAGTTTATGAAATAGCGCTGCGTGCCAGACCTGGTCGAATGCTTTGGATATATCTAGAGCGACAATCTGGGATTCACCGTGTAGTTCCATAGACTTGTACCAAGAATGGGTGACAGAGGAAAGGAGGTCGGCAGTTGATCTGCGCTGACAGAATCCATACTGCCTATCGTGAATTAGACTGTGTTTTTCAAGAAATTTTAGTAATTCGGTGTTTATATACTTTTCCATCACTTTAGAGATGACTGAAAGGAGAGAAATAGGCCTGTAGTTGCTAGGAAGCGCTTTGGATCCTTTCTTGGGGACAGGTTGTACTCGAGCAGTTTTCCAGTTGCTAGGGAATATGCCTCTATTGTAAGATGTCTGAAACAGACGAGTCAGGACAGGAGCAAGTTCTGGTGCGCATTTTCTGAGAACAGTTGCTGGGATGTCGTCAAGGCCAGAGGCTTTCCTGGTATTAAGAGAAGAGAGCATCTTTCGTACCTTTTTAGTTTTGAAAGCGATATCCGTAATTTCAACGAGGCAAAAAGTTCAGCCTTGCCCAGGGCGGTAGAAACAATTTCATCCCCTGAGACAACAGGCGGGAACGTGCTCTTGCAGAAATTATTCCCAATAGATTTAGCAAGAGTCCAGAAGGGTTTGCTGCCGTTGGAGCTTAAGAGGACTTTGTTTTTGATGTGGTTATTAAACGAGTTTTTTGCCCGAGAAAGAATGTGGACATAGCGGTTTCTTGCGTCGTTAAATGCTTGACGGTTTTCTTGACTGGGATTGTGTAGAAGCGTTTTGTGAGCTTTGACCTTTTCAAGTCTGGCCTTGTCGCAGGATTTAGAGAACCAGGGCTTTTGAGTGGCTGAAAAGGTTTTCTGTGTACGTGGGATAAATAATTCCATGCCAGCTTGGATAATTTCAGTGACGTTTTGTGAGATATCAGAGGGGTCAGGATGAGAGAAGCAGACAGAAGCCCATGGAAATGAGGAAAAGTAATCCCGCATTTCGTCCCAGTTTGCGGAGTTGTAGTGCCAAACGATACGTGGGTGTGATGACTGTGTGACCTCGGGTTGCATTGTGCAGGTAGCAGTGACCATGCTGTGGTCTGAACGACCAAGGGGGGCGGTGACTGATATCTTGTAGCATTCAGGTTTTGTAGTACGAAGGAGATCCAAGGGATTTGAGCTGTGTGTTGGGATGCGAGAAAAGTAAGTAGGTTGCTGAACCATATTGGCTAAAGAATTGCTGATTGCAAAGGCCTCCGCTGCTCTCCCTTGTGGATCGGTTTTGGAAGATCCTAGCCATTCCTTATTATGGACATTGAAGTCACCAAGAATAGTTACCTCGGAGGAAGGATATTCAGTAATCAGATGGTCGATTTTTTCAGAAAGGTAGTCAAAGAGCTGGACAAAGTTGTTGTCAGAAGGTGACCGGTAAATGCAACAGATGAATTTAGTTGCAGCCCTGAGAGAGAGTTTTATCCATAGAATGTCTTTTCTTCCAGCTTCTAAATTGGGAAGTCTGGTGCATGGTAGATTGCTACGGACGTATGCGCACACGCCTTCATGCAATATAAAAGAAGTAAGGAGCTCATACCCCGGGAAATTAAGGTGATTAGTGGGTGTTTTGGCACTGATTTGGGTTTCGGTGAGAAAGAGGAGTTGGGGCCTATTAGCCTGGAGGAAATGGTGGACGGAGTTTAGGTTAGAATTTAGGCCACATATATTAGAGAAGGATATGTTAAATGTTGATGTTGGCGCCCCCTGTACACCCCTCTCCCGGAGATCCGAATGAGGGGTATTTTACTTCCGGAATCTTTTGTACAAGGAGGAGCCATCATCATTTTTGTTTATAATGGAAACCGACTCATACACCAGAACCGGAAACGTCCGTTGGAACTTCACCGGCCCCTTGATGCATGGGGTGGTACCTCCTCGGGCGTGAAAAATTCCTCTACTATCACGTAAAGGAAAATTCCACTACCACCTACTGAATGATATAGAATGCAAGCATTTGTCTTTGGCTCAAATGAAATAGAGGCTCGGAATACTCGATACTTATAAAACAGTTTTATAAGGAACAATAATAAAACTAAAAATCATTTACCATGGTGCCAGTTATAGAGCCTTAATAGAGTTACTATAAAACATGTTTTATTAGAATTTCTTTATGGTTTACTTTGCAACTTTTTGTTGCATAGTGCAATACCTATAAGAGTGATATGTCTTTTAAATGTTTTTGCTAGAACTATATAATCCTAAAATTGTTCTCTAATATTATGAAAGTAATATAAGTACTAAAATATGATGGCGTAAGAAATAATGTTAGTACGGTGTGAAAATTAAACTCAAAAAGTCTCCTTTTGGCTACCAGCAAGATGGATTTCACCTGCGAAGAAAAATTTTCTGTGTAAAATATGCTACATATACGATAAATTTTGAAGGGCCCTCGAAATAATGAATATTTCTGAAATTTGTAAAAATCAACTCGAAATTAAATTTTTCGTTTTTTCATTTTATTGACCTAAACCCATTCTGTTACACATTTCGCATGTTTTATATTCATATTATTATGTGAAAATTGTCAGGTCACAAATATTTCTATATTTATAAATTGATTTTTTTTTTCCGTTCAAGATGGCTACCAAACAAATACAGGAATTGCATAAAAACATAGCGTCCGCTTTATAAATCACTTTTATCACGACTGCAACCATCACAGAACTATTTTATCTCTTTAAGGCACTGCTACAAAACAGACGATATATTAAAAGCTGTAATATGAACAGACGTATTTAAACAAAAATAAAGTAGGCTTGGCATTGACTTTTATTGTCAATTTTAAAGTTTGGCTTTTACAGTAAAAGTAGCCATTGCCACCGATATTTGCCAGGTCTCTATGTATGCTTTACATTATTACTACATTTTTTCTCCCCATTCCTACAAGGGATCAAAAAGTTTTAGGATTTTGATATTTTCATTTTACTCTAATCCCCTGCAGTCAATAATAACAAAGCCAATTTCTTCACTTTAATTAATTTTAAGTCAGAAAATAATTTCGGATCTTAATGCGTGCACGTGCGTGTGTGAGGATGTGTATGTGCGCAGAATGATTTTGGAAACACAATAACGTTTGAAAGGTTTGAGCTAATAAGTTCATTTTTTGGTATAAGTTACATAGTGCTACAAATTGAATCATGACTACCACATAGCAGTGATAATTTATTCTTTTTAGAAAGACATTCTCATGGAAAGAATTTAGGGCCAATGAGTTGACCACAAAGAAAATATTTGTATTCCTGTACCCATAAACTTTTGAAACGTTGTATTACCCAAGTTTTATTGAAAAAGACAATTTCCACCAGATCACCCCTTATTTATCACCTACCTCCTGAAGTGATCTTGCCTAAAAACAATTCGAAGTGTTCTTTGTCGGGTGCTAACTGGGTACCAAATTTGAAAATGATACATCACTTCGTTCGAAAGTTATTTCACCTATTAACAGAGAGACCAACAGGCAAAAAAATTTCGTTCCAGAATCAAGTTTTCTATATGTTTTGAGACCTTTTACGCCGTTACCAAAAATATATATATACTGTGAGTGTGTACACACAAAAATTATTGAAATACATTTCTAAATCTGATAAACAACGGTTTCCTAATCTCGTTAACATGTTAGTCGCATGTTTAGAGGAAGACAAGAGACGATACGTTCAACTGTCAAACTCCATTAAAAACTCCACATGACATCATGCACGTGGTTCTGCGAAAACCATATAATTCATAGGTGTAATATCTCTACGTGTTGTATCATGATCATGGGTAACTAACCATTAACAACTATTTATGGCTAAGTACGGTGCTGTGCCCTAATATTTGGGCAAACTGATGATCATATTGACAGTGTGGCTTCAGATGGCGCAGTAAGAAGATTGTTACACAAACAGCGCTTATAGAGCTTTAAAATAATATGTTCCCCATTGCTGCTCTGAGAAAGACCTGCACGTAGCTCTATAACACATGGTGTATTTAATTGTTCTATAAAAGCATTTTAGGCAACACTTACACATCAGTAGAGTGCTGGCGTTAGCTGCGATATTTATGCAACATAAATGTAGTAGCAATGTGACTTAACCTCGAACCCAAATTGTTGTTTGTTGTGCTGCTTACTATGTAAAACACTACTAACATGTTTATTAACAAATTTGTTACTTTCTAAAATATTTTTATATTTATTGACTTTCCTTCGAAGAGCACCGTTTCTTTTTACCTGTTTCCATTTATTTATTGATTGCAAATTGGACATGTTTAGAAATTACACGCTACAGAATACACAACTTGCCACGAAATAAAAAATATATGACGGTGCTTCTTACAAAAGCTATAATATGTTTTATAAAGATCCCAGCGAACACACTTTTATGCAAAGGAATAATTTTGTACTATAATTGTTTTCTAAGTGCATTTTCCTCGTACATGTTTATATAAACAGAACCTGTACTTAATATTGGTGCCTTGAACACCTTGCCGAACTGCACATACATCTTCTTCTGGATGGAAAACTTTTACATCTTGTTTACTTAATTCAATGCTTTTACAGTATTCCACAATTTTAGCAACTGATAGATTCTTCTCACACAGTCGTTTTAACTGACATGCTTTTATGCCAATAACTAACATATCACTAATCATTTTATCGTCGTATGATTTTTTGCAAGTCTCATTGGAACATATGAATTCACGGAGCTGTGCCTGTTTTCTTAGGTCAGTCACAATTGATCCATGCTTTTCTTCACATCTTGCAACATGTTGTTAAAGGTAAAGCTTTCCATAGCGATAACTTTTTGGAATATAGTATCATCAAATTCTTTGAGAAGTTTTTCCAAGGTGGACTTCTTATCGTCGGGCTTGGTGTTATATAGGTGAATACCATTATCTCCAATGCAAGCAAGTACAGCTGTAATTTTTACTTGCTCACTGCTTTTTGACTTCTCAGTTGCCTTCATATATATCTAAAACTTTTGTTTCCATAGTGGCCAATCAGTGGCAGATGAAATTGATCCAGGTGGTTTAAACTCCATTATGATTGAAACACCCTTTACTTTTGTTTGCTTGATTTAATCCACATCTCACACCTTGTATTGGTCTTCTGGTGTGTCAGGGATGAAACTAGAATGTGACACACTAGCAGTATCACACACTCGCGCGCGCACACACACACCCACGCAGGCACACACATATTTAAACGAGTTTATTACATTATTATTCACAGGATCTCATATATCGGTTCCAGTTCTAACTTCTGACCAGAAGCTGTTGTCGTTTTCACTTGACCTTTGACAAGTAGCAGCTTTCTCCTTCTCATGTCCAATGTTGCCAACTATCTCTAACATAGCCATTGTGTTCTTAATTCACCATTTAGAAGTGATTTAACAGATTGCTAAAAAAATTAAACGGCACAATTCCCTTGACATACGTTCTTATGTAAACACTGCATATATTTTCTCGGAATACTTCTTGTCTCCAGCTTTAAATATATTGATAAACAGATCTAATAATTATTGTAGAAGGTTTATATATGTAAAATTTTATACTCGATATGAATATGTAATTTATACAGTTAACATATAGTTTTGGAGAAGCCAAAGAAATATTTTAAAGTGTACACTGCATAAATTTGTAATGCTTCATCGTATATTGTATATTGTCTATCTATTGTGAATTTGTTTGTAAAATAGACTAATAGAGTTGGTATAAGTATTGTTTTTGAGGTAAACGACCAATAAATAACAAAAGAAACGCTTGTACTTGTAAATGAAGCCAATTGTGATTTATTTTTAGTTGAATGCTTCTATGTTTTTATTTTTATTTTCATGGGACCATTGCACAAAAATTTATGTTTTAAAAAGTGTATGGATATATTGAAAAATATACAGCAGATGTTCCTCGAATTCCTTTTTGTGTTTAAAGAAATGTGTTTCTATTATTATCTAATTTATGACCTTATTGAAAATTTGTTAACTTACATTCTCACAAATTAACTTTTATGGGTTTCAAGTCAAATTTTTGTTTTTACATGCGCATTAATCTCGCCAACAGGACATAACAAAATTATCATTTTGTTCTTACGCATGCTATTATAAAAATTTGTGTTGATAAATATGCAGGAATGGTTGGGCAGCATAAAACTGGCCAGTATTGGGAATTGAAAGCTATATGCCATAGTTGCCAATCACAGAACAGTCCCTTCTTCAGAACAATGACTGCCTTGTGAAAATTTATTTGGATTCAGTCAATATATAGACAGAGGATGAAACTAGTTTTGATTTAGCCACCTTGCGGGTTATTAAATATACTCTATTTTGAGAATGATATATGCAAACAAGAAGACTTAATTAAATTTTCAACCAAATTTTTTCAAATTATTTCAAAGCTTGTAGTGAATTGCGACTGTACATATTTTGACATTCTTTAACTTTTCAGGGCATATTGCTAATGATTTGATCAATGTCTTCCTATGTTATATTGTCCCAAGCTAATCTAATCTCATGATGTAGACGCTGCTCATCCAATATGGAATAAGTATGCAACTGACAATACTGTACCTATCATATTCCATACTTATACTACTATAGGTGAGAAGTAATGTGGTCTTGCGGGCCATCATAGAAGAATGGTTATATTAGCTTCTTGGAAGAAGTACCTGGTAACTGCATGTGTATGTGACCCTGCAATATCTTGCTAGATAGTTAAGTTTACTAGTTGTTGAAGATGAGGCAACCCAAGTTGTAGAACTTTATCAATGTAGGACTGGACGTTTATATTTCTGGCAAAAGGTTAAACTAACCTAGTTACTATGGCACCCTGTACATAATTCACCTATTAAGTGCAGTCCATGCAAAATTGTGCGTGACACTTTTCTCTACATGTTTCGGGGTTTCTTCTACAATCTCCATTAGCCCACAAACAGAATTGTGTCATCACTAAAAAGACACGATCTCACTCTCAAGTTCCATTGAATTTGTTCTTTGTAGCTGCACACCGCTCTTTTCCAATTGTCCTGGTTGTGCCAAAATGGTGCCTAGAAGCATTCATTTAAAAACCGTTCTTTACTATGTATTTTGATTATTATTGGTATGACGTACTGGCTCTCATAAGAGCGAAATTAATATGTATCAACAATAATGATTTAAATAAGAATATATTACATTAGTTATATAATTTCCAAAGAAGAAGATTGCAACAGGGCTTGGCGATTTTTTTTAAATCTTTAATAGTTGTGGAGTGGTATCCAAGTATGAAGACATACTAGAAGTAGCTAGCAAGTTCCCTAGGTGTCGCCGCTGTAATACAGCTCAAGGTTCTCTCAAAAATTGGCTACCTTAGTGCCAGTTACTCGAATATATTTTGGTTATTATTGGTATGACACTAGTAGCGGCTCGTGCCTTAATGCATTGGGGGTGCGCAAGAAAAAAAAGTTCGGGGCGCAGCAAGTGCGTTATGGTAGTGAATTTTTATTAAATGCTTCAAATTTGAATAACTCAAGTTTCTACGAACTTAGAAAGTTGAATGTTGGTGTATAGTACGGTCTTACCCAGGGCAACATATCCACCAAATTTTATCAAAATAACGTTGTAATTTTCGGAGAAAAAATTTTTGTTCAAAGGAAAACTCAAAGTTTGAATAACTCAATTTTCCAAAAATGTAGAAAGTTGAATTTTAGTGTGTAGTAAGGTCTTTTACAAGGCAACATATCCACCAATTTTTGGAGAAAAAGATTTTTTTTAAACAAAACTCAAAATTTTCCCGGAAAACGTTATCCGATTTTCCTGAGTAACGAACTCGAAGTCATTAATAAAAGAAAGGCACTTGTCGAGTTTCATCGAAATCTGTTGCTTATTTTTTGAGTTATCGGTTGGATATATATATATATATATATATATATATATATATATATATATATATATATATATATATATATATATATATATATATATATATATATATATATATATAATGAAACTGATCCCGGATATGGGTTCTAGGGGTCCTAGTTCGCGCTCATTTGAAAAAAATTTTTGCAAAGTCTCTCCATCGATACCTCTTTATTAGTGAATTTTTTAAAATAAAAATTCACTAAAAATGAAGGGCTCGCGTATTTTTCCCCGAAAATGTCTTATAAAGAAACCTACTTACTAAACTTAATAATTATAAACTACTTACCAAGTTTTCCTCTAGTTAGTTATACGTTATAGTAGTTAAAAAGTTAACCTTTAAATTTAAAATATCCACTGAATTAATCACAGTATCACAATTATTTTGTCCACTTATTAAGCAACCCGAAGTAGTAACCATCATAATAATAATTGTCTTGTTAGAACATGTAAACAACAACGAAATGATCTAATTAAAAATCAATCCGACACGAAGACGAAAATTACTACGTAGTAGGTACACACGTTCTGCCAAAAGTCCACTACAAACTGAAGTGTGTAATTTTATAGCGCACAACAGATTGCTTATTCGGTCGTTTCATTCGCACTGAAGTATCGCATTAGGTGAGAGCACCGAAAAACACACACCGCCGCCCGAATATGGATAATAATGTATATAATGTCTGCAACGATTAACACTATACTTATTCTGATTCTGTATTAATGGCTGCCGATTCTCTACGATCCTCAATATACTAATTTTGTTTGTTGAATGCAGGAGGTAAAAAAGTAAATAAAAATTTATTAAAATATAGCATAGCAAAAATATTGTTTTTTACACGGCAGGCGGCAGTACGCGCGCACGGGCGCACTTATTGAGGAGCCGCCCCTGTATGACACACTGATGAGCTCTAATACTAATAAGAGCGAAACTACTATGTGTCTCCGATAATGATTGAATTATATCTATTCTTACAATATATATTACAGCAGCAGTGCCTCTGTAACGTGTACTGTATGATAACCCGGTACAGACCACCATCCAAACACCCAATAAGTTTAGTAGCACTCCAACCAACCAACCCTCTATTTGAAATTTCCTGAAAGTCTAGTTAAATATCTTGATCATCTTATTCTAATTGGGGATAAACAGCACGTCTTCTCACAGTCATTAATTGCTAGACGATGTTCTATACATAATAAAAGTAACATAATCTTTGTGCAAGTTAAAAATATATATCAAAGTCTGTTAACACGTTCATTGTCGATCACACGACTTCGAGTGATCCAGCGCTGCACCAACGTGGCCCATGACTGGACGTCGCGTGATGCACTCTGGTAATTTGATATTCATCATAGAATACTGGCCACTGTGTAAGAGCCTCAGGCTTCAGTGTGGACCTTCGGGGCAAGAATCAAGGTTTCGGGAAGCGAATGTGACCAGTGAAATCATGCGCTTGATTTGGTCGTAGCTGGTTTATAGGTTAGTGAAGCAGTGGCAGTTAGAGTGTTGTTTATTCCATATTTCGCTTCGCAGATTCATTGTTTTGCACAGTTTTTTGTTTTGTTTAGTAAACATTTGTCTTTGCTGTTCACAATGTGTGACCAACCAGGAACCTCCAGGGGCATAAAGAGGAAAAATGATGCTAAGTCTGAATGGATACAGAAAAAAACGTCCTTTGACTACATGTGAATTAGAATAACTTTTAGAGAATTCCGATCAAGATTTTGTTTTGACAAGTGATGATGATGAAGACTTCAAGTTGAGCGACGATAATGATCAAGATGAAGATGACACACTCAGGGGCAGAACGAATAAAGGACGGAGAAGCAGGAGAATTATGTGATAACAAATAACGGAAGACCGAGAAACATAAGTCCAACACCGCCTTTGCCACATCAAAATCACGGTCTTTCGACAAGGGGTTCAACTACAGAGTGCAGCACTGACAACAGCTCCATGAGACAAATACAATTTCTTCGCGAGTGTAAACTCCTTATAACGGTACATGAAGTTCCTATAGGTTTTTTAATATGTTTTATGATGAGAATTATCTAAAAATGATAGTCCAGTGTACAAACAAATACGCAGAAAACATGAAAAGTTCTAGTGAACTCACGGATTTCAAGGTGGAAAGAGTTCCCTCTAGAAGAGTTCAAGACTTTTCTGGGTCTGGTGCTACAAACTGGTACTGCAAAAATGAATCGTCTAACTGATTATTGGAAAGTTCACAGACTATATAAGTTGTGCTTGTCAAAATACATGTCACGTAACAGATTCTTTATTATTTTATGATGCTTACATTTCATGACTCCAGGACAAGAAGAGAACACTTCTGCATGTGTGAATAAATGTAAAAGAGTAATTGATCACTTCAATTCCACAATGAGTAAAATTTATTTCTCAAAAACCTATCTTTGGATTAATCAATGGTCCTGTGGCGAGGACGATTATTTTTCCGCCAATATATCAAAGGAAAAAGACACAAATACGGAATAAAATTATACGTACTTGCAGAGCCAGGCGGTCTTATTTTGAACGTGATGTATTCACTAGCACGGAAGATGAAACAGCAGGAAAAGGCCACACTGACAAAATTGTAGAGAAGTTATTGGCGGACAAATTAAATGCTGGACATTCCATATACATGGATAATTTTTATAATTCGTCCACACTAGCCAGCAAATTACTGATTCGACGAACCTATCGTACTGGTACGATAAATAAAAAACATAAAGACAACCCCAAAGCAATTATTTCTAAAAAAAAAATGAAGAAAGGTTAGAACATATCTCGATTTCGAAATGGAGTTCACATCGGGAAATGGCGAGATAAGAGAGAGATAAATTACATATCTACCGAGTTTGCTGATGAAATGCAAGAGATGAAAAAATTAATTCGAAAATCATTTTTGTCATAGACACAACACACAAAACACAATGATCCTCATTAGCATAAGGACAAAACTCAATATTAACGAGTTCCGGTACAAAAATCCCAGTATGTACCCTTAGTTCCACAATGAACCACTAAATGGTCATCTATAGTGCGAAATGTAGTTTATACTGGGATACAATAAAATTTATCCTGAACCTGAAAAATTAATTTACAGAAAGTTACTCGCCTTTTGAATTTATTAATCAATATACAAATTAATTTATATTATAAATGGTAAATCCTAAATCAACTGAAATCATATGAGCTGCTCCCTCTATGGCACTAGAGATATAGGGTCTGGCAACTTTAGCACATTGACTTCTTCTCAAATCATATCGATGTCTTCTCTTTTTTCAGGAATATGAATTCGTTCCATGGCAACTTCCTAAAGAAGCTGACGTTGAATTCATCGTCTTTAAGCTTTACAACGTGGCCAATGTAGTGTTTAACAGTTTTTTTGCATGGGTATTACATGATCACATAATCTTTATCATTGATATTCATGCTGTCAAAGTCTTCCATGTCACTGATATCTGCAGAATCATCAAAGCGCGGTTCAACATGCCTGTTGGAGGATGAAGAATTTTCATATATTTTTCTCTTCACTGATATTGCTTTCTGTAGCCTAATCTCGGCCTTTTCTTCTTTAATATTTTCTTATTAGTGATTTTTTATTTTTTTAAAATCACTAATAGAGAGGTATCGATAGTGAGACTTTGCAAAAAAAAATTCAAACGAGCGCGAACCACGACCTATACACACACACACACACACACACACACACACACACACACACACACACACACACACACACACACACACACACACACACACACACACACACACACACACACACACACACACACACACACACACACACACACACACACACACACACACACACACACACACACACACAACCGATAACCCAAAAAGTAATTATCCGATTTGGATGAAACTCGGCAATTACCTCTCTTTTATTAATAACTTGGATTAATTCGTTAGCCAGGAAAATCAGACAAGGTTTTCTGGGAAAATTTATAGTTTTCTGACGAAAAAAATTTGTATCTCCGAAAGTTACAAAGCTATTTTAATGAAATTTGGTGGATATGTTGACTTGGGAAAGACCTTACTACATACCAAAAATTCAACTTTCTAAGTTCATAGAAAATTGAGTTATTCAAATTTGAAGCATTTAATGAAAATTCGCTACCATAACGCACTTACTGCGTCCCGAACTTTTCAAACTTTGATTGTGTTGTTGTTCTATTTGATCTTGTAATTGGAGTGGTAGTTGGGATTGTGGACACTGCATTCTTTCCAGGCTTCCTTGCAGTTTTCACTCCGCTGCTCTTAAGATGATTTCCTACGGTAGTGTAATGCTGACCATATTTTTAGCCTTGGTGATACCTGAAGATGTAGCAATTGGGGAAGCTTCTCCTTCCATGTGTTACCCCCTTCAAAGAAAAAGCTTTAAGTACAAGATCCGTGGTATATTGTGATTGACCTCAGTTGGATATAGATCTGCTCAATGGTGAGGTCACAATTGCCTATAACACCCTACCCTAAAGTAGCCATCTATCAGATTGTCAAATTTATTAAGAGTAGCAGCACTTTTTAGGAGATTGACCGATCTTGATGTAGTTTGATACTCACGTTCTCTTCCTCTGTTTGCTTCGCACTGCCCAGAGTCCTATATTTGTGGGCTCTCCAGGCTAGTGCCAGGTTACATAGAAATTTAGATATCTAGATAATAGTCAGTAAAAATAATTGTTTGCGCTGGCGTCAAAAGAAACTAGATGCTAGGGAGGAATTTCTTTTCAATTAAACAGATATGTTAATGTAACAAAATGTTGAATTTATTCATTTAAATTAAATTTGGAATAGCGAATACAATGTAATAAAATGATTGATAAATCTCAAGTAAACATTGATAGCACACAAATAGAAATCAAACAAACAGCAAGAATTTCAAGAACAAGAAATTACTAATGTACATACATACGCCAAAACAATAAGATAAAGATAGTTGTATATTACTAAAATGTTACTGTTAATTACTTAGGGTACCGCTCAAAAACAAACACAAATGATTAGGTAAGTTACATGACGTTTGTCAATCAATTGCTAGGTTTTCTAGTGAATTAACTGGCCAGTTCTTTGAGTGAGGCTCCAAAAAAAAAAAAGAATATATAATCCTACGTGAAACACTAAGAGATATGAAAGAGAATGTATAGGTTAGATATTTTACAGACAAAATTTGCTAATTACAATTAAAAAAAATAAAAACTGTTTAAATTTACAAAATTGACAAAATCTTAGAGATTAAACAGGAAATGTATAGTTATGCTGACAGCACCTCCCTGACATTGTTTAAGCTCAAACTTGACTACGTGATTTTGAAAGTTCAGGTTATTAAAACTTCAGATGTTAGATTTCGCCATGAAAATTCTGCTGATTCAGAGAAAAGATTTGTTTAGACTCACCAGTCTTCCGGTATTAGGTTACCTGATGACCCTGTGAATATGCTTTCCAGGTGGGATCAATTATAAGTACCTGGCACAGATTCCAGACGCCAATAAGAGCGGAAAAGCTGGGAAGAACGACTGGGACTTCTCATCAGAGATTATTGGGCCGCTGGATGTTATTGCTCCAATACTACAAGACCATTTGACACCTATGTCGATGTTCTGAATTCGCTTGATGGGAACTTTGCGAATCGCAATTTAAACGTGAATTGTCTTAGGTAAAATTCACTACCAATTGACTTAAGGTTCGATAATAACCATGAATTATTTCTGATTACGTCAAGAAATCAACAGTTCGGAACAAAGGGCCACGAGTTAGCTCGCGTTTTTATGCTGAATACGATGATTAATTAAACTCGAAAATCACTTGAATTACTCTGTATAATCACTGACAATAATTATTAGGTAGTACAGATAACAGAAAGAACATTACAACCCCGTTTTAAGATAATTTAATAGCCACAGAAACTGACGAGTGTTCACTCTGTGAACGCTCAGCAGAGAGTCCTCGCTAATGTGTCGGGTTCTGCAACTCCTACTCGCTGCACGCAAATTTTCTTACCGTGACCGTTGCTGGATGTGCGCGAGCTCTCTCTAGCCTCCATTCTTCGAATGAGGTAAAACGAGACCTCCAATCGGTAGTAAAGTCACGACGTCTCACCTCCCGTGTCCACAGTTGAAGGTTTTGCCGGCAATTCTCTGCAACGTTTCCAACCGTCTTTCTTGGGTGAGATCACTGGAAAATTACAGATAAACAATATTTTGTTTTCGAATATTTCTAACGTGTATTTCAAATGCTTACTTCGTTCCTGGAAATATTTGTTCAGTAATAATGCGAGGTAGTTTCCCATGGCAAACATATATTGAATTTTAACGTACAAATTAGAAATGCAGTAAAGGGGTTTACGGTACTTGATGATTTAGCGACTTTTAATTAAGATAATTTTGAATTTAAAACATGAATTGCCTTACAGATATTGGATTGTCGGCTATTAATTAATCTTACGGGTTTATTTTGAATAATTAAAGCAGTAACGAAACGCAATCATTACACATGTTTTCTGAGTTGGATGAGATTCACCGTTAATATGATTAGTAGTAGGAGAATCACTGACATGCAGTCTATCAATAACCAAAAAGACATGTAGTTGGTTTATTGAAAGATTTTAGAATTAAAAAGTAAAATTCCAATCTTTTGCAATTTTTAAATTATATTCAGTGAAGTCGGTGCTCGAGAAAATGCCTGCCCAATCATACTTGCAATGTCATAGATAGAGGTATTTCATTAACCAAGTTAGCGTCATCAGAGGTCCCCTGTGGGTCCAGGGACTAACTAAAAGAATAGGCACAAGGTAACACCTGCCTGTCGTAAAAGGCGAGTAATTGGAATGAAACACTGGCGGGGGTCTTGTCCAGGTGGGCCTGGAGGGAGGCGGATATCTCTGGGGAGTGATGTACACCCAGATTTTGAGGCCTCCACTCTGGGCTTAGAAATGGACGGTTGCCCGCGTTTGGTTGTTACTCGGGAGCGGGCTTCCGGATGGGTGCCGCCTCGGGTTGAGTGCTGGCGGGTGTCGTGTGTCTAGACGACCCAGAGGGGGTTGACAACTCTGATGAGTGGTAAACACCCGGAGTTTGAGGCCCCAACTGTGTGCTTCGGAACGGACGAACGGCCTCGCTTGTGCGATGCTCGGGGGCGGGTTCGATTGGATGTCGCCTTGAGTCTAGCACTAGTGGGTGTCGGGTCTAGACGAACCCGGAGGAGAGCTGAGATCTTTAGGGGTGGAATACAACTAACGGTTGAGGCCTCTTCTGTGAGCTTCGAAACAGACAAACGACGTATGCTGCTCGGATGCGGGACTTCATGATACTGCCCCGAGTCAAACACTCGGATGTCTGGTCCAGACGAACTCGGAGAGAGGTTATCTCTCTTTGAGCTTTGAGACGGGCAAGCGACTTTGCTCAGATGGAAATACATCTGTCAAACAAAGTTTCATCTCTCAGGTGTCGTCTCCTGTCGGAAGCTCGATTTGTTGGGTGAAATTTAAGCTAACCCTGGCAGATGTTGGGCCTGGACGAACCCAGAGGTGGCTGGGGTCTCTAGGGGTGGATTACACCTGGAGACTTGGGCCTACTCTGTGAGCATCGATACAGGTTAACGACCCCGCCTAGATGCTGCTCGAGGGTGGGACTTCATGATACCGCCTCGAGTCAATGAAACACTGGCGGGGGTCTGGTGCAGGTGAGGCTGGCGGGAGGCGGACATCTCTGGGGAGTGATATGCACCCGGAGTTTGACGCCTTCACTGTGGCCTCAGAGACTGACAATTGGCATCGCTTGGTTGTTACTCGGGAGCGAGGTTCCAGATGATACCGCCCTAGATTGAGCCCTGTCGTGTGTCCAGACGTCCCGGGGGGCTCTGATCTCTGATGAGTGGTAAACACCTGGAGTTTGGAGCCCATACTGTGTGCTACGAAACAGACGGACGGCCTCGCTAGAGTGATGCTCAGGTGCAGGACTCGATGGGATGTTGCCTTTAGTCTAACACTGTTAGGTGTCAGGTTTAGACGAGCCTGAGGGGAGCTGAGAGCCTGAGAGTGAAAATTGGCTTGAAGCCATGTTGTTTGTCAAAATTAAATCTCTTATAGACCCTCTTATGTATTTTTATACAGGATGGCACTCGGGAACCTAGTATTTTTGAAATAATAATAAAAATCCTATTTTTCACCACAAAAAAAAAACATTTTTATTAGAGAATTACATTTGTGAAAATATAGCATTTATGATACACTAAGAGCGAAAAATGACGTCCTGCAAGTGTCGCCCATTTTCGTTGATGCACTGTTGCAGCCTTTCAGCGAAACTGCCTTCCAATCTTTGCAGTAGGTCTGATTTTTTCACAACAGCTAATTTGTACAGATGGTAACGTAAGTCTCTGTGCAAAAACTGTAGTCCGGTTCATTCCAAGTTCGGCGGAATACCTTGGATTACTTTTATTAAGGTTTATAAAAGCGTAATTTTTTACAGAGGTCAATAATGACATACTTTTCTTTAAACCTCAAATGAAAGGAATTTGTAGGACACCTATATAGTATCATGTTAAAAACATTATATATGATATTATACGGTCGCTTTAACACCCTGCTTCCGATAGGAGTTCCTAGCATTATTTATTATTGATATATTTGCCCTAAAGCAGTTGTTTTATTATTTATAAAGTTTTTTATTTATTTAATGTGTATATTCCTAACTTGATTGTATTTTTTAATGAGTTATTTATATGGAAAGTTTAATTATTGTTGTTGCAAAGTGCCTTCTCATATTTTAATTGTTTATTTATTATGATGTTATCACTTTATTTATCGAATTGTAATCCAATACATATATTGTGCACCGTCCTTTATCATGTATAATATTGATATTATTGATTACAAATAAAGTCATTGTAAATAGTAAGTTTGTTGTTTTAAGTTTCCTATGTTATTAGTGAATTTTTATTTTAAAAAATTCACTAATAGAGAGGTATCGATGGTGAGACTTTGCAAAAAAAAAATTCAAATGAGTGCGAACTAGGACCCCTAGAACCCATATCCGGGGTCAGTTTAAATTTTTATATGTTTATACACACACACACACACAAATATATATATATATATATATATATATATATATATATATATATATATATATATATATATATATATATATATATATATATATATATATTTGTGTGTGTGTATGTATCCCTCCGATAACTCAAAAAATAATTAACTCATTTTGAGTTTTTTTTTCAAAAAAAAATTTTTCTCTGAAAATAACAAAGCTGCTCTAATGAAATTTACTATATATGTTGCCTTGGGAGAGACCTTACTACGTACCTAAACTCAACTTTCTAAGTTTATAGAAAATTGAGTTATTCAAATTTTAAATTTTCTTTCAAAAAAATTTTTTTCTCCGAAAATTACAAAGTTATTTTAATGAAATTTGGTGGATATTTTGCTCTATGAAATACCTTGCTACATACCAAAATTAAACTTTCTAAGTTTATAGAAAATTGAGTTATTCAAATTTGAAGCATTTAATAAAAATTCACTACCATAACGCACTTGCTGCGTCCCGATTTTTTTTTATCATCAGTAGATCCAGGTGTCATTTGTAATTGAGTACATGTCAGATCAATAAACTAATTATCTTTATTGCGGTAGCGGCTCCTGCCTTAATGCATTGGGGGTGCGCAAGAAAAAAAGTTCGGGACGCAGCAAGTGCGTTATGGTAGTGAACTTTTATTAAATGCTTCAAATTTGAATAACTCAAGTTTCTACGAACTTAGAAAGTTAAATTTTGGTGTATAGTAGGGTCTTACCCAGGGCAATATATCCACCAAATTTCATCAAAATAACTTTGTAATTTTCGGAGAAAAACATTTTTTTCGAAAGAAAACTCAAAATTTGAAAAACTTAATTTTATATAAACTTAGAAAGTTGAATTTTGGTACGTAGTAAAGTCTTTATCAAGGCAATATATCCACCAAATTTCATTAAAATAACTTTGTAATTTTCTGATAAAAAAAAATTTCGAAAGAAAACTCCAAATTTGAAAAACTTAATTTTCTATAAACTTAGAATGTTGAATTTTGGTGTATAGTAGGGTCTTATCCAGGGCAACATATCCACCGAATTTCATTAAAATAACTTGGTAATTTTCGTATAAAAATTTTAACTGGCCCCGGATATGGGTTCTAAGGGTCCCAGTTCGCGCTCATTTGAAAAAATCTTTGCAAAGTCTCACCATCAATACCTCTATTAGTGAATTTTTTTCATAAAAATTCACTAAAAAAACCTACTTAATAAACTTAATAATTATTAAGTCCTTGCCAAGTTTTCCTCTAGTAGTTAAAAAGTCCCTTAAAAAGTTAACCTTTAAATTTATAATATTATCCACTGAATTAATCACAGAGTCACAATTATTTTGTCCACTTATTAAGCAACCCGAAGTAGTGGCCATCATAATAATAATAATAATAATAATTGTCTTGTTAAAACATGTAAACAACAACGAAATGGTCTAATTAAAAATCAATCCGACGTGAAGACGAAAATTACTAGGTAGTAGGTACACACGCTCTGCCAAAAGTCCACTACAAACTGAAGTGTGTAATTTTATAGCGCACAACAGATTGCTTATTTGGTCGTTTTCAACGATGATCAGTGATCATTTCCCACTGAAGTATCGCATTTCCTGGAGAGCGCCGAAAAATACACACCGCCGCCTGACTGCTTTATATGGATATGGATGTATATAACGTCTACAACGATTGACACTATACTTATGACTTATTCTGATTCTGTATTCCTCGATATACTAATTTTGTTTGTTGAATGCAGGAGGTAAAAAAGTAAATAAAAATTTATTAAAATATAGCATAGCAAAAATATTTTTTTTCCACAGCAGGCGGCAATGCGCGCGCACGGGCTCACTTATTGAGGAGCCGCCCCTGTTTTATTGTAAGGTAAAATATTAATTGTATTTTTAGTAAGCTAATAAGCTGTTTCTGTTAATTTTTGTGAATCAAAGGATCGTGTAATTTTTGTTTTGTTTAATAAATTGTAATTATAGCCAGCCATCAGTCTGGTGCTTAATGATTTCTTGTACACAACGACGTGGATGTTGTTGCTTCCCGCAGGGTCAGCAGTCAGCACATTCAAAGTCTGATAGTCTATGTGATCTGCAAATGCTGCATACTGACTTATAAATATAACGGTTTGTTAAGTAATAATAATAAAAATAATATTCTTTATTCAAGTTTAATGGATAAAAGGGTAAATAAATGAATTTAATGCATAAACGGGTAAATAAATAAATCACAAGGCATGTACAGGGTGGCTCAAATTCGAGCCTCATCATTGGGATCTCGGAAACTGTAAGAGATACAAATTTGATGGTCAGCAAAATGCAGTTTAGAAAATTAGAAATTTCCAAATACTTCCGGTGATAATCAGAAAAAAACAAAAACTCATAAAATCTGTTTTATTTTTTTCTGGCGTTATTTGAAAAGATTTAACAAAATGAATCACACTTCATCAAGGTTACTTTTCCTCTCCTACAAGATGGAATTTTCAAATTTGAAATCCTATGTTTCGTCTTTCAGAAACCCATCATCAACTCCATTTTTTCAAATACGGCCCTGGATTTTTTATTTCATATTTTCTTACCTTCGGACTACCTTAAAACAATGCCTCATCACAACTTTTGAATTTCAAACGTTTTGATAACAAAAAATGACATTTTCAGTATTTCTTGAAAATATTTAATGCTTACTTAACTTTTAAAATGGACAAATTAAAAAACAAACCTAAAGTAAATGCTTGAATAAGCCCTCTTGGACTTCTATGCATTTTCGCACACGTCTTCGCAGATTGTTCGTAACAGCCCGGTGGATTATTCTTCCTCTTGCTCGTAGAGTTGTGAATTCTAACACTAACTTTTGGCGCAAAATGTTTATATCATTCGGAAAAGTATCATTGAATAAGCGATTTTTCAAGAATCCTAATAAAAATTATCCAGCGGGGACAAATCTTAGTTTCCAATCCATTGATTGGGAAATGTTTCATTAAGAAACTCGGTTACTGCCCTTCCATTATGGGGTAGTGCACCATCCTCTTGCCACCACAGCTGCTGCAGCATATTCAACGGTTCATCTTCAAGCGCATCGAATAATTATGGATTAAATTAAGATAAAGTTCAGTATTTAAGTTTCCATCATAAATAATTGGCGCTAAGATTTTGGTTCGATACATTCCAACCCAAACATTGAATGATTTTCGTCCCTGTCTTCGAACTTGCCGATTTTGGTATGGATTTTCTACTGCATAATAATGCTCATTGTTTCTGTTAAAAAGGCCGCTTGTGAAAAAATTACATTCATCTGTCCAGATGATTTTATTTAAGAAATCATCATCTTGTTGCATTTTTCCATCAAGCCAATTGCAGAATTCAAGCCTTCTGTCCCTGTCTCCTGGTCTTAGTTCTTGGCAAACATGAAGTTTCTAAGGATGATACTTATGTTTGTTGAAAACCCTCTGAATTCAGCTTCTAGTCATATTCAGTTCTGAAGCAAATTGCCATGTTGAACCACGAGAATGTTCCGTAACCTTTAACAAAACGTTTTGGTGAAATATCTTACACATGTTATCACAAAATATTATAGTAATAAAAGATTGCATAGCATCATTTTATAACGATACTTACAGCATTTAAAACAGCTTCTTCATCTTCAGCTTCCATTCGTTGGGCGTACGAATTTCTAGGTTTACCAAAACTACCAACGAGACCTAAATTTCTGCCCAAATTGTTAAAAAAATGAATAATGGGGTTGTGGACGCTCGGGGTATTGCTCTAAATACCGTTCACATGAAATGTGCGAGTTTCTGTTATTACTATAATAAATCCGAAGCATATCACTTTTCTCGAAATTGGAAAACACCATTTTTGCTCTTAATGTTTATTTTGAAAGTTAAATTGTCAAAAATTCTATTATCATATTATGACAAGCAAGTTTGATATTTCTGAATATCAAAGCCGCCGAGCTGAACGAACAGACATGGCATTGGATTGAACTTAAAATATTTGACTCATAATCATAAATTCGGGTTCATCTTTACCTACCTAATCAAATTATATTATTCAAGAAATATTTTGTTTCAAAAGCAGAGTCGTATTAAATATTTTCAAGAAAGACGGAAAATGTCATTTTTTTATTATCAAAACGTTTGAAATTCAAAAGTTGTGATGAGGCATTGTTTTGAGGTAGTCCAGAGGTAACAAAATATGAAATCAAAAATCCAGGGCCGTATTTGAAAAAATTGAGTTGATGGTTTCTGAAAGACGAAACATCGGATTTCACATTTGAAAATTCCATCTTGTAGGAGAGGAAAAGTAACCTTGATGAGGTGTGATTCGTTTTGTTATTCTTTTCAAATAACGCCAGAAGAAAATAAAACAAATTTTATGAGTATTCGGTTTTTTCCGATTATCACCGGAATTTTCTAATTTTCTAAACTGCATTTTGCTGAGCATCAAATTACGGAACTTTGCCATAATTTAACCGACGTTGTATCTCTTACAGTGTCTGAGATACCAATGATGAGGCTCAAATTTGAGCCACCCTGTACATATATGGTATAACAATTAATATAGGAATATAATAAATTCATAATGTGACAAAATATACAATCGCTCAAAGTGTTTATAGATTAAAGAGGTTGCATGGTAACTCTCGACCATTCAGAGATGAAAGGAGTGTATGTCACAGTAAGGCACAGAAAGCATAGAGAATGGGGGACACGTGTTGGGTATAAAAATACTTGTGCTAATACTTATGCAATTCTTTGTAATAAATGTACTGGATGGTTCCAAATTAAGTGTGTTAACATAACAACTACAAAATTTAAACATTTGAAAAACGAATTTAAAAATTGCAGCGGTGAGAGGTGGAAATGTATACCAAGTAAAAGTGAGTCGAATTCAGCAATGCAAGGGATAAAAACACCGAAAGTCATTGTCCAGAGTGCTTCAAGCTGTACAGATGACACTAAAGACATCACATTAAATGATGTGATGAATAAGCTCAATGAGACGTGAAATACTCTGATCTAATGAGCAAATATAAAGACGAAGTGCAGATAAACGAACATCTAAACAGTGAATTGGAATTGGCACAGAAGCGATTGGATAAGGCAATGAATGATGATGAACAGTTCAGAAGAAATAAAACCGCAATCATAATAGGTATTACTAAGACAGATCCCAATGAAAACGTGAGGGATATCGTCGAACACATAACTGAAGTGATGGAAGAATTCGGTAGGATATACCGTTTTCGAGAAAAATGGAGTTATAATTGTTTGTTCACTAATGACGCACAAGTATTAATTTACATTCTTAAACTGAAAGTTTACGTTACTATGGATACAGCAAAAGTTGCCAACACCAGTTTAAATTGTCAAACAATAAATTGCAGAAAGTTTTATTAAATAAAAGAGAATAAGGAACATTTTTACTTAAGTTTGTGGATACAATGGATTGATATAAAATATTGAACAGAGATGGAAAAGAACATTTATTAAATTAAGAAATTATTAAACACTATAGCAGATACTCAAATTGTGCCCCATTTACTTCTACACACAAAGCTGTGCATCGCAGAAAAAATGGTCTTGCTCTAAACAAAACTCCGATATCTTCTCTAACCAGATTTTACTCTTCCACAATTCGTGTCCATAGTTCCTGCAGAGTTCGTACTGGTGTCACATAAACTGTACTTTTCATAAATCCCCAAAAATAAAAATGTAAAATATTTAAGTTGGGTGATGTGACAGGCCAATTTGCAGGTGCATCTTGACCATGACCAATCGAGGGCCCAGCAAACTCCTTAAGAAATTGCTGCACGGGTTGAGCATAATGTGGGTCGTGCATAAACTACATATCTCTCCTAACATTCAAAGGCAAATCTTCTAATAGGCCAGGCAATCATTTTCTGAAAAATTTAGATGCTGAACCCCATTTAAGGGTGGAGGTAGCTCAACAGGTCCTAACAAATGATCACCGACAATTCCAGCCCACACATTGATGGAAAATTTATATTAGGAATGGGTCACAATGGTTGCTTTTGGATTAGCGTCACTCCATTCATTGCTGTTATGTAAATTTAGTACTCCATTTTTTGTGAAACAGGATTCGTCAGTAAATAAGAGTGTGTCGCAGAAGGTATTATTTTCTTTCAGTTTGTTCCTGATCCAATCACAGAAACATATTTTGGCATTGTTATCTTGGGGCAAAAGTTCATGTACTCGAGTTAGATGGTAGTAGCTGCTGTTCTTTTAATACGTTGTAGACTGTAGACTTCGAAACATTCACTTCATCAGCAATCCTTCTTACGCTTGTATGAATTTTCTTCACACGCGTTTAAAACAGCTTCTTCCATATCTGCAGTCCTTGCAGATCGTTGACGAGCATGCTCAGTGGTATAAGGTAGGTACCCTTTCCGCTAAACCTTCAGTCAATTGCCGCAATAGTACTGTGGTAAGGAACTTGTCGACCAGGAAACTTTTCAGCATATCACCTTGCAGACTAAAGAATTACATCCACACTCTCCATATACTAAATGCATGTCAGCCAATTCATTTAAACTATACTAATTATACGACATAATGTCGAATAACTGAAGCAAAAAATAATATTGTTTGACAAGTTATGGTCATTTAAACTGCTGTTGACAACTTTTGCTGTATCCATAGTAACGTAAACTTTCAGTTTAAAAATCTAAATTAATACTTGGGTTTTCTCGAAAACTGTACGTCCTATGGCAATTCTACCAGTATCACTTATTTTTGTATTAGTCTTTGAATTTTTTACAACCGTTGGAAAATTTCAGAAATTTTGACTTTTAACATATTTTTTTCTAAATTATAACCCTCACAGTGCCCCAACGCGCGCTACTGCTTTATATAATAAATCGGATCTTGCGTTTTTCTTTAGCTGCTGTTAATACAAGGTGTCCCACGTAGACCTTCCATTAGCCGTTTCTGGAGTACGGCTCACAATTTAATTCTGAAAATTCACGCACGCGGGTTTCTCAAAATTTCCATATCAATGAAAATATTGACCTTAGTATGGGACTTCCGGTTATACCGGAAGTAGACGTCAACTTTCTTATTTCAAATGGAAGATAGTGTTTTGTATTATAGATCTAGATTGCTCGTCAAATTTTATGGTAGGTTTCACTAACATGTTATGTCATTTTTCTCACCCATTTTCGAGATATTTGACTTTTTTCAAAAATTTCTTTAAAAACATTGTCACATTTACACACCTGTATCTCTTTTATTTTTCAACCTGAAGAGTTGAAATTTTAAAATGCAAATTCTAAAATGCCACAAAATATTTGTAATTTACTAAAGCTAGTACAAGTTAGACAGACAACTCTCTTATTTTGAATAGAACACCCTATATTTTATAACATTAGTTCATGTACTTTCTATTGTTCTGCCGATTGGTATCAGCATTCCCTATACCTAAGTCCCACCGATTTAAAGATATTTGAAAATTATTTGCGATAAGAAATAATTATTAGTCAGTTTATCAGGTTGCCTAGTAGATGAACATTTTAAACGCCATCTTCCGACATAAGTAAAATATGCGACGACTTTTGAATATAACTTTTATTTACGAGGAGTATAATCGAATTATTAACAGATGTCGTGTGGTTGCAAAGATATTTCCACATAAACACAGATCAACTTGTTACATGATCAGAATACTACTAAAAAATTTCTATGAAGGGAGTGTTTCGTCCAAAATTTCATAAGAGTAAAGCATTATTAGGGAACAAAGAGATTTGTGTGTTATCACTTCACAATAAATGTTCAAAATTTGCACCGTTCACTTCGAGGCTCTTTTAATTATGGTACCCGTGGCTCGAGAAAGGATATCCTGCTCCACTGCGTTGAAGGCCTCTAATACTCTAGCTATCATATCTTGTTTTGTAGTAGGTGGTTCCTGGTAAACTTTGTTCTTAATACACGCCCAGATACTAACATCTAGTGGAGTGAAGTCTGGTGAGCGGACCGGCCAACGATGAGGACCACCGTTAGCTATCCCTCTGTCTTCAAATGTTTCCTGGAGTAGGTCACTTACTATCTGTGAGTTGTGTGGTGGAGCTCCATACTGTTGATACCAAACTTCTGCAGCTTCGTGTTCATGCAAGGAGTTCAGCGCTGGTATTATTACTTGCTGCAGAATGCAACAATATCCAGGACCTGTGAATAAAGCACGTTTAGAATTCGTTCTTATCTTTTTTTATCTTACCACTATTACTGATATGAATAAAAGGGTCATATTTTCAAATTTAGTTTCAGTGGGTCTAATAAATATTTTAATAATATAATGCACTAATACGCAAATGAAATTCAGTATTGCTTAATATTATTGGTACCAACCTGTTAAGTTCTCATCATAAATGTTAAGGGCAAAAATTATATTATATTTTACTGCGCAAAATACATTGAAACTCCCAACAATCCTGGAAATTTCGTTCTCTAGTAATGTGAGGATTTCCGTCCGACCAATAGCGACTGTTGTGACGACTGAACATGCCCCTCTTTGAAAATTTTGACTCATCGCACCATATAATTTTTCTTGAGAAATTTTCATCTTCTTGAGTTTCCAAAAGATACCATTCACAGAATTCTACACGCCGGGAAATGTCCCCAGGTTCTAAATGGTGTATTAAAGTGAACGAAAATGGTGTCCATTTGTTAATTTTTAGAATTGTGTGAATAGTTCCTCTTGAAAGATGCAAATTTCTACTGCAGTATCTGAATGACGCATGCGGATAAGCAGTAAAAAACGCCAAAACATTTATGTGTCTTCATTGTCCAATAGCGGTTTATTTTTATTGTCTTCTGAACGAAACGTTCCATTCTCAGAACAATTTTTCAATAGTCTTCTCATCATGTCAGGAGTTGGTCTATGGCTATCTGGAAATCTCTCTGCAAACACACGACATGTTCTGTTAACAATTCGATTACACTCCCCGTAAATAATAATTAAATTCAAAGCCATCGAATAATTGAAGTGTGGCATTATTGTGGTAAATACTCTCTTTTATTAAACTACAATTGACAAACGTACTTTACAGTACAACCATTAAGTTTACTGTCGGAATATGACGTTTAAAATTTTCATCTCCTAGGCAACCTGATAAACTGACTGAAAATTATTTCTTATCGCAGTAAACAGTGCAAATTTCGAACATTTACTGTGAAGTAATAACACACTAATCTCTTTGTTCCCTAATAATGCTTTACTCTTTTGAAATTTTAGACGAAACACTCCATTCTTAGACATTTTTTAGTAGTATTCTGATCATGTAACAAGTTGATCTGTGTTTATATGGACATCTCTTTGCAACCACACGACATCTGTTAATAATTCGATTATACTCCTCGTAAATAAAAGTTATATTCAAAAGTCGTCGCATATTTTACTCATGTCGGAAGATCACGTTTAAAATTTTCATCTCCTAGGCAACTGACTTAATAATTATTTCTTATCACAAATAATGTTTAAATATCTTCAAATCGGTGGAACTTAGGTATAGGGAATGCGGATACCAATCGAAAGAACCATAAAAAGTACATGAACTAACGTTACAAAATATAGGGTGTTCTATTTAAAATAAGAGAGTTATTAGGTTTTCAAGTTGTTACGATTGAGCAGTCTATTTCGGACACCCTGTCTAACTTGTACTAGCTTTAGTTAATTCCAAATATTTTGTGGCATTTTAGAATTTGCACTTTACAATTTCAACTCTTTAGGTTGAAAAATAAGAGAGATACAGGTGTGTAGATATGAAGTTTTTTAAGAAATTTTGGAAAAAAGTCAAATGGTTGAGAAAAATGACATGTTAGTGAAACCTACCATAAAATTTGACAAGCAATCTAGATCCGTAATAAAAAACACCATCTTCTATTTGAAATAAGAAAGTTGACGTCTACTTCTAGTATAACGGGAAGTCCCATACTAACATCAATATTTTCAGTGAACTGGAAATTTTGAGAAACCCACGTGCGTGAATTTTCAGAATTCAATTGTGAGCCGTACTCCAGAAACGGCTAATGGAAGGTCTACGTGGGACACCCAGTATTTTTTTTTTCCCTCAGGGCTCGTCCGCGGCCTTGCCGCCACGATAGCACCGCAACCCTTGGTTGATTGTGCATACCCTTAGTCTTACTCCACCCATTCCAAGATCACTGTGCCTTGAACTAGTCTGCACAGCGATTGGTAGGGTGAAGTTTTATATTGCTCTGTCTCCAGTCTAGAGTGACCGTAGATCAGTTGTCTTTTCCGGTCCAGAGCTATACACTCACACAAGATGTGCTGGGCTGATTCCTCCCCCTCGCCGCAGAGTCTGCATGCGAGGTCCCCTTCGAACCGCCCCATTTTATGCAGGTGTTTCTTGACGGCCATGTGTCCCGTCAAGAGACCTGTTGTGTTTCTGAGCTGTCCTCTGCTAAGGTTTAGCAGCTCCACAGCTCTCTTTGAACTGGGTCCGTCAATTATTGACTTCCCATGTCTGAGCCCTGGACAGTCCGCCCAGTACACCTTGTGTTGGTTTCTGACCCAGGACTTAATGGCTCCCCTGGCAGTGTTCTTTGACACGCCCAGAGCCGGTTCTGGTCCCATAAATGGTTCTGCTGACCCTCTCTTCGCGAGACTGTCAGCTTCTTCATTGCCTTTAACCCCCGAGTGACCCGGCACCCAGATGAGGGTCACCTCATTCTGTTCAGCCAGGTCGCTCGTCTCGTCTCGGCACTTACTCACCAGCCAGGAATTTACCCGTGGGCTACTTAGTGCCTTAAGGGCTGCCTGGCTGTCTGTGGCTATGAGGATCCGCTTGTTGGTGTAGCCCCTCCTCTTGTTCTCCCGCACACAGTGCAGGATGGCGTACATCTCGGCCTGAAACACCGTTGCATGGGCTCCGAGGGAAATACTATGACTTACCCTCGGTCCTTCCGAGTAAACACCTGCCCCCGTCCCACGCTCCCCGCCAGATCCGTCCGTGAACCAGACGAGCGCGTCCCGTGGCATGCCCGGCGTCTCCTCCCGCCATGCCTCGCGATCAGGGATTTCCACTGTAAAGTTGTTTTCCCTGCACATTCGCGGGCTCGCGAAGTCTGACCTCATTTCAAGCATGGGCTCCTTCACGATCTCCTGAATTTTGCAGTGGCCCCTGAAGCCTGGGTTGATCTTCAGTCTACCATTGCAGGCTAGTCTGTATAGTCCTAGCCTGGCCTCTCCCATAATAACTAAGTGTAGGGGGGGTAGATCCAGCAACACCTCCATGGCGGCTGTTGGGGTTGAAGACATGGCCCCTGTGATGCCTAGGCAAGCCATCCTTTGGATCTTGCCTAGTTTTTGTTTGGCACTGGATTGTGTCACCTTAGGCCACCAGACCAGTGCCGCATATGTTAACGATGGTCTGACCACCCTTGTGTACAGCCAGTGGGCCATACTAGGTCTTAGTCCCCACGTTTTTCTATATAGCCGCCTAGTGACGGCTAAGATCATGACTGCCTTACGCAGTATTTTTCCAATGTGACCATTCCAGGTTAGCTTAGAGTCCAATACGACCCCAAGATATTTTACCTCCCTGGCCATTGGAACGCTCCTACCGTATAGAGTGAGAGTTCTGTGGCTTTTACACTTGCTCCTCCTCGTAAACGGCACGACGGTTGCTTTCTCGGGGCTCACCCCGAGCCCTTGATCAACCGTCCAACCTTCCACCACTTTCAGTGCAGTCTGCATACGCTCCCACACTGCCTGTGTGACCTTTCCTCGGACTATGATGACAATGTCGTCCGCATAGCCCTGTACCTCATACCCCCCTCCCGAGAGCCTCCCCAGCAGGCCGTCCACGACTAGACACCAGAGCAAGGGTGACAGAACGCTCCCCTGCGGACACCCCGCCGCGACCCCCGCCAGCAGAGTCCCTCCCGCGAGTGAGGTGAACACCGCCCTGTCCCTGAGCATGGAACCGATCCACCTGCAGCAGGTCTCCTCTATTCCACGCTCCCGGGCAGCTGCCAGAACCGATCCGAACGAGGTGTTGCTAAAGGCCCCCTCTATGTCTAGGAAGGCCCCCAGCGCCACCTCCTTGTTCTCCAGCGTATTCTCCAGTTTCAGCACCAGTTGGTGCAGTGCTGTTTCTGTTGAGAATCCTGCTCTGTATGCATATTGTCCGCAGTGTAGAGGATATGCTTCCAGTACACCGTCCCCTAATGTGCCGGTCGAGCAGTTTTTCCACTGTTTTCAGCAAGAAGGACATGAGACTTATTGGCCTCAGGGACTTTGCCTGGTCTGTTGGACGCCCAGGTTTAGGAATAAATACAACCCTGGCCAGTCTCCATGCCCTCGGAATGTACCCCAGAGCCAGGCTGGCCCTCATAATGAGGGTAAGCACCGGCGCCAGTATATCTATCCCCTGTTGGAGCATGATGGGCATTATTCCATCAAATCCCGGCGATTTGTATGGCTTAAAGCTGTTAATGGCCCATCTGATTTTGCTCCAGGTAACCACCTCTTTAGCGACTGTCCAGTCTACTCTAGATGCCCGCCTATAAGGCGCCTCTATTTCTGAGTGTTCCCAGTCCGGAGGTGATTGGTTTATTATGTTACAGCCGGGGAAGTGCATCTGGAGTAAAATTTCCATAGTTTCCTCCCCCGAGCTTGTAAAGCCTCCCGTGGGTGTTCTAAGGGAGCCTATGTTAGTCTGAGGGCCCTTAGACAGGATCTTGTGTAGTCGAGCACTCTCGGACGTGTTTTCCACTTCTTCGCAGTGCCTCCTCCACGACTCCTTCTTGGCGTCCCTCAGTCTTTTGTTATAGGTCGATAGGGCCTGTCTATATTCATCCCATGCTCCCGACCTTTTGGCCGCGTTAAACAGCTTACGAACCTGCGTCCTCCTTTGCCTGAGGTCCTCGTTCCACCACGGGACGTTCCTGGTGGACACCCTCATTTTCAGGGGGCAGTTGGCGTTATAGGCCGAGGTAATTGCGTCTCGCAATTGGACTGCTGCAATCTCGAGGTCTATTGAATTTTTTATGGTACTCTTAACCCCCCGCAGTTCCACAGCCAGGTCTGCCCTGTAGGCTTCCCAGTTCGCCTTGCGGGGGTCCCGGTACCATACCGTTTCTCTTTCGACTTTGGCGATTTCAAACCGGATGTATCTGTGGTCTGAGCTACTCACTTCCCCAGACACAGCCCAGCTGTTAACAAAGTCTCCCAGAAACTGGGTGGAAACTGTTAGATCTAAAACTTCCTCACGCCGTGTTGTGACGAAGGTCGGTTTATTACCTCTATTCAATATGTCTAAATTAAATTTCATAAAGAATTGTAAAAGTGCCTCACCCCTAGAGTTTGTGTCCGAGCTACCCCACAACTCATGGTGCGCATTCGCATCCATGCCGATGATGGTCTGCCATCCACCTGCTCTGCCACCCACCATCAGCTGCTCCAATTCGTTGGGTGGAGGAGGGTCCGTGCTGTCCCCTGGCAAATAGGCTGACGCGACAGTAATGTCCCTCAGCCCATCCGCTCCTCCACATCGGATTTTGATCGCTGCCAGGTTCCTGGAACAGAAATTCATTAGAGGGAGAAACTCTATCCCTTCCCTGACAAAAATGCAGGCCCTCGGGTTCTCGCTGGATCTGCTGTAGATGAGCTTTCCAGTAGCTCCGCCGAGTCCCTTGATCTCTCCTTTATAGGAGTACGGTTCCTGGATGAGGGCCACATCCGTGTTCCTCAGAGCCATTAGTAGTCCGGCCGTGGCTGCCCTACTGTGTTGGAGGTTGACCTGAAGGAACCTAAGTCTCATTAACCCTTAGTTGCTTCCCCAGTGGGCGGAAGCTAACCCTTCCCATGCCCCAGAATGCCTTGAAGGAGGTTCCTTCAAGGGCTCTGTAAGATGTCGGGTCGATCGAGAAGGCGAGCGTCTGTCCTTTCTCCTCTGCCTTCCTGCTTAGAACCGACCAGTGTTGCGTCCCCAGTTCAGGGTTCTGGATCTTAAGTCTGCTGATCACCGTCTCCTGCGGGACGGTGTCAGGGATCCGTACGAGGACCTTGCGTCTCTTTGGGAGTTCCTTGGGCTCGACGGCTGTCAAGTCAGCCCCCTCCCAAATCTGACCGAGGCCCCCGATCGTTTTCCGCAGCCAGTCCCGCGACTGCGGGCCGGCACAGGTTGTCCAGAGGATGCCCCCCGTCAGGCGCGTCCGGTGGAACTGAGGCGGGCTCTCCCCTTCCTGAAGAGAGTCCACTGCAGCTAGCACCGCTGCCTGGATCAGGTCCGCCTTCCCCTGGTCTAGCGTGACCTCAGGATGACGTCTGTCAATCACCGCCATCCCGAGGCCCTCCGCAGCCTCCCTGTAAGAGCCAGTCTGCGCCGGTGTTCCGGCCTTGGTTCCTTTGGGAGGTCTGTCTGTAGTAGGCGTGCTAGAGCCAGAGCGCGGCGTCTTCCGACTCGCACTCTCCTCTTGCGCCTTTACAGGCACCCTGGCCCTTTTGGAACGTCTGTCTGTAGTGGGCGTGCTAGAGTTCGAGCGCGTCCTCTTCTGACCCGCACTCCCCTCTTGCGCCTTTACAGGTTTCTCGACCGTCCAGGTCCCGGCCGCCATTTTTTGCGCCCTCCGGAGCTTCTTTCTTTGCGCCCCGGAAAGACGCTTGGACTACCGGGGCAGTCCCTCTACTCTAACAGTAGAGTCCTCACTGGTGGAGGGGCCCCCGGAGTCCGCGGAGCTCGCCGCCCTCCGGTGGGACCCAGCCTCCAGCTTGGGTGTCGGGGACAGGTCTCTGGCCGAAGCTACCCCCTGATCCCCCGTATCTACGCCGGTCGTGGGGCCTCCAGAGTCCGCTGCCGCCCCCTGGCTCGTCTCCGTTTCCGGGATAGACTCAAGGCACAAGTCTGTAGCGGAGCCACTCCTCGAGCCTCATTGGTTTTGGTTTTGTATGTGTTTATTATCTTCATGTTGTTCCCACGAGAATGGGGGAAATACTGTCCACACCATCAGAACCCCCTGTGTGGTGCAAGGCGGGTTACTCTGGAGGGTTGCCTGGTACTCCAGAGGTTCCGTTCACGACACCATCGCCCTGGTGCCATCCATCCATAGGCACGGGTCACGTGACACCGTAGATTGGGGGAGTTTAGTTCGACCTCCTTGTCTAGATCCGTCATGTTTAGTTATTAGCAGGGTCACCTCGTGCAGGATGAGGATTTTTACCGCGCATGACGGTCTTGGGGAAAGCTTCATCGGGAGTTTATGTTGTTATTACCACTTCCTCAGCTTGCCCCCTGGAGTCCTTTGGCCCGCGACTCCTTAACCCCACACCCAGTATTACTCATGTACCAATTTTGAAAATATTATCTTTAGTCGCTTTAAAGATAATTAAGGAAAATCGCTTTAAGCATAACAACTTTAACACGCCCTGTATCTCAGTATCACAACCTTAAAATGAAAAATGTTATACGCACTACCCCCACTATTTTTTCAAGTGCAACTCACACCCCAATTGTATTAAGTATAATCAGGAAACAATTTTTTCCCCATTTGACGATGGCATAAAAGTGCAATACCAGTTACAAAGAAAACAAGCAATTGTGAATCCAGAGAAGCAGTCTCTACATCTGTATTTAACATTAACATTAAAAAAAATTGTCAAACTAGACGGATGATGGCAAAATTTAATGACAAAAAATGTAAGGTGTAAAATATATCAATCTGTTTGATCGCTATTTACTCATATACTTACATTTTGAGTGTGAATATGATTAACAATCAATAAAACATCACAGTAATAAGCAATATTTATTAATGTAGACATTACATATCTTTAAATTCACCACTGCTGTTTAGCAACAAAATATTTGGATTCTCTTTTTCAAATTCACTTGGCTCACGTTCTCGATCTTCTTTTCCCCATTCTCCAACTGAAGACATTACATTCGGTTCTTTCTTTTTTTCTATTTCTTCCCTCTACAAGTTTTCTATATCAATACAATCACAATAAAACAACACATTCTTATATAAGAAACATTTATTTAAATCAATAAAGAAAAACATCCACAAAAAATTCAATTAAAATTCATATGTTCAGTATGAATTAATAAATTAAAATTAAGTTAATTTGCTTTCACCTGAGTATCCGTCTTAGCAAACTTATCGAACATATTCGCATAAATCTGTTTCTCCTTCCGTAATTGTTCTTTAATTTCTTTTAAACAAATTGCCTGTTGTGTTTGGGCAGCTTTGTTCTCTGGGTCTATCTTTAAACATTCCTGGAAATCAGACAAAGCTTGCTTGGGTTCTGATAGGCCTAGAAGTGCTTGTCCTTTTCTGAATAGTCCCTTTTCATTTTTTGGATCTATAGATAACGCTGCTGTTGCAGATGATTTAGCATCAAAATATTCTTTTAGTTTAAGGTAGCACAGTGAGAGATTTAAATGTACTGACAATAGGAGCGACTTGCAGTCTGTTGCTATGTTCTCGGTATCTGGAAAAAAAAGAAAGAAATCAAAAGTTGAGCTTTAACAGACTGGTATAAACAATAAATTGGTTAAGTGGGGGCGGATTCAGATGCAGTACATGTAGAAATCTCCGCATGGGGAACTAGTGTGTCATTCTTTAAAACTTTTCCGGTATATCATTTAAGAAAACCTTGACACATAACTTATTTACTCTAATAATTCTATGTTTCATCAGAATTCATACTGTGCTCTCAAGGTTGTCCAGTCATTAGCCTATAATTTGTGACATCATACAGTATCACATACTTACTGTGACTTGAAAAGTAAATAGACTATATTTAAAGGATCGTGTTGTACTTTTAATTAAAATTGTTACAAAATGAAGAAATAGTAACAAAATTAGTTGATAAAATCTGAGTAGTGGAAGCAACTGGAAAAAAATCATATGGTCAAAATTTCAAGTGACCGTTTAGGTTAGGTTAGGTTTGATTGTGAGTGAGCCATACCGGTCCCTCCACCGCGACCATAAGGTCTATTGTGGCACACGCCTAATAGTCTATATTTCGCCCAACAAAGCCAGCCTCCTGCAGAGGTCGATAATCTTTGTGGGCGAAAGTTGATCCAGATCCTCCGGAGCAAGCTTTATCTTGCTAAAGAGCAGGTATCTAGTCCTGTCCGCTGCCGGACAGGAACACAGTACGTGCTCTGCTGTCTCGTCACTCTCCATACACAGCCGGCACTCGGTCTCCTGACCGACTCCAATACGGTGCATGTGGTGACGCAAGCGGCAGTGTCCTGTATACAGGCCGACTAGAGTACTCCGTTGTTGTCTGTTTAACTCTAAAAGTTTTTTAGCCCTTGACTCAGACAGGCCATTTATGAAGGCCTTAGAGTGAGACTAATCCTGGAAGTTGTTGCCAATACTGGATTGTCGTTCTTCCTGTCCAGGTCTTTAAGGTGCGTTTTGCTGTGCATGATGTTATCCCCAGCACCGGTTCTGGTCCGATAAAGTCTCTCTGGGCACCACTCCTGGTAAGCGTGTCGGCCGCAATATTGCCATCATGGTCCGAGTGACCCGGTATCCAGACCAGCAACACCTCATTACAGCTGCGCAGTTCGTTATGGGCAGATTTGCAACTCCATACCATTTTTGAATTACACCGGTAGGAACCAAGAGCCTTTATTGCAGCTTGGCTATCTGCATATATCTTTATCGATTTGTGTGTGCACTGGTTTTTTATACTTTCCCTTGCACACATCTCAATGGTATACACTTCTGCCTGGTGTATGGTTGCGTACTTGCCGAGGCTAGCCGATAGTCTAGCATTGGTGCTGCCCCCATATGCGCCGGCTCCTATTCCCATATTGGTTTTGGAGCCGTCAGAGTACCAGCAGAGATCGGCTCTCAATAGGATCGTTTGATTTAGCTCCCAGTCCTCCCTTTTCGGGAGGACGGTCTTGAAAGACAGATCTCTACTGATCTTTGTAGGCATCAAGTCCGAGACCATTCGCAGAATCCCGTGACCCTCAATGTCATCGAGGAGTCCGAACCCTCCCAGACTGATTTCCTTCGGCATACTGTCGGCCGTTTGTTTTAGTCTGTATGTTGTCCACCTCGCCACCCTCTCCAACCATATGTGAAGAGGTAAAATATTAAGGAGGATCTCCAGAGGGGCTGATGGTGTGGTGCTTATCGCTTCCGTTATCATCAGACAAGCTTGTCTCTGTAAGTGACTGTTTAAACAGCAATATGTGACAGCTATGAATTAGGAGGGGTCAGTAGAGAAAATGTTTGCAAACACAAGCAACATACAGTATTCTGCAAATTAACGTGAACACAGGCAGATTTATATTAAATATCATTTATTGAAAGAAAAAATACAAACAGTACTAGTTGATAAATATTTTAGTATTAGTAGGTATTCGGTCACTTGAGGCAGACAGGAAGTGGGGGCGGAGCCCCCCACCCCCACTCCTCCCCTAGTGGGCGGAGCCCCACCCCTAGTGGGTGGAGCCCTCCCCCTTGTAGGCAGAGCCCCACCCATTGGGGCGTGGCCACGCCCCAAAATGGCGGACCCAAAATGGCGGAACCAAAATGGAGGAACCAAAATGGCGGAACCAAAATGGCGGAATAAAAAATGGCGGAATGAAAAATGGCGGAATGAAAGATGGAAGCCTAACCTGTGATACCTTAAGCTGACATATATACCCCTGACATTATAAAAAATGGCGGCTTTCGTTCTTAAAGATGGTGCCTTTCGCTTTTAAAGATGGTTGAAGACTCCATTATTTAAAGTTACGTCACTCCAACCTTTACAGCCGACAAATGAGAGTGAGGTTGATAAGCGAGAATAATGGTGTTGGTCGAGGACTCCAGGATTTAAAGTTACGCCCCCATTAAAACAAACCATTCATAAAGCTTTTGTTATTAGACATAAGACATAATAATTAATATGTTTAATATTAGACTGACTATTAGATTTCGCATAGAAATTAGCCGAACGCCACAATTGTTACATGGGTAGGTTCTAAAAATAACACACAGAGGTCGTTGGCAAACAAAAGAAGGAAGTTCAGAAACAAAATAGACAACAGGTTCAAATAGGAAACCAAACTTAAATATCGTAGAGACAATAGAGGTCGCTGGCAAAACAAAGAAGGAAGCTCAGAAACAAAATGGACAACAGGTTCAACTCTTAAAAATAGGAACTTTTTTAGCCTTATGTGTGGGCGCGGCAAGTAGTTGATTTTATTTTGAAAGAGATACAGGTTCGATTCCTGATATATGCTCCTTGATATGGTAGCGTCAAACAAATACAAAGAGGTACTGAATAACTAAACAGTAAGCTTAGAAACAATGGTTGGTTACAGGTTCAATTCCTTTCTTAGTTTTAAAGCTAACCCCCACGTGTTTAGTGTCATGTTATTCGTCTAAGTAAGCAGAATTAAAAAATGGCGACTAAAATAAGATAAAAACTTAAAACCCTTATCGCGGAAGATCCGTGAGATGTACTATAGAACCAACACATGCATGGTGTTAAGGAGGTCAAATCAAAGTGGAATATACAATAAAATGACCACTTCCGGTCTAAATTTTAAATCGTTATATCTTTTGAATGGAAAGTGATAGAAATGAACTGACTTTAAAAATATATCGTTTCATAACAAGCTCTACAAGAAAATGAGATAAAAAACTTTAAATCCTTATCGCGGAAGATCGGTGAGATGTACGATAGAACCAATACATGCACGGTGTTAAGGAGGCCAAATCAAATTGGAATATACAATAAAATGGCCACTTCCGGTCTAAACTTTAAATCGTTATATCTTTTGAACGGAAAGTGATAGAAAGGAACCGACTTCAAAAATGTATGTTTCGTAACAAGGTCTACAAGAAACTGAGATAAAAAACTTCAAATCCTTATCGCGGAAGATCGGTGACATGTACGATAGAACCAATGCATGCACGGTGTTAAGGAGGCCAAATCAAATTGGAATATACAATAAAATGGCCACTTCCGGTCTAAACTTTAAATCGTTATATCTTTTGAACGGAAAGTGATAGAAAGGAACCGACTTCAAAAATGTATGTTTCGTAACAAGGTCTACAAGAAACTGAGAGAAAAAACTTCAAACCCTTATCGCGGAAGATCGACGAGATGTACGATAGAACCAATACATACACGCTGTTCAGCAAAGCAAACTCTATAAGCATATTCAATAAAAACGTTACTTCCGGTAGACACTTCCGGTATAGCTATTCTTAGAGCTACATACATGTGTGACACCTCAAAATCATCGTCTTGTTGAACAGAATAAATATAATATTTAAGTAAGGCAGAACAAGCTGTGTTAACACCTAAAAAACAACACACTCTCTCTTAGACTTAATGAAGTTACTTTCAGAGCAAATTTCAACCATACCAGAAATAACAGTATTCAATAGCGTATTTAAATGTTGACTACATCAAGTGATGCGTGCTACAGACAAATTTTAGTACACCCTCTTAGACTTATTGAAGTTGACGGTACAGGCAGCTGTCAAGCGTACCTAACAAACCAAAGTAAATATGTCTTGAAGAACAGTCTTCAATTGCCCTAAGCCAACACATCTCTATCATTTCAGAGTAATCTTAGCCATGTGACCAGTTAAACTAAGTATCTTGAAGTGTAGCTTGTATGTTTATGAGATAAAATAACAAAACTAAAGAGTTAATTGTCTATTAAAACAACAAGCAGAAGGGGCTGACTTGGTACCTACAGCTGCTACATACTTGGTAAAAATGGGTGCCACTAGCATTTCAGAGTAATTTTAATCACACAACACTCTAACTAACTGTCTTGAGATGTGGCTTTATGTGTTAATGGGTGGAAATAACAAAACTAAAGAGTTGATTGTCTATTAGAACTGTCAGCTAAAGAAGCATTTAGGTAGCCGGAATACCGATATCCTAAATATTTCAAGAGTAATCTTAGTCATACAACACTCTTAACTAACTGTCTTGAGATGTGGCTTTATGTGTCATTGGTTGGAAAATAAGAAAACTAAAGAGTTGATTGTCTATTACAACTGTCAGCTGAAGGAACATTTTGGGTTATCGGAATACCGATACCCTAAATATTTCAACCAAAGGAGCCCACTTAGACTCATCTCCAGGGAGCCGGAATACTGGCCCCCTAGAAGTGTCGGAAGCAACATTTCAATTAACACCAACAACCGCTAAATACTTGTTGGACTTTAATATGTTTGATATTAAATTCGGTTTGCTACATAACCATTCATTTTTATGAAAAACTCAACAATTTTTATTTCTGCGTAAGCGAATTTAATCAGAAATATAGAACCAATCTTCAAGGAACCGAAGTAAAATGATAAGAACATTAAGAACAAACATTCCGATACCGAAGTGATCCTAAACACACCATATGATGCAAATTCTGTAAATCTCTTTAACAGAAGAAAAACAGAAGTGAAACACCGTAAGACAAATAGAACTGACGTACATAACAGATGTGTCTGAGGAGAAACGTATTCAGAACCTTATTGAGTTTACTAAGTTTTAAGTATACGAACATAACAGTCTATGTACCAACCAATACCGATACCCTTAATATTTCAACCAAAGGAGCCCACTTAGACTCATCTCCAGGGGCTCGGAATACCGATGCCCTAAAAACGGACGCAACATCTCAAGTAACACCTAGAACTGCAACATACTTGGTAAAAAATGGGTGGAGCTCAGATTGTAAACGACTTGATAGGTGGTACATATGTTTGCAAAGATTTCATTCTAAATTTAGCCTGTTGGATATCCAATCTTTTCTATGAAAAGTGCAACCAACCAACTAACCAACCACCCAACCAACCAACCAACGTTGAGGGGCGTAGAGATAGCAAGCTATCTACAAGTGGACCCCTCTGAACCTATGATGTTAATAATGGATTAAGAGATTGAATTGGTATGTGTTTATAGTGAAGGCTTGCAAGCTACGTACAAGTGTCTGAATATATGATGGTAATGATGGGTTAAGATATTTAATTGACATGTATTAAAGGCTTAGCGGTTTTCATTTGAGTCATCGTCATTCGAAAACTATTAGAACGAAAACCAGGTCCTTTACTCTGGTATATCTTACTCAGTAGGAACCAAATGTCTTCGAAAACAACATTCTTTGCTTTTCTGAAAGGCAAGTGAGCAGCCCCCTTGTCGAACCCCTCCGAGCTAAAGGTAAACCCCACTCTGTCTTCGGGATCGACATCATGGACTATATGACTCACAATATCTTTAATACGATCTTTGACCCACTTCTCTGGATCGTTGACATCGTCAGGTATATCTTGTAGTCTAAAGCATACGCTTCGTCTATCAAGTTTAAACTTCTTATTGGAGGTCACTGTATCTTCAAGTATTTGGAATGCCATTGTTTCGTGCTACACAACTGACTGTGTTGGTTAAAGGACCGAAGTTTAGCCTCGTGTTTATTAAAGAACAAAGTTTAGCAGGTACTATTTGTTTTCACCTTCACTATTGGCTACCGACTGAACCTTAGCGGAAGCTCCTCGTCTTAATATTCGACAAACAACACAGACAACACAACTTATTGTTTTCACCTTCACTGTTGGCTACCGACTGAACCTTAGCGGACGCTCCTCGTCTTAATATTCGACAAACAACACAGACAACACAACTTATTGTTTTCACCTTCACTGTTGGCTACCGACTGAACCTTAGCGGACGCTCCTCGTCTTAATATTCGACAAACAACACAGACAACACAACTTATTGTTTTCACCTCCACTGTTGGTTAACGACTGAACCTTAGTGGACGCTTCACGTCTTAATATTCAACAGACAACAACGACAGCTGTCATACAGCCGTCTGACATGACAGACAGCTGTCATACAGCTGTCATACAGCTGTCTAACACAGCTGTCTAACACAGCTGTCTAACACAACTGTCTAACACAGCTGTCTAATAGGGCAGACATATGTCTAACACATGTCTAGCAGATGTGTAACAGTCACTCTTTTGCGGAACATAAGCTGAATGTTTTTAAGTCAAACAAGAAGAAAACAATTTAAAACACATCTACGATGACCATGAGGCAGCCTACATGGACTTTGAACAATTTTTAAAAATAGATGCGGCCAGGTTAGTTGATTAACCATCCAGGTCAGTCACAGCTGACGCTATAAATAAAAACGATGCTGGAAGCGAGTGACGTCACAAGAAACGGTGGTGCATGTGCCCAGGTTAGACCTCTAAGCTTTCCAGGTTAATACCGGGTTAGCTCCATGACAAGGTGGTGGACCAGTCGGGTCAGCTAAGAGTCGGGGTGGTGGAATGGTCGGGTCAGCTAGGGCCCCCGGTCGCCTAGCTGACCCGACCATTCCACCACCCCGACTCTTAGCTGACCCGACTGGTCCACCACCTTGTCATGGAGCTAACCCGGTATTAACCTGGAAAGCTTAGAGGTCTAACCTGGGCACATGCACCACCGTTTCTTGTGACGTCACTCGCTTCCAGCATCGTTTTTATTTATAGCGTCAGCTGTGACTGACCTGGATGGTTAATCAACTAACCTGGCCGCATCTATTTTTAAAAATTGTTCAAAGTCCATGTAGGCTGCCTCATGGTCATCGTAGATGTGTTTTAAATTGTTTTCTTCTTGTTTGACTTAAAAACATTCAGCTTATGTTCCGCAAAAGAGTGACTGTTACACATCTGCTAGACATGTGTTAGACATATGTCTGCCCTATTAGACAGCTGTGTTAGACAGTTGTGTTAGACAGCTGTGTTAGACAGCTGTGTTAGACAGCTGTGTTAGACAGCTGTATGACAGCTGTATGACAGCTGTCTGTCATGTCAGACGGCTGTATGACAGCTGTCGTTGTTGTCTGTTGAATATTAAGACGTGAAGCGTCCACTAAGGTTCAGTCGTTAACCAACAGTGAAGGTGAAAACAATAAGTTGTGTTGTCTGTGTTGTTTGTCGAATATTAAGACGAGGAGCGTCCGCTAAGGTTCAGTCGGTAGCCAACAGTGAAGGTGAAAACAATAAGTTGTGTTGTCTGTGTTGTTTGTCGAATATTAAGACGAGGAGCGTCCGCTAAGGTTCAGTCGGTAGCCAACAGTGAAGGTGAAAACAATAAGTTGTGTTGTCTGTGTTGTTTGTCGAATATTAAGACGAGGAGCTTCCGCTAAGGTTCAGTCGGTAGCCAATAGTGAAGGTGAAAACAAATAGTACCTGCTAAACTTTGTTCTTTAATAAACACGAGGCTAAACTTCGGTCCTTTAACCAACACAGTCAGTTGTGTAGCACGAAACAATGGCATTCCAAATACTTGAAGATACAGTGACCTCCAATAAGAAGTTTAAACTTGATAGACGAAGCGTATGCTTTAGACTACAAGATATACCTGACGATGTCAACGATCCAGAGAAGTGGGTCAAAGATCGTATTAAAGATATTGTGAGTCATATAGTCCATGATGTCGATCCCGAAGACAGAGTGGGGTTTACCTTTAGCTCGGAGGGGTTCGACAAGGGGGCTGCTCACTTGCCCTTCAGAAAAGCAAAGAATGTTGTTTTCGAAGACATTTGGTTCCTACTGAGTAAGATATACCAGAGTAAAGGACCTGGTTTTCGTTCTAATAGTTTTCGAATGACGATGACTCAAATGAAAACCGCTAAGCCTTTAATACATGTCAATTAAATATCTTAACCCATCATTACCATCATATATTCAGACACTTGTACGTAGCTTGCAAGCCTTCACTATAAACACGTACCAATTCAATCTCTTAATCCATTATTAACATCATAGGTTCAGAGGGGTCCACTTGTAGATAGCTTGCTATCTCTACGCCCCTCAACGTTGGTTGGTTGGTTGGGTGGTTGGTTAGTTGGTTGGTTGCACTTTTCATAGAAAAGATTGGATATCCAACAGGCTAAATTTAGAATGAAATCTTTGCAAACATATGTACCACCTATCAAGTCGTTTACAATCTGAGCTCCACCCATTTTTTTACCAAGTATGTTGCAGTTCTAGGTGTTACTTGAGATGTTGCGTCCGTTTTTAGGGCATCGGTATTCCGAGCCCCTGGAGATGAGTCTAAGTGGGCTCCTTTGGTTGAAATATTAAGGGTATCGGTATTGGTTGGTACATAGACTGTTATGTTCGTATACTTAAAACTTAGTAAACTCAATAAGGTTCTGAATACGTTTCTCCTCAGACACATCTGTTATGTACGTCAGTTCTATTTGTCTTACGGTGTTTCACTTCTGTTTTTCTTCTGTTAAAGAGATTTACAGAATTTGCATCATATGGTGTGTTTAGGATCACTTCGGTATCGGAATGTTTGTTCTTAATGTTCTTATCATTTTACTTCGGTTCCTTGAAGATTGGTTCTATATTTCTGATTAAATTCGCTTACGCAGAAATAAAAATTGTTGAGTTTTTCATAAAAATGAATGGTTATGTAGCAAACCGAATTTAATATCAAACATATTAAAGTCCAACAAGTATTTAGCGGTTGTTGGTGTTAATTGAAATGTTGCTTCCGACACTTCTAGGGGGCCAGTATTCCGGCTCCCTGGAGATGAGTCTAAGTGGGCTCCTTTGGTTGAAATATTTAGGGTATCGGTATTCCGATAACCCAAAATGTTCCTTCAGCTGACAGTTGTAATAGACAATCAACTCTTTAGTTTTCTTATTTTCCAACCAATGACACATAAAGCCACATCTCAAGACAGTTAGTTAAGAGTGTTGTATGACTAAGATTACTCTTGAAATATTTAGGATATCGGTATTCCGGCTACCTAAATGCTTCTTTAGCTGACAGTTCTAATAGACAATCAACTCTTTAGTTTTGTTATTTCCACCCATTAACACATAAAGCCACATCTCAAGACAGTTAGTTAGAGTGTTGTGTGATTAAAATTACTCTGAAATGCTAGTGGCACCCATTTTTACCAAGTATGTAGCAGCTGTAGGTACCAAGTCAGCCCCTTCTGCTTGTTGTTTTAATAGACAATTAACTCTTTAGTTTTGTTATTTTATCTCATAAACATACAAGCTACACTTCAAGATACTTAGTTTAACTGGTCACATGGCTAAGATTACTCTGAAATGATAGAGATGTGTTGGCTTAGGGCAATTGAAGACTGTTCTTCAAGACATATTTACTTTGGTTTGTTAGGTACGCTTGACAGCTGCCTGTACCGTCAACTTCAATAAGTCTAAGAGGGTGTACTAAAATTTGTCTGTAGCACGCATCACTTGATGTAGTCAACATTTAAATACGCTATTGAATACTGTTATTTCTGGTATGGTTGAAATTTGCTCTGAAAGTAACTTCATTAAGTCTAAGAGAGAGTGTGTTGTTTTTTAGGTGTTAACACAGCTTGTTCTGCCTTACTTAAATATTATATTTATTCTGTTCAACAAGACGATGATTTTGAGGTGTCACACATGTATGTAGCTCTAAGAATAGCTATACCGGAAGTGTCTACCGGAAGTAACGTTTTTATTGAATATGCTTATAGTTTGCTTTGCTGAACAGCGTGTATGTATTGGTTCTATCGTACATCTCGTCGATCTTCCGCGATAAGGGTTTGAAGTTTTTTCTCTCAGTTTCTTGTAGACCTTGTTACGAAACATACATTTTTGAAGTCGGTTCCTTTCTATCACTTTCCGTTCAAAAGATATAACGATTTAAAGTTTAGACCGGAAGTGGCCATTTTATTGTATATTCCAATTTGATTTGGCCTCCTTAACACCGTGCATGCATTGGTTCTATCGTACATGTCACCGATCTTCCGCGATAAGGATTTGAAGTTTTTTATCTCAGTTTCTTGTAGACCTTGTTACGAAACATACATTTTTGAAGTCGGTTCCTTTCTATCACTTTCCGTTCAAAAGATATAACGATTTAAAGTTTAGACCGGAAGTGGCCATTTTATTGTATATTCCAATTTGATTTGGCCTCCTTAACACCGTGCATGTATTGGTTCTATCGTACATCTCACCGATCTTCCGCGATAAGGATTTAAAGTTTTTTATCTCATTTTCTTGTAGAGCTTGTTATGAAACGATATATTTTTAAAGTCAGTTCATTTCTATCACTTTCCATTCAAAAGATATAACGATTTAAAATTTAGACCGGAAGTGGTCATTTTATTGTATATTCCACTTTGATTTGACCTCCTTAACACCATGCATGTGTTGGTTCTATAGTACATCTCACGGATCTTCCGCGATAAGGGTTTTAAGTTTTTATCTTATTTTAGTCGCCATTTTTTAATTCTGCTTACTTAGACGAATAACATGACACTAAACACGTGGGGGTTAGCTTTAAAACTAAGAAAGGAATTGAACCTGTAACCAACCATTGTTTCTAAGCTTACTGTTTAGTTATTCAGTACCTCTTTGTATTTGTTTGACGCTACCATATCAAGGAGCATATATCAGGAATCGAACCTGTATCTCTTTCAAAATAAAATCAACTACTTGCCGCGCCCACACATAAGGCTAAAAAAGTTCCTATTTTTAAGAGTTGAACCTGTTGTCCATTTTGTTTCTGAGCTTCCTTCTTTGTTTTGCCAGCGACCTCTATTGTCTCTACGATATTTAAGTTTGGTTTCCTATTTGAACCTGTTGTCTATTTTGTTTCTGAACTTCCTTCTTTTGTTTGCCAACGACCTCTGTGTGTTATTTTTAGAACCTACCCATATAACAATTGTGGCGTTCGGCTAATTTCTATGCGAAATCTAATAGTCAGTCTAATATTAAACATATTAATTATTATGTCTTATGTCTAATAACAAAAGCTTTATGAATGGTTTGTTTTAATGGGGGCGTAACTTTAAATCCTGGAGTCCTCGACCAACACCATTATTCTCGCTTATCAACCTCACTCTCATTTGTCGGCTGTAAAGGTTGGAGTGACGTAACTTTAAATAATGGAGTCTTCAACCATCTTTAAAAGCGAAAGGCACCATCTTTAAGAACGAAAGCCGCCATTTTTTATAATGTCAGGGGTATATATGTCAGCTTAAGGTATCACAGGTTAGGCTTCCATCTTTCATTCCGCCATTTTTCATTCCGCCATTTTTTATTCCGCCATTTTGGTTCCGCCATTTTGGTTCCTCCATTTTGGTTCCGCCATTTTGGGTCCGCCATTTTGGGTCCGCCATTTTGGGGCGTGGCCACGCCCCAATGGGTGGGGCTCTGCCTACAAGGGGGAGGGCTCCAACCCACTAGGGGTGGGGCTCCGCCCACTAGGGGAGGAGTGGGGGTGGGGGGCTCCGCCCCCACTTCCTGTCTGCCTCAAGTGACCGAATACCTACTAGTATTATTCAATAAACAGTATATGCCCCCCTTCGACTTTTATTACAGCTTCAATTCGTTTTGGAATAGAATCAATTAATTTTTTTGTGATTCTCTTTGATTTTATCACCTCGAAACCACACCTGAATGACAGCTTCAACCATCTTATTTTTTGCTGTACAATCCATTTTAGCAATCTGACCTTGCATATAGACCACAAGTTCTCAATAGGATTCATGTCCGGTGAGTTTCCAGGCCAGCCTAGAAGGCTAATCTTTTTGTCATTGAAATAATGCACCATTTTCTTGGAAACATGGCACAGTGGTGAATCTTGCTCGAAGATTGGTTCGCCAACTGCTTGAACTTTTTCAAGTTCTCTGGACAAACACATTTCTTACATCTTCGTCACCTCCGTCAGAAGCTGTTTCTTTTGAGATATCATAGCTTTTGTTCATCGCTTAGAAGGCATCTGCGACTCCTCATCTGGTGTTCAAATAAGAGGAAGAAGTATGAATGGAATTCTACAACCAATGCCTATGTACAAGGTTTGCGTGAACAAGAAACTACCTGGTGAATCAGCACAGGCTTATGGTGAATTTTTGGAAACTAAAAAGGCCAAATACCAAAATATTTTACACCTTGTCAAGCACGTCAAGACACAGGATGTGGAGTTTTTCGACCCACAGTAATAGATGTTCCCACTAAAAAATATGTCTGTACAGTTGTAGCACAATATGGAATGGACTCGGAAGCAGATGAGTTTGAATGTGATTTAATTATCTCTTATTATAGGTAAAAACATTTAAATTTTCAACATCCATACAATATTTTATAACATAGGTACCTTCTCTTCCGCATGAACTTCTCAGGTGAAACAAAAGTTAATTCTTTTTTATTTATTTATTTATTTAAATTTGCACCTACAGAATCAATTCCAAATGGTACTTAAAAAAAAAACAACAAACAAACAAAAAATAACTCAAAGTAACAAAATCACTGTCTTAAGGCAGTTTTCATCCTAGACATAGCAATATAAAATATATCACAATTAGAAAAATTAGCATTATAATTATGCAACAATCTGTCCATGAAACTGTTACATCCATAGTTGGTTCTGTGTGTTCGCTCAAAAAAAAGTTGCTGTTGGCGAGTTGAGCGTGGTGGAACATGGAAAGGTACCAACTCAAGCAGATCATTACAGTCAATGTGGCAATTAATTAACTTATATATAAACATCAATGAAAGATACTCATGTCGCGCTTTGAGACTGACCATACCACAAAGAAGCAATCTAACATCATACCCAATATCTTGGCAAGGAAAATTATGCCTATAAAGAAGGTACTTAACAAATTTGTTTTGTACCCTTTCAATACAATTAATGTGGCAAGCATAGAATGGAAACCATACAACACAACAATACTCAATATTACTTCGAACCAAGGATGTATACAAACTAGTGATTGCCCTTGTGTCAGTCATATGCTTAGTGTGTCTTTTAACAAACCCCAAAAGTCTACATTTCACAACCACAGCATCAATATGCAGATTAAATGACAAATCATTTTTGAAAATTACACCAAGATCTGCAACTGAAGTGACAACGTCCAACACCGTGTTATAAATGGTATAGCTATGAACAATCCGATTCTGACCCCTAAAATAGCTCACAACCTTACATTTACCCACATTAAGTGACAACAAGTTTGAACTGCACCAGCGAGTCAAGTTGTCGAGATCATGTTGCAAATTGTTGACACCATGGACAACTTCCGAAAAAACTTCAAGTCATCTGCATACAATAAACATTTCGATGACTCAAAACAACACAACATCATTAATAAAAAGATTGAAGAGAACGGGACCTATATGTGATCCTTGTGGTACCACAGACAAGACGAGGACCTCATCTGATAGAGCACCACCAATGCTAACAAATTGCTTTCTGTCAGACAGGTAAGATCGAATCCACAAAAGATAACAACCACAGATGCCCATTGCAAACAATTTTTTCAGAAGAAGGGTATGACACACACTGTCAAAAGCCTTCGATACATCAGTGTATACAACGTAAACTTGTTTACCAGCCTCCAATGCATCCGTCACGTAAGATTGCAAAATGGCGAGATTAGTGACCGCAGACCTTCCACTACAGAAACCATGCTGCTCTCCAACTCAAGGTATAGGAAATCTCATCCGTAATGATAGATTCAAATAGTTTCGGTATTACAGGTTCAATTGAAACAACTCTATAATTGACAACTTGTGTCTTATCACCTGATTTGTGAATAGGGATCAGAGTAGACAACTTCCAGAGTAAGAGGCAAAAACCGGCATTGAAAAACCTTTGAAAGATACTACACAAAGGGCCGCTCAAAGAGTGTCGACAATTTTTCAAAAATGAAGAAGGAATACCATCCAAACCAGCTCGTTTTTTGCCATCTAGTGAGTCATTTTTATCCTCGATTTCCTCAATTGTAAAGATATGCATAGAAAGGTTATGTGCAGACCGTATATTAGATACATCACAAAAGTCAACATCAACGGAAACATGGTCAGAATAACAGGATTGAAAATGTGCAGCAAAGGCGTCTGCTATATCAGACTCATTATTATATATTACATTATTAAAACTCATTCTATTCGGAATCCCAGAGTCCTTCCTCAAGGAATTAACGAAAGACCAGAACTGTCAGACATCAGACTGAATGATCTGCTCTGTGCTAGTCACAAACTGTAAATAATTGTAGTCAATGTGATACTTAGTGTCACGTCTAAGATTAGAATATTCCATATAATCAGATTCAAGACCAGTTCTTTTAAATTTACGGTAACTTTGATTTTTCTCAGTGATCCGAATCAAACCACCGAGGATATTTAGAACTTTTCACTGTTTTAGATGGAACATTTTGGCTAATAGCCTTGTACAACACATTGTAAAACTGATGTGTTAACAGATCAAGATCACTTGAGTAATCAATAAAAGACCAGTCATAATCCAAGAAACACTGATTCACACAAGCATAGTCAGCTCTGTCAAAATCAAATGTTTCAACTTGAGTTTCACTCCTGAGTGAGGGAAGATACGTAAAACTAACTGTCACTTCCAAAGGAGGATGATGCAGATCAACTCGAGATAGAGGATTTGTACTCTCTTCAACTGTGACTTCGTGGAACTCAGAAAAGACTAGATCTAGGATTTTATCTTTAGTATTCTATTGAGTCAGTAACAATCTCAGCACATATATTCTGTCCACAATGAGGCACTATAAAATCATCTTCACAAAACCAACTAATATGTGGCAGATTAAAATCACGAAAAAATCAAAAACTTAGATCCACTATAAGTATTTTTTAAGTGTTCATACTTGTTGATAAAACTTTGATATGCCTCAAAACAAGAATTAGGAGGAAAATATACCACCCCCAACACTAATTTATTGTCGTATAAATCCATTTTGATCCATAAGTCCTCATAATAAGGAACCGATACATACATTTTTGATGTTATGTTCAAATATTGTTGGTCCGCCGTCCTTGTTTTGTGGCAACTTCAAACTTCACATAACCCTCCTTAAAAGTGCATTCAAGTCATGTTGGCATATTTATTGTTACATCTTGACCGACCTTTAAAAAGAATAATTTCTCTTTTTGTTATCAGATAATCACTTCTTTATTAAGTCCATATGCTTGGAAGTGATCTCATGTATCATGAAAAACTAATCCTAATCAAAAAAAAAAGATAATTTTATATTTTCCTCAACTCATTTGTTGACATTTCACAACGCTGCAGATTCTACAGCTTTGGACCTTCAAGACAGTCAATTCGACAGCGCTAGCGCAAAGGTACGAGTTAAGCTAAGACCAACGAATTTTCTAAAATGCAGGGTTCGATTATTTCTTCATCGTCTCACTGAAAAAGCTGGTGCATGGTAATATTTTCTTCCCAAATGATACTAAAATCTCCATAGATTATTATATTGGTGAACTCATAGTTAAGAAATTCAATAAATATTGTAACGGGTCACTGAAAATACACATTTCGTTTGCTCATGAGAAATGAATGATGCATGATTTGGAGTTTTTTGCGCTACACACCCAGTTTGGAATTCCCGCTTCGAAAAAATTGTCACACCAATGTGGTCCATTGGACTGCAGAAAAAAATAGAAGGGGCCTACTCAAATAAACTGACTTTTATCAGTATGTATCAGGGATGTTGCGGATGCAGATTTTTTCACATCCGCGGACGCGGATTTTTGGAGACTCACATCCGTGGATGCGGATCTGAAGATCTTTTATAAAAAGAGAAACTACGGGTGCAAAAATAAAATATTAAAAGTAATTTTTGATGTTTTTATTAGATCTTTAGTATGAAAAGTTAAAAATTGGAGCATTATAGTTAATAAAAAGTAATATTGCTGCTTTGTGAGGGTTAAGGCTGTTACGCAGAGGTTCGTAAATTGTAATAATAATTCTCGATGAACGCTCCACCATTTAGAGGATTTTCATCTACATTGACCCTATTTGTATTGCGGTAAGAAAGAAATTGCTTTTTGCGTGCAGCTTCAGCGCTACCATTTTCTGGCGTTTCTTGGCTCCATCTTCACTTGACGAATCCAACATCATAGCAAGATCGGCGCCAGTCGCCGGGCCCATCTAATGTCTTTCTTGTCGTGATCTGTGCTCCATCTGCATCCGCATGAACATCTGCATTGATTGTGACGGATGTGGATACGGATGCAGATGTCCAAAACGATACGGAAGCTCCGCGATTGCGGATGAGGATGCGAATATTCGCAACATCCTTAGTATGTATGTTTTTAAATAAATGTTTTTACAGCACTCAAGCAAGCTCTTAAGTTATCTCGAAATACCCAACAAATACAGATAAGTACACTTGGAAAAATCACCACAACACATTTAAAAAAACCTGACGACCATTTCCCTAACCAAGTTAGTGTCATCAGAGGATGAAAAATCGTTATCACATTATCACTTCTTCATTAGGTCCCAATGTTTGGAAGTATATTGTGAAAAACTAGAGTTCCTTATCCAAAAAAAAAACATTTTATATTTTCCTCAATCATTTCTTGTCATTTTAGAATTCTTTCTTGGTATCTTATAAAAAATTGCTAAGTAGTCAATTAGGTATTGACATGTTAGTGAATTTTCTTAGAAAAAATTCACTAATGGGGAGATCCCGACTTTTGAATTTTGAAAATTTTTTTGCAAATGAGCGCGAACTAGGACCCCTAGAACCCATATCCGGGGTCAGTTTCAATTTTTATATGTTTATATATATATATATATATATATATATATATATATATATATATATATATATATATATATATATATATATATATATATATATATATATATATATATATATATATATATATATATTGCTATAGATAGCAAATATGTCAGAAAATTAGAAACATTATTGTGGAGTAAAACCGATAACTCAAAAAATAATGGGCCGATTTTGATAAAATTTGGCATGTACCTTTCTTTTGTAAATGGCTTGGATAAGTTCGTTAGTCAGGAAAATCAGACGAGGTTTTCCGGGAAAATTTTAAGTTTTCATTCGAAAAAATTCTTATCTCAAAAAATAATGGGCCGATTTTAATAAAATTTGGCATGTACCTTCCTTTTATAAATGGCTTTGACAAGTTTGTTAGTCAGAAAAATCGGACAAGGTTTTCCGGGAAAATTTTGAGTTTATATTCGAAAAAAAATTTTATCTCAAAGAATAATGGGCCGATTTTGATAAAATTTGGCATGTACCTTCCCTTTGTAAATGGCTTTGACAAGTTCGTTAATCGAAAAAATCGGACGAGGTTTTCCGGATAAATTTAGTTTTCATTTGAAAAAAAAAATCATCTTAAAAAATAAAAAATCTATGATAACCAAATTTGGTAGGTAGGTTTAAGATATAAAAAGTAAACTATACACCAAAATTTAGATGTCTGTTACAAGAAAAAAAGTTATAATAAAATATTTTGTGCCAGATCATTTCTATGAAAATTCACTACCATAACGCACTTGCTGCGTCCAGGCTTTTATAAAATGGGGGAAAATAAGAAATTTGGGCGGCGACACGGCCTCAATGCATTTATATTTCATAGTATGCATACAAACACCACTAATCACTACGAATAATAAAAGCCTGGACGCAGCAAGTGCGTTATGGTAGTGAATTTTCATAGAAATGATCTGGCACAAAATATTTTATTATAACTTTTTTTTCTTGTAACATAATAATCTAAATTTTGGTGTATAGTTTACTTTTTATATCGTAAACTTACCTACCAAATTTGGTTATCATAGATTTTTTATTTTTTAAGATAAAATTTTTTTCAAATAAAAACTCAAAATTTATCTGAAAAACCTCGTCCGATTTTTTCGATTAACGAACTTGTCAAAGCCATTTACAAAGGGAAGGTACATGCCAAATTTTATCAAAATCGGCCCATTATTTTTTGTTAGGAATTTTTTTCGAATAGAAACTCAAAATTTTCCCGGAAAACCTCGTCCGATTTTCCTGACTAACAAACTTGTCAAAGTCATTTACAAAAGGAAGGTACATGCCAAATTTTATTAAAATCGGCCTATTATTTTTTGAGATAATTTTTTTCGAATGAAAACTCAAAATTTTCCCGGAAAACCTCATCCGATTTTCCTGACTAACGAACTTATCCAAGCCATTTACAAAAGAAAGGTACACGCCAAATTTTATCAAAATCGACCCATTATTTTTTGAGTTATCGGTGTGATACATATATATATATATATATATAGATATATATATATATATATATATATATATATATATATATATATATATATATATATATATATATATATATATATATATATATATATATATATATATATATATATATTTGAATTTTGAAAAAATTTTTGCAAATGAGCGTGAACTAGGACCCCTAGAACCCATATCCGGGGTCAATTTCAATTTTTATATGTTTATATATATATATATACATATATATATATATATATATATATATATATATATATATATATATATATATATATATATATATATATATATATATATATAAACATATAAAAATTGAAATTGACCCCGGATATGGGTTCTAGGGGTCCTAGTTCGCGCTCATTTGCAAAAAATTTTTCTAAATTCAAAAGTCGAAAATTCACTAAAAGTCTGTGGCTAATAGATCTAAAGATCCGAGGCCAAACATAAAAACAACAACATCTTATAAAAATTACTGTTCTAAACTCACCTTTTTCAGTGTCCAAGAACTCTACCACTTTCTTATACAACTTCACTGCCATCTGGTACTTCCCAGCCTTGAAATAATTGGTTCCTTTTTCCTTAAACATTTTACACTGTTCTATTTTCTCTGCAGCATCCAGCTGCCAACACTCTTTCGCCTTCTCGAATTCTTTCAGTGTTACAGTATATTCTACAGTAGCATTAGATGGAATGTTGTGTTCAGGTGAGCCAGTTTCACCATAAGCATATTTGGGTTTGATTATTATTTTAGACGTTTCGCCTTTCTTGAACTTTTGAAGGGCATGTTCCACCCCGTCTACAATACCTTCCTCCTTACCTTCACCAATTGTAAAAGTGACATCACGTTCGTCAAAGACATGATCTTCGTACTTGCCAATCACATGGACTGAAATTTAAAATAAGACATGGTTATTTACTTCACCAAGACTTAAAAAAAGGCAAAAAAAAGTAAACTAGAGATTTTTAATATACCAAGGGAAAAACAATAATTTTCAACCGTTAGTCATTATTATATATAATCCTCAGAAAGGTTTCCGTGGACGTAAGTGTGAGATACTTGCTTCTCAGGTTGAACTGCATACTGAGTTTGTTAAAACTTGACGTTTCGAATCCTGTTTTGGAGCAATTTTCAAGAGATTAAGGAAATATAAAAGAAATGAACTCTAAGGTCTGAATCTGCCCAGTCCTTAGAGCAGTGGAGAAGAGTAAGTTGGCTTGTCGTAGTTAGATTACGGGGCCTCAAAGTGACTACTCCCAAATCTCACTGGAAATCGTCTCTAAAGTTTCAGTGTTCAATCCTAGATCTGCGAGATCTCAGGTTTTGGGTTGATTGATTTTGAGTTAACAGAAGGTTATTTCTATGCAAAAGAAAGAGTGTGCGAGCCAGAACGGAAATCACATTAATTGCTAATTTCTTTGATGAAACACATTGACAACATGTGAGCAGTGCTCCTTCAGAAAACTAAATACCCATAGGCATGGTTCCAAAGGCAATTCGTATAATAGAAGTTTATTGATCCAATTAAATGCTTTAGAAATATCCAATGAAACAGCAAAACCTACAAGTGGTTCGAGCTGAGCTCCAGAACAAATGAGTGACATATGTCAAAATATCGCCAGTAGATCGGTTTTGACGAAAGCTGTATTGGTGATCACTGGGAATGTTTGATTCATCCACGTATTTTATAAACTTTATATTGATAACTTTAGACAAAACTGATAAAATGGATATTTTATGAATCTCGACGACTTCTCTTCCTATTTAGGGACATGCTGAACTCCAGCTTATTTCCATGGAGATGGAAATATCCCCATCTTATAGGACATCAAAAAGAGGCAATATGAAATTGGAATCAGTTCAGGAGCACACACCTTAAGAACTATTACTGGGATTCCATCAGGTCCTCATCCATTTTTGATGTCTCAATTTGCCAATAAGTACTTATCAGTACGATGTCTAAAAAATATTTCTAATTTTTGGTTTTACAGGTGGAATAGTCAGTGGAGTCTTTCGCTGAATATCAAGCATAGAATTTGAAGCAAGTACATGGGAGATCAGCTTTTTCTTTTAACGATACAGTGAATACTCCATCATTAGAAGCTACAGGAAAAGAGCTGACTACCTATAATTTTTGCCATAGACCAGAAATTGAAGGTTGACAAGAACAATAAATATTATTCCTTTCCGACATACTTCGTCTTGTATTAGTTTAGCTTTTTACTAGAATAGACAATTTGCTTATTTTTTTTTTTTTATAACATCTGATAGACATCACGCAAAGGCGATTTTTTATATTTTTTCATTTCACATACAACAAAAATAACGATGTAAAAAAATATTTGAAAATGCGAATTTCAAACAGCACTATTTTGCCGCCATGGTCTGTGACGTCACGGGTCTGTACAATACTCAACAATGCTTCTCAGAGTTTAGATCCTCTGTTGCAAGTTATTGATTGAATCTTGACTTTTGCATGTGATTTTATTTTTTATTTATTTTTTTAATTTTCAACAGCACACCACGAGGGCTCACAGCCTAAATACTATCGTACCGTGGGTGTCAACAAGGATGAAAGAGGCAACTTGATAATTCTGGACTTAAGGTTTGGAGGTTCGGAGGAGAAGGAAAAACATGTGCCGGTAAGGAATTCCACAACTTGAAAGTCCTCTGGACAAAAGAGCGGGCATAACAAGATGTTCTATGTCTGGTGACCTGGACAGTAAAAGGGTGCACTCGCTGTTCCCCTGGTAGATCTCTTGGGGGCAGCAGGTGGAGGAACTATGGAAGAAAGCTCCTCTGAGCAGTGGCCGTGCAGATATCTGTAAAAGAGAGAGAGGTCACCAACGGCACGTCGGTGGGCAAGGGATGGCAGCCTTTGGGTGAGGGTAGGGTCACCGATGAGACGTATAGCTCTCTTCTGAATAGAGTTCAGGATAGCGAGTGTAGAAGCGGCAGCGGCACCCCAGATGTGGGAGCAGTATTCGAGGTTTGGCCTTATTTGTGAAATATATAAGGTATAGAGATTAGCTGGTGAAAAGTATTTGCGAGCCCAGAAGATGAAACCTAATTTCTTAGCAGCCGCTTCTACAATTGATGTGACATGTTGGTGCCAATTGAGATTTTGATCCACAGAAATGCCAATTGAGATTTCGATCCACAGAAATGCCAATTGAGATTTCGTTCCACAGAAATGCCAATAAGTGAAAACGACTCATTACTTTGAATAACTTGGTTGTTCATTGTGATGGGTCTAGGGCTGGTGTATCTCTTATGAGATAGAAAGGAAGACTGAGATTTGGTGGAGTTGAATTTTACAAGATTTCTACTTCCCCAGTCTAATATTTTTTGGAAATCAACAGACAGAACCCACCATGAGTCTGCGATCCTCGTCTAATTGAGCTAAAGAGGCAGGCTTAGAATATTGTATATTTGAGTGCAGGGTGCTATCACCTGCCTAAGTGTGGACTGGGTTGGATGTGCTAGAGAAGAGGTCATTGATGTGGAAAAGAAACAAAGTAGGGACTAAAGCTGAACCTTGAGGGACTCCTGCATTCATTGGATACAGTTTAGAGGTATGTCCATCCACGACAACAGATATGCTCCGGTTGGAGAGGAGATTTGCTGTCCAGGTACATAGTTTTGGTGGTAGGCAATAGGCCAGAAGTTTATTAAGCAACACTGCATGCCAGACCTGGTTGAATGCTTTGGATATGTCTAGAGCGACAATCTGGGATTCACTGTGTAGTTCCATAGACTTGTTCCAAGAATGGGTGACAAAGGAAAGGACGTCGGCAGTTGATCTGCGCTGACAGAATCCATACGGCCTGTCGTGTGTGTTTTTCAAGAAATTGTAGTAATGCAGGGTTTACATACTTTTTCATCACTTTAGAGATGACTGAAAGGAGTGAAATAGGTTTGTAGTTGCTAGGAAGCACTTTGGATCCTTTCTTGTAGACGGGTTATACTCGAGCAGTTTTCCAGTTACTAGGGAATATGCCTCTATTGTAAGATGTCTGAAACAGACGAGTCAGGACAGGAGAAAGTTCTGGTGCACATTTTTTGAGAACAATTGCTGGGATCTCGTCAAGGCCAAAGGCTTTCCTGGTATTAAGAGAAGAGAGCATCTTTCATACCTTTTTAGTTTTGAAAATGATGTCCGTCATTTTATGCGCTACATTGGGGACTGTTGGTGATTAAACATTTGGAGGCGGGTTGAGAGTAGAATTGCCGGCGAACAACGAAGCAAAAAGTTCAGACTTGCCTAGGGCGGTAGAAACAATTTCATCCCCTGAAACAAGAGGTGGGAACGTGCTCCTGCAGAAATTATTCCCAATAGATTTAGCAAGAGTCCAGAAGGGTTTGCTGCTGTTGGAGCTTAAGAGGACTTTGTTTTTGATGTGGTTATTAAACGAGTTTTTTGCCTCAGAAAGAATGCAGACATAGCGGTTTCTTGTGTCGTTTTTGTGATTTTATTTGATAATATAGAAAATAAAGCTTGTATGTTAATACTGTATAGTACCAATGTCTACAAATATGTCTATAAAAACTCCAGAGAAACTATTTTTTATTGTTCCAATTAGAAAGCATTTGATATCGTTCATCATTTTTGAGTTATTTCAATTGTTTTGCAACTTCTCACGTTTTTGGCACACATATAACAAATCGTAAAAAGGTGTTTGTACCAATAGAGCTGAACCCTATGGAAATAATGACTCATTCAGAGAGCGTTTTGTTTGTATTACTTGGCGAAAAAATCGAGCTACCATATGCAGGCACTCACAAATAGTGGCTAAATCTGAAAAGTTTTCGCATAAATGTTTTTAGTGTTTCCGTAAAAAGCATTTTTTGTAACATTTTTGTGAAATGTTGGTAATTAATAATAAACATTTAGTAAGTTATTGTAAATAAAAGTGGTCGAATTTTTGTGAAAAATATAATATAGTGTAACATTACTGAAGACAATTCCGGCCAAAAAAATTAAGAATTTTGTAAGACATTTTTGCAAAATTTCATAATTTTTTTTTCTACTTGGGTCATAAAGCTGTTTGTCAATAATTATACCTTGGCAGGTGTGTAGGGGTTTATTGGTCAGGAAAATCAGACCAGTTTTTTCTGAAACTTTTTAACTTTATTAAGTTGCTACTATATAGGTATACTGCCAACCAAGTGTCCTTTTAAAAACAATACATATTTGACATGAAAAACATTTTTACGAAAATTCGCTACCATAACCCACTTGCTGCCTCCAGAATTTGTAATGAATAGATTGATAAGAAAAAAAATTCTGGACGCAGCAAGTGCGTTACGGTAGCGAATTTTTTATTAAATGCCTCCCAGCAAGTGCATTATGGTAGCGAATTTTTATTAAATGCTTCAAACTCGTATAACTCATTTTTCTACAAACCTAGAATGTTGAATTTTGGTGTGTAGTAAGGTATATACGAGGGCAACATGTCAACCAAATTTCAACAAAATAACTTTGTTATTTTTTTAGACGAATTTTTTTTCGGAAAAATCCTTTTTTTTTAAACTGGTCCGATAAGGCTGGCTAACGAACTCATCCAAACTATTAATAAGGGGCCATGTCTTCAATCCCAAGAGCCGCCATGGAGGTGTTGCTGGATCTGCCCCTCCTACACTTAGTTATTATGCGGGAGGCCAGGCTAGGACTATACAGACTAGCCTGCAATGATAGACTGAAGATCAACCCAGGCTTCAGGGGCCACTGCAAAATTCAGGAGATCGTGAAGGAGCCCATGCTTGAAGTGAGGTCAGACTTCGCGAGCCCGCGAATGTACAGGGAAAACAACTTTACAGTGGAAATCCCTGACTGCGAGGCATGGCGGGAGGAGACGCCGGGCATACCACGGCACGCGCTCGTTTGTGTCACGGACGGATCCGGCGGGGAGCGTGGGATGGGGGGAGGTGTTTACTCGGAAGGACCGAGGGTAAGTCATAGTACTTCCCCCGGAGCCCATGCAACAGTGTTTCAGGCCAAAATGTACACCATCCTGCACTGTGTGCGGGAGAAAAAGAGGAGGGGCTACACCAACAAGAGGATCCTCATAGCCACAGACAGCCCTTAAGGCACTAAGTAGGCCGCGGGTAAATTCCTGGCTGGTGAGCGAGTGCCGAGACGAGACGAGCGAACCGGCTTAGAAGAATGAGGTGACCCACATCTGGGTGCCGGGTCACTGGGGGGTCAAAGGCAATGAAGAAGCTGACAGTCTCGCGAAGAGAGGGTCAGCAGAACCATTTATGGGACCATAACCGGCTCTGGGCGTGACAAAGAGCACTGCCAGGGGAGCTATTGAGTCCTGGGTCAGAAACCAACGCAAGGTGTACTGGGCGGATTGTCCAGGACTCACATGGGGAGTCAATAATTGACGGACCCAGTTCAAAGAGAGCTGTGGAGCTACTAAATCTTAGCAGAGGACAGCTCAGAAACACAACAGGTCTCTTGCCGGGACACATGGCCGTCAAGAAACACCTGCATAAAATGGGGCGGTTCGAAGGGGACCTCGCATGCAAACTCTGCGGCGAGGGGGAGGAATCAGCCCAGCACATCTTGTGCGAGTGTGAAGCAGCTCTGGACCGCAAAAGACAACTGATCTACGGTCAGTCTAGACCAGAGACAGAGCAATATAAAACTTCACCCTACCAATCGCTGTTAAGGCTAGTTCAAGGCACAGTGATTCTGGAGTGGGTGGAGTAAGACTAAGGGTATGCACAATCAACCAAAGGTTGCAGTGCTATCGGGGCGGCAAGGCCGCGGACGAGCCCTGAGGGAAAAAAAACTAATAATTAAAGAAAGATTCTTGAATTGATTTAGCCGATAGTTGATGACAATTTATCACAATTGGTTGAGTAACACACATGGTTAGATTTTCACTAAAAAACTTTATTTAGTCTGACTATAGTTTCGCTATTACAATAGCTTAGGAGTAGAGACTAGTGGATAAAATTGAGATGCAACAAAAACCTATATATATATATATATATATATATATATATATATATATATATATATATATATATATATATATATATATATATATATATATATATATATATATATATATATATATATATATATATATATATATATATATAATACATTCAAAAGCTGATCGTTAAGAAATACTTATAACCATCAGCTTTTGAATGTACTACTACAATTTTATCCAGTAGTCTCTGATGAAGCTATTGTAATAGCGAAACTTTCAGACTAAATAAAGTTTTTTAGTGAAAATCTAATCATGTGTGTTACTCAACAAAAAAAGATTCTTGCAGAGTTTCATCAAAACGCGCTCATTTGAAAAAAATGTTCGCAAAGTCTCAGCATCGATACCTCTCTATTAGCGAATTTTTTTAAATAAAAATTTGCTAATAATATTACAAAAAAATTCAACATTTAAAGACCTCTCTAATGGTGTAAAATTTTATAAATTATGTCATAAATATTTGGTGTTCTTGAAAGTGTCTTGGCATCGTTCTAGAACTTAATGGAACAAATTGGAATGTAATTGTCATGGAGAGACCTAGATGACTCTATAGTCTCCCTCTTACTTAGCAACTGTGATTGAAAATTATATAGGACACGTTTTGACATTCTAAAGCAGTTTTTTTAAAGTGGTAGTAGTTTTACGAGGCTCGATCAATAAGTACCTGTGTTAGAAGACAGGTGGCGTTGCTGAGGGAAGTTGGCATTACTGTTATGTACTGTCTTCTATCAACCAACACCATACTAAATTTCACACGGGGTCACTGATTAGTTTTTATTTGACAGCTAGTTGTATCACACGTTTCGTGTTTCTCGATAAAATGAAAAAAATGCAATATCAATTCCTTATTTCGCTTTTTGTTTTTGGGTAGAAAAAAATGCATTCAATGAAGATTTGAAGAAAAAACGACCGCATTTGGCCAAGAAAAAAGTTCTTTTCCACCAAGACAATGCAAGGGTGCACACATGTGTAGTCTCCAGGGCGAAATTTCATAAATTGGGTTACGAATTGCTCCCTCATCCGCCCTGATTTTTTAGAAGGGATAAACAAATTGGAGAAACGTTGGACGAAGTGTATAGAGCTCAAAGGCGACTATGTTGAGAAATAAACTGATTTTTTCTCAAAAAACCTGTGTTTCATTAAAAAAGTCACGAACTTGTTGACCCGCCCTCGTATTCTGTGCTGAAATTAAATTAGGGGTTGAATGTGTGGGGTGCAATATCGGTGACAGAAATTTCGAAGTTTTTTTTTTTGCTAAAATGTAAAGTCTCAAAACCTATAGAAAACTTGATTCTGGAATGATTTTTTTTTGTCTGTTGGTCTGTCAGTCGGTCAGCCTGTCTGTTAATATAGTTAATATATAGATAACTTTCGAACGAATTGAGATACAATCTTTAAATTTGGTATCCGGTTAGCACCCGACAAAAGAACGCTTCGAATTGTTTTTGGGTAAGATCGCTTCAGGGGATAGGGGAGAAATGGGGGATTATTTGGTGAAAATTGACATTTTTTCATAAAAACTCGAGTAATATAACGTTTCAGAAGTTTATGGGTACTGGAATATGAATATTTTCTTTGCGATCAAGTCGTGGACCCTGAATTCATTTCATGAGGATGTCTTTCTGAGGAGATTATCACAACTATGTGGAAGTTATGAGTCAATTTGCAGCACTATTTTAGCATGTATCTGTAAATACAGGTAAAGTTAGGCTAATTTCTTATCCTGGCCCATCAAATAATCAAATTAGATTATTTATAACTTTATCACACTTGGCAGTATAATTGACCAAATTAAATTTTAAATGCAGATGGTATCAATCTTTTGACCTGGAATTATATTTATTCAGACAAGCGGAAGAGCAAACTTGTCAGTCAAGTACGTACTCAGTAATATTAACATGGGAGATATTGAAAACATCAAGTTACCTTTGACTACAGCCCCATCATTTGGTGTAGTATACCCTTCACCTTGTTGTACTATTATTCTTTCTATACCACCATCTCTATTGGGGCTTAAATCTTCACCTATCCATCCAAGTACCTCCACCTGTTGATATAAATGCACATTACTATTAGCAAAACAATCAATAAAAAGGTACAAATAAAACCAATACAATAACTTTGACATTGTTAGGGTACCTGTATCAGGTTTGTCTGAAAGCAATGGCTGCCATTGTTTTGTTACAGAAGGTATTCAAAAATTGCTTCTTTTTCCTAAATATCTTTACGTAACGAAAAAATAATATCATTCTCTATTTCTACTTACATCAAATTTCAGGATTGAATCTGGAGGTATTTTTGGTGGGCTTCCAGCTTTCCCATAAGCATAATCGGGTGCACAAGTCAAAATAGCCTGTTCACCTTTTTTCATTGTAGCCACACCCAGATCCCATGCTTTGATTACACTACCTATTTAAAACAATAAAATTACTTAGTCAATGCTAATAAAATTAAATATTAAAAGAACCTAGTAGACCACTTGTTATGTAAAAGCATTAAAATGATTTTAGTTTCCTTGAATAAGAGTATAGATTTGTATGTCCCATGTATGGGAGTGGGGCTCTTTAGCCTTTCTCTGCACTGTCTTAACTGTTCAGCGCAGAGCTTAGCTACTGGACTCCTAGCGATTGTCTCCTTGTGACACCCCTGGAGTGACGGTCTGCAACGTGTGAACCCAGGGCAGATGATATACTGAAATCTCCAAAACACCTGCAGCTTTTCGTGGGAAACCAATCAGGAACCAAAAAATAATAATGAAAGAGTGCTCGACTCTGATCGCGAGCCGCTGACGATAAGAGGCCACATAAGGCCTTTGCAGAGGGAGGCATTCGAGAAAGGGCGAGCATTTCCAAAACCAAAAAGGAAGCTAAAGAGTCTAAAGGGAGAAAACCTAAATCAAAGTGTAGCACATGCTCAAGGACTGGGGGAGAACTCCATAAAAGATCTAACTACAGTCCCTCCGACTATATAAAGTCGACAGAAAAGCATATAAATAAAAATGCTGATGATGACTCGTGGGAGAGATACCTAAAAGTGAAGAAAAAAGCTTCATGAAGTAATGAAAATCTTTTCAACATTCTAAAGCAGCTGCGAGCCTGCTTATAGGATCGTTTATCAAACAAAACCTAAACATAGAGCTACCACTGGAGCCCTGGATCTATAGAGGACAAATGAAAGACCAAGACCTAAATATAAAATGTAGGTTGATTTACCGCAACACACATGACAGACCAAGAGCAGCTTTATTGCTTAAACGTAATATGCATGTTACTTTCAGAGTTCATCACTCAAGACTTGGCAACTGCATTGGTAGAATTACCAACAGGGGGTATGTTGTAATAGCCTCACCCTACCTACCCGAATAAGATGAAAATCAGATACCTACAGAGGAAGTTTGATGCCTCATCTCATCAGCAGATGAGTGCTTAAACACAGCTGTTGGGGCCTGGTGAACACAGCCATTCACATTTAATGATTTTGACTTATTACGTAATCTTTCACCTTCTTTGGTGAAGTATTGTTCTGGATATTTTGATCTGAACAATAGGATCCTGATTTTATATTTATTGTTAAAATTATTGTGAAGATCCTTGACAATAACTGACAGTTTTATATAAACTGACTGCTGATAGATAATGTTTGGCGTAAGATGATACTATTTTTACTTTTTGGTTCTTTCTCTGCAGAGTTATTTACATTACAACTTTTAAACAATTCATGCTTTTTCCAGTTCCGCTCCGTTACACCTCATTCCTTTGCAGAATATTAAAATTTGACGTAAACCTAACAATGGGATTCATTGGACTTTTTCAGTCCTGGCATGGGTGCGTCTTGCTCATTGGTTCGGCAGTTCTTGTTCTTTGAGCTAGCATTTCTGATTTACTTTTAGCCCACAAAGTTGCAGTGGTGATCGGATTATTTATTATGCAGGTGCCCGCAGACCTTATTTTTTACATTGTGTATTGTTTGCCTTATTTTCTCATAATAACCCTTCTACGCAGTGTTGATCAAGTGGTTGAAGTGTATGTGTTGTAATTTTGTGATCTGTGGCAGATTATTTGTTTGTTTCCTATGTTGTTTTTGTAATGGGAAAAATGTGAGGGAGTGTGTAGCCAACGGCTGGACCTAGCTAATTTGCTTGAGAGGACTGACAAAATGTAAGTGTGAATTTCTGCTAGGGTGTGATGTGATGAGGTTTTCCCTTCCTCTACCTTTACAATTGGGCGTAATCTTGGCAATAGTCTGCAAATGTACCCTTATTTTTTTAATTTTGATCGCTTGACCGTATTTCCTGAGATGTTCTCAACTCCCCTAGCTTTTTATTCAAAGAACAATCTAGGGTATGTATATTGTAATGTGCCCCTTCCCCTAGTTATTCACTTGGAGGAAACAGGGGTCTCCGAGAGAGAGAGAGAGAGGTTTCTAACATTTTTGTTCCAGCAACAACTTGGAGCCACCCCTGAATGTGTAAACCACAAGACAAATGTTGTGATTTCAACCCCCAAGAAGGTTATGTAACGTTTCAACCCCCAAGAAGGTTAGGTAACCTTTCAACCTCCGAGAAGGCTATGTGACCTTCTTGGGGGTTGAAATTGCAACATTTGTCTTGTGGTTTACGCATTCAGGGGTGGCTCCAAGTTTGTTGCTGTCCAAGAAGATTATGTAACCTTTCAACTCCCAAGAAGGTTTTGTAACCTCCTCGGGGGTTGAAATCGCAAGATTTGTCCTGTGGTTTACACATTCAGAGGTGGCCCCAAGTTTGTTGCTGGAACAAAAAAGTTAGAAGCCTCTGTTTCACTCGGAGACCTCTGTTTCCCCCAAACGAATAACTAGGGGAAGGGGCACATTACAATATATATACCCTAGACTGTTTTTTTTAATTAATAGCTAGAGGAGGTGAGAACATCTCATAGGAAATACTGTCAAGCGATCAAAATAAAAAAATATGGGTACATTTGCAGACTATTGCTAAGACTACGCCCAATTGTAAAGGTAGAGGAAGGGAAAACCACATCACATCACACCCCAGCAGAAATTCACACTTACATTTCGTTAGTCCTCTCAAGCAAATGAAGGACCCCAGGGCAAATGGGGGTGCTGTGTGGGGCAAACAGGGTTTAAAGGAGGTATAGCTGCAAAATGTGAAAAAGGCAGCTTATAGAGGTCTGACTGAGCAGTTTTCTTGTAATTTTCTGTTTGTATTTCCTTTTAAATCTTCTTGCCCACCCAGCAGCCCTATTTATTCCTGGTCCTGTAACTTTGCTGGGGGATGTCTCCAAAACATTTATCTTGTGATTTATGCATCTAGAAGTGGTCCTAAGCATGCTCGTGAAAAAAATTTTCAGAAAGCTGCCTGTGAGCTCATCTGCAAATTTACCAAACCAGCTGCGAAAGCCAACCTTATTTGATTAAAAGCATTGATACCTATGAGCAAAACAACATTCTACTGATATTAATAGTTAGGTAATCCTGTGTTTAAAGTGCCTCTTTAGTAAACCTACAATTCGGGCGAAATCGGAACGTGAACTGGACGCGGGACGATGTGCACTGTTGCCAGATGAGTATAAGCAAGGGTCATTTTAAATATAGAAGGCAATCAAGGAGTGAACAAATGTTTTCATAATGTAAATAAATGATAGTATTGCGTCATGTACATAGATCGATATTTGACATATTTTGCGGAAAGCAGTAGGAAAACGGAAATGTAAACAGTTAATTTTCAGCCTCAGGGGGAAAAACGTGTGCCTCTCCTCCCTTTTTTGGTACATCAGTAACATCAACAGAGGTTGTGTCAGCAAGGTAATCTGCACGTTCCACCCTTCCCAGGGGGCGTAAAGCCGTCGGTCCTGTGCCCATGCGATATTGGGCACGTTAAAAACCCAAATTTCCCGGACAGTGAGGTGAATGAATGACACTTTAGTAAAGTCAATGAAGCAATTACTGTTGCGAATTGCCGATGAAAAATACAACTGTATAGGCTAATAGCAAACGGTAAGCAGTATATTATTTTGAAAAATCGCAATGTTTCATGGTAATGAAGCAATTTCTACTGACAACTGTCGATGATAAACATAACCGAGAACCTGACCTGACCCGACCTGACTAACGACCTTATCCAAGCCATATAGAAAAGGATGGTACATGCCAAACTTTTTGAAAATCGGCACAATATTTTTTTGTTATCGGTGTTATGTTTATCATCGACAATTGTCAGTAGAAATTACTTCATTACCATGAAACACTGCGATTTTTCAAAATAATATACTGGTTACCGTTTGCTATTAGCATATACAGTTGTATTTATCATCGGCAATTCACAACGGTAATTGCTTCATTGACTTTTCTTACTCATTTAAGGTTGGAAAGTAAAATATAAACAAACACTTCGAAGGGAAACCTATTTTGAGCCATTTTCTCGGTTATGTTTATCATCGACAGTTGTCAGTAGAAATTGCTTCATTACCATGAAACAATTCGACTTTTCAAAATAAATATGTTGGATACCGTCTGCTATTAGCATATACAGTTGTATTTATCATCGGCAATTAGCAACGGTAATTGCTTCATTGACTTTTCTTACTCATTTAAGGTTGGAAAGTAATATAAACAAACACTTCGAAGGGAAACCCATTTTGAGCCATTTTCTCGGTTGTTTATCATCGACAGTTGTCAGTAGAAATTGCTTCATTAGCATGAAACATTGCGATTTTTCAAAATAATATACTGGTTACCGTTTGATATTAGCATATACAGTTGTATTTGTCATCGGCAATTCGCAACGGAAATTGCTTCATTGACTTTTCTTACTCATTTAAGGTTGGAAAGTAAAATATAAACAAGCACTTCGAAGGGAAGCCCATTTTGAGCCATTTTCTCGGTTATGTTTATCATTGACAGTTGTCAGTAGAAATTGCTTCATTACCATGAACATTGCGACTTAAAAATTATACTGGATACCGTTTGCTATTGGCATATACAGTTGTATTTATCATCGGCAATTCGCAACGGAAATTGCTTCATTGACTTTACTAAAGTGTCATTCATTCACCTCACTGTCCGGGAAATTTGGGTCTTCAACGTGCCCAACATCGCATGGGCACGGGACCGACGGCTTTACGTCCCCTGGGAAGGATGGAACGTGCAGATTACCTTGCTCAATCACAATGGCACACCCTCTGTTGATGTTACTGATGTACCAAAAAAGGGAGGAGAGGCACACGTTTTCCCCCAGAGGCTGAAAATTAACTGTTCACATTTCCGTTTTCCTACTGCTTTCCGCAAAATTTATTTTTTTATTTATTTATTCAACGGATTAACCATTTACAATAATAACAAGAACATCTAAAACTACATTAGTCTTAAATAATCACAATATGAGAACATAAAAAAAAAAAGCAAAACATAACCTGTATACCATATGTATGACAATTCAATCAATAACACCTCTCAAAATTCCTCTAATTACACGGTCAGAATCATTAAACATGTCCAAGAGCTCCGAATACTCATTTGCAGTTCTCGCCATTCTCGACATCGGACTGAAAAAGCCATAATTGGTTCGATGGAAGGGAACCACAAAAACCTCCCTCGCTCTCGTGCAGTTCGGAATCCTTAGAGAGACTAACTCAAGCAACGAAGGACTATCAATTTTATTCACTAATAATTTGTGCAAAAAACAAACATCACTGACAATCCTTCTACCTCTCAGTGACTGCAAGTGCAGCCGATTCCGCAAATAAGAAAGGTTAAGATCATTTCTCTGCAAGCCCATTCTGTAAGCACAAATTCTTAAGAATCTATTTTGTACGGCCTCAATCTGATTGATATAAATATTGTAATTCGGGCTCCAGACTACAGAAGAACACTCCAACAAAGAGCGAACCAGAGCACAATACAGCCTTCTAAAGCTATGTCAAATATCGATTTATGTAGATGACGCCCTATTTTAATTTATTAACATTATAAAAACATTTGTTCATCCCTTGATTTCCTTCTATATCACGTTTTCCCCCCTAGACCACAATTGCTGAAAATTAACTGTTTACATTTCCGTTTTCCTACTGCTTCCCGCAAAATATGTCAAATATCGATTTATGTAGATGACGCCATATTTTAATTTATTTACATTATAAAAACATTTGTTCACCCCTTGATTGCCTTCTATATTTAAAATGACCCTTGCTTATACTCATCTGGCAATAGTGCACATCGTCCCGTGTCCAGTTCACGTTCCGATTTCGCCCGAATTGTATGTTTACTAAAGAGGCACTTTAAACACAGGATTACCTAATAGTTATTAAATACATAATCGGCAGTAGGCTTACCTTTACCCAAATTGAATTCGAACGGCTCTCCCCTGTCCCGACTTGAGTCAAATTTGGTACCATCGGTTAAGGTTCCTGTGTAATGAACACTGACCTTAGATCCAGCGGGAGGTAAATCCTCTCCAGTACCCTCTTTTATAACCTGCTTCAATACACCCCCATCTTTGTTAGGAGTAATATCTACTGCTTCGCTCTCAGTCATGTTTTGTTATCTGGAAAGCACTTCCTCCCTGAAACTGATTTTTATTCTAACATTGAGGTTATAAAATGAAATAATTAAGTTATAAATCGATTAGTTTCGTAAAACATACTACTTTTAATGTGCCATTCAGACTGTACTTACAGAACAAATAAATTAAAAAATCAGAATTATTACTTTTTCGTGCTTTCAAACTTACGTATCAGAAAACACAATCTACAAACAATCGTCCTGTACTCCTGTCACAGCCACAGCACAGTGTCACAGTTCACAGTGGTCACAATGACAATGTGACTTTTAAACTTTTAAAGCGAGATTCAAATAACCTACAGCCACAGCATACGAAATTGCAATGGCCAATCAAGGTCCAGAAAGACAAAGAGAGACAAAGATATATGCTATCAACATTGGCGCGATATTTGAATGCAAAATTTAAGTTCAGAATTAAAATTAAATAAAAATTAAATACAAATAGTTCATCGAATAACAAAATAGATATCAATAGTATTATTTTTATGACGCAGTTTTGTGGTAGGTAATATAAAGTGACCCTTTATAATATTAATGGTACAATAAGCACTTTGTTTTACTTTTTCTGAATTATTACAAATCAAAACTTGGCAATATATTATACAGATTAGTTATTATAGCAGCCGCTGTCACAAGTATTCGTATTGTGTTATTATAATTTATTCAGTTCTTAATAAAATGACGGTAAAATCGTGTTTTAAAGGAATGTATATAAAATCTTGCATGTAACGCGTTCGTAAACACGTCTTATATTGGCTCGTCCTTTTATTTCGCTTGCTCGCAAGAGCTCGCTAAGCCATAAACTCGGCAAAAAAGCATTTTTGAATTCAAGGCCAATGTTAAGAAAGATAGCAGATTTTTTTCTCTGATGCTCAGTTCCACAAAGTTCTATTAAATATTTAACGCGAAGGTTAGTTAATCAAGGCTTTAGACGACCAATCACAGACTAATGCCAAGTTTCACAAAGCTCGATTAAATATTTAACGACCGGCTAGCTAATCAAGGCTTAATACAACCAATCACGATTTAAATTTTTCATCGAGATTTGTGAAACTGGGCATTTGTTCTTCACAAGAGTACATCCAGTCCCAATTTTGGTTAAGACTGAAGTCAGCCATGGATTTTAAGTTTCCGCATTCCTATTGCAATAGGAATGCGGAAACTTAAAATCCAAAAAAGGGTAGTTTAGATGTATATCATGTTTTTCTCTCACTGGTTATCCTTCCTCTGATCATTTATTTGCATTGTCTTCGCTAGAATAAAATTAACATCACAATTACCAAAATCCGATCAAAAAGTTAAATTAAGACCACAAATCTCATATGTGCTGTGGCTGTATGTTATTTGCCTTCTCTCTCTCTTTTCGAATGTCGATCGATGTCTTGAAAATCGTTTGCTAGTTAAATTATGGAATATGCCCAGTATGTAAAGGAACCTATACGAGGGCAAATGAAAAAATGATTACATTAGCATTAGTTTTTTTATACATTTACTTATTTAATGATACATTATGTAATACAAATAAGCGGAACTTGTACTTGCATACAACACAATTTATAGCATAGATGTAACACAAAGTTCATAAAAATCATGTTATTATAATCAAGAATTTTTTTATAATTTTTGCGGGTCTTAATGTTCTCTCTGCAAAATATATAATTGTTTAACTAATTACCCTGATAAAGATTTTCCCCCTGACTTCACACATTTACAATACTAATGCTTCACCTAAATATCAGGAAAACTGCTAGTTTCACTGCGATTGTCACTTTGGGGTATGAAGTGAGGTGCCATGAGGCATGAGGATGAGTATTTTAATCTGAGTATCAATCTATTGAAAACTACGCTCGCAGCGTCACGACGTCATTTAGAATATTTTATCTGCTTTTGATACGCTATAGTTGAACGATCTCATTTTTCAGAATCATTTTTATAGGTAATAATCTTGTTTATTTTACTTTGTTGAAAAGTTGTGGCAAAAAATGTCTAGTTAATTCTACTAATTGCAGTTGAATGAGTCAAGTGAGTTCTAGCCATGACATAATGACTTACACTCTAGTTATTATATCATGAGTGCTAACACCTGCAGTGAGTGAAAGAAGGCAAATGTCTGTATTTTTTGTATTTCGTTTGTTTAACGTCGGCCTATTCCATGACTATGGCCAATCACAGACGCCAATCACCTCATTGTCCTGGAAATCTTGACGAATTCCTTCCTTTATGTAAAGACGGTTGGGATCTTTAACGTGCCTAACATCGCATGGTACACGGGACCGGCGACTTAACGCCCCTCTGAAGGGCGAAACGCGCAGATATCCAACTTGTCCAAGCACAATGCCATAATCTCCGTTGATGTAAATTTACGGTCAGATCAAAAAGCGACAGTGTATATGATATATATATATATATATATATATATATATATATATATATATATATATATATATATATATATATATATATATATATATATATATATATATATATATATATTTCCTCCCTCGGGGCTCGTTCGCCCCGATAGCACTGCAACCTTTGGTATATTGTGCATGCCCTTAGTCTTTTTACCCCACCCACTCAAAAATCACTGTGCCTTGAACTAGCCTTAACAGCAAATGGTAGGGTGAAGTTTTATAATGCTCTGTCGCCGGTCTAGACTGACCGTAGATCAGTTGCCTCCTGCGGTCCAGAGCTCTACACTCGCACAAGATGTACTGGGCTGATTCTTCCCCTTCGCTGCAGAGTCTGCATGCGAGGTCCCCCTCGAACCGCCCCATTTTATGCAGGTGTTTCTTTGACAGCCATGTGTCCCGTTAAGAGACCTGTTATGTTTCTGTGCTGTCCTCTGCTACGATTTAGCAGCTCCACAGCTCTCTTTGAACTGGGTTCGTCAATTATTGACTTCCCATGTCTGAGCCCTGGACAGTCTGCCCAGTACACCTTGTATTGGTTTCTGACCCAGGACTTAATGGCTCCCCTGGCAGTGCTCTTTGTCACGCCCAGAGCCGGTTCTGGTCCCATAATTGGTTCTGCTGACCCTCTCTTCGCGAGACTGTCAGCTTCTTCATTGCCTTTGACCCCCGAGTGACCCGGCACCCAGATGAGGGTGCTCTGCTACCCACCATCAGCTGCTCCAATTGCTTGGGTGGAGGAGGGTCCGTGCTGTCCCCTGGCAGATAGGCTGACTCGATAGAATATCCCTCGGCCCATCCGCTCCTCCACATCGGATTTTGATCGTTGCCAGGTCCCTGAAACAGAAATTCATTAAAGGCAGTGCTCTTTGTCACGCCCAGAGCCGGTTCTGGTCCCATAATTGGTTCTGCTGACCCTCTCTGCGCGAGACTGTCAGCTTCTTCATTGCCTTTGACCCCCGAGTGACCCGGCACCCAGATGAGGGTGCTCTGCTACCCACCATCAGCTGCTCCAATTGCTTGGGTGGAGGAGGGTCCGTGCTGTCCCCTGGCAGATAGGCTGACTCGATAGAATATCCCTCGGCCCATCCGCTCCTCCACATCGGATTTTGATCGTTGCCAGGTTCCTGAAACAGAAATTCATTAAAGGCAGAAACTCCATCCCTTCCCTAACAAAAATGCAGGCCCTCGGATTCTCGCTGGGTCTGCTGTATATGAGCTGTCCAGAAGCTCCGCCGAGTCCCTTGATATCTCCTTTATAGGAGTACGGTTCCTGGATGAGGGCCACATCCATGTTCCTCAGAGCCATCAGTAGTCCGGCCGTGGCTGCCCTACTGTGTTGGAGGTTGACCTGAAGGAACCTAAATCCCATTAACCCCTAGTTGCTTTCCCAGTGGGCGGAAGCTAACCCTTCCCAGGCCCCAGAATGCCTTAAAGGAGGTTCCTCCAAGGGCTCTGTAAGACGATTAGTCGATCGTGAGCGCGAGAGTCTGTCCTTTCTCCTCTGCCTTCCTGCTTAGAACCGACCAGTGTTGTGTGCCCAGTTCAGGGTTCTGGATCTTCAGTCTACTGATCACCGTCTCCCGCGGGACGGTGTCAAGGATCTGTACGAGGACCTTGCGTCTCTGACCGAGGCCTCCGATGGTTTTCCGCGCATGACAGTCTCGGGGAAAGTTTCATCGAAAGTTCGTTTTATTGTTTCCACTTCCTCAGCTTGCCCCCTGGAGTCCTTTGGCCCGTGAGTTAACACATGGCTTCCCACCATCAGCAAATTCTACCAAATATACCGACTGTTGCAGATAGTGCCAGCAGTGCGTGTTCAGAAGAAGCTAGATCAGCATGTTCTCGTGAGAACCTGCAACGAACACTTGTCCGATTACTATATAAAGTTATTGTTTTGTGTAATATTTGTTATTATATTTTAGGCAATAACTATGTTAGTTTGTTGTTAAATAGTTTGATAAATAAAAAAAAAGCAACCTAAGTACAAGTGTTGTTAATTGGCGCAGTCGGTGACGGATCTCCCAGCAACCTAAGGCATCAAAAGAATATTGGTTCCTTGGTTTTTTAAGAAGAACAAATGGTCATCTGGTTCCTACTATTATTGTTCTCGTATATTTTCTCTGTTCCTTTGTCATATGTATGTGAATATATGTCGGATATTGATGAATTAATAAGCAGACTTAATCAGTTTAATTTTGGAAATAATTTAGAAGTCATTCTTGAAGAAAAATTTAGATAATAATATTGTTGAACAGGAAGTTCAGAATAATTTAACTCGTAATAATAATAGTATTAGTCTTGTAGAACAAATTGATACTAACTTAATTAGTACCACAGAAATTAGCATAAACATGGCCCAAGCTAACAATATGGCAAACAACCTTAGTGAATTCTATTTAAAGATGATGCCTGAGTTCAATGGTGAACCGGCAAATGTTGGTAACTTTCTTAAGGCATGCGATCTCATTATGAACACATTTTATAACGCTGAAGACGAAATATTATATTTAAATAATTTTATAGTTTATTTTATACAATCAAAATTAACCAGTCAAGCTAGACTGAAAATTAGCACAAAAATTATTAATAATTGGCAAGATCTAAGACAGGCTATAGTGCAAAACTTTACGGACCAACGAGACGACACTAGTCTTTTGAGTGAACTTTTAACACTTAAGCAGAAACATAATGAGGATGCTGTAACATTTAGCAATAGGTGTAGATACATTAACCAACTTCTGGTTTCTAATTTAATTTGTAATGAAAACAATCAACAAATACTAGAAGTGAAAAGAACAATTTACGCTCAACAAACATTAAAAGCGTTCCTCGGGGGACTTAGAAACCCTGTAGGAATGGTAGTAAGATCCACTGCACCTGCATCTATTGAGCACGCTCTTAAGTTTATAGTTCTGGAAGAAAATTATGAGTATAGAGATAGGACATTTCTTAAATCAGGCAATTATAGATCGCCAAATAATAAAACCCCCAATCCACAAACCAGGTCTTTTAACAATCGTTATACTCCCCAAAACTTTCCAGTTATGCAATTTCAGAAACCATTTAGAAATAATCCCCAATATCAAAGCCAAAATAATCAAACTTTACAATTTAGGAATACTTCCCAATATCAAAGCTAAAATAATCAGAATTCACAATTTTCTAGACCGCCCTATTTTAAACCAGAAAACCCACGAAAACATTTCCAAAATAGATATCCTGAACCCATGGATACTTCGAGTGGCAACACAAGGTTTACAAGACATTCTAATAATTTTTCAACACAGTCAATAAGAAATAACTTCCCTGCTAATCAGCAAAGGTTCACAGTTCCGGGAACAAGGTTTAATTCTGACGAACTATTTACCCATGAGATTGATACACCTTTCGAAATTTACGATCGTGAAAATCAAAATTGTCCTACACCGGGCACATCAACCGAAAATCCTTAATAGAAATAAACAATCTCAATTTATGTCAACTTCCTTATGTTGAAATTCCCGAACTGCCTGGAAAATTGCTCATAGATTCGGGAAGCAGTAAAAGTCTTTTGAAACCAGATATTGTTCAAGAAAAATATAAAAATAAAATCTTTCAAAACTTGTTTCACATTAAATCAGCTCATGGATTCTCCGTGCACAAATATAGGGCAAATATTTTACTAAATTCAATTACTAATCGCCCACACGAATTTTGCTTATTTAATTTTAATGATAACTACACGGGATTGATAGGAGCCGATTTTCTCCTTGCAAGTAAGGCTAGGCTAGATTTTAATAATAGGAAATTATACTTAAGTAGGTTAGAAATTGATATACATTTTCCTTACGAATATACTCTTGAGCCAAATACGGAAACTAAAATCAATGTTCCTGTCAATAAGTCAATTGGATATGGACTTGTTAATCAAATGTTAATTAATAATTCATTTATACCTGACTGTTTAGTTAAATTGTCAGATAGTGAGGCCAGTGTTAAAATAATAAACCCAATTTTTACACAAATTAATGTCAGATTTACTAAACCCTTAGAGACTATTGAGTTAAATAATAATGCAATATATAGCAGTTATAATCATAAATATAATAATAGTGTTAAGAAAAATTGCGATGATAATTGGGCCTTAAAAGAAATACGCATGGATCACTTAAATCTTAAATCAAGAAGAACGTGAACAATTAATATATTTATGCAAACGTTATTCAGATATATTTTATAAAGAGGACAAAAGGTTAACTTCCACACACGTGGTAAAACATAGGATTAGAACGACCGACGATATACCTGTCCATTCGAAATTATATCGTTACCCATAGGTGCATAAAGAAGAGGTACAAAAACAGATGGTTAAAATGTTACAGCAAAATATTATTAGGCATTCACATTCACCGTGGTGTTCACCAATTTGGGTCGTCCCAAAGAAAGCAGATGCCAGTGGGAAACAAAAGTGGAGAATCGTTGTAGACTACAGAAAGCTCAACGATAAAACCATACCAGATCGCTACCCCATACCTAAAATAGAAGAAATATTGGATAAAATTGGTAGATCTCACTATTTCACTAAAATGATTTGGCCACAGGTTTTCGTCAGAGAGATACATCCGGACGACATTGAAAAGACGGCATTCTCAACAGATCTAGGTCATTATGAGTATTTAAGGATGCAATTCGGCCTTAATAATGCTCCAGCCTCGTTTCAGCGCCTAATGAATAATGTTCTACACGGATTGATTGGGAAAACTTACCTTGTCTACATGGATATGACGTCATTGTGTTCTCGACGTCTCTACAGGAGCATTTAGACAAGCTTACACAAGTATTCGAAAGGTTCAGGAACTTTCAGCTAAATATGCAACTGGACAAAACCGAATTTTTAAAGAAGGAGGCTGAATTTCTGGGACATGTGGTCAGTCCAGAAGGAATTAAACCTAACCCACGAAAACTCGAAGCCATAGAGAAATGACCGATTCCTAAAACACAAAAAGGAATCAAATCGTTTTTGGGTTTAATAGGATACTACCGAAAATTTATAAAGAATTTTGCGAATGTCACAAAACATTTAACAAAATGTCTAAAGAAAAATTCAAAAATTGATATGAACAACGAAGATTATAAAGAGGCATTTGAAACATGTAAACATATTTTAATGAACAGTCCAATATTATAGCCACCAGATTTTACAAAGAAATTTATATTAACTACGGATGCTTCTAACGTCGCACTTGGAGCTGTCTTAAGTCAAGACGAACCGAATTCAGACTTGCCTGTTAACTGTGCTAACAAAAGAAAAAATAAGGCAGTGGAGCACAGGTTTTTTTTAGAAAATTATTGCAGTGAGTGCAGTGATAGCTGTCCACACTTTTTTAGCAGTAAAATATGTACTAGTTTAAATAACTGTTGCCCTCCAAATTTCATTCGTATTGTTATTTGCTAAATTTGGAGCAAACTAAAAAAAATAAAAAAAACTTAAACACACTGTCGCTACAAAACGGGACCTAGTTTATATGAAAAAAAGTCTTATTGTTACATGAGGAATGTAACCATAAGCGCTGGCACATGTTTTTCCAAATACCCTACATAAAGCCTGAAACTGACCTCAGATGTGGGTCCTATAGGCTCTAATTCGCGCTCCTTTGAAACAGTGTTTCGAAAATTTGAAAGTCTTTACCTCTCTCTAAGCAAAATTATCTTTCTGAAAATTAGCTAAAAAGTATGTTAGGATATATATATATATATATATATATATATATATATATATATATATATATATATATATATATATATATATATATATATATATATATATATATATATATATATATATATATATATATATATATACATTCTGTCGCTGTAAAATGGTTCTATCAAGTCCCATTGTGTCTAGCTGTCGAAAATAAATTTGAGTAAGGTCTCCTGAAATTACATTACTGACTTAATGGGGCTGATATAGTTTAAAAGCTTCTACCAAGTTAACGGGACCGCTACTGTGTTAAAATTTCGTTACCTTTGGCAACAATTGAATGTCTGTAAAGTTTAATTTTTAACTATTTTAATATCGCTTAGCGTGTACAATTTTTCAAATCAAAGCATTGAATACCCCTATTTATAACCTTACCTACCTACATCGGTCGCAATATTGGAAGTTTTAATACTTCATACAAAGAGCATTTTGTTGAGCTAAGAAATAACCACGTTAATATATCTTGATTTGCAAAACATATTATCGATACTCAACATAGGTCCACAGTAAATAACTGCATAAAACCACCAAATTTTTGAGGTTTTAGAGATACAACTAGCTTTGGCAATGCTGTTTGCCGGTGGGCGTTCTTTATTTATGAACGGACGAAATCTTCAGCTTTGGTCTTTGATAAAACATTTTTTGTTGAAAACAGGGAAAAAATGGCCTAATGGATGTAGAATTTCTTAAAGAATGGCCATACGTGGTGGTTTCGGTAGACATACCCGCCCCAGTGGAGCACTTAAAAAAACTTCAAAGCCAATATCCTCCATTCTTACCCCAAACCTCCAGCTAGATTGGACTCCTCCGGGGTTCAGATTCGTTGGTTGAAATTTAAGCAAACACTGGCGGGTATTAGGTCTACACGAACCCCGAGCAGAGCTGAGATATCTTGGGGTGGATTACACCTGGAGATTGAGGCCTCCTTTGTGAGCTTCTAAACGGGTGAATGCAGCTCGAGAGCAGGACTTCATGATATCGCCTCGAGTCCTGGATCCAGACAAACTCCGAGAGAGGTTACCTGTCTGTGAGCTTTTGAACGGGCAAGCGATTTCATTCAGATGGCAGTACACTTGTCAAACCAACTTTTATCTTCAAAGAAGATCGACTCTCTCTAAAAGCTGGATCTGATGGGTGAAATTTAGGCAATTAGACATGAGCCACAATAAAGCTAAGGTCGCGGTGAAAGGAATGGAATATCCCACTCACACTGAATCTAACCTAATCTCTTTTGGACTAAATTTTTTTCAGTTTCATCTCGGTCTGAGAAATTGTCGTCTAAATTGTCTTCCTTTCACCGATTTGTTTTTCTTGTTGCAATAGCAAAGGTATAGAAGAGCACACACAAGACAACTGCCTTGTTTTAAATGAACAAACTGATTTGATGGATTCTGCTTTCTGGCAGATTTTTCTTCTCTAAACAGAATACATCCAACTGTATTAACAATACTTCTAATACTGTAATAAGGTGATGTATGTTGATATTTTTGTTACATAGACCCTGCTTCTAATTATCGTTATTGTAATAATAATATTAATCAATTTATTAGTTCCATATACCCATTGGATGTTAAACATGTCACACAATAAACAAGATAACCTAAAATAACATTTACACAATTATATACCATCTAAACATGATACAACATACATTTATACGAACAGTTAAAAATCAGAAGCGTTAAATTTATTATTGAAGAACTCCCCCGGTCTGTAGTAAGCTCTATTCAAATGGAGATTCTCCTACCTTTCCTAATCAGGCTGTATACAGCCAGTCCGGCTTGGAACTATATTCCATTCAGCTGGACGGTGATTAGGGGGGTTTACATTCCCAAATTGGGACGTAATGACCTCCTACCCAGATCATTGAGACCTCTCAGTATTACATCATTCCTCTTGAAGGGATTGGAAAAAATACTGGACGGACATATTAGGGGGAGCATCTTAGTCAACAACCCCCTTAATACCCACCAGTATGCCTACAAAACTGGCAAATCTACTGAGTTAGCACTCAATAACCTCGTCGAGAAGATCACACACTCCCTGGATAACGGCGAGGTGGCGGTGGCTGCATTTCTCGACATTGAAGGAGCATTCAACAATGCATTACCTATCTCCCTCTACGAAGCCACTATCGCTAGAGGGGTGGAACCCACCATTTGTGGCTGGATCGGAAGCATGCTCTACAATCGGACCGTTATTACCTCACTGCAGGGGAGGTGGTCGGCTTCAGGGCTGCGAGGGGTTGCCCTCAGGGGGGAGTTCTATCCCCCCTGCTGTGGTCTCTCTTTGTGGATGGTCCAGGCGTATGCTGATGATCTAGTCATAATAGTTAGGAGCAAATATGAGGAGGAACTAGCAAGTATTCTTCAGGAGACACTAAATGTAGTGAATGATTGGTGCCGGGGGAACAGATGTCTGTGAACCCCCGCAAAACGATCATTGTTCCATTTACCAGAAGAAGAAGGTTGGATAAATTAAAATCACCCATTCTTATGGGGGAAACGATTCAATTTTCAGAACAAGCAAAATATCTAGGGGTCACCCTAGATAAGAAGCTCAACTGGGACATTCAGTTAGAGAATGTAATCCGCAGGGCTAAACTGTCCCTGTGGACATGCCGGAGAATCTGTGGAAACAACTGGGGAACAAATCGCCAACAGATGTACTGGCTTTATGTAGTGGTTATCAGACCAATGATAACATATGGAGCCATAGTTTGGTGGCCTAAGGCACTTCGTGGTACCGCGAGGGCCAAACTGGCTCATCTACAGAGACAAGCTTGTCTGATGATAACGGGATCGATAAGCACCGCCCCATTAGCCGCTCTGGAGGTCCTCCTTAATATTCCACCTCTTCACATATGGTTGGAGAGGGTGGCGAGGTGGACAAAGTACAGACTAAAACAAACGGCCGACAGTATGCCGAAGGAAATTAGTCTGGGAGGGTCCGGACTCCTCGATGACATTGAGGGTCACGGGATTCTGGGAATGGTCTCAGACTTGATGCCTACAAAGATCAGTAGAGATCTGTCTTTCAAGACTGTCCTCCCGGAAAGGGGGGACTGGGAGCGAAATCAAACGACCCTATTGAGAGCCGATCTCTGCTGGTACTCTGACGGCTCCAAAACCAATATGGGAGTAGGAGCCGGCGCATATGGGGGCAGCACCGATGCTAGACTATCAGCTAGCCTCAGCAAGTACGCAACCATATACCAGGCAGAAGTGTATGCCATCGAGATGTGTGCAAAGGAAAGTATAAAAACCAGTGTACACACAAATCGATAAAGATATATGCAGATAGCCAAGCTGCAATAAAGGCTCTTGGTTCCTACCAGTGTAATTGAAAAACAGTATGGAGTTGTAAATCTGCCCTTAACGAACTGGGCAGCTGTAATGAGGTGTCGCTGGTCTGGATACCGGGTCAGTCGGAACATGATGGCAATGTTGCGGCCGACGCGCTTGCCAGGAGTGGTGCCCAGAGAGACTTTATCGGACCAGAACCGGTGCTGGGGATAACATCATGCACGGCAAATTGCACCTTAAAGACCTGGACAGAAAGAATGACAAGCCAGCAATGGCAAAATATATGCCAGGATTAGCTCACTCTAAGCCTTCATAAATGGCCTGTCTGAGTCAAGGGCTAAAAAACTTCTAGAGTTAAACAGACAACAACTGAGTACTCTAGTCGGCCTGTATACAGGACACTGCCGCCTGCGTCACCACATGCACCGTAGTGGAGTCGGTCAGAAGACCGAGTGCCGGCTGTGTATGGAGAGTGATGAGACAGCAGAGCACGTACTGTGTTCCTGTCCAGCAGCGTACAGGACTAGATACCTGCTCTTTGGCAAGATAAAGCTTGCTCCGGAGGATCTGGATCAACTTTCGCCCACAAAGATTATCGACCTCTGCAGGAGGCTGGCTTTGTTGGGCGAAATATAGACTATTAGGCGTGAGCCACAATAGACCTTATGGTCGTGATGGAGGGACCGATATGGCCCACTCACAATCAAACCTAACCTAACCTCTATTCATCAAAAACATCTTAATCTTTTGTTTGGTTTGTTCTAGAGGCTTGTTCCTAACTTCATGCGGGATATGGTTCTAAATTCTTATTAGGCTATATACACATTACATTCGATTTTACTTGTCTTTGGTATTGAAGGAACTAAGTTATTTTTCATTCTTGTGTCATAAGAGCATGTTTGTACATATTCAACGAATACCTGTAAATTTTCTTTCACAAAGCATATGGGTTCAAGTATACATAGGGAATACAAGATAAGTATATTATTGTACAGGGCTTTCACTAATTCCCGAACCCCACGTGACCGCTTAAGTTAGGCAACCCGGCATACACGGTTGTACAACCTGAATTAATGAAATCCCTAAGATGCCAGTGTTGTCTCATATTGCCTTTGGGGTTTTATAGAAAATATAAAAATTATAATAAGTTGAAACAGTAAATGTCTTAAATGTATTTATTATTTAATATTTTTAACAGCAAGTCTGTTCATGTATGGTTTACTGTTATTGATTGTTAAAAAAATCTCGGGACGCAGCAAGTGCGTTATGGTAGTGAATTTTTATTAAATGCTTCAAATTTGAATCTCAATTTTTTATAAACTTAGAGTTTAATTTTGGTATGTAGTAAGGTCTTTCCTAAGGCAATATATCCACCCAATTTCATTAAAATAACTTTATAATTTTCTGAGAAAAAAATTCTTTTCGACAGAAAATTAAAAATTTTAATAACTCAATTTTCTATAAACTTAGAAAGTTGAATTTTCTTACATAGTAAGATATCTCCCGAGGCAACTTATATGTAAATTTCATTAAAACAGCTTTGTTACTTTCGGAGAAAAAATTTTTTTTGAAAGAAAGCTCAACATTTTCCCCGAAAACCCCGTCCGATTTTTCTGGATAACGAACTCATCCAAGCCATTAATAAAAGAAACGCACTTGTCAAGTTTCATTGTAATCAGATAATTATTTTATGAGTTATCAGACGGATACATATCTATATATATATATATATATATATATATATATATATATATATATATATATATATATATATATATATATATATATATATATATATATATATATATTAACATATAAAAATTAAAACTGACCCAGGATATGGGTTCTAGCGGTCCTAGTTCGCGCTCAGTAGAAAATTTTTTTGCAAAGTCTCACCATCAATACCTCTCTATTAGTGATTTTTTTAAAATAAAAATTCACTAAAAATAAATTAAAAACAATAAAATATTACTTTTATTTTGTATAGATATCAAAATTTTGTAATGTACGTAAACAAATTGAGGTTCGATTATTTGAACTTCTAATTTACGGTTTTAGGAATGTGTATTGTGGTAACATGTAACAAATATGTACTTGTTTGGGCAGATTACTGACAAACAGATTTGGTAGGGCTTCGTTCCATGTGATGTCAAATATCGTCAACAACATAATCTTAACATATCATTAAGTTTTGATAAAAACTGTTTATTTTTATTGTCCAATAGATAGAAAATTATTTGAAGAAGGTAAACACTGATCGAACTTGGAAAATGCACGATATACATACAAAATAACCGTCAAGGGAATTGAGCGCCAATAGACTGAACTGTCAATTGATTTGGTAACTTTAGGGTCCCTAGTCTAGTGGTTTTTTTGGTTACTTTTTGCCAACTCATAAAATCATATTCCACTAAGAGAGAGAGAGAAAGAATCCGGTCACGTGGGGTTCGGGAATTAATGAAAGACCTTTATTTAAAGTGCAGCTTACAGGATTCTGCTTGTTTTATTCAAAGAATTCCCCGAAGAGCCCTTTTTTGAATTAGAGACATACTCTCCACTACTGTTGAAGCAACCCCAGAATATCATCAACTGTGGAAACTGTGATTCCAGGTAAGCATGATATGCAGTGAGTGTTGACTTCATTGATACAATCCTACTAATTATTCTTAACGCAAAGCAATATTTTGTGGTAGATTGTACTACATAGGTTATTGATGCGAATTCTCCAGTTGTCGTGCATCCAGGTGTAAACCCAAAAATTTACATGAATCTAAAGGGTCCAGATTACTGTCGCCATCAACACAAATTCTGTCTGTCATCTGAGTTTGTAAAATATATAAGATTGGTCTTTTTGAGATTAAGACACAAGTTGTTTGAAGAAAAGTAATCGTGCATAATCGCAAGCAAACGAATTTAAGATGTCTGATTGAAGATTTTCTATATTGTTTTTCCTGAGTATTAGTGTGGTGTCATCTGCATACATCACTGTTTTTTCTTTTATAAAATTTTGAAAATCATTTACGTAAATTATATATTTACTATATTATATAGTGGCCCAAGTACAGATCCTTGGGGCACTCTAGTTTTAATTATTTCCTTTCTTGATTTTAATATGCTCCCATTACCCATTTTGTACATTATACTTTGATGCCTGTTTTGTAGGTATGACTTGATCAGTTTTAGGGGCTTGTTTGTAATACCCTACCTATTTAATTTTTTAGTCGGTATGCCATGCTCTATTGAGTCAAATGCTTTACTTAGATCGACAAATGTTCCGATAACATCTTTTTCATTGAACCCCTGTAATACATCCACAAGTGTGTCATATATTGCCTTTATTGCAGACCTGTTTTTTCTGAAGCCATTTTGTTCATTTGCTAAAATGACAATTTCTTCAAAGAATTTCATTATTCTACTGTACATTATTTTTTCAAATATTTTTGAACAGTTTGGTAGTAATGATACCAGTGCGTAATTTCAGTTGGCCTGGATCACCGTTTTTCAATAACAGTTGCACCTCTGCAGTTTTAAGTTTTTTTTGCAAACATTCCTCGTTGAATATGTAAAGTAACAATCTGGGCTAGAGGGAAGCATATAATGTCTGCAGTAAGTTTTAACAACTTCACTGAAATTTCATCATCCCTTGTGCACTTCTTAGTGTGAACTGGTTAATTCATTTTCATGTTGAGTATTGACCACTAAGTGAAGATTGGAACCTGCGATGAGCACTGACAAGTACACTTGGAGAAACCCAAATCACCATAACACATTAAAAAAAAGACCTGACGATCGTTTCACTAACCAAGTTAGCGTCATCAGAGGATGAAAAATTCATTAACCGATTTACTAAAAAATTCAGACTGGCCATTTTTTGTGCGTACGTATGATGTGAGTCGTTCGGAATGTAACTTATAGTGGTGGTTTAGTTTATATAGACATCGAATTCTAAAGTATCTTTATTCTTGATAACTAGTACATCTAGAAAGGGTAATTTATTATTAATTTCTAATTCGTGGGTAAATTTTATAGAATAAAATTTATTGTTTAATCTGGCAATAAAATCTTCTATCCTGTAAATGGTTGTGTTAAACAGTGCGAAAATATCATCCACGTAACGAAACCACAGCCTAGGAAAATAACTACATTTACTTTCAAGATCTGTTTCAAATCTGCTCATGAAAAGGTCTGCAATAAATGGCGATAGCGGATTGCCCATTGCCGTACCTTGGGTTTGTTCAAAAAATTCATTGTTGAACTGAAAAATATTTTGTTTGATACAAAGGCTTGTTAAAGTTAAATATTCTTTGCAGATATTTTCATTTATGTTATCCGTTCTTTAACAACTGCTTTAGGTACTTTAAAGTTTGCTCCGTGCGAACGCTAGGAAACAATGAGGTTACATCGAATGAAATTAAAACCTCGCCTTCAGTCAATTTAACCTCTTTAATCTTATTAATAAATTCAAGTGAATTTGTTACTGAAAAACTTTTGTTTGACAGGCACGCTTTTAAACTCATTTGTCAGCCACTTTGCTAAATTATATGTCGGGCAATCTATAGCCGAAACAATGGGTCTAATTGATTTTCCCGGTTTATGAATTTTTGGGAGACCGTACTTCTTGGGGACTTTCGGATTATAAACTTGTAACTGTCTTCCTAAATCTTTTGATATGAGGTTGTGACAGCTTTTTAGACTATTTTTAACGTCCGAAATCATTTTTGGTAGCGGGTTTTTATTTAGTTTTTTATACGGTCCTGTCGTTATGGCGTTATAAACTCTATGTTTATACTCGTTTTTGTTCAAAACCACTACCTTATTGCCTTTATCTGCTTTAAAATAGAAATTCTTTCTCGCGCAATCGTTTAACTATTTTCATTTGATTACAATTTATACAAACGAGCAGAAAGATTAGAGTTTATAACGCCATAGGTTTTAATTTCATTCGATGTAACCTCATTGTTTCCTAGGGTTCCCACAGAGCGAACTTTAAAGTACTTAGAGCAGTTGTTAAAAATCAATAACATAAATGAAAATGTCTGCAAAGAATAGCCTTTGTATCAAACAAAATATTTTTCAGTTCAACAAAGAATTTTTTGAACAAACGGCAATGGGCAATCCGCTATAGCCATTTATTGCAGACCTTTTTATAAGCAGATTTGAAACAAATCTTGAAAGTGAAAGTAGTTATTTTCCTAGAGTGTGGTTTCGTTACGTGGATGATATTTTCGCAGTGTTTAACACAAACATTTGCAGGATAGAAGATTTCATTGCCAGATTAAACAATAAATTTGATTCTATAAAATTTACCCACGAATTAGAAATTAATAATAAATTACCCTTTGCAGATGTACTAGTTATCAAGAATAAAGATACTTTAGAATTCAATGTCTATAGAAAGGAAACCACCACTATAAGTTACATTCCGAACGACCCACATCATATGTTCGCACAAAAAATGGCCAGTCTGAATTTTTTAGTAAATCGGTTAATTAATTTTCCTTTAAACAAAAGTAAATATGCCAAAGAATTACGTTATATTAAGAACGTAGCCGAATATAACGGATACACTGCTTGCTTGGTGGAAAAATTAATCAACAAACAGAAGACAAAGAAAATGTTGACGGAATCAACAACGTTTAAAAGAGATAAATCCGAAATAAACTTTGTTTGCTTACCATTTGAACCTCGAATCACGAGGGGTCTAGATAGCATTTTTAAAAAAGTCAACTTGCAGCTAACATTTTCGACAAAAAATACCTTAAAAAAACTTGCTAGGTAACCCAAAAGACAAGGATAACACAGACAAAATGTCGGGAATTTATGAAATAAGTTGTAAAGATTGTAATCTTAAGTACGTTGGACAAACAAAAAGATCGATTGGAGTTGGATTCAAAGAACACTTAGCCCAATTACGTTACGGTACTATAGATAGATCTACTGTCGCCCGACATATTTGGGATAATAATCATCACGTTAATAAAGATAATCTGTAATTAATAAAAAATGTTAGACAACCAGGACAGCTAAACTCCTTCGAAAGTATATATATATATATATATATATATATATATATATATATATATATATATATATATATATATATATATATATATATATATATATATATATATATATATATATATATATATATATATATATATGTGTGTGTGTATATGTGTATATATATATATATATATATATATATATATATATATATATATATATATATACATTGCGAAATATAGTTACAACAAAAATGGTATGAACGTGGCACCACTGCCGATTACAAGTCACCTGATCGATTGCTTCGTTAATTAAAAATTCCCACGTTTTTAACACGTCCTAGAGGTAACATAATAATACATATAGTTCCGACAAAGCAAACTATGTTAACCTAGGTGTCGTTGAACCTTCACAAAATTACTAGAGAGACACATTTTAGATAAGTTAGTAGGGACAGTGCAGACCTCGTCCCGCGATAAAAATACAATACACTGCAGAATTTGACTGCGTTTATTTTCCCATCTCAGTTCGGTTCATTACTTAAGATCCGGTATATAAGGTGATGTTTTTAAAATAGTTAGAATTTTTCATCCTCTGAAGACGCTAACTTGGTTAGTGAAATGATCGTCAGGTCTTTTTTAAAATGTGTTGTGGTGATTTGGGTTTCTCCAAGTGTACTTGTTGAGTATTGACATACATCACAGACATTTTACATATATATGTCATTTTTATTTTACTTTTAAAGAATCTTTTGATCAAAATATCCTAACGTGGCAATGGATTTTTATTTATACTTTACAATGCCATAAAAGGTGAAAGCAATTGCCGAGAAAAAAACAACAATTTGTGAAATCAGAGAAGTCTGTATTTATTATGAAATGGTTTAACTAAGTAAGAGCAACAACTGTTGTGTCCTGATATTATTAATCCTCACCCTCAATCTCCCTCAGTCCAACCTGTCCATCCTTAGTCCCCTGCCCCCCCCCCTCCCCTCCATGCCCTCCACAGCAACTAGAGGTGCAGAGACAGCATTGGTATCCAAGTGAGAGTTGTCATGGAACATCAGAATTGTTGTTATCATGTGTAAATAGAACTGTCATATCAAACATATTAGACAAATCACTAATCAAGTGTCAACAACTGGCACAATAGTTGATTATGCTGTGGTCTCACTAAAGTTAACTCCATCGTCGTTCAGCGGTCAGGGCGCATCATAGGAAGATCGCCTGACCCGCTACACGTAGTCAAGTCATCAATACCCACGGTTGCCACCACTGGCACGTGGACAGGTCAGTGAGCCTCGTTGTGCGAAGAACCAATCTTTCGACGAGCGACTGACTTAGATATCCCTTCAACCGCGGCATCAACATCGCAATCCACCTCCATCAGCTGGACACAGGCACCACCTTGGCCCCTGTGGACAACGCCCCCAGGTACCATTGACATCATCCACGTGCTGGTTACAGCAAAGTACCTCTCCAACCGTAAGTCACTGTTTTATTGTATTGTATTATTAGGTCACAACACCCGCATCACTCTTGTATTTAAATTTCTAACTTTGTAATATTAAATTGTTATTGTTTTACCATGTGTATTTATTACAAATCTGTACCTACAAAGAACAGTTCATCTGGTCCTTCATGCTAACCCACCTGAACCATATAACACCAATTTATCAATATCATTAAATTTTGCTTATGGTTATCTACAAATCGGTAAATAGAATAAGAAACAAGTTTTTTCAGATTTATTAATTATTTTCTTAAGTACCTATAAGAATTATTACACACTTTTATACACTGTTTCTTTATTTTTTTTATCGATTTAAATGAAAAACGTTTTGTAACATTACCGCTAAAGCCTAAAAATAATTAAGAAGCGCAATCAAGAACAAAAATATAGCAATTTACTTTTGTAATATCCACTTTCTCAATGAAAATTTTGCAAAAAAAATATTCAAGAAAAAATGCAAACAATTTTCTGTTCTTTGCAGTTTGTAAAACTGAATAACGAATCAGATATAAACTAAACATATGACTACAAATTGAAAAAAAAAATTACATTAAAAAATAACAAATATGGTTAAAAGATATATATTGAAAAGTTTTTTCAAATAAAATAAATGCTTTGAGGTCTAAATATAATATACATATTGCATCTTTTTTTTTACAAAATTGTACAACTACCAAATACTACATTTTACATTTATATATAAAACAGAAACAACTTATTAATCACAATTCGGAATATGATAAATAATTTACATAACATTAGGCACATACTGAAAAATAAATTTTAATCTTATATATTATTAACTTTAGGAGTGCTTGTTCCCCAAAGCCAGTTGAGGAGGACTTTGGAAGGACTTTGGACATCACGAGCTGAAAAAGAAAGATGTTACAATTTGAAACAAATCTTTTAAAGACAAAATAATAAAATTTAATGTTTTTGTGGTATTAATATGCTGAATGAGACGAATTAAGGAACTTTTACTCTTTGTTTTCTTGAGATATCTGTTTTTGAAATAATAATCTCACAGAATGCGGTAGACCTGCTAGTACATACATCTGTCAAGCCGACAGTAGCCGAGTGTGGTAAGCGATCTGCATCAGATAATCGATAGGACAAGTTCTAATCCTAGTTAGTGACTTTATTTCTTATTCTTTTTTTTGTCTTTTATTTCATTTTGCCGTTATCTGATCAGATTGTTGTTATTCCAATGAATTTTTTAGCGACTTTTTGTATAAAACATAATTTAATAAAGAGGAGACGAAAACTTTTAAGCCTCAATTCAATTTGAATACCATATGTGGTTGTTTGTTCTTGCCCTAACTTCGTGAAAGCGTCCCATCTTTAATGCAGCCTTAGACTTTTCCCGTAGCTTCACAAGTGCTTGTTTTAGAAAGTTTTCTTTAAAAAATTCACTAATGAGGAGCTACCGACTTCTGAATTTTGAAAAAATTTCGTCAAATGAGCGTGAACTAGGCCCTCTAGAACCTATATCCAGGGTTAGTTTAAATTTTTATGTGTTTATGTGTGTGTGCGCGCGCGCGCGCGTGCGTGTATCACCCCAGTAACTGAAAAAATAATGGGCGGATTTTGATCAAATTTGCTGAGTACCTTCCTTCCTTTTGCAAGTGGCTTGCATAAGTTCGTTAGCCAGGAAAATCGACCCAGTTTTTCCCGGTAAATTTTGCTTTTTTTTAAAATCAATATTGTTAAAATTTTTATATCTCGGAAAATAACAAGTTTATGGCAACCAAACTTGGTACTTGATGCTTTGGCAGTAGTTTTGGTTGAGTTTATGGTGTAATAGTCTATAATTTTTTACAAATTTTCATTGAAAAAACTTGCCAAGGAGATAGACTTTTGAATTTTGAAAATATTTCTTCAAATGAGCGCAAGCTAGACCCGTTAAACCCGATATCCGGGCTTAGTTTTCAAATATATACAGGGTGGCACATTTCTACGGTAAAGCTCAATATATCTGTTATTATACAAGATCCGAGAAAAAATTGTAGACATTAATTATAGGATCTCTTGAGCTGCATCTTATAAAATTATTTTGATAATCACAGGCCGGCCCATAAATCATTGGTGATACAAATTTTCTTTTTTTTTTCGAACACCCCTTATATCATTGCACTTTAGCGTTGATCATTTTTGTTATATAAATTGTTTGGAACTTTTCACATTTTTGGCACATATTAAAAATTATGATATGGCGTTTTTACCAATATATAGCATAGGTCTCATAAAAGTGGTGCACTCAGAGAGGTTTTCGTTTATACTTCTCGTCGAAAAAATCGAAATGCTGTATACAAATAGTGGCTGAATTTTAAAAAAATCAAACTGCCGTAACTTTATTGTTTCCAATGGAACAGGTTGTATTTTGTGTTTCAGAAGTGAAGGCCATGATAGTAAATGTTTAAAAAGTTATTGTAAAAAATTTTTTTTTCAGATTTTTGTGAAGAAAATGTTTGTAAATTTTTATACAAATTTTTTATACAGACTTTTTTTATTGATCATTTTATGGTTGTTTTAATTTTTAATTGTTTATTTGTGATATTGTTAGCTTTACTTTGTTTTGTTGGATCTTATTGTTGTTTGTGTATTATTTTAGTATTTTGTCTATTTTTAACATACATTTAATTATGTAATACAATGAGAGAATCAAGTGCATATCTATGTATAAATCTATATGTTCTATAATAGTCCAAGAGCCAGAGGCGAAAAAATTCTCTGAGTTTACAAAAGCTGATTTTTTGATAGTTAATTAGGTATGTTGTGCACGTACACATAGTCTGGTCAGTCAAGCGAACCTTAGAACAGGTGCCATAGGAGCGCCAACAAAGATGTCGTTTTTACCGGGGTAATAAAATGAATTTACAAAAGCTGATAATTGTTATACAGATTCTATATTTTATAACAATAAACGTTATGTCAGTTAGTCAGCTGCATACGGGAACAGAGCTGGTCAGTCAGTTCGAATGTGTGTATGAAAAATAAATAATGTGCAATTTATTTACAAAGCTTGGAAATGTTAAACATTGAAAAAATAGTCAGTCAACTGTTTTGTAGAACAACGCCTGTGAGTCAGCGACAAAAGATATAAAAATTTCTTACGAGCCGGCGGAGTTACAGTCGGCATGCTCGCTCTTCTCCTCCCATTGGTATTATTTAAAATATCAGAAAACTATGTGAAATTATAAGTTATAAATTCGTAATTTATTGTTTTATTAAAACATATAAGCATATTAATAATGTTAACAGACAATTTATTTCTTTATTTATTATAGTTTAATGTCTTTTATCCAAAAAGTATGTAATAAGAAATTTATATTAAATGTTCAATATATAGAGTATTCAAATTCAATACACAGCCAATTTGTTTGCAATTTATATGGATTAAAAATAAATAAAAACAGTTAATGAGGCACGATTTGTCATGTTTTCAAAAGAATACATTTGTAGTTCCAGCAATGTTGATGATACATTTAAAATTAAAGTTAAAAATATTGACGGATCGAGCTTGCCGCCGTGTGAGACTGAGTTAATGCAATACATTTTAAGAGCCGCTTACATCGGCAACATTTGGCGTAATGCGCATTAAAAAATAATAACAGAACTATCACCAATGGATCACGGCTGGAAGAGTAGTGACAATGTTTATGAATCTCATTGGTTTGAAGGTGATCAGTTACCCCAGCTAATCAACAACGTCGTCATTCAACCCCCACAGAAAAATTTAGGTTTATAAATAATACTATTGCTAAATTAAATTATAGGATTGAAATTACATAATTTCACTTATTTTTTATATAATCAATCTGAATTTAAGTCAGAAATATCAGAGTTATACATTTCAGATCACGAAAGTGTACTCGTGAATTCGAATATTCAAAGGAAGAATTGTATTATGAATGTGATTGAAAAATATTATTTTTTAAATTATACATATATTCTTTGTATAGAATAATCATCAATTATACGTTTGTTTTAATAGTTAATTTTTTAATATTTTTTTCGTAATGTTATCCCGTTATGCTATTTATATATATATATATATATATATATATATATATATATATATATATATATATATATATATATATATATATATATATATATTATCAATAAAAATACCAATTAATAACTTATAATTACAAATTAGAATTTCACATAGTTTTCTGATATTTTTAATAATAATAATGAGAGAAGAGCGAGCATGCCGCCTGTAACGCCGCCGGCGTGCACGAAATTTTTATATCTTTTTTCGCCGACTAATGGGCGTTGTTCTACAAAACAGTTGACTGACTATTTTTTTAATGTTTAACAGATCAATATATACCCACAAAAAAAAATTCCAAGCTTTGTAAATAAATTGCACATTATTTATTTTTCATACACACATTCGAACTGACTGACCAGCTCTGTTCCGTATGCAGCTGACTGACTGACATAACTTTAATTGTTATAAAATATAGAATCTGTATAACAATTAATAGCTTTTGTAAATTCATTTTATTACCCCGGTAAAAACGACATCTTTATTGGCGCACCTGTGGCACCTGTTCTAAGATTCCCTTGACTGAGCAGAATATGTGTACGTGCACAGCGTACCTAATTAACTGTAAAAAAAATCAGCTTTTGTAAATTCAGAGAATTTTTTCACCTCTGGCTCTCCGTCTATAAAAGTACTCACATAAAGTGTAGCTGGCATCGACTAGTCTTGCTGCTGCCTCAGGTGGCAACCTGGAAACAACATCACTATGTTGTTGCATAATAGAAAACTGTTGTAGCCGTCTCAGATCCTGTTCATCCACTATGGTCTTGTCCTTTTTATAACTCACTGACTTAAGCTCTGATAACCTAAAAGTAATATAGATGCTATATAGTTTATAAAGACAAAAAACCCGTAGAAATATAATTGAATTATTACACAGGCTAGTAATTTAAGTTATATTATTGTTAATTATCTGCATAAAAACAAACGAATCAGCGACCTTAACAGAATTGTTTATTGGAGACTGTGTTTCTTCTGCATTCTTTAGAAAATAATCAAAGTTCATTATTATTTATCTTAATTATATAATGTTGTTGTGTCCTGGTATCTTTCAATCCCCACCCTTAGTGAGACTATCCCAGTGAGAGTTGGCAGCCAGCGTCACTTGCTACCAGAGTTGTTGTGACAACAAAAACTGTCATGAAAAATGAGAACTTTCATATCAAACATACATTAGACCAGATCACCAATCAAGTGTAATCGAGCGTCACGGAGCGACAAGAGAGCTCAACACTGGGCATTGTAGCGGTACGTAAGCCTCATTGTAGGGAGCACCAACCTCCCGATGAGCGACGAAGCCGTGGCCTGAAGTCGGTACGTGCGCCTCGCGTGCAGGAACCCCTCTTGCAGCAAGCGATGGACCGGTGGCCGGAAGAGCAACACGTGCTTGCGAGTCTGCATTGGTAACTAGACAAGTGCATCACCGTGGCCACCCCCTGAGGACGAAGCCCAGCAGCTATCAGCATACCAGTCTCAGTCTCCCATTGTGAGTCACCTTTTGTTGTATTGTTATTGGCTCACAACATTCATTTTCCTGTATTTTAACTTGTGACTTATATTAAATTGTTATTGCTTTACCACGTGTAGTTATTACAAATCTGTACCTACAAAGAACAGTTCCTCTGGTCCTTCATGCTAACCCATCTGAATCGAACAAATGTGCAACACAAATAAAGCTTCAGCATCTATGACATAATTCTTATAAAGGATATGTTCCAAATGTAACACTTTAATATTTTGCTATTGTATCTTCAAATTTTTTGAAAGTTTTTTAAAAGTTCATTGGGGTTTTCACGAATGACGACTCATCACCCATAATTTTTCAGCACATTTATTATACACTATCCACACATATTTGATTACGTAATTGTTAATAAGGAATTAAAAAGCGTGATAAAAGACACAAGAGTTTGGTGAGGGACGAAACTGCACAGCCCACTACCTGGCGATGTCGAAAATAAAAATTGGAGCAAAAAATATGGTACCAGATCGCAAAGAAGTAAAAACAAATTCGGAGACACATTTGACCTGACCATTTGGCCTTGTCGCCATGACATTTTAGATCTATTATGACGCCCCCATGCACTCTGCCCAGCTTTATCTCTTTTATTACAGTCCACAGCCTAGACAGAGGCTCCTTTGTGTCACTTTGTACCTTCTCTAGTTTGTTTTGGCCATGAAAATATACAGTTGCCCCCTGTCTGCTAGGTCTGTTACTACCACTGTCCAGAAGTTGTCAGTAGACCTCTCTGGCTCACTTTTAATCTGGTCAGTACTTTATTGGCCTCTAGCCTTTCTCCGTCTTTAACACAGATGGTGCATACATGCTGCCCCGGTATCTCATCCCTCTCCAGTGCTTGGAGACTTAGCCTTCCCATAGTGGGGGACAAGGGAATTGCCTCTGAAACCACTCTGCATTTTCTGCATTAACACACACCATAACGAGGTATCCTGACTTATGTGTACATTTAGCAAGTCACACTTGAGGTGCTTCTGGAGGGATTTCCTGAAGTGCTTTTGCAATGGAACCCTGAAGAGAAGGGTCTTTAGTATTTCTTGCTCTATTATCGTAGTTGGGAAGCAATCTTGAATGGTAGCCACCCTATGTGCTGTGAGGACCTCTTTAAAGGATATTGCTTCTATTTTGTTCTTCTTAACCCTACATTTTGCACTCTGGGGTGTAGCTGTCTTTTGCCGTACCCTTTTTTTGGGCTTCTTTCCCCGCCAAGTGCTTCACCTTTGACTTTTGTTTGGCCTTTGAAACCCGATCAGGTTGGCCACTTTTACAGCCTTTTTAGCTCTCATTTAGTCCTGACATTCCTAAATCAACTTAAGGCCTCTGATAGTCAGGTGCTACAAAAGTATTTTTTTTTCATTTCCTCTACGGAATTGACTCTGTCCTTAAGTCTGTTTGACTTTAGCAACATCCTGCCTTTCAGTCAGCTTTAGTCTGCTAGCCTGAATCACACCTGGGCACCCTCATAGGATTGCTGTTGGCATCTCCCATTCGTCTTCTTTTCAGGGCTTATCCCAAAAAATTCACTTTATTCGGCCATTTAAAAGATTATCTATCTATTATCATATATATTTAAAAAGCTTTCAATGAGCCGGATCCAATGACATAAAATTACAAGATGTTCCGTTAGAAAAATGATATGTTTGGTTATCACAAAATCTGTGCTTAATAAAAAACAAACAATTTGCTTCATTTTACTTCTACATAAAAAATCTATTAGAATTAGTTTTTATCTCATCACATAATGAAGATGCAGATGATTCCTAAAATGACAAATTTTCAAAATCACCTTGTAGCTCAATTACAAAGTGTGCCCTGTCTGTTTTGATTTCGGCACAATTAGTTTCACAAAAAAAGTAAAATGGTATTGTGAAAACCGCGACCTTCTATCTCTACATGTAACTGAGATACCTAACAAAAGCAACAAAATCCGGACACACTGTATGCCCTCATACGACAATGGCAAAACACCGAGTAGATTTATTGCTAATCAAGCTTCCTTAGGGAAACAGTTGAGTTAAGAATTTTACGTACTTTTTTCTTAAATTTCGACCCAGAATTCATAATCTTCAGAACACATAAATATCAATTTTGAGTGAAATTAAACCACAAATGACAAAATTCGTCCGCATCTTTCATTTGTATTACCCAAATGAAAGTGTTAACAGTATAGTGTCAGAGAAGTGTGCCAATTTTCCATTGATCATACGTGTGGACAGTCCTTAGGTATAAATTGAATTACACCTTGTATATAAAAGCGAAGCTTAATAAAAGTGTGTCTACTTACTTTGACTGCAACACATTTTCTGATCCTTCTAGTAATGTTTCAGTAGCTTCCGTTGCCACTTCCGTTCCTGTCGCCCCTAAAACAATCTGTGCAGATTTACTCTTAGCTATACTTTCCCTTTGGAGGACTAGTTTTCACATTTTCTATGCTCTCAT